>OY756951.1:6692500-9167500 GCA_963580275.1 Crataegus laevigata
ACCAAGTCGGTGCATCATGCAGAAACATCAAGATGCTAGATAATTCTAGCATTATTAAGTCGGTGGGTGTGTGTGTTTGTATAATAATATGCTAGAATTTTCTAGCAGTTTGTACAATTGTGTGGGCATTATGTAAAGCCCAAGTCGGTTAGACAATTAGGCAGGTTGGCAAACATGCTTATAAATAGGCATGTGTGTGTGTGTTGCTATGTACCAACAAAAATAAGAAACCAATCAAGAAGACAACCAAGTGAGAGTGAGAAGTAAGAGTTGTCTTATAGGAGTGTGAGTGTTCTAGAGTGTCTCTAGAAAGTGAGTGAGTGTCATTGCTTCTAAAGTGTGTCCTTGAGAGTTTTTGAGTGTTGTAATATTTTGTGAGTGTAATACAAGTAATTTGTTTACTTGTTTTGTCTCTCCAACACTTGTGCTAGAGTTGTGTACTCAATTTTTCCCAACAATACTTTAAGAGAATGATTTGTGGTTCTTGCATAGCTACCAAACACAAGATAGAATTCGTAAAAATTATTTGACAAGCGTTGGAAGAAATTCCTCAGGAACCGTTAAGAATTATAAAAATTCTCGTAAAATTGAGAACGAAGTTTTTATTCTGTCTGTGCGTGATCATGAATTAGTAAGTACATCCTATATGACACCACGCGAAGGACAAAAATCATTTTTATTTAAAATTTTAAAAATTCATTAGAAATAAAATTAAAACTTAAAAGAAAAAGAGCGAGAAGCTTATGAAAATTGGTGGAAAGTAATAGGAAATAAACGGAAAAGTCACAGATATCCCACGCCAATCAGCGACTGAGGTACCTTGTAGTTGAGATTTTCTTTATTCATTTTTGCCTGTGGCTCTTATGTGCTTTGTTTAATTGGCCGATGATTTAATTTATTTTTTATTATTTTAATTATTGTCAAGTTAACATTAATTATATTTAGTTCAAAAAGCAAAGACACAAATGGGCCACAGATACAAATGGGTGCAGAAAATCTCATCTCGGTACGTTGATATTTAGGCCACGTCATCCTCCACCGTTGGACGGTTTTGGAACCTCTCCCGCGCTCTCTCTCAACCTCCCCGTATATTCTTTCAGCATCTCCTCCTCATCCTTCCCTCCATTTTCTCTCTCCTCCTCCATCTTCTTCAAATTCTGTCAGTCACTCTGGCTTTCTCTGTGTGAAAAATGGCGCGCACAACCCCAGTTCTCAACCGAAATAACACACACTTGCTCTTCACCTCCGTTACTCCCCACTCTCACTTCCACTCCCTCACCTCTCTCCGCCTCGCCAAACCCTCACTCTCCCACTCTCTCTCCTCTTCCTCTTCTTTATCGTCGAGCTCGCCGTCGTGCCACATCACGCGTGTCACCACCGCTCCGGTAGAGTACACGCCGTCAGCTCCCGACTTCGACTTCCAGCAGGAGCTCTCGCGCCTCAAATCGCTCCATTCCAGGCTCGCCGACTGCGATTCCCTCCGCGCCAAGCTTAGAGTGATCGACGGCGATTCCAGAGTGAAGCGATTCTTCAATTCCGGCAGCGGCGGCTTCTCCGCTGCTTTAGCTTCGCTCAATTTGAGCTCTGAAGAGCTGTTCTCGTTTAAATGCTTGGTTGCAGCGGGGCAAGAGCACGTGCTCGGTTGGGGGTTCGGGTTCGACGGCAGCGAGGTGGAGTCGGCCCGGAGCTCGGTGAAGAGCGCGCTTTACGCGCTCGTTGCAATGATTGAGAAATTGGATGTGTATGGCGAGGGCTCGGGGATGCAGAATGGAGCTTTGCCTTTGAATGATGAAGATTTGAAGGACTTGAAGAAGCTCTTGAAGAATTTGGGAGAAATTGAACAGTTCTATAACTGCATTGGAGGAATTATTGGGTCAGTTAACTATTCCCTTCTGAATTTTATTGTCAATTTTTAAACTTTAACTATACTATTGAGCTTTCTAGGAGTATTACAATTCAAGTGCTTACCGGAAAAGCAGGTGAGAATGCTTGTTCAGAAGGTGCTTCTATGACTGAGAAGCAATTTTAAGTTTTTATGCCAAACATAGCGAGAAGTGCTTTTGGTGACTGGAGCACGTTGGGCCCTTTTAAATTGAGAATTGAAATGAATCTAATTACTTATTTGGTGCAGATACCAGATGACAGTATTGGAGATTCTAGCTCAATCGAGAGTCGAAATGCAGACTACAAATTGGGCCAAGAGCATACAAGAGAAAATGGAATGCCAGTTTTTGGAAATTCATGCTCCCAGTGGACTTGATCTTTCTCAAAATGCAGAATATGCATCTCAAGCTGCTTTGTGGGGAATTCAGGTTAGTGCCGGGGTATGTTGCTCATTTGACGTGAATGACATAAAGTCGGTTTCACTTGAACTAAATGATCTTATTCATTTTAGGGTTTGCCAGACCTAGGTGAAATTTATCCTTTGGGAGGTTCTGCAGACAGGCTTGGGTTGGTTGATCCCAACACAGGTGAATGTCTCCCTGCCGCAATGCTTCCTTATTGTGGACGGACTTTATTGGAAGGTCTTATAAGAGATCTTCAGGTATAAGTTCTCTGTTTGTCAAGCTTAGTACTTGACAAGAAGTAGTTAACATTAAAATTATTTTGTAGATGGTGGAGTTATATGCATCTTACATTTTGTGTGTTTGAATTGCAAGGCTAGAGAATTCTTGTACTTCAAGATGTACGGGAAACAATGCATCACCCCTGTTGCAATTATGACAAGCGCTGCAAAGAACAACCATGAACACATAACTTCTCATTGTGAAAAACTTGAATGGTTTAGAAGAGGTCGATCAAGTTTCCAACTTTTTGAACAGGTTTAATGTGCGAAACTACGAGATCATTTTCTGTTATTGGTTGTCCACAGTGTAATAGTCTATCTGGTTTGAGCAATGAATGCCATTGCTGAGATAGTTTCTTGTGAATTTCCAGCCCCTTGTTCCAGCTGTTGGTGCAGAAAATGGGCAATGGATAATCACAAAACCATTTGCACCCGTATGCAAGCCTGGTGGTCATGGTGTAATATGGAAACTTGCTTATGATAAAGGCATTTTCAAATGGTTTTACGATCATGGACGGAAGGGTGCAACTGTACGACAAGTTAGGTGAGCCATAGTAGTATATTTAATAACATAAGTCCCTTATTCTTCTTCTGTTGGAATATTTTGTTAATTTAGATGCCAAACTCTGTATTGACCAATATATGGTGACTTTCCAGCAATGTTGTGGCGGCTACGGATTTGACTCTCTTGGCACTGGCAGGGATTGGTTTACATCATGGCAAGGTACACTTGTGAAAAAGTGATTTTAGATCCCCCTCTTTCCTTGAACCTGCTAAATAGTTAACCCTTAGTTGCCAAAGAGCAGGAAGTTCCTAGTTTAGGTCAAACACTCGACTCCTTATCTAATTTCCATTGCTATGGACTACAGAGTTTGTTTGAGTTTACAGTAAACAGTACCTATGTTACTAGAGTCCTTAGAGACTTGGAAGTTCTTCTCATTTACTGTTTTTACTTTTTGCCTTTACTTGCTACAGAAACTGGGGTTTGCATCCTGTAAAAGGAACTTGGGGGCTACAGAAGGAATTAATGTCCTAACTGAGAAAAAATTTCTCGATGGAAGGTGGGCATATGGTTTGTCTTGCATCGAGTACACAGAGTTTGACAAGTTTGGGATAGCAGACGGACCTCATTCTCGAAATAGGTATACAATTCTATGAATCCAAATCTCTAGTCTAATGTATATGATTTATGTGTTTTGATGTTCTCGATGCTTGTTGGCATGTGAACAGTATGCTTACTAGAATATTAGCTTATACAATAATTTTTTTTTCCCAGTTACATATTTCCGTTGTTGTTATTAAGTGATCATCTTTATGCTAATTTCCCATATTGTCGAATTAGCTTTTTTAAGTGTGAAGTTTGGCATGTTAGGAATGAAGCAGAGTGGAAAAATTCAATATGATTTCTTATTACTGAATTTCATTATACACTAATTAACCATTCTATGTTCAAGGTTGCAAGCAGAGTTCCCTGCCAATACAAACATCTTGTATGTAGATTTGCCTTCAGCAGAGTCGGTTGGATCAAGTAATGGTGGAAACAGCTTACCAGGCATGGTGCTGAATGTTAAAAAGCCTATAACATTTATAGATCAATTTGGTAAACAACACAGGTACTTTCTTAAAACTTTAAAGTGCTGTTTTCGCAAGTGACTATTTTGTCTGCGTCAGTAATACTTGATAGTAGATATGCAAAGATAACCTCAAATTACCTTCTTTCGCCAATGAATATTAGTAACTCTGCATGGTATGCTAATCATTACAGTGTGCACCATAAGTAGAGTCAGAACTTGTACACATGAATGATTATTAGCCAGTCTCTGATCACTTTTCATTTGTCATAGTGTCTCTGGTGGAAGGCTTGAATGCACAATGCAAAATATTGCTGACAGCTTTCTTAATACATGTCTATCTCGATATTATAAGGGTATTGAAGGTATTATTTCTATCTATATGGTGGATCATTGAGGCATACCAATTCCCATTATGTTTTATGCTTATCAATAACTTTAGTGGCTATAACTGTTGGCAGATAAGCTTGATACATTCATTGTTTATAATGAACGAAGAAGGGTCACATCATCTGCTAAGAGAAAAAGAAGACATGCAGAGAAATCTTTACACCAAGTATGTATGCGTTCTCTGTCTCCAATTTAGGAGTAGAGCTTGGACTGAACTAAGCTTACACTTTTTCGGCACAGTATAGACGTAATTTTCTCCCTTAGTTTAATATGTTTAAGTTGAATTCATGTGCAGACTCCTGATGGTTCACTGTTGGATATCCTACGGAATGCCCATGATCTTCTTTCACAATGTGATATTGAACTTCCTGAGGTACATCCTCTTATTTCTTTTGTAATAATGTTAATTACTTCCACATGGTGTGAGCTATCACTAGATACTAAGGGGTTGTTTGGTATTCAATTTGAAAACAATTGTATAAGTTTTAAAAAATGATGAATGTAGCTATGTTACTTAGTACTCATTAGTTTCAAAAAACAAAAAAATTTGGATCCAAGAAGGATACCAAACAGCCCCTCAGTATTTTCTCAATGCAATTCATTTAATCCTTGTAGCAAGCCATAGAGTTTTTTGTTTTTATGAATTTCTTTTTGATGCTCAGTTATGGTATTCTACTTTTGATATGCTGCAGATTGAAGGTAATGAAAAATATCAAAGTTCTGGACCACCATTTCTTATTCTTCTGCACCCTGCTCTTGGCCCACTTTGGGTGGTCACCAGACAAAAAGTAAGTCAATGTGAACTAATGCACGATTTTAAGGTTCAACGCATTTTCTCCCTTTACTTCGCTGTGTATATTTTATTTACTTTCTTCATTCAAATGTTGAAGAACTCAATAGTTAAGCAGAAAATTGTCTTTGTCTATTAGTTCTATGGAGGTTCAATATCCGAGGGCTCTGAGTTACAAGTAGAGGTTGCAGAGTTCCTGTGGAGGAATGTTCAGGTTCATACTTTTGACATATTAAATTAAGGATGATGAAGTTTTTGTTTCCTTTGCTAATCACTGCTTCCTACATTCCAGCTTGATGGAAGCCTGATCGTAGAGGCTGACAACGTTATGGGCTCAACTAGGATTGATCAAAGTGGCGAACCCATTTTACAATACGGGCACAGGTAGATTTTTGCTTTAATTTCTACAACTTTTTAAGTCTCTTCAGAAACTATGAGTCCATTTTACAATTGGACTTATACTTACAGTCTGTCCATCCCATAGGTGTGGAAGATGTAAATTACAGAATGTAAAAGTGCTAAATGATGGAATTGACTGGAATTTTGAAGACAATGTGTACTGGAAGCATGATCTTAAACGCATTGAGGCATGTAAGGTTGTGCTACATGGAAATGCTGAATTTGAGGCAACTGATGTTACCTTACAGGTTAGATTGACAACCAATTAGTATAGATACGCATGGAGGATAGACAAAACTGTTCAGAAATCGTTGAATTTCAAAGTCTTTTTAAGAGATTTTTAATATTAACATCTAATTGTTTGGAGTTCAGCATTTATCTTACAAGTAAATTTAGGAAGCTTATTCGCTACTTACAACCGGATGCAGGGAAATCATACATTTGAAGTTCCAAATGGCTACAGAATGAAGATCACAGCGGGAGATTCAGGTACATAAGATTAAGAGGCTTTGATAGCTTGGTTAGTTTTTTCCGTTGACTTCAGATATCTAACCCCGACTAGATTGACTTTTCTTAAAAGCACTCTTACAGATAATCAGCATAATACATTACTCATTATACTTGGGAATGTGAGCATGTGAATGGTACTTTGATATCCTGCTACGCAAAATACCAAACTGAACTGAAGACCTCTCTTAGTCCAATACGAACCATATCCTTTGCAATCCAAGGAAGAGGGAGGGAAGGGCGGGGTGATAGTTGTCGGCCCTTTCCTTTCTGATTTGAAAAAAAAATGAAAATTTAGGGAGAGGAAGTTGAGCCTAACGTTGATGGTTAGAAATGACCCCCTTCTCTCTTACACGCACGCAGACCTGAATGCATTGTCACATACATAAATATGTGCTCGGAAATCATCAATTCATCCATCATTTCATTGATTTTACAGGTTTCGACTCCCGACTTGAACCTATTGAACAAAACATGATGGATGGTGGAAGCTGGCATTGGGAGTACAGGTTAAAGGGCACATATATTCAGTTGGAATTGGTAGAGTTGTAAAGCACAATACAAAATACTCATCCTCGCCATAGGTGAATCGTTGTTCACCGGTGGATGTGGAACTCACCCTCATAATATCAGCATTCAGCTCTGATTGGTTTAACACAGTTAAACCATTTTCGTCTTCGGAATTGTTTCTTCTTTTTCCTCTTTATTTAGTAGTAGGACGTTAAGTTAAAGTGTCGAGAAACCTTTAGGGTTCACTCCGGCAGCTCATTGTATCCATTGCTTCTTTCATTATCGGCGAGGGGGGAAGGTTGTTTCCTCCTGGAGAAACTGATGTAAAAATGAAGCAATGAAATTTATTCGATTATTTCGTTTTCAACAAATGTATAGTATGTATTGTTGGAAAGTATTAGTATTTTAGTTTATTTGAATGTTTGGTTTTCTGGGCTTAGCCCGTTAAAATTAGGTTTTGTTAGAGATTAGGGTTAGTTTATTATAAATAGGGTGCTTTGTTATTCATTAGAAATCAAGTTAGTCACAATGTAGTCTCTTGGGATTTTGTAGCCATTCTGGCATTCTCGTTTGTTTAATAATATTTTTATTAGTTTGTAATCTCGTTCGTCGCGCACTCTGATATTCAACTTGTATCGTTTTGTTCAAGCACCGACTGTAAAATTTCGAGATTAGATCCGGCAAGAAACATAACCCGTATGCAAAATTATTCGACGCGAATCTTTAACAAAAGAGCAGCGCAGTTCTTGAATCTGCAGCTGAAGAAGATTTGCAGTAATTAATGAACACTTTCATTTCTGTGCTTGATTTTCACAAATATACACTTGAACTGTATCTAACAGAACACTCTTTTAACACTGTCATCCAATCTGGGGGTGAGATTGGAAGCAGCACCTGTTCAGTAATCGAAGCAGCGCGTCGGCTTTTCTTCGAGCTTTCAAGGAACCGTCTGCAGCCAAGCTTTGGAGTGAAGGAATGCTCCGCGGGTTCATCAACAGCCGTCTTGCGACCTCCTCTCCTCCGTCTTTGCACAGCCCCAACAGAAGAGTGATCGCGTTTTCCTTCCCTTTCAGAGAACCAAATCTTAAGAGATCGATAAGAATAGGCACTAAACTCCTGCTCTTCCCAATCTCCTGCAGTCCTTCAGAGCAACCCAAAATCTGAGCAAGCAGTGCCAAGGCATCATCTGTAATTCCCGCCTTGTCGTCCATCAACAGCTCGACGAGCAGAGGAACCGCCCCAGCGAACACAACACTCACCTTGTTGGCATTGTAGAGTGCAAGATTGAAGAGTGCTATGGCAGCATCCTTTTTACCAGCCGGAGTGCCTTCTTTCAAAAGCCCCACCAATGCCGGAATGGCTCTAGGGCGCTTTCCAATCGTTACCTTGCAGTCGTCTATCATCGACAAGCTGAAAATTGCTGCTGCTGCATTCTCTCTTGCTTCCGTTGTGCTCCCCGATTCCAAGACGCTTACTATTTCGTCAATTGCTCCAGCCGCCATGATCAGAATCTTGTTGTTGTTGTAGATGGAGAGGTTGAGTAAAGCTGTGACAGCGTTTTCCTGAATTCTCGGTTCATTGGATCTCAGCAAGGTCACTAGAAACGGAATAGCTCCTGCTTCTGCTATTATCCTCCTATTATCCATGCCGGTTTTGGCAAGTAATCGGAGTTCATAGGCCGCTTGCCTTTGGATATCTGGTGAGCCAGTTGCTAGTTTTCCCACCAGAAACTCAGCTGTCAATTTCACAGCATCAACAGCAGCTTTCACGACAGAAATGTGATCGACAGCATTTTCGTACAACTCCCTTTTGCTGCTGCTCCTCGCCAAATCGGAGGAAGAAGACTGCGAGGATTCAGTTGTGGGAACGTTGTTCTCCTCACACCATTGTTGCATTAGACTCCTGAGTGCATAGTTGGGAATAAGCGCCATGTGAATCAGCTTTTGCCCGCTTTTGGGACATGTCTGGTGCCCCGAGTTGATCCATTGTGCAATCGAATTTCGATCATAAGTGTGCCCGGATGCTACAATAACAGGGTCTCTAATCAAGTCCAATGAAATTGGGCAGCGAAATTCATCCGGAACATTGGGGATCAACGACTGAGAAGATGAAGAGTGATCATAAAATCTACCCGAGGGGACACAGTGCAGTTTCATATCCCCTTTGCACGGTTTTTCAATTTCACCATCTATAAAAATGATGGTTTTGCAGTACGACACAAGGGAAATGAGATTGTTTATGTTGGACACCACAATCAGCCCTCCACTCCCTGCTTGCTTGTGAGCTTCTGCCTCGAGCTTCGAAGTTTCCTCTTCGTAATCCACGGCGTTTCTCAGGCCAATGCTGCTCAGAACATCTCTCACTTTGACCAAATCTATGAACCCTTTGTTCTTCCTGTTCTTCTCACTATTGCTTCCCATCAAAACCAAAAGCTCTTCTCTTCTCTGC
Organism: Crataegus laevigata; assembly: GCA_963580275.1. Classification (NCBI taxonomy): domain Eukaryota; kingdom Viridiplantae; phylum Streptophyta; class Magnoliopsida; order Rosales; family Rosaceae; genus Crataegus; species Crataegus laevigata. The sequence continues at coordinate 6,701,682 of OY756951.1, forward strand.
AGCTCTTTGAGATCGATAAAAAGCTCAACTCTTTTCGCTTGCCGGTGGAGGAGCTCGATCTGCTCTTTGATATCTGCCGTCACGTTAAGCAAACTCAGAGGCAAAATATCAAGCGCCCTCCCCAACTCCTTGACCAGCACGTAAAACTGATTCGAAACCAACTCCGTCTGCATAAGCCCCCACAGAGAGCTCCCGTCTTTACAATCTTGGATCAGAAAATTGGCTCTTCGAATCACGGAGAAAAGCTCCGTGAGGCATAGGATTGAAGAGGGAGGAAGCGGCCCGTCGGACTCTTGTATCTCTTCGAACAGAGAAGCGAGAAGCTTGATCCTCCTTATCATGGTGGAGATGTTGCGGCCCTGCAGAACCGGAAGCTTTTCCATGGAGCAAACTTCGTTGCATATGCGAACCAACGATTGTAACAACGACCCAGTTGGCAAAAATCCTGTGGAAACCATTAGAGGAGGAACAAGAGCTGCTTCCATTTCATATGTCACTATGCTTATGCCAATTCTACCAAATTTTTCCGCGATTGACGTTCGAAAATGGATCAACGAGCGAAAATGCTCGGTTCTGCCTTTGCAGTTTAGGGTTTAGGATTCAAGTTCAGACCAGATGGCAAACGGGAAACTCTTTCCTTTTCGTTGAAATCTTGACAAGAAGAACGTTTCTAATTTTTCGAAACAAAAAACAAAAATTCAACATATTATTCTCAATTTCTTGTGTTAAAAATTAAAGTGATGGGTAAAGAAAGAAACGATTAATGTAATTGCATGGACTCTTGACTGTTTCTGTTTGGAAAGTTGACTTTAGAGGACAAAAGAAAAGGTGATGGCATGCGAAAAACAGAAGGGTTGAGGGAGGGATTGATGGGTTGCTGCCACTTGGAGGCACGTCCGGCCTTCTAGGGTTACTTCTTTTTTATATTTCCCCCGCCAAATTTGCATTAAAAAATGGTTTCGATACGTTGAATGGATATTGAAGCCATTTCAAACTTGAATTCGGTGACCTACTACAATTCCTTGCACTTGCAAATCGCAGGTTTGTCATGTCCATATATGGAATGTCTTATTAGGAAACGTTGAGTGTTTGGCGCGCATATACCAAAAATATAGACTTTTGGGAAGAAAAATTGATCTGACTAGTAATTATTTGTTGAGTAATGCTATTTGAACACGTAGAATTGGCGCATTTTGTAATATAGATAGTCTTACTAATAACGGTAGAATCCGGTTTTATTAGTGTGTTACATATAATGGAGGAGTTGTGTTTAGGCTCCAAAAGTGGTTTTTGATCAAATGATTGGTTGTCTTCGATTCCCCCTCTTTTTTTGCTTGAGTAAATTAGCCTAATCTCTTTGAAAAATCCTAGCTCCGCCTTTGTATATGTATTTTAACTATGGTTGTTCAACTACAAAAGTTTTGTAGTCGCTTCTATTATATTTAATTAACTAAAAATTGATCTGACTACTAGTGCTATAATTATTTGTTGAGTAATGCTATTTGAACATGTAGAATTGGTGCACTTTGTAAATTGTAATACAGATGATCTTACTATAATAACGGTAGAAACCGATTTTATTAGTGTGTTACATGTAATGGAGGAGTTGTTTTTAGGCTCCAAAAGTGGTTTTTGATCAAATGATTGGTTGTCTTCGATTTTCATTTTCCCCTCTTTTTTGCTCTAGTAAATTAGCCTAATCTCTTTGAAAAATCCTAGCTCTGCCTTTGTATATGTATTTTAACTATGGTTGTTCAACTACAAAAGTTTTATAGTCGTTTCTATTATATTTAATTAACTACAATGTTTAAAAGTGTGAATATATTCATTAGTATTAGTGACATTGTTGATATTTCGATTTTGCAGTTGATAATACTTCAACCTCAATACAATATTAGAGAAAGACCGTAAATATTTTTGTATCTATTTCTTTTTTAAAACTCTGTCTAAATATAACTAAAGACAGACACATGTAGTTACACATATTACAACTTACTACGTATGCAAATTACGTGCCTATTAATTATAAATTTACATATACTACATGAAAAGATTTTGCCCACAGTTGAAAAGGACAAAAGGATGTGACTTGCGGTTTTGGGGGCCAAATTTAGGAGGGAAAATATAAGAAAGAAAGAAAAGAAAAAGTTAGGTGAAAAAAAAAAAAAGACGAGAAAGATGGTTGAAAGGGAAACACTATAGCCACCTTCCTACCGCGTGGTGAGGTGCCCTTCCCTAGAATTCACTCTGGGTCACGGAGCTCTCAACTAAGTTGGTTTTTATTTTTATTTTTTTGGTCGAATCTCAACTGATTTGGTTAGGTTTGGCAATTCCATCTCTTGTTGCGGTTTCAATTGATCGCGTTATTGCTCTAAAGATAAGTAATAGGTATTGGTTAGTGATTGTGAGGCTCAAATTCTTAACTTAAGAAACACTAAAGGATTCTGTTCTTCCATCCCTTGAATAGATAGAGAAGGAAGGCAGAGCCTTTAGTTTTTCATGTTGTCAAAGTGTTGAACAAGAGTTTTTCGTGATATATACACGTACACTGGGATATAGGTTAAATTCTCGTGTGTTGTTATATTGCACAAAAGAAAACTCCAAGCTAAATTCAGCTTAGTTAATTGAGAGGAGAGTTAGAAAACCTAACATAAAGACCCTAAACCCTATTAGTTATCCTTAATTTCTTAATAACTATTAAGATCATGAAGTAGTACGGTGGTAGATGAACTTATTCATCTATATAATGGAGAGTTGTCATTGACACTCTAAATGATAATAATAAAATATGCACATTTTATGAACGTATGGTAGAGAAAATAAAGACTTATTATATTAACATCACACAAATTGTTGAATAAACCACACATACTTAATACACCCCACATTTACTTTTTCAATGAATAATTATCTTAATACACTCCACATACTTCTCCATAATACCCTCACACCTTACATTCTGAATATACACCTTACATTTTCTACATACACCCATATTTTCTATACACCTCACATTTCTTAAATCTTATAAAGCTTTTAATTTGTACAAAAAATGCTGACTGGAATTTTGACAAAAGATGTTGCATGGGATTTAAAGCATATGTGGGTTGTTTTCAATTCCACCATTAAAACTCTTGTCATCTATTTTTAATATTTGGTGGTAATTTTATGTGTTTAATTCTTCATGTAATCTATGTGATCCATAAAAGATAAATACGAACATAGAAACTTAAATAACGTAGAAAAAGTAAGATTAAATAATTATTGATGTCATCAAAATCACTAAAACAATAAAAAAATATGAAGTCTTACCTCATTTGAAGCTTCTGAAAAATTGATTTCGTGTTTCATTCGTCAAAAATAATTTTTCTCAATCAACATGTTTGTAGTTTCACTAGTTAGGGTTTTGTTTAACAATGCAGGGTTGGAGGGATTTTAATAGTTGAAAAAGATAAATAATATGTTAAAAATGATTTGGGGTGTATTTAAATTTTTTTTATTTTTTTAACCTAATAAGGTCAAAATTGCCATTACAAAGTAGAGTAATAAATTATTCAATACTAAATTTTAATTTAGAGTGCATTTAACATTTTGTGAGGTGCTAATATAAAAAACCAAAATAAAACTGTATATATAGTGACTATTTTACGTAAATGCATAGCTAGCGTCGATGTTATATGTGGACTTTATAATATCTCCACTTTTCTCTTATTTCTGCAGTTTGTTTGCTCCTTCATCATATTCATACGCACTTAGTTACCTCTTAAGTTTCAAGCAATGGTCAATACTTACTGTCATACAAAAAACACTAGATTGTTCATTGTTTACTGTGTTGGAGAATAGGATCCAATATCAGTAATATGAAAAAATAGTTTACAATTAATATGAGAGTTTTTACTCTTAATATTACTGAAGTCTTTTGTAACAAAACCCTAGACCTAATAATAAGTGATTCAGTTGAGATAATATCGGTGATAGAATCGTTCTTTGCCTATAAATTTCACACGTTGGTCTAGTCTAAACAAGTCTACCATCAAGATTTATATTTATTACACAATGAACCAAGTCTACCATCTTTTGGAGATTAGTCGTTCTGGTTTCTTCTTATTCATTACACGAATGTTATTAAGTATATATGATGAAGAAGATGGAGGCCTTTTTTTTTTGTATGTAATATAATTTTTTGATAAAGAAAATCCATGGTAACGAAGGTCAACAATAGTAGGATAATATTTGTGTCTCTCTGATAGGGATCATACTTGTCCCCACTTATAATTGACAAACTATTACCATCCGAATGTTATAATCAGAACGTTAATTCTCTTTATCATCATCTAAGGATCATATTTTGAAAAAATTATTCAATTTGTATATCTTTTAGTCATTCATATGCATAAAATTAATAGAAAACTTCATTTTAGTCCTTGGCAAAGATTACTTTTTGATTAAAACCATGAGTAAGATCAAAATCTAATTTTAGTCCCTTGATACATTAATAACCTCATTTATTAATTATATTTTGATTTTTTTAATTATTTATCTTTTTCTTTTCTAATTTTTAATGTATTAATTTTATTTCATTATAATTTTTATTTTCATTTCATTCATTGTAATATATTTTTGTTGTGAACATTTAGATAAACTAATTTTTGTTATACAATATATTTCGATGTACTGTAACTTCTTCATTTAGGTATATTAAATTCATTATAATACATTTCGGTGCATACATTTAGGTATACACATTTTGGTACAAACATTTCGGTGCATACATTTCGGTACACACATTTAGGTACATTAATTTAATATTAATACATTTCAGTGCATATATTTAGGTACATACATTTCGGTGCATATATTTAGATACATACATTTCGGTGCATATATTTAGGTATATACATTTCGGTGCATACATTTCGGTATACACATTTAGGTACATTAATTTAATATTAATACATTTCGGTACTAACATTTAAATATATTAGTTCAATATAATATATTTCGGTACTAACATTTAGGTACATTAATTGAGTCTTTCAAGTTTGAAGAATGTGAAATAAAATTAATAAATTAAAAAACTCTTTTTTGGTCAAAAAATAAATTAAAATTTGTGTATTAATAAATTTAAATATTTAATGGGAGATATTAAATAAAATACACATTAATTATTTTGAATTAAGGACACATTAGGGACTAAAAATCAATATTCAATCTAACACCAGGTTTTTTTTAAATTTTAATCTTCTTGAAGGATTAAAATTCAAAAACCCCTAAAATTAATAGACAGTTCATCATAAGGATTCTACTTGTTACCAAAACTGTTGATTGGTTTAACACGTGTGGATGACTAAACGATCATCAGTTTGAATTATTTTTTTTGTAATTATTTTTTATCGTAAGTAAAATAACAAATATTTCGAAGTAATGGGCTAATAAAAACAAAAGATAATTATCATTAAACTGAAAAATAGTTTTAATATTTTTGGTTTAGATTGATTTCTTTGTGTGAGAGCCTGTTTGACTTGGCTGTTGGCTACTCACTGAATTAACCTTTTTGTTTGGATTATGTGCTTTTTAGTCGACTTCTCGTACATAATAATAATAATAATAATAATAATAATAATAATAATAATAATAATAACAGTTAAAAGTAAAAAAACGGTTTTTCGTTAAAAGTAAACAGTACCGGAAGTGTTTTATTAAACCTCCTTATTTTTAATACATTCTTGTTTGTTTTTTGTCTATTGATCTTCTTTAATTTATTAATTCAATAGCCGAAAATTTTAAAAAAATGTGTGAAAAATGAAGAAAAAAAAATTGTGTAGATAATACCACTCATATTTTATTATCTTTTAGTTACTATTAATGTAATAATAATCCTATTTCTTGACAGCATATGCTGCAAGCCTGCAACCGCATAAGTATTTTAGTAGTGCTAAAGTCCAAGTCCTCGTGCAGTCTACACGTTCTGGTTGTCAGTCAAAATTTCACAAAACTGCTATTTTAATCCTCTCACCAAAGTGGAACAAAAATAAAAATCTCTTTCTTTTCAAAGTGGAACCCTTGATGTGTTTCAAAATATAAAATCTCTACCATCCTAATCATTCAATTTTGGGTCGGCCCATATTCCTTTCTCTATGCGCATTAGACAATTTCCATTGTGCAGTTGTCTTTGTGTGTGTTTGGGAAAACGACCTGCATTTGATCAAGCGGGAGTGGGCTCTTGGAGGGAGGAGTACTATTGACTATTGTTGTCGTGTTTTTTTGCATTTCCACTCTAGCTCTGCCACCACAACGTTTGAAGTGACATTATATTCCTCACTTGGTCAAAAATATTCGATAAAGAGTGACGAAATGTAAGTGAAACCTATAACGGTACGCGAAAAAAAAAAAAAAAAAAAAAACTGAGCAACTTTTTGTAGGTTTTTTTTCTATGCATTGCTTTGTACCAAAAACGAATCTTTAAGGGTTAGTTTGGTGTTGCTTATTTTTTTTTATCAAAATTATTTCTATTATGTTGGGAGAATAAGGTCATCTCCAACCGAGGGCTAGGTCAGAGAGCTCTGGAATCTGGGAGGGCCCCACAGAATCAGAGAGGGCTGGAGGGCTAGAGGGCTGGCTTTTTTTTTTTAAATCTGTCGGAATACCAACAGGAATAAGGCACATTACTTAATAGAAATATATTATTGTCGGTTATAACTGACACGCCCCGACCCGGAAAGGTCGACGCATGCTGGCCGTCACCGTGAAGTGACGTAACCATAGGGGTAAGTGATGTAAAAAGTGTATAAATTTAAATCGAACATAGAATTAATTAAAATTTGAAATAGTGACAGAGTGCACAAACGTGGGTGTGGCCCACTATAGTTATTCAGAGCTTAATGAGGAAACGACTACCGAAGAGTAGTCAAGCAACTAAAGTACGCTTATTACACATAGTGATAAGTTCATACGTCAGAAGCGGAATGCCGAATGTCAGAAACGTTTCAAGATTTCCTCGAATGCCACGCAGAACAGCTATCTAGGTCCTGGAGGGGCGAAAAACAAAGTTGAGTGGGTCAGCAAAACAAACTTATGTGAAAACGTTTGGTTTTGAACATATTAACCCCTCGCCGTAAAACAATTATAGTTTCCTTTATCAAAAGCACATTATGAGTAAGTATGTACGTATATATATATCCACAATACTAAAGCCAAGTATAACTGACGATATACAATTCAATTCATGTTAAGATTGATGCTACAGTTATATAATCATGTGGAACACAGTATGATTAGGAATATATCACGTAATTATGTATCAATGTTACGGTAGTATAATCATGTGATAAACAATATTCCTAAGTACTCATCCATCTAATGCTAGCACACAAGTTCGAACAGATGACTCTGACACGAACAGGCTGGGTGTAATCAATACGCTCAAGTACTACAGTCACGCGAAGCTGGTGCAAAAGCACATCACATACAAGTCGGATTGCCTAATGCAATCTACCCGACAGGCTGGCACCTAACCTGGATCCAGACGAGCGAACGGTGCAATGTGAACATACACGTGAAGGCTGGCCCTGGCCCTGGGGCAAGTACTAACACCAGTGCAGCAGATGAGTATGTATATGACATGTATGAATATCATGACAAGTATATCTCAACCATACAGCAGCATTTATCACAATTATATCTCAATTATCCAATACTTAGCAACATATATGTAAAGTGAAGCATTTTATGAAGTTTGGAAACCATAAGTATGTATAGATATAAAAACAAACTGCCCACTCACAATACGTCGTTGGGTCGTAGTCTCCGGGCCTAGCTTGGTCTTGTAATTGCTCCGGATATAATTCTCCTATTTATATATATTTTTAAACGAATTAATTAACGCTTAAATACGGGAATTTAAATAACACTCCCATAGATTGCTCAAACTTAAGTTTTGAATATACCAAAAGGATCTACACATCAATACGAACACACCCATATTTTTAAATTAATTTTTGGACTTACCACGCGCTCCCACGCGCCAAAATAGGCACGGGTCTACGCGCCTCCACGCGCAGACACGTGACTTGCACACTGACGACGTCAGCTGACGTCGTCAGGAATATTCTGGGAATATTCCGTTAATTATTTAACTGATTCCGTTAATTATGACTGACGGCGTCGGAATATTCCGTCATAGTTGACGGAATATTCCGTCGTCTTCTCCGGCGAACCTCCGGCGACGCTCCGGTCGCCGGAAACTGGAAAATTTTTGTTTTCTTCATATCTCGTTCATTTGTAATCCATTTTTTACGATCTTTATATCAAATTGAAGCCCTCGACACGGGGAACATGTTTATACCTGTTTTGGGATTCAAATCTCAAAGAATCTCGCCGGAAAAATCCTTCGACTCTCGGCCAAGTTCGAAACTCAGTCTCCCGACGTCCAAATCGACTCAACGAACTTCTCCTGGCTTCGTGAGGAGATTCTAAACCTTCCTATGATCTTAGAATCTGCTGAAAAGGTCATATAAGAAAGATGATGAATAGTGCTAGGATCGGACTTTGATATTCCGACGTAAAAACGTTGGATTTCTTACCTGAAAACGATGTAGATGGACTCGTGAGGTTCCAAGGAGTCCAGTGGTGATTTTAGATTCTCAAATCTTCGAGGTTTGAGTTGTTTTTGAATTTGGTCCGTGGGGAATGTTAGAGAGAGAGAGCTTCAAGCTTCTGTGAAGAGAGAGAGAGACTGTTTGTGTTTAGTGAGAGAGAGTGTTTCGAGTCTGAGAGTTTGAGAGGTGTGATGATGACAGGATTTGAATAACACAAACTATGGATTCGTGAGTTGGAAAGAGGACGGGTGAGAATAGAGAATTCCGAGTGGGTTTGGTAGGAGGAGGTAATGGAATAAGGTTGGTGAGGATTTTTACTTTTACATAATATTTCTACTTATGTAAGTTTACATTACTAAAGTTAAAACGATTAAGCTTAGAATGACGGTTTCATAATAATTAACGATAAGGGTAAAATCGTCATTTTACATACACGGGGAGAATTTACATAAAACGTTTGGGACGGGTCGCCACAATAACCGACAGTAATATATTTCTATTAATTAATGTAACTTATTCCTGTCAGTTATAACCGACATGAATTCTTAAGAAATAATTCAAATGCAACGGCTAGTACTGCATTTGAATTTTTTTTTTACAGTTTTATTATTATTTTTTATTTACAAAATTTTTTATATAACTTCTATTTTTTCCTATAACTTTTATTTTACAAAATTTGTTTCATATTTTTTTAAAATTCCATTTTTTTCCTATAACTTCTATTTCACAAAATTTGTTTCATTTTATTTTAAATTCTTTTTTTTTCCTATAACTTCTATTTCACAAAATTTGTTTCATATTTTTTTCCTATAACTTCCTAAGCCATTATACAACATTAAATTAAATTAAGTAACATGAAACAACATTACTTAGCCGTTGGATTTGAATTTAAGTTGTAATTTTTAAATAATAAATTATGTATGGCCCTTTGGCCCTCGGTTGGAGACGGTTTTTTGTGACAGGGCTAAAACGAGCCCTCTGGCCCTCTGGCCCTCGGTTGGAGCCCTAGTGCAAATATGGCCCTGTACTGTTGTTTGGGCCCAAAATAGCGATTTGGGCCGGGCGCAGAGGATGTCTCGGCCCAAAGGCCCAATACCAGACACGGAGGATATAAAAATGGGCCGGCTAAAGTAAGGTCGGCCGAATCCCATTCGAAGATGGATTGGCGGAGGAAACCCAATGCAAGAGGGAGTCTCGGCGAAAGACCTAGTAGAAACAGGAACGACTAAGAGTCCTAATCCGATTAGAATTATGATTCGATCTGAAAGGGGGGTTTCAGCCTCTATAAATACGAAGGCAGTGGCAGCGAAGAGGATCTTCAACACAACACACAAATCTGCCCTGCGCAATTTCTCGCTCTACGCGAAACCTCTCAACACCCTTGAGACTTTTATTTTCTTTTTCGCCTCCATACCTTCAGTTTGGATAGACAACACTGTGGAGGCAACCGGTAAACATCTTCAGTTTGGATAGACAGCACTGTTGTCGTAGAACCAACCGTCCGTGAAGCATCTTCAGTTTGGATAGACAGCACTGCGACAGGGTCGATTGGTTATTTATCCAAGTCTCGGTCAAGAAGGATTTTCGAATCTTTTTTGGCAGAGGTCATCTCATTAGCTTTCTCGGCGAAGTGAGGTGTTACCAAGTTACTACATTCGGCACATTGAAAGCCGAATTTGACATTGAACTTCGTAAAAATAGCAGCCTTGTCTTCAAGCTCTAGAACCCAAAGGCCGAGAGGTGTTCCTTCCTCGGCCGCAATTGCAAGATACAGAAGTCAGCCGCGCGCATCAACGCAACATCAAGACATTTTACTCCTCGGCCGAGCCCGGCCGACGAGTTGGCACGCCCCGCACACATTTGAAGGACTTAGTTAGTCTACTATTTACTCGGCCTGCGCGCCACGTAGGCTAGGTGATTTTTGTAGTCAACAACTGTTCATTAAAATATTAATATCTTGGAGAATCTTGGAGGGCCAAAGGGCTAAAACGAGCCATCTGGCCAGCCATCGGTTGGAGATGGCCTAAGCAGTTTTGAAAAAGAAAAAAAAAGTAACGGTTTGGTAAATTATAGTTCTCAAAGTGTTTTTAGCAAAAAAAAAAAGGATAAAATTATCTATATGAAAGTTTTATTAATTGATACTATTTACCTGCTTTCAATGAAAAAAAAAATCTTTTTTTTTCAGTAGCATTTGAAGAGCTGATTTTGCTCGCTACTGTTTTTGCACCCATAATTTGAAAAAAAAACACACACACACACACATTTTTTCATTTACCAAACCTACTTAACGCTCCAACTTTTTAAAGTAATTTTTATGGCTAATGATAAATGTTTATGTTGATTATCTTTTGCAACTTTTCCCTGCTTCCATCTTTGTGAACACCTCTTAACTTTCTTGATACGTGATTAATCTGCTTTTCAATTGAAATTTGCTCACTCGGTCAGTCAAATGATTATCCCATCCTTTGTTGATGAACCATCATTTCCCATTACACCCGCCAATGGCTCATCATGATGGTGCACCGTCTTAAATTATCTTGGACTCTTTTTTTTTTCTTTTTCTAAAAGTTAAAATACATACTTTGATTCAAAAAATGAATAAACGTTGAATCATGAAAATGTAAAAAGGTAAATAGCCAACGAGGTTTGATTGAGTTGGTAAAGATCGTTTTTTTTGCTAAACTAAGGCCTAGATTCGAGTTTCACTGTCGGCAATATCTCTTAGTGGGCGATCTGTCAAAAAAAATTTTAAAAAAGGTTAAGGCTCATTCTGTAAGTCTTCAAAGAGACTTATGGTATGTCCTAACCCTAAAATGGTAAATTTATAGCCAAAAAAAAAACATGTAAAAGGTAAATTGATAACCTTGCAACTTGCATGACACTCAAACCAACTAAAACATGATTTGGATTTTGAATATCATAAAAACAAACATTCTTTGTGCACAGTGTTCCTTTTTATAAAGCGCGAACATACATTGATATTGTCGAAAATAGATAGAGAGAGAGCACTAGACCGAGAGAAGATTATTAGCCAAAGTAGATAGGGTTTGGGGGATAGGAGAAGGCCAATTGGAGTAAAGGGAAGGCCTGAGTTCTTTTGATTACTCTTCTAGCTTCGTCATGAGTAAGTTGGTGTTCAGTATACCTGTTGAAGACCTTAATGTAAGTAACTTAGTGCTTCATAATACAAAGTACGTTTGGAAGGGTTTTGGTCTAGTTGGGTTCGAATCCCATTCCCTTCTTGTGTGTGTGTGTGTGTATATATATATATGCATGAGATGGAAAGGAGATAACTCATTAGAGAAATTAAATTTTATTTTCTAATTAGCCATGAAGGTAAGTCATGAACCCCGTTCAAGCTCATCTTGCGCAGCTTGCAAGTCACTCAAGAGAAGATGCACTCCCACCCGCATTTTCGCACCCTATTTCCGCTCCGACGAGCCCAAAAAATTCACCCAAGTTCACAAAGTGTTCGGAGCAAGCAATGTGAGCAAGATCCTGAATGAAGTCCCCGAAGATCAGCGCGTGGACACGGTGAATTCACTGGCTTATGAGGACGAGGCGAGGCTGAGAGACCCTGTTTACCGCTGCATTGGCGCCATATCTATGTTGGAAAGGAAGATGATTCAGTTACAGCATGATCTGGCCGTTGCTCGAGCCAGTCTCGTTTGCTATGCTCCGAAGAATTCGCCATCATCGTCGTCGTCATGTTCTTCTTCTTTTCCGATGTTAGATGAGGGTACTTTCCCTGGATTTCCTGCTTGGAGTGGATTAAACGGTAACAATTTCAGCCAGAATGCATCTGAATTGATCAGCCAGCATGGACAAGCTAGTGATTTTAGCTATTCTTCATATATACTCTGAATTCATGATCTCTCTCTCTCTCTCTATGCATCTGAATTGATCAGCCAGCATGGACAAGCTAGTGATTTTAGCTATTCTTCATATATACTCTGAATTCATGATCTCTCTCTCTCTCTCTCTCTCTCTCTCTCTCTCTCTCTCTCTCTCTCTCTCTGTGTTGGTAATTTGAAATGTGTGGACTTAATTTCTCATAAAAACGAACAATTGGGAAGTAGGAATTATGTGATTATTGACAAACAACATTACACTACAGAAATCAGAAACATAATGTACAATAATTATGAAGCAAAACAACTATTCAGTTACAATAATGTAATTAGAATGAGACACCGTCGCCTTGACGTTCCAGTTACATGCAAATTCTTCTTATGCGTCTTGCGTCTAAAACTTCTATGATTTCTTCCCTATGGAAACACAAAATGTCATAAGAACACAAACAGAAGAAACGGAAAAGCGAAATGGTTATCCACCCTAGTGCAAATTCGATCTTCACCAATTTACCTCTCTAACAACTGACAATTTAACCGACTAATGCCATCATGTGTCCAAAAAAAAAGAAGATTATATTCACACACTCTCAATTACTTTTCTTACATTTTTTTAATTTTTAAATATTTTTCTAAGAAATGTTAGTGTTGGGTAGAAAATATTAAAAAAATTAAAAAAAATGTGTGAGAAGTAATTTGAGGTGTGTGAAAATAATCTTTCAAAAAATAAAATTACCAACCGACCCTGAAATCAATCACATTGCAATAACTCTTAATGCTCAAATAAAACCCTGAACAAATTCAAATTCAAGTTGAAGTTCTGAACAATGGCGGCACCTGAAGAATGCGAGTACTTGGGACGCTTCATCTTCTTCCCGAGCTCCACCTGAACATCCATGAACATATTCAACCTCTGCAACGCAAGCTCCTTGTCGAACTCCATCCTCTGTTTCTCCAGCTCCATCATCTGCTTCCGCTTTGAATTCTCAATCCTCTCGTACATTTCCCCAAACTTCGAAATTGCCCTAGCCAATTCCCTGCACGCCGCCCCACCCGAAAACACCGCCGCCTCATCACCGCCGTCGTCGCGGTGAATTGGGCTGTCGGTGGACCCTCCGAGGGGATTCGTATTCAGCTCGGGGGATTTGGCAGTGAGAGCGAGGATTGGGGGGTTTGATTTGGTCGCACCGGCGGGGTTTGAGGGGGTTGAGCAGATTATGGAGTGGAGGCGGCGGTAGAAGGGCCACGTGGACGGGCCGGGCTTCGACTTTTCCAGCTTGTACTTTTTCTTCAACGTGTCGATGCGGTTCTTGCACTGGACGTCCGTCTTGAACGGCTTGGCGCCGCCGTTTTGATGGGAGTTAACGGCGTTGGCCACCTCCTTCCAGTCTTTCTGACGGAGGATGCCGCGGTTTAAATGGAGGTAGCGGTGTGCCCAGGCCGTTATTAGTGCCAACGTGGCGTCCTCACTCCAACAGTCCTCGCGGCCTGCCGGGGCGTGGTTACGGGTCGGGCGGTCCATGGACAGAGACGGGTTTGGGTGCCGAGGTGGTGGAGAGAGAGATTGGGAGTGGGAGCTGTCGGTGAGGGTAATGATCGACAGATGAAGGAAAAGATCGGAGTGAGAAGCACATGGAAATCTGGCCGTGCAATCTGCCGGCAGTGACGTCAGCTGCCTTACTCTATTGGCGTTGGATGGGCTTCTAAAACCAAAACCGCTTTAAGTTTCACTCTCTACTCTCTAGCTTGCCGCGGAAATGCTTGTGAAAATTAATTAAGAATAATGTCGAGAAATTTAGCAAACAAAACCTATTTACAAATACACTTACCGCATTTACCCTTTCAAAATAATATACACGATTTGGGAAAAAAACAATACACATGATAACACAATATGATATGAACAAGCACGAAAATTAACGATAACGTATCTAATTAGTGTTTTTTATTAGATAATTGTTATTTACACTTTAAAATTTTTATTTTGCACTCCAAACTTACTATAATTAGAAAGAAAAATACAATGAATTTAGAATTAGATTTTTAAAATGCTAATAATAGTTCTTTTTTATTAATGTTCTATTTGTTGTTAATGCTTTATATTTTTCGATTGACAAAAATACATAAAAATATCGGTAGAATACAGCTAAAATTTTTGCGGACGAGTTGGGGTTTTTCTATATTTGGAAACGATAATGACAAAAAAATAATACGACACAAACACGTTAAAACAAGATACGTAATCTGGTTTATTATTTGAAGTACTTTATATACAACCAAAGAATCAAAGATAACTACTCAATCAGTGGTGGACCCAAAATGGTATGGATAACCCAATCAAACTTTAATCATAATTCTTAATTTTCTCATAAGAATCCTTCAATTTATCACCAATCACTAAACCCCTCGCATTCATTTCCTCAAAAACCAGTTTAGCCTCCTTAAACCTCCTCAACTTAATCAGCTTCTTGGCCAAGCTCCCAAAACTCTCCGTGTCCAGCCACGTGTCCCTCCCGCTAAAACTCCTCACAAACTTTACCGCCTGCGCGTAAAACCCCTTTCCCAGTAGCGAATCAATGATGTACACGTGTGTCGACAGCAGCGCCGGCACCTCATCGTCCACCATCCTCCTTATCAGCACCAGAGCCCCCTCCACCTTCCCTACCTTACACGCGCCAAGAACCAGCGCGTCGTACGTGCGCGTGTCCGCCTTCATCCCCTCTTCTTCCATCCTCCTCAGCACTCCGGCCGTCGCTTCCAAATCTCCGGAGAAACAGTACGCCGCCAGCAGATAATTAAACGCCGGCACATCCGGCGGGGCTCCGACTCTCCTCATCAGATCCACCACTCCCCACGCGTCGTCCATCCTCTTCTTCCGGGTAACCACATTGAGAATCGGGTGAAAGGTGCAGGCGTTGAGGCCGTATTCGCCACGCGCCATAAAATCCACCACGCGCAGCGCCTCATCGACCCTCTCGATCTTACAGAGACGCGCGATGAGGGAGTCGTACGCGCTCTTGCGGGTGAACCCCCGGTCGAGACGCGCTAGGGTTTTGGTGAGGTCGTCGAGTACGGAGAGGGAGTTGTCGGTGTTGGTGAGGAACCTGAAGGTGTTGGTGGTGTTGAAGCAGTGGTCCTTGACGCGTTTGTTGAGGAGGTAGTGGAGGTTGTCGAAGTCTCTGGAGTGGCCAGCGGCGATGACCAGGTTGTCGTAGTAGGCGGTGGTTGGCACGTCAGGGAAGGGGCTTACGTTAGGATTTTGGATCGAGAAGAAACGGGCGGCGAAGGTGAGGACAGATCGGGAATTTTGGGGTGTATGGGGGATTCGACGGAGGAGAGACATGGTGGCCGGTTTACAGGGGGTTAGGGTTTAAGCTGGTTAATGAAGAAGGTCACAAGTTCAAAGGGCTTGGGCTGAATTCTATTGGGTTGGTTTTTTCTGGATTGGGTCGTAAGCTTGATAATACACATTGGATTGAATAAAAGGAGTCTTTATGGCCCAAGTAATACATATTTTGTACCAAAAAACATATTGAATGCTTTTTCTTTGATGACCCAATATTCAATATTGTACTTTTAACTAATCTAAACTTCGATGAGAGAATTCAAAGTCCGGTGTATACGAAGCACATTTGCTCTAAGCAAAGTGGTTTTACCTAAATAAGTTATGAATGATCTTAATTAATTCAGTTTAATGTGCCTATTAATATTAAGCAAATAGTATTGCTTGAGTTTATGGGATTCAAACTCGGGTGCATAAGGGGACATATATGCTCTAGTTAATGTGGTTACATCTATGTCTACAACGAACACACATTGAATTAGTAATTTTATTTGTTATTTGCATTTTTTTCAACGTTGATCATTATAGCATTCGCGATTTTTTAATGTCACGAAATTAGTCTATGTGAACCCTGTAGATGATAAAGAGTTGATTTTATATTGTACAAGAGATTCTGAAACTCACATCAATAGTTTGAAATTGCGCACTTGGACAATCTGACTTTATCAAATTCCCAAAACAAAACTGCTCGTTGGTATCAAGCATACAATTAATGTGTGCGATCTAAAACCACTCAGATCAATATTGTCATATGTAATCCAGAAAAAATGTCGTGATTGAACTTTTTCGGTGGTGATAGATATCTAAGATTATCAATATTAAACAAGTGCCAAAACAGAAGTCCACCAAAGCACTGACTTCAAAAGGGTACCCATATCCCACCGCCCACAAACAAAGATTTTGCCTTCAATGCCGACCAATCTATGAGGATGCAACCCAACAGATATTTCCAATTTTCCAGTCGTAGTTCTTAGGGTACTGTGGAAGAGGATAGCCTGCCCTTAAACGCAAGTTAATATCAAAACAGAACAAACATTCCGTATCACGACGAAACCCTAAAAAAAAGAATCTTAGGATAAGCTAGCTAGCTAATAAAATCGCCTTCAAGCAGCGAGACTGTCTCGGTCTGGCTTTTCTTTTGAAAAGAAGTGAAGGGTAAATCACAAACCAGGTGGACAAAACATGCCTAGGAAATTCTTGGAGACGACACTGCTGCATGCATGCGCGTGAAAAGCATGCAGATTTTTCAAAGCTAAAGAAAAAGTAGAGAATTTGATCTCTTGCGTTGGAGTTCTTATCCCGATCTAAAACTTTTCGCTTTTCTGCAGAAGGATATGAGGATATCAGATATATATGTGTGCGCGCGCGCGCGCATCATCTTTTTGTTTCCCGTAGGGACAAAGTTTGGCCAATTTTTCTGACTTAACCTTTTCACTTTTTTTTTTTAATCTTGAGCCTCCTAGCTAGTATGTCTCACTGTCTTAGAAGAGAATAAAAGTATGAAACTCAGCCCGTTCAATAATGCAAGAGTAATTAACGATTAAATGACTGGAAATGATTCGGGTATATATATGTAGCGGTACTACATATTTGAACCGCTCGTTCAAATAAGAATCTAATCGTCTTCCATTGTAAAACTGTTATTGTTGATTTGAGAATTCTTCTCTACTATCTTTTATACTAGCTAGGTCGCCATACTCGTACATTTTACCTAATAAGTTAAATAAAAGTTAAAATGAAGGTGTTCGTATTCCTCTCTCTCTCTCTCTCTCTCTCTCTCTCTCTCTCTCTCTCTCTCTCTCTCTCTCTCTCTCTCTCTCTCCCTTCCATCTCCCATCTCTTTCAGTCTGAGAGAGTGCACGGAGCTCACAGAGCATCTTTCAGGAAGAAATTAGTAGGTCGGTGGAAGGTCACGATTTGATGGTCATTCGCATATCAAGCACAGCCTAGCTATGCATGACTTCTTTTACCCACTGTACACCCAGCCACCTAACAATGTTACAGCTGACCCGATACTTTTTGTTTCTTACCATCGGAGAGCTTAGAAGTTTGTCCTTCTATAAGACCATCTTCAATCGAAGGGTTCAGATGGCTGAAAATAATTTGAAAATCGTCTTCACTGGAGGGTCAAGTCAAAGGGTTTGTGAGTCACACTGGAAAAAAAAATGCCGAATGGCCAATCGGCTAGCCCAACCTAGGCAGGCCACATGCTGACATCATATTTGATTTTTTTTTATTACAAATTTAAAAAAAATTAAAAATTATATTTTTTCCTATAACTTCCTAAATCATTAAACAACATTAAGTAACATTAAACAACATTAAACAATATTAAACAGCATTCAGTAACATTAAACAACATAAAAAAAATTTAACAACATAAAACTTAAACAACATTTTTAAAAACATTTAACAACATGAAAGTTATTGACAATCCATAACATAAAATTATTGAGGTAATTTAATTTAAGTAACCATAGTAATTTAATTAAAATAATAAATTATGTTTGGCCCTATGACCCTTTGGCCCTCGGTTGGAGATGATTTTTTTTTCACAGAGCTATGTTTGGCCTATGGCCCTTTGACCTCTCGATTCGAGATAGTAAGAAATATCGTTCTGTACTGTTTATTAAAATATTAATTTCTTTGAGCTATGTTTGGCCTATGGTCCTTTAACCTCTCGATTGGAGATTGTAAGAAATATCGTTCTGTACTGTTTATTAAAATATTAATTTCTTTGAGAGTCAGAGAGTTAAAACAAGTTCTTTGGCTCTTCTTGGAGATGGCACAAGTTACCAAAAAGTCAGGCCAAAACATATAATCCAACCAGGAAAGGTTAACAAAAAGTGATTTGGCCAATTCCCCAGAATGATTCTCACCCATTTTTTGTTCTCGTGCACTCTTATGTTTACTTATGTCGTTATTTATAATTAATTTATCTAATTTTTAGCTTTAAAACATGAAAGAGAGCGCAAGAAGGTAAAAGATAGTGCAAGAAGGTAAAAAAGAGCGTGTGAAAATCAAACCTATCACGATTTGTCTATCTATGCAATTGCAACAAAACAAGATTAACTATCACGAATCACTTCTAATTGCAAACTTGATCTTATAAAAATGGAAACATATATACAATCTCATACGTGCTTTATGAAAATAATTTTTTTTTAATGATGTTTAAGAATCATTATCCATACGATCCTCTCCTTTCTTTTATGTAAGCAAGATCTCAATGCCACGTATAATTATAATAGATAGATTCAGTACCCTTAATTAGTATTCAAGGGTCACACAGAAGTTGGTAGCGGGGGTTTTATTTTGATGTTAAATTATATTTTTCTTAATTAAAGTCAAAGGATCGATATGGGAAATATTATTTATAGAACCAGAAAAAAAAAAAAAAAAAAAAAAAGCAAGCCAGAGGGACGGTCACAATTATTAATAATACAACTCTTAAACAATGACCGTGAAAATCACATTGTTAGGGATAATATTGCATGCCTTTGTTCGGCAAGATTAAATGTACCACATGGCTAAATGAATTTCCACCAATTGTTTATGAGATTGAGTTAACTAAAACAATCCAGAAATAAATTATGGATTTGTTTAAACAAGAAAATCCGATCTTCCCATCTCTTCATGATCAAATTGTAGATATGGAATCCTAATAATTAATGGGATAGGCATGCATTACCTCTCCTTAGTTTATACGACTTTCCGTGGACATCTAAGGCATCTTTCGCATATAGGATAGGCACACTGCTCGTACTAATTCATAATATTATAAATAAAAAAATACGTGTGTCCACGTGATGGGTGCATTTTTTTTAGGTAGTGTTAACGAAATACTGTTTATTTTTAACAAAAAATCATATTTTTATCTTTTTCTGATACTATTCACTGCATCTTTATTTGTCATTTTTCATTAAAACTAAAGTTTTTTTAGACTTTTCACTAGTTTTTTTTTTTTAAGCCTTATGTATAGGCGGGACTATCGACTATTTATAAAACTAAAGTTTTTTTTTTGATACTATTCACTGCATTTTTATTTGTCATTTTTTCATTAAAACTAAAGTTTTTTTGGACTTTTCATTATTTTTTTTTCTTTTTTAAGCCTTATGTATAGGCGAGACTATCGACTATTTATAAAGGGAGAGAATAGTTCAACTTTGCCTCCAGCTTTATATGCATATCCTAGCAAGTAATATTCTGCACGAACAATGTAAACCAAAAAGAGAGGTCGATCGCAGGAAGGGTCGAATACGACCACAAATCCAATCCAAGGGCATCCTCCACATAAAATGCATGCGTTGGCATCAATACCAAATCTACAGCTAATTAACTTCATCAACCTTTTTTTGCATATAGTCCATATCTGAGGGAGGAATTTATAAAGGAAAGCCCGAGGTATTAGTGTGCTTTCTTTAAGAGCAAGTCCATCCTTAAGACTGGGTGCCAGCACCCAGCCCATTTATCCACTCAAGTGAACAGTAACATACTCCAATGAACAGTAATAGGCCACTGCATCTCCACCCCTAAAAAAATGCGCTGGCACCCAGCGTGTAACAACCCGTCCCGGAATTTTTATTTCGACGTTATGAAATGACCATTATGCCCTTGAGTTCGGGCGAACGTTTATGCATGAGATTAATAATTTTGGGCCAATTGTATAATTATCCTAGTTATTGGGGGCCAATGAAAAAGTTAGGAGAAATAATTGTGATTGGTGGTCCTAGTCCTCTCACCACCGACACCTTCTCTCTCTTACCATCACTCACAGACTTCTCTCTCTCATACACCTCACGAAACTCTCTCTCTCTCGACTTGCATAGGCACGGCACACCCACACCCATAATTAAAACCTTGTAGATCGACGAAACAAATTACATATTCAGACTCGTGAAGTCTATACGAACTCAACCATACCATTTTCAGGTAAGAACCACAACGATTTCACGTCCAAAACTCAAGGTTTATATTTGGCACTATTCATCAACTTTTCATACGTTGCATTTTAGGAAAATCTGAGATCACAGGAGTGTTTGTTGGGTCCTCTAGAGGCTCGGAGACGTTCGTTTGACAAGCTTTGACGTCGGGATCGTCGAGAACAAGGGAGGCCGAATATGTGCAGATTTTCCGACGAGATTCTCGTTGGTTTTCGAAGTTTTTGAAGGTATAGACTTGTTCTACTCTCAATTTAGAGCATTTTGGTGAAAATTTCATGAAAAATGGTTGAGAAACGAGTGAGAAATCACACACGGAAGTTTTCCGGTCACCGGAAAAACCAGTCCGGCGAGGACCATCGGGGAAGACGCGTGGGGTGCACGCGCCGCGCGTGGGGTGCACGCGCCGCGCGTGGGGGGCGCGTGTGCCATGCACTGTGCTGGCTTGGGGGCGCGTGAGAGCTCCAAAAAAATTTCTAAAAATATCACGACGTCCGTGACGGTGTAGGTCGCGTCGGTATATTCGTATGCCAAAATTGAGCTACGTATGAGAAGTTATTCCCGTATTTGTGTGTATGTGCGTAAATGACGTATTTTTAGTAATTTCTCATATAGGTGAAAGTATTCTGAGGACGAGCGTAGCCAGGCCAGACGCAGGGGCTACGATCCAGCTATTTATCTGTGAGTGGGCAATATTATTTTCCGTATAACCTATATATACATAATGATTTTCCCAGAATCACATTTTAAATGCAAAGTACGTTTTAAGATATGCATATGATTTGATTTTGATGCATGAGTATTTAATTATACATTTCATGCATATGTTGGTGCCGAGGACGCCAGGTAAGTACTAGGTAGGTACATGCATAGTTGAGAACGAACAGTGATGAGATATGATGTGAAACGATGAAATATGATATGATATGTTAGCTCATAGACCTGCACATATTGTTAGTGCTCACGCCCAGAGATAGGGGCACAGTCTTTCACGTGTCGTTCACCTCCCGCACCGCATGCTCGCCTTGGATCCAAGTTAGGTGCACAGTCTTGTCGTATAGACCACTTTTGAGTGGGTACGACATGTAGGTGACCCGCGTTCATTCGCACAGTCTTCACGTGATTGTAGCACTAGAGCATTTATTATTGATACAACGCTGATAATGATGATGATATTGATGTATGTGCAGTGTATATATATAATGATGAGATAGAGAGACGTTATGAGCTATATTACAGCCGAGGGCTGAGATGATATATAATAGAGATATGATTATGATAATGCATAGTATGACATTGATTATGAGATTCAGATGGCCTTGAAATGCATTGCACGGCATATATTTGAGATACTTTGAAAACGTTTTATGCTGAGAAAGATTGAAATATATATGTACGTATTACTTTCTGGGAATTATACAGGTTTTACGGAGAGGGGCTAGAATTTTGAGAAAAGAATGATTTTGAAAAGGATTTGTTTTTGCTGACCCACTCCCTTTGTTTTTCGCCCCTCCAGGTTCTAGATAGCTTGAATTTCGAGTTAGGCACATCGAGGATCCTTCGGCCTTTCTGACAGATTTGACATATGTAGGGCACCGATGGTGTAATTAAACTATTTTATTCATGCTTGACTGCACTCGACCTAGTACGCTCTGAATATGTATAAGTATTGTAATACTTCTAGCACACATTCATTTCTGGGTTGCTAGACTTCGGTTTTAATTCATTCGTACTACGTTATCGATCTTAGCTTCCGCACAGTGCACTTGGCTACGTCATACTCACGTGACGGCCAGCATGCCCTACTTTCGGGTACGGGTGTGTCACAACGCATTTAAAATATTTTTAATTTTTCTGTAATAGAATAAAAAAATAAAATAGTTTTAATTTCGGATATGATTTTTAACCAATTTCGTCACGCCCCGTGTCATTACCCAACATTCATACAACATAACATCTTCAATGAGCTTCCACGAAGACATTTTTTCTCTCTTAAAGTGTAGAAAATATTGAAATGTAGATAGTATAGAAAGTGGATAAATATTGAAATGTGGTGTAAGGTGAAAGATGAGGGTTAGGTATTTATAGAAAAAAATAATAATTTTTTAAAAATTTTTCTGTATTTTTCTATAATTTTTAATTAATTTTAAAAGTGGATCGTTGATCTTTGATCGAACGGTCCATTTTAAAAGTAAAATTTTAAATTTTTTTACCATTGGAAATTCAACGGTCTAGAAAAACTAGCTGTTGGAGATCCAATGGATCTGAGCAAGCCACGTCGATGAGCCCAAGTGGGCTGACAACTTTCCAGACCGGCTGAAATCCACTCGCGCCCACGTGCGATTGTGTTACACACGCCAGCCAAATAGGCCGGCCTCTAGGTCTGTCCGAATTGGGCTAGCCTGTTGCCTAACATGGGCTGGGTGCCAGACAATCCCATGGGCTGGGTGCCAGACAATCCCACGGGCTGGACTAGATTGACAGACCCTCAGTGGGGTTTTTTCACTTTGTGCTGGGCAATTCCACCTCCGGTGGACTTGCTCTAAGGTTCATCACACCAGAGAACATCCTTTAAAGCAAAGCCTATGTCAGAAGAGATATAACACAGAAAAGAGTGCAACTTTGCTCCTCCTTCGAGTGGGGCGGTGCTCACTTCCTCATTGATCTCGTTAAATTTTTGTCTAATTGATTTAAAACATAAATTTCAAAATTTAAACTAACGTAACGATAATCAATAGAAGAACTAGTATCACTCTCGCTTTAGAGGGGTAAGAAAAATGCACTGATCAACAAAGAAACGGTGGTGCTATCTACATACCAATTTTTGCCTCTCACACACATTTTTTCATTTTCGACCGTCGAATTGAATGAATTAAAAATTGTCAATGAATATTATTAACAAGAATACGTGAGAGATAAAAATTAGTTTGTGAACAGCAAAAAACCATAGATATATTTGAATTGAATCTAATTAAGATCGTCCGTGCACTGAGATTCTAGGCTCTAGACAGTCGAGAAATTTTTCGGGTGGGGGACCTTTGTTTAGCTTTTTAAGAGAATAATTTAAGGCACATTTTCGTTTCAATTTGTTTTCCATAGAATAGTTACTCCATTTTTTTTCTTAAATTGGCTATACTACATAATGAACAACCTAATTTGGTATCAAATTTATAATTTACGAGATTCAAACCTAAAACCTCTCACATTTTAAGTGAAGAAGAATATCATCGACCGTAGTACTGAGTACTCCAATTAAATCAAATAGTTTATAAAGGAAAGAAAATCTGTGTGCAGTTCAAAACACTACTTCCATAACAAAACAAAAAAAAATGTTTCTGAACACTCATTTGTAACAATAAAAAAAATTTGCAATTTTCTATAAGCACTGCGGGTGCAACTTGGATAGGAATATTCGATTCCATCTGATTCAAATTCAAAATCAAAATTCTGAAATCTGAAGAAGAAAAAAAATTGAAGAAAATGGATAGGAATTGGAATGTACTTCATATTTCAAATCTTATCCAAAATTTCGAAACTTGCATAACTCTATTACATACACTTAATATGTACTTATGAACTTTGGGTTTGTGATACAATATACTCAAATATATAAATGTTTTTTCAATTACAACTCTCTTGAATATATTACATACAAACGTGAGAATTTGAGAACCATATAAAAAAAAAATTATATATTGGAGAGAGAGCCATGGAAATGGCATTATTTTTACCTTGATATAGATGAAGTCATACAACTCCAATAATTTTAAAATTCCGAAATAGTTCGATTCCGATAATACTGAATTCGGTATGAGTGTAAGAAATACCGAAATTAAAACTTATATGCATTTCCGAAATTTTTTTATTGAAATTAAAAACATGTATTTTCAATCCGATCGATCGAAAATAGGGCTTAGACAACAGGCAATGTGTCTGATCAAATAGTCAGCATCTGGTAAAAAGATTCAATTCTTCCTACTGATTCCCCTCTTCCTAAATTAATGTTTAGACTACATCTAATTTAAAAGAAAACTAATGAAAAGTCTAAAAAAAACTTTATTTTTAATGAAAAATTATTTTTAAAGATATGGTGAATAATACTATAAAAAAAGTAAAAATGTAGTTTTTTGTTACAAAGTGAAAAGTACCGGAATTGTTTTGTTAAAACTCCCTTGATTTAATAGTACTTAAATCTCAGTTTTAAAATAGGAAAATATTTTTTTTACCTTATATTTATATCATAATGTTATACCATCTTAAGTGACATTTTAAGTGAACAGCCACATCATTTAAAATAATATGAATTTTTATTCAATAAAAAAGAATTAGAAAACCAAAAACCAAGGAGAAGAAAAAAAAAACAAAGGAAAAACCCTAAAACTTAGCAAACGTTAAAGTTTCACATTTCTTCTTCCGTCGCACTCTTCTCCTTTCTTCCCCTATCCTTTCTCGTTCACCAACTTCCCTACGCTCTACGAAAACACTAAGAGGTACAAATTGGACAAAGAATATGTGCATAACATGCGTTATAACTAATCAACAAATAATTAACTCATATTATAACATATAAAATTAAAATAAAACTAGACTAATCGATCTTCGAATATAATCCTCTAACTATTAATTTGACAAGTTTGCCTGGTTCACATGGTTTCTTTTGTTTTTCTAAGTGTGATGTGGCATAGTGGCAGTGGATGATGGATATTCTAAAAAAAAGTATTACTTATACACATATTTTTGTCTTGCACTTGTTAATTTTTTATTATCGATTTTTTAAAATTATTTAATTCAACAATTAAAAATTAAAATAAACATGTAAAATATAAAAATAAATTTGTAAATAGCATTTCTCATCCTAAAATTATAAGAAACTTTAATGAAAAGCTTTCGATACTGTTCACTTTAACGAAAAGCCACATTTTTACACTAGAAAGTCAATTCTAATACTATTTATTTTATTCTTTATTTTGTTCTTATTGTTAAAACTCAAAAAAATTTAAATTTTTTTATTAGTTATTCTAAAATTATAAGAAGGTGAGAGAAATAATACTAAAAATTGCCTTTTAATTATAGACCCTACTCCAAAAGCAAAACGTCTCCAAAAGGCCAGTTTTTATCTTGACATCCAGCCATACAAAGCAGGTTTTACCAGATGTTGGTATGATTGCGCCAATATCTTTTTGCATAAGATACCGCAGACAAGTAGTAGACAGGTATCAGTCTCCACGTCCATCGGTTCCCTACACCTGCCACAAAATTATATAAAACACCTAGTTGTTATAACTTATAACTAAATTCAAACATACATATAGCGAATGGGCTGTGATATTCACACACTTATTTTTACTTTTTTAACACTTTTTAGGATTTCGGCCGTCGGATTGGATGAATTGAAAAAGATCCAATGAACAAAAAATAATAGAGGTGTGTGAGAAGTAAAAAGAGGTGTGTGGATAGCACACACCATATCGAATAAGAATACTGTTGGATACTGGGTAAGATACCCTGTTCAAAAATTTTAGTGTTAGAATTATAAAATTTTGTATTTATCACAATTGTTGATATTGTAAATTATTCTGTAAAGATCATCTCTACAAAAATTAAATTAAAATTAAGGCTATTTAATCAATTTATTGTAATAAATACATAGATGGCTTGTAATACTTACACTAATTATGTGCATCTATTTTTAATGAATTTTTTTTGCAAGCGATCTCTATAGACTAATTTATAATAAGAATGGTTCGGATCATAAAAATAAAATTTTATAAATCGGCAACGACAATTTTGAAAAGGAATCTCTAGTCATCTTTTGAGTAGTCAAATATTATTAAGCAAATAAACAACACATTACACAAACTATTACATTTTTAAGCGTGCACACGATTCATCTAAACCGAACCATGGTTAAGATTTTAGTTAGGATTTTATGTATATTACTCCAACTAATCTAGCAATACTAAATTCAAATTTATTAGTTTAAATGGGGATTTTTCGCAAATAATTTTCTTAAAACTCCATTTTCTAACAAAGCACTTATAATGTCAAGAGATTTGTAGTTTAATTAGTTAAGAGGATTCGGCTTGAATTCAAGGACCTGCATTTGAATTCTCCTCTCTGTAGTTTAGAAAAATTTTGAATAAATTATCTTACCGTTTGTTAAGAAAGTTAAATTAAATTAAATATAAATTATCTTACTTATACTATAAATGTTTCTCAATAATTAATATCACCCGACAAAGTAACTATACTAATTAAATATTTGATTAAGTGATTAGTTGGAAAATGTTCTTTGTATGTATGTCTTCATCAGTCTACCGGTAGGAGAGAGACCTATCAGTGAGGGAAGGCAATAATTGACAATAGTTTTTTGTTTTTATACTAATTTTTTCCATAAAGTGACACCAAGTGAATCTTGCACAAATCTTTCACAGTTACCAAATCAGCAAAACATGCACATGGCTTTGGATTTGCTGGGGTGGTAGTTAATTTGAATTTCAAGAAATTTTAATATATTAACTTTTTTGAGTGACAGATTCTAAATAATATTTATAAACTTTAAATTTATATGAATTTATATTATAAATCTCTATCGATTCCTTGCACATGTGTAACAAAGGTTGTTTGTCGAGGATTGGATTCCATCGGCAGTAAATTTAGCTCGAGAGAGAAGGAAGAACAACGGCTTAGCATTGTGACTCCTTGGCGTGGCTCCGTTCCTTCGAGACAAGTCTGCAACTGCCTGCGGTTTCCGGAGATATTCGGGTTAGAATCTCGGAACATGTCACATCCGAAGGGAGGGTTGGTGAAGAAGAAGCCAGTAGAGCAAAGTGTGTTCTTCTTTGACACGGGTTTTGCGATTCAGAGAGAATCTTTGGTTTTAGATACAAGTATATACATATAAACACACAGCGAGAGAATATCAGAGAGATTTCGTACTAGTCCTTTTGGGTCTGGACAAGGGCTAAGGTGTATTTTCCGGAGGAATTGGATCCTGCTGACACAACAATACAAGCCGTTGGATTTTGATCTAAATATTACAAATAGAGGATTTCTCTAAAGTTATAATAATTATAGCCGTACGGCCCGTGATAATAGGTCAGGAGGATCTCGAAGATTTGTCTCGGAGGGAATCCACTTCCTTTTCCAGATAACATGCTAGTGGTGATAGAGAGCAAAAGAGAATCTTGAAAAGAAATTCTAGCGATGGAGATGAAATTCGTTATGCATAAAATTTATTTTAAAATTCCACAAAAGCGTTTTTAAAATGACTTGAGGTGTTTTTGGTAAAGATATTTTTTAAACCAATTTTTAGTAAAAATTCAAGTGAATCTTAAAAAAACATTTTTAAGTACAAATTGTAAAAATCACATATATGATGCTTATTCTAAAAAGCACTTAAAATGTTTTTGAACACCAAAATCAATTTCACCAAAAACGCTTTCAGTCATTTTAAAAGTAATACTTTCAAACAAGCTCTTAATAAAATTCTTTAAGTTTAATGACATTTGAATACCTATAAATTTGTATAGACTCTTTTTAAAATCTTAATTGACTATGTATGAGCTCAATACAATTTTTTTTTAGTTCTATTAAATTCTACTTTGAGCACCTCATAATTTCAAAATCCTTTAAAGTCCTATTTAAAAATTCTAATTAACCACGCTCTGATTCTATAATCTTTAAAAACCTTCAAATCTTAACTTTTACTACACGCCTCTTAAACACACCAAATTCCTTTCTGTCTCTTATATATATTCATCCATTGCTCAGCTGAAAAAACCCAAACTCAAAATCCCTAAATCCTCTACCCCACATTACCCAAAATACACATAACTCAAGGTTTAATTAAATTTCTTCATTTATTTGATCATTATAAAGTCGAGGCTATGGGAAGTTCTGTCTGTGTAAAGGAGGCCGTGGTGGTCACGCCCTCCGCGCCCACCCCGTCTTGCATTCTCAACCTATCCGCCGTCGATTCGCAGCTCTTCCTACGCTTCACCATCGAGTACCTCTTGGTCTACACTCCCTGCCCGGAACTGAATCAGGCCTCGACCGCGTCGCGTGTCAAGGCTGCACTAGCTCGGGCTTTGGTGCCATACTATCCGCTAGCAGGCAGAGTGCGCCCCAAGCCCGATGGCTTCAGTCTCGAGGTTGTATGTCGAGCTCAGGGCGCAGTGTTCATTGAAGCTGTCTCCGACAATGTTGCGGTCTCTAATTTTGAGCGGGCTCCGCGCTACGTCACCGAGTGGAGGAAGCTCTTGTCGCTCCAAGTGGCTGACGTATTTAAAGGGGAGCCGTCGCTCGTTGTCCAACTGACGTGGCTGAAAGATGGAGCCGCGGCACTTGGCGTGGGATTCAACCACTGCGTCTGCGACGGGATCGGAAGCGCCGAATTTCTCAACTCGTTTGCCGGGCTGGCAGCCGGAAAGCGCGGGTTCACTAGCGAGTTCAGGCCCAAGCCTGTATGGGATCGCCACCTTCTGGACCCACAACCCGTAAATCGTGCATTAAATCCACGTCATCATCGGATAATCAAGGCGGCGAGTCACCCCGAGTTCAGCAAGATCCCGGACGTTTCCGGCTTCGTGACTCGGTTCGCCAACGAACGACTCGCCCCCACCTCGATAACTTTCCATAAAAAACATTTAATTGAGCTGAAGAAACTCGCTGCGTCGACGAGTCGACCCAGTACCTCGATATCAGCGTACACGTCGTTCGAGGTCCTCTCCGCCCACGTGTGGCGTAGTTGGGCAAGAGCATTGAACCTACCACCAAACCAAACCCTAAAGATTTTATTCAGCGTGAACGTACGTGACCGAGTCAGGCCGAGTCTACCCGGCGGGTATTACGGGAACGCGTTCGTACTGGGGTGCGCGCAATGCAGCACGAGGGAGCTGGAGGAGAAGGATCTGTGGCACGCGGCTGAGCTGGTGAAGCGTGCAAAGGAGAGGGTAGATGAGGAGCACGTGCGGAGGGTGGTGGAGTTGGTGAGCGGGGAAGGGAGGGCCTGTCCGGACTCTGTTGGGGTGCTGATCGTGTCGCAGTGGTCAAGGCTGGGGCTGGAGAGGGTTGACTTTGGGATGGGGAAGCCAGTTCACGTGGGGCCGATATGCAGCGATAGGTACTGTTTGTTTTTGCCAGCCGGACGTTCTGGCGATGATGATGATGAACAGGCGGAATCTGTGAAGGTGATGGTGGCGGTCCCCACAAGTGCAGTTGACAAGTACGAGATGTTGGTCAAGAGTCCTTACTTATGAGTAAGACCAGTAGAAAAGAGTTTCCTCTCTGTTTTGCTCTTGCCGTTGACTTTGTATAGTATTTTCTTATTCAATGAGAGGATCATCCTAACTATGTATTGTGGGCTGTTGGATTTTTATTCAACGGCTATAAACAGAAGATTCATTTAGAGTTATAATAATTATAGCCGTTGGATAAACATCTAACGGCCCACAATATTTAATCAGGAGGATCCTCTTCTTGAGCTCAAAAAAGGATCTAAATTTTTTTCTTACTTGTATGATTGGAGAGAGTGAGAGAGAACGATTGTTTAGGGTTTATTATTCTAAATTTCTCATGTCGTCGTCGTCCACGATGCATGCAATTAAATTGGTAAATTGTAATGTGCGATGAGAACCGTTGGATTCAATTCATGTCATGCAAAAGGTATTAATAGGGCTGGAAAAAAATCTCAAAAATTCCAAACTAAAATTCCCGAAATTTTTGGGATATAATCCCAAACCAAATCGAAAGTTTCAGTATGGGATTCAGTTTTACATTTCATTTTTTCGGTATTCCCATACCGAACTGAAAATATATATATATATATTATTTTTTAATTATAAGAAAATTATTTGAACCGTTCATTGTTTTAGATTTAATCTGTGCCGTTGATTTGTTTTAGGTCTAATCTCACTAACTTCACCTCACTTCACTTCCGTCTTCATTTGTTCCATCGAACTGGAATCGAAGCGCTGCGCAGCCCTTGTCCGGTTGTCCCTACCTGAGCCTCCATCACCGATCCCTCATCTCTAGCCCCTGAGCATCCCTCACCACACCATACTATTGTCTCTCTCTGACTCTCCACTCCAGCCTTCATTCACCACACAGCCACCGGTCAACCACCACACCACCGTTTTCTCTCTCGATCTGTTATCTCCTCAAAGGCAAAATCAGAAGACCCAATCGCAGGCAGGCAACAATTTCATCAAGTTTGGTGCTTTTTTGGTTTTTGAGGTTATTTATTTTCTGGGTTTGGTCGATTATGGCTTGATGTTGCTGCCTTACCATGAAAGTTGGCGGCTTTATGTGTGTATTGTATATTTTGGTTTTTGTTGGTTTCTGGAAATTATTAGGATGAACAGATTATGTTTTGATTGTGTAACGTTTCGTATGAATGTGTTTTTTACTTGGTTTTTTGTTGCATTTGTTTTTGTGTTCTGAATTTAAGGAAGATAACCTCATACCTGAATGATTTGAGGAGCTAATGTTGGTTCTGGGAAGTGAGTATGTCTGTTTGTAAGGGTTGCACCGACAGATAACTTAACATGCCTCCATAATCCGCGAGTCTTACCATTCGATATATCAATATCAATGTCTGTACATTATGTTGGCTTCTTTTGTATGCTTATTTGGCTTCTTTTGACATCTACATTATGTTGTTATATATTATTTCCTCTGTGTTGTTTTCGATAAGCTGCAGTTTGGAAAACTTGTGTCGTGTTTTGATCACCGTGTTGGATTTCCAATGGACACATGAAATGCGTAGTTAGATGTTGTAGTAGCTAAAACTAATCCAGATCATAAAATAGTAGTTGTGGCTGACATGGTTTTTCTGATCAGGATTTAAGTAGACTTCAGGAGCCTGAGGATGATTCTGAATTTCTGCACAAATTTGTGGTAGAAATTGAATAGATAGATTTGTGCTATTGTTGTGCACATATTTGTGCTATTGTCATTGTGCACAGATTTGTGCACATTGCACAGATTAGGTAGATTGGCACACTGCACAGATTAGGCAGATTGGCACACTGCACAGATTGGGCAGGTGTTATGGTTTTATTTGTTGAGAACTCCATGTCATTTCATGTTTTAGTTAGTTAGCAAAATTTCTCCTTAAAAAAACAAAAAACAAAGAAAAGATTTGTGTCTGTACAGTTATATGTTCAACAGATTGGCAGCCCAAAACATACTATGTCAAATTTTAGTCCAAAAGCCCAAAACCATTTTGAGATTCTCAATTTGTCCTGAAATCCTGAAACTATTTCGGGATTCCCAAAAATTTGGTTTGGGATCGGGATTGAAATTGGCTTTCTCAAAAATTTCGGTTTGGGAATCGGGACAAGGGTTTCGGTATGGGATTCCATACCGAACCACCCCTAGGTATTAACGAACATGTTGAACAACATATTCCAATGAATGTTCGTTAAACAACATATTCAAATGGAAGATTACTCATTAAGATGATTGTATAAATTTCTACTACATAGCACATAGCTCTTAGCTCAGGATCTGTTTGATAATTATTTTCACTTTATTTTTTATGGTTGTAATTTGCATATGAAGTTTATCCTTATAAAATTCGTTCGAATTAAAGACCGTTTAGTAATCCAAATATATCAAAAGAAATCAACGGTGTAAATACTAAGTAATATATTCATGATGAACCGTTGATTTGTTTGATACATTTGAATGACTAAACGATTTCTAATTCGAATGACTTATTGTTGGGATGATCTTCAAATGAAAATTAAGAGATTTAACGGTGAAGATGCATTATTTGTTAGTGGATGAATGAGTTAATTCCCCCAAGGAGGAAATGCGAACATTATACTCTCATTTTTTGTGTCTTCCAATACATCTTCCCTGTCATCCTTCATTCACTCTTCTTCATCTCTTTTTTTTTCACTAACACAAGAATAAAAAAAAAAAACTAAGGTCATCTCCAACCGAAAGGTCTAGAGGGACAGAGGGCCAAAAATTGCCCGAAAACCGTCTCCAACTGATGGCTAGGCCAGAGCGCTCGTGGGCCCCATAGAATGAGAATCTGAAATGGCCCAAAGGCCAACCACTGGGCTGGAATTTTCGTTATTCCTGTCTGATTTCTTGTCCGATATAATCGATAGTAATAGTATTTATTCCTGTCGGATATAACCGACATGAATGGTAGGCAAAATTTGAAATATGACGACTAGTTACCATTGCATTCAATTTTTTTTTTGGGCCAATTTTTTTTTATGAAATTTAAAAATTCCTTTTTGTTTCCTAAAAATACCTAAGCCATTTTTACACCATTTCTCACATATTTTTCACCATTCCATACTATCTCACTTCATTCTATTTCAATTCTTCACATTATATTTTCTTATCTCTTCCAATAATCTTTTCACCCCACTTAGTAGGAAAAGGCTTTGTTGTTGTTGTTCCAATAATCTTTTCAATAACATTAAATAACATTAAACAACATTAAAATATTACGTTTGGCCCTCGGTAGGAGACAGTTTTTTGTGACAGGGCTAAAACAAGCCCAATAACCCTCAGTTGGAGATGGTGGCAAATATGGCCCAATACTATTCATTAAAATATTAATATCTTGGAGAATCAGATGGCTAAAACGAGCTCTCTGTCTAGACCTCGGTTAGAGATGACCTAAATAGTAATCAAACATACCTGTAATTGTTTGTGTTTGTTCGTCAATCTGGCACTAATTTGTCAGGAACACTGTTTATGTGTTTTTGCAAATACCGAAAGGCTAAACGATGTTGAGAAGAGAAGCATGTTGAAAATTTAACCTCTATGCGATTCAAAGTTGGATGAGGAGGAGCAAACACAGCAACCTAGCAAACACAATATCTGATCTCAGAAGGAGTTTTTTTCAAGCTCCAGATGGGAGCTTCATGGTTCTAATTATTTGGCATATATGTTTATATGCCACGTGAGTATTCTGTTAGTATGTGTTTGTTAAGCATAGCTTAGGAGTTGAGCATGATTAATTGTAAACTGGTATATAATCCCATTCTCTCCCATTATTCTGTAATCAACATTTGTGACATTTACTGAGTACTAAATACTCATTTGGGTACTTTCACGCTGGTCGGGATGAGTTTGCTCCAAAACTCCAACACTCTATACAA
The DNA here is from genome assembly GCA_963580275.1 of Crataegus laevigata. Lineage (NCBI taxonomy): Eukaryota > Viridiplantae > Streptophyta > Magnoliopsida > Rosales > Rosaceae > Crataegus > Crataegus laevigata. Next base: position 6,735,546 of record OY756951.1, read on the forward strand.
GTTTTCTTCTTCAAATTGGGCAAGCTATGAATTGGACTAATGAGTATGAGAATTGTTGGAGAATAAGGTCCCACATCGCTCAAAATGACAAAATAATACACAATTCCTACCCCTCAATCACCAAGGCGTTTGTGATAAAATTCAAAACCTAACAATAGGTGGTTAAGTTGAGACAATATCTAAGATGTTGGTGGTGGACCGCACTGAACCTAAAAAGTTTATTATGGTATCAGAGCATGTTATTCTTTTGACACATTTTGGGCCCAATTTACTGGGCTCAAATTTGTCTCCTTAAAAAGGGTTTTTCAAAAACTTGCACTAGCTCTAGCTTAAGGTTATGGAATGATTGGACTAAAGAAAATTTGCATTGGCTCTAGTCCTTGAATGATTACCGGCCTCTTGAAAATTTGAGTTAGCTCCGGTATTGACGTGACCAGTTACATATGTGAAAATTGGTTTCCCTTGTGACCTATGTAGGGCCACTCATGAGAGAGCGTGTTGAAAAATAGGATTTCACTTTGGTCATATGACAAGTTAACATACAATTACCGTGAACTCTGTTCCTTGAATATCTCTATTCAATTATCGTATTTCATATTTATGTTATTTTTCATTAATTTTTTAGTGTATACTTACTTAGTTAAAGTGTATTTTTCATCACTAAACATCAAAATTCCGTAAATCTTATGAGGTCACCCTTAGAATTGTTGGATATTTGTTGGTTGGTTTCTGGCAAGGTTTTGGCAGGCCCATCGCCTACTACGACGTGTGGCAGCAGCGCGTGACATGGTGACAAAGTTTTTGGCAGCACGCTAAAATAGTAAAATGGATGCTCCAAATCCAGTTTCTATATTTGTTCTTCGAGATTCGAATCGGTGAACGTGTTGTGTCAATAGTAGAATTAGTTATACACTTAGATAGGTGTTGGCAGTCATCTAATTTCTTCGGTTAACATGTGCCCTCCGGACAATTGCTTTGGACCCGAGGCGAGTTTTTATTTATTTATAAATATCCCTTCGTAAAATGCCGCAGTAAAAATGTGCCTATACGTATGCCCTATTGAATTTACCATTTCTACCTATAATGAATTAGAGATGATATTGTCGATAATGTGTGATTGCTATTGCGATAGTTGGATTCTAATGAATGGTCTAGAATCATACTTTTTTAATGATTCTGTTGAGTTGGTTCGAAACTCTACATCATATGAATTCTATTAAGTTGATCTCGAATTCTATTTCTTTTATGGTTTCATTCCGTTGGTCCGGAACCCAACAACTTGTGGATTCCATTGAGTTGGTTTGGAGTCCTAATTCTTTTGTGGTTCAGTTGAGATGGTCTGAACCCTACATCCTATAGATTCCATTGAGTGGTTGTGGGACTTTATGCTTTCCTCCTAGATGGTTATATGAGAAGTTATGGGACCGTATGAAGTGTAGGCTTCGGCCCAAAAGTACCACCCTGGCCCTATAGCTTAATTTTACGTATAAAGGTGAATATTGATAACATGTATAGCAACGTGACATATGTAACCGTGCATAGTGGCAATTGAGGATAAGGTGGCATTGAGAAACACTATTGTGGTTAGATTTTGTGAATTATCACTCATGGCTTTATAGTATAGTTTCATGTCGAACCCTAGTGCACATTGTGAACCATAGTTACCTACTTACTACTCATACGAGCTTCGTGCTTATCTGAATTTTTATTTACCTGGTGCACCATTCCCATGCTGTAGGATCTGACTTTTCAAATTGACAAGGTTTCACTAGGATGAGGATCTTCAAATATAGCTTCATGTGGTTGATCACACATCTGGAGCGACTAGGTTCCCTTGTCCTTTATTTTATCTTAATTTCAGTGCTTCATTTTGAGAGCCCATGCGTTGTGCATTAGATATTTGTATATATATGGGGAAAACCCTTCTATTTGAAGTACTGAATCAAGCATGACTTTTTATATTATTGTACCGATATGTTCCACAGATACATGTTGATTCTGAGCGACGATTCATATACGAGAGTTTTTACTTTTCATATCACTGAAATCTTTTGTAATAAAACTCAAAGCCTAACAATAAATGATTAAGTTGAGACAATATGAGTGATGATATTCGTGAATCATGCTAAACCTGAAAATTTATGAGGAATAGCTATTCCTCTAATTACTGTGATTCTCTCTCTCTCTCTCTCTCTCTCTCTCTCTCTCTCTATATATATATATATATATTCTATTACTTATGTTTTAGTACTTTGAAGAGGAGAAACCCTATCAAGCTCCCCCAACGAGCAAAAACCCTTTGCATTCCGGACATTCTCTCTACAAATACAAAAAGTGAAACTGAAACAAGCAAAAGGTTTTTAAATGCCTCTATACTTCATATATTTTTTAGAGAAACGATACCCTACATAAACAATGAGAGCACTATATAGAAAATGCTTCTTTTTTTTCCTGATTGGATCGATGCCTTTTAGATCATGTCAGTATGCAAAGGCCTGGGATGTGTGTTGAATTGGTTCATATATTCCGATGCCTTTACAAAGCGTACGATCAAAGAAAAGTACAAAGTTCAGTGTCTATCTTCTTTTTCTTTCTTTTTGATCAATAAATTTCAATGTCGCTAATTCATCACCTCGGTTCTTTGTAAATTTTCTTTCTTCAATAAACCTTTTGTTGACAAAATAAAATAGACTACGATAGAAATCGCTGCTATGAACTCACATGGATTACCTCGTTTGTATATATATATATATATATATATATATATATATATATATATATATATATCGTAAAACAAGAAAAAGATAATTTGTTGAGAAGAAATTGTATCGAAGGAGAGGTGTGGCTCCGATTGGAACAGCTCCCCTCCATGCTTGTTGTGTATATATATATATATATATATATATATCGTAAAACAAGAAAAAGATAATTTGTTGAGAAGAAATTGTATCCAAGGAGAGGTGTGGCTCCGATTGGAACAGCTCCCCTCCATGCTTACAACAAGCAAAATGCTGATCAAATATTCCACGAGTTGTCCAGACTGAGTGGAGAACAAGCTAAGGGCACAAAGTCGCCTAATATTTTATGTAAATATATTTATATATTAGTGTTATTTGTTTTTGCAACAGAGCTAGGGCATCGTATCAGAGGACAGAAATTGTCCCTCTATATCTATTTGGGGTCGTCCAAGCCCAACTGGTTTTTATGTTTAGTTGCGGCTGCCTCTGCGAGTTCCAATGTGGTGGGCTGGCCAGCACATGCTTTCTACTCCTAACATTTGTTGCACATCCTGTGGTCTTCAGACACGTCACTCCTGCATGCAAATCCGCCTACCACGTCATCATCGTCATTTTCCTCATCGAGTATTCACAGACAAGTCCCTTCACACTCTCTTATTCCGGAAAAAGTTAAACTTATTGATATTACAATTATTGCAAGCCAAGATACTGCAGAAGGAATGGACGCGGTTGAGTTGGTTCGGTTTCAGTCTAAGTCGTGTATCACTGCGGTTGGTTTCAATTCCAAATTACAATCGAACAATAATGGGTTTTAGACCTTATTATATTTGTTCATCGACACGGCTGTTTGTTTAGGTTTGGTTTGTAATTGACATGCACATATTACTTAACGAAAGTTTTAGAACTAATGAATTATTATTAATGACGATTGATTGAGTTGGTAATAATTATTTTTTTGACTAGTCTAATATTTAAGTTTGTCTCGCTACCGACAAACTCTCTATTTTTCATATTTTCAAATGGTTAATATAAAACAATTTTTGTCGAATATTGTATGTTAGGATTATGCTTGTATTGAATGTTTACAGGCACAAAATATTGTAGAAAAAAATAATAATTGAAACATGTTACTACAACAGCCATATGCAATTTTATATGAATTTTATTTTGATATTTAATTAACGTCAGATTCTTGCAGGACTGTCTGATAGTTGTCATACAAAACTACAAGCCATGGAAAATACTACGTGTGTGTATATATACTGTCATTAATATTAACAGAACTACTAGTTCTATACATGTTGTCATTTTTCGAAGAGATGTTAAGGAATTTTTTTTAAAAATGGGACTCTTTGTAGACTTATTACAATCTATATTTTTACATAATATTTTATAATATTAGCATGAAAAATAAAGTTAAAAAAATATGAGATAATGAGAGTTTATAAAAAGTTCCACTTTAACAAAATCTCGTTAAAATTTCTCTATTTTTCGTTCAAGGTCTCATGATAAGAATGTATCCTCTGACACAGAAAATATACATGCAAGTAGTAGTTAAGTATCTAGGTATGAGCAATACTACTATTTATCCTATATAAGATTTTGAATCAATTTAGAAAAATAAAAATCACACTTTCAAATTTTCAATTTTTATAAGATAAATGAGAAATCATATAAACATAAAATATCTGAAAAATAAGACAACTAAGAGCGTCTCTAAAAAAATTTCAACAATGTGGTAAATAAAAGCGTCCCCAAAAGAGATGTCAACAACGTTACATGGACTATTTTAACAGAAAAATATGACTTTAGTTCCAATTAAAAGAAATGTTAAAACCCTACATCGCTTGATATTTTCCACTTTGGCGACAAAGTTGTAGGCATTGCCCATTTTTTGTTTTGTTTTATATATAATGTTGAGCCTACAATTTCTCTAATTTTCTTCGTCATTGGATATTTTATTATTAAAATTCTAACCCTTTTAATTATATATTAAAAAGTAGGGTAAATTACACAGTAACCCCTCACGTTTGAGATCTTGCACAAACCCATACAATATCTTTAAAACATTTCACTTTCATACATCACGTACCATTTGTAAACACGAAAATTTCTTGAAAACAACAGGAACACGTGTACAAAATATATTTGTATTTGATGATTTTGGGTTACAATCTCTATTTGTTCCTCTGATTCGATATATGTAAGACTTTGATTTGTAGACTTGATCCAAGGGCTGTCGAGGCTTTGATCTTGGATGAACAGGGGGAAGTTTCTTCAAGGGCCGTTGGGCTTGATCTTGAAGTTTGGCGGATGAACGTTTCTTCAGGAGCCTATTGGGCTTGATCTTGAAGTTGGATGAACGGATCTTCAGGGGCCGTTGGGGCTTGATCCTAAAGTTGGATGAACGTTGAATGACGAACGGATCTTCAAGGGGCTTTTGGGCTTGTTCTTGAAGATGGATGAACGACGAACGAAGACCGATGAACGATGAATGAACTTCAAGGGGCTTGATCTTGAAGAACGGATGAATGGATCTTCAAAGGCCTTTGGGGCTTGATCTTAAAGGTGGATGAACAGATTAACGATGAGTGGATCTTCAAGGGCTTTTGGGCTTGATCTTGAAGAACAGTTTTGTGATCCAAGGGTCGTCGGGGTTTGATCTTGGATGAAGAATCGGCACGTGACCAAAGTGCTTGTTGATTCTTCAAAGGTTTTGGTGAAGTTTCTTCAAGGGCCGTTGGGCTTGATCTCAAAGGTGGATGAGCATTTCTTCAAGGGGTCATTGGGGCTTGATCTCGAAGAACGATGAACGAAGAACGAACTTCAAGAGAATTCTCTTCCAATTTGGGAGTAAAGAAATGTATTTGTGAATTGGTGAATGAAAATGAATGAAATGGCTTCCTATTTATAGAATTTTCCAAGGCCTAATTTTGAATATAATATCCGAGATAAATAAGTCGTCTCTGCCAGGTATTGACACGTGTCCTATTTGACGGCTTTTCTGACTCATTTCAATTTCCGTCGAATCACACACTATGTGTAAAATTTATGTAATACATGAGCGTTGAAACTTTGACCATCGGTCAACATTTTATTTACCGAAATTTCAATGTCTACAAATGCCTCCATTTCAAGGCGCGCCACATATATGTGCTTGTCACGTGTAAAATGTGCGTTTTGAAGTTTCCTCAATGTAGACGTCAATCCAAGGGCCGTCAAGGCTTGATCTTAGATTGGGCTGGGATCTATTCAACTTTGCTGGGATGAATCGACACGTGCATTTGTTGTGCTTGTTGACTTTCCACAGGCTTTATCTTGAACTGGTTTTGATTCAATGGTGATGGACACTTGATCTTGAATCAGGATTGCAATTTCTCCAAGGGCCGTTGAGGCTTGATCTTGAAGGTTGATTCAGGGGTGTTGGACACTTGATCTTGAATCGGGTCTTGATTTCTCTAAGGGCCGTTGAGGCTTGATCTTGAAGGTTGATCCTTGAGGCTTGATCTTGAAGGTTGATTCAAGGGTGTTAGACACTTGATCTTGAATCGGGTCTTGATTTCTCCAAGGGACGTTGAGGCTTGATCTTGAAGGTTGATTCAAGGGTGTTGGACACTTGATCTTGAATCAGGATTTTGATTTCTCGAAGGGCCGTTGAAGCTTGATCTTAAAGGTTGTCGGACCACAAGCGGCTTCACATGGCAAGTGATCTTTGGCTTAGTTGAGGATGAATCAGCACGTGCATTTGTATGGCCCATGCTGCATTCTTCTCGCCTTTGTTTCTTTTGCGTGGTAGGCAGGCACGAGGTAGAAGTGTTGGTCTATTTCTCTGTTCAATCTTTCCAAGTGTCGACCGATTGCTCTATTTCTCCTTGTCCCGAGGAAAAAGCAAGGGTAAAGGAAAAGCATGCCATGAGATATCTTTGCCTTCGACTCTGATGATATGAGATACTTTTGGTTTTGAAGAAGCAGTTTTCCACAGGTTTATTCTTGAAATGGGCTGGAGGGTTTTCTTCTGCTAGACTTGCTAAAAGTCTAAGCTTACCTATTTATCTGGAGTTAAAGTTGATTTAAGGGTGGTGAACACTTGATCTTGAATCGGACTTGTGATTCCTTCAAGGGCCGTTGGTGGCTTAATCTTGAAGGTTAGATAGACCATGAGCGGCTCTACGTGGCAAGTGATCTTTGTGAGTCGACTCAAGAATTTGAGGGTCAAAACAAGTCCATCAAATCCAGAGTACGTCAAATCTTGATGATATGAAATACTTTTGCTTTTGAATAAGTAATGTACGGCCCGACACATGTTTTGTCATGCTTGTTTCTACATGCTTCAATGTATCATTTTCCCTTGCCTTATCTGTTTCCCTTGCAGAAGTGGCATCTTCTCTTTCAGTATTTGCATTACTGATGCAGGAGGGGAATACAAATGCTAGGTAAGCAATCATGGAAGGGTTTCCAGGCAGTCGGTTCTGGATCGGAGAGTTGATTCCAAATGCTGGCTGATTGCTCTCTTTCTCCTTGTCTTGCAGGTGAGAACAAGGATAAAGAAAAGGAAGAGAGAAAGCATGATATGAGATACTTTTGGTTTTGAAGAAGTGGTGACGATTTGCCAGCGTTGCACAACGAACCTTTGCTCTTTAGCGACGGTGCTAGCTCATCGTTGATCTTTCTGCTTCAATCTTTTTGCATAGCAGAAGTGGTACGCAACCTTTGCATTTGAATGGTGAGCCACCACCGTATCAACTGCGCTAAAGTATTTGACGAAGGAATTCGTGACCTTGACAACAGCTGAGGATGAGTGCTCGAGAACAATGTAAGGTAAGCAACCAAGCAAAGGTTCCGACTGATTGCGTTCTTTTTCCTTGTCTTGCAGGTGAGAACAAAGACAAGGAAAAGGACATGGAGAAAGCATGATATGAGATACTCTTGCTTTCGACTCTAATGATATGAGGTACTCTTGCTCTGGTGTGATTTATTCGCAGAGGTATTCCAAGGGATAAGGAATACTGAGTATTTCGAGAGGTTTTGTTGGAAATGCATCTTGGAAGAGCTTTGGCATTTTTGCAGGTCTACCTTACCGTAAATGATGAGGGTTGGCCTATATAAGGATTTTCGAGTAGCCGATAGTGATGCTGTTCGTTTACTCTTGTCAGCGACAGTGGGTAACTAGAACAGTAAGATTCACGTGTTTTTAGACTCGTCCGTGACTTCCGCAAAGCTAAGACAACACGTGAAGGGTGGCGACAAGCTTTTGAAAAGGTGACGTATCTTCGATTTCTGGGTAAGCAACTCTTCGATTTTTGAACAAGCGGCAAAGCTTTTGAGGATAGTGTCGAGCTTCCTTGATTTTGGTCCGTCACTCAATCAAAGTTAAGATTGCATGTGAACGGTGCTGACAGATTGATCCAGAAAATTTGGCTTTTGAAAAAGTGGTGCCTCTTCGATTTCTGGACAACGCCTCTTCGATTTTGGAGCAAACAACTCTTCGATTTTTGAGCGGACGACCTTGTTGCTTCTTCTTTTTATGGAGGCATCGATTGTTTCCCAAAGCACGCTTGAGAATTACTACTTGCAGAAGTTCCCCTCTTATACCTTTGAGATCTTGATTTGTCCGACCTCTTCTTTTCTTCAAAACCTTCGGAAAATGTCTTGTCCATCTGACCGTCGTCTTGACTTGAATGCAGGGGAATAGGCTGTGATGTCTTCTCCAGACAACGTATGGCACCCATCATTTTTATCCTCGAACGGCCCTCTTATGGTTGGGGATTCGGTGATGAAGAATGATATAACAGCCACGGTGGTGGCTAGAAATCTTCTCACCCCCAAAGACAACAGGGTGTTTTCCAAGCGGTCCGATGAGCTAGCTGTCCAAGACTCATTGGCCTTTAGCGTCCAGTGCGCGGGCTCTGTGTCGAACATGAGCCAATGCCTTCTTGCTCGTACTCGCCAGGTTGAATCCTTGATGCCTGAGGTGGCGAGCCTTAAGCAGGAGATCAAAGGGCTAAAGCATGAAAATAGGGAGTTGCACATGCTTGCCAATAGTTACTCGATGAGCATGAAGAGAAAACTTGACCAGCTGCAGGAATCTGAAAGTCGAATTCAAAGTGACCATCAGATGTTTGTGGCTTTATTACAAAGGCAATTTTTGCCTTCGTCATCTGGAGCTTCACCAAGTGTTGAGGTTCCGGATAATCAAACTTCAGTGCCTCGCCTTTCTGCAGCTCCACCAAGTGATGACGCTTCTCGTGACCGTCCTTGAAGAGTCTCTCCTGTAAATTTAATTTGAATTTTTTTTTACATGTATAATGTAAATTTATGTAAAATTTTAGAGAAATAAATAAAATAGACTTTATTTCACTAAATGTATCATTTATTTATTTATTTATTTTTGGTGTTTTTTTATGCCACATATTTTATGCCACGTATTTTATACATACATATACATATATGTACACACACACAGCACCTTCCCTTTTCTTCTTTTTTTCTAATTATAAATATAACAATAATAATAATTATTTTATTTTCCTTCTTTTGTCGATCTTTCGATGGTGTTGATGCACCATCACTTTCTTTTCCCTTTTCTTTTTTCTTTCTTTCCTTTTTTCTGCTTTCACATGGTGCCCATGCACCTCTATCACCATTTTTTTCTTTTTCCATATGGTGCCAGCACCATTTGCTCCACTACTTCATTTTTTATTGTATTTTTTATGTATAAATTCGGATGATTGGCTGATGAATTTGCAGGGAAGGACGAAGACGACGAGCTGCAAGAGTCGACGGACGGAGAGCTAGAATTTGAGGCAGAGCAAAGCGTCGAGCTTTACGACCGGCTAGTCGTTTGACGGCGGTCGTTGAAGTCCTTTGCTATCATGGTGGCCATAGTGACGAGTTTGAGGGAGGCGAGGAGCTGCATGGATGGAGAGCTGGAGGGTGGAGAGAATGAGGATGAGAAGCTTTTCATGGTGCTGTGCTTGTTACAGAGGAGGAAGATGGCGATGGCGATGGCGACGAGGGCAAAGCCAGCAGCGAACAAGTTGTGGCTTCAAGGATGTGGATGATCAAATACCGAACTATCTAAGCTATTATGTCTCATTCACCATGTTAACTTGTATGCGGACACCAAAACAGACGAAGCTTATGCTAAGATGACACTTCAGCCTGTGTCATCGTTTGACAAAGATGCCTTATTGAGATCAGGCCTTGCGCTCAAGATAACTAAACCTCAACCAGAGTTTCATTCTATTTTATTTGACAGCAAGTGATACAAGCACTCATGAAGGTTTCTCAGTTCCCCGACATGCCGCAGAAAAGATTCCCCTATTCTTGATGCAACCACCAGTCAGGAGACAGTCTAGGCGTGGACCCAGAACACGGAGCAGTCGTGATCGAGCCGGTCGTGTGTAGCAGAGAGAGTTAGATGGAGGATGCATGCACCAAGCAAGGGAGAGCTAGGTGGATGATGGTGCCGTGGTTGGCGACGGCTTCAGCCGCAAGCTTGGAGCTTTCATCTTGGGATTTGACGGAGAAGGACGGAGAATCCAAGAAATGAGCGGTGCAGCCTTGGAGGGTTAAAAGTGGTGGGGGCCGAGCGGAGGAAGGGCATAGAGAATAGGAAGATGTGAGCTGGCGTGGACTCGCGCTGAGCACATTTAGGTTCACACAGGTGCTCGTTCGTATGTATATGCTGAGCCAAGCTATGCATAAACCTTTTGATTTGGGCCAGATATCAGTCATCACAAGCGCAAGACCGAGCAACCTGGATCAGAATAGCCGTCATGGTAGAAAGCGGGTTCGCTGTCGCGGAAAACCAGAGCGTTGGGTTGATTCGTGCTCTCGGCCGAGTTGTGTTCTTTCAGAAACTCAAGCAAATACCTTCTCGGTCATCGTCATCCCCGTCTTAACCAAGCCGGTGGTGGCGGACTTGTGCTTCGATTACTGCGGATTCAGATTCAGAAAATTGAATGCTGCCTCGCTTTCGCTGCCTTCCATTCTCGATACACGCAAAGTGCCTGTAAAATGGCGGAGGAGAGCGGAAATGACAGATGGAATGCATGGGATTGCAAAGGAAGAAGAAAATAGTCGGTGACAGGCTGACAGCGACGGACGTGTGTCTTTCTTCTCCTGAGTTGATTGAATTTTGAGCTTCAACTGTGTAAAGATGTGCTTGGATTTTAGAAGATGGGGCTTGAACCGTGCAGGGCCGTTCTGTAACACAAATGGAGGCTGGGAATGAGAGGTGAGCTAGGGACGATGCCTGTGTGGGGACCTTGACCTTGGTCGGCTGGGAAGAAAACAAGGTGAAGACTTTGGGTTGCTGGAAGAAGTGGGTGGGGATAATAGGCTTGTGCGTTTGAAAGTGGCTTGGGCTGTTGGGCCGCACCATGAGCTGAGACAAATATATATTTAGATGAAACTGTAATTTTTTTTTTAAAATACATAAAGATATGTATTCTTTCTTTCTTTCTTTTTTTTTTGTAAATACATAAACATATGTATTCATTTTTTTTGTAATAAAATTGACTTTCTTTAATAAAACATTTATTTATTTTTATTTTGATGTGACTGAACTTGAAATTAAATGTTCGAGCTGCCTACGTACCCTTCCAACGAAAGAGATCAAGTCAAAATGTAGTTCGGAATACATGCATAATTTTTTTTTAGTATTTTCTTTTGGTGCCGTTGTTGCCTTTTAACTCGTGCAGGCAAGGAGCATCTTGTTGTTGCCTTTTATGCTCGTGCAAGCCAGGAGCGTTGATGTTGCCTTTTATGCTCGTGCAGATCAGGAGCGTTGATGTTGCCTTTTATGCTCGTGCAAGCCAGGAGTGTTGTGACATGCAGTTTGGGCTCGTGCTGGCGATGAGCCTTCATTTATGTAGTTTAGGCTCGTGCAAACAAGGAGCAGTCGTTCATGCAATTTAGGCTCGTGCGAACAAAGGGCAGGCGCGGATTTGTCAAGCCATTTTGGAGAAGCGTTCCTCGCAATCTTCATAGCAAAGAGCCTTGATCGAGTAACTGAATAATTTTTCGAGGAAGAAGAGTTTGCGCATAGACGATCTTTGTGTTGAAATTTCCTCATCTTCAACACTTTCATGTTGCTTTGGAGGTTGACAAAAGCTGCTTTGCCCCCTTTTAGATTGGTAAACTTGTGGTGGAGACTAGGCTTCACGCGTCTTTTCTTTGGAGCGACATGAATCCATCATTAAACTTCACTTGATTTAGAGTATGCCCCAAGCAGCGGCGATGAAGAGTTCGAATCAAATGTGTCGAAAGTGACGGTTGTATAATTTGACTTTACCACATCATCGAGATCCAGCTCGATGATCCCTTGCTGGGCCAGCCTCATGATGAGATCTTTCAGCATGAAGCATTTTCCCATCGGATGATTGACGAAGCGGTGATACTTGTAGCACCTTGGGTTGTCGGTGCGATTTATTTCTTCCGGCCATCGGCATTCGGGTAAATCGATCACCTTCTTCTCTAATAGGTCATCCAGCATTGCAGCCACGTCGGAGTCCGAAAAAGGATACGTCTTCTGCTCTAGTTCCCTCAAGGTGTTTTTGTACCTGTCTTGGGTGCGAGAAGACCCTCTTCTCTTTATCTCCCTCGTTTTGTACTTGGACGAGATTTTGACGGGCACAGATGAGATTCTGACGGGGGCAGTGTTGATGGTAAAAGCTTCTTTGGCGGGCTTCTTCCCAGTCATGTCCACCTTCGGAGCAAACACTTTTTCTTTGAAGTTGGTGATTGGCTCTTTTTTTCCATGGTTGGCGATGCTCAACTCCATGTCATGGGCGCAGATTGCTAACTCTTCAAAGGTCCGCGGTTTTATGCCTTGAAGGATGTAGTGCAATCCCCATTGCATGCCTTGGATGCACATCTCGATCGAGGAGTGCTCCAAGAATCTATCTTTGCAGTTGAGGCTAAGAGTGCGCCATCGGTTGATGTAGTCAACAACTGGCTCGTCCCTCCACTGTTTTGTGCTTGTCAGCTCCAACATACTGACTGTGCGACGGGTGCTGTAGAAGCGGTTGAGGAACTCATGCTCCAATTGCTCTCAGCTGTTGATAGATTCGGGCTCGAGATCAGTGTACCAATCAAAGGCGTTACCTTTCAGCGAGCGCACGAACTGCTTGGCCAGGTAGTCCCCTTCAGTGCCCGCGTTGTTGCAAGTTTCAACGAAGTGGGCGACGTGCTGTTTTGGGTTTCTCATACCATCGAACTACATGAACTTGGGTGGTTGATATCCCATTGGCATCTTCAGGCCATCAATCTTCTTGGAGTAAGGTTTCGAGTACAACCTGGAGGTATTTGAGCTTCCTTAATACTGTGCCTTGACGGTGTTGGAGATCATTTCCTGCAACTGCTTGATGGAGAGAGATGCCATGAGTGATGCTGCTTAGTCTGGCTTTGGTTCTTCTTCAACCTTTTCCACCGAAGACTCTTCTTCTTCGTCGCCGCCTTTCTTGGAGCCAGAGCCAGATCCTTCATCATGCCTTGCCCCCAGTTTGCCCAGAAACATAGCGATCTTCAAGTCCTTCTCTTCAAAGGTTCTCGTCATCGTTGCAATCATTTCCTTCGTTTGAACTAGCCGTTCTTCTATAGAGGTAGCGTCGATGACTTGTTCCTTATTTGAAGACATCGTTCTTGAAGTGTGATTCAGATTTCTTGGACGGAGAAAGAGATGAGAGGTAGAGATAGTCTCACTGGGCGTGCCAAATTTGTAAACATGAAAATTTCCTGAAAAACAACAAGAACACGTGTACAAAATATATTTGTATTTGATGATTTTGGGTTACAATCTCTATTTGTTCCTCTGATTCGATATCCGCAAGACTTTGATTTATGGACTTGATCCAAGGGAAGTCGGGGCTCGTCCCCGGTCAATATTGGATCAAACAATAGGGGGCCGTAGCACTGACCTCTTTTTTTATTGATTCAATACAATAGGGGAAAGATCGTACAGTTCCCTACCGAGACAACAGAAACTCTCAACGGATCCTCCGCGCGCTGGGCGTACCTCTTCTGTGTGTCTTTCTCGTGGCGGGAACAGAACAACAGGGAAAGACCCGGCCGACCTGCCCAGGGCTCGAGGGCGAGCTTTATTTAAGAGAGAATGGGGAGTGAGTCGAAAGGCTTCCGTTTCGTCTATCAATGAACAGCGGATTGACGGAGCTCTTGGCATTGCTTTGTTTTTCTCTCCTTTCCTATCAGCGAGTTCCGATCCTTTTGTAGGAAGATGGCTTATTCAATAATTCGTGCATAAGGGTAAGGAACTTTGGTGGTGGGCGGACGGCTAACATGGTTAGTCCGACCTAGAACTGGATTGTGTAATCTAGCTAGCCTTTAACGACAGTTTATACTCAAGTTGGCATATGAGACTGAGAGAAACAGAATGTCATTGTCAACCAAATGACGATAAGTCCAACTGCCCAAGGAAAAAGAACCAATTGACAAATGTCTAAAATGCCCATACACAAAATCTTCCTCACTATATGGTAAGCTAGTAATTATCTCTCCCATCAGGGTCATTGTCGTACACCAATTCGAGCGGGAAATTGTACTCAAAGTGTTGAGGCTTTGATCTTGGATAAACAGGGGGAAGTTTCTTCAAGGGCCGTTGGGCTTGATCTTGAAGTTTGGCGGATGAACGTTTCTTCAGGGGCCTATTGGGCTTGATCTTGAAGTTGGATGAATGAATCTTTAGGTGTCGTTGAAGCTTGATCTTGAAGTTGGATGAACGTTGAATGACGAACGGATCTTCAAGGGGCTTTTGGGCTTGTTCTTGAAGATGGATGAACGACGAACGAAGACCGATGAACGATGAACGAAGACCGATGAACGATGAACGATGGATGAACTTCAAGGGGATTTTGGGCTTGATTCTTGAAGAACGGATGTGTGGATCCAAGGGCCGTCGGGGCTTGATCTTGGAAGGTGGATGAACGTTGCTTCAAGGGTCGTCGGGGCTTGATCTTGAAGAACAGATGAACGGATCTTCAAGGGCCTTTGGGGCTTGATCTTGAAGGTGGATGAACGATGAGTGGATCTTCAAGGGCTTTTGGGCTTGATCTTGAAGAACAGTTGTGTTGATTTAAGGGCCGTCAGGGTTTGATCTTGGATAAAGAATCGGCACGTGACCAAAGTGTTTGTTGATTCTTCAAAGGTTTTGGTGAAGTTTCTTCAAGGGCCGTTGGGCTTGATCTCGAAGGTGGATGAGCGTTTCTTCAAGGGCCGTTGGGGCTTGATCTCGAAGAACGATGAACGAAGAACGAACTTCAAGAGAATTCTCTTCTAATTTGGGAGTAGAGAAATGTATTTGTGAATTGGTGAATGAAAATGAATGAAATGGCTTCCTATTTATAGAATTTTCCAAGGCCTAATTTTGAATATAATATCCCAAATGAAATAAGTCGTCTCTGCCAGGTGTTGACATGTGTCCTATTTGACGGCTTTTTTGACTCATTTCAATTTCCGTCGAATCACACGCTATGTGTAAAATTTATGTAATACATGAGTGTTAAAACTTTAACCATCGGTCAACATTTTATTTACCGAAATTTCAATGTCTACACCATTCTATTTCAAAATAATACCTCCATTACATTTTCCATCCATTAATCCGTTAAGTGCTGACGTGGCTGCCAAATGTGTGCCACGTGGCATTTTAAAAAAAAAAAAAAAAAAAAAAACCCTAGATATTCTAAATAATAAATTTTTTTAAACCTGAAATAAACCACCCCGTCCCCCCCCCCCCAAACCAGAAGCCCAGAAATGATAACCCCCCAAACACCCCTCCTCACCCTCACCCGCCCCCCACCCCAAAACCAAAAACCCAAAACGCCCCCCCCAACCCGCGACCCTCCCTCCCTAGATCCCCATTCCTGCAACCCCACCCCAAATGCGGCGATCGCATGACCCACTGCTCACAAACCCGAATCTGTTGAATCTATAACCCGCCCCTTTTATTGCATTGCAACTCCATGTAGTTTGCTGCATCCTGTTCGAGTACGAGGGTGGGTGCGGGGGGAAGACAAACTGGTTTTTTTTTTTTTGGGGGGGGGGTTGCAGGAAGGGGTTTTAGGGGAAGAAGATGAACATGGAGAAATAAGAAGGGATAGGGAGGGTGTCTGCGGGTGTGGGGAGAAGACGAACTTTTTTTTTTTTTTTGGGTTGCATGAATGGGGATATGGGGAGGGAAAGTTGCAAGTCGGGGGGTGTTATGGGTTTCTGCTTTTGGTTGCAAGTTGGGGGGTGTTCTGGGTTTCTGGTTTTGGGTTGGGGTGGGGTGGGGGGGGGGGGGGAGGAACTGGTGGAGGGGGAGTTTTGGGGGTTATAATTTCTGGGCTGTTGGTTTGGGGGGGGGGATGAGGGTGGTTTATTTCAGGTTTATATATATATATATATATATATATATATATATATATATATAAGATTTAGGTTTTTAAATAAATTAAAAAATTATTATTTTTTGTCACGTGACACACATTTGGCAGCCACGTTAGCACTTAACGGTTTAATAGATTGAAAATGTAACGGAGGTATTATTTTGAAATAAAATGGTATGTGAGGTATGAAAATGAAATGTTTAAAAGATGTTGTATGGGTTTGTGCAAGACCTCAAACCTTAGGGGTTACTGTGTAATTTACCCTAAAAAGTATTTTAATTTGATATTTCGATGAAATAAGAGACTATAAAATTTTATTTTGTTACATCAACTATAAAAATGAAATGTAGCATCTTCATTAGAGATGGTCTGAAAGCATAATAACAAAACAAAAAAAAAATATATATATATATATATAGAGTGATAATTATGCAGAAGAAATTCAAAACAATTTGAATAACAATTTTCAAATTGGGATGGCCGACTTTGACCACCTTGAAAATACGCGTGGTTAACTTAAAGAGACGTTGGTAAAGTTGTAAGTAGCATGCTGGAGACCGATTGCAATTTAAGGACATGGATCAAAGCATCTCTTTTGAAGTTTTAGTTCTAACTACTTTTAAAAGCAATCATTTAGTACTACAATCTGGTGGTATATATTCTGTTTTATTTATAAGCGAAATGTCTTTAGTTCAATTTTCGCTAAACGCAAATTTGAACAACATTATTGCTAGCATATTGTGAGACTAAATTTATCTCATCTCCTGAATGCAGATAATATCGATTGTTTTAAAATAAATAAATAAATAAAAAACCTTCTTTTAGAAGCGATCGGGGAACAAAATGTGGCGCAAGGAATTATAGCAGAGGCAACTCATTGTCTCTATAGCACCAAGAAAGAAATAACAATTATGAAGGCAATTCACGGTTACAACAAAAGAATATCATTTCTTACGCTTGTATTATGACATGTAGAGTACCGTTTGAATATTGGACACTTTAAAAAATCTCTTTCATTTTTCGTCACCATTAATTCAAAGCAATGATAAGCCTTCGTGGTTCTAAATCTTGCACAACGAAGGCCTTTAAAACTTAGTGCGACGAACAAGCTTTTGTGGTTCTAAATCTTGCGCCACGAAGGCCTTCGTCCCTTAAAACTTAAGTGTGACGAATATCATTTATGTCACGTAAAATTCTTTGCACAACAAACTTTAGTATTTTCGTCGTGCAAACCCTAACTTTAAGGCTTCGGGTGACAACAGTATGGTGATGAAGCTTTCGTCGTTCAATTCTTAGGACGACGAATTTCTTCTTTGCACGACAGGTTTTGCTTCGTTGCAATAACTGTTAAATGTAGTGGTGCATTTGGTTTTTTGTTTTGGTTTTTGTAAGTCATACTTTTATTTAGCCATTAAAGTTTGGAATTTAAATTCGAAATTATGAAAGAACAAGCGTATTAAATCAAGGATTTTAATATTAAAGTTTAAATGCAAAATACCAAAATAATAATAATTAACTTAGAACTCGTTTGAATGTGTTTTTAAAATGACTGAAAGCGCTTTTAAAGAAAATGTTTTTGGGTTCCAAAAGCACTTTAAGTGATTTTTACAAGAAGCACCAGCTATGTGCTTCTTCCAGAAAGTACCTTAAGTTCTTTTTCAAGATTTACTAGCATTTTTACTAAGAATTATTTCTAAAAATATTTTCACTGAAAGCGCTTTCAATCATTTTAAAAGCACATCCAAACGAGCTCCTAGTTAACAAATTGCTTACGTGAATTATTTTTTATCTGTGGGTTTTACTTTGAGAACTTTAAGAAAAGCTCTAGTACTGTTCACTTTAACGAAAAATCACATTTTTACACCAAAAAATCAATTCAGCTACTATTCACTTTACCATTTATTTTGTCATTATCGTTAAAACTCAAAGTTTTCAAGTTATTTTCATTTATTTTTTAAAACAATTTTTTATCTTTAATTGGGCCTAAATAAAACCTTGATGTTGTTTAACACTAGCATATGATGTAAAGTTTCAATTCGAATTTAATCAAATCTCCCCATCTTTTATCGTTGGAAAAAAAGAAGATAAAAAGATAAAAAATAAAACATAATTGTTATTGGCACTCTAAATTCTCATTTTTTATTCTAAACTTTTTATACTTAAAAAAAATACACTTATGAAAAGTGTAAAATAATAATTTTTAAAATGCTAAAACAGTTCCAAAAAAATTAACATAAACTTCAAAAAAAAAACTTCAAATTTATAAGTAATGTTTTAGCTACTAAATATCATTAAGACATCAAAATGGTAACAAAAAGCGGCGCCGAGTTAGATTCGTCTCATTGATCTCTTTCGAAAAAATATCTTCTAACAGAAACGGACACCAAAAAATTAAAATACACTAGTCAGCACAAAAACACCAAGCCAAAACTTACATTTTTAATATGTTCTTTTACAACATTAGTCACGAAGAATTTTAAGATCAGGAATCCAAAAACATTCAAAACCAAGGTATTTATGAAGAGGTAATGCTATAGAGGTTATCTATTTAAATTATATTTTACAAATCATATGACGTAATTATAATAATTAAATTGTTATTTTTATATTAATTAACATATTTATTTTAAATTATTAAAACGTAAATAATTTATAAAATTTTGTCTGAAAAACAGATATACCTAAAATTATCCATATGAACTTGATGTAATGCAATAACATCATATACCAATTTAATAAGGTTGTAAATAACGCAATGGCAGGTTGCAAATACCAAACCAATGTGCGCACTGCTCCTGGACTTGTTTCTTCACCGCAGAGCAATCACTCTCTCTCTCTCTCTCTGTATCACAGATTCTCTTCCTCGGTGTAAAAAACAGAAAAGTAAAACCCCTAAAATATATATAAAGAGAGAGACCACCGCCCTAGTCCACCATTAACAAAAAATGGCATTGAAATCAGACGCAATATCAGAAAAAAAACCCTCTCTTCTTTCGACTAATTGAGAACACTGAACGAGGTGGTGTGTAGTGGTCTCCATCCACCATCGATTCTTTCCACCCCACCCCCACACACAGCTTTCCACCTTTAAAGATCGCCGCCACTTCACCCTATGGAAGAAGACCAACACCGCGATTCGGCAGCTGAAGCAGCACCAGATCATCACCTTCCCCAAGACAACAGCAACAGCAACAGCAACAAAACCACTGAGGACAACTCTACCACCGTTTCCACCGCCACAACTGAAATAACCAACAGAAAGTGCAAAGGCAAAGGAGGCCCTGACAATAACAAGTTCAGGTACCGCGGCGTGCGCCAGCGGAGCTGGGGCAAATGGGTGGCTGAGATCCGTGAGCCGCGAAAGCGCACGCGCAAGTGGCTCGGGACCTTCGCCACTGCCGAGGACGCTGCCCGCGCCTACGACCGGGCCGCTATCATCCTTTACGGTTCTAGGGCCCAGCTCAACCTCCAGCCCTCCGGTTCCTCGTCCCAGAACTCCACGCGGGGCTCCTCTTCTTCCGCTTCCTCCTCCACCTCCTCCACCCAAACCCTAAGACCGCTTCTCCCCCGCCCCTCGGGCTTCGGCCTTACTCTGCCCTATCCCTCCTCTGCCCACCCGGTCCCGCTCATGGCTTCGGGGTTCGTTCCATACGGTGTTGGCTTAGGGTTAGGAGTCTACCCTAACGTTGCTGCTGCTGCGGCCGTCGCCGGTTGTGGTGCAACTTCGTCTGTACGTATGAATCAGCATCCTCATCACATGTTAGATCAAGATCATGAGTATCAAAACAACATTAATCCTTTGCATCAGCAACAACAGCAACATCAGCAGCAACAAATTGTGGTGCAACAATTTCATCATCAGTACCCCATCGCATTATCCGACGGCAGCGGTTGTGACACGTCAACCTCGTATCTACATCCAAACCCTAGTCCCGATCAATACCAACGACAAATACCCCACCAGAATAACAATAATCAGGAGCGCTGTTCGTACGAGGATGTGAATTCGCTTGTGGGATCGGGGTTGTCTACGCAGCCTATGGAGGTTGCACCGGGGTGTTCGGATATTCCGATGGGGGCAGTGGGACCCATGTCGCCGTTGATGTGGCCGCTGACGAGCGAGGAAGAGTGTGTGCCGGGCCTTTGGGACTACGGCGATCCTTTCTTCTTGGATTTTAAGGGATTGGATTCGTGAAGAATTCGAGATCTTGACTATATATATAGGTAAGTTTATATAGTTCTGCATGTCACTCTATTTCGAAGAAGAACAAGAGAGAGAGATACAGATATATTCATTTCCTTTCAAAATTCAAGCTTAATCTATAGGCTAGGCTTGCATGCAAGATTAATTTGAAGTAATTTGGTCTCTATGGAGAATATTTTTTGTTTTCCCACTGTGGTAGCCAAAAATACCCGAAGATTTATTACGATGTGAAAAAGTGCATTTAGTATCGGATTGAGGTTACAGTATGATCGATCGATAGAAGCTCTGATGAACACAAGGGATTGGCAGTTGGATTAATGACGATAGCTTGTTATGTTGCATAAAGATCGATCTGAGGTAAGGTTGCTTATGTATCAGTTTATCATAAAGATCTCAAAGCTTAGTCGAGTTTTGGGATAGGAATTTGCATGAAAATTAGGACTTTATTTTTTATTTTTGTAATCAGATTATAGTATAGGTAATTTTATTCATTAGGATGTAGTTTTGGGATAAAAGAAGAAATGCTATTACTCTCTCTTCGTTTTTATCTTCCTGAACTGAGAAATATTGTATCCTTAATTTCCTTAGTTACCTAAAGCATATATATACATATCAATGATTAATATAATTAGTTATAATATTTCTTGATCTGAAAGGAAAATTTGGTATATTGGGTAATTATTTTACGTATATTTGCATTACCGAAAATTGAAATTATCCTAGTGTTCAACATGTTGGAGCAAGGGCAGCAGCGTGGAATTAATGTTGTCCTTGGTAAGGTCTCATGTATTAGTTATCTTCTGTCTCACTTTAATCATCTATCTTGTGTCTTTTCCTCTATCTATGGTAGGGCTTTTGGCTGGTGATGCCCTAAATAAATTAGGGCTATCCCACTGTAATCTTCCTCTTTTGGGGCTATACCAAAAATAAAAAATAAATAAATAGAAGGAAGAAGAATTAGAAGCTCTGCTTCTTAATTGATCCCTTGATAAATACACATCATATACAATCGATCTTGGGTGCTATTCTCTTCTCTGATTAATTATATGGTTTGACGTGTATATTAAGAACTTTTGTGTAAGATTTATGTTGGAAACCTAGTAAAGTTAAGCTCATTCATAATCGACGGCAGCACCAGAAGATGAGGGAGAGGTTTTAATGAAAGGATGATTGAGAATTGTGAGTTTTGCATCACTAGTTTGCCAAACTACTTTCAAGCACATTTTGGGTTCATACTGGCTTAAGCTTTTTCGGATCATATAACATACACTATATATAGTTTGCCTCTTAATGATCTGTAGATTGTACATGATAATCTTTAGTTTTAAAGTAAATGAACCACTGAAAGAGGATATTGTTAAATGTCTGCAAAATATACTAAAGTCACCTATTTTGGTTAAGCTGGTTGTGACAAGTCCTGGGATTAATTCCAGTCTGATATGTGTCTTACACCAAGGGATCTTTGCGGTTGCCAAAAGAAGATTTGGTCCATCCAGGCATGAATTGCTATTTAATTTGTGAGTGATGCTATTTGGACACACTAGCTAAATTAATACGCTATATAATATAGGTGGGTTACACAGTCCCAATGCGACATATAATGATAGGGCATACCTCTATTTTGTCGAAGTATTGTTTATTTAGTCCATATTTCATATTATTGGAAAATATTAGTATTTTTGGTTTATTTGAATGTTTGGTTTTATGTGCTTAGCCCGTTAGCATTAGGGTTTTGATTTCTTACCTTTTAGATTAGGTTAATAATATTCTTATTATTTTATAATTTTGTTTGTTACGTACTCTGATATTCAACTTGGTATCAGAGCAAGTTTGATCCTTCGAGATTTAATCTGCCCTTGATTCGTATTAGTTTGTTTGTCCATCTTGTTCCTTTTTAGATTGTCGTTGGTTTAGTTTGAAAAAATATATATGTAAAATGTCATCGCCCTAAGCCACAGGAGCTGCAACCAAGCCAAAACCTAAAGTATGTAATGAAGCCACCGCTCGCACCAGATCCTGCCCAGAAACCGCTCAGCTTGCACTTGCTTTTGCATCTGCACCAGTTCGAACCACCGCTTGCCATTGATCAACACTGCCGCACCACCATCAACCCACTGCAAATACAAACTAGTTTGCTGCCAACCTTCCCACTACACTGCACCAGTGCTTAACTGTCCAATGCAACCCGCCTGTTGCCTGCATCCGCTACCCCACCACCGCTGCTGCTTGACCATGTACTCTGCTGCCTTGCTGAACCCACCACCAGCCACCAGCCTTCGTACCAGGCCTGCCCCCTTCGTCCGTATGTGAACCATTCCACATACGCCATCGTTGCACCACTGTACCCATTGTATGCACACCTCCGTTGAATCCACTGCCCTCGCAATTGTAATGTTTGTTCTGGAGAAAACCACTGCCCAAAAAGAAAGGTTGAAGGAAAAAGAAAATTAACAAAAAAGGAGGAAATTTTTTTTTTTTCGGTTGTTTGTTTTAGGCCCATACGGGCAAAGAATAAAAATGGTTGTTTATTTTAGGCCCACATAAGTTGTTGGCTTTGTTTTGAAGTTTGGGGTATCTGCCTTTGCCGTTCGCAATGAATTCTCGAGTGTTTGGAGTGTTAACCACTCAAATGATAGTTGCTAGAATTTTTTGGCATTGTTTGTTTGTTGGTACAATTGAGATATGAAAATCTTGTCCGTCTAGTGACGGGGAGCATTCATGTGCTTTATTTTCATACTCTCACATTAGCATGTAAGAATTGGAATCACTTTGCAAGTTAAGTTCAGTTCGCCAGTTCGTCAATCAAGTCAAGTCAAGTTCGCCAATCAAGTCTAGTTTGCCAGTCAAGTCAAGTCAAGTTTGCATGTCTGCCAGTCCGTTTAACGAAATTAGTTTGCATCTGCTTGTTTGCAAACCCATATTGTATACCGCCATGAGTTTGAGGGGGGGTGTTGGAAAATATTAGTATTTTTGGTTTATTTGAATGTTTGGTTTTTCTGGGCTTAGCTCGTTAGCATTATGGTTTTGATTTCTTACCTTTTAGGATTATGGTTAGTTTATTATAAATAACATACTTGTTATTCAGTTGAGAATAAGTCAGTCATGATGTAGCGTCTTGGGATTTTTTGTAACCGTTTCGACATTCTCTGTTTGTTTAATAATATTCTTATTATTTTGTAATCTTATTCATTACGTACTCTGATAAACTCATATTTGAGTCTAAATATGAGTTTATATATGAGTCCAACTTATATATAAGTCTCAGGTTAAAGTGAGACCCAAATTTATATTACTGTATGAGATTTGAGTATAAGGTGAAACCTATGTCAGCATAATAAAATGATACACAGTAAATAATAATAACAAGGTTTTGAGTTTTGACTTCAATGATCTTTTAATGCATATAAGCCATATTGTCCTATGAAATTAATTTCCAATGCCGAGACTCGAAATCTAAGAATAAAAGTCTTTACGTTGGAAGAGAAAACAAAAAATACTCATAGTCGTCACCTTTGGCGCTCGAATATGAGTCCTTGCGTTAATATATGCATCATGTACTTAATTAATAGGCCACTGCCACATTGAAAAATTGCTCCAAGTTGGATATACATGCGTAGGTATCATGGTCTCTCTTGTTATTCATACGTTTAAGAGTAAGATTAGGGCTAGGTAGGCCGAACAACTTTTGACATTGTTCTTTATCTGAGTGAGTTTTGGGCTTGAAGTTTTAACAAGAAGTAAAGGAGATGAACGGATTAAGCGATATTTATTTTCTGAAGCACAAGCAGTAGTCGATCATCACATTGTTTAATATGGCTCGTGTACATCACATATACAGCTGAATGGAATGTACGGCCTCCTCTAAACGTCCCTTCGAAGGTTAAGCTGGCCCTTCGTTATCTGGATAGCTAAATCGGTTCTACCCTTCAACAGTTCGCAGCCACTAACTTTAAAAAGTAGATTTATCTCTGATAACTTAAAAAATAATTTAAATCGTCGTTGCGGATATGTATTACTTTGCTTTTGTATTTATAATATTGTGAAAAAGATAAACTATAAATTTGTAATTTTTATGTGCACGATCTAAAAGGGTCCAATGGAAATGTGCATGCATGGTTTCGGATAACATGTTTTTCCATGCATTATCCCCTCGTCTTCAATTCATCTTGCTTGTGTAACAATGAATTACTGTCACTATTTGGATCTCCAAAAAGAAGAGAAGAACCGATGATTTCCTGTATAATTTTATGTCGTGATCTGAGTTTGTTTGGGTGTGGACTTTGAAGTTTCATAAAATTTAGGTTAAATTTATTAAGCATGTACTACGAAAACAGATGGATAGATTTGGAAAATAACTTTTGATGCAATATGTTTGAGGGAATTTTCAAATAAAATATTTCTATTTTAAAAATTCTTTGTTTATTGTCTTTATGGAATTGTTTGTCATACAAAGCGTTTTTGATAAAATGTTTTTTTTAAACCAACTATGACTGAATTTTAGAAAACCATTTAAGCACTTTATGTAAGAAGCACATAACTGGTGTTTCGTGTAAAAAAACACTTCAAGTGCTTTTGAAACCCAATAATCTTTTATTTAAAAACATTTTTAGTCATTGTAAAAGCACTTCTATATAAAAATTATAGTGTACATATAGTATTTTACTAGTAATTTGTGGAAACTTTAATGAAAAACTCTCGGTGCTGTTTACTTTAACGAAAAATCATATTTTTACACTAAAAAGTCAATCATGGTACTATTCATTTTACCTTTTATTTTGTCTTTATTGTCAAAACTCAAAGTTTTCAAACCATTTTCATTATAAATTAAAGCTGTGATAATTTGCAAATTTTTGTTAATCTTCTGGACTCGAGTAGTAAATAATTTTTGAAAACTTGATAAATAAAGTTGAAGTTTGCTTGATAAGATAAAAACAGAGAAAAGCCAGCTGATCTTTTTACGTTGATTAGATAGTTACCCTTTTTCTATGTTCAGATGGGTTAGTACAACCAATGCACATTTGCAACAAAGCATTCTTCTTGGCGACCTAGATACAAGGCAAACAAAGCATTCTTCTTGGCGACCTCCCTTTAAATTTAGCCTTATATTATCTCATTCCCTTATATATTTTACGTTTTCATTATTCATCTTATTCTTTCTAAAATTAAAAGAAAAACTCTTATTCTTACAAATCTAAATTGATGTACCCCAGATTCATATTAATATGAAAAATAATCATTTATAGTACTAAAGTACTAAAAATTTACACCTTGTGTGGAAAGACTATTTTTGCAACTGAATTAAAGTTAAGTGAGATATCATTGCTCCAATAGGGTTAAATTGATGGACTATATTTCTCCAATTTAATTAAAGTTGATGGAGTATAGTTAAAAAATTTCTCATTTGGTTTTTTGTATTTACACTTTGATTCAGCTTCGTGTGTGTGACACGTGACTCATTTTGATTGAAATTTTTACAGAGTTAACGAAAAAGACCATATGACACACCCCGACCCAAATCAAGGCATGCTGGCCGTCACGTGAGGGTGACGTAGCCATGTGCACTGTGCGGAAGTGAGAGATATAGAAATATGTGAAAAATTAAAAACCAACCTAGTAATCTACACTAACATGGTCCTAAGGTGTGTAAGAGTGCATAAGAGAGTGATACACATATACATAGTATATATATGTCCTAGGTGCAGTTCAGTAACGGAGTATTAATTATACATAAGATAAAAGAAAATTCTTACATTATTGAAGAGCTGTCAGAACCGCCGTGAATCCTCATGAGACACCAACAAGCGTCTAGCTAGAACTTGGAGGGGCGCAAAACATAAAATGTGAGTGGGCAAAAACAAAGGTTTTGAAAGTAATTTCTCTTTCTAAACATATAACCCCTCACCGTAAAACCTATATAATTTCCCAGAAAATAATACTACATACATATATGAAAAATCAAGTTCAAAAACAATGTAACTCAAGTGTATGCCATGTCATGTCTCAGCAAATATAAAAAGTAGACCAGGTGAGAATAAAGCAATGCAACTAATATGTCAGCTGGAGTCACCTAACGTGACCTGTACGGCTGAATCTAGAACTCCTCTACCAACTTCTGCACACGAGTCGGAACCACCTAATGTAGTCTGTATGACAGACTGGGTGCATATAAATACGCTTAAGTGCTATTATCACGTGAAGGCTATGCGAAGTATTGCAAGTCACCTACGAGTCGGAACCACGTAATGTGGTCTGTACGACAGGCTGGCACCTACCTTGGATCTAAGGTGAGCGTGTGGTGCGGAGGTGAACGATCATATGAAAGTTATGCCCTAGCCACGGGCAGAACACTAACACTGGGTGCAGGATACTGAGCAATATATGTATCTATCAAGTCATACTCACCATAACCACTAACATCATGATATACTCACCTATAGCTTACCTGGCCGTCCACATCATCGAGCAACAATATGTATATCTATACTCCTACTTATTCTAAGATGCGATGCAATTGACATGGCATTTAAATCATGTTTCATTTAAAATAGTTTCTAGCAAAAACGTAAAGCATATATATATATATATATATATATATATATATATATATATATATATATAACAAAAACCCACTCCCTGATATGTAGCTGGATTGTAACCCCTGAGTCTCGCCTGACTGCACTCGTCCTCGGGAAATGTCTCACCTATATGAGAAACCACTGTTTACGTTATTTTAAGCACATAATCAAAACTATGCAATAACTTCTCATATGTTACTCAATTGGGGTGTTTAAATATACCAGCGTGGCCTACTCAACCCCATGAACAACCCCATTTTTTTAGAAAAAAATTTTGACCACTCACGCGCCATCACGCTCTGGCCACACGCAGGCACGTGCTTGGCACACGGATGGAACCTTTAACGCCGTTAGGGAATATTCTGTTAAATAATAGAATACGCCATTATATTTACCTGACACCATTAAGAATATTCCGTTAACTTTAACATAATATTCTTCTTTCTTCTCCGGTGGGTAGCTAGAATCCCCGCCAGCCGCCGTCTGTTACACCGAAAATTGGAAAAACTTGAAATCTTAATATCTTAGTTCATTTAACACCAAACTTCTCAAAATTTGTACCAAAACAAAGCTCTCCACAAGAGGAATACATTCTTACCTCTTTGAGGTGCTAAAACCGACAAAAACCAATCGGAAAATAGCTTGGAATTTTCGGCAAAACCTACAATTCAAGGTGTAGGCCTATTTCGATGTTCAGCACCTTCCAAAATCGTCCCAATGTCCTTATATATTTGATTTAAGACCCTGATATGCTCTTAAACTCCTTGAATCACCCACGATCATGTCTAAACAAATTTAGTTCCTTGCCGGAGTTTATGAAACTCGGCTTCCCGACGTCATTTCTTCCCACAAATGGTGCCACCAGGTTCGTGAAGTCGAGGGGAAGGTGATGGTAAGTTCAGCAAGGTCGATCCGTGCAAGTTTGGTGGTGGTTGGGTGTATGGTTGCAACGGTGTATGGACGAAGATAGGGGACAAACGAGGTCTCGAGAAGAAGGGAGAGTGTACGCGTGTGTGTGTGTGAGCGTGTCACGGGATTGTGCATAAATAAAGGACCAAGGCCCCAATTGGGCTAAAGGGTTTAAACTTAACTATTTGGTCCAAAAGTCCACCCAAACATTTTAATTGGATCCAGAAATGTAGGAACCTAAGGAATTGGTCTAGGTTTAGTTTTTCTTATTTTAGTCCAACAACATTCTAAAGTTCGTAACTATTTCGTTACGAACCCGATTCGGCCCTAATTCGCGTCCACACACTCGTGACGATGCGTACTATTTATTTACTCTAGGGAGACAATTTATTTCATACCAAATTATATACATCCACGTCACTAAGCCTCGAGGGCATATATACTTTAATTCGAAACGGGCTGTGACACCATAGCTGTATGTTTTAATGATTTAAAAAGTCAATTAATACAAATTTTTAGTTAACAGACTTCTCTTATTAATTCAAAATTAAGAAATTATTGCTGTAATTTCCTCTTTTGTATTGAGACGGCCATGCTCAGACAACATTAAGAAGCAAATTCGTAAGGCCCAGAAAAATAAGAAAAATAAAAAAGAAGTGAGGATAAGGATAACAAAATTCCAAATTTACCAGTCAATGTGGACCCTCCAATGCTAGTATGCTACAAGCCTAATACCTTTATCTACAAATAATATCTCATTCCCCAATAAAAAATAAAAAATAAAAAATAAAAAATCATTCAAGAACTGTGTAACACTATTAAGTTGCTACTCAGCTCTCATTTTAAGCTAACAATGGCCGCCTCACCAGCCTCTACTTTACACACAAATCTAATCCTTCTTTTGCTAATCACATTCTAATCTCTCTTAAACCTACCAAAATCTTAAACCCACTTCGAATCTTCCAATAATTACGCCGCCGGACCTTCCCAATCGCCACCAATGATCTCCCCAGACAATCAGCCGTTAAACGCCCACTTCACCGTCCTTGACGACGATCAGTTCCGCGTCCGAGGCAAGACGATGTTCGTCGCCGTCGTAATCTTCACCGTCGTCCTCCTCGTCACACTGTTCCTGCTCTACGCGCGCTGGCTCTGCCGTTTCCACATCCAAGACGTCTCCTCCGACGCGCCCCCCGCGCCACCGCTGAATCGACCCAAGGGCCTCGACGCCGCCTTCATCCGCGCCCTGCCGATTGTGTTGTACCAGGAATCGAATCGGGATTTGGAGGCCGGCAGCGGTGGTGAGTGCTGCATATGCCTGGGCGTGTTCGAAGACGGGGAGAAGGTGAAGGTTCTGCCAAACTGCCGCCATAGTTACCACTCTGAGTGTGTGGACACGTGGCTTTCGACCCATTCGAGCTGCCCAATCTGTCGAGCTCAGCTCCAAGCTCATTCCACTGCTTCCTGATTCTGCTTAATCTTTGTAATTTTATTTATTTTTATTTTTTTTTGAAAATTAATTACTCTCCACATCTTGAAAACTGTTGTAAAAAAGTAGCGGAATAAAAGAATATTTGACCCCACAATTACACGACACGGTATACTATGCGTATTTATATAAATAGTGAAATATGTGTAGGAAAATGTTAATAACTTAAAAATTAAAATTTTTTACAATTTATTTAAAAACATGTATGTACCATTTGTATTTCCGTCAACTAAAAATTTCTCGACAATTATATGACGATCAAAGATTCAGATCATTCAATATGCACTCGTCTTACTTAACTGACACACTTAAGCACACGTCATCCGAAAATGATGCCTCTTCACCTTCCTTGAATGTGAGCCCAAATAATCTTGCTCATTCACCCAAATAAAAATATTGGGCCTCTTGATTTTTAAAACATTTTGAACCAACCGACCCAATGATGATTTTATAAATCGGCCCAACCCAAATATGAAAGCCGACTACACATTAGGGTTTTCTCGCTCCACTATAAATACTCGCAAAGCCCTAAAATCCAAACCCTCTCACGCCATTACATTCGTACCGTCCTTCGCAGTTTCCAGACTAGGGTTTGGGTGGGTGCGAACATCGTTTTGCCGCCGCCATGAGAGCCAAGGTAAAATTTCAGTCTCTCTCGATCACCTACGCTCTCTGTTTATCCTCGCTTTGCGTCCGTTGATTGATTCGTTTTCTCTGTGTTTTTTTTTACGGCGGTGTTTGCAGTGGAAGAAGAAGCGCATGAGGAGGTTGAAGAGGAAGCGCCGAAAGATGAGACAGAGATCCAAGTAGTTTGCTCGTTCGCCGTCGCCGATCATCAATCGACGTCGCTCGCTTCCGTCTCCGTGTTTTGTTTTCTAATCAACTAATCACTACCGATTAGTAAGTTTGTAGCCGTTTTGTACTCTTTGGGTTACCGTTTTGAACAAGTTTTGCTTCAATTTCAGTCAGATTATGAACCTTATTATGAGTCTTAATATATCTGATTTTCAAATTTTCAATTTTGATGGCAATGGCGGATGTTCTGAATCTTATATTATCGTTGGTGATTTGGAGTATTGTGAGGTTAGTCTGATTATACTTAGCTATGCAATATTGAGCTTGTCCGTCGGTTTGACATAAGCGGTATGTTATCGGAAATTATCTGTTTAGGCCTCACAGGAGCTGAGAACCCTTTGATTAACTGGTTGGCACCATTGTTCTGGGTAATGCTTGATCTTAAGTTGGTCAGTATTGTTGGTTATGATCGGTCGATGGTGAAAATTTGGAATCTCGATGGACATGTTCGTTTTGTGTAGGGGGTTGTTAGATTTTGGATAGGTTGATTGATTTTGTTGTTCTCGTTAAGCAGGAACTCTGTTTTCGTAACCAAAATGCGGGCGTTGTTCCATTTCGAGAGTGTGAGCGACGGTGTGTTAGGTGCTAGGTGTGGTGTAGTTTTGTGCATGAAATGTGGGATCAAGCTTGTTTTAACCATTTATCCAAAACATTTTGGAACCGATGTGCATGAAATGTATGGCAGATGCTTGTTCCCGTAGTACCTGTTTACGTCACATTTCCTAAATGTAGTGAATAAGTTCTTTTTACAAACAATGATATAATCTCACTAAATTAGTCGGATGTGAGTTTGAACTTGGGGTAGCGGAATATATTTTCGGCCGTTTGGGTGCGTCACATCCTTTCTTTTCAATGTGGTTATATATACACCTCATCCTTTCTTTTCAATGTGATTACGGCGTATTAATCGGGTAAATTATATATGTAACTCAAGTTGAAACTACATTATGAAGGAATATTACTATTCGGCTCATCACGGCCGCTCTAAAGGGGGGGTCAATTCACCGGGAAAAAAAATGAACAAGTCTCAACTACATACAAATCTCTTTTTTTTTCCCTCTCTCTCTTTCAGCCCCTCTTACTTGGTGGTTTAAGGAGTGTATTCAATTGAGAGTTTGAGAGATTTTTATGAATTTTTATGGAGTCTAATTGATTTGTAGAGATTCAATGTAAAATTTTGATTCAATTATGTCAAAATCTTTGAGAGAGATGTGAGATTTGTGGATGTTTAAAATACACTATAAAATCTCTTCAATTCTCTCTAACTTCTCAAATTTTTCAAATTCTTTAAAATTAAATTTTAATTGAATACATTTGGAATGTTATAAATTTCTTTAAAATTCTAATTGAATACACCTGAATTTCTAAGCATTTTAATAAATTATCTTAAAATTCTGATTGAATACACATTGAATTTCGAATAATCACTTAAATTTATGATTGAATACTCCTAGATTTATTAAAAGATTAAAATCCTTCAAAATCCCAATTGAATACCCCACTTAGACTATCTCCAATGGTGACTTAAAACCTAAACATATTTAGCCCAAAAAGAGTTTTTCTACTCCAATCATTCTGACCTAAAATTTTAACCCGATATTATCAAAGAATGAATTAAGGCTATTTTTTTTTTAAATTATCTTTTTGAAAAAAAAAATTATATAGACTATCATAAATTAATTTTATGAACATTTTAACCTAAAAATATTTAAATTTCGATAAATTTTGAAAAATCACTAAATCAATACATGAAAATCACGATAAACCACATAAACTTAATACAAACGACATTTAATAAACCACATAAACTTAATACAAATGACAATTAATAAGCCACATAAACTTAAAAAAAAGTAAAAAAAAATACACAATTAATAAACCTAATAAAACACATAAACTTAATACAATCGAAAACTCATAAACTACATAAACTTAATAATGATAGTCTTGACTTCGTGATGGATTTGAGTGATAGTCTTGAGATGAATCTGTAAACACGAAAATTTCCTGAAGGAACAAGAACACGTGTACAAAATATATTTGTATTGATGATTTTGTTTGGGGTTACAATCTCTATTTGTTCCTCTGATTCTATCTTCGTAAGATATGGATTTTGTTGATGGGCTGTTGATCCGAATGGGCTGTTTTTTGGAGCTTGATTCTTGGGATGAACAGTGATGATCTTCAGAGGTTTGATGATGAATGATGAACGATGAACTAAGTTCAAGGGGCTTTCGGGTTTGATTCTTCGAAGAATGGATGTATGGATTCCAGGGGCCGTCGGGGCTTGATCCTGGAGGGTGGATGGATGTTGCTTCAAGGGCCGTCGGGGCTTGATCTTGAAGAAGGTGGATGAATGATGAACGAAGAACGATGAACGACGAACGATGGATGAACTTCAAGGGGCTTTTGGGCTTGGTTCTTGAAGAATGGATGTGTGGATCCAAGGGCCGTCGGGGCTTGATCTTGGAAGGTGGATGAATGTTGCTTTAAGGGCCGTCAGGGCTTGATCTTGAAGGTGGATGAACGTTTCTTCAAGGGCCGTTGGGGCTTGATCTTGAAGAACGATGAACGAAGAACGAAGAACGAAGAACGAAGAACGAACTTCCAGAGAATTCTCTTCCAATTTGGGAGTAGAGAAATGTATTTGTGAATTGGTGAATTGAAATGAATGAATTTGGCTTCTATTTATAGAATTTTCCAAGGCCTAATTTTGAATATAATATCACAGATGAAATAAGCCGTCTCTGCCAGGTGTTGACATGTGTCCTGTTTAACAGCTTTTCGGACTCTTTTCGAATTTTCGTCGAATCACACACTACGTGTACAATTTATGTAATACATGAGTGTTGAAACTTTGACCATCGGTCAATATTTTATTTACCGAAATTTCACTGTCTACAAATGCCCCCACTTCAAGGCGCGCTGCATACATGTGCTTGTCACGTGTAGAGGGTGCATTTTGAAGTTTCCTCACTGTAGATGTCGATCCGAGGGCCGTCGAGGCTTGATCTTGGATTGGGCTGAGACTATATTCAACTTTACTGGGGTGAATCGGCACGTGTATTTGTTTTTCTTGTTGACTTTCCACAGCTTTCATCTTGAACTGGTTTTGATTCAAGGGTGATGGACACCTGATCTTGAATCGGTTTTGTGATTTCTTCAAGGGCCGTTGAGGCTTGATCTTGAAGGTTGATTCAGGGGTGTTGGACACTTGATCTTGAATCGGGTCTTGATTTTCTCCAAGGGCCGTTGGTGGCTTGATCTTGGAGGTTGATTCAAGGGTGGTGAACACTTGATCTTGAATCGGGTCTTGATTTCTTCAAAGGCCGTTGAGGCTTGATCTTTGAAGGTTGATTCAAGGGTGTTGGACACTTGATCTTGAATTGGGTTTTGTGATTTTTCCACAGCTTTCATCTTGAACTGGTTTTGATTCAAGGGTGATGAACACCTGATCTTGAATCGGGCTTTTGATTTCTCCAAGGGGCTGTCGCGGCTTGGTCTTGAAGGTTGATTCAGCACGTTGTCTCTACATGCTTCAAGTAGTTTGGATCTTCATGTAGGTCTGGCATTTTCTTTTGCAGTATTTTTTCTCTAATGCAAAAATTCCCATGAAAGTAATTGGAGATGCCGCTCCAAAACATTCAATGTGGAGATTAGCTATGCTGCAAAAATTCCCATGAAAGCATCAGAACATCACTTCTCAGCGACTCATCATGTTTCCAGCTTCCAACATTAGTTGAAGATGACTGCTCGAGAGCAATGCTAGGTAAGCAATCAGGGAAGTGGCAGACAATCAGTCCTAGATCGGAAGCTTGACTCTAAGTGGCGGCTGATCGCTCCCTTTCTCTTTGTCCCGTAGGCAAGAGCAAGGGTAAAGGAAAAGCATGCCATGAGATATCTTTGCCTTCGACCCTGCTGATATGAGATACTTTGGCTTTTGAAGAAGTACAAGTAGATTTTTGAACTGGGTTTGGGAGCCTTTTTACTTGCAAGCGACCCTCAGCTCAGTTGAGGATGAATCAGCACGTTGTCTCCACATGCTTCAAGTAGTCCGGTCTCCACGCAGGTGTGACATCTTCTTGAACTCTTGGATCATCTCAGACTCTGCCTTCATCTGGATGCAACTCAGTCTCCTCCTGCTTCGTCTGTGAGGTACTTTTGCTTTTGAAGAAGCACCTCTACACAGGTTTATTTTTGAAGTGGGTTGGGAGGGGTCTGAGATGAGTACTCGAGAGCAAGACTAGGTAAGCAATCAGGATCTCACTTTCTCCATGTTCTTCAGATGAAAGTGAGGAGAAAGCGTAATATGAGATACTTTTGCTTTTAACCTTTTTAATATGAAATATTTTTGCTTTGGATGATTTGTTTTCTAAGGTGTTCCAAGGGATGAAGAACACTGAGTGACTCGAAAGGTTTCTTTGAGAATACATTCTCAGAGATGAAGAGAGGTTGAGAGGTTGGGAGGTTGAGAGGGTGTGAAGGTGTGCCTTTGATGTGGAAGGCGAAGGTCGAGACTTATAGAAATTTTTTTCTTCCTCAACCGGAACTATTCCCGCACTATTTGTCGGCAGCCGGTGATGGATGAACAGTACCCGTCACGCGCTTTCTGACAAAGCCGTCCGTGATTTCTGCGAAGCTGACTGCGCATGCGACGAGTGACGATACGTCTGAAATGATGATGTTTTTTGAAAACCGGGGTTCAAATCCGGGTTCGGCTCGTGGTTTTCGCAACGCTCCAAGCTGCATGCGACGCATGTGACGAGTGATGACAAACAGGAAAAGCTGATGCCACGTGATTTCTGTGTCAAGCCCAGCTTTTGATAGAGGAACGGCTCTTTTGAGACAGGACTCCGGCCTTCGAGAAAGGAGCGTCATTCTTTGATTTGTGAGAGGAGCGCTTCTTCATTTTTTTTCTTCTTTTTATAGAGGCGCGAATTTTTTTGTTTCACCTCACGCTTGAACTCCTTCCTGTAAACACTTTTCTTGAACTTCTGTAATCTTAATCTTTCTGATCTCTTCTTTCTTAACACATTCTGAAAATGTCTTGCCCTTCTGACCGTCGCCTTAATTTGAACGTCGGAGAAGATGATGACTTGTCTTCTCCAGACAACATTTGGCGTCCGTCCTTCATATCCCCCAACGGTCCTCTTACAGTTGGGGACACAATGATGAGGAATGAAATAACCGCTACGGTGGTTGCTCGAAATCTCCTCACTCCAAGGGACAATAGGATGCTTTCCAGGCGGTCAGACGAGCTGGCTGTTCAGGAATCTCTTGCTCTCAGTGTCCAGTGTGCCGGCACAGTTTCAAACATGGGCCAGCGCCTGCTTGCCCAGTCTCGTCAGGTGGAGTCACTGATGGCTGAGGTGGCAAGTCTTCGGCAAGAGGTCAGAGGACTCAGGCACGAGAATAAGGAGTTGCACATGCTTGCAACTAGTTACTCGACAAGCATGAAGAGGAAGCTGGACCAGCTGCAGGAGTCGGACGGTCGGATCCAGAGTGACCATGAAAGGTTCATGGCGTTACTCCCGAGGTTCATGTTGCCTTCGTCCTCCGGAGTTGGACCAAGTGTTCCGGCTCCGGAGATTCCAACTCTGGCTCTTCGTCTTCCCGGAGCTCCGTCGACTTCTGAGGCACCACCGTGACCGTCTTTGAAGAGTCCCTGTTTGTAGATTTAATTTTTTTTTTTTTTTTTTTTTTTGGGACATGTAAAATGCCAACTTATGTAATATTTCAGAGAAATAAATAAAATGGACTTTATTTCACTAAATACTTCTTTTTCTTCTTTTTTTTTTATTTTATTTATTTATTTATTTATTTTTTTTTTTTGGGACATATGGGCCTTCACCCTCCACATAATATTCCAGCCCACTATTTTGGGCTTGCCGACATTTTGCCTTTTTTTTTTTTAACCTTCGGTGCTACATGGACATAATATTTATATATATATATATGCGTACGCACACCACATCATGACCTTATCATATATATATTTTTTTTTTCTTGCTTTCGGTGGTGCTCACCCACTCCACCAAAATTTTTTTATTATTTTTTATTTCCTTTTGGTGCCCATGCCCAGATTCATTCACATGGATGGATCCACTATTTTCTGCTTTCTTTCTGCTTTCACATGGTGCCAGCACCATTTCACCCCACCATCCTCTTTTTTTTATTATATATTTTTTCCTATATAAACCTTCAGTGATGGAGTGAAAAAATTTGCAGGAAGGACGAAGACGATGGATGAGCTTGAGGCGGAGCGAAGCGTCGAGCTTCATGACCGGCTAGTCGTTTGACGGCGGTCATGAAGTTCTTCGCCAATTTTTTGGCAAGAGCGATGCACTGTAGCACCACCACCTGCACCACGAAGTTGCCGTTGCTGTTTGCCATAAGGAATACCGCTCGTTGCAGAGGAAGCCACTGTACGCTACTGCATGAGGATTTTTTGTACTGCCGCAAGTTGATTTTGGAGTTGGGAGGCCCGAGAGGAAGACGACTTTTGAGGCAGTGAGGAGCTGGACGATGCACCGTGGAAGAGGCGGGAGTCGTGAAGTTTGGATGGAGAGCATGATGATGGCCGCTGAAGAAGATGAGTATGGAAGGAGAGCTTCCTGGTCTCGCTGTATATGCAGCAGCAGACGCATCTCGGTCGATCATTCCCGGTCTCTTACAACAGCAATAGCTACTGACGACGGAACGGAGAAATCTTTCAGGGGAGCTACGGAGAAGGTTGGTGAATCGCAGCAGTCCATGGCAAGTCCAGGTGCTGCTGCCGCTGCGCAGAGATGGGGCTATTACATTGGAAGCGGAGCGACGAACTCGATGAGGCTGAAGACAGAGGATCAGGACTGTTCTGGAAGGAAGGTGGCTGGACCCCAATAGCCATGAATGTGGCTGGACTGTGGCCTGTTGAGAAATGGCGTGGTGGGCGACCTTGTAATTATTGTGGATGATGTAGAGCTCCAGAAACGACGCCACCGTAGTTCCGCAGAAGAACGACGCCAACCTCGTTCCCAGAACATAACCCATCTTTTCTTCTTCCCCCGTGAGTTTTTCCATGCTTTTACACCATCAATCTCAAACACCTTCTTCAGAAGGGTCTCGATGACATCCTTCAGTTTAACGTTATCCGGAGGTGGCTTTCCAATCGGTGTGGACCCATATTCTTCAGCCATATGTTTTCTGTATTCAACACTGTCATAAGCTTTTGGAGGAGGGTAGCACCGAGCACATCATATCTAGCGGTATTGGACACGGGCAAATATTTGATCTGGTTGCCATGCGATTGCAGCAGATGCGTCCGAGGCCTCCAGCTTTCGAATGGAGATCGGGTCCTAGAATCTTCTCATTCCTTCCCAGATGCTGATGAAGTTGATGAGTTACCGTCGTTGGGACCGTTTGCTACTCAAAACCTTGCTGCTTTTAGAATTAATTCAAGTGGCCAGTTTTGTTCGGATATCCGAAGGCAGTTGGAGAATGACTTTATGATCTCTTTGCAATCTGAGGAAAGTGAAGGAGGTGAAAGAGCTGCGAGAGAGACTTGGGAGAATTGGTAGCCGAGTGGGCTCACAGTTTTGGGCTTTTGTAGACTTCGTATGCCAATTGGGTGATGATGATGGTACTGGGCTGGCGAGAAAGTCTGAGAAGAAGTCGGGATTTGGGCATGGAGAGAGAGACGGTGGAGTCTCCGGAAGGAGAAGCTGGGCCTGTACTTGGGCCTCGATGACGGCAGCGAGGTGCTCCTAGTAGACCATGAACTCACATTCACCGTCGGCGTGTTAGGCCACGAAGGCCAAAGCGGTGCGGACGCCCTGATCAAACGAGATGCTTTCTCCAGTAATGCTGTATTGCTCCAGGATGCTGGCGAGCATGTGGAGGTGGGCCTGGTGGTCGAGGAAGATGATGGGCCCGAGTCAAGAGGACAGAGAGTGAAGTTTGTGATGGACCCGCGGAAATGGTAGAGGCTAGGCCTTTGCCCTTAACACATCATTCCAGCCCACTATTTTGGGCTTGCCGACTCTTTTCCTTTTTTTTTTCTTTTTTTTTCTCTTTTTTTGTAAATACATAAAAGTATGTATTCATTTTTTTATTTTTTATTATTATTTTAATAAAATATTTTTTTTTATTTTTTTATTTTTTATTTTGATGTGACTTAACTCAAACATTTGAATATTTGAGATGCCTACGTACCCTTCCAACGAAAGGGATCAAGTCAAAACGTAGTTCAAAGTACATGCTTTTTTTTTTCTTTTGGTGCCGTTTGCAGTTTTAACTCATGCAAGCAAGGAGCGTTGGTGTTGCCTTTTATGCTCGTGCGGACCAGGAGCGTTGGTGCCATGCAGTTTGAGCTTCGTGCCGGCTAGGAGCCTCCGTTCATGCAGTTTAAGCTCGTACGAACAAGGAGCATGATGTCTTGCAGTTTAGGCTCTTGCAGACAAGGAGCAGCATACGGATTTTGTTAAGCCATTTTGAAGAAGCGTTCCTCGCAATCTTTGTAGCAAGGAGCTTTGAACGGGTGTTTGAAGAAATCTTCCGGGAGGAAGTCGCGCATCGTGATGGGGATGGGCGATCTTTGTGTTGAATTTCCATCATCTTCAACAATTTCCCGTTGCTTTGGAGATTGGCAAAAGCCGCTTTGCCCCCTTTCCGGTTGGTGGACTTGTGGTGGAGGCGTAGGCTTCATGTGCCATTTCTTTGGAGCAATATGAATCCATCCTTCAGCTTTGCTTGATTCGGAGTATGCCCCCAGCGGTGGCGTTGACTTCAAATCAAATGTGCCGGAAGTGATGGTGGTATAATTTGTCTTTACCACATCGTCGAGATCCAGCTCGATGATCCCTTGCTGAGCCAGCCTTACGATGAGATCTTTTAGCACGAAGCATTTTCCCGTCGGATGACTGATGAAGCGGTGGTACTTGCAGTACCTTGGGTTGTCGGTGCGATTTATTTCTTCCGGCCATCGGCATTCGGGTAAATCGATCACTTTCTTCTCCAATAGGTCATCCAGCATTGCGGCCACGTCGGAGTCCGGAAAAGGATATATCTTCTGCTCTAGTTCCCTCAAGGTGCTTTTGTACTTGTCTTGGGTGCTAGAAGGCTCTCCTTTCTTTATCTCCCTTGTTTTATACTTGGACGAGATTTTGACAGGGGCGGTGTTAATGGTAAAAGCTTCCTTAGCGGGCTTCTTCCCAGTCTCGTCCACCTTCGGAGCAAACACTTTCTCTTTGAAGTTGGTGGTTGGCTCCCTTCTTCCATGGTTGGCGATGCTTAACTCCATGTCATGGGCGCGGGTTGCTAGCTCTTCGAAGGTCCGCGG
This sequence comes from Crataegus laevigata, assembly GCA_963580275.1. NCBI lineage: Eukaryota > Viridiplantae > Streptophyta > Magnoliopsida > Rosales > Rosaceae > Crataegus > Crataegus laevigata. Next base: position 6,775,023 of record OY756951.1, read on the forward strand.
TTTGATGCCTTGGAGGATGTAGTGCAATCCCCATTGCATGCCTTGGATGCACATCTCGATCGAGGAGCGCTCCAAGAGTCTATCTTTGCAGTCAAGGCTTAAAGTGCGCCATCGGTTGATGTAGTCAACAACTGGCTCATCTTTCCACTGCTTCGTGCTTGTCAGCTCCAGCATGCTGACTGTGCGGCGGGTGCTGTAGAAGCGGTTGAGGAATTCACGCTCCAATTGCTCCCAGCTGTTGATGGATTCGGGCTCAAGATCGGTGTACCAATCAAAGGCATTACTTTTCAGCGAGCGCACAAACTGCTTGGCAAGGTAGTCCCCTTCAGTGCCCGCATTGTTGCAAGTTTCAACGAAGTGGGCGATGTGCTGTTTCGGGTTCCCCCCTTCCATCGAACTGCATGAATTTGGGTGGTTGATATCCCCTTGGCATCTTCAGGGCATCAATCTTCTTAGAGTAAGGCTTAGAGTACAATCCGGAGGTATTTGAGCTCCCTTGGTATTGTGCCTTGACTGTGTTGGCGATCATCTCTTGCAACTGCTTGATTGAGAGAGATCCCATGAGCGGCGCTGTTTGGTCTGGTTCTGGCTTTTCTTCAAACTTCTCCACCGAAGGCTCTTCTTCTTCGTCACCACCTTTCTTAGGGCCAGAGCCGGATCCTTCATCATGCCTTGCCCCCAATTTGTTCACGAGCATAGCAATCTTCAAATCTTTTTCTTCAAGGGTCTTCGTCATCATTGCAAACATCTCCTTCATCTGAATCAGCTGTTCTTCGATGGAGGTGGCGCCCTTGTCTGAAGCCATTGCGCTTGAAGTGTGCTTTAGTTTTCTTGAACGGAGAAAGAGATGAGAGGTAGAGATTGTCCCACTGGGCGTGCCAAATTTGTAAACACGAAAATTTCCTGAACGATGAACTAAGTTCAAGGGGCTTTCGGGTTTGATTCTTCGAAGAATGGATGTATGGATTCCAGGGGCCGTCGGGGCTTGATCCTGGAGGGTGGATGAATGTTGCTTCAAGGGCCGTCGGGGCTTGATCTTGAAGAAGGTGGATGAATGATGAACGAAGAACGATGAACGACGAACGATGGATGAACTTCAAGGGGCTTTTGGGCTTGGTTCTTGAAGAATGGATGTGTGGATCCAAGGGCCGTCGGGGCTTGATCTTGGAAGGTGGATGAATGTTGCTTCAAGGGCCGTCGGGGCTTGATCTTGAAGGTGGATGAACGTTTCTTCAAGGGCCGTTGGGGCTTGATCTTGAAGAACGATGAACGAAGAACGAAGAACGAAGAACGAAGAACGAACTTCCAGAGAATTCTCTTCCAATTTGGGAGTAGAGAAATGTATTTGTGAATTGGTGAATTGAAATGAATGAATTTGGCTTCTATTTATAGAATTTTCCAAGGCCTAATTTTGAATATAATATCACAGATGAAATAAGCCGTCTCTGTCAGGTGTTGACATGTGTCCTGTTTAACAGCTTTTCGGACTCTTTTCGAATTTTCGTCGAATCACACACTACGTGTACAATTTATGTAATACATGAGTGTTGAAACTTTGACCATCGGTCAATATTTTATTTACCAAAATTTCACTGTCTACAGAATCATCATCTTGAAATATACTCCTTGTGGCTTCCCTTTGTAAAATTTCCTCTTGCTTACCACGTAAGACCACCTCCAATGGTGGCCTAAAACTTAAAATTTCCCTTCCCTCCCCCCAAAAATCCACTCCAACCATGGACCTAAAATAAACCTAAAACCTAAAACCCAAATGGGGGTCAAATTACAGCCCAATTTTAGGCCACAAAGCACAATGGGCCCCACAAAGTGAGACTGAAACCAGGGCTGTGAAGCCCAGTTCCCACCGCCCAATCGCCTACGCGCGCACGCGCCAGGCACGGTTGCAAGGATCCAGAGCGCCAACATGGGGGTGTTCCCCCGTCTGTCAGACATCAAGTAGCCTAACGGCTACTTTTTTACCATCCAACAGCTAGTTTAAATGGGCCGTTGGTTAATCCAACAGTTTAGGTTCAATTTTTTTTTTAGTTTTATATTTATATATTTATTCAATCGAACGACTCAGATCAAATATAATCAAATCTAACGGTAAAAAAAAAGATCTAACGGTCTAAATTTAAATCCAACGGCTAAAATAATTTAACTTAAAATTCAACCAAAAACTCTATAAATACCAATGTATTTGTTCAAACATTCACACAAAATTCACTTTTCTCCTACAATTCTTCCAATTTTTCTTTCTACCATTTCTTCTCATTTTCAAAATTTTCAAGATGGCAAAAGAGCATGTTAGAGGTCGTAATTGGACCTTTGACGAAGATATTGCTTTATGTTTGGCATGGATTTCTATTAGCGAAGATGGTGCCGTCGGCACCAATCAAAATAGAAAGGTTTTGTGGGGTAAAATCGTTGATAAGTTCCATGAAAACTCCAACGCCGGTCGAAGGGAAGTTGGTAGTGTTTATGATCGGTGGAAGATTATCAACAAAGCGTGCACTTTGTGGAAGGGAAGTTTGGAGAGAGCCATAATTGACATGCCTAGTGGAAGGGGCGCCTTAGAAATTGTGAGTTTCTTTGTTGATATTTTAGTTGTCATGTACATAATAGTATTTTGCAACTAATTGTTTTTATGTATTTGTTGTATAGGGTGACAAAGCAATGGCAATTTACAAGACAAGAACTACACCAAAAAATCAAGCTTGGAACATTCTCAAAGATTGTCCGAGGTGGGGAATCGATGCGAACCAACAATGTGGAAGATTATTTCATAGTGAAGCCCCACCCCAAATAATGTCAATGAAGGTGTGAATTTTTCCGACAATGAAGGTATCGAACAAATGACCCTAACTTCTTCTTTTGCAAGGCCCCCGGGTAGAGATAAGCAAAAGGAAGTAAAGAGAAAAGGGAAGTCCCAAGATCCAATACATGCACAAGTTGCTAGAGAAATGGCAAAAATGAACGAAAACCAGTGTCGTCGGCAAGAAGAATTGGTCCAAATGCGTTTGGCCATGAAGGAACAAGCGGATAGGGAGCAAGAAAGGTTCGAAATTAATTTGATGATAGAGGACCTCGACTAATACACTCCAGAGAGGAAGAAATACTTTTAATGTAGAAGATTGGCGATCGAGGTGTTTGGCTACAAGTTTTAGGTTTTAGGGGGGAATGGAAATTTTAAGTTTTAGGCCACCATTGGAGGTGGTCTTAGTCTATTCAATGTAGAAGATTGGTGATTGAGGTGTTTGGCTACAAGTGGAATTTTATATTCCTAATTGGAATATACAGGGTTAATTTACTAGCGGAACCTAACGGAAGGGTTCTGTGAAATAATTTTAAAACGTTATGGGGTGTTTGTGATATGTTGAAAATCCGAGGGTGGTTTTGTGAAAAATACAAAAACCTCAGGCGGTGTATAATTAACTCTATATTAATCTCTTGTGATTTTAAATGGAATAATATTAGAGAGACTAAATTTACAAACTAAATAATGTGTCATCAATATCAATGTTTAAGTTTCTATGTCATTTAGTTTTTAAAATTTTATCTCCAAATTTAGTATACCTAGCATTATCGTTTCTAATGACAACAAGTAAAAGCTTTACACTCTTAAAACTAAGATTAAGCAAGATTTTGAAACTGAAATTTCACAACCCAACACAAGCAACCCAAAAGAAAAAGGATAAATATTGGAAAATGGAAACTTAAATGATCCACGTCACGGGTCAATTTGATGTGCTGCAGACTGCAGCCCAAATGTGGGCCCACCATTCTCCCGTAAGCTATCGATGTAATTCCTGACCTCCCGCGCTATCATCCGCTGCATGATCGTCAGCAAACACGTCTCCTCCGTCTCCACCCTACAGTTCTCCACATCATGGTTATTATCCACCGCTTCATGACCGTGTTCTTCCTCCTCACTTTTCAATACGACCTCGTTTTCCGCCTTCTCACCGGGCGGCAACAGCGTCAGCGACGTCTCAACTATCACTCCCTCCCCTCCTGCATTTGCTTTCAGACTCTCATGTTCCGGCGACGCCCACAGGCACTGCCGCTTCATGTCCGGCTCGTCCCCGACCGCGGCGGCCGAGTCGGAACCGGACGACGTGGAAGACAACTCGGCGCGTTGGCGTCCCCGCCGCAGAGTGGAGTTCCAGTGATTTTTGATGGCATTGTCGGTGCGGCCGGGGAGGAGGCGGGCGATGGTGGCCCACTTATTGCCGTGGAGGGCGTGAGCCTGGATAATAACGGTGTCCTCCTGAGGCGAAAAGGGCTTGTGCTGGACGGTGGGGCTGAGTTGATTGCACCAGCGGAGGCGGCAGGACTTGCCGGAGCGGCCGGGAATGCCAGTGCTGATGAGGGACCAGTTGCGGGGGCCGTGCTGGGCCACCAGTTTGATCAGGGTGGCGTCCTCCTGCGGGCTCCACGACCCCTTCACGCGATCCTCACCGCTCACCGCTCCCATCGTCGCCATGCGATCATAAGAACAGAGAGAATCAGAAAACAAGAGAGAGAATGGAAACTTGGAATGAAATTGGAGAGAGAGAGAGAGAGAGAGAGAGGAGAGTTTTGATGAGTGGGGTTTTAACCGTTTGATGGGGGGTTGGTGGTGACATGCATGAACCGTAAAACCGCTCTGATTTCACATAACGGAAATGAACTCCAAACGCGTTTCTTTCTTTCTGTTTGTTTCTTTTTAATTTGATTTTTGTTTTTGTTTTGGAAACTTCTCTAGAAATTAGAGAGAGAGAGAGAGAGAGAGAGAGAGGAGGAGAGAGAGAGAGGGGTTTAAGAAGAAGAAGTGGGTTTTTGTTGTTGTTTTTGAGTAGGAAGTTATAACTTCCCCCGTCTTCGTTCTAAACGCTTCCAATGCTTGGGTGGTTAATTAATAATTTGCACTCTAGTCAAAAGAAAGATGAGAAAATTGCACGAACGGCATATGTTTTTTAGTTTTATACAATTACCACGTGAATTAATTTTAGTTTCAATTAATTCCCAAACTTCACGTTGTATTGTAAATTGGTACCCGAACTTCATGAGGATCATGCATTTTTCACAGGCATTATTGTCAATTATCGTGATTAGATACATGGAATTAGTTGTCCACATAGCATACACTTATATGGAATTAGTAGTACAACTTATTTCTGCTTTAAAAAGTAACTTCGTCAAGTACCCTAAGATTGTGTTCTTATCACTTGCCATTACTTGATCCAAAGGTAGATGGAAGTGGACATATGTGTCAAATGCAGTGTTTAAAATATCCATGAAATCGTCAATATTTTTGTCGAAATATTTGATAAATCAAGGATCGATATAAAAAGATGTGTGAAATGCAAACTTCATCTTGTATCGGCGAGATATAGTAAAATCAATGAATATCAATGGTATTTACCAATTCACTATAGAAATTTGCTATAACACATTGCAGATTTCAAACTTTTAATTTTTTTTTTATAGAAACTATCTGATTTTGACTAAATCTGAATGAGTTGATATACTCACCTGTTGCAATTTTTTATAATTTTCGTCAAAGGCTACCTATATCGATATATCCATGAATATTTTCATAAATTTGCATATCAATATTTCTACCTATATCGATATTTTAAACATTGGTCAAATAAAACACAATTTGAAGTTTGAGTGGTTAAATGTTGTAACTTTTTAATTTAGGTGATGATTTCATAAAAGTGAAAAATGCAAGTGCAATTGTGCAAATTTTCCACGAAAAGTAATAAATACCTTCTTTTTTTTTTAGAAATTAGCTCATTTTTAAGGAAATTTTAACGAAAAATTTTCCGGTACTGTTCATTTTAACACTAAAAAGTCAATCCTGATACTATTTACTATACCATTTATTTTGTTCTTATCGTTAAAACTCAAAGTTTTCAAGTCATTTCCATTAGTTTTTCTTTTTTTTATAATAAATATAAAATATAAAATATTGAGAGAGGGGGTGGGGGGACAGTGAGATGATGCAAAAGTAAGGTGTAACGGCTAAATCCGTTTCTTAATGGAACGGAAGGGAAGTGCAAACTGCAAGGCAACTGAACTGCCCAACGGAGATTGCGCGGGAAACTGGGCGCGGGATATTAGCGTCACCGGCCGTAACGGCGAACTGTTAAACGGTTAAAAAGTAGATTACCTATATTTTACAGTCGTGTTTTTGGAGTTGCAATGGAGAATTTGGCGACCAAGTTAATTTCTAACACTTATATATGACGTAGTCACATTCAACTACTACACTGTACAGCATCAGAGTTCAAAGTTTGTGAACAAAGTGGAGTAGCTAAACATAATCTTTGTTTAACTACTCACATAATTTTTGTTTAATTAGTCATATAATCTTTGTTTAAACCTCTAATGGAGTGGTAGGAATTGGCTTAGGACTCCATGAGGACCTCCCAAAAGAGGCTTGATTTGAACGTTTTCAAACTTAATTTCGTCAAGTTTTTGATGTGGAACATTAAATCTTTCGAAACACTATTTCACGTCAGACCAATCTTTTGTTAGGTACACAGACAATCCAATCTAGATCGTAATTGTTTGTTTGTTTGTTTGTTTTTTTAATTTTATTTTGAGGATTATATTCAAGTTTTGTTTTGAGATGTAGGAATTTAATTTGTGTTTTCAATTCACAGTTGTAATATTAGCAACGTCTTTAGTTCACAATAAGGGCAAAAATGCACAATTCAGTTCAATTGATTGTACTAACTTGATTTAGTAGTACTTCTCTGTTCAACGTTGAAAATGTTACAAGTTCAAATCATCCACTAATAGTAGCATTGGTTACATTAGATTGGAATTTGTTCCAAATCTGTACAGGTACTAACTTTTCTCTTCGACATGCACAAGATAGATGTATTGAAGCTTTTCCAACTAACTCTGAATCTGGTAATATTTCTTTTCTAAACATAAAAGTTTAAAGTTCGAATCTCTCTCGTCACGTAAAATACAAGTCTCCAAAGTCAAAAGTTAATGGACCAACAACCCCAACTTGTTGCTCAAATTGTACTATCCCTAACCAGTTTATAATTGGTGGGCTTTGTTACCAGGTGTAATAGAACTATAGCCTCCTTAATCTATAATTAAATAGGGATTATCATATGCTAAACACTCTCTTAAGCACTAACAATACAATTATTTGCCATCAATTTCCTTAATAATCACAATGACAAGATGCCTGATAGCCAGCAAGCACATGCAACTGAACAGAAGTAGGCAAAAACATCATACATTGTTCAATCGAACAATCATGATAAGATGAGGAAAGGGTATACTATATAGTAGCTGTCAATGAACTCCACCACATCTTGTGGTAGGAAGCCACATCCTTATGCCTAATTGCCTTATGCATGATTGAAGCATGTCTCCTAAAGGAAAGCAATTTATATGACATAATTCCGCTATCCGTGTGGCGTCTTGTGTTTATAATGTAACGTTATACGGAAAAAATTTACAAATATCGATGAATTATTGATACGAAACGCTAAACGTGGAAGTATACTAGTGCCATTTAAGTCTTTTCCCAAAAGAAGAACATAAAATAAAATGAAACAAAGAATAGGGGCTAAGTACTAAAAAGTAAAAACACTTGATTCACATAGAAGTCCGAAATCTTCTTATTAATTTGGGTAATGGAATGGCAAGAAAAACCTCTGCCTCTTGCTTCGAATCCGACAGTTTGGCGCCATGGACGACGCGGCGAGTTTACTCAAAACCAACTTGAGTGACTGTTTGAGAGTGCTCGTGCAAACAGCCTCTTCACCGTCCTTAGAACAAAGCACCATAACACTTTTGATTCTTCCTCCCACGCTCGCCATGTCGGCACGAACAGCCGTCAGTTTTAGGCCTTTGAGGACTTGAATGAGCTCCGAGAAGAGTTCCGGCCGGTCGTCGCAGCAGACGGATGCCCTTATGAGAAAATTCCCCCGGCTTTTGTTAGTGCTGCTGGTGGCGGAGTTTACAGTGTGAGCAGGATCACAGTCGATGGTTACTTCATCAACTTCGGTTGGAACTACGAAGGATTTGCTCACTTCCATCGCTTTTCGTTTTAGATCCTTCACATGATCGATCACACTTCCTAATAGAGCCGCCTTGTCCATCTGCACAAACAAAGCTCAACCCGTATCAGGAACGTTTTAGTTTGGCAAGATCATGCATATACGTTATTAAACTGTCAATCAGGATGTTTGCACAAAGGATGTTATGCTGTCAATACTGCCAATCATGATGAAGCAAAGTGTTATTTGGGCGCAGTGTGACATGTTGTATGTTGATATTGTTAGATTGTAAATTATGAATTAGCTCTAAGAAAAAGAGAGGGGGGAATGAATGATACGGACTATAATCTATGCGCATGACACATATTATGTTACGTTGTTGGACTATAAATCATGAATGAGGCAAAATGCTAAGAAAAAGAGAAAGATAAACTAGGCAAAGTGTTATAAACGTACGAGATATGTTATGTTGTTAGACTCGATCATGATCACTTAGGCATACCGCTAGGAAAGAGAACTAAACTAGGTCAAGTGTTATCATCGTATACGAGATATTCGATATTATGTTGTTAGACTGTCAATCATAGATAGAGAAAAATGGCATAATATATACCTTGTCGGACTTGGGAATGAGTTTCCTAAGAGTAGCAAGCTGTGCGTTGATTCTATCTCTGCGCCTTTTCTCAGCCTGGCTGTGGCTCCTCGAAGCAGATGCAGCTCTATCTTCTTCAAAACCTTCCGCCGCCGTCGAAGACCACGAACTAGGCGGCAACCCACAAAACTGGAATTGATTAGAGCTCGATACATGAGGAGGAGGAGGAGGAGGAGGAGGAGGAGGAGGCGGCCATGGAACCAGAAAGCTGGAAGAAGACTCATTGCTTACTGCAGCAGAGTTGTATTGATGTGACCAGCGTGGCACTCCAGTCCCAGCATAACAATAGTTCTGATCCATGGCCAGAAAATGCACAAGTAAACCATATTCTAAAAGCTTCAGTCCTCCAATCCCCTTTGCTTTTAATCTCACATATTTTAAGATCTACTATTCATTGGCACTAACAATGTGTGATCTCCACATGCTGATAGTGATTGGCTTTTTTATCCGCAAAACCTTTTAGTTTGTCAAACGAAAATTGCTTTTGGATGTATCCGGCTGTCTCCTCGATACAATTTTTTCTTTCCTCAAGGGCTCCTTGGTAAATACAATTAGAAATGACATAGATTGACTCGAGAATAGTGGGAGGAGAAATTCTTCGATGTAGCAGTTGTTGACAATGCATGGCATCATACTCACATGAGAGTGGGACTACATGCATGTTGGTCTTAGCCGGTCCCACAAATTGTGAATGTGATGCGCTGCAATAATCGTACCGAAGAACTTTTCAATTATCAAAGTTAGAAAGATGCTTTGTACGTATCTTGATCCTTATCCAGAACCCTAAACAAGTATTAGTATTCGTATTTGTGGAGAGGAATATGCATTTGAGTCACATTAGCACAATGCTTTTCAGCTTATCCAGAACCCTAAACAAGCTTTAGTATTCATCTTGACCTTTATCCAGTGTTAGGCAGCTTTAACTTACTCTAAGAAAGCTTTAGCAGGACTAGAAAGCACACTGCCACATCACCCATGGTCTAAGTGAGATACAGCTGCCGGCAGCCGCTTTGGTTGCTTTATCCGCACCTCTTCAATTGTGATTTTTCATCCCCACTAGAGCAGGACAATTGTCGCACTCCACTCTCACATCCATTTACATTAATTAGGACCACCAAGTACTGCTTGTATGACGTGTTTTGAACAGTCAATTATAATCGCTAAATATTGTAGTTGGTAGTTTCCTTGTCATTATAGTCTCACGCGTTATATTTTATCCTATCACGACAATATGACGTGTTTTGGACAATCAATTATAACCACAAAGTATTGTAGTTAAAAAGTTTTCTTGTCATTAGTCTCACTCGTTATGTTTTGCTTCAAACTATACGTGTAAATAATTGTGCATATCGAACGCCCTAAATGTCTCGTCATGACACTATGACTTGTTATGTTTTCAGACATCAATTAGAACTGCCAAGTATTGTTTAAGTTAGAATAGTTTTCTCCTATGGCAACCAACAAACATCATATGTTTTAAACAGTCAATTAGAAGTTAGAACTGCTAAGTATTGTTGTTGAAAAGTATTCCCTTGTCACGACAATCTACACCTTATGCATTTCAACATTCAATTACAACCATCAAGTATTATAGTTGAATATTTAATTTTTATTTTGATAAGACTCTAACACGTATATATTGTTACGTTTTCAAACTGTTAATGAAACTTTGACGATATAAAATGTTATCATAATTATCCGTAGACGATTTTTCAACACCAACATTTCTTACTCACCGTCAGACAAGGGATCATTTTAGTATCTTGTGAGATCTCCATCTATCTTCCTAATAAATCTAACAAGATCTCTTGGATTAACCTTCAAGCTGCCACACATTTTTAGTGGCTTGGTTCGTCTTCTCCTCCCATTGGCTTGCTGTGATGGTACTACACAAGCAGACAAAAGTGCTTCAATAAGTAATCAACAATGGCAGGGTATAAATATTTATATGTTTTTTTTTTTAGTACATTGATATTTTTACACTAAGAAGATGGTGAGTTCGGCTAAGCTACACAGTGAGCAACCTAATTTTGTATCGAATTTGCCATTTACAATATTCGAACCTAAGACATCTCACTTCTGAATAAAGAAGAATAACACCAAACCGAACTCAATCATTAATATTTATATGTTATATACATATATAGGGGCCCTTGATTTTACACTGAAACATTGTAACTCGCCATAAAAGAGGGACTTTAAAGATTGATACGACGTTTGATCAACCAACTGCCTCTCTCTCTCTCTCTCTCTCTCTCTCTCTCTCTCTCTCTCTGTGCAGATTTCTTCCCCCTCCATTTTCTCACATTTTGTGTGGTCTTTGTAGCTCCCGTCTCTTCTTTCTTTCTTTCTTTCCTTCCCCTCATTTTTTTTTTGCTTCTTAAAAGTATTGATATATAGCTCCAGTGCACGTCTTTTGGGGTCCCATTTACTTTGGTTCATCGTTTTTGCTAATTTACGTATCGTCGGCAGGGACATGATATAAAGGTGCGGAGTCTGCAGAAATATCTGTGTGTGAGATGGCTCGAGTGGTTGGCCACTCTGGTCTTAGATGACGTCAACCGACACGAGTTTGATCATGAGAAGAGAAGCACATTAAGCAAGCTAAACTCATGGGTGTTTGATGGGAGGACCTACATCAAGTTAGCCTACATCAAGTTAGACATTGAAGCGGTATTACAAATAAAAAACGTAACATGTGAAAAAGTTAAAACACATGATATTGTGTTATTGATTTGAGATATGTCACAGTAGCGTATCTTGTGTAAGTAAGTCCCTTATTTGATTGACCATTAAAAACTTTATGTTAAGTGATGAAAGATATTTATAATTGTAGTTTCTGTCATTAAAGTAGGGGAGATTCTTGACTATACCCGTTATACGTCGCCTTATGTGTATCTCTTTGTAAATTCCTTGTGTCTCTCTCATCAAGTAATGAGAAAGAAAGCATGAGAGGATATACAATCCATTGCACCACAAATTCTCTGTTGAACTAGGTATGTCAACAAAGCAAAACTAGCACACAAATTCAACTAAAATGAACTTGATGAGAGAGAGAATGAGAGGATATACAATCGATTACACGACAAATTCTCTCCGGAACCAGGTATGTCAACAAATCAAATCTAGTGCGCACATCCAAAATAAAATGAGCCCTAAAGTCAATGTTAACCTCAAAAAAAAAAAAAAAAAAAAGTGAAATGCTTTTCTTGTTCATTTTCAAGTAGTTGAGGTAAGGAAACAAGGGAGGAAGTTCAAGGAATTGAATAGGTTTTACCATATGTTTCTTTCCAATGGAGCTACATTAACAGTGTACTTGCAGTAAATGTTGAATACTAGTGATACAAATATTGACCCTGCAAATCTTTGTACATTGACATGTATATCTTGCCTACAATGGTTTTCAAACCCTAGTCCTGTGGAAGATGAGAACTTTAGTACACAGAAGCATCAAGGTGGCTGGTGCAAAACTCGGTGACGCCAACAGCAGTCCGTCTCAATTTTCATTGAAATGGATGGCACCAAGTTTCCAAACTACGTACGTTGTAGCGAACATCACCGTGCTGATAAATACAAACGAAAAGAGAATTAGAAACAAGTCATTACCACCCGGGAAATCCCAAGTTAGGCCCTGCTTTGGCATCCCTCGCTTGCTGTCGTCAAAAATGTTTGTAGGAGCCTCTGGAAGTCCGGATCTTTTCTTTCCACGTTCGCTGTCTCTGAGAGCATCCAATACATTCTTGCCCCTAGCTGATTTTTTAGACGGCTTTGAGTCCGTGTAACGACTGAGAACCTTGGCTGCTCTCAGTCTCTCCCTTGCTGTTAGCGGCGATCTTTTTGACTTGGGTTGCACGTCAGGTGACTGAGATACCTCCTTTGGATTTGAGGAATCCACAGTGCCATTGGGAGACTCAGAGGTTTGAGGCCCGGACTGATCAAGGACACTCGTTTGGAACTGAGCCAAAGACGTTGAATCAACAGCTGGTAATCGACCATCAGGAGAACTTGGAGTAGTTTCGGAAGCCTTGTCACCGGTGCCTGTGGTGAGCTGATTGCTATCCGCAACAGAAAGACATAAGCCCCATCGTTTTTCACTTATACGCCTCCTTCGTCCAAATGTTCCTAAGAAGGATGTGAATTGGGTGGTGGCTGCTGGTATAGAAGCTCCAACAGAAACTTTTGACACATTCTGGTACTTGGCCTGTAACTTCGAACGGAGAACAAAAGAACGTTCGTAAATTATTAAGTGAAGCATCCAGTTGCCGAGATATTCACATCACGAATAACATAAATGATAAAATTGTAAACAGAGATTTTAGTCTTTCATTACATGTAATTAAAGGCAGCATCGTTTGTTGAACAAACATCTCTATCATCGTTAGAAACAGCCCCTTGAACCACTTATCGAGCAACGAGAGCATGAAACTATTCAGCTAGATAGAACACAGTTTGTCTAACTTAAAGGCATGATGCACTGTAACAATCACGTAAAAATTAGGATGCACCTATCGAAAGAACAAGTATACGAGTGAAGCTACCTATCCACTCATAAAAAAAGGTCGATTTTTGAAGGATGAAGAAGGATTTCCCTCCTTAGTTCCTAGTCTTGTGAGCATCAACTAAGCAAACAACTTACATACACATATATAGCAATTAAAGAAATTATAGAAGTGATAATCACCCAAAAGAAGGCCTCGAAACAAACTGACGTGCGGTATTCCAAACTAATCACGCGTTAGGAGCCATGAACTTATCCATCTCACAGTGCGTGATTGGCATGGAATACCGTGACAATGCCATCTAACATCTACTTTAATATGAAATAAGCAAGCAACCCAGAGACCGACTGCTCCAAGCCAACCTCAAAATTAAAGTGCGTACCCAGTTCAATAAATTTCAGTACAAGAAGAAAAACATAGAAACAAATTGTTCAAGATATGGTGCAGGTGAGGGAGCATGTAAGTTACCGTGGAGTTGAAGCCCACCACCGAGTTGAATGAAACAGCCATTTTTATGGTCGTCTACGGCCCAACCATTTAGAGAGAGAGAGAGAGAGAGAGAGAGAGCAAAGAGTTTACTGTGTGTTTCTGCGTTGTGGTGCAAGCAATGGAGGCGGATGGTCTGTAATCCAAGGGGATGAGAATTTGATGCCCCCACAGCGTGTCCGAGCGCGTGCCTGGCACGCCTTTCTTACTTATGGTTTTCTACATCCCAACGGCATGTCGTTTATTGAATTATACCATAACAAGTTTCGGTTAGATTTTGCATCTTTCAATTTTAACCAATCTACCATGATCGGTATTCAGTAAGAACATCCAATCCGAACTTGAAGCAACTAAAATCATAATCGACAAAGAACCCAAAAATGAAGGGCGTTACGAAAAGGGTAAATGCGGATGTCGAAAACTATCAAACGGTTAGAGTTACAGTGGCATAATCGGACTTTTTCAGTTACCGGTAAGGCTCGGGGTAACAAAAATGCAGTACAACTAAGGTCTGATGCAAAGGGCTCTTCTCTGTGAAGTTACAAGTATGCTGTGATTGATGTTTAGTGCATTAACTAGAAGAATGGGTGAGCACCGGGGAGATTGCAGCTTTGAAATCTTCGAAGAACCTTTGCTCCGAATATCTGCCAGCCCGCTTCCTCGCAGCTGAAGCCATCTTCAGCCTCTCTCTTTCTGGCATCTTTATGACACTCAGGATGGCGTCTGCATATTCGTCCACAGTGCGGGCAAGAAATCCTGTTTGCCATCCATCTTCTGCTAAAACAATGTCCATTTTCGGGCCAGCAGAGTTGTGCGCTGAAAGCAAGAACGGAAAACATGAGGAACATCAGAGCAGGAAAAAAAGTGAATAGGGTAAGGTAGAAAGTTTGTTGGTTAAATGACGGATAACTTTTGAGATGCTCACCAATTGGGATGGCTCCTGCAGCCATATACTCCACAACACTTATTCCAAAGTGTTCATCCGTCATTGAATGGATTCCTGCGATGGCTCCTCCCAGAAGTTGCACCAAGTCCCTGTAGATGTGAAAAATAGCCAAGGCTTAGAAAGCAAAAAACAAATTCAAACAGGGTCCATTAGATTACAAGAACAAAAGATCACCATAATTGTTGAGGAAAATACATTTATAAAAACAGAAGCTGTTCACACAACACAGTTTGTATTTATCTTATTCAGCTACATACTATGTAGCAATAGCTCATTTGAGTTCACCTAGACAGAAGCGCAAACAATACAATTTATCCGAGTTATTCATGCCGTATATATTAGCCTCGCTACTTGTATGATTCATCCTCAGATTGGAAGCAACTAACAATGAAAGCCAACCAAGGCACAGACCTGTATAATACATTTTTGTGAAATTCCACGTCCCCTTCAACCTTCAGTTCAACTGCTTTATCTTTCAAATGTTGCAATCTTTCCTCATCTGCCTTATTCCGACAGCTACCCACAAACTGAAGCTTCGGTCTGGGCAAGTGTGCGTCTAATTTTCCTATGGCAACTGCAAAGGCCTCAAGTTGGAGACCATGTGCCTGATAACAGAACAACCAAATTAGAAAGTACTTGCAATAGCCACAACAAATTAAGGCCCCTTAAATGAGCCGCAAAAATCTTAGTACCTTGTGCTCATAAGGTTTATATTCCCACCTTCTCTGGCCGAAACTGAGCAACAGATATAATTTTCGCCAGTTCAGCTGGCCTTTCCAACGGAAGCGCCTACACAGACAGCAACTTGTTAACAACCACACAGAAAGACAATTGCACAAGTGCAGCTCACCTCACACAATGACTAGTCAAATCATTGATAACCACGTTTCGAAGTGATATGTTAAGATATTACTGGTAACAAACCTGAAGTCCAGGAGTATCACAAGGGGGGTAGACCCGCTTAGTCCGTGTCGGAATGTTCCAGAGCTTTTCGATATGGGACTGAGTCCAGGACGAATTAACCATAACAAGATGAGCACAAGAGCCTACAATCCCATTCATCCGGCTAAATATATTGTAGTATACGACTTTGCAGCTGGACAACCAATTGCTACAACAACAATTCAAATTCAAGTTATGATCTTTTTTCGTCTAAGCAACTAAATGCGAAAAGTGATCATCTTTTTTCGTTTAACCAAACATCCATCCGTGTTCTTTCACTGGGTTTCATCAGCCACAATCAGCAAAATGTGAAATGGGAAAGTTGACAAACAGACCTACCTCCGAGCAATGAAGTCGTCATTGTTGTACATGTAACTCCGCCGGCGGACCCGGGAGAGCATGTCGCAGCTGATTGTGGGGTAATGGGTGTAGCAGATAACCCTGCAACCAAACAGCCGGGCAATTGGGTACGTGAAGGCATAGCCAGCGGTGTCGAAGTAAAAAGTTGGAGTGAACTTCGTTAACGCCTCCCATGAGAGGTAGACAGAGCCCAGGCTCTGCCCGATCATGGTCAGCCGCGGGTAGGTGGCCTCCTCGATCCACTTCCTCTTGCTCAAATGCACCACCTTCAAATCCCAATCGAAAATTAATGATAAAAATTGGATTCAGAGAGAGCAAGAGAGAAAAGAGAACCTTGGGTTGGTGGAGGAGTTTGACGCCGAAGCGATCGACGGCACGGGCGGTCAAGGAATGAGGGGAGGCGTCGTGGTCGCCGGTGTATACGAGGCAGTCGAGGGAGGGGTTTTCGTCCTGGATGGCTTTGACGGCGCACCAGAGGACTCTTTCTCAGCCGCCGCCGTCGTTGGTGTAGGGGTGGAAGAAGGCGACGGCGCGTTTTCTGTTGCTTCTAGCGGTGGATATTTGGAGGGAGATTCTCAGGATGAGGTCCGAGAAAGCAGTGATGAGACCCCAAATAACGAGTTTGTACGCCATTTGCGTTGATTGATCGATGTTGTTGGGAATTGGGAATTGGATAACAGAAGAGAAATGGGTGTGGGAAATTGGTGGAATTTGTTTTGGTGGGAGAGTAGCAGGTCGATGAACTTCCGAGAATCGGAGGCCGACAGGACTAAACTGAAAGGACAAAAACTTAGCAAATACTATGTGCGACGTCACCGTGGCATTGCTTTAGGGACTGAAAGACTTGTTTAGGAGTTGGGACTGCTAAAGCTGAAAGGAAGATTGTTTTCAGCCACCCGGAAGTGTTTTTAAGTACGTTTTAGTTCAATACCATTAGTGTTTTTCCGGTCGTAAAAGCATTTCTGTAGAGGCAACTGACTTTTTCATGATGCACTTAAAACATCACTAAAAAAATTTCTCCCCCTAATAGAAGCATTTCTTGTTCTTGGCGTGTGAGTAGAAGGCTCTAACAAGAACGCAAATTGTGGATTACTTTCTGAGTTCAAAATATAACATTTAGGCTTAAATTCGCATCTACTAAGATGAAAACGAAAATGTTAAAACTCAAATTTCACCATCTCTCGTATCTCTGCAAAAATTAAAAACAAAATGGTAACCAAACGAGCTTTTAAATTCCAATTTTTAGAGCCCACAATAAAACCCAAAACCCGTAAACACACTTGTACATAAAATACACCCAAACAAAATGAATTGCTAGGATTATTCCTAATTCCGGCACCGCAGTTGATATTTTGGTCCATGATAAACAGACTGGTTCAGAAATGGTTCAAACAAACTGCACTTTCACTGGAAAACAAATCGTTTGAACAAATATACACCAAGAAAAATTGGAACATAATCAAAATGATCAGTGTAGTGTTTCGTATTATACTCGGACTCGAGCAGGTTCGAGAAAACGAGAACAAAAAAATACAGAGAGAATTCTAAGCTTGCCCTCAACCACCAGCCAAACAAAAATTGCCTCTGCTACAAAAGAATATTACAACACAACATATCCACACAAAATTACACTAAATGGTAGGTTCTATCAAATAGGTTGCCCTACTGACTAAACACCAAATTCAAATGTCGAACTCCGCAAGAATAGTTCAACACGCCTCAGTAGCTACTGCCCATTGGTGGCATGCCAAAAGGCGGCATGCCCATCGGTGGCATTCCTCCCATAGGTGGCGGTGGAGCATACCCTCCTCCCATACCACCTCCCATGCCAGGCATTGGTGGCGCAGGCAAAGCAAGAGGCAGCAACTGAGCATACATGTTCTGCAAAGCATGTCAACCCAATCAATCATAATGCATAGTGACATTTAAGCAAAGAACAAAAGATACGTTGAGAACACAGATTGACGTGATATGTGAACAAAACGAATGCAAATTCATAGAACCCACTTTCATTGTAAGCAAATAGAATATCTCAAAGTGATTACCTGCTGCGCAATAACTTCTTTATCTTCCTGTTCTTTAGCCTTGACCTCCTTTTGAGCTTCAATTTTGTCCTTAACCAGTTCATCAACTTTGCCAGTGTATTCCCGGATAAACTGTAAAACGAAGAATTACATAAGGTTCTCAACAATGCAAGCAAGACTTGACGAAAAACGTCAATAACCCTTAACACGCAAGAAACAGTTGGAAACGAGACAAAAAAAAACATTACCTGTAACAGATATGGGAAAGCAAAGTCGATCATGTTGTTCATCCATGCAAGTTCAAGGGCAATGTCCGGCCTTATCAAATCGTAACAGACAAAGAGGCATGATGCAAAGCATTCTTTCTTTCCCTGCAATTTAAAGAAGAAAATTCATGAATTACCAAAAATGTTAGCAGGCCAGGGACAACAGTAAAGAGAATGCACTCGTGAAAAATGGAGTCCTTGTAAAGAGTTTCGTACCTGTTCAATGAAGTAAACAAGCAACTCCTCTGCCAGTTCACGGTCACCGGATTGTGAGGCTGTCTCCATGGCATCTTTGTAAAGTTTATCTTTCTTTGACAATGCAATGGACTGCTTCCACCTTCCAGCTTTCTTGTAGATATATGCAGCAACACGCCTCATTTCCAGAAGTTCGTGTTTCTCAATCTGACCAAACAAACAACATAAGGCTCCTGCACATTAACAACACAGATAACAGACTAGAAATAGAATGCATTTTACCTTTTGAGCGAGACCTATTTGGTCAAAGCTATCATGCAAATCAATGGATTCACGCAATCTTTCATAGTCTTCCTCCTCAACATATATCTCGTTCAAAGCCTCATTCACAGCAGAGACATTGTTACTCTGAACTGCAACCATGTATGGCTTCACAAGAAGCAAGTGACCAGCCTACAATTTTCCAGCACACAAGAATCTCAATATAAAAGCCACGGATGAGTGCTAGGAATCTATGATGCGCGTAAAGAATACATGCACAATCAATTACCTTTCGCATGATGTCAACCACACGTGTATGATCTACACGAAGTGCAAGCACATTTAGAATATCGTTAATGAGGTCCGGATGCTCTTGCAAGTAGAAGTGCACAGCCTTATAATATAGCTCCACGTTAGCAACTTTAACTGCCACGTCTTTGAACTGCATGTGATCCCAGGCTTCAGGGGAATGATTCATGATGGTGGTTGCAGCATTATCAAACTCATCATATTGAATATACAGATAGGTCAGCTCCTTCCAATGTTGCTGCTCATCACATGCTCTTATAAGCTTGGGAATATTTAGCCTATTTGCAAACAATTTGATGTGCTCCATAAGTTTCTCTGGGCGATATCTAGCATATAGAACCCCCAACTCTGTAAAGATTCCCATGTGAGCACGTTCTAACCCCAGACCACTCTCCATTAGAGATATTAGCTCGTTGAAGCATCCTCTATTCTGGTAGTATTCACTGACCTCTTCCAGATCATCCACCTATAAAATTCAAATCAAGACAAACAATTAGTGAAAATTGTATAAATATGCACAAATCTAGAGTAAAAATGCACCTTAGAAGAATATGAGACATATCCAGATGCAAAAAAATCACCTGTATAATAATGTTGAGACCACAAATCTGAGCTAAGCGGAACTCCTCAGCATCAACACAAGCAAAGCAAACCTCCTTCCATGTCTTTGAACTGTTGGCTTTTCGTGCTGCATCAACAGCACCTTGAAATTGTTTGAGCTTCACAAGTGTGACAGCCAACTTCGCCCAGTTAGATATGAAGGCATATATTATCTTTGCAGCCTCATAGAGAGCCTCATCGTATAGGCGATCACCAACATTTTGGAGATTAGCGACATTGGGCATAAGAATAAATTCTTCAATATCAGCAAGCCTATCAATCTTTGCATATGCATAAATGAGCTCACTGTCCACCTTGGGCTCTTTCACCTTTTGCCTAACCATCAGAAGATACCTCACCAAGTCATGGTACACATCTGCATCCTCAGAAGCGCGAATAACATCCAAGAATTGGGTGGCATCATCTGCACGGATAAATGACTCAATAGCATCGCTCACCAGACCCTCCCGGAGCTGAGCCTTTGCAACCTGGCTCCAAACAGCATCTTCTTCCACACGGAACGCAAACTCAACAGCCCTATCAATGCTTCGGATGTTATCCAGCAAGACATTAACCGCTTGGACATTCAAGTTAAACTTCTTGAAGATTGCATACGCTTCCTCAAAAAGTTGAGCTTCCACAGCTACTTCCCCAACTGCAGGTCCATCAAAATTATCAAGCCTATTAATGTAATCCATAACTCTCGACGGATCTGCCTTGATGGCGGTCAAGATTAGCAGGTTTTGCAGATTAAAGTTCCCACTGAAGGCAGAGTTTTGAAGCACAATCTTTTCAAGAAGCTCAATTAACTCATGGGGCAAATCAGCAGTCATGAAAGCCTTAACAGCCGCAGAAACTTGTTCTGGGCTCTTGCTTTCGGGCAAGGCAGTAGAAACAACTTGATCAATAAGCTGTCTTCTGTACTCATTCTCAGGGTCAAGTACTTTTCCCCAAAGATCTTCATCCATCCTCTCAACCACATACCTAATATCAAAAAATTAGTCAGTAAACCTACGCATAGTCAAATAAGATGAAATGTTTAAAAAAAAAAACATAAAATACTAATCACCAACCTCGCTTGCAATTTGAACAAAGAGTTCTTATTTGTGACATTAATGAGTTCATCGTCACATTGTCCACGGCGGTAAGCAACAACAGCCAGGGTAGGATCACGTTTCTCACAATATTTACCAACAACACGCGAATCATAATATGGGTTTGTGGTCAGGAAGTGTTCTGGATTATTGCCGCTATCAATGATGATTTTACCCAAAGCATTGTGAACATGTACATCTTGGCTTCCCTCACTCACGAGATGCTCCAAGAACTGTGTGAGTAAACGAAGGCGATTCCTAGAGGGAGGGAAAAGAAGAAGAAAATTAAGTGATATAGACAAAAAATGATGGCAAACTAAAAATGAGGACTGGGTGTGGCATTCTGAACATGTACCTCTTCTCACATTCGTCCACAAGGGGCTCCACTGGAAGCAATGAGCGGACAGAAAGAATTAAGCCTTTGATAAAATCTTCAGGGCACTCATCATCCAGCAACTGTCCCACAACTAATGGAGCATTCCCAGGATTCACCTACGCAACAAGCCAAAAAAAATTATCAATAATGAACCCAAAGGACATTTCAAAGTGTCAAAAAAGGCTCAAATAGTACCTTCTGAACGTAGCCTTCAATGTAACGAAGCATATTGTTCGTGTACAAGTAGTGGGTGAGATCTGGAACAAATCCAAAACGATCACAAACATTAATCAATGGACGTGCATCAGGGAGCTTTGCTTCCATTAGGAAATTCTTCGTCTTCTCAGCGTCATAGAAGTTTGATTCTCTAGTAACTCGCTCCACCTCTTTGATTTGTCCAGTTTTAGCAGCTGCCTCAATGTACTTAAAGTGGATATCAGGATCCTCACTGTATCACATTTTAAATTAACATAAAAATCAAGAATAAACTGGAGGTGAAATCCAAACACAAAAGAAAACAAAGAATATTTATTTTCTTGAACAGATTACCTTGAGCTCAAAAACGAACCAAGGAAGAAATACAACCCTTCATATGACTTGAACTGTTCAAAGAGCTTCATGCACTGATCAACTCCCAATTGCTCAGAGTATTCCTTAGCAACCTGTGCAGGTATTAAAAAATTTCTTCAGATAATGCTCCAGATAAGTTTTTTAACACCAAAATAAAAAATAAAAAAAAAAGTGTGTACCTGCACTATTATCTGAAGGTTTCCTCTTAAGTTGACCAATAAAAGATCTTTCATGCACTCCAATGCCCATTCTTTTGATAGAGTGCCAAAAAACTCTACAAGTGACTGTAGAAGAACACACATTCTTAGTAACAGTTCTAGAAGTTTATGGTACCAATTTGATGTAAATACTAGAAAGGATATAAACCTGTGGCTCTATTGCATGTGTGTTCACTATGACACGTTTAATATCAGGCAACTCTGAGTAATGCTGCAACAGAAGTAAAATGATTTAGCACAAATGCCACTATTAGAAAATAGACGAGAGAAAAGGAATTGCAACACAAGACATCTTACTTGCAAAGCTCGCACATAAAGACCAGCCTTTTCGCATAGCTGGGCAATACGAGGACGGTCATAATGACTGAACATTCCATTGGCTAAAATAGCATCGGCCACATTTGGGAAAGTCACTAAATTGATCTCAAGGACCTGCATGGACCAAAAAAAAAAGTCAACCAGCAGAAATAGGAATTAACGGATCATTCATATATAGCTTCAAGGATAGAAACCTTTGTTTGCAGGAATGCATGCTCTGGAAGATTTGGCTTCAAAACATCCAATAAAAAGGCGGTTGCCTCGCGAATAAGGTTCCTCTAAAATAAACAAAAGGACAAGAAGAAGATTTGTTAGTCTCTTATTTATTATATATATCTATTATTGCTAACGTGAGCATAGCTCAATATTACTAATGAAAGTAAACACACCTGAAGGAAGAGATCCGTTATGGTGTTGTAATCAACTGGACAACCACCTTCCATTTGAGACATCATTAATGCAAAATTAACAGCACCCTACGGTCAAAACCACATTATAACCTGGTTTAATTTGAAATTCAAGTTCATCTGTATACAACTGCAAGTCAAATGTAAACAGTAGACCAAACTCCTGGGGGTATTAACTGAAAAAATGCAAATGGAAGGATTTTGTTTTCAATGAGACATCCACCAAACAAAGATCAATGTGTGATACAGCTATGCTTTCAGCTTTCAAGAACTAAATAGAAAATATACGCTTTCTGAGTATTAAAAGAGTACCTGAGGATCTGCTCGAAGAATTGTTTGCAAAAGGAACAGATAGTCAGGTGTGTAGCCAACCTAAAGCAACAAAGAGAATGGCAACGCTTAGAAACCAGACAACCATTTAACAATTACAAAAACAAATATTTATAAACCAATTACTACATAAAAACATTCCCACACCTGCTTCGAGTAGATCAGAATTTTGTCAAATTCCCTTCGTTCAGCAAAAGCTGCAACAACTTTGGGAGTTGCTCTGGCTTTAATATATATTTTCAAAGCCATATCATTATCCACAGTCTACAAGAAAAAAATCAGAGATATTAACATGAATAATGTAAATATCTGAAAAACTGATATTCAAATTCAAGTCGCAAAGCCAACCTTCACAAGATCTCCCAATTCCTCACTACATTCGAGTTTGTCTTCTGCTAACCAGTTCTCTAAAAGGTTCTTCTTGTTCTGGTTTACTACAAGACGTGACAATTCCAATGACTCAAATGCATTGAGCTTCCCTCTTGTCAAGAGTGTCCCAAAGTACTGCAACAAAGGCGGTGTTTGCCCAGCTTGGACAGGAACACTCTGCAACACATCAGAGAACAAAAATCGTAAACGTAAATTTCATTAAGCTGTAATCTATCTTAAAAAGAAACATGAACTACTAGAACACATCAAGCTTCTATATACATGTGAAACACATCCAGGACAAAATCATGCGAAGAGAGAAAAACTACCCAAAGAAAGAAACATGTACAAAAATATAGAAGCAAAATGGAAACCTGGAATTTAGCAACGGTATCAGGTGTGCGGAGAATTCCTTGTGGGGACTCCGCTGCAAGCTCAGCAGCTTCTTTGTACTTCGTTTGGGCAAACAGTTCTTGGAAACGCTGGACAACCTGTAATATTCATGTAGGCACATCAGACATTAAAGTAAAGAGAATTATAGCTCATCAAATCATGGTTTTACAATTGAGATAGCCAAGTACAGTCCAGCCAACAATCAACAATACTGAAATTGTAGACCACATAGATTAAGGCCTTCTCTCACCTCAACTCCCTTTCTCAAAGTGTTATTAATTCGTTCAAAGGTTAATTAAAAAAAAACACCTTCAATGAGCATCAAGTTCAAAAAAGTGCCTTATCATGACAACTTCAAATTGGATACAATAAAAGCAACAATATTGCTTCTTATCACGAAATGCAATCAAATAAATAACTTAATTCCATCAACAATTGAAATATGCCAACTTAAAATGTTCCCCTATAGAAAAGCTAGTATACTCAAGCTTAAAATTGAATTATAAAGAGTATCTTACCAGATTCTCGGCACCTGGAAGATTTCCTCTTTTAGCCAGATTCACAGCAAGCTCCAAATTGTTTAGCTGTAAATGAAAGCAGGACAACATTCTTAAGAGCAAATTGCTACTTTCAATACCATACCAAGAAAGAAGAAAAAAATTTCAAACATACCTGACCACTGACAAAAGGCACAATTGTTTGTTCATTAATTGTAGCCAACAACACCTGGCCCCGCCTATTAACTGCGTAAAACCCTCCAACAGATGAAGCCTCTGTTGTCAAGAAAATTGGATCCGGACTAATTCTATTTCTGTAAACTGCACTAGCTGTCTCTAAATCATACACAAATAGTAGCCCAAGCTTTGTAATTACGTAAATCAAGCTGTACTTGTGAGACATCTGCCAAATAAACAAATTCAACATTAACATAGTTACCATATATTACACGAATAATCAAAAACATTGACAAATTCAGTACCTGCATGGCGACTGGGAAATCATCAGCAAAATCTGGAGGAAAGAAAAGATCTGCTTGTTTCTTTGTAAAAGATGGTTTCCCTGAAAAGCGATTCAAACTCACATTTACTTCCTTTAACTTAAAAATCACCAAAATAAAGTACATAAAAAATATATATTTTTGATATCTTCCCAACATTTGATTTTAAGTAAAAATGCCATCTGTGTACAAACTTAGTAAGTCAATATCACTAATTTAATCTATACAAGTTCTTAATCTTTTATGAGCATATTAAACTTATTCCAATTTATATCCCCAGAAGATGTAACCAAGATCGCGATGATTAATTGAAACTAATGATACAAAAAGTACCCTATCAAAGAAAACATAATCATCATTTACAGATTTAATGAAGATTTTGTGTAAAGAAAAGAAAAATCATGTCTAAACAGAACCAGGCAGTCTAGTTCATTTCATGTGCATGAGACTTTAATATAATCCTAATATCAACCTGGCTGGGCACCGAGCTCAATAACATGTAACTTTGATGTAATCTGTCCAGCATTGAGGGTCTTGGTGGCAAAAGAAATAAGAGTTGAAGGATTCTCATTCCCTGGAACCTGTGCAACATAAATGAATCAGGTCAACAATATTCGAAGATGCATATATATTTGTGTATTAACAGATTGTGTGTAGTGAAGGGTGCAGAATATAAATAAATAGTAGGAGAATGGGGCAGTGAACTGTGCATACCTTGTATTGGGCAAATGATGCAGCATGTGCTTCAAGAGCTTGACTGCGCTGCTGATCCACAGAGTAGAGTTGCAAATTTCCTTTCACCAATTGTGGCCTCTAGAAAAACAGAATTAACAATGAGAAGCAGTACGCAGAAAAGCGGCTTTAAAAGAGAGAGAACGTATATTCCGATACATTGAACTTTATAAACAAAAAACTAGCACAGCATCAGAGTTGTTTCACAATTTCAATCATTGGGAAATATAGTTCAAATAATATTGTCTATGAGGCTAGATTTGACATATTATGATAGAAGTACAGGATTTGAATATAGATAAAGACTGACAACCGTAGCACTGGCTGCAAACACCCAAAGATGCAAACACTTTTGCAATTTCTGACAATTTTCCTCGGCTGAGATAAAGAATACTGGTGGACATTGGACAGGCATAAATAGACATAATAACGTACCTCTGGTGCACCAGGAGCAATTCCAATCAAAACCAACCACTTCTCAGAAGGATCGCAGCGGTAATTTATAATCTGATTGTTAGCCAGATTAGCTGTTCGCTCAAACACCTTTACAGGTTCAGATTCACCTACAAGGAGATGCAGCAGGACCAAACAAATAAAGACCACAACTTTAACTCAAAAAGTAAGTTGATACAATAAATTTGTAATGTTTACACACACACACACACACACACATATATATATATATATATTTAAAAATTAAAAAAATAAAACCTGAAGAAATATGATTGTGTAATACTCAAATTAGTTATTGAAGGTATCTTACCTTCAATTGACCAGTGATATACCGTAGTCTGAGTGACTAAACCCAACATCTTTGGGGTTATCCACTTCCAGAAAACAATCTACAAAAGAACCAACGGGGATAGGTAAGCTAGATTATTTAAAACCTTACAGAAAACAAAAAGACCCAGATATCCTTATGCAAATATTAAGAGATGCCGAAAACATATTAATTAGTAAACAAATGAAGTGAGGTACCTGCTCAGGCATAAGATGAGATTTCAGTTTTGCTTTCATCTCGATGTTAAATATTTGAAGGTGATCCTGAGTAGTACCTTGAACTCCAGCTTCAAGTGGATATGACAACACATGGTCGATCAGAATTAGATAAATCAAGGTTCATAAAGAAAGGCAAGGCGCTGGTAAGTAAGATCCAGCCAGTAAATAAAGTTAAGTGCTTAGATTGTAAATGATAGTAACTGCTGATTCAACTAACTACGCGTTGCAAACATATTAGCAAGATGAATCGTGAATCTATTTATTATGTAAGCTGAGGTTCAAAAAGTTGGTGCAAGCACACATGCATGATGCATTAAGATCAAGCCCAAAACACTAAATCAGAGCATCTTTCAAAAGTGACGACACATATATGCAAAAAAAAGCTATTCCAGCAATGCGAACAAGTTGTTATAACCTACCTTTCAAGGCAAGGATTTTGGAATTCGGATTCATAAGCGCAGAGTCTGCGGTGATAGGCCTCCTCAGAGGTTGCATCGGCATACTCATATCGATAATGACAATACTATTCTGAGGCGAAGTCTCCCGAACGCATATGTACTTATCGGATTCCATAGTAACATGTGTAAACGTTATGAATTGTGGATTAATCCCAACGCTCGGAAGCTGCAATCAGATCAGATCATACAAACTCATCAATCACTTTAATTCTAGTCAAATCCTCTTAAGTGAACAGTTAATCTGTGTTCGAAATCACAGTTGCTAAACTTAATAGTTCTTAGTAACACAACTCTCAGATCTGATCAGAAACCGAAAATACTACAAAATTTCAGATCTATCTGAAGCTTAACACAAAACTAAGTAACAAAATCGAAGTAAAAACGATAAATCAAGCACAGCAATTGATCAAAAAAGCAACTAATTCAGCAAAAAAACAACGGTAAATCTCAATTGAGCTTAAGTAGCATTCGAATCGGAAGTTAAGACTGACCGTTAGGGCCTCCTTCATGGTGATCGGAGCGTTCGCGGCCGCCATGGCTGGGGAGCAGATCGACGGCTCGGAATCGGCGGCTTGGATCTACGAATGCGAAGCGGCCGTGAAGTGCGAGTCCACGGCGTAGAGAGAGAGAGAGAGAGAGAGAGAGAGAGAGAGAGAGAGAGCGTTTCGAACCCGGAGAGGGATTCGAATCGCTGCGGGAGATCTAGAGCAGCAGCGAAACCCTTGGACCCGCAAAAGCGAACAAGGGAGAGAGATCTGAGGAGAAATGGGAGGGGGTTAGAAGGGAGGTCTGTTTTTTTTAGTGGGCGATTTTATAAAATGAAATTTTTTCGAGTGAGAAATATAAAACGAGACGCAGAGATCTCATCGAGGGCACTTCGAGAGCTAAAATATTAAAAAAATATAATTAATAAATAAATAAATAAACTAGGAGGAGCTGGAAAAATTTTAAAATAATTACGTGTTAAAATGTTCTGTAGTGCGCCTTATCGCACATTGGTTTTGCTGTGGGAAAAGGATTAGGGGATCCTAGGAATTTTTGTGATTGTGGTCATTTATCGTACATAGTGTTGTAAAAAATTATTTAAAATTTAAAATTAAATATAAATAATATTTAATGAAAACTGATTACATGATATACAATGAATGGTCACAATCATGAAATTTCCTAAATCCTCAGTAAAAAAATCCTACGAGGATCTTTTCCTTGGTTGTGGATAGTCGCCAGGTCATGCGGGTCCGGATATAACCCGACCCTTTTAAACGACTGTTCTCATGGTAACTTGTTGTAACTTGTAAGTGATGGAAGGAAAGGATTACGAGAATAAATTAGCCGGATTGTGTCTTATCATTTTAAGTTATTATCATTTACTTGTTTAATTAATATTTTCTTTTTATTTTAGTACAAGCGATATTGTAATGGAAGATTCAAATTTTGAATCTCAAGTCTTTACTTTTATATCTCATTTTTATAAGATTGAGATTCACTTAGAATCTCTATGTTCGAACATACGATCTAGAAATCTCAACGATTTAATTTCTATCATACAGTCACGTTAGCTTATTTCACTAATCTACTTCATAAAACCCAAAAAACTTGAGTTTTAACGATAATGACAAAATAAAGGGTAAAATAAATAATACCATAATTGACTTTTTAGTATAAAAATGTGGTTTTTCGTTAAAGTGAACAATATTATGAGCTTTTCGTTAAATTTTTTTTTTTTTTTTTTTTTTGGAAACTTACATTAGTCATCTTTATGGCTAAGCAAAGCATAATTCTTCATTTGTAATCTATAATACAAAAGTTTTTTCTTTGAGGAAATTGTACCAATGGTCATTTAACTTTAATTGAATTGGAGCAATGGTCCTTCAAAAAAAAAAGTAATGACCATTGGTTCATTAACTGATCAAAACTTGTATCTATGATCTTTTTCGCCAACTCCATCAGAACTTTAATCAAAATGAGTCACATGTCACGCACATGAGGCTAAATCAAAGGGAAAACAAAAAGAGAAATTTTTAGCAATGGTCCCTCAACTTTAATCCAATTAGAGTAATGGTCCCTCAACTTCAACCCAATTGGAGCAGTGGTCTCTCAACTTTAATTCAATTGTAGCAATGGTTCTTCCACCATAATTCATTTTGACGGAAATTCTAGCGAACTTGACGAAAATGACCATAACTATGAGTTTTGATGAATTAAAAGACTAATATTCGCGCATTTTAAATTAAAAAATTAATAATTAAATTAGAATTAAAGGACTATTGATAAAAAAAAAAATTAAACGACGAGTTAAAACATACAGTGTTATATATTTAGTTTGAAGACGATCTATGTCCCATAAGCCTAAGAACCTTTCATAAAGAATGCATAAGCCCAATCAAAACTTAGCCCATTTAATTTTTGTGGATGTAATGATTTCTACACACCACATTTACTTCCGGTGGAAACATATAATATGGGTATTCAAAACATTAAGTTGGGCGGATCTCTTCCACCAAGTCCATCAACTTCAGTGATCTGAGTTTTTGAAATTTGATCCAACGGCTAAAATTATTATAACGTTTAAATGGGCCCTTATTTTTAGCTATTAAATCAAATTTCAAGAGCACATATCACTAAATTTGATGGACTTGGTGGAAGATATCCATAGAGGATCTCTTCCCTTTTAAGTTAGTTGTGTATATTTTAGCATATAAAACCATAGTTATTCTCACCCTCTTGGTTCTCGATGTGTCACGATTGGCTGGAGGAGAAAGTCCAAAAACGAGGCTGACGAGCAAATGACAGAGAGATGGAGAACGTGATCAATACAACGTGACAACGATGAAAAAGATGACTGCAGAAACTTGCTCATCCGTTAACTGAAAAAGTTAGGCCATTTCTACTGCAGAAACTTGATATCGGATCAGATGACTCCACTTCTCTTTCTTCACCGGTTGAATAAATGTACTCGTTTGCAAAGTTTCATTCTATTTGCATGCAAGTCGTTTATACGTGTAAAATGACGTCATGTTCTTCAAGGTATTTTGCACTGTAGGCTATACCGATAAAACGTGAAACTTTTGAATCACAATATTATCAACGAGCTCGTAATTTAGTATTTGGTATCTCTTTTTCTCCTCGTAAGGCGTTTAAAGTTCGAAGCTCCTCTCTAGTCGACCAAAAAGGAGTAGGGAGAAAAAACAGTACTAGCAAGTGTTTGCCACTTAACTATTACAGCAACATTAGATAAAAGAGTTTGGCATGTCCTGATGTCTGCTAATCCAAGTCACAAGTCACTTGAACCCTGCATGCTCTAAATGTGAAAGCGAAGCGCAATAGTATTGGTGGAGACTGCATCAGGAAAAAGTGCGAGTTTCATGCGTTCATTAAACTATGGGCATTATTATGAAATATAGTGTGAATGTCACGTGTATAAATGCACGAAGAAGCAAGTTAATATGTCATTAAAAGTGGACTTTAGTGACAACAATTAAAAGCTTTATGTGATAAAGTCTTATAAATGTGAAATAGTAAATATGGATGATGACCTTTTCACTCGTGCAATTGTTTCCTACGAGCGTAAGGCCTTCCCTGTATAGAGGGACCTTTATAATGTAAAGATTACCCGTCCTTCTATCTACTTATCTAAGTAGACAATTTGTACCAATTTCATTCTTTATCTATTTACCTGTGTCTATTGTTTGGTACAGTTACACAAAATAAAAAGTGTAATACATTATTTATGTTCCACTCGATCTCTAGCATAAGTTCTCTCTCTCACTTTTGCCTATTTATAACAAATATCATAATTGTTTCACCTTTTAACTAATAACACAAAAAATAAAAAAATGTGAATTTTCTATTGAAATCCGTAATCAAATAATTAAAATTCAAGAATCAAATCAATTATAAGGACTAGTTAATCGATTTTCTTTCCTTACTTTTGATTGTTTTCAAGTTCTTTGATTCTTTTGGTCATTTATCTAAACTACATATTAATAAAATTTTGTTTGTCAACCAAAATTCCAGCAAATTACCACTTTAACCCTCTCACCAAAACTGAATAAAAAAAACATGGACAATTTAGTAATTACGCCCAAAATTTACTGTTTCTTATACTAACATCACTACCATTTAAATATGACATATCATATTTAAAAATTAAAAAATAAATAGATAAACCCCACTTTTCTCCCCTCTTCCTCTCTCTACATTTCCCACGTTCTCCTACCTCTTTTCTTTCCTTTTTTTTTTTGAGTTGTCATCTGTGCTCATTAATAATAAGTCATTGTAAAATAAAATTTATTTATTTATTTATTTTTTGAGTTTTCATCCGTGCTCATTAATGATAAGTCATAATAAAATAAAAATCAAATTCAATTCCACACGTAAAGCGTGTGTGCCAATTGTTAGTTTCCATTAAGTAAACATGACTTATATTTGGACCAGAGACATTAAAAAAGAAATTCCCAACAACAATTGTGCGTTATTCAATCTGAAAAATTCTTCAATGTGCCATGAACACAACTTAGTACATTAAGTATCAAAACATAAGTGATTAGAAATTTGTTGTAGACTAAGCCGTTTTTCCGGCACACTGAAATATCTGTCATTGAATTTGACCAAACTAGGCCTGCAGGCTGCAGCTGCCAAACAGGACTGACCTGGTCCAACAACAATTTAACAAACTAAAAGAAGCATGTGCTCTACAAGTTGACTTAAACAAGACCAAACCAAAACATATTTACCAGAATCCGGAAGAAATAAACACAACATATTAAGACCATAAATTCACACATGGTAAACCAACGGTTGAGCTACTTATGCAGTGAAAACAGAAACAGAAATTGAGATTAAAGGGTAAGCACTTTGATCATTTACAATAAACTTCGAAATAGCGAAGAAATTCACTAAAGTTACAAGCTCATTTGGAAAGTGCTTTTAAATGACTGAACCGCTTATAGAGAAATGTTTTCAGGACCAATTCTTTGTAAAAATGCAAATTAATCCTCCAAAAGCACTTGAAGTGCTTCCTGCAAGAAGAACATAACTAGTGCTTCCAATGCTTTTGGAACTCAAATATTTTTTTCTAAAAGCACTTTTAGTCATTTAAAAGCACTTACCAAACGAGTCCTACAATTATCGTTGTGCAATGTGCTTCTAGTACTCTCTTCCTACCGCCGAGACAAAATCTCCCGGGAGCATACAAATTGTCATTTACAATTGGTCATGTGATTGTCGCTATTCTGCACCATGGCTTGTCTTCCTGGCTTCCTTTCTAACTCTGCAAGTTTCTTGAAAACTTTACTTGCAGTGGAAGAAAAGGTCAATTGTCGTAGTCTGGACTGAGTTTCATTTACCTAAATCGGTATCATAAAACGAAACGACCTAATTGGATTATCATCACACTTGTATCGTCCATGGAACCTCTCCGAATTGACAGATCAACGAGCTTCTTACAAGCTGAAAAGAGCTCTGGCTTATCAACGCCAACGCATAAAGGGCGAACGATATCTACTGCCTCTTGATTAGTAACCTGGAAAGAGAAATGAAAACTTCATATTAGATTCAGATACTTCCGAAGTAATCATTCTCAACGAAAGACGCATGAAACGGAATGAGATTAGTTCTGAGATTACCTTGTCCCAAAGACCATCAGAAGCTAACATTAAAAACTCGCATTCGGGGTTGATGGTTAAGACTTTAGTCTCTGGTTCTGCAATCACCCATTCTTTAAGCTGTCTATCGCCAATTGATCTCGAAACAGCAAGAGATCCCTGTATTCTCCAAACACCGCGGCAACAATCTACATAACCACCCTACAAAACAAAAAATCGCAAAATCCAATCAGTCACGAATTCCACAATCTTCCATTTCAATCTTTCGGTAAGAATATCAAATCCTCGCATCCATATACAGATATTTGAATGCTTACCGTGGTCTCAATCCTTTCCCTTTCATCCATTCTAGAAGGATGATGATCGGATGTAAGGGCCTCCGCGACCCCTCCTCGGCTCATAACTGCACGACAGTCACCGGCATTGGACACCACAAGGTTGCCCTTTTGGATCAAGGCAGTCACACAGCATGCACCACCACTAACATCCTCCTTCAAAAACTCGACATCGGTGGTTAGATAACCATCTTTGACTGCTTCCACGATTTCTTCTTCACTTACACCCGTCAAACGATCCGCGATGTTTTTATTCAAGTTCTTGGCTGCAAATTCAGCTGCTTTTGCCCCTCCGTGACCATCAAACACGCCAAAGAATGCCTGTCATCACATAATCTTAATCAGCACGAATTCGAACGGCGAATTCAAAAACATGGTTCCACGATTTTATATCTTTCCAAAAAATTTAGAAACCCAATTTTGATTTCGTCCTATATTTTGTCAGTTGAAGCTCAAATAAAAAATAAAATTGTAAAACAATCTAATCAAAGCTAAATGCTTGAACTTTCTTCTAGTCAAGATATTAATTTCCATTTCTGAAATTTTCTCGGGAAACAAACAGAACATTCAGAGCGAAAGAACCACAATTTACCTGTCTCGAATCATCGCCAAGACCAACAGCGGCGGAGTACCGATCCTCCATTGAACCCCTCCTTCCTCTCTTACAATACACCGAATACCCATCCTCATCAACCTCCACCATCTCCACTCTCTCCGCCGCGCCCTCATCCGCCTCCGCCTTCAAACACAGCGACGGCGCCACCGGAATATCAATCATCATCGGCCTCTTCCTCTTCAGAGCCAACCCCGAAGCCTCCTTCTGGCACCCGCTCACCACCTGCCTCTGAAACCGAGACTCGAAACCCGGCGTCGTCAAAGCCGACGATCGCGACGGCGTAGGCGGAGCCCCATGCAGGACTCTAGGCGAAGAACACGTCGACGGGGAAGCTAAAGCCGACGACCGGAAAAAATGGGAGGGGATTTTCGACGGCGAGAAAATCGGCGAGTTGGGCACCACCAAAGCGCAATTCATTTTTCCGCTTCTCTCTCTGTGATTTTATTTTTCTCTTCTTTTTTGGGGGATTTTATTTGTTTTCCTGTGCGTGTGATCTCTGTGTGATATCTGTGTGATTTGGTCGACAGCGGGAAATGGAAGGTGCTTATATAAAGCGGAGGTGGCGATGGAGCGACCGGGTCGTAATTCGGTTATATGGGAATTGAATTGACTTGATGTTGACCATGCGTAAAGGCCCTAATGGGTGTGCCTGCCGTATCTCTAGAATATCAAATTTTCAAATATTTACAAGAATATTTAGGTTTGATCTCACATTTGTCCCCTAAATTTGTGAGGTTTTTTAGATCAGAGTCTTTTGATTTTTTCGTCTCTAATTAGTCCTAAACACTTTCTCTCTCTCGCTCTCTCTTTTTACGAACGATGTGAGAGAGTGTAGAATCAAATTTGTAATATTGGGTATATGAGCATTTGCTCTTGACCACTTTAGTTATAAGCTTCTTATAGTTAGCTTTAAACTTTTAAATGTGGGTTTGATAAGGGTTAGAATTTTTTTTTTGTTACAAAACCCATCTAGCTTGATCAAGATGTTTCCCAAACTATACAAAACCAACCAAATCAATTTTTTTTTTCTTTTTCGAGCTTGGACTTGTTTTCCTTAACGGCATGAGAATTGACTGATTAGAATTGCTAGTTTTGATCTTAAGAAAGTCGACAATGAGTGGCTTGACCAAATAATATGATTTTGTAACAAGTGTCTTATTTACGTGATTGTTTTAGTGTTTCATTTGATTCTCAAAACGACTGGCCAACCTATAGTCTTGATCTCACATTATCTCATCTCTATTGACGCACACAAATGGTGATGATTTGAAAAGTTTCCTTGTTCTCATAGTCGATATCATTGTTTGTTTCAATATAAAATTTGCCAACCTAAATTATACTCATTAGTAATCTTGTTAATTTTTATAACCAACGCCAATGTACCTCTAATTTAAAATTAAAAAATTCATGAACAAATTGTAGAACTAGACTTAACTGAAATTGATTAGAGTAATGTAGTTCATCATTCACATTCAAGTTTAAATTTTTCATCATCGTGCTTTAACTAATTTAAGGACTAACTTGACACGAAAAGAGAGTCAAATATACCAAAATGGAACACCCACCACAATTCAAGGACCGAATTTGTAACTAACCAAAAGAGAAAAGGAAGATCATGAAAATTCTCGTGGAGTGGATGGTGGTTATTTCAAGACCAGTATATTGTTCAACGGTCAAATATGCTGTGATTTCGTATGGTTCTTATTTGCGAACACCCTGTCCGTATTCGGTACCCATCCATTTTCCCCTTTTTTTCTCCACTTTTAATTATTTTTTATTAATTCCGGACCCAAAAGAAAAAGAAAATTGACTTGCACATGGCGGGTACTGATTGGTTCGTGTCGGTGGGGAAGGTTTCACGTAGTTTCCCTGCTTCCAGCTACAAGTTATCTGTCAGTGTCACAGACAAAGTTTACAACTCCAGTCCACAGTCGGTGGCGTGCGGGCCAATATTATATTTAGGGTCGGTTTGGTTTTTTTTTGATAAAATTTTAAATGGAATTGACATTACTATTCAGTCAAATTTGATTTATTCCGATTTTTTCAGTTTAATTTTATTTCGGTTTAGTTTTTTTTTTGTTCAGTTTAGTTTATATCGCATGGGACCAAATTAATTATAATATACTATTAAGATAGTTCAAAAAATCTTTAATAGTAGAGCTTCAACTCGTTAATTATATGACAATAATAGAGATCATATGCAAGGTTTCTTATTTCGTCTATGTATAGTTTATATCCTTAATGGGTTTTTTCGAGTGTGACAAATAGGTGTGGTTGTTGAGTTTCTAACTCTCTAATTTTGATGAAATGAAGAAAGTTGAAGACGTAAAAAAAAATCTCTTGCATGACTGTAAAAAAGTGTGTTAGAGTTGACTATGTCGGACGTCAAGGCATAAGAACGTTGTAGAAAGGTCAAACACTCAATGTATTAGATTGCAATCGATGTTTGCAATGTTAGAAACCGTCAAGCATGTAAAGACATCACCTAGTTGTACTTATAATATTTAGGTTTAACAAGTCTGCATGCAGATGTTGTACGCATACTACACCTCATCAATGGGGATATGAGAATGTGACTCGGTCATGATAAATATAAAAAATATGGAACTAAACCTATTGCTATAAAAAAACATATAACATACGGTAACAATGTGTTGACGATAGTTTATTTTTTCAAAAAAAAATATCAACTAATGATTTCGCCACAACGACAGTCTACTTTTTTCGAGATTTGAATAGACTCACATAGATATTTTAGCATCATTTGGCCACCATCGTGTGATTTACACCAAAAATCGAATTTAGGATGTGCCGTGCGGAACACAGACTTGTAATTCGTCATCAATCATTGAACTATCTCGTGCTAATATTAGTTGAATAATACCTACAAACCGTGGTGAGTTCCATTTTAGACAAACTGATTAATAATATCGAAACTGATTACAATACATGTGTTACAAATATTGTTATTGATTAATTTCTAGCGGTACAATGTGAGTTCTAGGCTTCTAGCTAATACAACATGGTTGACATTTATTTTTGTTGAAGAAAAGAAAAGATGAGTGGTTTTGTGTTTTGGTCAATGTTTGATGTATGAAGCTCATCATTTTGCTTGCCTTGATCATAGCTTAGCAAACTTAATTAGTCCACTTCAGTCGCCGTTTTTTTTTCTCTTACACGTGAAGAAAACGTGGGTCACGTGTTGCAAATGCATGGGAACAAAAAGACTTATAATTGTCCTCCCCTCAAAAAAGGGATTTAGTTTCATTTTTGGGTTGGGTAAAGTTTGTTGATTCAATTTTTATTTAAGAGGGTTAAAAGTTGGAGATAAAAACTTGCGTTAGAAGTTTTAGGTTCGATTTTTTGTAAAGACGAATTTAAGCTACATTATTACTAACTCATTACGAGACTAATTGTACCAATTATTCTTTAGTGTAGATAATATCGTTTGTTCAAACAAAAGTTCATCTCTAATTAATAGATGGCTTATAATTCTATAAAGCCCACCAAACTATTATTTAACCAAATGAGCATCAGGTTGGCTAAATGTAGAGCCCCTCTTAACCCTTTTTTGAGGCAGCTTTTTAGTTGCAATAATTGATTCAAATTCAACGGTTAGATTTAAAAACATTTAACAGTAGTTTAATTTAATTAACCAATAAATTTAAAGTATAAGCTTAAAACTAATAGATTATTGAAGTGACTACGTTTAGTCTTTTTGGTTAGAGCTGGTCTATGAGTATGGACTGGCATTGTCTATTTAAAAATAATTGTTTGCACATATATAATTATGAATAGAACTATATTTAGCCCTTTCGATTGGAGATGGTCTCAGTCGTCTGGGCTGGGTAAAGTTTATTGATTGGTAATGAGAAGATGCCTCGATCTAGTAGTATTTATCTTTACTTGTAAGTGAAAGGTCTTAGGTTTGATTATCACCAATGAAGAATTTTAACTACATTATTATAGCAAATTCATAAGACTCAGTCCACTTCCCCACTCCCTTAGATAATGTTGTTTGTCTGAAAAAAAAAGGAAAAAAAAAGAAAAAGACTAACGGACATATCCTACCCAAGGCACCGCGCCGATATAAAGTTAACCAGAGTCGGAACAGTCCAATTCCATACTGGAGCAAAATCATCCACGCAACCAAACGGCTAAAACAAAACTCAAGGGTTTTTAACTCTCTCCCCAAATTCTCACCCGTTATTCCCAAAAAACACAGCAAAAAAAGAGCGGGAGAGACACTCTCACTCCCCTGAGCTCCATTTTATCTCACTAACCCCCTAAAATGTCGCCATTGGGCGTTCGCTGCCTCACGGTGCTCGGCGAGTTCAAGCCGTTTGGATTAATCGCCGAAGCTCTCGACGGCAAGCCCGCCGATAACGTCACCGACAAGTACGATTACTTCCTCTTCGACCCCGAAACCGTCCGTGAACGAGACGAAACGGATGACAATGACGCTTCGGCCTCCGCGCTGAGCGATCGGTGCGATCACGAGCTTTTCATTTGAGGAAATTGGTAATTTCCGTAATTTTTCTGTTTGGTTGCTCGGAAAATGAAGTAGAAAATTGAATTTAAATTAAAATTGAAAATGCAGTGAGGGATGTTTTGAATTGAGGCTCTCTGTTTTGAATTCCTTTGTTTGTGGTTGTAATGTGCTCACAGACTTGCTGTTTTTTGAAATGAAATTCTGTCGTTGCTATTCAAAAAAAAAAAAAAGAAAAAAAAAAGGAAAATGCAGTGAGTGAGATGTTGAATTCTGAATTAAATTTGCCGTAATGTAACAGGATAATATGGTCAACCGGTCCGCGAGTGTTTAAGAGATTCACATCACCCGTCTCCAGTAATCACGGTACATAAAATTTGCCTGAATTTGCTTCATTTGCTAATATATTTTTCTTTTGACAATGAAAAGTTAATTGTATATGTAAATTCCAGGCTTGCTGGTGTCGTTTGGGTGATATGACCGAAGCACTTCTTTGCGTTTTACAAGTTGCTTGTTTAACAATCTACAACACATCAGGTGCCACAACTCGTAGATTTTTCTAATCCGATACAAAACTTAATTGTCGATAAATTCCTGAAAAAATTGAACAAAATATTTTGTTTTGTTTTTTGGCAAGGTGAAGTAGTTTCTGTTCCTCTTTCTCGAACTGTCACATTGGTATGGCCTCTTCCATTTGGTTTGTTACTTCAGCAGGCAGCTGAAGTGAACTCAACCATACATGCTCCTTCTTCTTCTTCAACTACATTGTTTGGCGTATGAGATCTCCCTCGTCCTAGAAGAGAAAGTGGACATAGTCCACAACATAAAGTCAATTTTGTGACTGCACTTGACCATATCAGCAAGGGAGAAACAAGCCTGGTGTCCTCACATCTGATTTTGAAGGATCCATTGGAAGAACCTCACGTACGCTATTGAACTTTGTACTTCGCTTTTCTATTTTGTGTTTTTTTTTTCTTTTTGATTTTTCTTGATGCGTGGCTTATTTAATCGAAATATTTCAGTTGGCTTATATTGAAGAAAGAGGAAAACTGAACTTAACGAAGAAATTTGATGAAGCAACTATTTGGACAAGTGATCAAATTCCTCTTATGGCATCATATAATACAGGTCCCTTAGATGCCAAGCTGGTTCCCTGTTTGTTTTTTTTCTTTCTTTTTTTGGGTTCAATTCATATATAATCTTGCCACGTCTCTATGCAGGAAAGATGCAACATTCTGTGTGGGTTGCGGAAACCAGTAATTCTAACCATGAAATGGCAGGTGCTAGTTTAT
This sequence comes from Crataegus laevigata, assembly GCA_963580275.1. Classification (NCBI taxonomy): domain Eukaryota; kingdom Viridiplantae; phylum Streptophyta; class Magnoliopsida; order Rosales; family Rosaceae; genus Crataegus; species Crataegus laevigata. Next base: position 6,814,180 of record OY756951.1, read on the forward strand.
TAGATCCAGTTCCTGCTGGTGTTCTAGCAAAACAATTCTCATTTCGTAGAATATGGCAAGGCAAGGATGCCCACACTGCAGCTTGTAAGGTGCCTCCTTTTTATTTTTCATTTTATTTGACATTAATTAAGTCAATATCTAAAAAAACCCTTAACTAAGTCAATGTGAATTTTCCTTTTTTCTGATTTTAACTGTAAACTATATTCTAGGTCTTTCTAGCAACTGACGATGATGCAGCTTTTATTATTTGTTTTCTTCATCAAGAGCAAAAAATATCGATGTGTGTAAGGCTTCAAAGTGTTGAGATAAATAATGAGATTATCTTTGAAATTAAACCTGACATGAGCTGGAGCATACCTGCAGTTGCAGCAGCACCCGTGATTGTTATCCGCCCTAGGTATGGTTTCATTTCATGTTTTACTTTCCCTTTCTTTTCTTCCCAAGTCTGTTTAAAATTATACGAACATGATTTTCTCCATTTACTTTTCCAGAGGGAAAGTGGGACAGCTGCCATATTCAGATATGCTTGTTCTGACTCCTGAAAATGTCCTTCTTCTCTATGTAAGCTATACCAACTTGGTAGCTAATCAGTTGAGTTACTCATTGTTAATAGATTGTTCACATTCTCTCTGATGGTTCAAATAGTACCTGGGGAATTACAATTTGCTTTTCATTGTAGCAGTAATGAATTGATCGATTGAGAAACTACTCTTTAGCCGTTTCTTATGTTTAATCAATATATTTTTAATGTTGTTTTTACCTCTGGTATAAGTATGCAACATTTATGCAATCAATTTTCTTTTGGTTTTGCAGTCAGGGAAGCATTGCCTGTGTAGGTATATGTTACCTTTTTGTGTTAGTGAAGACCGATTTTCACATAATTTAGAGTTTCCAGAAACCGCATCTGTTACTCAGGGCCTGAAGGTTATAGGATTGGCTGATGCTGTTGAGGGGCGTATCAATGTTACCGTAAATAATGGGAAGGTAAGTGGTCCCATGTTTCTTGTTGTCATCACTTCTTGATTTATACGTGTGTTCTATAAAGCCAAACGGCTGTCCACATACCTTCTGATTTAAACACGTGCTCTAGTCTATTCTCGATATTTGTAGCGACTGCTGATTTCTTTATCAATTTAAGTTACTTGCTATGACAGCCATTTTGTGGTCTTGTTTTTTCAATATTGTTCAGATGTTTCGGTGTGTATTACGTAGAAGCCCTGGATCTACCTTGGCAAATGATTGCATCACAGCCATGGCTGAGGGACTAAGTACCAGTTTCTACAGCCATTTTCTTAGTCTGCTTTGGAAAGATGGCAACCTTGCTTATTTATCGGAAGCGGATTCTAGTGTTCACTCGGAATGGGACTCCTTTTGTAGCACTATAATGGAAATGTGTGGATCAAGTTCCACTTCAAAAAAGATTTCAAATCCGATGCCTCAGTCATCTTGGGAGTTTCTTATTCACAGTAAATTTCCTAACAATTTCTGCAAACTTAACTTTATTACTGAAAATTCTTCTGTAACATCATTGAATGTGCGAAGAGTGGACTCCTCTCAGTTAAATTCAGATGGTATAAAATGGCCGGAAAAGACCGGAGCTGTTGATGGAGAATTTATATTGTTTGCATGCAGTATATGAGAGCCTGAAACTGAACAGTCTTCGCAAAAGGTGCGTCTTATTTTTTGTAATATTCTTGTTGTATTTTAACTTTTATTATTATTATATTTTTTTATTTTACGTATTCAGCGCTATGCACTATTTTGCAATTATGATATTGTATACACTTAAGGTGCAGTGATTAAGTGACTTGGACGAACCTTCATAAAGTTTTGTGAAAATCGATAGTTCAGGTGGAGTGCCTCTTTCGATGTGTTACCTTGCCAGAGCCTTATTTTATGCTTTCCACGCTAAAGCAGTGCAGGATCCTTAAGATTTTCAGCACTAAAATAACGCTTCAGTTTGTTAATTATTTACTGGATGGTTGCATTCTTTGATACTTTATTTGTTTCTATGGGCATTTCATATTGAGCTATTCTACTTAAATAAGCTGTAATCTGTCATGGTGTAAGTTGTAACCTTGCAAACCCATACTTATTGACTTGTGTTTTTATTTATGTATTAATTTTTTTATAATTTGCTTTAAATTTTACTCTGATTTTTTTTCAGGGACTTGGAGCTTCTGGGGTTTATATTATGCAATATTGCTAAGTTTCTGGGTAAGGAAAGTTATGTGGACCATTACATTTGTGACTTTCCTGGCCTTTCTGGAACTGTTGGAATATGTGAAACATCATTTTCACAGGAAACTTCTCCAAGTTTATTCAGATGGCTTGAAAACTGTTTGCTACGTGGATATAATAAAGCTAGTATCAATGACCTTCCACCATTGATTCGTAAAGATGGAAATTCTGTTGTAAGCTGGGCCCGGAAGATTCTCTCATTTTTTAGTTTGTTATCTGGTGCTAAACACGTAGGGAAGCAACTATCATCTGGTGTTTACTGTAATATTGCCACTGGATCATACAGCACAAACGAGAAACTCACAGTTCTGGCAATGGTTGGGGAAAGGTTTGGACTGCAACAGCTTGACTCATTGCGTTCTGGTGTATCTCTTCCTTTGCGACATGTAAGTATTGCTACATTCACTTAGTTAAGCATCACTTACTGAATCCCCTGGGAAATTTACTGTTATCTGAAAGAGTTTTACTTTTATTTCTTTTAGTATCAGTATTGTAATATTACTTAGGTCCCCTTGTTGATTTCCTAGTATAAATTTCCTTTATCAACGGAATCCTTTGTTTCTGTGTGTTCTATAGGCACTGGGTAAATGCTGGGAATCTCCTCCCACTGGTTGGCCTGCAACTGCATATGTTCGTCTTGGTCGGGAAGATTAGGCTTTGTCATGTCTTGAACGATCGTGCAAATCTAAGGAAATTGAAACCCAGACTAATGTGAACTTAATCTCTATGTCTGCACCTTACATGCTACATTTGCATCCAGTCACAATTCCTTCTGCAGTTTCTGATACAACTGATTTGGAGAATACTAAGTTTGAGGATGCAGATTCTATTGATGGGTCTATGATTAATGGCATGGAGCATATCTTCAGCACTAGCACTCAGTTGCACTATGGTTGTGATTTACGACTGAATGAGGTGAATTTTAGTTCTTTTTACTTTTACCATCCGTTTTGACATGCAATCACTAGGCTCGCATTATTGTGCTGGAGTGTTTGCTCTTGTGTTTCTAGTAATTATTGATGTAAATGTATTTTTCATTTACCCTTTAACCTAGTGACAAAGTGAATAAGGCTAATGTATTTGGGTCATGTGGCTACACCTAGGATGTAAAAAGGTCATAATGGAAATTGAGGCTTTTGAGTGGAACTTGTCGAAGATTTTCCTTTTCTTGTATTGTTGTATTCATGTACAACTGCTATCTTCAATGTGTTCGGTCCTGCAGTAGGAAACTTTTCTGGCGATTAGTTTGTGTTGGCATTTTGAGTACCTGTAAGAATGCATGGAACTATTCTCAAAATCTAATCTTCTCTCTTAATTTGAATCCCTTCCACTGGGTTGGTCGGTGTGGTCTGATTAAGTTTGAGCCTTGCCGTTGCTAAGGTATCCAGTTATTAAATATGTATAATATTTGGAGTGCAAAGTTTGTGCAGATTATTTATTTGAATGCCTAAAATTTGTAAACTAGCTCTTTTTCCTACTGATATCGGGGATTACTGTGATTGTTAACATTAGTTCCTATCACCTTGCACAAGGGACCACTGCCCTTCCTTTTGGTCATGGGGCATTCACTCTTGCAACCATATATACACTTTTGACAGAGGTACCTCTTTTTCTTTGGTCCGTGTATTGATATGCATTGATTGCTTCAATTATGCTAACAAGATCCCACCACCATTTTCTAGGCCTTTGCAGTCCCCAAGCTTGTTCTAGCAGGTCGGTTGCCTGCCCAGCAAAATGCAACTGTATGTTCAGATTTGCTCTTTTAGCAATTTTGTTTCTTTTGTGCCACATTCTTTGGATTTCTAGTTCTCTTTCAGTGATTATTGTCTCATCTGCTATGACAACTTTTGGTAAATTACACTTTCATTGAACAGTATATGATATCTATGTAGGATTCTGATTTGAAAATGGTAGGTTGGGTCTTGCAAAACAAAAATAAAAAGAATTACCATCTTGTTACAGTCTGTCACCCATGCATAATTTTGTTTTTCTATGAAAGGTTAATCTGGACCCAAATGTAAAGAATATACAAGAAATCAAATGTTGGCTTGAATTCAACAATGCCGTTGCCGCTGGACTAAGGCTAGCTCCTCTTCAGGTTCCCTCTCTCTCTCTCTCTCTCTCTCTCTCTCTCTCTAAGTGATTTTCGTTAGGACATATAGCACTAATAATATCCTTATTATGACTTCCAATTTTAGTGTCTTTTTTTATCTGTGTATTTGTAATTTTGTAAGAATTGCATGTATTACTTTACCTTGAAACTCTACATAGATGTCTTACTATTTAGTTTTACAAGTTACAACTTACAATTAAATATCGAATACAATGGCCTGCTACTCTTCATTCCTCCAGCCTATTTTATATATGTTTTTAATGTTTATATGATCTTTCTTGAATTTTCCGTCTTCTCTTGGCTTATCATTCCAGGGGAAAATGTCAAGAATGTGGATTATATATAACAAACCAGAGGAGCCAAATGCTAATCATGCTGGACTTATCCTTGCGCTGGGATTACATGGTTATCTGAGTGTTTTAACTATTACTGACATATATCAGTATCTTTATCAGATGATGTATTCCATGGCTCAGTAAAATTTTAAAATTCTTGTGAATTTAAAGTAGTAAAAGTATTGTGCCCCATAGGTGTATCATACTGATGGGGTTTTCTTTGAATTGTTTGACTTATGAGGACTTCACTAATTTTTTCTAGAGAATTCATTTCACTCTTAATGGTGGGAGATATGCCAACTTGCACAGTACACATACACAGAGAGAGAGAGAGAGAGAGAGAGAGAGAGAGAGAGAGAGAGAGAGAGAGAGAAAGAGATGTTGACTGCCCAGCCTTCTGTTCCTTCTTGATTGCCATTGTCCTAGTTACCATTTCTTTTTTCTTCTGTATTTAGTTCTCCACTTAGTGTCTGATTTGCTTACTTGACGCTTCAATTTTTCAGGAACATGAAATCACAACGGTTGGTATGACGTTTGGCCTGGCAGCTTCTTACAGGGGTACTATGCAACCAGCAATATCTAAGGTAGTGACTTATGCCTTTTCAGTTTTAAGTACCTGTGTTCAACATTATAGCTGCATAAGTTGGAGAGTGGACTAACTTGTAATCTTTTTCAATAGTTACTAAGTTACATTGTCTTTAACCATGTCATTGTAGATGCAAGTTGAGAGTGGACTAACTTGGAATCTTTTTCAATAATTACTAAAGAGTACTTGGATCTAACGGAAGACGTGGCACAAAACTGAGCGCAAAGGCGTTCTAGGATTCATACAGCTAACCCCACTTAGTGGGAAAAGGCTTTGTTGTTGTTGGTAGGAAGGGCACAGTTGAACATAATTTAAGCTGAAGTTGTGTGGTTAATTTATTTCTTTGAAATTTGTAGTTGTTTTTTAATTCCTTCTCTTAATGTTGTATCCATATGCCTATGCTGTTTGTGGTGTAACCTTATGTTTTTACAATTTCAATACTGGTTCTTTATTTTCATATACCTGCTCGTCTTCCAGTTGCAAGTGAAGTAGAGTTACCAACCCTTCTGCAGGTATCTGTTGTGCTAGTGTTAACACATTACTCTCAGAATAGGTCTTTTATGTATCTGTAGGATATGGTTTTCCAAATATATGTTAAACGACTCAGACCACACCTACTAGAAAACTTGCAGTTATGAACATATATCTTTTACTTCTTTTTCTTGTTCTAGTGTACTATGCTACTACAGTTACTAATTTTACTTTCCTCAACTTCTTACCGTGTTTTAAATAATGAAGCACTTAATGCTTTATTTGCTAGCATGCTACCATCATCTTTTGTTTCTTTTGTTGTTACCATCAGCGGGTCTAATGTCAGTTGGGCTTCTTTATGAAGGATCAGCACATCCACAAACAATGCAGATTCTCTTGGTTTGCTCTTTTTTTTTCATTTTTTTTTTGTTGCTCCCCTAGTTTGCACATATTTTATTTCACATTGCGTGAGATACTATACTATTTTGTTTTTTTGTTTTTTTTTTAACTTTTTGGGTGATTGATACTAATCCCTATTCCCTACAATCTTATCTTGGTTGTAAGATGCCTTTGTATCTGACTTCATATGTTATATGCTGCATTTTGCAGTTGGAAATAGGACATAGAAGTGCAGGAGATAATGTTCTTGAAAGGGAGGGTTATGCTGTTTCTGCAGGATTTTCATTGAGTCTTGTTGCATTGGGTATGGACAGTTAAATGATTATATCAATTATTTCAAAATGTGGTCATAATGATGGATGTTTAATGAAGGTCGGGGAGAAGATGCTCTTGGTTTCATGGACACAATGGTTGATAAACTGTTCCATTATATTGGTGGAAAAGAAGTTAACAATGTATGTTGTTGAGTCCATATTTCTTTCATTACTCTGTTACTTTTCAGTCGCGTATAATTTCGAATGTTTGAATATTAGTACATTTTGATTCTCTATTCCCCAATTGTGTTGGGAAAGAATTTCATCCTACCATAGTATTCAATTTGTGGTTATTCTAACATGAAAGTAAATTATTCACCTACATCAGGATAGATCCCTTTCAGCAATATTATCAGCCGATGAACACAGCCGTGCTGCTGCACAGGTTGAGTTTTTCACACTAGCTTAATTGTAATTTCCATTACATAGCAGTATTTACTTTAACCTACTTGTCTGCATTTTTTAACAGCTGATATGGGCATTTCCCGCTTATCAATATTGTCTTGTAGATGATGGATGGAACTGCAGTCAATGTTGACGCCACTGCACCTGGAGCCACACTCGCTCTTGCTTTAATGTTTTTGAAGGTAGTTTCCAGTAAAGACGATACTGATTTGAACAGTACACTCTGAGTAGCTTATCTGTCTGCATGATAATTTCTCACATAGCACTGTTCTGTAACAGACTGAATCACAGGCAATTGTGTCTAAGCTCTCTATTCCTCAAACACAGTTTGAGTTACAATATGTGCGGCCTGATTTCATCATGCTTCGTGTCATTGCCCGAAATTTGATAATGTGGAGCAGGTACCACTGGTCATTCGATCCAGATCTATATAACTACTTTTTAGACATAATTTGACAATTTATTGTTATAGGATTCATCCTTCCCAAGATTGGGTACAGTCCCAGATTCCTGATATTATCAAAAATGGTGTTGAATGCCCTGGAGATGATACTGATGATATTGATGAAATGGATGCTGAAGCATTTGTACAGGCATGTGTCAATATAGTGGCTGGAGCCTGCATTTCTCTTGTTAGGTAAAACGTGATTTTCTTATGGTATTGATTTAGTGAGGATAGCATTTACTTATATAGTTGTATCCAACTCGAAGGATATTGATGTAATTTTCGTTTTTATTTAATGTCTTATAAGATGCTATGCCTTTTTTGGCAAGCTAAAAGGATATGCCTCCAGCAACTTTTTATTCCAATTGTTCAATAACATGATATCTGAGCAGCAGATTCATTTATTTGGTATATTATAACTGTTTCATTTGGTTATAAACAAATTGATATTCTTCTAATGTTCTTTTATAGTTTAGTACTCAGTAGCTTTTAAACATATATTCGTGTGTTATTTTTATCTTGAAGTCCATTATAACTTTATCATGGGCAGGGTTGAGATTTGCTGGTACAAAGGATGCAAATGCTCAAGAGTTACTTCACAGCTATGCTGTTTACTTTCTGAATGAGGTTGGACATTAGCACGATGTTGCTTAACTTATAATCATCTGTACATTAGTAGTAAGTACTTTGCTTTTGTTTGCAGATCAAGCCAGTTTCTGCTACAAGTGGAACCTTCCCAAAGGGATTGTCTCACTATGTCGATTGTAGCATATTGGAGATATGCCTTCATCTCATTGATCTTTCCCTGTCTGTGGTAAATGGATCTTTCCCTCTCTCGGGTAAATGGATTTTTCATTCTTACTGGTTTTTTTGGTCTTTGTTTCTATTATTTCCTAGTATGAGCGCAGTTAAGTATCTGGTGCTAATGCTCTGAAATGGCAGGTTATGGCTGGTTCTGGACATTTACAAACCTTTAAGTTGTTGAGATTTCTCTGCAACAGAAATTCTGCAGATGGACATGTTAATTATGGTGTTCAGATGGCGGTAAGTCTCCCACTGCTTGTCATCTGATCTCAAATTCAGAAATGTTCGTACTTTCCTCAAAATTTCTTTGATGGCAGCCCCATTATCACGATTCAAATTTTGTTGCATTTGTGTTTCTGTTGACTCTAGGTAAGCCTAGCAATTGGTTTCTTGTTCCTTGGGGGAGGAACGCGGACATTTTCAACAAGCAACAGTTCAGTTGCTGCTTTGCTGATTACTCTCTATACACAATTGCCTACTGGACCAAGTGATATTCGATGCCACCTCCAGGTCCAGTAAAGTACATTTAAGTTTAAATGGTTTTCTCAGGCATCACATACATCTATAATTGGTTTTGAAAAAATGTATTGGTTTAATTCATAATTGATAATACTAAAGGGCCAATAATATTGACCTTGAATAAAAAGGTTAGAGGGAAACATGTTTAAAATATATTTGTTTAGGTCAGACAACTTTAGTCAAGAGCCAATGGATAGGGTTTGCTTTTTCACCCTAGGATAACTGATTGCTGATTTTTAGTATCTTGAGTTTCTGAAGGAAGTGTATTTTCAGGCGTTTTGGGCACTTGTATGTACTTGCAACTGAAGCCCGTTGGATCCAGACAGTTGATGTTGACACCGGTCTACCTGGGTATGCCCCTCTTGAAGTTACAATTAGGGAAACTGAACATTATGCAGAAACAAGTTTTTGTGAGGTTACACCTTGCCTTCTGCCAGAACGTGACACTGTAAGTTTCAGCTGTTAAGATTAACTCTGTAGGAAATCATAATTCTTCAATTTCCCTCTCTTTGCCCATATAATTGAAATGAAAGGAGCTTGGGAAATATCTAGTTCTGCACATAAAAAATTTCCTCCTGGATTTTTGAGAAAAAGATTTGAAGAAACTGTTATATAAAATATACCAGTTTTAAACATTGTGAAGTATGTTTTTTTACTGGAGCATTTATGGACTGTCAAATACAGTATATTTATATTATATGTAGGTTTAGTGTTCCAGCGTGACTTCAAGTGGTGAGTTAATTACCTTGGAATGAATCTGACTGTTATTGTATATATGTTACATAGAAAACTGATTAACGGATTATTTGATTTTCTGCTGTTTGCAGTTGAAGGCAATACGCATTTGTGGCCCTCGGTATTGGCCACAAATAATAGATCTTATACCTGAAGGTATGCACTTGTTTCTGCTCTTTTTTGCTAATCTATACTGTTTCAGATAATATCAATCTTCATGGTTAAACCATCAGCTCTATTTTAATTTCATAGTTATGCGAACAGATGAACCTTGGTGGACCTCTGGGGACAAGAATAGCCCATTTAATTCTGGTGTTGTGTATATCAAAAGAAAGGTTGGAGCTTGTTCGTACATTGATGATCCCATGGGGTGTCAGTCACTGCTGTCACGGGCAATGCATAAGGTAAAAAGTTCTCTACCACTGGTTTTTGTGCTAGTGATATATTTCGATGACAGAGTGGATACCAAATTGCTCTTGATCTAGTTGTTTGGCTTGACAAGTTTAAAAGGACATGATTCTTGCTCAAGCGGGGACAATGGACCTGGTTCTGTAACTGTTGACCAGTTGGTTGGTACCTTCTCATCTGATCCTAGCTTGCTTGCTTTTGCACAACTCTGCTGCAACCCTTCCTGGAAGAGCAGGCAAGTACCTGTTTTTATATTCGAATTTGTCATTTTAATCAATGCTTATGAGATGTTCCCGTTTCTTAATGTTACCTTTCTAATAAGAAACGTAAAGCAATCTCCTGAAAACTTGCAGGTCTATTTCTCGTTACACACGACAATTGGATCAATGGCAGGTCAAGTTAACAGTGATGCTGTCGTTTTATGTGACTCTCTTGCTATTTGTAATCTTAAGGTAGTATTATATTGACCTTTCCGTTTGCCCTCGTTATAACTTTCATTTCAACTTATTCATATTAAATGATGCCAAAATTTTTATCAATTCCCCTTCTGATTGCAGCAGCTTGCACTAGCCTACAATGAAACTTTGTTGAGCGGAAGATCCACCTCTTCGAAAGGTGGCATTGTTCAGTCCAACTTTATAGCATGTCTTCGGAACCAGGTGGAAGAGATCCTAAACTGTTCTCAGGACTTGAAGGACTACTTTTGTAATTATATGTATTCTGGGAGGTGGCCAAATGGGGAAACCCACTGAGATAAACGCTCAATACTACTCTCTTGGTACCTTCAGTGGTTCAGTGTACCAGCTCCATCTATAATTCAGATGGCTGTGGAGAAAGTCATGCCCGAGCTCAAGTCCTCGACAACTTTGGTCCCTTTGTTGCATCTACTATTTCCGAGAACTCACATCAGTGCTGTTGCCACGATAGATAAGCTCTTTTCATCTAGCAAGAGTAGATGAGCATGGATGGTACAGAGCACACTGAAGATTTGTCGCAAAATATGTCTCAAGACGCGAAGGTATGATCTGTTATTTGCTTTCCACCCTCACATCCTCCCCATGTGTTACCATGTATGCAGATTACAGATATTCCTCGCATGTTTACGGTAGGTATGTGTAAATTGGCGCAATTAATTTCGGAACCTTTCATGATCTTGGTAGTAGGATGCCATTAGAGGTTCCTGGCACGGATCCAATGACCAAGATCAAACGGTCAGAAGTCTCGGATGTATAAAATACTCCAGAGCACAGTAAACTTGTTGATAATTTAGTCGTCATTTTCAAAACTAGAAGTAAAAATAGGATGAGAAGAGAAAAGGACGTATAGTTTAGCGTTTTCTTTTATTTTTCTTTCGATTATTAATTTTTCAATTCAGGTCGGGGGAGGGGGTATAAAAGAGTCCCTTTTCAGCCTAAGCAAATTTTGTGAGACATTGGCCAAAAATTAGCATCCTCACTCGGCTCTCACCGTAGTCATATTGGCTGAATAAAAGAACCAAAAAATAAAAGAAAAAGTTCCTATTTGTCAAGAGCGGGAGATGATAAGAGTGTAGAGGAACTCGTTCCATGTGTCGGGCAACCCGGGGAGGCACCAATGGATGCAGTCTGCATAAGTGGCCGGGTCGGCTTGCTGCTCCGGCGTCAACAACTTGCCTTGCCTGATGGTGTGCACTGAGGTATGTGCATCTTTGCGCAACTCGGAGAGGGTTGTGATGTTGAGGAAGTGGACAGGCACTTTCATTGATTTAGTTATGTTGCTTGAAATCACAAAGAGCCTGCGGTCCGTGCCCACATGCACTGGAGTTGTCGTGTTCAAAATCGGTGTGGTTTCTTTTGCACATTTTATGCCATCGGGGTTGTTCCAATCCAAGCTCCTATTACATCACAGAGGTTATTAGGGTTAGAAAAAAAGTAATAAACTCCGTCAAATATGTTCACCAAATGATGTATCAGTACAAGGGAAGTTTTGGTAAGGTTGTTGGATCTCACGTTGAGTGAAATGAAAATGTAGTTACATACTTTTGTAAGATAAGGATGACGTACTCTAGATTCCTACCTAAATTTTTCTCGCCTTTGTACATGTGTACATACTGCCACGTCATTTGGAAATATGTAGTGGTTAACCAACCAAAAATTGGGGTCAAATGAAACTTTGGTGTTCACTTTCATAGACCCACAATCAACCACCGAAAAGCTCACGCTCACCTAAGGTATATTATTGTATTCTATGTTTCACTTTCACACGCTATACAACCGAAAAAAAAAAAAAAAAACATGTATTACTCTTAGGGAGAGAGATTTGATTTTGAGTGCAAAAAACAGGTGCAAGAAAGGATGCACCTGGCTTTAGTTGATTTACAACTCGTTTGACAGTGTTTTTAAAATGATTGGAAAATTTTTTAGAGAAAATATTTCTAAGTTCTAAAAGCACTAAAGTGGTTCCTGCAAGAAGCACCAGTTATGTGCTTCTTGTAGGAAGTACTTCAAGTGTTTTCTCAAAATTCACTTATATTTTTACTAAAAATTGGTTCTAAAAACATTTTCATAAAATGTGTTTTCAGTCATTTTAAAAGCGGTTATTTTTTGAGATTCTTTAGTACGCATGGGGTGATGCATACTTCCAATTAGTTTTTGAGGTTATTTTAGTAGTTAGACAATGAATTTGATTATATAAATCTCTTGTATGCCTGAGGCCCCCTGCGAATCCGTAAATCTGAGGAATTGTTGAGAATTCGTCATTATTATTTATGCTTTTGTTTTACGTTGTTTTTTATGCAAAATTTTCCAAGACCGTTTCCACATTTTAAAGCAAAAGAAAAGAATTACTTGATGTGGCGAGAAAATTACTTGATGTGGAGTGGAGACATGCTGGTGAAGAAGACGGTGGTCCGATTGGGATCAATGTTCTTGTCCACCCACTTAGCCCACGTCTTCATAACTCTCCGGTACACCGACGGCCGGTCTACCTCATCGTACTCCGTCGCCCCTTGATCGAACAACCCTCGTCTTTTCAATCAAAACAACGAATAAAACCAAATCAATTTCTTGAAATTGCTATGAAATCAAACTTTTAATTTTTGCGAGCAAGTTTAAGTAGGGTACTTACAGAACTTTCATTTTGGAAGTGTTCATCCACCAAATGTATGTGTTGAAAATTAGATAGTCGACGCCCTTCCAATTTTCACCATGCTTTTTAATTGATTTGGGCATTATTATTCGATTTAATATGCTGTGCATGTTTGGATCATCTGAATTTGATTCCACCAGAAATGGCGCCCAATAAAACTCCACTGTTGCATTATAATCCTGAAACCACATAAATAAAATCATAAGCCAATTTCCAAAATATGTAATCACCACGAGTGATTCAGTGGTTGAGAACAAATTTCAGACTCGTATTCTACATGACATGTTATGGGTACAATTCTTGGCCTAGTGAATCACACAATGGTTGCGGAAGAAGCTGAAATATCTTTGTGAGTTTTCCTAGCCCTCAAAATGATGAATTGTCATAATAAAGTCAACAGTTCTTATTCTATTAAAAAAATAAAATAAAATGCCCAAAAATATACGCTGTTATTACAAATTTCATACTTTTGTAAAAAGTGTCATAATTACAAGTTATGGATGACGTTATCAACAACCTACCCACACATTTTTAGTATATTTATTTTCTTGGCATCATATATGCTAGTGAAATGCGTGGCGCAGAAATCAGTTTTCTACTAAAAAAATAGAAACTAAGAGAAGGTAAAGAAGAAAAAGGAATACATGCACACCTCAACTCTGAAAACAGAGAGGGAGCCATTCTTCACCAAACTCTTCCTGCCCGGAGGAACAACAGACTGAGCAAAACAAATCATGGATTCCCACTGGTTTCGGTTCAGTGAATCTCCAACAAACATCAGCCTCTTGTTCCTCAATTTCTCCAGCAACAATCTCGCATTAAACCTAATCACAACGACCACACACTAATCAAAACCATAATTAAACAAAAAAAAAACCAGAAATTAAAACGAATAGTTGACAATTAAAGATTCATACTTTGGGAGATTACAGCCTCTGGGCTGCCATCTCCAATGCTGGTACAGAGAGTCCTTCCTTCCATTCCTCATGCAAGTCACTTGCTCCGTAAGGAACTCACATTCTTGTTCTTTGTATAAAGGGTGAGTCACCGGATCGAAAACCCAATCCCCGTTGAACAAATCGCAATCTTCCGGCGGCAGTTCAATCTCCTCCTCTTCCTCTTCTTCCTGAGCAGAACCCAACAATTCAATCTTCTGATCGTCGTGTTGTGCGACGATGGATTTCAGATCAACCGGCTCTTGGGTTTCATCCGAATTGTTGTTCTCCAACTGGGTTTCTTCCGAATTATGATTCTCCAACTGGGGTTCCTTAGAGTTGTGATTCTCCAAATGGGTTCTCGAGCTCAGAGACACTCTGTTTTGGGTTTCACGAACAGAGTCGGTCTGTTTCGACGACTGTTGGTCTTCCTGTAGCTCTTGAGCTTTGTGGCTCGAGAAAGGAAACTCGGCGATGGACTTCACGTCCTCATTGTACATGAACACCCCGAAGAGGAAGACCGAAGAGACAACGACGAAGATGGAGAGGTGGTTGTTCTTGCGTACCTTCATTGCCGCAGATTCGGATAGAGAGAGAGTTTTTCTGCGAGGTAGCTGCATGAGATGGAGCGATGGAGTGGGAGAGAGGGAGGAAGAAGAAGGAGAATATAAGAAAAGTGAAAGACACGAAGGTGTAGATTAAGAGAGAATTAAGGGAGTTTTAGTAGGGTTATTGGATTATGGGATTTTTTTAATTGGGTGTTTGGTGAAATGTGTTTGTCTTCAATAAATGGTCTATGGCTTTTTGGTGGAGGGACAATTGTCTCTCTCAGTTGCTCTCTAGCCTCTCAACTTGGCTCCAGAGAGAGAGAGAGAGAGAGTAGTAATCTCAAAGCTTCTGGCAAGTTGGTCCCAATCTGCAGGTGAATGAGGATGATTTGCAGGCTGTGGTGGTGATGTGGAACTCAACTCCATGGCAGATAATCTGTTTTTGTTTACAGATTTTGATTGGGAAGCTTCAACTTTCACACAGTTGTTTGGAGGTCCCACTGAGCTCTATAATTTTCTGGAGTCAAAGGGCTAATATAGTGATTTAACCTCATTACCAATTAAAAGGAAAATGAAAATGAAAACTAATGAAAATGATTTAAAAATTTTGAGTTTTAACGATAAAGACAAAATAAAAGGTAAAGTAAATAGTAACATGATTGATTTTTTAGTATAAAAATATGATTTTTCGTTGAAATAAACAGTACCGAAAGCTTTTCATTTTCACGTTTTCTTTTTCTTTATAATTTTTTATCGTTTCTTTTAACTTTCGACTGAACAAATCGAAGAAGAAACAACAGACAAATACAAAGAATTAGTGTAGCGTACAAATTACTACTCCTGAATTTTTGGGTATTGCCCATTTTTCTCCTCTCACTTTTCACTAAATAATGTCCATGTATTTTTATGTTTGAGATAATGCTTGAACTTCGTTCATGAGTTCGAACTTTGGTCATAATGTGCTTTGGCTTTTCAGATTAGATTGAGATGTTAGGGAGATTAAATTTTTATATCGTATTTTGTAGATCACAAAATATGACAGTTGATCGTTGAATTTCTTTCTTGAATCATTAAAGAAGAAATTCAACCATCAACCGTCATATCATATAGTCTACAAAATATGATTCAAGCAGATAGTCTCTCTAACATCATCCTTATTAAATTATATATGCATGCTACTCATGTATGGCACAAGTTGAATACATATGTCTATTATAAATATAGCAATATTTGTTTAGGAAATATAGCTAATATTAGTTTGGTGATTATAAGGAGAAAAAACAAATTGTATGCAACAAATATAACTAATTTCTCATAATAATATAAACATGGGTCTTAACCAATTATGTCATGGATGAGGAAGTAGAGTGTATAGGAGACAATTGTAAGTCTTAATCAGAATAAAACATTTGCTAATGAACAAACTAATTAAGAGAACATTATACTTCCAACTCTAATACCAAATGTTTGGTTTTTTGTTGTTTGGAGTCTAAAACTAGTAGGGCCCAACCAGAAAATAATGATGATTGTAAGAATCGAGAGGTTTTTCAGTTGGATTATAATACGATATGATTTGTCATGTTATTATTTAAGTGGAGAGATTTTTTTTTATTTTAAGTTTTCCTCTGCTACTTGTATAATGACATATGATGTATGTGTCTGTGTTTTAGACATATTGAAAAATCTCGTAAGAACCATCATGATTCTCAAATTCATCTAATCATTTTTATTAAAAAGAAGGAAAAGAGGTTTGCCTAATCATATTTCATGTCAATATAAGATAAAGTTACATGAAATAATTTTCACACACTTGTTTTTTTTTCTTTCTATCGCTTACTTTTATTTAGAATTTTTCAATATAAATGTCAAAAATAAACACGAGTATAGAAGAGAAGTAAAAAGGTGTGTGGTAGAGTGATTCTAGCCGTTGATGTTTCCGGGGCCAACAATTAAAATCAATCAACCCGTGTGTGAATCTTTGCATAACATCTAACATTCAAGATTAGTTAAAACACGTGTGCGTTTAATAAAACATCAACGACCACAATTAGTCCATGCGCATGCTCGACTAGCCCTAGCATTGCAATAAGTTGCGAAAATTTTGAGTTACTGATAGATAGAGTTCTAATTCAAATTCACTCATCAATATAGCTAGCAATTAGCATGCATGTGATCTTTCTTTGTCTCCAACAAGGAAGCTTCAACTGCCCAAGCGTATATTTGATGCATCATTAAGGCTAACCCTCTTTCATAATGATGTGTTTTAGATGAACAAATCCAAATTATTGATGCCTTTATGTTTGAGAAAAGTAAAGTCTAAGGAAAGCTTTTCTCGTGGTGTAGTGAGTATACCAACATTCTCCTCCCTTCTCTCTGTTGTTCCTGTTTGAGTGTGTGCTTCCTCTGCGTGCGTTGATGGTGGGATAGCTTGCTTGTTTTCCAAGTCAAGCCAAGCCAACTGCTGCAGCAAAACCACTTCAACACGGACGTTTTACAGCTATGTCAATTCATAAAAACAGGAATAAATACAACAAAAAAAACAAACAAAAAGTATGTCATAAATTAAAAAGAGAAAATAAACAATTACATAAAAGAAATTGGTATTTTTATATGTAAAATGCAATAACACAACTAAAAAATTATTTACTACGGTCTGGTGAATGTCAAATTTGATATTAAATTAGGTTGTCTATTATGTGACTTAACCGAACTCGATAACGTTTTTAGAAATAAACAGTTTGTTATGTGTCCAGCAACCAAATAGGTGCTTTTACGCCTTACAAAAATACTGTTTGGCTACCAAATAGAAAAAGCGATTACACCATCCTAGACAACTTCAATCCCACCTGTTGACGCTCCATCTAATGGTTGTCATGAAATCATAACAAATAACATCATAAAAAGGCAACAGGTGGCAAAATAAAAAATGAAAAACGAAAATTTGATCTCTCATCTGCCCCTAAACCTAGAAGAACCCAGAAGCTCAGAGCCAGAAAAAGAGAGAAAAGAACCCAGAAGCTCATCTCTCTCTCTCTAGCAAGAAGCAAACCACAGTTGATGGCTGTCAAGATACGATATCAGCTGGTATGTCATTGATCCTGACAACTCTTATCTTTGGATGACAGGTATGTCACTCCTTGTACAAAATGTTGTTAAGCTAGCTATTTTCTTCTCCTGTCGCCTGTCGTACATAGATATCATGACTTCATAGAATCCAAGCGTTAGATAAAACATGAAATTCTGCAAAATGATTAGGTTCTTCTTTATGTGAAAAAGTGAATTGGATTTTAAGAAAAATTAACGAAAAAAGTTTAAATTTTTTGAATTTTAACAAATGAATAAATAAAAGTATTGTAAATAAATAGAATCAGAATTAATTTTTTAAATAAAAATATAATTTTTCGTTAAATTTCTCTTTAATTATACAACATTGTGAATGCCCGATTTGGGACACCAAGTTAGGACTTAGAACCCATGAATAATATATATTAAGAACTTCAATTAATTATTTGCTTTTTTGTCATACTATTACCTACTATTTATCAACTAATACTCGCATAACATAAATTATGTTTTGACTACAATTATTTATAATTAATTACTTTGTTAAAGGTGGGACAAAGCAAACAAAATAACAACAGATTAACGTGGGGACAATAATTTGTAGTTGATATTCTTGCGGGCTTAGGCCTGCCATTACCAAAAAATGAAAATGGTTCTTGGTTGTTCATAAAGCTTAACACTACATACATATATATTTATATATGGGAATTACTTAAGGGGAAAGATCCCCATTTTTTCAAAAAAATAGGGACATGCACCTAACCGTTGGATTTAATTTTAATGAAATTGTGTGGTTGAGATTATGTGGCCTGTGTTTTAATCTCAACCACAGAATTTCATTAAAATCAATTTGACGGTGGAAAGTGTGTCCCCATTTTTTTTTGAAAAAATGGGAATCTCTCCCCTTAAGCTGCCATATATATGTGTGTGTATGTGTAAGATATACTAATTATTTGATATTGTAGGTAGGGCTTATCATAGGCAAACCCAAACCCAACCTCTCTATATCTCTCGTTTCGATCTTCTCATATTCTATCAAAAGCCGTTGAGTAGCATGCATGTAATTATTTTGGACCGATGATGCATGTGAGATTTAAAAATTTAATCAGAAAAGTAAATGACAAGGTATCAACATCTCTACTTTAAAAGATATAAAATTAAGCTTCAGTGAGTTACCAAACGAAAAACAGCTGAGTTTATCCCGGAAATAAAAAAATAAAAACAAAAACAACATGCTGCATTTCTAGCTATGAAATTAAATTAAAATTGTTTCTTGATACGATATCTGTCCAGTGGATCTTTGAAAAATAGGTGTTCATGATAAACTCTCCAAGCATAGTCTTCTAGACAAAATGACTTAAACAACCTTCCTGCTTCTCTTTCGCCACCCGCACATCCACCGTCGATTTGATATCCTTCATCATTATCATCATCTCTGTCATTTCCATCAATGGCTGCAATTTGAAGAAGAGGACACAATGTACTGTCCATGGGAAGAGTCACCAACAGCGACATTGATATACAGCGACCTGATGGCTTGGAATCGTTTCCCAAACATGCCACTGGCCTTCCTCTCACTTTCTTCAAGTTCCCATTACTCCATACCTTCACATATATAATATCCCCATTTCAATAAATATATATATATATATATATATGTGTGTGTGTGTGTGTGTGTGTGTGTGGGGTTAGAACTGGGATACATGTACAGAGCCAATGAAGGCCCAGGGACACTGAAGTAATTCATTGGTCAAACTGCGTTTCTAGCTTCGTGGACACACATTTTGACACAGATTTTGTAAGATCACTATGTAATGTATTTCGTCTAAGGCTGTTGTCTCTTACAGTAATATTTGGAGTTTTAAAACAAAACTTACTTGAGCAATGTCACCAATGGTAACCATGATTGAATCCACCTGCGGTAACACCGAGAGCCAACCGGAATCCGCCAGCAAAGAGTACTTCTGACTACTTCGGATTTGGTACTGTAACCCGACTACATACGGGTAAAACCGACCCGCCGTCTGCGACTTCTTATCTGGTAAGCCCTCAGAGATCCACATCATGGTAGAAAACCGGGTCGGGTCATCTTTCCCTAGTGGGTTCTGAAACCCTAATGAGCTACAAAGCAGCTCGATGACCTCCAGCCCCACTTTCTCTAAAGCACGAGTGAACTAGCGCAAAGAAGTAAAGGACAACTCGGTCGACTCGGTGGAACACAACGAGTCCAAACAGAACGACTCACCGAGTCCGTCTCCGTTATCCTCGTCGTCGTCTTCAAACCCTAAAGGCCAGCTCTTGGGGACGGATGATTGTTTTTGGTGTGCGGGAAGGTCGAACAGAGAGAGCGCTTCTGACTCGGCCGAGTTGGCGAGATGGGATGGGATAGGGTGGTCTGTGAGCTGGAAGAACCCAAGTTGAGAAGCACAGGAGAGGAGGGTAGGATTGGCTTGGACGTCGGAGAAAGAGATTGATTGTGGACACGTCGTGGGAGGTGAGCGGCGTGTGGGAAGGGACGAGAGAGTGGGAGGAAGACGGTGGAGGAGCATCGAGAGGGCATCTGCTGTCGCGGCATCTGAGGTGGACAAGAGGTTGTTGGAGGGTGTTGGGGGTGGTGCTGAGGTGGCGCCGCCGTGCATGGTGGCAGTGATAGCTGCTGCTGTTGTTGCTTGTGTGTTGAGAGGATGTGTTTTTTGATGTATGAAAAGAGTTGAAAGTTATGACTTCTAGTAGGGCAGCATTAGTGCCTCTCTCGATTTTATAAACAGGCATCAACAGACGTGAGGGAGAAGAAATTTTTCGAAATACGAATAATACATCGTGTGTTTTTATATAAGTGATATGAAATTGTATTTTTTTTTAAATTATTAACTTTTTAACACACATATCATACTCTTTGTATAGTGACACGTGGTATACTGCTTCGTGTATTGATTACATTGAAAAATATCTCATGGGAGAGGGAAACCAAATGAAATGGATGAATTAAATTGTTAATTTGATACCAATTATGCAAAGACAAGAAATGAGAATTACAAATTCTTGTATGGTAAATTATGTTGGCCGTGGATTGACAAAAGAAAAATATGGCTTGGAAATAAGCTTTAGTTTTGCGTGAGATCCATACAAAGAGGCTAGGTTCTTTGTGTTATGATTAGATTAAGGAACATTTAGACACTATTGAATGTGCACTATATTTTTTTGAAAAGTTTCCCTATCGAGTTATTAATATGTTAGAATGTCGAATAACACGCACAGAGATAAAATGTTTGTCCACCTTTTGTGACATGTTAATAATCAAATGTTAATCCCACAACAGCATAAGTGTGCTGCATCTGAATACTACATTAACACAAGAAATATTCGCAAGTTATGCAGGTGTAAAGGCAATCTGCTGCCTTGTTGTGAGGGAAGGTGTGCCTCAGCTGGTGGTGGCAGGTCGCATGGCCTGCCATTCAGGTCTTATTTAATCTTAAAGTACGAGTTTAACTAGTAATTAATCTTCTCAAAACCCGTATGTTGTTTCTGAAAAATGGAAAAGGTGACCAGATATCTCATTAAATAAACAGTTCCGCAAAACCATATCTTATTGGGTTCGGGTTAAACTGTAATTGGGCTGGAATCACGCTAACATGTTCATAGGATGTTGAACAAACATTGATGGCAAAGCTCTGTTCGTACCTTAGAAATGGTGATTCTTTGTTTATGTTAGGTACTTTTTTTAAAGAGAGTTATGAGCAACAATTGTGGTTTGCTACCCACCTAATAGAGGTGAGTGTGCCCTACTAACCCGAGGGCTCGTGGCGTGCTTTAATGTGACCTTAGCATTGAAGTGATAATGAATATTTCACTTTCTTAATTTAATTATCTATACAACCAATCACTTTAATATATTTTTTAGTTACAAACTTATGCTACGAGGCTCAACGATTATGACAGGGATTTAGGTTAACAGGCTTTTTGTCAGCCTCACTAGGCCAAATTACAAGATTATATGGGATCTACAATTTGGCAGGAAGGAAAACATCTTAACAAAACGCAAACTAAAACATTATTTTGAAAGCTAGCTACATTATTCTATTGATTGGAAGATGTTCTAGAACTTAATGCATATGGATGTCAATATAAAGACCGAAAAGGAAAGGGAGAGAGAAAGTAGTTATGCCTTTTATTTTTGTGGAAAAGAAAGTAGTTATGTCTAATCCATGAAAGCCAAATAGTAATTACAATACAAAGGGCATCATTTCTTGATCATTATGATTTATGATCATGATTAGATATTTAAATAATTTATGTTTTATTAAAGATAATGCTTGTGTTCTCCCATGAGAGGAAATTTCATCCAAATATCGTTATGTTAAAAAAAAAACCATTTCGTTTGGAGATTTTTTAGTCATTCACATCATCAAACAAATAGACGGTTTATCTTACAGATGTTTGAAAAAGAACGATATTTGATTTTCTATAAAGGGTGTCGTGTGAACTTATTCATGAACAATTTAACCCAAAAGGGTCTCTGCAAATTTAGAGCTGAAAAATAGTACAATAAAGCATGACTAATTGCATAACAATAAGCAGACTTCAAGAACTTCGTTGAAAGTCGAGCGCACTGAGAATTGCAGGATTACAAAGATCAATATAATCAATTAAATCCTGTGTTACACGAATATCATGTGAAACTCTCCAATTGTTTCAGATAGGGAGTACGATGTCTAGTGAGATTTTGAGAACTATTAAAATCAAAGAACAACTTGTATAATACGAATTCACTATTAAAATCATGAAGGTAGACCGAGTCATAAAAACGCCTTTAATCTGAAATCAATCAACACAAGAACTTCACTAATCCGACGGTCTGTGAACCCTCCTCCCTCCTCGCATCACCGTCCATTACAACATACAACTTTCAATAAACATCCTCTACGTGGCCCGCCAGGATAGTCGTCCGTACCGCACCTGAAACGAAGAAACCGAACCAAAGGAAACCATTTTTTTCCTTCGTTTTTTCAGCAAAAATCAGGCGAAGAAATACAGAAGCTGACGCTCCATCCACAACTCGTCGCTGAATCACTATGTTCGCCAAGTTCTTCAACAAATCTTCACAGCAACCACCAAATTCTCAGGTACTCTCTCCATAATTTTCCGTTGTAATTTGAATTCGAGTTTTTTTTATTATTTAGAAAATGATTTTCATTTGTAATTTGATTGTTTTGGTGTGAAAGTAATTGACTTGCTACAATGGAAGCTGATCAAATTAGAATTAAGAAATAATTCAAGTTCTAATCACGGAAAAAAAAGGAAGAATTTGGATGGAGAAACAGAGCTAATGAGCTCACTGTCGATCAAATTTGCCAGGGAGAGATGTTAAATGCTGAATTTAGTATAGTTTCTTAGCATATCGAAATGAAAATCGCCTCTAAATTGCTTTCGAATGCTTACCGCATTTGTAATTGAAACTGTATGTGTATATGTAACTGTTGTGTTGAAGCTTTTTTGATATTGTTCATCTGGCATAATGTGCCTCAGGCAAGGGTCAAACAAGCGGATTTGGATCCGCGCGTCGTTGTTCACTATGGGATCCCATCTACTTCGTCCATCCTCGCAGTTGATCGCACACAAAGCCTGTTGGCAATCGGAACACTGTGAGTTAACCTATGTTATAGACAATGCGTGCTTTTGAATTTCAGTTACATGTTATACGTGTCCTAGTAGTATTCTGCTTGCATGAGCCTCTGCAACGTTTCTGGTTCAAATTCAAGAGTCCATTTTTATGATAACGAGTGTCTTACTTCCAAATAGTTGAAGATCATAAGGTGGTTTCCCCAATTTACGAGAAAGAAGTGAGTGTTACATACAAAATGCGGAGCTTTGTAACTTCAACTTGACTTTATTCTGCACTGAATGTAGGGATGGGAGGATAAAAGTGATCGGTGGTGATAACATCGAAGGGCTTCTTACATCTCCAAAGCCGCTGCCCTTTAAAAACTTGGAGGTCGGTAAGTTTAGAAGCAAGTATCAATTAGTATATTATTTTGATTTTCCAGTCCTTGCTCACGCAGACTTTAGCTATCGCTCTTCCAAAAGGAGACCACTTCCGATCTACTTTATACTGTATTCATGCTCCACCTCAAGAGGCCTAGTTTCCGTTGAGAAATATTTCAAAATTTTATGGGATCTCATGCGTTTCTAACAAGTTGTAGTTTGTGTTTTCACTGTGTATTTCCACAGTTCTTACAAAATCAAGGTTTTCTAGCCAGTGTCTCAAGTGAAAATGAAATTCAGGTATTGCTTTTCCTTAAGCTATCCAAATTTATTATAAAAAACGACATCTGCTACCAGGCATTATCCGATACCTTATAAGATTTCCATAGATTTTTTCATCTTGACTCTTATATTATATGTTGCATTTTTTCGTGTTTATATAGTATATATACTGACAATATTGATTGGATTAATAGGTTATTGATGTTGGCAGGTTTGGGATTTGGAACAGAGGCGAATGGCTTCTTCTTTACAGTGGGAATGCAATATAACTTCATTCTCTGTTATATACGGCACCAATTACATGTACAGCAGTTGTAAAGCTTATTATTGTACTGTGTAACCAGTTGACAGTAATTGGCTGAAAATCGAAGTCAAAACTTGGCAAAGGACTATAACATTGCACTATCGTTATGGCAGGTATATTGGAAGCGAATATGCAATGGTCTCTGTGTTGAAGTATGATGTTGAAGATGGAAAAATAATATTACTGCCGTACTATATTACTGCAAATTTCATAGCCGGTAATTGCTTAAGCTCTTATAATTCACTGATGCCGTAGTTTGATGTACTGAAAAACTTATGTCTACTGTATCCTAATGTGAGTTAATTACTGATTTTGCAGAAGCAGCTGGAATGTCAGTGCCTGATCATCTTTCTGTTGTCGGAGTTCTCCATCAACCTGGTTCTCTGGGAAACAGGCAAGAAAAATCATGTGAAGATACTATACCTAGATCTTGGCTTTTCATTCCAAAGCAATGCCAAATGTTCAAACTGTTTCCTAAGATGAACATATAGTGCACACAAACATATATTTGCACGCACATATACAAGCTATGCCATATATGTATTCACACCTGCATACATGTTGCCGCTTCCATTAATTAAAATATGGATTCATAAATGAGTTCTTTTGCAGATTGGTAATGGCATATGAGAATGGGCTCATCGTTATTTGGGATGCTTCCGAGGACCGAGTTGTTCTTGTTAGAGGTTCCAAGGACCTGAAATTGAAGGAAAAGGCAGTTACTAATTCTCCAGAGGACACAACAAAGGAGCTTTCTGATGCTACAAAAGAAAGTAAGCAGGTGGAGAAAGAAATAAGCTCTCTTTGTTGGGTATCTGACAATGGGTCGATTCTTGCCGTTGGCTATGTAGATGGTGATATAATGCTTTGGGACTTATCAACTGCTGCCACTACCAAGGATCAGAACTCCGAAAAATTAGATAACAATGTTGCAAAGCTACAGCTATCATCAGGTGATAGAAGACTCCCTGTCATTGTTTTACACTGGTCTGCGAATAGGTTAGATAATCATCATAGGGGCCTACTCTTTGTCTATGGTGGTGATGACATTGGATCTCAAGAAGTTCTGACGGTATGGATTTGATTCAGATGAGCTTGTTTACTTTTTCATTTTGTTAGTTCTGCATTTTTCTTGTGATGTTTAGTAGAATTGTTACATATTAGTTTCTTCTCTCACTCACAGGTTCTGAGCCTAGATTGGTCTTCAGGTATAGAAAGCCTGAAATGTGTTGGCCGTACAGACCTTAAACTTAATGGTTCATTTGCGGATATAGTTTTGTTACCGACTGCTGGTGCAACAGAGAATAGTGGCACATTGCTATTTGTTTTGACAAATCAGGGACAACTGCATGTCTATGATAAGGCTTGCTTGTTGGCCTTAATGTCTCAGCAAAAGGATAAGACTGCTGTTCCAGCAGTGCAGTACCCTGTGTTCATACCCACTATTGAACCATATATGACAGTGGCAAAGCTTTCTCTGGTGCATAGAGATGAGGAATACTCCTCAGTTTTTTCTAAGGTACTATATGTTTGTATCACAAGAAACTCTCGATGGTATTTGAGTTTCTGATCACAATTCAAATTTTTTTTTCTTTTCCTTATTTCTGAATTAGTTAACTATATATGTATTTGGCCATTAGAATGAATTAGTTAACTTTGTATGTCTTTGCCCATTAGAAAGTCTTAGTTGGAAAGGTTAACGTGGAAGACGCTTCAACAACCGGTGGTAAAAAGTGGCCTTTGACCGGTGGTATTCCCAGCCAGCTTTGTATTGCTGAAGATTATCACGTCGAGAGATTTTATATAGCAGGATACCAAGATGGATCAGTTCGGATATGGGATGCCACATATCCAGCTCTGTCACTTATCTGTGATTTAGGACCTGAGGTTGGATGCTGTCACAGGCAGTTTATGCATGATATATTCGAGAATAAACTTCAGAAATCATTTTACCTTGTTTAATATGAATGGAAGGTAAAAGGAATCAGATCTACGGGCGCAAATGCAAAGGTATCAGCATTGGATTTCTGTTCGGTTACTATAGGGCTAGCTGTTGGTGACAATAGCGGTCTGGTAAGATTTAGTTGATCTTATGGAAGCCTTTCTACTAGGTCATCCTAATTTTATACTTTAGTGATTCTGTTCTTGTTTGAGATTGTGTAGGTTCGTCTTTATAACCTAACAGGTGGTTCAGAAGAGACCAGAGTGCACTTTGTGACAAAAACTGATAAGGAAGGTTGAGCTTACATATATATAGTAACTGTGTACCGATGTCTCTATTATTTCGTTTAAATGGCAGGAGGTTTTATATTTACAGATTTCTCTGTTATTCCGTTGATTTTAAATTTAGTGGATTGGTTTCATTTTCTAATAAGAGCAGTGCTGGCTTTCTAGGATTTATACAGCCGACCCCACTTAGTGGGAAAAGGCTTTGTTGTTGTTGTGGTGGTTTCATTTTCTAATAAGAGCAGTGCTGGTTGCAGTTAAAAATTTACAACAAGGAAAGGGGCTTCAGTGCACGGCCATATTTTCTATTCTTGATTCACCTATATGCATCCTACAATATGCAAACTTTGGAGGCCGACTTGCTGTGGGTTTTGAATGTGGCCGGGTGAGAATCGTCTTTTCAAATTTATTGTACTACAATTACGTTCTTAGATTGGATGTTAATTTCAAATGAATAAATTTCAAGAATTCATTTTTTCGATGCCACAATACAGGTTGCGATGCTTGATATTAGTACAATGTCAGTTTTGTTTCTTACAGACAGTGTATCCAACTCAAGTTCCCCAGTCACCTGTCTGGCTGTAAAATCATTTTCAGATACCAGTAACTCATCACATTGTCCAGAGGACTCGGCGTCCAAGAATTTGAATGATCCTGGAAATGGGTGGATAATCGTTATGACTAGAAATGTGCACATTGTTGTTATTGACGGTGCCTCTGGCAATATGGTTAGCTCTTGGACTATGAATTCAAAAAAGGAGCTCACTGCGGTTTCAATGTACATTTTTGGTGAGTAATTTCATTCCAATCGTTGATTTTGTTTTGTTTGTTTGGTTTTTTGGGGGTGGGGGTTGATGGGGGTGGGGGTGTTATGCTAGAATAACAAAATCATAGATTTGGCTTTCTGAGAACTGTCTTTATGCAGAGGATGGCGATTTTTTATGTGATGTTCCAAGTGCAAAGCAATCGTTGGATGTTTCTCAGATAACTGAAGATAAAAAGGATCATGCACAAAATGATGCCGACCCTGCAAGCATGCAGCTGGAAGTTGAGCAGGACACCACTAGCAAAACTGCATATTTTGTGCAGAGATCAATGAACACAACTGTTTTACTTTGTTGTGATAATGCATTACAGCTCTGCTCATTGAAGTCTTTGATTGAGGTGCCTTTATGCTATCATTTTAGTGTTGAATATCACTGTATCTCTTTTACCAATAAGTGAAATGGCCTTAATTCCAGGGTGACAGTAATTCCACTCAGAAGGTGGACCTTGCAAAACCATGTTGCTGGACTACAGCCTTCAAGAAAGACGGGAAAGATGGTGGACTGGTTGTCCTCTATCAGACAGGAGTTTTCGAAATAAGGTGAAGCACTCACACTTGCTTCTCGAGTTTTTTTTGCTGTGTAACCTGATATTACTTTGATCACCGAATGCACATATGAGGGGAAGTTTTATGCATTTGGCACCAATGTGTTTTATCATTTTATTTGAACAATATTTGTATCATAAAAGATTGGCCATCGATCAACAGGTCTTTTCCAAATCTTGAAGTGGTGGGAGGATTTTCATTAATGTCAATTCTGAGATGGAACTTCAAGACCAACATGGACAAGACAATCTGCTCCTCTGATCGTGGGCAAATTATTCTGGTCAGTTTCTTTCTTCATTTTGTATAAGCACGTGGTATTTTTCTGTAGTATATTATATGCCACTGGAAAGCATCTGCTTCACAATCCAAACTTTCTTGAAAACCATCAGTCTCCCAGTGGCAGGCGCTTGTATTCTGCACCTCCAATTTATAGCTTTGTGTTGCACTCTCTAACCTTCAAACTTCTTTTTTTATCTTTTTAGGTAAATGGGTGTGAATCAACTTGTGTATCTCTTTTGTCCCATGAAAATGACCTCAGGTAACCTCCTCCCGCTCTCATATAGTCGTGTTTGTGTACATGTGCATTCCTTAAGCTTCAAATGATAACGTCATTGCAAATTTATTTAAAGCACTTAAATACAAATCATACTTCTAATTGGATTTTGGTTGGCTTAGGATTCCTGAATCGTTGCCTTGTCTTCACGATAAAGTGATTGCAGCTGCTACGGATGTCATTGCTAGTTTATCTGTTAGCCATAAACAGGTTGCAGTGTGTTGCTTGAAGCTCTGTTTATCATTTTTTTTTGTGGCGAAGGTGTAATTTATTGCTGAGCCTGAACATCTTGTTAGCCACAGGTTGGTGTCCCTGGTATTTTAGGCGGTATCATCAAGGGCTTAAAAGCTGGTAAAGCGGAGCAAGACATGCACCCAGCAAATCATGAGAAGTATTGTGAGAATTTAGAGAGCTTATTCTCAAGTCCGCCGTTTTTAAAACCTTCCCAAGATGGGAAGGATGATCAAGAAATTCTGGAGCTTCATATAGGTTAACTATCTTTTGTTTTAATCCTTTTTACCTCTACCGCCATCCTCTTTGTAATCGTAGTCTAACTGTTTTGGTGCAGACGATCTTGTAATTGACGGACCTCTCATAATTGATGGACCTGCTCCCCCTTCTTCAATTGAGAAGAACAAGAATGAAAAGAAAGGTATAACCGTTGTATTCTCTAGGTCGAAGCTTTTTTAGTGGTCTTGACTTGATGCCCCGGTGTTTTCTTCGCAGACAGGGGAACAGAGAAGGAAAGATTATTTGAAGGCATGACAAGTGATACAAAACCCAAAATGAGGACAGCTGAAGAAATCAAGGCTAAATATAGAGACATTGGGGTACTTAACTACTCCTTCCACAAAAAGATTAAGTACTTCTTGAATATTTAATGAGTATTTCAAGAGACTTCATGGCTATATAAAGCGTAGACAACAAATGGGGATTACGTTCTAACGTGGTCGATTGTTTCAGGATGTGTCTGCAGGTGCAGCAGCTGCACTTGCGAGAGATAAGCTTGCAGAACGCCAGGAAAAACTTGAGGTACAATTTTCTTTTAATGGAGGCCTCAGATCCCAAATTATGCTAATGTCAGTCAGTCACAGGCACATGACACTATCTATTTCAGCCGTTGATGAGTGTAGGACTTACTGTGAAGTCCACAAACATCAATGGCTGTGCACGGATATGAGACACTAGCAATCCCAAATTATGACATAGGATTTACTTGTCTGAGTTATCTTTCGCTGTTCTAACAAAAGATGCATTCTCATTCCACGGCATTGAGAATCCTTGCGTTGTGTAATTTTGTTTCCGTCACTACACAATTCATGATTCATCTGCTGATGAGCATGTCTTCTTTGCACACTCCAGAAACTCAGCCAAAACTCAGAAGAACTGCGAAGCGGAGCTGAGGACTTCGCGTCAATGGCGAGGGAGCTCGCCAAGAGGATGGAAAATCGAAAATGGTGGCAAATATGACTAGCTGACATCAATCAGTTACCAGTGATTATACGTTTCATCAAGATTTATCTGAATCTTGCTGCTCCGGTTCAAGAAAGGTACCCCAATTGAGCGTTCTACTATGCACATTCTAATTTTTTATTTTCCCACATTCTACTGCATTTGATCCAGCATTGCCACAATCTGTATTTTTTGTACATAAATTGCTAATACTTTTCTTATATTGTGTCTGTCCCTGTAAATCATTGCCATCTTTTCTTCGGGGTTCTGGAATTTGTATCAAATTTACATGCTAAAATGTTTGGGTTCGGTTTGGCTTTGTGTTCTCGAACAAGTTGAATCAAGATCAACTAGGACATAAATAAAGCATTGAGTCAAACTCTTCTTTGGTGTCAAGGCAATAGCTATGATTAGTCATCGACTTCAGGGAAAGGGTAGAAGAATGGGAGCTATTATTAGACATATGATGCATTACAGACATATGATCGTTACACTTCAACCGAGTTATTATATTCTACCTCCTAGAAAGAAAATAACTTAAAGTCAAAATCCACAACAATGCATTTATTCAAAACTTTTACCCTGAGCACACGTAATGGAGCCGTAGAGAGTTAACTTCTTGGTGTGTGAAATTTAATCAAACGTGTTAGACAGTAAAATCATAATCAGACCGAGTATATCACTTAGTTTGAATCGTATATTTTTTCTAATGATTAATAATTATGGATGAACTGCTTAAACTTAATTATATTGTGTGCGTTTGTGATTGTACCGTTAATACTTTGGTCCAATTTCTTCCATCAACCGTAGTCTTCCAACCAAAACGAGCTAGGACTCAACAAAATGGAACAAAAATGTGCACGAACCGCATGCGGTTGATTCTTTGATTTATTTTCCT
Organism: Crataegus laevigata; assembly: GCA_963580275.1. NCBI lineage: Eukaryota > Viridiplantae > Streptophyta > Magnoliopsida > Rosales > Rosaceae > Crataegus > Crataegus laevigata. Next base: position 6,844,696 of record OY756951.1, read on the forward strand.
TAAAGGAAAATTAATGAAAATTGCTTGAAAATTTTGAGTTTTAACAATAAGGAAAAAATAAAAAGTAAAGTGAATTGTATTAATATTGACTTTTTAATGTAAAAATATATTTTTTTATTAAAATAAACAGTATTAAATTATTATTTTTTTGTTAAAGTTTCTTTACTTTATCCTTGGGTCTAAAAGTCTGACATTTGATTTGTACGTCCACGTTTTTCTCACTGAACACAGAACACCTTCAATCATAACACTAGGAGGGTCAATTATAAATACTAGGACGGTTTAGTACTTGGTTGGTTGAACCGGCCATGTGAAAGTTGGCGATCAATATTTCAACAGAAAAAAACATTATTCATGCGTGTCGCGCTGCGATTTCAATTATCGAAAAACAAACGAAAAAAATACAACCAAGCATTGTTCACTGTTGAAGACCAATTATTGTCCTTTTACTTCTCATCTAAAATTAGCCTTTATTTCCAAGCCTTAAATTTTGAAAATTAAAATTGACTTTTAATGTTTCATAAGGGCAAAAACGAAGTCGGCAAAGAACAAACGAAAAAATAATTTAATACATCAAGTATCATAATACAATTAATTAAAAAAAATTAAAAATTTTAATTAATTATAGGGAGCTTTAATAAAACACCCCTGACACTGTTTACTTTTAACGAAAAACCACTTTTTTACCTTTAACTGTCACTATTCATTATACCTTCAAAAAGGACTTTTCATTAAAACTGTCACTATTCAGGAACTTTTCGTTAGTTTTCCTTTAATTATATTATTATAACTTGATGTAACGGGTCATGTTTTTCATACACCAAATGTTCTATCCACCAATAGGAGCCAGATTTTGACCGCGTCCACTCCCCGCCATATTTCACATCGTTACGTCTCTCTTTTGCCTCACATCAATAAAATGAAAGATATTTCCCTCCCCTCTTATTTAAAGTCACAGTCAAACCACGTCAACGTCTTATATTGATTTTTTTTATAAAGACAATAAAGCAAAAAATAATGTGTGAGAAGATGAGAGGTAAGGGACTGAGAATAGAAGGGTAGAGAATCATAATCCCTATAAAATTCTTATCTTTCTTTTTCCATTTTTTCCTTTCTAAATTCGCAATTTTTAATTTGTTTCTACGCGCACCAACATCCAATATATAAACAAAATCAAAATCTCCAAAGAAATAAGCTTTTAACGCAGAATCCATTTTCTTATCATCCACCAACAGAGGGGAGAGAAACAGTTGCAACTTGCACAATCCTAGAGAGAGAGAGAGAGAGAGAGAGGAGGACGAGCAACAAGAAGCACAAGTTGTATTTGGACGTGGAGGAGGGAGGCCCTTATGTTATCCTCCTCCTCCTTTTTATGACCGACTAGTTCCACTTCCACTCTCCATTCCGCCATCCAACCTGATAGCTCAAATCTTTCTGCATTTTCCCCATCTGGGTCTCTCCAATGGCGACTTGGGTCCTCTCAGAATGCACCCTAAAACCTCTCCCTAAATTCTACCCACATCCCAGAAACGCCCTCCCGTCAAAACCCACCGTTCCTTCCTCCCTCCGGCCGTTTCCCACCTCCAAAAGCACCAATCTTTTTGGGTTCAGAGAGGCAAAATGGTCACTCAATGTGAGTGCCCCATTTCGGGTCCCATCAGTGGACGGGGAAGACAATGGGAGAGTGAGCACAAATGGGGTTGGAGACGGTGGTGGATTCGACCCTGGTGCCCCTCCCCCCTTCAATTTGGGTGACATCAGGGCTGCCATTCCTAAGCATTGCTGGGTTAAGGACCCCTTGAGATCTATGAGCTATGTGGTCAGAGATGTGGCGGTGGTTTTGGGGATGGCGGCTGTTGCGGCTTACTTTAACAATTGGGTTGTTTGGCCTCTCTACTGGGTTGCTCAGGGCACCATGTTCTGGGCTCTCTTTGTTCTTGGACATGATTGGTACGTAAAGTTTGCTTTTTTTCAGTTGAAGTATCCATTTTTACACGTTCTTCTAGTTGAGTGTATTTTTCTACGTTAATTATTAAATTTAAGTTTCGAGATTTGTACTGTAAATTCTTTAGATTAATTAACACTCATTTAATTGGCAATTAATGATGCTTACAACCACTTAAGGGGCGGTCAACAAAAGTGTGCACTTTCTAATTCAGGACTTCAGTGCCTCTTGAATTGTATGCTTCTTGGGTTAGGTTAGTTGGCCGAGGCTTTTACACTCAAGTTTGAATCGTCGTCCATGTTGCTGTTAGAAAAAGAAAAAAAATATTTAAATGCTCGTTCTGCTTGCAATGTGGATTTTTTTGCAGTTTTTCTTAGCCGATTGATGTGAATTGTTTGCTGTTGTGTTTGTGCAGTGGCCACGGAAGCTTCTCGAATAATCCGAAGCTGAATAGCGTGGTCGGTCATCTTCTTCATTCTTCAATCCTTGTCCCATACCATGGATGGTTAGTTTTCTTTCAGAAAATATAATCCTGTCCAAACATGTAACAACTTGCACAGTAACAATTGGCCGTTTACTGTCACAGGAGAATTAGCCACAGAACTCATCATCAGAACCATGGACACGTCGAAAATGACGAGTCTTGGCATCCGGTGAGTTTCCGTTTTTGTCATACTCTGTTCTTAATTCGGCGTGTCAAATTGTTCATCCTATAGATTTTGTTTTTCATTAACTTCGAAGAAGTTATTTCGCTCGTAATTAGTCTCATCTGGTTTTGCAGTTGCCTGAGAAAATTTACCAGAGTTTGGATAAGATGACTCAGATATTTAGGTTCACCTTGCCATTCCCCATGCTTGCTTATCCTTTCTATCTGGTGAGCCTTCTGCTTCCTCGCTTCTTCGTTACTCACACGATCAATGAGCTTGTGATGTCTTTTTCTGATGTCTTCTGGTATATGCTGCTGATTTCAATCACAGTGGAATCGAAGTCCGGGAAAGAATGGCTCTCACTACAATCCAAACAGCGAACTGTTTCTCCCGAATGAAAGGAAAGATATCATTACTTCCACTGCCTGTTGGACAGCAATGGCTGCGCTGCTAGTCGGTCTGTCTTTCACAATGGGTCCTGTCCAAGTGCTTAAGCTCTACGGTGTTCCATACTGGGTAGGTTCCGTCTCTATATGCTCACGCTTCTGCAATGCTGGCATAAACGAATGCCTTTACCGAGTCTTCCTTCTCTCATATTACAATTGTTTCTTTGAAATTTGCTTCCGAATGCAGATGTTTGTCTTGTGGTTGGACTTAGTGACTTACTTGCATCACCACGGCCACGAGGACAAGCTTCCATGGTACCGTGGGAAGGTAAAGTGTTCGATTTTGTTAAATCTCCAAACAATGCAAATGCTTTCGCACTTCTGAAATATTTTGTATCTATCAACCAGGAATGGAGTTACCTAAGAGGAGGATTGACAACCATCGATCGCGATTACGGTTGGATCAACAACATCCATCATGATATCGGGACTCATGTTATACATCATCTCTTCCCTCAAATCCCACATTACAACTTAATAGAAGCAGTGAGTACCCCTTCAAACTAATCTCTTTGGCCGAAAAGTCAATTCAATTATGTACCCTGTTTTAATTCTCAGCTTGTTTTCCATTTGTTCGTTCCAGACGGAGTCAGCTAAGCCTGTGCTTGGGAAGTACTACAGAGAACCGAAGAAATCGGGCCCTCTCCCACTTCACTTACTGGGAGTCCTTGTAAGAAGCTTTAAACAAGATCATTACGTGAGTGATACAGGGGATGTTGTATATTATCAAACCGATAAGGAACTCGCCGGATCAGCAGTCCCAGAATGAAGCCGTGAAGTCTTAAGGTACAACGATCAAAGCGTTACAGCGTGCCAAAGGATTAAGTTCTTTGTGACCACTTGCTTTAATCCCCGGGCAGTTTCCCGGCTCTCCATTACTAGTCTGCCTTTGGCAGCCATTCTTTTTCTTAAGAGAACGAAGTGCCTTGCATAGATACATTGCAGGCTGTTGAATTGTAACACGTGGGAATATGTATAGTGAAGTATAATGATTTGAATGAAAAGGGTTGAGTCTTGAAATTTCCGAATGATTTCTGCTCAGGCTCGATCAGTTTACTGAACGAACTGCACTCGTGAAGGAAGATATTCGCATTTGATCCTTCCGAATGCCGTCTGGGCCGCAAATGCCGCTCATGAATGAAGAACATAGATTATACGGTGCTCTCCAACGAATGCAGGAAAAGCTGCTCGGGAGCCATCTCCACGGAGCTGCAAAACCTCAAAGTAATACAATTCTAAGCATTTTGTTACGCATTTATGCAATGTGCAAGCTAAACAAGGCACGGGAACCTATATACCTGAACAAATTCAAGGTCGGATGCATCCGCGGCTCTTGATATTGTCTCTGCATCATCATCCACAAATACCCCAACAGGCTGCGCACCCTACTTTCTTGCAACTCTTGAAATCTCCTTTGCAACAGAAAGTGAAACCGAACGTTTAGAGTGGGCCAATCGATATTATCTACACTAAGGGGAATGGGCGGGCTTAGCCTCACAATGGGCTAGTAATAATGTAGTTCAAAATCGTCTTTGGCGAGAGCTCTCACTTACCAGTAAATAGGAGTACCACTAGACCGTAGTATTAAGTGGCAATACGAAAACGCTTTAAATCCTTTAAATGAGTTTGGGTTAGTAAAAACCCAAGTTAGGAAATACGTTAGGTGAGGGCCGCGTGGCTAAGATGTTGGCCCAAAGTTAGTATTCTTGACCCAACAAAAAGGGACCCATAAATATTTTAATTTTTCTTTTTCTTTTTTCGGCCTAATATTTCCATTTTTTTTAGGAAGGTTGGCCTATTATTTTAAGAATTTTGGCAAAATGGAATTTGAAAGGTGTCCTTGCGGAGGGAAAGTAAAATACTTTAGAATATCGTGTTGTTAAAAAGAATATATAGAGAGTTTCAAATATATGAATACTCGTAGATTTGCACTAAACTCGGCTTATATGATTAAAGTTGAGCCGTAACAACAAAAAACTTGATTTGATCATTCTTTCTCTGTAACCTTTTTTTTGCAAGAAGACAACAGAAGTGCGAAAATTATTTTTCAAATAATATAATAAGATAAGAAAGAAGTGGGCGTGTCATCCTCGTCACCAATCACCGAGATATTGGAAATTGAAAAGCAGGAGGAAGCTTCGTTTATGGGGGATTTTGGACACTATATTTGTTGGATTGAGAAAGTTTGCTCATGGGCGGCTGGATGGACCAAGCAAGGACAAACGTCAGTGTCGTGCGCCCCACACGCCATTGGCCTAACAATTTTGTATAAAACAAAAAACAAAGGCAGAACGCTGCGTTTTGCTTTCCATCCTGGCACTGAAACGTTCCAGCAAGGATGGATGGACGGACCTCTCCTGAGCCCAATGAGAGGATCCTCCTGACCAAGGATCCAAGACCGTTGGATGAAAATCCAACGGCTATCATTATTATAACTTTAAATGAACCCCCTTGTTTGTAGCCGTTGGATTTTTATCCAACGGCCTTAGATCTTTGGTCAGGAGGATCCTCTCCTTGGGAGTCCAGAGGTGACCACCCAACTTCCAATGCAAATGATCAGATATAGTGCAGTGCCCTCACTCCTAATGCATCTCAATTCAGGACTGCCCATTTTTCAACGGCTATACCACATAGACTATTCCACTGGAGTAGTCCGTCTGTATAACACTCTTTGAAATGGATGGAAGGAAGAATCCAGAATTTCTAAAAGCAGGCCAACGCGTCAACATCCTGTAGAAGTACACGGACGCGTGGACAGCAGGGTCAAGTTTGTCATTTCACTGTACAAACAGAGGAAAAATATCGAAATACAAAGGAATTGGAGGGCATTTTCGCCCTTTCACTATTAATGAACATTGTTTTCGGTTTGAGTTTTTGTATATATAAATGCCTAACCTAAACCCTAGATTGTTTGCATTAGCCTTAAATTATGTTAGGACTAGGATAACGTTTGTGATAACCAACCAAGTTTGTGTCAAACCAAATAAAATCAACGTTTGTGCATTATTTGGCCAGTATTTAATTTGAAGATTTGACTTATTTACATTTTCGAATGTCATCGGTATTGTGTGTTTTAATTTTCTCGCATTAAATTGTCTTACTGTTTCGAAATGCCAATGTGGCGTAACAAAGAATGGTGAAATCTCTCTCTAGTAACATGATGTGATGAGATATGTAAACGCACTAGTGTATACACCCAAGAGGCACAAGATAAGCTTGAAGTGTCATGTATTTAACCAGTTTCTCAAATGAAATTGGAACTGTGTTAGATTGGGCTAATGAAATGAGCTAGGGTTTGCACCTGAGCAATGAACCATTTAGATATTCAGTAGCCTATGATGCCTTAAGATGTCAGGAGTTTCCTCAAACCAAGTACAAACTTCGTTGAATTGAACAACCAACGGGCTAAACAGCGAGCAACCTCGTTTGCAAGACCGCGAATATGGGAAGATAAATCAAAGTAATAGTTTCGAATCCTTCTCCGTTTCTCTTAATAATAATAATTTTTGAAATAATAAATAAATAAAATCCAAAAAACATAGATTACAACGCAGAAACGATTTATTTTCCAAATCAGTTGCAAGATTTGATCAGACTGAATACAAATACATTTCTGTCACTGATGCGTTTATCATCTCTGTGGAGAACTAGAAATTAGCATCTCCCAGATGGAGAGGGAAGATAAATAAATAAATACAATAATACAATGAAAAAATATAGCAGAGCATATTCGCCTCCTATCTAATTTCTCCAAGTTCTGGAGCCTAACTTGGTCTCCTTTCTCCTGCCCAGATTTTGAGGGCCTTGATTGAATTGAATTGGTTTGCTGTGGCTTTCCCCGTTTTCTTAGATTACAAGTAACTGTAATTTTATCGAAAGACTAATAAAAAACTTCGACGTGTCGATTTCTTCAGCGGATGACCGGAGCACGGGACCGTTGCTTACGCCCTCTGCTCCTGTTCTATGTACATCTGCTCCGCCCACGACGGAAGCATTTCGTGACCCCCATTGTTGAGGTGATAATACCTTTGCTTCTTGTCTGCACCAAACAGCTCAGACCTCTCGGAAGAAACATCCCTAACTAGGGTATTGACCCAAGAGACATCCGGTTCCTCAACTGCCGGTGACTTAAAGCCGGGTGGTCCGGCATTGTTGCTTCGGAACCCAAAAGAAGCAGACTTCTTCAGCTTGTTCAGCTCGTCTCCTTGCATTCCCCAATCCAATTTCCCACCAGGTGAGCCCCAATCTGAGGACTGCCTCATGGTGGAAGAATTAACTGGAGCTTTAAGCCCGGGAAGATGGTTCATTGCTCCGCGGTCAATGAAACTCTGGCTCCGCTGCTGTGCAAATGCAGCAGACCTGGAATTCATAACGGCTGCTGCAAGAGCACTGGGTGAGTCAAGCCCAAATGATGAGGGCTTCCTCACCGGAGAGGATGACAAGTTGGTTGGGTAGCTCGAACGAAGCTGGTTCATGTTTTGGCGATGGTTTGGGGTTGAAGGCTTTAGAGAGAGTCCCTGCAATTGAGACGACAAAGAAGGATCGAAGGATCCGAAAGCATCATCAAGGTTAGTTGGCTTCAATTCTCCATGCCTGCTGTAGGACGGTGAGGAGGAGAGACGAGATATCTCATCCCACAAGTGCTGTTGCTGTTGTTGGCTTGAATGACTATCTAGTCCTAGCAATTCCATCTCCAACTCCAAATCTCGGGCACTACACGCACTCTTCAGCCTGCTACCGGGAAGCTGCAAGGCAGGCGGGGTGAGGTTAACTTTGTTCTGCCACAAACCTCCGCTCTTAGGAGGCGAAGCGGCAGCCAGTGGAGACATGGGCGGTGTTGATGTAGCTGGCATAGACATAGCTGATGAACCCAGAGCTAACGGGCTCAAGGCTGCCATATCTGCTGCACTAACTGACATTGACCTTGGCGAAGGCATGGCTGAACCCGTAGAAGCATACACCGGGCGTAGTTCTTCGGGTCGGTGAGCAAAGAAGCACACTTTCCTCGTGCAACCGGTTTCATCTTTGCAAAGGCGGGTTCGATATTGTGCAGGATGGAGCCAGGACTCAAAGACACCATGAGCATACTCACAGACATCTCCCTTCTGGCACGATCCTTTGCGGAACTCAGGGCAGGGAACACAGCTGTATGGGTACTTTTTTGGGTCTCTCCTCCTGGCGTTTTCGCCCGGGTGAACAAAAGGGCACTCTGTCCAGTCATGAGAGTAGGCCCTCGAGCACGGCTTCACCTTGAAAGTGAACATTCTGAACTCATCTGTACCATATATCCCATTGTTGATATCAGGCAACGATATATCAATCGGATATTCTTTCTTCTCACTTCCCTCTTTCAACATCCGGGGGCTTGAAACCTTCTGTTGGTCTCCCTCTTCAGTAGCAATCTGATCGCTTTCCATAACTGACTTATCGCCTCTCAACAGCATCTCCATGGCCTTCCTTCTTGAGCTGCACGGCGACTTCAAAGCTGGGGCAATCAAGTCAACGGGCTTGTTTCCGTTAGCATCGACGCAATTAGCATCAGCGGATGCATCAAGCAAGAGCTTGACAACCTCAAGTGAAGCAGTGGAACCGCCAGCAGCGGCGCAGTGAAGGGCAGTGACCCTATCTGAGCCGCAATACCTGTTGACATCAGCCATGCCAGACTGAATTATATACTTCAGAACCCTAGTGCTACCGAACATGGCAGCGATCATAAGCGGCGTCCTCTCTTCGAACCCCATCTTCTTTGACCCGATTCTTCTTCCATACCAAAAGCCGGCCTCATCAATATGGAAACCCTTCTCTTCTACTTCAGTCCTGAAAGCTTCGAGATTGTCCGAGGCGGACAATTCGACCAAAACCGATTTCTGCTTCTGGAATTCGCTTTCCATGATGAAATTTGAGGGGCTGAGTTTATTTTTGGAACCCTTGCACATATCCAAAGTCCTGCATCATCGTAACAACAAAAGTTCAATATACCACTCCATTTCAATAACTGGTAGCAGATTTACAGAAGCTACTTCAATGTAAAGTTGCTCATATCAGCAAATAAATTAAAAAAGCACTTCCACAGCTGCATAATTGTTGAATTTAAGATTTTACACAAATTGAACAGAGAATTCACCCACCTCGTCAGAAAGAAAAAAAAAACCCTAAAAACTAAATCTCGAAAATATATGATTGGTTTTTCCAATTGAGTTCCAAAAATAATCATAAAACTTCACAAATCCATAAAATTTTCTCCTTAATTATCAAAATATAACCCAAAAGAACCCAGAAATCAGTGAAAACAGACAGCCCCAGATCCAAAAATTCAAACTTCTACCCAATTAACTCAAAACCCAGAAATATTTCACAAAACCCAATTGAAACCACACAGAATTATATCAAAAAACTCAATCCAAATACAGAAAGATTCAAACTTTAAGGTTCTACAAAGCTCAAACAATCAAGCCCCAGAAAGCTTTTCCTTACCTTTTAAGTTTCAAGTACTCAACAGATCTCCGGAGACAGAGAGTGACAGATAGTAGGAGGAGGATGATAACGTGTGCGATTCTTGTTAGAGAGAAAAAGATTGACGAGGAACCTCGAGTTAGAGGCGCTTGGAGTTATGAGGAAACTGAAGGCTTTGGGGATTTATATTGCTGTTGGGTGAGGGTCTGAAAGGATGGAGGAAGGAAAGCGTGACTTTCCTTCTGCTTTGTTTCGTGGGTGTGTGGAATTTGGTCAAAGTCAAAGCTTCAAAGCAAGGGCAAGCTCTTTATGACTGTCCTATTAGAATTGAGGATGTGGGTTTTCTGGTGAATGAAATTCAAATTCGGATGGAATTCAGGTTAAATGCGAAGAGGTTGGACCGACTCGCCCTTTATTCCACCTGCACCAACACCTCGTTTACGGTCTGAACGAAAACACCCCAAGTCCAAAGTGGAGTTGTCCTTCACGTGTGTTAGGGTTTTCATGGTTTTCTTAATCTAGTTCGCACTTGTGCACGTACCTCCCATCTCCTACTTCTTTTTATGTTTTTTTTTTTTTTTGAGAACTGGAAATATGCATAATCAGGGCCGAAGCTAAAAGACATAGAGGCCTATAAAGAGGCAAAAACCAAGGAAAGAAAACACAGAGCAACAATGGAGGGTACAAATCTTTAGATTAGACCTCGACGCCAACCGGTCCGCCGCTATATTGGCTGATCTCAGAACCCAAGACCAGCGGCACGTCTGAAATAAATCCCTAAGCCGCAAAGTTCTTGTCAACATAGGGAAAGCGTCTTAGCTGCCAGAGGAACTACCATTAAGCAAACAAGAAATGCTCTTCTTAGAGTCCGACTTCACAACAATACACCCTAATAATAACGCATGAGCATCCGCCTCTGCACCACTTGGAGCATGAATCTGCCATTGAAAAAGTAAAGGTAATGTATCATTTTTTAGTTTTTGGTTTTGGTTAGAGGAGAATATCACCTTGAAAAAGTAAAGGTAATGTATCATTTTTTGTACCACCTACATTGAAGGAGGAGAAAGATTCAAGACTTGATGTGCACATGATTAGTTGATGTAGCAGTACGTGGATTGATTTGGTTGGAAAATGTCTTATGTGCGATTATCACATGTTGATAATGTAACTTTTACATTAGAAAATTAAAAGCGCTTTGTATGTGCTTATAAAGTTGGGTGTACCTCTTCAACGTGTCTTTCTCATGGTGGGAACATGACAATAGTGTGCTTCTTTCTCGTGGTAGAAACAGAACAACAGAGAAGATCCGGGCGACCTACTTAGGGCTTAAGAGCGAGCTTTATTTAAGAGAGAATGGGGAGTGAGTCAAAAGGCCATTTCCCCTCTTGGTTGGGGGCTTTCGGGCTTGAGTTTTTAGTGGAAACTTGACCTTATTTATGATACCAAAGCAGGTTTGCTTACGTATTGAGTCCAATGGCTCAAGTGATCCCTTGTCACGTACTGTGTGTTGTTTAAGTGTTAGATATAAATGACATCACGTGTAAAAGAGTGTTAAGAGCGAGAATCTCACATTGAAAAATGACATTGCAAGTGCTTATAATGAGTTGGGCTACTTCCACCTTCTCAATAAATTTTATGTTGAAATCTTAACTTTTTTTAATCGCATACCAGAACCTAATGAGTGTCTTATTTTTCATTTTCAATATGACGAACGTTGATCAGAAAAAAAAAAAAGAGGTGCCAACGTAAGCGGCATGCGGCACTGCTCGTAACTTTCCGCCCCCTTTTTTGCTTTTGGGATTTGCTTTGCTTGACAACTCGAGTGTGGGAGATTCATACTCTAATTGAAGATCCCCTAACAAATAAATTATTTAATTGTAATGATAATTGGTGTCACAGTGGTGTTGTATGGATGATAATACATATTTATATACGTTTGTCCAAAATCAAACTCATTTTATTAAAAAGACGATTCTACATTACGGAATGACTAATTTTTTTATTGGGAGTGGATAATTTAATTGATATCTAAATTTTATATTAAATTTTGTCATGATAGCACACCTTGTTTTCACTTTTTTTTAGATGAATATTCCAATATATATCTAAAGAAAAACTTAAAACAAACATGTTTCTTAAAGAACAAGGAAGACCGATTGAGGCCATTGCTCGTGTTGTGATGAACTGCATAATTTTCATTCATAACTAATTGAAATTCATCTTCTGTTTTCAATTTAGATAAAATTTAGAAGTTAAACTCAATTTATTTTCTTTTAAAATATCTTAAATCTATCCGGTTATATTCAGCATCAAAATGTTCCCTTTTATCTGTTACCTTCATAGTTTTTCTTTGCTCATAAAGCACATGAAATTCTGGTAATTAATATGACTAAAGTCGATAGGAGTGTGATATCCACGCACCCCATTTTACTTTTTACACGCATTTTTAATTTTCAACCGCCTGATCGGATTAATTGAAAAAGATTAATAGACAGAAATTATCAAGAAGTGTGTAAAAAATAAAATATAACATGTGAATAGCACAATCCAAATCGATAAATACAAAAAGATCAACTCACGCCAACACTCGACACCAGTTTCAGGTTGTGTTTACGCAGTAAGAAACAGAAAGAATGACCAAGAGCTGAGTGGAATGGGAACGAAGTGCACGAAGAGGTTGGACCAACTGTGACCGAATAGCAACAGATAAATATATATTCCAAGCTGTGACGCTTAAAGCCGCGTTCTTCTTCTTCTCTTATAATTTTGACCGACTTTCGGTGGGGGACGGACAGGAACAGCATTATTGGAATCTCTGACTCAGCCTTCCACCATGGACGTCTGTGAAAAACCCCTCTCCCTCTCCATATCATTATTTTTTTCTTCTGATTTTTCTATTTGTTAACGCGGATTACAAGTCAATGAGACTATTTTGATATGAAATTATTTAGGAAAAACGAATGTGGTACACCTTTTCATTTTTGTTTTGTAAACAAAATTGTTTTCACAACTCGAATCTTTGACATATCAATCATAAAAAAATAATTTTTTAATTACGTCGAGACTCGTCTTCTCTTTTTATATTAGTATTAAATTATTAATATAATATGTGTGATGAGTGTGACTGAATGTTAATCTGAACTTTGCTTTTGTTGGACTTCTGACTTGAATTTTGTTCAAGCCCTTGATGCTAGCTAAGGAAACGTTGAGAGATTCATAAGTTTGACAAGTGGTCCTCACTCATTTGTTACTTGTTTACTGCAGGCTTTCAAATTATTTGGAGGTTAAATAATAAGTCACAGCATATTTAATTTCTAATTTTGTTAAGGTGCAAGCTAATAAAACAAGCAGCAAAAACATTGTACAGTTGGTCTATATATAAATAAGTTTCCAGCTACATATTGTTGGCTGCTCTCTCATTTCAGCTTTGGTAAAAAAAAAAAGATATATTTTATAAGAGTGGAGTGTTGATTTAGGCCATCTCTAATCGAGGAGACTATGTTTAGTCTCCATCTAGATTATTGCTATGCAAGAAATTATTTTTTAATAAATAGTGTTAGACCGTATTTATATACCATCTCCAACTAAAAATGACTAAAAATAAGCCTCCTCAATAATTTATTATTTTAAGTTTGTTCTTTAATTTTATTGGTTAATTGAATTAAATTACCATATTAAAATAAGGTTCTCGAACATATTTTGAGGGTCACTTGTTGCCAATGGCGGAGCCACTAACAAGGCTAGGGTGGGCTCTAGCATAGGGAGAGTTTTAGTTGTTTAAGGTTAAAAATACTGATAATTTAAATTATTTTATTATTTTTAATTGTTAAAGCCCACCCAATAAGTAAAAGTTCTGAACAAAATGACTACTTTAAAAAAAAAGTAAGAGTTAATAAATATTAAATAAATTATTTACTTTAATCAATATCAAAATTTATTATTATTAAATTTCAAATTGTACACGGACGCTGACACACACGTCCCATTAAGTCATTTTATTTGATTAGTTTCTAGGGTCCTAGGGAGTAGTATAGTGATTAGATTAGGTTTTCTAGGATAGCCATCCGGTTTTAAAAAGTACATTTATTATTATATTATTTTAGGTTTCCTAGGAGTTGTACTAATTTATTATTATATTTCAACTTTTAGGGGTTCTGTCACTTTCAGAAAAGCTTTCGTCTCATCTGTGTCGTCTCTACACTGCAATTCACAGAAACAGAATCACAGAAACCAAGCATACATAACAAGTGAGAAAACTGATTGATTTTTCTTATAGGTAAGTTTTTAACCACTTTATTCTTATGTCTTGATGATTTTATTTGTTTATTGCTTTAATTTTAAGAATTCGTACTTTAAAATTTCAATTTCAAGTTTTTTTTTTTTTTCTGATAGTCTGATAGATTTCTTAGAAATATAATTTATTATATAAACTTGCATTATTGTTGTTCAATTTGTTAGGTTAACCTTCAATGAAGAGGTTAAGAACTATTGATTTCATTTTTCAAAAAAAGAGATGATGGTGATAAATTAGAGAATGATATACCTTCTGCATCTAATGATAATGCACTAATATCAACTAAGCAGCCTCATGATTCTCACCAGATATCTAATATAATTGAACATCAATAAAAAGTTTTTGATGATGCTTCTTTGGAATTGGAACGAGACCCGGGAAAACGGATTCAAATACATGAGCATCCTATTAATCAACAAGATGAAGTTTGACGTGCTTATATCAAAGATGGGCCTTACCAACCGAAATTTCTTGAGTATCCTAGGTCTCGGTTTGGATCACAATATCGTCGATTTCAGTATTCTTGGTTTTCACAATTTCCATGGTTAGAATATTCTCTGACAACAGATAGAGTGTATTGTTTCCCACGCTTTCTTTTTGGGACTGGTCCAGCAAGTCGTCCGGCCCTAACTGTTGATGGGTTTAACAATTGGAAAAGAGTTAACGACGGAAAGAATTGTATATTTCTTTCTCATATTGGAGGTCCATCTTCATTACATAATACTTGTGTTTCACGTGTGGAGGAATTGATGAATCCATCTCAGCATGTTGACAAGGTTATTAATCGACAATCAAAAGAAGAAATTTTGAAGAATCGGTTGCGACTCAAGGCTACAATTGAGTGTGTTCGATGGCTTACATTTCAAGCATGTCCTTTTAGAGGACATGATGAATCAATGGGTTCGAAAAATTGTGAGAATTTTATTGAATTGGTAAAGCATACAGCCAAGTTTAATGATAAGGTGGCTGCAGTTGTTTTAGAAAATGCACCAAAAAATGCCAAATATTCCTCACCCATGATCCAAAATGAGGTTTTGAACATTCTCGCCAACATAGTACGAAGAAAAATTCGTGAAGAAGTCGGGGATGGTGTTTTTTGTATTCTTGTTGATGAAGCACATGATATTGCTCATAGAGAGCAAATGGCCATTATTTTAAGATTTGTTGATAATGATGGTTTTCTACGATAAAGGTTTTTAGATATTGTGTGGGTTGAAGACACTACTGCAACAACACTTCACAGAGAGATAAAAAAAGTCCTTGCTTTCCATGAGTTGCCTATAAACAAGTTACGAGGTCAAGGCTACGATGGTGCGAGTAATATGCGAGGTCGGTGGAATGGGCTACAATCTTTATTTATTAAAGAGTGTTCATCTGCTTATTACGTGCATTGTTTTGCTCATCAACTGCAATTGGCATTAGTTGTAGCATCAAAAGAAGTAGTTGTTATCTGGTTATTCTTTTCAGCATTAGGTTCAATTGTAAATGTTATTACTACTTCTCCAAAGCGTCATACTCAGCTGCAGGTTGCACACGCAGTGAACATTGAAGAGTTGGTGGGTGCTGGTGAACTTGAGACGGGAAGATGAGCTAATCAAATCGGTACTATACATCGACTTGGATCTACTCGTTGGGGTTCTCATTATGATTCAGTGTGTGACTTGATACATATGTACGACGCGTCTTGTACAGTACTTGAGAACATAAAGAATGATAGATCTGCTACAAACTCTTTGCGTGGGGAAGCTACTGGTGCTTATAATGCAATCAGATCTTTTGAATTTACTTTCATCTTGCATCTATTGCAGGAGATCATGGGAATCACTAATATCCTTTGTCGTGAACTGCAAAATAAGTCACAAGACATTTTGAATGCTATGAACCTAGTCACTACTACAAAGGATGTCCTTCAGAAGTTGCGATTGGATGGTTGGGCTACCTTTATTGATAAAGTGAGTTTTATTCTGCAAAAAACATGACGTTGATATGCCCGATATGAATACTCAATACAAAGTAGGAACTGGCCGTTCTTGTCAGCAAGCAGATCATATTACATTTGAGCATCATTATCACATTGATATCTTCAATAATGCAATAAATTTTCAATTGGGAGAGCTAAATAGCAGGTTTAGTGAGGAGGCAATGGAATTTCTTATTCTCAGTTCAGCTTTAGAACCAAGAGAAGCTTTTAAGGCGTTCAACATTGATCACATTTGCAAGCTTGCAGAGAAATTTTATTCTATGGATTTCACAGAAAAAGAGCTACATACGTTGAGATGTGAGTTGAAAATCTATGAATCAGACGTATCGCATCATCCTGTCTTTCAAAAAATGTCTACTACTTCGGAATTATGTCGGGGATTTGTTGAAACAAAGAGGTCCGAAAGGTACTATTTGATTGATAGGTTAATTCGACTTGTGTTAACTCTTCCCGTTTCTACAGCAACTACTGAACGAGCTTTTTCAGCAATGAATCTTATTAAAACAAGATGTCGCAACAAGATGGAAAGTGAATTTCTAGCAGATTCAATGGTTGTATACATTGAAAAAGAGCTTGCCGAAAAGATTGATTCAGAAGAAATAACCAAGGATTTCAATTCCATTAAGGATCGAAGGGCACAACTTGAATATGTATTTTTTCTTTTATTTGTTAAGTTGTTATGACAAGATTGATGATGTATGTTTCTTTCTACTATAAGTTGCAACTTCAAATGTTTTCTTTGTTAAATCTAGTTGAAACTTGCTTTATTCATAATTAAATTTCTTACTTTAAATTATTGCTTTCAAGTTTGTCATTGTGTAACTTTATGTAAGTAACAAAAAAATTTAACCATTTGATCTCCTAGTAATAATTTTAGTTTAGCCCACCCACCAAATAATTCCTGGCTCCGCTATTGCTTGTTGCTAAATGTTGTTTTAAGTTTCATATTGTTTAAGTTTCATGTTATTAAATATTTTAATTTTACTTGCATGTTAACAACTTGGACAATAAAATAAGGTAAGATAGTATGAAATTGTGAAAATGATGTGAGAAGTGGTGTAGAAATGGCTTAGGTATTTATAGAAAAAATTAGAATTTTTAATTTTTTTTTAATTTCGTCTTAAAAATAAAAAAAATAAAAAAAAGGCTACATGACGTCTGCTAGTAGCACAGCTAGGCTCAACTCTTCGGGCTGGCTGGCTATTTATGTTTGCCCAGCCATCTAGCCATTTGGCTATATTTTGGCCCAATGGGTCCCAAATATTTTTGGTCCAGCCCTCAATTGGAGATGGGTTTTGTGTCAAAACGAACTATGTTTTGGCCTATAGCCATTTGACCGGCTCGGTTGGAGATGGCCTTAGTCCCTGAATTATTTTTTCTGTAAAATAAGTCCCTATATACATTAAAATTTGCTAATTTCGTCCCTACTATTATATTCAAAACTATTTTATCCAATTTCTCACCAACTTAAGTCACTTGACACACTTTATAGTGTAATACCGTCATTTTCTAGCCTATAAGCTCTTAACAATTAATATAGGTTGCAAATCTAACGTCTAATTTACCCTTCAAAGCTATCTCCATACACGATTTGTGACATCCCACATCGCCCAGGGGAGTGATCCTTAAATGTATATTCTCATCCCTACCTAGCACGAGGCCTTTTGGAAGCTCACTAGCTTCGGGTTCCGTTGGAACTCCGAAGTTAAGCGAGAAGGGGGCTAGAGCACTCCCATGATGGGTGACCCACTGGGAAGTCGCTCGTGAGTTCCCAAAAACAAAACCGTGAGGGCGTGGTTGGGGCCCAAAACGGACAATATCGTGCTACGGTGGTGGAGCGGGGCCGAGAGGTGGTTGCACCCCGGCCGGGATGTGACACGATTTCTTTATGAAAAATTACCAATAAACCCTCCAATGTGTATCACATACAAGTAACATGACTTAAATTGACAAAAATTGAAAATAGTGGCTTCGAATATAATATTAGGGATGTAATTGGTAGATTTTTATAATTCAATGACTGATTTTTCTATAAAAAAAAGTTTAAGGACCTAATTTTCTCTCAAGTTATAATTTAGGGACTAAATTGGTAATTCATCTATTTTATAATGGTATAAATTATTGGGTATATTTATAAAATTTGACTATGTCACATCCCGTCCCGGGCGCAGCCACCTCCCGGGCCCGCTCCACCACCGTAGCACGATATTGTCCGCTTTGAGCCCCGACCACGCCCTCACGGTTTTGTTTCTAGGAACTCACGAGCAACTTCCGAGGAGATCACCCATCCTGGGATTGCTCTAGCCCCCTTCTCGCTTAACTTCAGAGTTCCTACGGAACTCGAAGCCAGTGAGCTCCCCCAAAAGGCCTCGTGATAGGTAGGGATGGGAATATACATTTAAGGATCACTCCCCTGGGCGATGTGGGATGTCACAATCCACCCCCCTTAGGGGCCCGACGTCCTCGTTGGCATACTTCCAACCAGGGATTGGCTCTGATACCAATTGTCACATCCCGGCCCGAGCGCAGCCACCTCCCGGGCCCGCTCCACCATCGTAGCACGATATTGTCTGCTTTGGGCCTCGACCACGCCCTCACGGTTTTGTTTCTGGGAACTCACAAGCAACTTCCCAGGAGGTCACCCATCCTGGGATTGCTCTAGCCCCCTTCTCGCTTAACTTCAGAGTTCCTACGGAACCCGAAGCCAGTGAGCTCCCAAAAAGCCTCGTGCTAGGTAGGGATGAGAATATACATTTAAGGATCACTCCCCTGGGCGATGTGGGATGTCACAGACTAAGATCAGGGTAAATTTTGGATAGGGTGTTAGTTTTTACACATGTGCCTCGGGTTCAAAATTTATATTCTCCTAAATTATTATAATAGTTTTGAACATCGGGTCGAATTGGATCAAAAGTTCTATATACGAGCATAGACTTTTAAACCAGGTTATTTTCGAAGGGTCGCATTTCCGCCTCTGGATTCTACTATTTACTTTTAACTTTAAGGTTGAATAAATAAATACAAATTATTGAAAAGAATTAAGGAGACGATTACAGAAGACACTAAGGGTGCGTTTGGTACGCAGACGGGACGGGACGGAACAGGACGGGACGGATGTTGTAAATTTTGAAAAAGACAAGGGGCATTGTTGTCCTAAAATGTTAAAAATTTCTGTCCCACAGACGTGGAACAATCCCGTTCCATGGGGGGGAGGTGGAACCAAAAATCATCCAAAACTTGTCCCGTGGAACGCCTCGTCCCACTCATTTTAGGCGTACCAAACGCGGGACGGAACGCCTCGTCCCGTCCCGTCCCACGTACCAAACGCACCCTAAAGAGACTAAGAGTGTAAGAATCACGACCCCTTCAAATGCCAAGTTAATTTGACTGTATTTGCAGCATTTGAATACATGACTTTTGGAGAGTGATGCTCTCCTGCGAATCAGAAGACGAAAAGCGAAGGTTGAAATTATCAAAATCTCATTCGGTTAAAATCTCAACTGTTCACTTATGAAAAATAATGCTCGTTCGAATGCATACAACTTGGGTTTTGTATGCCAAAGATAGGGTGCTATAATATGGGCTCCTATACATTTGAACATACAAAATTTTACTCAACCCTTTCTTGTGTCGAATTAATAAAGATTATCGATCCTGTTCATAAAAAATGAATATTTGTAGTTTTCATTTTTTTTTTTAACAACGAATGTAAACACCAATTGAGCAGACAATATAAAATACTTTGGACACATACGATTCTGCAATCTTACAGGTGTTCTTGGGCTCATTTTAGGCAGTTAGATTTTATTGGGCTTGATTTGGGCTTTCAAGTTTAAGGAGCTCAAATTCCGTAGTTAAAAGACTATAGGACCAAGGGCTTGATTGGGCCAAACTATTTATTTTAATCAAACAATTGGGTCAAATGTAATCGCTTGCTTTTGGGTATTTCGATGAAACCAACAACCCTAATCCACTACAAATGTGAATTTAGCCCGTTGATTAAAATATAGAGAGTTTTAATGAAACACTATCGTTACTATTCACTTTTAATAAAAAATAACATTTTTACATTTTTTTGTACTATTCACTTACATTTTTATTTGTCATTTTTCATTAAAACTAAAGTTTTAGATGACTTTTCGTTAGTTTTCTTTAAAATTATAAGGTCCGCATCTTTGCATGTATGTTGAAATTCCCAATGGACTAGAGTAATTTGAATTGAAATCTTCTGCACTCATTTTACGCGCGGTCTCTTTGTGGTTCTATCATTAATTAACACGTGTTTACAAATTCAATTCTCATTAATTCTATTATCATAAACTAATATGTGTTGATGAATTATATAACCGATGAGGAAGAAGTCACACACAAAATAAGTGCAAAATATTTAAACTTGAGTAATTTAAAATATCGTTTGGTGAGTACGAAACTAGCAAAACCTATAACTTTCTCCACGTTTTTGTTGTGAGTGTGGTTATAGTATTCTGAGTCCTCAAATAATTGACATGTACGTTAATATATAGACCCGAACAACAACTTGGCCATCTCAATTTGTTACTGTCAGGCGTAGAAAACAAGTTGTTTAGTCTCTGTCGTAAAGTTGTAGGTCGACAGAATATTTCAACCAAAATCCATTTCACACTATAAAAGCCAGCCAACAAGAAAATAAAATTGTATCAGAAAAAGGAAAAAGTATTGTTACAAATACCATGGATATAATCACCTATGGCTTTTGTATTTTTATAAAAATAAATACCTAAGGATTTATTATTTTTTAAAATAAAAATGAAGCACGAACAGAAGAACCAAGTGTGCAAGTATAAATCGAAGGTAGGGCATAACTGACCTAAGCAGTGACGCCGTGACGGATTCCAAATAATTTATTTCAAACTTTATCAAATAATTGATATTACTGTCACTTAATAATACGATCTAGTAATTTTTTTTCACTTGTAAGTGAGAAGTTTTAGGTTCAATTTTTTGCCAAAAGCGAATTTGAACCATATTATTGCTAACCCAATATGAGGTTTAACCTACTATTCCAACCCT
Source organism: Crataegus laevigata (assembly GCA_963580275.1). Taxonomy (NCBI): domain Eukaryota; kingdom Viridiplantae; phylum Streptophyta; class Magnoliopsida; order Rosales; family Rosaceae; genus Crataegus; species Crataegus laevigata. Next base: position 6,865,511 of record OY756951.1, read on the forward strand.
TTAATATATATTGAAGGAAGGTACGGTATTCATTAAATCAGAACACGTACAAACTGATGATATTGTGCACAAAATGAGCCTCGATAAAACCTTGTTGGGGCTTTCAACCCGGTCAAAGAGAAAAGAGTGTTCCGCACAAACAAGAAGACCTATCCTCAAATGACAGTACATAGGCAAATTACGAAACATCTTCGAATAAAATATCCCCTAGCAAATCAGGAGGTTCTTCAAACCACATGAACTGTTGATTACTACCAATTCCCACTCGAGCAAGGCGATGTGTTGTCGTGTTACTTTCCCGTTGAACGTGGTTTAACAACGGTTGAGGCAAAGATTTAAGTAAATAGAGTAGGATTCTCTACCATCCTAATCTCTCTACCCTTCCATGCCCTCCTATTTGAACGGTCACGGTTAAGTCACGTCAAGATCTTATATTCATTTTTTTATAAAGATAATAAGATAAAAAATAATGTGTAAGAGGAGGGTATGAAAGATAATGAGAATAAGAAAGTAGAGAATCCTACTCATAAGTAAATAGCAAAGGTCGTTGAAAATAAGACCAAAAGTTGAACAATCATCATCCTGACCCTTCATTAGCAGCCAAAACCATAATGGATTCTCCTTCGAATATTACATTCTTACCCATTGGGCAAAAAACTTGGGCCAACAAAATAGCTTGACAAGCAGCAAAAAGCTCAGCGTGGAAGGCAGAGCTTGTCCTTCCAATGGTACCAGCAGCAGCAGCGATGAGCTCCCCCGTGATCCTGGAAAACAATACCAACACCCAAGCCACAAGTGTAGATAATATTATTTGTTCAAAAAAAAAAATCATTTACTAACTAAAACTAATAATGAACTCTTTATTTCTTAATGCACATGAATGAATTAATTAATTAGTGATGTGATTGATTCACTTAAATTTGGGCTTAAAGATGGCATAAAGGGCACATTGCCGTTGAAGATCAGCCTCTATTTTAAATTCATATATATACTAACTTACAGGATATGTCAACTGCAATTTATTATAAATAGGTTCCAATCTAATTAAATATAATGAGTGGAGGGGAAAAGATATGAAGATACATTGAATTATTGTTCAACGATGAAAATCAAACACATGCATAATACTTGTCCCATTAGAGAATGCACATATTCCACCTTCTAAGTTTAAAAGTATCATGTCGGCTCGAAATTTGCTTAATAAAAAAAGGGGTTTGGGAATCATCGTTTCACAGCCGCTCTTGGTACCGAAATTTGTGTCTGCTTATCCAGTGGTGGAGCTAGAATTATTTGTGAGGAGGGGCCTCACACAAATATAGAAGAAGAAAAAATGAATAGTGATTATAAAATTACAAATGCAAAGCATCATAATATATATCCAAATAATTACATAGTCAAAATTAACATATCCATGGATAATATGAATTTCATATTTTAAGACCGTTGCGCATGATGTCAACAATACTATTGAAAGAATTATTAAACCCAATAGAGAGAATTACTAAAAATTTGTAAACCTAAAACTCAAAGTAAGAGGTAGGATATAGTAGAAACAAATGTTTATAATAGATTTTACAAACCTTATTGTTCTTTATTCAATAAGTTTGGGATTTGTAATGGTTAAATATATGAAATTCAAGAAGAATAGGAAAATAGCTATGGCAGTGCATAAGTGAAAGACAATTTTTGTTAATTAAAAGTGAATGATGAGTTTAATTTGAATGTTATTGATTGTGATAAATGACGATTCAAAATATTATACTTAATTTTGGAATGGAATTTGTTGGATTAAAAATAGATAATGATTGGATTTGTTTCACGTGTTGAGAAGGGTTGCAAAGCAAGTTGTAATACTAATCTTATTTTTACAAGTGAGGGTAGGCCTAGGACTACTCTAGTCCTAATATGCCTCTGCCAGTGTGCTTATCCCCTTTTTCAAGGGACGTCGTACTAGCAAGATACTAACAACAAAGAGTCTTACGGAAATAGTCGTAACAATTATTTAAAGAAAGTTGAAGTTCTATTATAAAATCAGTTGATAATATGGAGTCTAATTTCTTATAAGTTCTTGCATAATTTGATCTACTTACCGTTGCGAGACTTTATCCTCACATTATCATATCTTTACCACATCTACGTTTCACCTCGTCGTGCACGATCGGTGCATGCATGGCGCCAATTGCATGAAGTTAACAAACCTCACGCCAGGTTGGTGCCGATTGCCATCGTGCCATGCACATGCATATACATGGCACCATTTGTTTTTCCATGGCCTCCTTCTAACTTCCACTACTACTTACACGTACTCCTAGCTAGCTAGTTCATGCACTGCGTAAGTTCACACACAGTAGTTCTCCTAACAACAAGCATTAAAGCTTTAAATAACTGTTAAGTGTTTTAAGATAATTAATTTCCACTTTCCTCTAATTTCTTTTATTCATTTTTATTTTATTTATCACAAATAGCGATTCTATTCCAAACCAAACTAAAAAAAAGTGAGAGAGTTTGAATATGAAGTGCAATGTGATGAACATCAGATACGTTCATACCACTTGAAATCTTACATTGTTAGATTTAAAAATCATGCATAATACACTACATATTTCAAATCATCAATACATGTAGACACGTAAAGCAAATCAAGAAAAACTCGATTAGTTTTACTTTTACATATCTGCAGATTGATGCCATAAAGTATACAAAAATAAAGGTAAATATATATAATCACACACATACCAAATTTAAAACTTCCATGTTATCAAAAGATTTCAAAAACTTATCGAAAATCTTTTCAAGATTCTAATCAAATAAAAATAGTAAAAAAATCTTACAGATTAATGGGCTGAAAACCTTTCAATATTACTTTTCTGCTGGTAAGCCTGTTACATGTCTTTCTTGCAGGCCTCCACAAGAAACACATGACGGACTGATAGTGTGTGTAACACATTTCGACTCAAAAAAGTATTATATAACACATAAGTTATCTTTCTTTTTTATTTTATTCCATAATAAAATAGGGTGTTGGGGATGGACGGGTGATTTTCCGAATATAATGGTCCTCACCCTTACAAAAGAGAGAAAATAACTTTGCACATGATGATTATAGACATGACCTTCACACACGTTAGTTGCTAATTAATTTGACAAAAAATGTATGGCCTGCGTATGGCCTTACGCACTTTCCCGTATAGTTAATTATAAAATTAAAAATTTATTTCTCAGTCATGTCTGAATTTTTTAAATAATAATTATAAGAAAAATCATTACTCGTATTAATATTTATTTGCTATGAGATCTTTTCTTTTTAATTATGTTTTGATATCTGCAATATGTTAGCTGTTCATTTGATAAGTTGCTTCATAAAAAATAAAAATAAAAAATGATTGTTGGTTGCGCTCGTTCGTTTCTTGTGTTTCTTGAAGTCAATTTCTCGAACTATCTTATTACATGCCGAAGCAGCCGAACAAAGAATTTTTTAATATCTCAACTTTAAACTTCGGTATAAGGGAGATGATATTGAATCATAAAAAATGGTTATTACGTTTAATTAATAAAGACATAAGCTTGTCACTCATAAAAGAAGAAGAAATAAAGAAAAAACAAACAAACAGTGGGGTCAAAAACTTAACCACTTGGAAAGAAAACAATAACGAATAAGGATAAGAATCATAAGATGAGAGACATAGAACCTAATCCCTTTAAAACAAAGTTTAACTAATGAGTAATGCTAGGTATACTAAATTTGTAGACTAAATTTAAAAATTAATTAAACTACGTGTAAAGAAATAAGCACGTTAATCAACACTTAAGTAATAATTCAATCATCAACTTCCATGTCATTTGGTTTACAAAATTTTGTCTACAAATTTAGTCTCATTGGCATTACCCTTAACTAATAGCTAAGACCTGCAAAACAACAAAAAACAGAATTAAAAAAATAAAACTGCACATAAAAAAAAAAGGAGACAAACCTGTAAGTCGGAAGTAAAAAAAAAGAGACAAACTTGTAGGTCGGAAGTCAAAAAATAAGACAAACCTGTAAGTCACAAGCTTCTTTAAACTAATCCAGTTACTCAAGTTATTTGCATGCTTCTTTAATTTTAAGTATATACTTGCTTGTTGGCAACTTGACAATTCACTTTAAAACAGAAGGGGCATGCAAGATGATCAACTAGGGTACTGAGCAACCCCAGCTTCTTGAAAAGAAAAAAAAGGTTTTCTACTTGTATTTATCTGTTTTATTTTAGAAGTGTCTGATTTTTGTGTCTTTAAGCCCGAAAAGAGAAACTAGATGATCATCGGAAGAAGTTGGAAATGTAGGGCTTCGTACGGCAAAAGAGAAACTATCTTCATAAATAAATCACAATATTGACAGGTAGCATTGAAGTAATAATAAGCGAGGACAAAACCAAGATGGTACCAACATGTTGATTTGTACTTATTGTACATGAATATAATGCTAAAATTTGAAAGAAGTCTGGACTGATATTATACAATAACAATTTATGAAAAAATTTGAAATTTGGGAATTGCATATGTTTTTTTATTTTCATAAAATTCTCTTTGTGCATGTGTGTTTGAACTATGAACATACGCGAGAGGTCTGTATGACCAAGAATCGTCCGTAAAATATGTTGGAAGTTTGAAGATATACATGTGATGCGTAACATAATAAAATGATTGATCATTCCAAAAGGGAAACTTTAAGAAGAAAGTGCATAATATATCGTATAAATAATTTTTAGATTATTTGGCAGTTGAATTATCTCTATCAATCCATATTGAATAAATGAATCTTGCCGTATTTTTCTGTTTTTAGTAAGATGATCATTTTTAATTGAACAATCGTACTTTCCTAATGATTGATGAACACTTGTTACTGTGACAGGCATATGGAAATATTCCCTGATCATTTGAAGCAGTTAACTGTTGGCTAGGTTCATTAATAAATTAAATCATCCTGATTATTAGGCTTAACATGCTCCCTCCCATGGTTTTCAACATCCAAATCTATGTGCTAGCTTAACCTCCTTGAACACTAACATGATAGTGATTTTTAGGGGAAGTGGATTTCATTAGGGGCGAAAATATAGGGCAAGGAGTTAAACTAAACTAAACGCTAATTTATCGTGAATTGTAAGTTTTATTGGAGAAAATGGTAGCAATTTTACAGTAATGCGCATGAAAAAAATATGATGGATAAAGTCCAAAAAGTACTTAAGTTGAAAATATTAAAGCAAAAAAAAAAGATAAAGTATGCAATATGTTAATTAGTTATAGTTCTAAGGGTAATGTTAGGAAGATTAAATTTAGAGACAAAGTTTTGAATATTAAAAAATATGAAAATTGATAATTGATTGATTTTAAACGTTAATCAACGTACTTATTCATATTAATGATACATCATTTAATATATAAATTTAATTTCTTTAACATTATTCAAAATATATAATATCATGTCAGCATCATCCATTTCATAGTCCTTATTGCGACAATACAAGACATAGCATTGCTGGAAAAGAAAGCAAGAAAAGACATGTGGCTGTGAAATCAAGTCGCTCACGGCGCCGAAATGGCCGGGACCGAGTCCTTGTAATATATACCCCACGAGTTATGAGTGCTCGAAAGGCTAAACCTAACTGATGCATGCATACTCCTTCCATGCTTTTACGCGGAGCTGTTCCTTCTATGTCGGCTTGTCAAGTTCAGGAAACACAGACCTCATAACCATTAACATAAATGGTGAGGCGATCACAATAAATAACATCATGTCATCGCAAATTTGAGTTTAGGTAAATTAGTTTGAACTTAGAGCCACTGTACTCTTTCTTAAGTTTAACTTCCTCCTGTGATTAAAATAAAAATTAGCTAGTGTAGATTTTTTTTAAAGTCACATCATATGAACACTACTACAAAAGGAGTTTATAGTGTCAGTGGGTAGTGTCGGTTTAATCTCATTTAGTGGCGGATTAGACTGTAGCGACACTAATTGAATATAACGTCGGTTTTACTGTCGCTTATAAGCGTCACTAATATACTAGTGTCGCTTTTAAACCGACGTAATAATAATTTTAATGTTTTTAAATCCTAGTGTCGCTTATAAACCGACGTAAGAATAATTTTTAATGTTTTTAAATCATAGTGTCGCTTTTAAACCGACGTAAGAATAATTTTAATATTTTTAAATTCTAGTGTCGCTTTTAAACCGACGTAAGAATAATTTTTAATATTTTTAAATCCTAGTGTCGCTTTTAAACCGACGTAAGAATTCATTTTAATATTTTTGAATATTAGTGTCGCTTTTAAGCGACATAAAGTGAACTGACAGTAATATTCAAAAATATTAAAAGCGACACTACACAATGTTTTCCTTATTTTTTTAAAATATTTTAAATCCCAATGTCGGTTGTAAGCGACATAATGATAGTCTTTATATACTCCCCCCGTTTTCCTCTTCCCTTCTTCCCCGTTTTCCTCTTCCTTGCATTTTTCTTATCCCTTCTTCTAATTTCAAACCCCCTCCTCTATCTTACACCTCTCTCTTACACCTTTCTTATTTGTTCTCTCTACTTTATTTGTTCCTTCTTCACAACAGTAAGTTTTTCTTACTTTTAATATTTTTATTTTCTCCACTTAATTTTAATTTTTGTTTACAATTTGTTTTTGTAGGGAATTTATTTGAGGTGGTTGAGTACATAGAGATTTAATCGACGACGGAATTTTTCTATAATTCAGGTTCATATCACTAAATTCTTTATTCTTTAAATTGTATAATAACGAGTTTATTTATTTAAAAGTACTAAACCTATAATATTTAGTAATATAAGAATATATTATGTTAACTTAAAATATTTAATAATATAATAATATATTATGCACTCTAATTGTTATTTTAATTTGTTGTTATTTTAACTAGTTTTTGTTGTTATTTTGATAATTTTGATAACTTTTGGTTGTTATTTACTAGAATGGATTAGATGAGCATAATTTTGATAATTTTTTGTTGTTATTTTAATTTGTTTTTACTGTAATAGGTGTTGAAAATTAAAAGATTGCAATCATGATAAAGTTGGAGGGTAGAAATATAGAAATTGAAAATTCTAATAGTTATGCTACAATTAAATCTTTAAATTTTATAATACACGAGTTTATTTATTTAAAAGTTCTAATTTAAGTACTTAGAAATTTTTTTGCTATTTTTGTTAAATTAATAAATATTTAGTCAAATTAATTAATTTTGTCACTTGAATTGTTATGAGAAAATGGAAATAAATAGTATTTATTAGCATTTATGTGAAATTGACATATTAAATATAACATAAACTTATAATATTTAGTAATATTAGAATATTTTATGTTAACTTATAATATTTAGTAATATTAGAATATATTATGTTAACTTATAATATTTAGTAATATTAGAATATATTATGTTAACTTAATTTGTTTTGCACTCTAATTGTTATTTTAATTTGTTGTTATTTTAACTTGTTTTTGTTCTTATTTTGATAACTTTGATAACTTTTGGTTGTTATTTACTAGAATGGATTACATGAGCATAAATTTGATAAATTTTTGTTGTTATTTTAATTTGTTTTTACTATAATAGGTGTTGAAAATTAAAAGATTGCAATCGTGATAGAGTTCGAGGGTTGAAAGATAGAAAGTGAAAATTCTAATAGTTATGCCTACATGATAGGGATTGAAAGATTGTAGGCATCGATCTTAGTTTCAACGTAATATTTTGCCCTCATAAAGTGGTAAAACATGGACAGAAGTTGGTTGACGATAGCTCGAAATTTGGAAGCTTATACGGCTGGAATTAATTTATTTTTGGACCAAGCAGTTGCAAATGGTGTTGGCCCTGATAAGTTTAAATGTCCTTGCAAAAGATGTTGTAATCGATATACTTTTGTTAGGAACACTGTTGTTGAACATCTCATATTATATGATATGGATAAAGATTATAAAAACGCTTTGTGGCGACATCATGGTGAGAAAAACATTGGAGAGCAAAATGTGGCAATTAGAGAAGAAGAAACAGGAGATGAGGTGGCTGGTATGCATGATTTTCTTAATGATGTATTTGTCCAACCATTAACAGAAGAAGGTGTTGGGCCGTCTACTGAACCCCCTATTAGGGAAGGGCGTCCAGAAGAGGTGGAGACTTTTTTTAGGTTGCTTGAAGAGGCAGATCAAGATTTGTGGCCAGGATGTAAAGAGTTTAAGAAATTGGAAGCAGTTGTAAGACTGTATCAGATCAAGTGCTTAGCGGGAATGCCGGACGAGATCTTCACCACTTTACTGGAGTTAATTAAAAGAATGTTGCCTGAAGGAGATTGTCTACCTGAATCCTGTTATAAGGCAAAAAAACTTATAAATGATTTGGGTCTGACGTATGTGAAAATTGATGCATGTCCCAATGATTGCATGATCTATTGGAAAGATACTTCAGAGTTGACCATGTGCTCGGTTTGTGGTGAATCAAGATATAAAATTACCAACGCAGATGATAGCTCGAGAAAAAAGATTGCAGCTAAGGTTATGTGGTATTTTCCTTTAAAACCACGATTGCAACGATTTTTTATGTCGAAGCATACAACTGAACATATGAGGTGGCACGCAACCGAATGTCCTAAGGATGAGTTTATGAGGCATCCTTCAGACTCTCCAGCATGGAAGCATTTGGATAATTTATATCCGGATTTTGCGTCAGAAATTCGAAATGTCAGATTAGGGTTGGCTAGTGATGGATTTAATCCTTTTGGGAAAATGAGGCATGACCATAGCACATGGCCTGTGGTGCTTTCTGTTTACAATTTGCCACCCTGGATGTGCATGAAGCAACCAAATTTGTTGTTGTCTCTATTAATACCAGGACCGCGCAGTCCTGGTAAAGAGATTGATGTATACATGCGTCCACTGATTGACGAGTTGAATGAGTTGTGGGAGGTGGGCACTCCTACTTATGATGCATATTCCAACCAAAGTTTTACGATGAAGGCTGCCGTCTTATGGACTATAAGTGATTTTCCAGCTTATGGAATGTTGTCAGGATGGAGTACACATGGATATAAAGCTTGTCCACATTGCATGCATGATAAAGAATCTATTTACTTGACGGCGAGTCGTAAGATTTGTTATATGGGGCATCGACGTTTTCTTGAAGATAATCATAGGTTTCGAAGGCAAACCGTACCTTTTAATGGTCGTCGAGAGCATCGTAGTGCACCGAGGCAGTGGACTGGTTTACAGTGTCTCGAAGAACTTTCTACATTGAGATTTACTTTTGGAAAACTAAAGAAAGATACTTCAGTTGGGCAACGCAGAAAAAGAACTTCGGGCAGTACAAGTAGTAACAGTCAGTGGAAGAAGAAATCTATTTTTTATGAACTACCTTATTGGAGGCATCTGTTGATTAGACACAATCTTGATGTCATGCATATCGAGAAGAATATATGTGACAGCGTGGTGGGAACATTGCTAGATATAGAAAAGTGTAAAGATGGATTGGCCGCACGTGCAGATCTTGAAGTCTTCAACATAAGACGTAGTCAACACCCACGTAGAGAAGGAAACAGAACTTTTTTACCTCCAGCATTGTTCACGTTGAAAAGAGAAGAAAAAACTGCATTTTGCAAAGTGTTGTCTACCAATCGGGTCCCTGATGGATATTCTTCAAATTTATCGCGATGTGTGCACGTGAATGAACGAAAAATACATGGGTTGAAAAGTCACGATTGCCATGTTTTAATGCAGCAATTACTTCCGCTTGCAATACGCCCGGTTTTGCCTAAAGCTGTTACTATGGTATTGTTAGAGTTGAGTGCAATTTTTAGACAGTTGTGTAGTAAGAAGGAGTCTGAGGAAGGATTCAAGCAACTAAATTCAAGAATTGCCTTGACATTATGTCAACTTGAAAAAATATTCCCTCCTGCATTTTTTGATATCATGGTGCACCTTCCAGTTCACTTAGCAGATGAAGCAGCTCTTGCAGGGCCTGTTCAATATAGATGGATGTATCCAATTGAACGGTAATTAATAATTTTTTTTTAATTTTATACAATTGTAGTCATAGCTTTAAATTATAATTATAATAATTTGTGATTTGTTTATAATTGTAGGTATTTGCAAACGTTGAAGCGCTATGTTCGTAATAAGGGTCGTCCTGAAGGTTCAATTGCTGAAGCATATTTGGTGGATGAGTGCTTGTCCTTCTGTTCCATGTATCTTAGAGATGTGGAGTCTCGTCGCACCCGTAAAGGCCGAAATGTAGATGGTGTTGGACGTGGAGTGTCTGGTGGGTTATCAATTTTTGACTCCAAAGGACGTTATATGGGCTCGGGAGAAAATGTGGAGCTCGATCTAAATGTTCTTGATCAATGCCATAGATACATTCTAAATAATTGTGATGAAGTTAACCCATTTAGAAGGTAAGAACGTTTAATCTTACGTCTTAATGTTTTATTAGTTTTCTTAACTTTGAAAAAGAACTAAATTAAATTTGGACATAATTGCCCAGGCAACATGAGGAATTCTTGAAAACGAAACATCGTCGAGAAAGGTTAACTATGCGACAAATTCAAGAGCTAAGCAAGAAAGAATTTCCAGAATGGTTCAAGCAACATGTGAGTTGATACAACAATCACATTATTTATTTATATTTTTACATTTTAATTATAACATGATTATAGTTATCATATCAACTTTTATCTTCATTCTTATTATAGATGAATTCAAGATCTCATCCTAATGACACGTTGATATCTCAAGACTTGCATTGGTTAGCTAATTATCCTAACAAGGTTGTGAGTAGATATAAGAGTCACATTGTTCATGGGTTCAGATTTCGTATAAAATCTGTGGATGACAAGCATAAGAATCAAAATTGTGGCGTCTTTGTACCTGCAAATGTGCCTGGTGCAATTGGGCAAGTGAATTGTTATGGCAGAGTTGTAGATATGTTCGAGGTTAAATATTGTGGTCATTCTGAGCCAGCAGATAGGGGTCGAGCTGTGATGTTATTTAAGTGCGAATGGGCTAATAGTGAAAGTCCGCGAGGAATGAAGACTGATCAATATGGATTTACTATGGTGAACTTCAATCGATTAGGATTTAAAGAAGATCCTTTCATATTAGCATCACAAGCATTACAAGCATTTTACGTGGAGGACACAATTGAAAAAGATTGGCACGTAGTTGTTCGAACGCAGCCAAGAGATTTGTTTGATGTATTAGAGGATAGTGATGCAATTGAAGATTATGCAGTACCAAATTTGGATGATCAGATACTTGACCGTGAAAATTTCCATACAAGGGTTGGCGTGGAAGAGACTATTTTTCCTGAATTATTACCGTTGCCTACCCAGTTCGCTAGTAATGCCAATGACGACACAATAGATGGTGAGCTGGAATAAGTTTATTAATTATTTTATGTGTTTTAAGTATTATTTAGACAATATTTTTTCTTATTAAGTATTTTTTATTTAAGTTCCATTTAATTATTAAAATCCTAAAATGTTATATTAGATAAGAAAAAAAAAACGTGCATTTATTTTTTATGGGTTAAACAACTTTTTTTTTTTTTTTTTTAAAGCACCTACTGTCGCTTTTAGACGACAGCAACTTTAAATATTGTCAGACTGCTAGAGCCGTTGCAAAAAATTTGTCAGAAAGGGTCAGACTTAGTGTCGGTTTAAACCGACACTAATTTACAAAAATAAATAAAATACTTATCTAACGTCGCTTATAAGCGACGCTATAATTTAATATTCAAGATTGTGTCGCTTAAAAGCGACACTATACTTTAAAAAATCTAATTTAAAAATCCTAAAATTTTATTTGAGTGATTAACTATTTAGACAATATTTTTATGTGTTTTAAGTATTATTCAGACAATATTTTTTGTTATTAAGTATTTTTTATTTAAGTTCAATTTAATTATTAAAATCCTAAAATGTTATATTAGATAAGAAAAAAAAACACGTGCATTTATTTTTTATTATGGGTTAAACTACTTTTCTTTTTTTTTTTTCTAAAAGACCTTCTGTTCCTTGGGTGAGAATTGGTGTAAGTTTCAAGACAGCAAAGGCAATAAATTCAAAAAAGCTGTAAGTTTAAATTTTGTTAGATTTGGTCAGAATTGGTGTCGGTTTTAACCGACACCACGTGAAGTAAAACCGCCGCAAGGCCCAGCTAAAGCGACGCCACGGGGTTGCATTTAATATGTCAGAAAGTGGTTGATTCAAAATTAAAGTGTGAGGTGTAGTGTCGGTTTAAACCGACATAATGTCCTTCATAACCGACGCTACAATGTGTCATTAAATTTTGTCAGAAAGTAGATGCATTTAATTTGAGTCAGTAAGTAGGTGGGGGTGGTGTCGGTTTAAACCGACACTAGTCTTTTTTTAAAGCGACGCTATTTTTTAAAAGCGCCAGTAGGTAGTCTTAATGTCGGTTTAAACCGACGCTGAGTTGGCTCCATATTTAAACCCCCCCCCCAACCCAAAATTCCCCCGTGCCTTTGTTGCTTTCTTTTCCTACCAATCTCAGTCCCTTCTTCCCCCACCCATTTCGGCCTTGCCTTTGTTTCTTTTACTCCCAATTTCAGTTCCTCCATTTGACTTCTTTCAAATTGTTTTGGTATGGATTTTGAAGATGAACATGTTGGTGAGCCCCAATCCGAAGGGGAAGAAGTCGAAGGCGGTGCGTTTTTTTATTTCAGTTTTATATTTTGTAGCCTATCTAGGATGTTGTCCTAACTAGAAATGGTATTTTTGGTCGTTGTGTTTAATGTTAATTTCTTTTTTATTGTAAGGAACTACTCAAAGGGGACGGGGACCCTCTATTCCCAGCTGGGAAACACAAGTATGTTGTTTTGATGCATCAGGAAAATGCATCAGTGAAAACTCTAGTGCATTTTCAAAGCATGTAGCGTCCGAGGTGAGAGATAAGAGACATATGCCGTTGGTGAGTGATTGGCGCCATATCAAGGAAAATGGCAGGGAAGCTTTTTGGAACAGAATCAAGGTAAAATTATCTTTCGTTACTAGAAAAGAATAATGAGCCAATGTTTATTGAAATAATTAGTTTTCTTGATTTTATTTATTCGTGCAGGAAACTATTATTATTCAAGAAGAGGATATTCCGAAATTACCAATAATCCGGAAAATGACACTTCATATTGCGGAGCATGCGCATAAGGAACATCGAAATAAGTTAAAAAGAGAGCATTATACTGGTAAAAACGACGAGGAGCACAAGAAAACACCTCCTAATGTGGATCCCGAACAGTGGGCTAATTTGGTGTCCTATTGGAATAAAGGAAAAACGAAGGTAAACTTTTTATTATTTATGTTATTAAACCTTTAAATATGTTTTATGAATTAATTTTTTTTTATTTAGGAAATTGCTGCAAAGAACAAGCAAAATCGGCGGTTAAAAACGATGAACCACACAACCGGTCCAAAATCATATGCAAGGGTTCGGTCGGATATTGTAAGTGATATACATTTTCAAAACTTATATTATTGGTTATAATTTTGTTTCTAATTTCTGTTTGGTGAAATTTTTTTTTGTTGACTTATAATTTATTTTTAATTTCTGATGGGGTGATTTTTTATTTTTGTTGACTTATGATTTGTTTTTAATATATTATTGGTTATTGCTGGTGGTTGTAAATTTATTATTGTTGACTTATAAATATAGCGGAAAAAAACTGGGAAAGAGGCAGATCCGGTTACATTTTTTCGTCATTGTCATACTCGGAAGGATCGCTCTTGGATTGATGAAACGTCGGAGCGCACTGGGGTAATTAATTTTATCTTTGTAGTATATTATTGTTATTAAATATCATTGTCTATAGATAAATTCTTATTTTTAAAATTTTGGTTGCAAGGTAATTATAGAGGAAAATATTCAAACCTTGATCGAGTCCGGGCAAGAAGATAGTGACGACCTTAGGGCCCGTGTTTATGTGGAAACGATGGGTCCTGAGAGACATAATAGAGTACGAGGATATGGACATGGGGTGACTCCAGATATGGTGTCGTATGCATCTTCCTCGACTTCTACTTCTAATTGTTCCAGAAGATCATCCCAGAGTTCAAGGGCATTGTTGATGTGTGAGAACAATGAATTAAGAAGGGAGCGAGAAATTAGTGCTAAACGGATAGCTGAGGTGGAGTTGAAGCTTGCAGAAACACGCAGTGAGCAGCACCATTATAACCATCTGGTTACGTTGTTACTGCAAAAATATCCGCTGCCAACACCTTATAGCCCTGGATCCCAACATTCAGGCTTGGGTCAGCCTCTTCCTCCACATCCATGCCAACAGGGAACCCAACAGTCACCCCAAAATCAGCCTTCTGGTGCTCCTGTATATCCGTATGCAGGTTATAATCAGCAACCTTCATATCCGATGTATCCGCCACAGCCACCCATGGCTTACATGCAGCAGCCACCCATGGCTTACATGCAGCAGCCACCTATGTCATACATGCAGCAGCCAGCTATGCCATACATGCAGCAGCCGCCATATCAAATGCCTGCATATCGACCTGAGGTGGCTTCTCATGATGGGATTAGCCCGGATGTTCAAATTGGAGGTTTTGCTGGAATGCTTGCTGCAGGTGGTGTATTAGATGTTGACATGGCGGGGTTTATTGGATCACAACAAGGATCTCAACAAGCATCTCAGCAACCATCTCAAGAAGGACCTCGAGAAAGAACTCGTGAAGGAACACATTCGGGCTCTAGTTCTTTTGAGTAGTTTGGTTTGTATTCTTGTCGGATATGTATGACACTTGTGCTAACATTAATAGTTAATCTGTTTTTTTTTGGTATGTTGGATTTGGTTATGTGAAATATAAATGTTATGGGTTTTGGTAAATTTTTAGGTCTTATAAATGTTATTTTGGTTAGAATTATGAGATAAAAACTTTGGATTGGTGAAAAACAAAAAAAAACTGGCGGGACTGTTTGAAAAATGGATTTTTAAAACATTGGATTCGTGAAAAACAAAAAAAAACTGGCGGGACTGTTTGGAAATTGGATTTTTAAAAGCCTAGTGTCGCTTGTAAGCGACGCAGGCTTGAATATTAAATTCTAGCGTCGCTTATAAGCGACGTTAGTTTAGTATTTTATTTATTTTAGTAAAGTAGTGTCGGTTTAAACCGACACTAAGTTTAATATTTTAATTTTTTTTTGGTACTTCACTGACGTGAACATTAGTAAATTCTTTTTTTAATAGAAGTAGCGTCGCTTCTAACCGACGTTAGGTTAGTATTTTATTTATTTTTTTGTACTCCACTGACGTGGAGATTAGTAACTTCTTTTTTTTAATATAACTAGTGTCGCTTATATGCGACGTTAATTTAGTATTTTACTTATTTTACTAATGTAGTGTCGGTGTTAAGCGACACAAAATTTAATAGTTTAATTATTATATATTAAGTAATGTCGGTTTAAACCGACACTACGTTATTAAAATAAATAAAATACTAACCTAACGTCGGTTTTAAGATGTCGCTTTTAAGCGACGTAAGGGTTTATGTCGCTTTTAAGCGACGCTGTTGTTCTATTTATTTAATAATACTTTCCTTCTTAGTGGCGGATTAAGGCATATAAGCGACGCCAATACCCTTTTGTGACGGTAGTATTAGCGTCGGTTTAATTAAGCGACATTGCATGATTTAATGTCGGTTTATTGCAAATAACCGACATTAAATGGCTTTTGTTGTCGGTTTAATAGTGCCACTGTTAGTCTCTTTTGTAGTAGTGGAATGAAACACACATTCTAATATTATCAATGTTTTATAGGAAGTGAAGCGACAAAAATATCCTTCCACATGGAAGGCCCGTGACATACTTTAATAGAAAAATTGATGGAAAGTAATATAAGTAGTAGATTCCAACAGTTAAGATAGTTTATATATAAAAATTAAAAATTGAAAATTCAGATAGTGTTAGCGCACCTACTTATAAGTTCAGATGATACTTGTCCAAATTCCCTTCTTATTAAAAGAAACTCTAGCCTGTGTTAACCTCTTATGGATGTTCCAACAAAAAAGGTAAAAAAAAAAAAACCTCTTCTAGATTTTTTAACGGCGTGGGTTTGAACCCCATCGATGACTAATCTAACATCTAATCTAATAAATCTACCATTTGACATAAAAAAAAGTTATTTAAATTATAGAAAAAGAATTTCATATTTGAGTACATAACAAAAAACATATTAACTAACTTAAAAGCTCATGCCACTTAGTATTACGGCCTAATGATATTTCTCTTCGCTTGTAAATGAGACGTTTTAGGTTCAATTCTCGCCAAACAAGGATTCGAACCACATTATTACTAGCTCATTGTGAGGCTAAGTTCACTTCCTCTCTTTTAATATAAATAATAGGGGTGTGCTATCCACACACCCCTTTTTACTTCTCACACACTCCTATTATTTTCTGTCCGTTAGATCTTCTTCAATTCATCCGATCCGACGGCCGAAATCCAAAAATGTGTGAGAGAAGTAAAAATGAGTGTGTGAATATCACACCCCAAATAATATTGTTTGTAAAAAAAAAAATTTAAAAACTTATAAATAATATCATTTGTAATAAAAAATATAAAAACTTAGTGAAGCTCAGGTCTGCGCCCAATGTACCCTTGACTGCTTGAAACTAGTTAAAATTTTTTTTTATATATATTTCACTTCTCTCTTTCACGTCCATTTCATTCCCCACCACTATAGTTACATCCCCCACGTTTAATTACTGTTCCTCCGCACCCTCATCCACGCCCCATGATCCTCTCTCTCCCCCTCAAAACTGAGAAAAAAATTGAAGTTCCATTTTAAAGTTGGCTATCATGATGTCATCCCGCTCTATATATACACAATTGATATCTATATATACATACAAACTACAAAACATCGAAAACTTGAAATCCAAAGCTATTAAAAACACCATGAGTTGTCCACAGGATTGGCCAGAGCCAATAGTCCGAGTACAATCCTTATCCAACAGCCCCGTAGTCCCAGATCGATACATCAAGGCCCCACCTGATAGACCCACCTATATCTCATCATCCGATATTTCTGATCATGCCAACATCCCAGTTATTGACTTACAAGGCTTATCCGGCGAAGACGATCGCCTGCGCGCCGCCACGCTGAGCCAAATCTCCGAGGCCTGCCGTGAGTGGGGGTTCTTCCAAGTGGTGAACCACGGCGTTAGCCCGGGACTGATGGACAAAACCCAACAGGTTTGGCGGGAATTCTTCCACTTGCCGATGGAGTTGAAGCAGGCGTATGCCAACTCACCAAAGACTTATGAAGGGTATGGGAGTAGGCTTGGAATTGAGAGAGGCGCCATTCTTGACTGGAGCGATTACTATTTCCTTCACTATCTTCCGTCGTGCTTGAAGGACTACAACAAGTGGCCTGCCCTCCCTGATTATGGAAGGTAGGTTTCTAATTATTCATACTTAGATAATTAGCGCGTGGTTCTCTTTTCCTGTACGAAAGGATGGATGGAAATATTCGTATTTAAATATTACAACTTGTTATAGTAAAAATATCACTATATTAAGAGCTAGTTGATATATTTTGTCTTCCTGATTTTCTGTATGTTCTTCGTAATCGTAAACCATCCCTACTAATTATTTGTATTGCATGCTCGGGAAAACAATACGTATACTAGGTGATATGTGCATGCTCGGGAAATAAAATTCGTCTACCGTACAAGTGAGTTGTACTTAACTTTTTAATAGTTAGTTTCACGTCAAACTCGTCTGTTGGATTTGTAACAATATTTACGATTTATCTTTTAAGTCGAAATGTCAGAATTTGAATTCCTTGAGATGAATTTTTATATTTTTTTTCCTTATTGTGGAAATTTAAGTTGTGTATCTTCTTCTTTTTTTCATTTTTTTTTTTCACGATAATTGAGTTGTGTATTTGCATGGTTAATAGGGAAGTAATAGATGAGTATGGAAAGGAGGTGGTGAAGCTCGGTGGGAGGATATTGAAGGCTTTGTCACTAAACCTTGGATTAGGTGAAGACTTTCTCCAAAATGCATTTGGTGGCCAAGACATTGGGGCATGTCTAAGGACTAACTTTTATCCAAAGTGCCCCCAGCCTGACCTGACCCTTGGCCTGTCGTCGCACTCGGACCCCGGCGGAATGACCATTTTGCTCGCCGACCAACAAGTCCCAGGTCTACAAGTCCGGAAAGATGGCGCTTGGATCACTGTGAAACCAGCTCCACACGCTTTTATTGTCAATATTGGGGATCAAATTCAGGTGATTTTTCTACTACTTTTTTCTTTTTGTTGTTGGTTTTATTCGTTTATTATATTTATTTTGTCCTCTAGATTAAGCTCATACAAAAAAAATGTTGAAAATTTTATACACTAGTATTATGGTTTAGCTATATTTTGATCTTTCAATTCTCATAGTAACAAATTCGATATTTTATTATCGGCTGACTCATTATATGATTTAGCATACATCATCCATTCCAATATTGTTATATTAAGTATTAAATAAAAAAAATGTATGGTTTACCAATATGCACGAACCACAAGCACATGGAGGGGTCAACTTGTGATGGGCTGCTCCTCCTCTTCCTTACCAAGTCATACAATTTGGGTCAAAACGTGCCTCTTTTAATCAATCCATGTGATGGAGTCAAATTTCCATGCCCGCTTAAAACAGCATGCATTATCAATATATTTTGCTTTTCAAAAAATGAATTGAAGAAAAATTATTCAAGAATTGAAGAAAAATGAATTTCTATGTTTATATATGCAATTGTGATAGAATATTGTTTAAAAATATACTATTGACAAATAATCACTAATTCTGTTTCTATCAGTATTCTAATTATTATAAATTGAACTATTTCTCATATGGTATTGTCCAAATCTTTGTTTTGAATTAGGTCTTAAGTAATGCAACGTACAAGAGTGTAGAACACAGGGTCATCGTAAACCCAGCTAAAGAGAGACTCTCGTTGGCCTTCTTCTACAATCCGAAGAGCGACATACCCATTCAGCCGGCGAAGGAGCTTGTAACGCCGGACAAGCCTGCACAATATTCTCCTATGACGTTCAATGAATACAGGCTTTACATAAGATTGAATGGCCCTCGAGGAAAATCTCAAGTCGAATCCTTAAAGTCTCCGCGAAATACATTGTGACATTAATCAATTTTCTTCAATACAAATAACATAAATGTATGTAACGATAGCTTTGTATTGCTTCCTTTGAGCTAATTGTACATCTTGTAATCATGAAGGGATGAGAATATAATCGAAGTATAGTGAAAAAATTGATTAATTAAAGAAAATGATTGGAGCTAGCCAGAAATCATTGTATTAACAGTGCTGAATGTTTATGGGTCTTCAAGGATTCAAATTGCACTCAATGACAATTTGTCTTGCTTTTGTTTTTTTTGGAAGACATAATTTGTCTTACTTTGGGGCAACAATAAAATACTTCGACACACATGATATATTATATTCATGAGTCATGTCTGCTATCCGTTGTGGGGAGATTCATAGTTTTTCTTGTTTCTGTTGAGAATGCCTCATATTTATAGGAAGGTAAGGTGAGTTAATTCTTATATTGCTAATTAGTTTTATGGTAAAGCAAGTTATCTCACGTGTAAAGCCCAATGGTCACACGCGCTCCACGTCACCCTATTTGTGTTGTTCACGTGTTTGATTTGAAAATTCGTCATACGCGAAGAGGCGTGTTAAGAATGTCCAACATTGAGGGAACGAGAGACCTTGCATGAGTTTATAAATAAATCAAGTCGAGTTACTCCTTATATTGCTAAATAGTTTTATGGTGGAACCTCAACTTTCTTTGGTTTCTTAAATTACTTGATAAAAGAGAGGCAAAAAAATTATGAGAAATGCTAAGGAGACTCTCCATAGAGTTTTTGCCACAATATTTTATAATATTAACACAAAAAATTAACATTATACTGCAAAGTTATAAAAATAAAACATTAGTATTTGAAAAGGCATCATAATATGTATTAGAAATTACGTAATTTCAATTGATCATGCGCATAATATAGTGCCATCCGCCATCGATTGTCTTTGACTCATTGATTAAATGTACGATTTTATACTAGCTCCTCCATCTAGTACATTAATCGTCATCCTCCATCTAGTACATTAATCGTCATTACAAACTAGCAAAATACATTATTTAGCATGCAAAAAGAATTATAGTTGTCATTTGAATTAACAAAAGCAGTGGTTTAGATCAAATATCAGGCTTTGTATTCGATTTTAATGACCCAGCTCTTGTCTTACTGAACTTTTATGTCGCACTAAACAAAAATATCATAATTATAGAAAATACGTGTTCATTGTTTAATTAATTCTTATATTTGTAGAATAATACTTGTATTTCTGCATATCTCGCATCTTGTGAATAACGCATCTGCACCATATAAGTTTTAATAATTTGAGCTGTTTCATGTCTTTCTTATCTTCATTTGAAGATCAACCCTTCAAAAAAGCCATTCGAACGGACGAAGATTGTTTATGCATCAAATGTATCAAACAAATTGACAGAGTGAGTATAAATAATATATTCATGATGAATCGTTCTTTTATTTGAACACTTGAATGATTAACCAGCCTTCGATTCGAATTATTTTTTTCAGGAATGATCTTCATTTGAAGATTAATATATTAAATGATATCAAATATGAAATTTTGTACGATTTTTTTTGTCAAGATCAAACCTATACTTTATTTGTAAAAGAAGATGTTATAACTTATAAGAGATAAACATATAAACAAGCTGTAATTAGGTCAAAATGACAAAGAAGCCCAAACAAAATATATAATGACTCAATCAGACTCAATCCGTTAACACAATTCGAAACCACTGTATACCTCGCTATTCCATAGCTCGGGTCGGCGAAATGTTTACAACAAAAAAATACTGGATGGAGTGAGATAATATTCCTCCAATAGGGATGCAAAAAGTGTTATCCATATACTAATAATAAAGGCTTAAAGCCGTGCTCTAGTAGAGCTTCAATTTTCTATGCCTGAATTCTGTACAAACTACAAAGTCAAGTGTCTTAATTAATTTGTCGATTGATTGCAATAACATTTAATTAATAACAATTCATCACGTGTTCTTTTTTAATTAAGTAGCTTTTTATAAGATAAAGTAAGATATATTGACTCCAATGTCTAATAAGTTGGTCATTCGTAATGTATATATCCAATTTATCTTCCATTTCATTTTAAATTGTTGATTTGTAGGACAAATGTTGTGGTCGACATCTCGGCAGTTTTGTTGGGTTGAAATCTGGAACACTATGTTTGTTTACCAACAGAGGTGTTGTATATTTTAATCATGGTGATGTCTGATGTGATTATCCATGGCGGTCCTTTACGAACCCGGATTTTCTCTAGATCCCGATAATCTGAATCTAATGATTCAATGATTCAGACAGTTAAAATTTGATCAAACGGTTATAATTATTATAACTTTTAGAATGGTTCCCTAGTAGCTGTTGGATCAAATTTTAACAACTCGTATCATTAGATTCTTAGGCTTAGATTTATAGGGATCCTGAGAGGATTCGAGTTAGGTCCTTACTGGGAAGAAATTTTTTATTATGACTAGAACACGTATGGTACACCACGTGTTTTTATATAAGTAATAGGAAATCGTACTTTTTAAAATTATTAATTTTTTAACATATATATCCCACAATTTATATAATAACGTGTGGTATACAATTCTATATTTCAATCACATGAAAAATCGCCCATTACTAGAAGCTGCTGGAGATGTGTAGGACCGCTTTCATTATCCATCATCAAAATCCAATAATATGCTGTTTTCTTTCTTAATTAATTATATTCCCCACAATTGTGGCACGTGTGATAAAAAACTTTCTATGGACTCCAGTCTAGTCTCTGCCATGTGTGGTCAGCCTCTCCTATTTTCTCAACTACAATTCCAATTAATTAATATTTCAAGAAAATCACTTAATCTATGAACTTTTTAATTCATTTGGTGTTGAAGATTGAATTAAATAACTCATAATCTATGAACTTTTTAATTCATTTCAAGAAAATCACTTTTTATCGTATGGAGAGTATAAAAGATAAGTTGTAAAATATGTTGATTCTATATTATTTTATCGAAATTGAAATAGATAAGTTTTTTGTTATGTATCTTTTATCTTTGACTTGTACAATATTTTTTTTAATTTCTTCATTCAACTTGCACCAAATCTAGTGAGTTGTGCGATATAATCTAACTTTAAGCACCAAACCACGATAGATTATATGCAAGTACCCTGTTATATATGGTTTTCTAGGATGGCACGTAGTCCTTTAGAAACTTGTTGGTTTAAGTCTACCATCAATGGTCAATTTTAGGCCACATGCAATTATCCAATCCAGAAGATCAAAGCCCTTCATTTCACTCCAGGTTCTAAATTAATATATCCATTAGGGTTAGCTACCATTTGTTGTAATTGTAGACAAACCATGGATCATGGCCAATAGTCAGTACCAATCTGCATCAATCACTACACAGCCTATGAGAATAATGCAGCAGCACCTTGGAAGGACGTAATCACCTAAATTAGAAAAGCTCTTCTACGATGATGACTGATTGAAGGTAAACCTAGACTAAGTAAAAGAGGATGTGAATAAGCACAGTGATATTCTCTTTTCAGGTCACGTTTGCAACTGTATTTACGTATTTGTTTTTGACATGTTACCGATTTATCGTGGACGTTTATAGAATGTACCCATATTTTGGTATAATAATTTTTTTTTTATTAATTTTGATGAATGTACCCATGTTTGTATACATTTATACACACACACAATATATTGGAGAGTATAATTTATATTTCAATAATTTTAATCCACAAATTATGGGTTTTTTAATTTAAAATCTCATTAATACAAACAACTATAAATTTCAATTTTTAATTTTAAAAATATAGTAACTTACATAGAAATATATTATCACATTAATTTCAAAGAATTTGATAAAAAATTAAGAACCAACAAGGTTTTAGTCAAATAATATTGATAATTAAGGACTGCATCCAAAGTGTCCAAAAAAAAAAAAGTAGCTAACGTTTCAACTGTTTTACTTATATGTAAACGCAAGAATAAGGACACGCAACTTTGAATCAGTCATATAATTCAATGCTCCAACCAATAATTCAAGCATTATATATCTCATAGG
This sequence comes from Crataegus laevigata, assembly GCA_963580275.1. Classification (NCBI taxonomy): domain Eukaryota; kingdom Viridiplantae; phylum Streptophyta; class Magnoliopsida; order Rosales; family Rosaceae; genus Crataegus; species Crataegus laevigata. The sequence continues at coordinate 6,888,759 of OY756951.1, forward strand.
GAAGGATTAAAGAATTGATTTATATCAATTTTATGGAAATAGTGAGACATCGATATCAACGGAAAGTATGGGAAAAGTTACTGGAAAAATATTAGGAGATCCAAAAATGAAAACCTCTAGTTGGTGTTCATGAAATTCATCGCTCGCGTAATTCAAAAGGCATTTGAAGATGTAGAAACAAAAAAGCAGAGCTGGTGAAAAGACTCGGACGAGAGAACTGCCCCTCTGCTACAGTTCTTTAGCTTTGTTTCTGCTACAAAATGTGTAAAAAATGAGTGTCCTCGGATACTAATATATCGGTGTATCGACAATATTTGAATCCATAAATTATTGGTGAAACAATAAACTAAAGCATCCACCTCCAAAGAATAAAGATATTTATGTCATCTTACTTGCAGAGAATGAATAAAAGTTGCAGAGAATGAACATGCAAGGAGGTTCATGCATGTAAAGGTTAGAATTGCGATATCCAAGTGGGAGCGAACGGGAGGTGACATTTCATCATTAACTTAAAGGAATAAACAAGTTTCTTCGATGGTGCGGTGCGGTGCCTACATAAATACGAGCACGTTTCTTTTAAAATTTGTTAATAATAATAATAATAATAATAATAATAATTGTTATTATTATTATCATAATAACTAGATCAAGTCCGCATTCATAAAAAAATAAAATAAAAATATAGAAGAGAGTAGTTTGAGAAAAATATGAGAGATACAGTGTGGAACAGTTAATTTTTTTTTTAATTTAAAGTTTAAAATATACTTATGATATGTCCGTGAGCAAGAAATAAAATAAAAAATTTAGGCTCCGTAAATTATATAACTGCCCATAATTTTGTGAAAATAATAATAATAAATTATCTCTCTTTTAATTGGTATTTTTTATTTATTAATAAGTAGTTTAGATAGTAATAGATAAATAAAATACATAGCTACTAGATCCACCTCATTGTCTTATTTTTTTCCACCCATTTTATAATCTCACTCACCTTAAAAAGTTAAAAAAAATTAAAATGTTATTTTCCCACCCACTATTGTTCCCAAAATGACCTTTAATTATACGTACATATGAAATTATAAAATTGTCTCTTAAAAAATATAACAAACAATGTGTAAATGAAAACCATCAAGGTCTGCAAATTCAAAAGAATTCGACAACGGCAAATTTAAAAATATGATGGACAAATTCAAATGACCTACACGCAAATTATTCTTCTACCTTTTCAATGGAAATATAATCTTTTACCTCTTCTGTATAAGCGTCATCTTCTACCTATTTAATGAAAAAGCCATCTTTTAAGTCCATTGCTATTTTTTTCACTCTCTCTCTCTCTCAATGAAAGGAGATAAAAATATGAGTTAAGGTTTAAGGTAGACAAATTGTCTCTCATGCCCAACTTATTTTATTTTTTTTAATTAATCAAAACAAGATAATTAATGTCCTTATCAGTCTTTTTGTAAATAGACAAATTTGTAATTAAAAAAAATCATTAAAAGATGGGTAGGAAGATAAAACATTAGAGTGGAAATAACATCACTCATAAAATAATATATAAGATTGTGAGGAATTTTCTCTTTTTGCTTTTGGACTTAATAATTTTGTGATCACAGCGTTCACACAAAGCACGTGAACAAGACTTGGCGTCATCTGAGAAGAAAATTGTAAAATGATAACATTTGAGAACTACTTTGCTGATATTTTGTCGCATACTCGATTTTCTAATTCCATGATTGATACACACTTGACTCATTTCATTGGTATCACTTAAAAGAAAAAAATTACGCATTAAACTATTAAAAATGAGAATATTTAATAATTTCTTCGATAACTAAAGTAAAACGAGTGCAACATGAGATGGTTTTACTTTGAAATTAATTTCACAAAACTAGCCAAATATGACAACTTTTGTTACCCTGAGATCGTTTAAATTGTTCTCAAAAGGATGCATAAACGTCATAAGTATAATTCAGAGTGAAAAATCAAAATCATAAACATCTTCTAATAACGAAAACTCGAGCATTTCATGAATAACACAAATGAAACGAGATCTACTTTGTACATTAGAGGAATACAGAGGGGCATGTATCCGAAGGGAGAAAAACGCTAGAAGAAAAAACCATGGCGGCATGGCCAGAGAGTATCTGCAGACCAGATATAAGTGCCCCTGAGGTTTCTGTTACTCGTCACTACTTGCTCTTCTTTGTGCTGCAAGAAGGACATTTGTACTGCTGAATGTATTCTGCCTTGGCTGGTGTTACCTTGACACACTTCCCATGGTACCACCTCTCGCAGATGTCGCAGCCAATCCAAAACTCATTAGCACTGTAATTTCCCCCACAGCTTCCGCATAGGGTTTCACTATGCTCATCTTCATCCTCCAAATAGCTTACATCATGTACCTTACTGTTGGTCCTTACTTGTCCATCAATCGATCTCTGCAAAGACACAAATTGGCTCACAAGCCCAAATTTTGCATAAGGGGAAGAGTATCCAGATTTGTTTTGGCAGTCAATAATTTCACAGAGAGAGAGAGAGAGAGAGAGAGAGAGAGAGAGAGAGAGAGTTTCACCTTTGAGTTCCTGGATTTACTTCCACTATCCCCACTGGGCTTGTCTTTTACGGGCTTCCTTCCAGTTACGACTTCAAAGATTGTAGGCAGATCATTTGTCAAGCTAAACAGACGCTTCCTGTTCCAGGATCGATGGCCCCCAAATCACAGTTTAGTTTCACGTTAATTTCAAGATGTTGGTAAAGTAAAGGAAATAATTTGCATTAACATGAACTGGTGAAGCAACAGAGCATTATATACTTTATTCCAAGTGCCTCAATGAACAACATCTGCTGAATCAGGGAGCTAGAGGCCGGGGCAGGAAAATGTATAGGAGGGAAGTGAGAATGAAAGTACTGGACTGGATGTATGTGTATGAAGAATCAACAGCTTCACTTTAGTACACTTCAATTTATCGTCCAAGAATACGAGCAGTCACAACTGTTTTGCAACAACAAAGACTTTACTTTCTACTATTCTGGTGATATACATTGCAATTGGTTGTGTTCTTTTTCGGTCTCAGACAACTGTTTATGTAAATAACAGAAACCCATGCACTTAGAACTAACTTCCCAAGAATGCTCACCAATATCACCGATTCATATAATAGGGATAGAGGTCTTTTTTAGTTCGACTTGAGTCAAAGAAACAATCGTGAGTTCATCACAGAGAAATCAGCACCATGAATTCTTAGACATTAAAAAACTCTTAACATTGTCCAAGGAAACGCAGTTTCTTTTAACTTGAATAGGAATTCACAAAAATTCAGGAAAGTTTTCTTGTCTCATACATTCTCTATAAAGACACAAACTCACAGCTACTTTCATAGGATCCTTGAGAAGGTCCTTAGCTATTAAACCAGACTGTATATTGAAGAGGCATTGGTTCCCATCCTTGTATGTCTTAGCCTACCATATTTGATCTAAATTCTAACGACTGAAAAACACAACTCATTTAAGGACCACAAAACAGAATGTGCATATGTAATACACATATATACTTAAGAACTGAAATGCTGTACGATATGCTTCAAGCAAAATTGGTAACCAACATATCTTTTGTAGAGTAACAAAAGCTACGGGTTCTACAATAATTAAAAGAGGCATATTAAAAGGGGGAAAACAACAATAACACAACAAAAGAGACATGCGCCAAGAGCTGGTCTTGCTGGTGTTTTCAAATAAGCAACATTGACAAACGATACAATATCACATATTCACACCCCCTAAGTTTATCATCATCCTTTACAAGTTTCGGCCATCAGCTGTCAAAACAAATCCTAGCAAATGCAATACTAATCTTTCGTGCAAACAGACAATAAGAGTTGATGAAACCGTAAGAAGACATGCTGGAAGGAAACATTTTTGGTAAATGCACGAGAATGTAGAAACCTTATGGTAGAACCCACAAATCAAATAGTAATGTTACTTCCACAAGTAGCAGACCAAACATACAAACATGAAATGTATTTGACATTTGAATTCAATAAAAATATCCAACTGTCAGCTCTAGGACAAGAATAAACAAACCTCTCATTCCGATTAAGTCGAGCACCAAAGTAGAAAGCCACAGAGAGCAACCAAGAATCACTATGTACTGCAATCAATGACAGCCAATCTTTACGGTTCATCCCATCTCTTGCGAAATTGATCCCCAGTGCAGGCTCAGGAAGCTCCGGGGGAACTTCCTCCGCCGGCAGAGTCACCTCCCACGACTCATCCGGGTGTCCATACAAGCACAAATTCTCCTTCTCTGAAAGAGATTAATCATACAAGCTCGTAACTATAGCATCCGAAATCCAACAGAAGCACCATTCGATTCAAATTAAACTAAACCATCACTAGAAAACGATTAGTAGAATCAATGAGCGGAAATTGAGCAATAATGCACTTTGTTAGGTTACCTACAAAACGCAGAAATCGAAACGAAACGAAAACTCTAAATCTTACTTGCTGCAACATTCCTACCTAGTCAAAACGTATGACGACTATTATCCTCACTTGGAAGGTAAATTTGACACAAATTAAACACCAAAACAATAATTAACAAATAAATAAACATACTTATGCTCAAGCCTGTATTTTCACTCAACTTTCTCAGCAACCAAACAGAAAACTAAAACAGAGAACGAAAATCGAAACAAGAAAATACCTGGATCGCAAAGAGAGTAGAACTCGTCCACATCTGAAAGTACAAAAAGGAAGCAAAAGCGTCAATGGAAGTCACGATACAAGCAATGCAGTATGTGTATGAAACCGAAACGTAGAGAGAGAAAGAGAGATGTAGAGAGAGAGAACCGTAGGTGAGGGCGCGAATGACGGCGGAGCGACGGGCGCTGTAGTCCTTGAAGATCTCTTCGACGGTGCGAGGGCTCGACGATGGCATTTTCCCAATTTGTTTGTTATTTGATATATATTTTGGTAAAAACAGAATGTATGGATTAGATAAGGAGGAGACCCGGGATTTCAATCGGGCTTGGACTTCAGATATTGTATTGGATTTTTCTCATATGGGTCATGTCAGATAATATACGCCAAATTTGTAACCCATTTACTGATCACATTGTTGACCAATTTTGACCTCTTTAATAATGTGTGTAGACTCGCCTATATTAGGGAAGTGATCAATAATGTAGTCGACAAAGGTAGGTCAAATAGTAGCACTTTTGTTTTTATTAGTAAAGATTAAGCGTTCAAAACTGGGACATTTTTTTTTTTTTGTTAACATTGAGAACGAACTAGACTAAAAGCTAGTTGGTCGAATCTGAATACTTGACTTTTATATGTTTACAAAACGGGTAGAAAATGTCCAAGTTAGAATATTGGTCTATAATTCTAGCTTTCAGTCTCGATTTTCAGTCATCGGATGATCTTTCGTGTTACGACAATGAATTGAATTAGTTGTTTCAAGATCTAGGCCATTTCTTCCACTTAACTAATGTCAAAAATGGCGGGAGTCCGCATGAAAGCACATCCAAACAGCTCTCTCCAAATGTCAAAAAAGTCTCAAGCTTGAATCGTGACAGGAAGTTCCTAAAACTAACTTGTATTTTGGCTATTCTTTTGATTTTTGAAAATTTAGAAATATAATCACTCAAGACCCGAAAGCTCATGACTTTTGAGACCCTCGAGAAATGCTTCTTGTTTGACAAAAAAAATATACAGTTTGGCAGTGTTCATCCTTTATCTGGTTTTGGCAATTGGCACACATAGAAGTCACAAAATTACAAACACAGTAGCTACATTTATATATGATGCTCGAACAAAATCCCACCAAAACCGTATGGAATTTACGAGGCTTACATAGACTGGCCGAAAATAACTACAGTAAAAGGCTAAACAAGCTTTACTACAAAGCTACATATGATACCTTCCTTATACATCTACTTACAAACACTACACTTTTCCTGGCAATCATATTAGTACAATGCTAGGGGCAAGATAAGTTTTTGGTGCTCGGTTTTCCAACCAAATCCCCTCGCAAGTTTTGAGTTTTACAGTAGTGATTCTGTGCGAGTTATGTCGCTTTTGAACTTCTGCAAATGCCCTGCTGAGTACTTGTTCCACCCAATCTTCCACCACCCTCGACCTGTCTGACAAATATACAGCTGCGAGTAGTTGTTCCACGACTTCTGAATCGATTTCTAGCAGGCACTCTGAGTCAACAAACTTGTGGAAGCTACTCTTGATTTCTTTTGATATTTTCTCAGCGAGTGCGTCAAAATCAACGGGCTTGAATACCACAGTCTCGTCCACCTGATCAAGGAAGCCTTGCAACCAGGACTTGGAGTTTTCAGATAGGTAGTCGTTTTCAGAGCTCCCATCGTCCGTATTTTCCACTGCATTCTCTTCAGCTGGAAGGTTGAGATCCAGATACCTAGTTGACGTCTTGTTGGCCCGTTTGGGCATCTCTGGGACTTCATGCTGCTCTAGAAGTTCATTGACACCGACCAGTTTCCTTTTATTTAGAAAATGTTGATTCGTGGATGCCCTCCAGTTTTGGCTTCTGCTGCTGTCTTCGGAGGCACATTCAATAGTAATCTGCACAGGCCGCTCTCTCGCTTGTAAGATTCTTTCCTCGGAATAGTTGGAGAGTCCCTTCGTGGAACTGAGAATACTGCATCCCTTTGAGAATGTCGAAGTTGTAACAAATATCGCATTATTGGTGCTGACTTGTCTTCCATGGGAATCGGAAAGTTTACCAGTCAATAAAGCCAAGGACAAACTATTTTGAGTCACCACATCAGCCTTATCTACATTTTCTAAGAAGACAATAGACAACGGTTTCTTGCACAATTCTCCGGCGACATAATCAATAACTGTCTTACCTCTAAACCCCACATCATAACCATTCACCACCGGACAATCAAAGTTTGCGTCAGAATGGATCATTCCATCCTGAGAATTTAGATCTGCACAGATCAATTGTTCCTGGTTTCTGTATAATACCTCAGCAAGGGCAACAGCAATTTTCTTTTTACCATACCTATCAGGTCCTGTAAAATTGAACCATACATCCCTTCTGTGACTTGCTCCACAGAATTTTTCACTTCTAGATTGGCAGTTAGCTATTCTTCGGCTAATTACACTTGCAGCATGAGTTTGCCAGCCAACCCTTTCAAAGAGAGCTCTGAAAAGCATCTTGACATCACTTGGATCAAACTGGCCATGGTTGTCAGGACTCGAGGAGGATGATGACCGAGTAGAATAGAGATTCCCATTGACTAAATCAATATTAGAGGAAAAGCAACCCGAGATGTTCTGTTTAACTGCTGGATTCAGATCTGGAGGTTTTTTCGGCGTATTACTAGCAGAAGAAGAGCATATTCCTAACCCTAAATCTGTGGTGACAGAAGCAATTGATGTGGCAGATGTTTGGCTACCATCAACCACACTAGAGTTGGACAAGCAAGGTGACCTGAGGCCAGCGGACTCAAGATCTTCATCTTTTGAAGTTTTTTCCCACACTTCAGAAGAGAAACTGTTGTTCTTAGCCTTTGGAGGAAGGCTTGATTGTGTTTGCACATCTGCAGGCATGCATGAATCTGCAATCTTGTACTCAATTTTCTGTGAAGATATATTGGTGGTGTTGTCATGGTTGCACTTCTTGTCCTCAGGAGACTGAAATCCTACCATAGTTGGAAAGAAGTTTGCTTCGGGAAGGGGATGAGAGTAGTGAAGATGCTGGCATTTATCATCCCATTTCTTTTGCAATCCTGAAACTCTGGCACTCAACATCGCACCATCATCTTTGGTCTGCACTGAAGAGATACAAACTAGTTTTCAAATGAATAATGTAAAAAACCTGTAGTTTGAAGTAATGATTTCATTGTTAACTAGAAAAAGAAAGTCCAATATACCAGACTGGAAAATATTTAGACCAGATACTGTCAGGCTGCATAAAAAGGATGTATAATCAAACACAAGGGAGCCTACTTTTAGCCAAAATAAAAATCTTAACGGGAATAATTTCTCTATGAGTTAACGGAAACTATGAGGAAAGGCTTGAAATTCAAAAAGAATTAACGGACACTACGAGGAAGGGCTTAAAATTCAAAAAGAATAAAACTTTACAGAATGCGTAATGCAAGTAGGAGTTCATTTAGCAATACATCGCATCGCATATTCCATTCCAGAGGTTTGGCACATTGCACAATTTAGACAATTAAAATCACAATCGAATCTGTATTGATCGCGATACACACCTTCATATCCGATTCCTTGTTTGTGCCAAGTGGAGCCATCTGCAACCAAGAAGGCAAACTAGCTTGGGGCTGACCTGCCACTGAAGCGGTAATACCTCCCATTGGAACAGAACATGCTTCTTGCTCGGATTTTTTATTGCGCTGGTGATTGCGGGGAAGACATTGGTATGAGCAATTTATTGGGAGCTTTAGGTCAGAAGGTGCTGAAAAGAATCCACCAAATGGAACAAACGACTCCATCAAGCTGTAAGTACATCATGACCAGGAAACTGTGAGATTCAGCAGGCATCATACAGTCAGGATTTAAGCCGAAAATACGAGTTCTATACACTCTTGGCATGCAGGACACGCATTTTCCGAAGACTGTAAAATATTTATAGGGAAATATACATAGATAAAAACTTTTAGAAACCTTCAACAGAAATTACAACTTTTTCGCTACACGGACACTAAATAAGCAATGAAACACATTTTAGTGTCCCTGTCGTGCACCCAAGTTCGAATCTTCCCGCAAAAAATTGAATAAAATGCATATAAAAATATAGATTAGGAAGCAATAACTCACCTGGACCTGGGATATGATTCAGCCATGCAAGCAGCTCTGAGAGAAGTAATGGGCAGAAGCTGCAAGTCCCAGTCTTTTTCCACAGATGGAAACCTCCCCACAAACTTCAAGTAACTTCCATAGCTAGCCGTTGCACCAATCAACCAAACTTTCCCCCGCTGAACCTCCAACAGCCTTGTCACCTCGGCAACCACGTGACTCACTGAGTCAGCCACCGCATTCTCAGCCACAAACGCCTTCAAGTCCCCAATATTCACAACAATCCCAGGCCCCAAACTCTGCTCTGCAACCCGACCCACCTCCCCGAACCTCAAACTTACTGACCCTTTATCGCAATCCTCAGCTATGAACTTTGACACATCGTTTTCCGCTGAAACTACAGACAACCCAGATAGCTCCGCCGGCAAAACGCCGCCGTCTTTTTTCTCCAGAGCCTCCACGAAGTTCTTGAGTGCGTCATGAGCGTATACGCCCACAAGCAGAGGATTCCGCCCTCTGTTTCTCTCGAGAACCTCTCCTATTCTCCTCGAATTTTCGTCCCCGTCAGTGAAAACGGTTCGGGTCGGGCGACCCGTGTCCGGGTACTCGGCTAAGTTGCAGAGAAAGAGAGGATGGTGGCCTCTGGAGCGCGGGTATCTGAGAATCTGAGGAAAAGGGCGCAAAATTGCGAGCTTTATTTCGGAGCTCCGAAAACCCGCTTCGGCGAAGACCCGACTGACGACTGGGTCGTCGAGAATCGATAGAATCAGGTGCTGGAGCTCCACTTTAATGGCGGAGATCGAGGACTGCTGCGAGAGCTGGTGGTAGAGGTGGTAATTCTCGGGCTGCCTTCGCTGGTTGGCTTGTGACCGTTTGATGGCGGCCATGAGAGAGTTCGAAACGGGCGGGTCGTCGGCGAGTTGGGTCGAGGAGACCCGGTCGAGCGAGACGCTGAGGCAGAGCTCCAGCGCCTTGAATTGGAGTCGGGGCGGGTAGGCGGAGTTTCGGGCGCGCGCGCAGGCGTCGCGTAGCGCGGAGGACGGGAGGGAGAGCAGAGCGGATATCGCGTGCAGTGACGTCGTTTGGCCGTGTCCTCTGCGGCGCGCGACTGCCACGGCCTCGTCCAAAGCGTTTGCTGCCTCCGTTGTCAGGCATTGCCTGGCCACAGTAACCGGCGTAGGCATCGCCGCAGAGTATATGTAAACTCGTTGAGTAGAGTGTCATTTGTGGCAAGAGATTCTAATTATTTATTGGCCAAAGGGGAGGAAGAACTATAGGATGTGAACCGTGGTGGTATGGCCCACCATGACGATTTGGGGCCCACTATAGAAAGCATAGTGAATTGAATTCCGTTTATTTCTCTGATCACATAATTAGCAAGACTTTATTATTACGGTTGAGTTAAACATTATCTTCTAAATCACTTGTCCGAACATAGTTTAAAGATGTTTGTATCACAGATAATTATTTGCAACGATTAATTCAAGTGCGCGTAAACAACAGAAGCTGACAAAATCCTTCCTGTGCATGATCAGTATAACGATCATCATGATTCATCAATTCTTCATCATCATCATGTTCGAAGGAGTGAAAGCATGAACGAATGAAAACTGTGGAAAGAAAGATGCTTGAGTCCACTTTGTTAAATTTGAGTGAGTGGGCCACAAACTGACAGTCAACGTCACTTTCTGCTGACGTGTCCAGCATGGTGGTGATGCTATGAGTTGACTCAATGAGTTGTTACAGGTCGACAATATTATTCTAAAGAAACTTTTTTTTAATATGATTTTTTATGATTTCTCTACCATTTTGATTTTTGTCACAATATTTTTTGGAGTAAATTACATTTTACTCCTTTAAATTTAAGGTTAATTTTAATTATTTATAATATTCTTAGAACATTTCAATTTCATATACTGACTTATCATTTTATTTCAATTTCATACATTCGTTAGAAAATTCGTTAAGTAAACCATTAAGTGATGACGTAGTGATGACGTGGTGCTGACGCAGCTGTCAAATTTATCCCACGTGACGAAAAAAATATTTTTTTTAAGCCTTTAAAATATTATAATGATTTACCCTATTAAAAAAACCAAAATAAAACACAAACCCAGAAAACCTATCTCCCCCCTCCCCCGACCCAACTCCATTCCCCTTCCCTGCAACCCATCACCCCTCCCACCTCCACCTCCCCCGCAACACCCCACCCCACCCCCACCTCTCCCGAGACGATGTACAACAGCACGACGACGGGGCCTGCGTGATTTTTTGCCTCCAATCCAATGAGCACGATTATTTCAGCGCCGGTGAAAGCGCCAAGTCCCAACCAGATGAGGTCCCACCAGTTGAGTGTCTTCTTCATCTCGTTATGACTCCGCGCTTTCATCTCCACCAGTTCCGTGCTGTTCGCCAACCGGGTCAGGACTCGATCCACGAACCGCCTGGCATTTGCCTCAGCGCATTGACGTAATTACCGCAGCTTTGGAACGACTCCTCAGGAAAACAAATCGTCATTTTCGGTACATGCAACCTTTCCGCCATATCCCTTCATCGTCTCTTCCACCGCGCAACGTCAACACCACATCATCACTTAACGGATTTTTTAACGGATGTATGGAATTGAAATAAAGTCAATGTATGAAATTGAAATGTTTTAAAGATGTTGTAAGAAATTTAAATTGACTCCAAACTTGATGGGATAAAGTTTAATTTATCCTATTTTTTGTGTTAGCAAGAAAATTGTGTCAAAAATATGAGGCTGTAGAGTATTCGTGAACAATCTCACTTTCAAAAATGTCTGTTTAACATTTCTAATAACATCTATTCTGTGTCGTACAATTATATTCCCATTAATACGAGGAATAATTGTTTATTAACTATTAGATATTTCTTCTTCAACTTGAGTCTTGACATTGTTTTAGACAAGCCGATGCTTAAATTAGAGATAATAAGTCGTATAAAAGAATACGATAGTAATCATGGAAATATATATATATATATATATGCATGGCCTTCGAACCTTTCGGCAATTGGCATATATTTGGCGACAAAGGCACCGTAACTTTCAGAGAGAAATTTTATTCGACATTTGTCGGTCATAAAATCTGAACATATAAGTTGCCTGCCAAACATTGAGTGTCACTACATCAAGTAAAAAGTGTAAAATATGCTTGTTAAGATTTCATTCTGTAAAATTATGCTTATTGTTTAGTATGAAAATGATGCATAACACATAGTTAAAAGGATCGAAGAACAAATGAAAAAGTGTAAAATATGCAACAAAATTTAAGAATTGCCAATTTGATATTTGACACCTGATTTCAACACATAAACTTTCGTTTCAAAGAGAACATCACGAATAAGACCCAATATCTTGCCTTGACGTATAGGAATATTTTGCTATATTTCATTGTTACTGTCCCAAAACATAATTTTAAGAAATCATGGGTGTTTTCCGTACTCTGCTATTTCTTTAATTTGTCTTCTATTTGTACTCCTAGAAAGTCTACGGATATGATGCACTACATGAACAACATTTACGATGCTAGAGTTGTAATCTTTTCATATTATTCAGTCACTAAACGTGAGAGATTTGCAAGATGGACTATAGCTTAAGCGTATTTTGTTCCGTTTCGTTGTTCATTGGATCAAATTGCAAGTCAAAAAACCTCTTTTTGTTTGCAGAAAATACTTCTTTGAGCATCTCCACTAATACTCGCTAAATTTTTTATCCAAATGTTAATTTGGCTAGCCACCACTTCTAACAATACCAGCTATTTGAACTTAAGTATAAACTATTTTAATATTATTTTTTATTAAAGTAGTCAAAACCTCATTTAGCTAAACTATTGTGACTCGTTTGGTGGGCTAGATGGGATTAGGCTTATGAATATGATTATAAGTTTATAACACATGTAAAGGGATGGGTTTGATAACCACTCTATTATGGATTCATAACCTATTGTGTCCAATTATATTCATCTCACATTTTGACACAACAAATAACAAACTGAACTCAAGTTCATTTTAATTTATCGCTATCTATATCATCCAGTGCATCAAACAAAACCTTACAGATGCTCAGGTGTCGCTGCCTATCTTTATCGTGGTGAGAGGGACGGCGAGAGAGGGTCAGTTGAATATGTAAAGGTACAAAAGTGACGGGGTGAGACCATGAGAGTGCCTACAGCCACGACCGCACACATGCATGTATCACCTCATATCGTATATTTGAAAAGATTTTTTTCTTCCTTTGCTTTTGGTTCGGGAAGAGGAAATAAATGGACCCCTCACCCATCATCAAACGCTTTCTTTTACTTCTCTTCCTCCCTAGTAGCTACTAGCTAGCTAAGCTTCTTTCTCACCCAATCTCTTCAAACTATTCATACGCACACGTTTAATGTTCACGATAACTGTACATGACGTCTCAATTTAATAATATAATTTTATATTTGAGTTTTTTTTTACTTAACTTTTGTATAGTTAGACAAAATCAATGCGTGACGATAAATCTGTTTCATGTAAGTTGTTCTTTAAACACTAGAGAACGAAGTGATTAATTAGTGGGTGTTTGATTTGATGGGTTTTTGTTGGCACTTTCTTTGTTGATGCTTTTGCCAACCCTTTTCAGTTGCTTTTTCCTGTATACCAAACCAAACATAGTCTTCTCAATTAGACCTTTCTAAACCACCTTCCTCCCCTTTCAAACAATTGACTCGACCAGAACCCTAAAAGCAGTTTTGATTGAGCAATCTTCTACCGCAGTGTCGGATTCAGTAATAGCACAGTAAGTCCACGATTGAGTGCTTGATTATGATTTTTATTGTGGTTCTCGTTAATCTTGATAATCTTATGCTCGTACCATTTAATGCTATACGTAGCACGAAAGTAAAACTCCTTGATTATGATGTCAAGTTTGAATCTCTTTTGGGTAGAAAAGAGGCATTAGTAGAGACTGATAGATAGTTGTCAAAGTTTGAATCTTACATCTCCGCAAAACCAATGACGAAATATAAAAAATAAGGTCCTATTATTCCTATAGGCTATATTTGGTTTATTCCCTTTTCTTCATGAGCGAAAATTATAAGTTGATTTGGTTTTTGTCTAATTATTTTTTTTCGGTACGATGAATTATTGGAGAAAAGAGATAGACAGATAATATACGTAAATAAATTTCTCTAAAATATATTTGTCATTCGTAATCATTTCTGCCCTTTGAAATTAAAAAAATCATATTAAAAAAAATCAAGAGATAATTAAGCAAGAGTGTGCAAATGATGAAAATAAATGAACGAAAATCGTTTTCAGTAAAATTACCAGAAAGTTATTAAACTGTATGTCTTCTAAGAATATTGTGACTGTGGTGTCATTTTCGACCACAAAAGTGAAAGAAAGTTGGTGTCATTTTCGCATATAATGTTGCTCTCTCAAGGGCCAAAGAGCCTCGACGTGCATTCCAAGTCCCGGAACATGATTCCCTCCGGATTCAAAAAAAAAAAAGAGCATGCTGAGCAATCAATCAGGGCCGTTAAAATTTGATCAAACAGTTACAATTATTATAATTTTTAGAAGACCATCTGTTTGTAACCGTTTGATTAAATTTCAACGGCTCATGATCATTACTCAGCAGGCTCAATTTTAGAGATTCAGAGGGGATCCAGTTCCCCCGAGTCCCACCCAAGTTGCAGCTAAAATCCTAAAGTTCATTTCTATTTATTTCTTTGTATTTCTGGAATGATGGACATATGGAAAAGGAAGAATCTGGTCTTGGAAGATCGCCTGCGTTTAGAATCTCCCTCCACCTTTATCTCCTTTGTAAAAAAGCTGAAACACTGCATTTTTCAACTTCGTGCCTTCACCTTTTCACCAGCAACTACGCGTACGTAGAGGTCTTTTGGGAATCATTTCTGCAACGAAAAATATCCGAATAATAATTTTTATTCACGCGCTTTGTACACCATATTCGCATCATCGCATTATTGTTGAGAATACCAATTCACATGCACGTCAGGTGATATTACTAGTGTCCGCTACTACTATCAGTAACAAAATTTGTAAAATGCATGCTACGTAGACCTTAAAATTATTTGTATTAATTGCACTTGTCTTATTTTATTCGTGATCCTTCGTCTTTGTCTCTATAGATATGATGCGACATCCATCTAACTTATATTATTTTCTTCATATTCAAAATATGTTCGCCAATTCCTTTTTTCTTGAAATAATGTTTTAAGAAAATACTATTCGTGTACGTGGTGAGAAACTGATTAACGCATATGTGGACAACTGACCTTGAGAGTCCTCATGTATTCAAGTAAAATGATAATCATCCCGACCATATCCTAACGTCTTATATCATGAGGTGAGTCCCAAACTTCCAATACTAAGTCAAACAAGTAACAGTGTGTTTCTTAGATTGAATGATGGCTTTGCTGTATAAATTGACACTCAGACCTCATTCAGTGGTGGATGTTGCTTTGTGTGTTTCGGTGGAGTACTAGTAACTCAAGCCTCGTTGTACAATTGAAAGAAGTTCCCATAGATGGCAAAACATAGTAGTACCATGCATGAATCATGATGATGCCCCCTGTGGACTCGCATTTGAAATTTGTACAAGAGGACCAACAACGTAATGATAAATTTTTATGTGAATCGGAAACACTTTGTTTATTTCATTGTTTTAATATATGTGAAAGTTATAGTTTATACTTCTTACTTTTGTGATAAACTAATCAAAATAAATACACGTGTTATAATTTGAATGTAATAATAATATTACGTAATGCTGCTCTAGGTCCAACCAAAAAACTCTGCAATGCAACAACCAAAATTAAGTTTTCAGTTTTTTTTTTCTTTTAAAAAATGAACTAGTTGGTGGCTTTGCTACAATCCACTTTTTTGGAATTGGGAAGACTCGTAAAGGCCTTTCAACCACTCTCTGGCCACCATCATGTGATTCACGAGTGCCATAAATTAAACCCATGATGTACTGTGTAAAATACGAATGTGAAATTCATCACAACTAGACTACCTCACGGTGGTTATTATATTTAGTTTCTGGATTGAAATTGGCTTTGGGTGGTGGTGATGTGCTGTAGCTATATTGTAACATTTGAATTCAACTTTACCCTCACTTTTGCAGTTGAATAAAACTTATTGGCCTCATTGCATATCATATGATCATATCCGAATAAGTTTTTTTCATGTATTGAAAAAGAGAGATGGGATTTGACTTCATTACTTATGGGCCATAATCTCCATTTGCGTTTCATCTCAATTACTCACACACTTTCTACTCAAAATTTTAATAACATTCGTTTGTGGGTTTTCTCCATCAAGTTATGATTAGACTGGGGCCATTGTGTCATTAGTCATTTCTCTCGAATTGTTTGAGGATTAGAAAAGACAAAACGTCATTAACTGCTACATAAAGCAGAGATAAGTAAAGCATTAATTTGTATATTGGATTATAACTGTGTGCTAAGATATGATTAATTAGGATATGGAACGAACTTATCAGCTATCAAAGAGAACATATTCCTATACGATCTGCAAAATTTTCTGGGTGGTCTATATTTTGTAGGAACCGAATCCAAATTACTATTCTCTATATCTACTTCGCATACTCCATTTATATGAAATAAAATAAAAAAGTTTGGAATTCTGAATTGGAGTGTGATATTCACACTTTTTTTACTTCTCACATACTCTTATAATTTTTGGACGTCGGATTGGATGAATTGAATCAAGGGACAGAAATTAATAACAGGTGTATGAAATTTTTTTTAAAAAAAAAGTGTGAATAGCGCACTCCTTCTGAATTTACATGTCGAATTCTTACCAATAATGTTTGAGATTCACAGTTTATAGTGGATCTTGTACAGTATATATGCATGGACCCTATTCCTTTATACCAAGAAACAAAATTTATACTTTTGCGAGAACAAAATATATGATGAACACAACATATGCTTGGATTAATTTTGAAAGAAAAATGATAAACACACATTTCTTTTAGCCTCTCAAATATCCATGTTTAATCTTATTCGTTGTTTTCGTTTAATTTATTCAATTCAATAGCGAAAAAGAGCAGGAAAATTTCGAAAAGTTGAAAATAGGTCGGTCCATAAGGGCAAAGAAATAGATTATAGATGAACGAGTTGAATTTGTTTTGTGAAAATTGTTGGAAAGTTAATAATATTTAGGATTATTTTATTGTTTGAGTTTTAGCCTTTAGGTTTAATCTGTTAGAGTTAGGTTTACGTTTCTTTACTTATTAGGAATTAGGGCTAGTTTATAATAAATAGAGTGTTTTGTTATTGAGTAGAGAATGGGTCAATTAAGATGTACTTCTTAATTAGTTTATAGTCATTTCGACATTCTTATTCATTAATATCCTATTAACAATATTTGTAGTTTGTAGTTTATAGTTTATATTTTGAGATGAAGCAAGCCACGAATATATTCAACATCCCTTTCACTTAACAATTTGAGTAACTCCATGGGACCATGATTGAACATGCTTGTCGCATAAAGGTGGTTCGACATGATTAATCTTCATTCTTTTCATTTTTTTTCCATCTTTTTCACTTGGCTATAATCAGATGGTTTTTGGTAGTTAGGGTTTCTTAATTAAAAAAACTTATCGAAATACAGATGACACGACACAAGTTCGAGCACCAAAAATAAGTTGGAGAATACACCAAAGAACAAGAGTTGACACCAACACTAATAATTTTGAAAAGCCCCGGACATTGCCACCCCACTTTCCAGAAATAAGTGACCTCAGAAATCTAATCGATCGAATAGTCCAAGTAATTTGCGAACCATGCAGTGCCAAGTCCACCCAAAAGGCAGTGATAGGAGAACCGAACCCACTCGTATCTTCTTTTCCATATTTGGTACAAACGTTCCACAGTGGCTTATGCCCACACGCACCATCAACTTTATCATGCTACTGAGTGGTATGATTATGGGTCAGATGCTGCTTATGTAAAAAACATTTCTGTTTACAAGCGTTTTTATTTGATAATATCATAATAGTATAGTTATAAGACTTAAAAATTGTATCATTCTAAAAATAATATGGTCGTTAACATGTGACCTGGAAGATTGGCGACCAACCACCGTTCTAAATGAGCTAATAGTTTCACCATTCCAAACAAATATAAGAAGAGCAATAAAGTAAACTGATGATCTAATAGTTCCATTCCGAACAAATAAAAGAAGAGCAATCAAGTAAACTAACAGCTTCTGATATAAACTAAGAACTTCTTCTTATAAACTAATCACAGTTGGATACGTATGTTTTTCGAAATCAATATGAACGCAAACAAATAAAAGAAGAGCAATCAAGTAAACTAACAACTTGTTATATAAACTAAGAATTTATTCTTATAAACTAATCACAATTAGATACGTATGTCTTTCAAAATCAATCTAAACGAGTTGAGAGAGATATAGAACAACTTTAATAATGTGGTTTTCTGTACGTGTGTGTGGGGATGAGGATTCCTGTTGCTTAGTAGGAGATGCGTATGACCATGTCCAAGCATAGGAAGTGATCCTCCAACTGTGGAAAAAGTTTTTCTTTCCACGTAAAGAATAAATTATGGAGATGTTGAAATTTTGAAAAGATGCAAAACTGAAGAGAGGGAGGAAGAGACGTTGGGTTAGGGTGGGTGGGGACATCAAATTCATGGGTGCATGACTGGTTGGCTGGCTAGCTGAGCGGGTGAGAGTGACTTAGTTGCCGATGCTTCAATTTTTTTTACCCAAAATAGGAAATGAAGTGTTGTTGACATTCTAAAAATTTCATTCTACATTCGTTATAAGTGTATTTTTCTTTCTAAATATAAAAATTTTAGAGTGTAAAATAAAAAATTTGGAGTGTCAATAACAATTTCATTTATAATTAGTGTGCTAGTGGAGAACCTAGTTCTTTCCCTCCATTGTTTCAATGATTTGACAAGTTTTCACTTTCCATCATTATATACTACCCTAAGCTCTGTTTTTTGCTTTTTTTTTAATTCAAAATTTACAAAAAAAAAAAACACATTTGTTGGCTTTGTCAAGTCAGTTCATCCTTATGGGGGTCGGGAGACTCACAATGATATTTCAGATTTCTCCTGACCACCATAAAATTCATTCCCGACCACTAAACAACTTCGTTGTAGTTCATTTTTTCACTTTTTTATTTGTTTCCTTTTAAAAAAATATATATGGGAGAGAGAAAAGTTGGATGGAAATGAGAGAGAGTGAGAGAACATGGGAGTGCAGAGATACTTATATTTTTAGTTTTTATTTTTTAAAATTAAAGAGATACTATGTTGACATGTGAGTGAAGTAAGAAGAAAAAAACCAACATTTGGCTTGTACAAAATTACATTTTTTTTTTGTGATATAAGATCAAATAATCTTTTTACCCTTAATTTTTTTATTTATTAATAAGTAGTTTAGGGTTTGTTTGGTATTCTATTTGAATCCAACTTATTAAACTAAAAAACAGTTTTCAAGTTTGAAGTGTTAAAAACTTGTTTGGTATGACTCTTTTCAAAAACTGGACTCAAAACTAACTTAAGAATTAGTCTATTTCTTAAAAACATCAAAAGTGTGTTTTTAGAGTTTTTTACTTTAAATATCACTCTTTCTCTCACGCCTAATCTCTTATCTTTTGTCTCTATCATTTCTCTCACTCCTCAAATTTTCTATCTGCTTCACTCCTCTCATATTTTTCTCTCATTCGATCCTCTCTCTCTCTCTCTCTCTCTCTCTCTCTCTCTCTCCTCTCTCTCTCTCTCTCTCCTCCGATCCACTCTCCTATTTCTTTCTCTTCCCTTTCTTTCCTTCTCTCTCCTTTTACTCTCTACCTTCTCTCATTTTTCTCTCTTTGAATTTAGAAGTTCACACTATAGGATGAGTTTTTTTTTTCTTTAAAAACAATTGTGAATTTCATACCAAACAAGTTTTTAAATTTTAAAGAAAATTGTTCTTAAGACATGTTTTTAAGAAGTGTTTTGCACAATAATGAATTTTTTTAATAGAATACCAAACAGACCCTTAGATATTTGGAAATGTCCTATGTTTCTTGCACAATGTGCAAGTGTGGGAATTTTACTTTCGATTTTTAATTTTTTTGGTGCAATGGGCCAAAGCCCAAAAATAACACAGAACAAACAGAGCATATTTATGGGCCTTTAAATCCCAGCTAAGTGGAGATATGTATGTCCAACAACTTTTGGGCTTTGTTTTTTTTTAACACATTTTTTTCAAGACGAGATTAGTTTTGAACTCGTCATTACATTTAAATATGAGATGTTTTATTTATAAGTGAAGAAGATTACCAATAATTCATTTTCACATGTAAGTGAGATGTCTTAGGTTCGATTCCAGTCAAAGACGAATTTGAACAACATTATTACTAGCCTATTGTGAGGCTTAGCCTACCCTCTCCTCCTTAATATAGATTATATGGTTTGTTAAAAAAAAAAAAAAAAAAATAACTAATGGCTTGCATGAGACGACTTAGATGGTCCTTATATATTATAAGTGACCTAAATAATTGAGTACCATTTTCTGTTCTACACAGCGGGCTAATCTAAAAGTCAATGCAAGATGATATTTCTAGTAGTGCTAATAATTTTTTGTTCTTTCTTGTTGATTATTTGTATATTCATGAGATGTGAATTCACGACTTTCTCCGTAGAACAGAGTGCCACCAAATTAAATGATCGTTTTTATTTATTTTGACACAAAAAAAATGTGTGTGTGGGTTGAGATAAATCACATAATAAATAAGTAATAATTTGTATTGAACTTGCCATTTATAAGAGGCAAATGTAAACAAATGAAGGAAAAAACTCTAAATCAAATTAATGAAAAGGTAAATGCAGCCCAAGAAGATACAATCCATTGCCATTGAGCCCAACTAAACCCTAGTTGATAAAGGTCAATGAGCCGAAGGAGAAATGATTTAGTGTTCTTGAACACGGTGTAAGTGAGATGTCTTAGGTTCAATTCTCGTCAAATACGAATTTGAATCACATTATTGCTAGTATATTGTGAGGCTAAGCCCACCCCCTCCTTTTAAACCATCTCCAACCCTTGGGCTAAAACCTAATATTTTTAACTCAAAAATAGTTTTTCTGCTCCAATCATTATAGCCTAAAATTTTTAGCCTAAGATTATTAAAGAATAAATTTAGGCTAATTTTTCCTTTTAAAATAATTTTTAGAAAAAAAATATTATGTACACTATCATAATTTAATTTTATGAACATTTTTACTTAAAAATATTTAAATTCCGATAATTATTGAACAATTATTAAATTTGGGTGAATTTTGAGTTAAATGATTTTTTTTAAATTATTTTAACAATTGAATTTAAATTTGGGCTGTTAGATTTTTTTACCGTTATATTTGATTATATTCGATCTCAGTCGTTGAATTAAATAAATCCTAGGAGACATGCTCATGTGGGTATGGTCCAGCTGGTGGTGGCCACACCATTTTCTAGGCTAAATCTTAAGGGAATTTGGCTTTTAGCTTTTAGCCCACACATTTAACATAAGTTGAGTTGGATTTGGGGGTAATAAAACCTAAAAAATACCATTTAGCCCATAATTAAGTTTGATCTTAATGTAAATAATATCGATTGTTCAAAAAAACACTTAATTCAAACATCTAGCATATAGAACTGTCTTGACTCGCTAAAAAATTCTCTTGAGCGGAGGCCCACGGTGACGCACATCTGCAGATTCGTATGGTGCTTCTGCGCAGCTGGCAAGTCTTTCGCACTGCAGCAGCAGCAGCAGCAGCGGCAGAGGGTGGTGATTTAGAAGAAACTGAGGTATCTGTTATACGCATTTCCAGATCAGATTTCAGTGGCATAAAGGACCTTTTGTATTCGTGCGTTTAATGCATGGGAAAGTTGTTTGTTGGCTTCTGTGTTCGAAACTTGAAACACAGGCCACACTAACAGTAACAGTACACTATGTGGCATCGAATCTTATTTTTATCAAATAAACCCCTAATCTTATTCCTTTTAATTTGATATCAGTTTGATTATGTTTTTAAGAAAAATGGTAAGATGAGTCTTGGATGCACTAATTTTAATTGTTTATGCGTATAAGACTAATAAAATATGAATCTTCCAAGTTTATTTCAACTTACATGTATAAGTACAACTGATCGTAACGTCATTCTTAAATAAAATTGAGGTTCCACCATAAAATTAATTAGCAATATGAAGAGTAGCTCAACTTACTTATAAGCTTATGCAAGGTCTTTCCTCTCATCAACGTATAATTCACTCTCAACAGGTCCCTCACGTGTGGCGAATTTTTAAGCCTAACATGTGAGCAACACAATAGGGTTAAGTGGAGCACAAGTGGCCATTTGGCTTCACAGTGGAACAACATGCTCTGACACCATGAAGAAAGTTAAGGTTCTATCATAAAATCAATTGGCAATATGGGGAGTATCCCAACTCCTTATAAGCTCATGCAAAATTCATTCTCTTATTAACGTATAATTTATATTCTACTATTCTATATTTAAAACAACCATAATTCTTGACCAAAAAAAAAAACCATAATTCTACTTACTCCTTCTGCTAATGCCTAATGGTCCTTTTTTCAAACAAAATATTGCATTGATACGGCCGTGTGTTTTACCTAAACAGCAGATGATCATGAATATTATAACAAAAATGGAAACCAGAAGTTCGTTTTTTCTGTGCATAAATATCAATTAACATGTTCTTGTTTTCTGTCAGATATTAATAATTAATATACACAAACACACTCTTGTAAGGGAAGGATCTAACAAAACAAACCCAATTCAATTTAGGGAGTTTTAACGAAACACTCTTGGTACAGTTTAATTTTAACGAAAAAAAGATTTATATTTATACATTTTCCTGCTACTATTCACTACACCTTTATTTATCATTTTTCATTAAAACTAAAGTTTTTTTTAAACTTTTTGTTAATTTTTTTTAATGCCAATTGCACCTTCTTGCTCTTCAAGTTAAGCATAGAAAACTAAATGTGAATAGTCAATCATTTTGTTAGATAATTGGAAGAATAATTTTGTTGGATGAAGTTGCCCATGTTGGTATTAAAAAATTGGTAGCTACATATTTTGTCAAATAAAGATTTAAGAATAGTACCATCCAAGTTTTAGTTTGAATTAAGATAGGCTTATTAACTGACGGGAATTTATCATATGTAACCAAAATTTAGCATACAAATTTAAAATTGTCAGTTTTTATAAAATATTTCAAATATAGTCAAAATCTCACTTGAATAGACCAAATTGCCATCAAAATTTACACCAAATTACACTTAAAAAGCCAAAAACCCCTTTTAAATCTTGTGTCGTTGTTGATCATGTTTCGAAGTGGTATGAATGTATATTAGTTGCAGGCTTGCAGCCATGGTTGAACAAGTAAGACATCATGAAGTATGTTAGCTGCACCATTGCGAAGATGGAAACGCATTCTACTTATCTACCATAAGTGTCAAATTCGAACAATTCTACCATAAGTGTAAAATTCAAAGAATAAACTAGATTATTAGAATAAGTAGGAGCCATGGAAACAACCATTAAACCAAGAGATTCAAACGCATTATAATTGCTTGACTGACAATGCTTTCATGCTTAACATCCACTTCTTAATTCAATAGCTAATTTAGTTTCGGTGATCCGACATAAATGCAGAAAGTCAAAAGAATGTGTAATGGCAATTTTCATGAAAGTGTCTGCAAAATACCAATTGAATCTTACACAAGAACACACATAAGTTGAATTTCTGTGTAATTTCTTCATGATCTTGATTGTAAGTTTATTAATTATGAAATGAATTTGATAATATAAGTGGCTCAATTTCCATCAAAAGAGATACCATACCTCTTTCTATATTTTCGAATTGGGATATAAATTGAAAAGGAACGAAAAAATAAGAACAGAAAAAGCTCATCTCTTTGTGCGTTTGTGGGATGGTTTTCAATTAGGAGGGTATTTTGGTACATGGATGTGAGACTTTGTATATATTTGAAAGATTTTACAAGAACTGACATTTATGAATTTAAGAGTTAAATTTTGGTTATAAACGATAAATACTCTTAACTGATTTACTACCTTAAACTAACATTTAGTCTCACTTAACCCTTTGAAACTGATTTTGTCTCACTTTGGCCTATGAAACTGCCATTTTCGTCTCATTTAGTCTCAATTCACCATATTTTTGTCGACTCAGTCAAATAAACGTTAAATTAAAGAGTAGTATGACAATTTTATAGAGCAAAACGAAATCAATCAGTTACAAAAAGTAAAGTGAAAATAAATAGCATTTTCAAACGACAAATCGCCTCAAGATAATTATCAATGATTAGAATATATACCTAACGTGTGTTTAGTCGTGCTTTTTGTCAAGGATTGTGGTGATCACTACGTCATTCAGTTTTAGAATTTAGTTTAATGATTTGATTTGGGTTGGCAGTGTTCAACTAATTCTCACTCAGTTTCTTATTATTCCACTTCCTTCCATCCATAAAAGTTCAACAAACGTCTGGAAAGTGCATCGGAATCTAAAGATGCCTCTGACTTTCAAACTTAAAAATAATGGTGATCTATGGTTGGAACCTGGACCAAGTCTTGCGTATCTACCTTTGCTGTATTTACGATTAAAAACAACTAACCAAGAAATTTATAAAAAAATATAATAAAAAAAAGAATAAAAAAAAAAAGTCTATCTTTCCTTCTTAGCAATGTGATATGATATTTGATTATAAACTACTCTAACTTTCGAGAACAGATTGAACGCAATTGTGAGAGGACAAACATACTATTTTAATAAAAAAGAAACCTCATTATACACAATGCAAGGATTCAACTAAGTATAAAACTTTACGGCTCACCAACACGAAAGAACCTCTATCAGAAAACATAAGGTAAGGTTCCATTTGCTATTGTGAGAAGTGTGTTGCAAATAGTGGCGGATCCATGAAAAATATTTCGGAGGGTCACATATAAAAGTTTACAAACATTTTATAGATATATAATAACTTTAAAAATTAAACTATAGTTCAATCATTCATAACTTATAGAACAAATAACAATAGTCCCCGACGCGTTTTCATATTTTAAAAACGTTGCATTATAAACTATAGTTCCATCATTCATAACTTATAGAACAAATAACAAAAGTCCCCGATGCATTTTCATATTTTAAAAATGTTGTATTATAGCTTCATTGTTAATGGAAGAAAAAACATTGCTCTCAATATAAACAATCATGCTATTACTAAACCATTGATCTCCCGTTCGGTTACGCAATGGAGTTTTCACAATATTCATAGCGGGAAAAACTCTCTCCACTAAAGCAGTAGCAACTAGTAAAACCAAAGCCAATGTAATTAACAATTATACATGATTATATACTCTATTTGTCCCCGTATCCACCTTTTTTGCAAGGCAACCAATTCATTTCAATTGAGAAAATTCACTACTTGAACGCATATCAAGAATATAATGCCCAAGTTGATCTTCAAGTGACAAGAGTTGACAAGTATTAAATTTATTCGGATAAAATTGGGCAAAGCATATTAGCTTTTGTTCATCAAAAGCTGAGAATGAATTATCTTGCCAAACAAAGAAGCAACTATGTATTTACCTCATTGAAATGACTATTTAATTCCACAAGTTACTTATCAAACAAAGAACTCCACATGATAATGATGGAAGTTTGTGATTCTTTGAGCCAAGGTTCTAAAAAACGTTAAACGCTACTCAGGTGGCGGGTAAGGGCCCAGCGCCTACGCGGCTAGGTGGATTTATGTAAATTTATTATGTATCTTTTAAATAAGTGCCTATTTATACTTAAAAAAACTATAGCTTGTATGGATAATAAAAGAATGATAAAATGAAAAAATAGAAGTAGAAGAATACACAAACTACATCCATCCAACTACTTCAATATTTAAAAAAACAGTAAGCATATATAATCATAATGAGGAGTATTTTTGGATGATACACTAAATTTAATCATATAATCATAATGAGGAGTATTTTTGGATGATACACTAAATTCGTCTTGTTTTGTTCATGATCCTTGCATTGGATTGGTCATAGATTAAACTATTTAACGTTGTTATATCTAGTTTATTTTTATTTTTTTTGTATGTATCCCCTCAAAAGTTCTCCAATTCATTTCATAATTGGATGAACCATGTAGTCAATCCATCATTTACAAATTAGGTACACCATTTCCATAAG
Source organism: Crataegus laevigata (assembly GCA_963580275.1). Lineage (NCBI taxonomy): Eukaryota > Viridiplantae > Streptophyta > Magnoliopsida > Rosales > Rosaceae > Crataegus > Crataegus laevigata. The sequence continues at coordinate 6,914,837 of OY756951.1, forward strand.
TATACCACCATGAAACTAAAAAAAAATAAAAAAGCACAAAATTAATGATAAAAAAAACCAAACAATTAATAAATAAAATAACCAAATCTGCCTAGGACCACCTAGGACCGTCTAGGAGCTGCCTAGGACTGCCTAAGACCACCTAGGTGCCACCTGGGACTGCCTAGGTGCCGCCTAGCTCTAGACCGATTTTTTGAAACGATTTGCTCTAAATCACGGCCGGTCTTCACCGCCTAGCACCTAGGCGACTACCTAGGTTGATTTTTAGAACACTAGGTGCCACCTGGGACTGCCTAGCTCTCTAGACCGATTTTTTGAAACGATTTGCCCTAAATAGTGGCCGGTCTTCACCGCCTAGCACCTAGGCGACTACCTAGGTCGATTTTTAGAACACTGTTTTGAGCTCCGCGCCGTGATCTCCCTCAAGTAACATATCCATCATCCATGCGTTTATTTTTTTGGCTCTTGGTGTTTATTTTTTTATATTAAACTAAGGGTCCAAAACTATGTCGTTTTGACATAGTAATATTTATTAAAAGAAAAAATAATATGAAAAGCCACTCTTACAGTTGGAGGGTATGTATGAAGCTAATTCTAATCTTCAAAGGGGTACCATCCAAGTTATCCATGGACATTCACTGAAGTTCGGGGGTGTCAACACTCAAGTTATTTATGAACATTCACCGATGTTCAGGGGTTAGCTGACCCCATGCCCCTCAACGATTCCGCCTCTGGTTGCAGACGAAAAAAGACTCATATAAAACGGATTTCTTAGTCACTATGCCGTTCCGAACTATTAGTACAATATTATGTGTAAGATTTTATCCACATAAATTACATAACATTATATTGGTGACTTGAAATTCTACACTAGCAATGATCCCGTTCGGCATAAAATGAAAGGAACTTTAACGAAAAGCTGTCGGTACGGTTCATTTTAACGAAAAAACACATTTTTACACTAAAAAATCAATCATGTAATATTCACTTTACCCTTTATTTTGTCTTTATCGTTAAAACTCAAAATTTTCAAGTCATTTTCATTAGTTTTTCTTAAAATGAAATGAACGAACAAAATTAAACAAAAATGTATAAAAGACTAAAACACAAGCGTTGCGATCATTTTCTTGTACAAAAGTCTCTCTAATGCAATTGATGAGGTCGAAATCCCCACCCAGGGTTCTTCACCAACCGACATTTTTTTTTTCAAACTTCACAGTCAAATAGACACAAAAGAAATAAAGGAGAGAAATAAAAAAATGGGAAAAGATGTAGGCTTCAATCATTATTTACCGTCGTCACATGGAGAAGAAGGTAAAAAGGGGAAAAAGGGGTTCGGCGTCCCACTTTCTTTGGAGAAACTACATGATGACCCGCGGTGGGTCGACCTTTACTTACTTCACGACCCCATGAAAGGTATTGGATTCTCCCATAACAATAACATGGACCAGTTAAAATTAAAGATGCATGGTAGACCCCGACTCAGATTGCAACGTTTTTCATCGTTACAGCATTTTTTTTAATCTTTTAAATGGAACTAGTTCGTGACTATGCCATAACAATCATCATTTCAGGAATTGAGAAAACTCACAAAGTCATTTTAATCTTCTCTTGGTCACTATTGTATGATTCATTAGTATAAGAAATCGAACCTAGAACGTGCCATGTGAAATATGGGTCTAGAATTCATCCCGAACTACTGACGATATTACTACTCAAGGCAAGATTAAAGATAAAGGTATGTGTTTAAATCCAAGACGCAATGGTTGAAGAAAAAGATAATATTTACCAGGGCAAGCCATCACTTTTAACAATTAGTAAACTAGTAAATAACCTTCTAACTCTTTTGCTTTTCTTATTATTATTTTTTTTACTAAAAAGAGATAAGGTGTGCGCACAATAAATTTTTTGAATGCTAATAACATCTGAGATAAAGTTGAAAATTTCTTAAACCAGCTAAATTTCTCCGAATCTACAACTTGGAAAAAAGAGACAAACGGTAGGTGATTACCATTTTTCATTAAAACCAATAATTAAGCAATTTTATGTGCGGAAAGATTTCACTCGACCAAATATTGATCGATTAAATATTGGTCGATTTTGTACTATTGCCCACCAACCGTGAATCAGCATCAAATGATTTATTCTGAACGGTACATTAATGCTTTAAACCTCAACATAATCAAAGTCACATGATTAATGGGTAATGCTTGTGTCCCCTCATCATGCATTGTTTACTTGTTCCTTTATTTATGATCAACTGATTTTTACAGTCAGCTAAAATAGTTTTTTAGATTGATATAACTCTTTACTTTTGTTATTAAGATTTAAAATTGATAGAAGTTGCTCCTTAGTTTTTTCACCATTAATCATTTCATTCTGTAAAAATCTGCACTAAACAATGATAAAATGAAATAAATACCCTCAATTTAAAGGAAAAAAAAATCCTTTTTGGCTTAATGTTTATTAAATTGAGAGTATTTTTGTTATTTTGGTCCTTATTTAACAATTTTTTTCATAGAATGATCAAAATAATTGATAGTAGACAAACTCATGAACCATTTTGGTTAAAAAGCCTTCTCCTTATCATCTAAAAGATTATATATGCAAAAAAAAATATTCAATTTTGAAATCTTTTAGCCATTCATATGCATAAAGAAAATAGACTGTTCATTATGTGGATGCTACTTATTATCAAAATTGTTTAACAGGCATGGATGACTAAACAATCTCCAAATTAAACAATTTTGTGCATATATGGTCTATAGATGATAAATAAGGAGATTGAACGGTTTCGATTATGATTTTCGGATAATAAATATTTATTAATCGTAAATAGAGAACAAGTAAGTTATTCTATAAGAAAAAGACAAAAGCACAATCACTGAAGGAATCAATGCCATATTTTTCATTATTTAAGATGAAGGACAATTCTTCAACTTCAATCCACATCATTGTTTGAATGAATGGGAGAATCGTTTTAATTGAGTTAATTGATAATGAACCTTGTGCATTTTGCAAACCGGTCCAAACTTTGCTTTAAAAATCAAAGACTACATTGCGAGGAAGCTTCACATTTGACTATCAAAGTTCAAACATGTAGGTTACCTTTCATTGTTATGTTTATTGTTTCTTACCATGATGAAAAAAATTAACCAACTACCAACTATTCTACGGGCCAGCGAGCAATCGATATTTTTCGCCTCAATATTAAAAAAAAAAACTATTCAATATATTAATTTAATACAATTTAAGTTTATTTAAAAGAAAACAGATGCACAGATTAGGTTAACAAACTCAATTCATTTGTTCAAAAAAAATAAAAAAATAAACTCAATTCATATATGCATGTACTACAAATATATCTATAATATCTATTAACATATTCTCTTTGTCAGCAAATGAGAATGAAAAGACAATTTTTAGCCCTCAATTCACAATTCAATAAAAACATTCTTAAAAAATGATGGGCATAAAGATAATTTCATATAATTTTTTTTCACTGTTTTTTCTCCTTCGTCATCCACATATAGTCAAAAATTCTCTTTCTATGTTTTCTTTTCACATTTGTTCTAGTGAAAAAAATCATAATTTTCTTATATGTGAGCTTTTTTTTAGGTATGTGATATCCACCCATTCTATTTTACTGCTCATACACTTTTTTAATTTTTAATCGTCAGATCAAATGAATTGAACAAGATCAACGAACAAAAATTATTAAAATATATATAAAAAATAAAATAAAGTGCGTAGATAACACATCATTTTTCTAATAGTTGTAAAGAAAAAGCAAGAGAAAACGCATTATTTATTTTTCTTTTTTGGATGAGATGGAAATGGTCCCATGAACGACAAAAAAGACTTCCCGCCAAAAATAAAGGGAAATACCAGAAAATCAACAAGACCAATTTCCACGTGGATAATTATGTCTGTACACGTGTACGGTTGTTGTGATGATAGAGAGGGGAGGGCCCACAAATACCAAAACCCACGGCCCTCGCTTTTCAAAGTGGGTAACACATCTCTCTCTCTCTGCTCTTTCTCTTTCTCTCTCTCTCTCTCTCTCTCCCCTCTTTTAGCTTCAGTTTTACAGCAGACACAGAAGGAGAGGAGAGAGAGTGGATTCATCTCTCCTCTCTCTGTTACAAGCATGCAAGCCCTGAACCATGTCATAGTTTTCGCTTTTACCCCTCCCAACTCCCTTTATTCACACCCACTGGCCACCTCTCTCACCAGTACTGCTCCACTAGCTCTGAATTCACACGTCCATGGCGGACTCGGCCGACGTCTCGGCGGTGCTCGAATTCCTGAGAGCAAACGGGTTTTCGGAGGCCGAATCGGCTTTCAAAGAGGACATGATTGAGAAGGGCGATCTGGGTTCTTTCGATTACGAGAAGTTCTTGTTTCCGATGGTTCCTCCGCTGCCGCCGGTCAGAATTTCGGCGAGTTTACGACGACATGAGGTTCAGGGCGGCGGAGAATGCTCGGGATCGAGCTCGGCGGAGGACGATGAGTTTGTGAGCTTGGGGTCTTCTACTTCTAACAAGTGCTCTTCAGGTAGTTAGAAACTTAAAAAGTTGTTTACTTTCAATCAAAATTAAGTTTCTGGTTTCTGGGTGATTTCAAATTAAGCAGACACACACACACACACACACACACACACACACACACACACACACATATAGATAGATACATATATGTATATATACACATGTGTTAGGAGTAACTTAATGCTTAATGTATAAGTTGTATCTTGAGCTTGGGGAACAGAGAAGATTTCCTGGTGATGATCGTGCCACTACTTGTTTCTGTTAGTTGATAGTGAATTGGAGAAGTCTCAGCTTTTTCTCTTGTTCGCAGAATTTACAAATCCGTATGGAGTTCGATCGACATCTCCAAGCAGTTCCCAGGCTTCATCTGATAGGTTCTCTCAGTTTGGCACGGCACGCGATTACCACGATTTCGATATGCAAAATGACCTGTTCTGGCACGATGAGAAAGATGATGGAGGAGACTTCATGACTCCTTGCTTTGAAGGGCCAGACTTCTTTGCTTGTCCCACCGAGGATAAGTTCATCATGACTTCCGATACAGACAAGGGGAACGAGCAAGTGCTGGGTCTGAATTATAAATCCGAAGCATTTCAATCGGAAATAAGCCTTGATTGCTTGGACAAGAGTTGTCTTACCAATGTGTCTCCCGTGGATGATACAAGCAAGGTTTATGCGACGAATTATTCTCATTTTGATAAGAAAAATCAGCTGGAAGAAGGCTTTGAGGAACATTCTGCAGAATGCTGCTATCCAAGTTTGAAAGAAACCAATTTCAACAATTGCCAATTAGATGTTTCGGGGGGTATCCTTCGTATGGATATTGATTCTGCTCCATATCACAAGTTAAGCAATAGTTCTAATTACTCAGCCAAAAGGAGTTCGAAAAATGGCCAGGGTGAAAAGTTTATGGGGTCCTCTGGTTTGGACGATAAGGTTGCGGTGAAAGATTTCATGCCAAAGGGAGTTAAAGGATATGAAGGAGTCGGTGAAGTAAAAAAAGGATCCCACGAGCCTGAGGTTGCTGCTGATGGAGATGGTGTTGCTCCCGCTGAGGTTTTGATGTACAATAATGACGAGGATTATGAAGTTTTTGAGTTGAGAATCGTACACAGGAAGAACAGGTTTGTTGCTCATAGTCTCCTTTCTATGGTTTTGACAACTTATTGATACACCTTAGCTGAGAAGATGCATTTACCATTGTGGGGATATTTTTGTATCTTTGTTTCGATGGAGGATTGAGCCCGTGTTTATGTAAATTGATAAGTGGCTCTCAGTTTTACTCATGTGTTCTGCTGTTTACAGGACAGGATTTGAAGAAAGCAAGGATTTCCCTATTGTTCTAAAGACTGTAATTGCAAGCAGATACTATGTAACGGAATATCTTGGTTCAGCAGCTTTCAGTAAGGTTGTACAGGCTCATGATCTTCACACAGGAGTCAATGTTTGCCTTAAGATCATAAAGAATGATAAAGAATTTTTCGATCAGAGTCTGGATGAGATTAAACTTCTAAAGTTTGCCAACAAAAATGACCCTGCAGATGAACACCACATTTTGCGACTTTATGACTACTTCTATCATCAGGTATTTCCTTCTGATCCAATATAAGAAACTTCAAAAACCGTTTTGATTTTCTTCATTTTGAGTGGGATGCCGTAGTTGTCATTCACTGAGGCTAAGTTTTATAACCCTACGATGACTACCTTTATCTCTTTCGAGATGGTTGATTGAGATTCTTACAATAGCATGCATTGTTCAAACTATTTAGTGTGCTCAAATTTATTTTTGCAAAACAGGAGCATCTCTTCATTGTTTGCGAACTCCTTCGGGCAAACTTGTATGAATTTCAGAAGTTCAGTCAAGAATCTGGTGGAGAAGGTTACTTCACAATAAGAAGGTTGCAGGTTCGTTTGTATTAACTCATAAATGCTTGCCCTGCTAGATTCCATCAACCTATTAACATGGCTTTTCAGCTGCTTTAAGAATTAGTTACGAGTAACACAGCTTACACAGAACTTAAATGGTGCCCTTTTTTTAACAGATTATAACCCGTCAATGTTTAGAGGCATTGGACTACTTGCATAGCTTGGGAATTATTCACTGCGATCTAAAACCTGAAAACATTCTTATAAAAAGTTACAGAAGATGTGAAATAAAGATAATTGATCTTGGAAGCAGTTGCTTTCGCACAGACAACCTGTGTCTATATGTGCAATCTCGTTCCTATCGAGCTCCTGAAGTCATTCTTGGCCTCCCTTATGATGAGAAGATTGACATGTGGTCTCTTGGCTGTATATTGGCAGAGTTATGCTCCGGAGAAGTATGCCCTCTCTTTTGCTTGGTTTAATTCAATATGTTCAGCTATGTTTTATTATTCTTGTTGAAATTCGATTGCATTGTTACTGATTGGCTATTATTTTTTGGGTACCCTGCAAACTTCTTACACTGTTTATGCCTCTCATAAGATATTTTCTTTAGTTTCCCATCAACTTGGAAGGAATAACTCCTCTGGTATAATGTTCATATATAAATACATTCATGCTCATAATATCTCTGTCTTGACCAGGTGCTCTTTCCGAATGACGGGGTTGTAATGATCCTTGCTCGCATGATTGGAATGCTTGGTCCTATTGATCTGGATATGTTAGTGAAAGGTCAGGAGACCGATAAGTACTTCACAAATGAGTTAGATCTTTACCACATAAATGAGGTGCATACTTCAAATCTTTCTCTCTAGATGTGAGTTGCATGCAGTAGGCTTTTTTTCTGGATAATACGCAAGGAGAACGTATCTTGCGATAAATAGAGTGTAGTATCTTTCTTTGATTTTAAGTTTCACTCGTTCCACAGAATCGAAAAACTTTTGTAGGTGTTTCCGGTTTCTCCTAATAGGAAATCATCAATTCTTTTCCTTTTTACAAGTCAATGTATAAATCATTCGGACTAAACACTTTGCCATCCCACATTCAGGAAACAAGCCAACTGGAATACATAATCCCTGAGGAGTCCTCCTTGGAGAATCACCTGCAAGTAACCGACATTGGGTTCATCGACTTTGTCAAAAGCCTGCTTGAAGTCAATCCTGAGAGACGCCCAACCGCAAGGGAAGCACTAGAGCACCCATGGCTTTCGTACACATATGAATAAACTCATGGGGTACGTAGCAGTTCTCCTTGTGGGTTCATTTGCATGTTGAGTTTTGAAGAGCAATTTGTGAACTACGATCTGCATCCGGTGAACACTGGACTGCGATGCGCTTCGGATTTCAGTTTTGGTTTCGTGTACATGGCCTTGTTTTGCATTGTCTATCGTTCATTCTCTCGTTCTGATTTAACACATTCATACTTTTCTTTTCTTGTACAAAATGTAATGTTTGAGTGGCTAGGTCATACAAATGCAATAAAACGTTCTGCATTAATATGGTGTTGCTTTCTGATTCGCTTATTCTAATGAAATTCAATTTTTCTGATGCTTAAAATCTTGTCTGTTAATGACGCTGGTCCGCTTGTAACTTGTTTGTTTTTCTTGTGATCATCGGGTCATAGGTTTGACTTTCAAAATACCTATTAGAGCTGAGAGTTATTCAAGCGCGTAGTGTAGCATCACATTTTGTACATGCATATTTTACATCCCACATAAAAGATTTTTCGGTGTAATTAGCGATACGCTATATCTATCTCATCTCACGTCTATTGTTTTAACGGTAAAATCTTGTGAATGTCAATTCCTCCTTTTAACCAAGCTTTTGTATTGGTATATTCTCTAAAAACAATGGAAGCTGTCAAAGTGTCGTGTCATGTGTTGATGAGAAAAAAGGGTCTTCAAATTTGATTGGCGGAAATGAAACAAAATAAAATACTTTGACTTGAAAAGTAAATGGTATTTAATTTAAGGATGAGTGAATAATTATTAGATTCAGTGGTGGTAGCGGTGATTTTGTAGACGACACCAACGTTGGTGTAAAGGATAAAAGATTGTCTCTTCTGATTGGCGGGACCAGGTTTCACTTTCCCACCTTTTTCCAACGCCCACGCTCTCCTTTCCCGCGTGCAATTAAACTCTCTAACCGGACATAAACACTATAATTTTATTAAATTTTTTATTTAAAAGTCATTCAATACTCCGGTCTAGTGATATTGTTGTTTACTTGTAAGTGAGAAATCTTAGATTCAATTAGCGTAGATAATATTATTTGTTAAAAAAAAATCATTTAAAGGAGACAACCTTGTTATTAACTTATTATAGTCTAACATAATCTAATAGAAAAATGATGATAAACATATACTAATTTTCTCTTTGCAAAAGTCTATATTAAAAATAACACATGAAACCTAGGAGAGTTTAGTCTAATGGTTAGGCCCTTGGTTTGTTACCAAGAGGTATGGGGTTCGACACCTCCCAAGGTACCCACCTAGCAATTGCTAGAGTTTCTTGCTTCCCAAATGTTGTGGGGTTAGGCGGGGGCTTAATGATTAGTCTGGTCAAAGATCCAGAGACACTAGATTAAAAAAAAAAAAAAAAAAAAAAGTGAAAATCAGCTTCCATTTAATAATCGTGTCATATAGCCCTTAGTACTATAATGTACTAATATTTATCTCATTTAGAAATAAGAAATCTTAAGTTCAATTTTGGTCGATAATAAATTTGAAGTAGGTTAATATGACTAGTTAATTATGTGGCTTAGATGAAAAAATAATGGGTAAATTACAAAAAACTACCTCAACTATTGGGGCCACGACAGTTTCATACCTCATCTTTTAAAATTGACAATATCATACCGCATCTTACTAATTTGTGGCAATGTCATACCTCCGTCAATTTTTCTGTTAAGTGCTGATGTGGCAAGAGATGGGGACCACTCACTAATCCAGCTAGATTAAAAAATAATTAAATATTAAAAAATTAAGAATAAAAAAACAAAAAAAAATTTCCTAAGGGTGCGGCATCCCCTTTCCTTCACCCGCACCAATTTCAATTTTTTTTTGTTCTTCTCTCTCCTCCTCATTCTTCTTCTTCTTCTCTTGGGCCGAAATTGGATTTGTCACTTTTTTTTTCGTTTTCTTCTCTCTCATTCTTCTTCTTCTTCTTCTTGGGGCGAAACTAGGTATGATTTTTTTTTCTTTTTTTTTTGTTTCTGGGTTGCAGGTAGAGGGAAAATGGGACGAATATGAAGATGGGGAGGAGAAAGAGAAGGTTCTTCTTATTCTTGAGGCGAAACTGGGTTCAAATTTTTTTTTGTTTTGTTTTGTTTCTGGGTTGCATGTAGAGGGAAAAAGGGAAGAAGATGAAGATGGGGGAGGAGAGATGAGTGCACGTTGGGTTGGGGTTTTTTTCTTTTTTCTTTTTTCTTTTTCTTTTCTTCTTCTTCTTCTTCCGCAAGAGGGGGTGTTTAAATTTTTTTTTCTTCTTCTTCCTTCTTCCTTCTTCTGGGTTTTTTTTTTCCGGGTTGCAGTTTCCATTTCTTCTTCTTCTTCTTTTTTCTTTTTCTTTTTCTTTTCTTCTTCTTCTTCTTCCGCAAGAGGGGGTGTTTAAATTTTTTTTTCTTCTTCTTCCTTCTTCCTTCTTCTGGGTTTTTTTTTTCCGGGTTGCAGTTTCCATTTCTTCTTCTTCTTCTTCTTCTTCTTCTTCTTCTGGGTTTTTTTTTCCGGGTTGCAGTTTCCATTTCTTCTTCTTCTTCTTTTTTCTTTTTCTTTTCTTCTTCTTCTTCTTCCGCAAGAGGGGGTGTTTAAATTTTTTTTTCTTCTTCTTCCTTCTTCCTTCTTCTGGGTTTTTTTTTTCCGGGTTGCAGTTTCCATTTCTTCTTCTTCTTCTTCTGGGTTTTTTTTTTCCGGGTTGCAGTTTCCATTTCTTCTTCTTCTTCTTCTTCTTCTTCTTCTTCTTCTTCTTCTTCTTCTTCTTCCTCCTCCTCTTCTTCTTCTTCCTCTTCTTCTTCTTAAGTAGGGAAGAAATGAAGATGGGGAAGAGAGAGAGAGGGGGGGGGGGGAAAAGGGACGACTAAGGTTTTATTTATTTATTATTTTAATATTTAAAAAATATTAAATATTTTTTTTAGTTTTATTAATTTTTTAATAGAAAGTGGGCTCCGAATCAAGCCACGTCAGCACTTAACATAAAAACTAACAGAAAAATTGACGGATGTATGACATTGTCACAATTTCGTAAGTTGCGGTATGACATTGTCAATTTTAAAAGATGAGGTATGAAAATGTCGTGACCCCAATAGTTGAGGTAGTTTTTTATAATTTACCCAAAAATAATCATATCATATTTCAAGTCACAGGAGATAACTTTGTGCAAGTGCTGGATTGCCATGTTAGTTTGGGTTTTTCATTTCAACTCCATGCATCGCACATTCAAACTATCCTTCCTCCCCTTACTATAAATTAATGTAATTATCACTTTTATCATAAAAAATAAAAACCGTTGATTTCATGTTTTATTTTAAATTTTGGAATACAATATTTACACCAAATGGTAGTACTAAGCCACACAATGAGTCACTTATATTAATCGTTCAAATTTGTCTTTGATAAGAAATGAACTTTAAATTGCTCACATACAAATGAAGAAAAATATTATCAAACCATAATGTTAAGTGACAATTAAGAATCACTTTTAGATAAACTTATATCCAAACCTAAAATTGCTCTCTTACAAATGAAGAAAAATATTTCCAAACTCTATTGCTAACTAAGTCACGATTAAGAATCATTTTTTGATAAACTCGAATTGTGTTGTGTCGAATTGGTGTTAACCAATTGCCACTCTACTATTTTTTTTTTGTCAAACGATAGATTTTATTAGATTAGCCACCGACAAGATTCGAACTCACGCTGCGAAAGTTTTAACTCCTTTCCACTAATACCAAAACTCTCACTCTCGCCTAAGCAGCGCGTCGGGCTCCCCATCCCCTCCCTCCTCTATCTCTCTAGGCTTTGTCGAAAGCAGCATCGCCAAAGAAACAAGGGGAGAGAGAGAGAGAGAGAGAGAGAGAGAGAGAGAGAGAGAGAGAGAGAGTTTTATTGCAGAAGGGCCAGCCAATCAATCAGCTTCTTCTCTTCGGAGTCTGACAACCGAGATAATGGCCGAGTTGACTCAGGGCGAGGTGGTCTACTCGCCCAAGACTCTCCAAGTCTGGCGAGCTCTGCTCAACTGGCTCGGCTTCTTCTTCCAGATCTTCCTCCGAATCCTCCGAGCTCTTGGCCACCACCCCCTCCTCTCTTCCTCCTCCTCCTCTTCCTCTTCTTCCGCCGCCTTCAAATCCCTGCCCGTCATCGAGCTGCCCGAGAACGACTCCCCCGCCGCCTCCGCCGTTGTAATCGCCGACACTCCCGATTCCGACTCCGACGACCCTTTTGAAAAGCTCACGGTGCGGTTTTCAAATTAAAAAACTTTATATATTTTAATCCTGTTTAAATTTTATAATTTTCAGAATTTCGAATTGCTCACCGAAATTATTGTTCTTTTGTATTAATTCAAGAATTTTTTTTATTTTTCTATATATAGATTGGGGAATAAGAATTTAATTAGCTGGAGTTATACTCCAATTGAATTATCTGAATTAAGTGTTTGATATGAACTTAGAAGCTTCTATGGTTCTGGTTTAGTTAATGCAGAATTAGTAAGGACTAGTTTGGGAAGCATATGTGCTCAAAAGCACTTTTGCTAGAAGTGTTTTATTGTAAACACGTCGAATTTTTTGTTGAGAGTCCAAGTGCTTCATGAAAAAGCCTTGGTAGTGCTTCTTGTGCTTCATGAAGAAGCACTTGGCTTCTTTGACCCAAAAGTGCTTTTGAGCTTTCTGCCAAATGAAATCAGAAGTGATTTTGCTTATCAGAGAGCAGTTTTAGCTCTTCCGTATGCAATCCCACAAGGGACCTAGTAACGGATGAAAATGGAAATTCAGTGAGGGAGGAAGAGAGTGGGTGTGCTGACACTAAGATCTGCAGGTAGTTCTGGACCTGGATGAAACCCTAGTGTGTGCATATGAAACATCCAGCTTGCCTGCTGTAGTTCGAACTCAAGCAACTGAAGGTGGGTTGAAGTGGTTTGAGCTTGAATGCGTATCTTCGGACAAGGTGCTTTTTTCTTATTGAGGTTGATTATCTTGCATTCCTTTCGAAAGATGGAAGTTTGTTGACATGAGCGTGTTGGGTTTTGAAGGAATGTGATGGCAAACCGAAGGTCAATTATGTCACGGTCTTTGAGCGTCCAGGGTTGCATGACTTCCTAAAACTAGTTAGTCAGTTTGCAGAGCTTGTGTTATTCACTGCTGGTCTTGAAGGTTTGCTTATGACTTTCCGTTTCTTTGTTTCAATTTCCTCTTTGGCCGTTCCCTTTGCCTGTAACTGTTTGGGATACTTATGTTTTTGTATGGTTACAGGTTATGCTAGGCCACTTGTTGACAGAATAGATGCGGATAATCTGTTCAGTTGTCGACTTTATCGGCCTTCAACAACTAGCACGTAAGTTCTGCTGCTTGTATGTTTGATCTACTGTAAATAAGTCTGGTCTCTTCTGTGAAGATTTATAGTAATTGACTCTGATACCGTCATATGTTACCGTGGTTAGAACTTTACAGACACTGGAATCTTATGGTCTTTTGTCTCATGTCATCATCACTTACATATATAGCCACCCTATATAGTTAGCTAATGAACCGCAGCACTCTGAGCATGAAATATTTTTTCTCTTACACATGTACCCGTCACTGGACTTTGTTGAATGGTGGATCATAGGTCATTCTCAGTGAACTCACAATGCACGTAGAGGCCCTCCTTTCCCCCTGGCGGATGATTCATGTTGATGTTAAGCGATATGTGTTTGTTCAGTTTAGGGATCACACATTTTATGAAGAGAGTGAACGGGTTTTTGTATGGATATGATATTTTAGCTACCGATCCTTGGGGTTTACGTATTCAGTAAGATTCTGTATAGAATGCAAACATATCATATGATTCTCAACAGATGTGTATACACTTCCACACTCAATATGTTCCTTGGTTTTATTGTTTCAAGTCCTTATTCAAACGTGTTGATGTAGAGTTTTTGGGTGACCCATTGGCTCCATTAGTATGTTATAAATAGTTTGTTTAAATAACCCAATACTGTTATTGGAGACTTTAAATCCTTAGGTTGGTAAAATCTCTAATGCCGGATGAATACAGGGAATACCGGGAGCATGTGAAGGATCTATCTGGTCTATCAAAGGATATGCGCCGAATTGTTATTGTTGACAACAATCCTTTCAGTTTCTTGTTGCAACCTTCGAATGGAATTCCATGCATTCCATTTTCTGCCGGGCAAACACACGACACACAGGTAAAAATTTCACTATCTTGCTACAATACCTCTTAACTTTATTTGTTTACCTCTTTAATCTCTTTTTCATTTCCTCTTACCTTGCTGCGCAGCTTTTGGATGTTCTTCTTCCACTCCTCAAGCAGCTCTCGCTGCAGAAAGATGTGAGACCTGCCCTTTACGAAAGGTTTCACATGCCCGAATGGTTTCAAAAGCAGGGGATTCCTTCAACTGCTTGGAAGTAGTAGATTTTTCAAAATTGTACTCAATGGCGTTATCCATTCTTCTTTCACACAATCCTCGATAGTTATTTTGTTCAAGCCTCAAGGCTGTGTCTCATCGTCGGACTCCAGGTTTCTGTACAGCAGGTGTGTTCACTGCAATTTGTTGATACAAGGCTGTGTTTTCGCCAGAGGTCAAACTGCTGCGCCTCACTATCATACGAAAACCATTGATGTATTTAGATTTTTTAAGAAACCGATTATTCTCGTGTAACTATGTCTACATACTTGCAGTTCTCTTCAGCGTCTGTATTTTGCTAGATTTTTTTGTGAAATTGTTGCCAATAAGTACTAGCATTTTGTACGTTCCTCATAGTGCATTGAGATTTTATTTGTTGCTGGCTGATAAGTCACACACTATCAATAAATAATATACATGTTAAGGGTTCCGAATCACGTAGTCCAATTCTTAGTTAGGGCCGGCTCAGAGATTCTAAAGACCCTAATCGTTGCTAATGTGCATTTTACGTTAATTAACATTAAATGATACATAGGAAGAAAATCAAAGGTCGTCTTATTTTGTAGCCTAGTGTAACTGATGGCTAAACAGTCTCCCAATACGGAGGCTAAGCAGTCTCTCCCAGTTCGGTAGTACCCACCAGAAGGAACATGAATAGACCCAACCGCTGCCCAACTGCTACTCTCTTTTGTCACCTAGGCAAAGGAAAAAGGTGTGATCCAACCTAAACCGGCTGCTGATTGAGTGTTTATTGCTAGCACAACTCAGATAGTTAAAACTAGAAGAGATTCTACCTTACAATCAGGGTCGTGTCTCATTATTCTATATTTATCATCACGTAATCAGGTCACAAGAAAAGCGATATATCTTGGTTACACTTGAGAACTGCCTGGAAACCTTTATGACCAGACCTTTTGCAACTCTAATCCCAGCATGGAGGCTAAACAGTCTCTCCTAGTACGGTAGTACCCACCAGAAGGAACATGAATAGACCTAACTGCTGCCCAACTGCTACTCTCTTTTATCACTTAGGCAAAGGAAAAAGGTTTGAGCCAACCTAAACCGGAAGCTGATTTAGCGTTTATTCCTAGCACAATTCGGATAGTTAAAATTAGAAGAGGTTCTACTTTACAATCAGGGTTGTGTCTCATTATTCTATATCTATCATCACGTGATCAAGTCACAAGAAGAGCGATATATCCTGATTACACTCGAGAACTGCCTGGAATCGGTGGTGAAGTTGATTCGCGGAAAAAGCCTTCACCATATCTTCAACTTTCCCTACCTTGATCTGAGATTACCTGGCACAACAAGGACACCCAGTTCATGGCCACATCTGACAGTTATATATATATAAGCTTCTTTTTAGTTTGCTTCGTTGTTAATGATATGCTAATTGGGGATTAGCCAGCAATCCGACATCATTTTAGGTACTAATGTTACTCAGTAACCAAAAGCAACGACAATAAGACATGCGGGTCTCCGTCGTTCACTTTCCTAACTCCATTGCAGCCTTTCGATCTCTTTGATTATATGTATTTTTCTGTTAGTATTTTATGTTCATTTTCGCCTTGAATTTGGCTGCCCTAATGTTAACAATAAAACTAATGAACCTACTAAATTATAACGCTGATACAATTCGTATCTACACCAAACAGGAAATGATAGGTTTAACCTCACAATTTTCTTAGCAATAATGTGGTTCAATTTCGCATTTGACGAAAATCAAACGTAAGACCTCACTTACAAGTGAAGAGGAATACCATTAAACCGTAATACTAAATTTAAATGTGTCAGTTTTGTGTGTTTAAATAGTATCAACCTAATGTTAATTTCAAATTCAACACCTTACAACTAACATCACTGTTTATTAAAACTCTTTTCAGACTCATAGTTGACATATTGACGTGATTCTTTGCTTAATCATGATAACTTATTTGATTTGACAAAAATCAAACCTAAAATCTCACTTACAAGTGAATAAGAATACAATTAAATCGTAATACTAAATGTAAATGTGTCAATTCTGTGTGTTTAAATAGTATCAACCTAATGTTAATTTCAAATTCAACAACTTACAACTAACATCACGGTTTAGTAAAACTCTTTTCAGACTCACAGTTGACATATTTCAGATTTAGCTTATTTGATTGACGTGTTCTTTGCTTAATCATTATAACTTAATCAAATCTCCGCTTTTTAAATATGGTTAGGATTTGGGACACAGGTTTTTGAAATATATTTGACACTCATTTTGGAAAGCCTATTTCGTAATATATTTTAACAATCCGAACGTTTAAGAATTTAGTACATCATCGATAGACCATCGTAACAAAAAAATTAGACAAATACAAAACCAATAAGATATTCGTTTATAGTAAAGAAAATAGACAAATAAGATTTTACAAAGAAATACTAAATTTAATCCACCAATATGTTTTCACATTTGGTTGATTTTTAATAAACATGATTTTTGAGACAAAATCTAAAAAATTGACGGTTTAAATTTCTAAAATTCATTACAAAGTGAGTCCTAGAAATAACATATGTCAAAAACATGTGTTCTCGAATCCTACTCCTTGAAAATAATGCAACACTTTAAAAAGGGTCTTCGTCACTGCTCATCAGTGTCGTCGATAAAGTAAGTACATGTTTAGTCCACAAATTTCCGTGCCACGCCATGTTAAACTTGCCAAACGCAGACAACATGAATCTTGATAACATATTAACATGCCCGCAGTGCTGCCCCGACCTTTATTCTGAGTTTCATCACCAACTTTTCTCCATCCTCATAAACCCCAAACTTTCACAGCATCCTCATCATCACCGCGTTAATTAAACAACTAATACATAAGAATGTACATCACCCGAAAAGGCCAAATTTTTATCATTATGTTTATATGATTAATTATATATAATGAGTGTTTTTTTCTGGACAAGATTTTCGTCTTTTTTTTTTTTTTGGGTTCTATGAAATATCAGTTGACAACCTATTTGTCTCATTTTTCATTTTTTTTTTATCTCGGTTATCCGCTTGGTTGATATTGAGTATAATCACCAACTAATTTGAAAAGTAAAAACGAAATGATATTTTTTCAATGCATTTATAGTATGAATGTAAATGTAAGATTCAACAAGATGGGAATTCTTTGGCAAGTCTATGAGAAAAATTGTAATATTTAAAAAAAAAACCTTGATTAACTTAGATATATCTATTAGCCATGTCCTAATCTTGCGCAACAACTGTGATTATAAATAATAATAACAAAATTAATCATCGGCCCAGATTTTATTTGTTGTTCAATTATTTCCTTCCCATTTCACACTGTTTGACAACTATCTAGTCACTACAACTTTCCTTCACAGTTCACACTATTTTTTTACTTATTATTTCTCTCTGCTGTTTCTAATGAAGCCATTGAGTCGTTTCCAATTTTAGTGTTTTAATAAATCAAGTCTCTTTTGAGCTGTTCGTTGGGAGATTCCTAAGTTTATCTAATAAATAATAACAAATAACATCGGGTCAAAACTCTTTGTTAGGTCAAAACTCCAAAGAACCTTTTTGCTACCTTATTTCATTTGTTTAGTTGATAGGTAATCATGATCCCATACCTTCCGCTGAAAGCAAATCCTACCACCCTTGAACCTTTTTAGAAGGGTGCGTAGTTTATCATATTGTGGACAATCGTGGATGAAGAAATAATCAATCTGAAGATTATTCACGGATGTGAAAAAAGTTAAAATTTAACTATAAAATTAATTGACAGTATGAGAAATAGCTCAACTTTTTATAAATTTTTGCAATGTTTTTTCTTTCGTCAATGTGAGACTCTTTTACCTTTACATTCTTACACGCCTCCTCATGTATGACAAATTTTCAAGCCCAATGCATAGACAACACAAATTTGGTGACGTGCAGCCCTTGTGACCGTTGCATTTCGCACATGGACCAACCTATTCTAATATTGTGAACAGAGTTGAGGTTCCGCTATACTCTTATAAGTCCTTGCAAAAAAATTTCTTTCACCGTGAGACTCTTTTACCTTCACATACTGACATATACTACCAGCAAGAGCGATATATAATTTTGCGTAAGCGTAGGTCTCATGTCCAAACTCACACTTGTGCAAAAACGAGATTTATTTATAGGCACTTCGATCCTAAATTGTGGAATATTATGTCTCTGTTTTTAGTAAGTTAACAACCTGTCGTGCCCTATCATTTTCAAACAAAATTTGCATTCAGCACACAAAGATCTCGAGAGCACTCCCAGAACCAACGTAATGAAAAGTCTCGGTCTCCTAAATTTGTTTGGTTATGTGAGGGGAAGACTCCGTCAATTTCACACGTCAAAGCGTGGAAATGTAATCAGACAATAAAATAGAACGTTCTATCTTCATCGTCAATGGTTTATAATTTGTCAAAGATTCAAAAGAACAATGCAATATTAACTAATTAATTATCATTAATTTATATCTTTTTCTTTGGTGATTAATTAGTTTATATCTTATTTATGCAATCAAATTACACCATGCACGAACGAGTTACATTTTATTTTGAATATCTGACTACGTGTTTACATCCATTGATTGGATATTTTTATATTCGATATACTATATGTTCACGTGTAAACATAATGTTTAATACAATTTTTTATTTTCGTAATACCTAGGTTGCTTCTTAATTAACATTTTATGTTCAAACTTTTTATTTTTAAATATATTTGCAGCCAAAACACGAATCACGGGTTTTCAATTCAGTTGCCTGTTCAAATTAAACTTGTCGAATTTGGGTAGAAATCTTCATATGGGAAACCCTAAGTAAGAAAAAAGGAAGGAAAACTTTCTTGGAGATGGAAGAAAATATTGGTTAAATTTGTGAAGTGAAAAAACGACCTGCCCACCTTTATCTGGGGTCTCTATCAAACGTGTTTGCCTATATCGTAGCCTACAAAATGTTCCAATTTCTCTTTCGTTTTTATTTCTTTTTGTTTTACTGGTGGTTTACTTTTATTTCCTTTTGTTTTGCAGGTAATTTATTTTTTCTAAAAGCATGATTTTAATCCTTTAAACTTATTTTGTTTGATATAAATTTTTTTTACTCGAATAAAACTGAGTGACTAAACTTCATATAAATTGATAATTATGTTAACTTTACCTATTCTATATTTTCAAATGAGTAATGCTATTCATACCATGTTTTTGTACCACATTTTCATACCACCTTAGGTGGCATCTGATGTGTATGAGAATTTATGATTTTCACATTTGTAATTAATTTGGTTGTAATTGATTATGTGCATTCATGTTTCCCTCACTGCATAAAATTTAGAGACGAATTTCATGTTTGTATTCTACACGGTGCGTCCTGGGTTCAATTTCTAGCATTGGTGAATCACAAGATGGTGGTCAGGAAGAGGTTGCAATGTATCTGTGAGTCTTTTTGGGTTCTGTAAGGGGAGAATGCAATACAGAAGTCACCAACAGATCTCCTTTTTTTTTTAAGAAAAGAAAAACAATATTTCTTCAGTTTAATTTAAGTATACTTTTTAATGAAATAGTCTATCTACTAAATCGTTTATTACAAAAATAATGTACCTATAATGTTTTTATAATAATTTACCTACCGTATAAAGTTTGTGAAACTAATAATGTACTTATTGTTATCTCCGAGTACTATGGTTTGGTGTATTCTTCTTCACTTGTAAGTTAGAGGTCTTAGGTTCGAATCTCGTGAATGACGAATTCGATACCAAATTAAGTTGTCTAGTGTGTGGCTTAGCCAAACTCCCTCTCTTTTAATGTAAAATATATTGTTGTACTAAAAAAATATGTACTTATTGTTTAATTTTAACAAAACTAATTTACTTATTGTTTAATTTGAGGAAAATAAAAAAAAATTTGTCAAAAAAATAGATTTTGTTGGATTAGCCACGGGATTTGAAGCCACGGGATTTGAAGCCACGCTGTCATACAAGGCTCAATACCTTTCCACTACTATGGTAAAGGCCACTTGCATATAAATATACCTCATGTTCAATTTTTACAAAACTAATGTAGCTACAAAAATAATTTGTCTATTGTTTAATAATTAGGAAAATAATTTTCCTTTTTTTTACAACAATAACGTATCTAGAACTTTATTTTTGTATGACATAATGTATCTGCTATTTTATGTTTTCTAAAGAAATCTTTTTTTTTTGGTTGGCTAACTTATTTTTGTTGTATTCCTCTTTCCTCTAACCCAATTACTAATTCTTTTTTACAGTTACTGAATCATTAATTATGTTTCTAATTTGAATTTTCAAATTCTTGTTGGTTTTGTTTTGTTTTCAGATAATATATTTTTGCTAGCTTTGAAGATAGGAATTTGGGATAATCCTTAAAATTATATTTAAAATTATAAAATTACCTGACACCAGCCATAGATTATTAGATTTTGGTCAAAAAGAATCACCACCTACTACCTCTCTTGCATTTTTTTGGGGTGTGTGGATCATTTTACTTCTCACACACCTCTTAGACCATCTCCAACCCTTGGGCTAAAAGCTAAATTTTTTAGCCCGAAAAATTTAGCTTTTAGCCCAAAAACAGTTTTTCTGCTCTAACAATTTCTAGCCTAAAATTTTAGCTCGGAATTATTAAAGAATAAACTTAGGCTATTTTTTTTCTTAAATTAAATTTAAAAAAAAATAAATATGTAGACTATCGTAAATTAATTTTATGAACATTTTAATCAAAAATTTTTTAAATTTCGATAAATATTTTCATTCAGTTTGGTGAAGCCCACACCGATTTCTGGGCTAAATTCTGGGGGGAATCTGGCCTTGGTTTAGCATTTAGCATTTAGCCCGAATTTTCCCCTTGGATTGGAGTGAGTTTGGGGAAAAATTTTGGGGGGTAATTTGGCTTTTAGTCCACGGTTGGAGATGATCTTAATAATTTATGTCGGTTAAACTTGGCTTTTGCATGGAACATGCACATTGCACGTGTTTCACCTCTCAGGTGCGTAATTCAAATTTACTTTGTCCACTCGTTTGACGCCCAGCTTCATAAAGAAAACTTCACAAAAAAAAAAAAAAAAATCACATGATTTGTTTATTTTTCTTGGTTAAATCATTTTTTTATTTTAAAAAATTAGGGTTATAACTTACATCACCGATTCACCTACGAAGATTAATTTTATGTTTTATCAGTTAGGATTAACTCAATCGGTGAGAGTAGTTGGAAAAGTACAGTAAAATTAAGTTAGGTCAAATGTTTGATTATTCTCATTATAACAAAAAAAATCTAACATCGGAATATTGCTTCTCAATGTTTGACAACACCACATATAAAAAAATGTAAGTTCTTTCAGTTTTACAGTTTTGTTTGACAACACCACGTATCAAAAAGGTGCAATTTCTTTTCTTCCGAGAAGATTTGCACTCGCGGGAATGCTACGAAGGGAATTTTAACGAAACATTCTTGGTACAGTTCACTTTTAACAAAAATTATATTTTTATCTTTTTCCGATACTATTCACTGTATTTTCATTAAAAGAAAAAATTTCGACCATTGGACTGTCATACTTGTATAGTAACGTATATATTTGAAAAAACCACAAGAATTTACTAATCGTCAAAAGTAACAGCCAATAAAAGGATAAAAAAAAAGAAACGAATTATATATTAGGATAATGTTTCCGTCATGGGATATATCAATGCTCCGAAACAACATCAGAGTCTTTTAACAGGTTCTGAACTCCCCAAAATCTTCTTGGAATATCTCCCTCTTTCTCTCTTTCTCTCTCTTCCTCCGCGTCTGTGCACATGCAAACTCCAAAAGAGCGCCTCCAATGAAGCACACCAGAGCACGCCAGCCCAAGACCCATGCCGTCAGTCCCCACTCTTTTCTATGACGAAACTACCCTTCTCCTCCCTCCCCACCACCACCTTCATCATCGTCACCGTCGCCATCCTCTTCGCCGTTATCCCACCACCAGCTCATGCCCTCGGCTCCGGCTCAACCCTGGCCGTAATATCCGATACCGGCACCGTCTGTGGTGTCGTTTCGGACCAACCGCGGCTGCGCATCGTCTGCTACCGCCGCGGCCAAACCGTCGCGGTCGAGCCCAACATATCATTCGCAGCCATCTCCGGCGGCCGAACCTCCCTCTGCGGCATCCGCTCCGGTGGATACAGCCTCCTCTGCTGGGACAACATCATCTCCCAAAACTCCACTTTCCAATCCAAACGCGTTTACTTCAACAGAACCGTTCCATTAGAAAATCTCGCAGTTGGCGACGACCATATCTGCGCCAGAACCGTCGACGCAGACACCATAGAATGCTGGCGGCCCAACGACGTGCCCAACTTGCCACCTGGGTCGGACTCGATTTCATCTGGATCGGGTTTCTCTTGCGGAATTTGGAAACCCAGCCGCCGGGTTCGATGCTGGGGCAGAGCAACAATGGCGGAAGAAATTCAACACGGGTTCGGAAACATGTCAATGTTGACCATTACAGCTGGCGGCTCGCATGTGTGCGGGATCAACACCACCGGGCTTCTGGTCTGCAGGGGAAGCAATGGCGCCGGTCAATTGAACGCCCCTTCGGGCTCGCCTTTTGAGTACTCCGCTCTGTCACTCGGAGCAAATCACAGCTGCGCAATCAGAACTTTAAATCAAACAGTCGTCTGCTGGGGAGGAATGGACCAATTTTCAATTAACAAAACAAATGGAGTGTCTTTTGAAATTTTAGCTTCTGGGTCGAATTTCATATGTGGATTAACCACCGCGAATTTTTCGATTGTTTGTTGGGGTCCGGGCTGGCCCAATCTCTCCGGTTCAGAATCAGGGGTGGAGCTCGAATTGCCGGAAATTCTCCCCGGTTCTTGTGTCAATTCCTCCTGCAGTGAATGTGGAATTTACCCTCAGTCTCAAAGACTCTGTTTTGGTACTGGTAACATTTGCAAGCCCTGTTTTCCTCCAATTTCATTGCCGCCGCCGCCATCGACACCGCCGCCATCTACACCGCCACCGACGTCAAGGCCGCGGTCCAAGGCGTTGACGACGGGTTTATTGGTGTTTGCCATTGTGGGTTCTGTCGGAGGATTTGCAGGTATTTGTTCGGTTATTTATTGTTTGTGGATTGGCGGTTGTTTTGGGAACAAGAAGATTCATAATTCAGTTCAGCCGACAATTACTAGAGCTGCAAGCTCAAACAATGGCAATGGGACAACGTCAAACAATAGTCCTCCGTCGAGATCGTCCACCATCCGCCGCCAGGGCTCGAGGATCATGCGGCGGCAGAGGAGCGGAACATCCTCGAAGCACCCTGACAGGGCGGAGGAGTTTTCACTGTCCGAGCTCGCGGCCGCCACGAATGACTTCTCAATGGAGAACAAGATTGGCGCCGGAAGCTTCGGAGTTGTATACAGGGGCAAACTGCAAGACGGCCGGGAAGTTGCGATCAAGCGAGGCGAAACCGCCTTGAAGATGAAGAAGTTTCAGGAGAAGGAGAGCGCATTCGATTCGGAAGTTGCGTTCTTGTCGAGAGTTCATCACAAGCACCTCGTGAGGCTTGTCGGATATTGCGAAGAGAGGGAGGAGAGGCTTTTGGTATACGAGTACATGAAAAACGGTGCGCTTTACGATCACCTGCACGACAAGAACAATGCGGAGAGGAGTAGCAGTTTGTTGAATTCGTGGAGAGTGAGGATCAAGGTTGCATTGGATGCATCAAGAGGCATTGAGTATCTGCACAATTACGCCGTGCCGCCCATCATTCATCGAGATATAAAATCATCGAATATCTTGCTCGACGCGAATTGGACCGCGAGGGTGTCTGATTTCGGGTTGTCGTTGATGGGGCCGGACTCAGAGGCGGATATTAGGCCAATGAAGGCGGCGGGGACGGTTGGCTACATTGATCCGGAGTACTACGGACTCAACTTGTTGACAGCAAAGAGCGATGTGTACGGACTTGGTGTGGTGCTATTGGAGCTTCTGACGGGGAAGAGGGCGATATTTAAGGATGCCGAGAACGAGGGGACGCCTATAAGCGTGGTGGATTACGCAGTGCCGGCGATTATGAGCGGGGAGTTGGTGAGGGTTTTGGACAGGAGGGTTGGGCCGCCGGAGGTGAATGAATCGGAGGCGATTGAGCTGATGGCGTATACCGCAATGCATTGCGTGAATTTGGAAGGGAAAGATAGGCCGACGATGGCGGACATTGTGGCGAATTTGGAGAGGGCGTTTGCTCTCTGCGATGAAAGCCCCGGCAACATCTCTAGTGGTGGAAACTCCATTGTGTCCGCGGAGTAAGAGTGAGTAAAATGTGCTTCCTTCCCATTAATCGAAAGAATTGAATTATTTCTTCAAATTTTGTCAATTTTTTAGGGGATAAATTGGATGGATTTAATCAAGATTTTTACCATTGGGGCTTGTAAAAAGACTAGAGATTTAGGGGGTTCCTTCCATCTAACCTTGCTGTAGTGTAGCATTTTGTAATCACCAACAGCTAGAAAAGTATTGCCCTTGGTTGCAATTTTCAAGTGATGCCTAATTTTTTTTGTTTTTTACTTTTAAATGTGTATGCCAAATTGCCAATGCATTCAACTAGGGTCACACCATAAAACGAGCCAATTAGATAATATCACGTCGTCAGTTACTTGCTATATAAGTTTCAACAATGTCAATAATATGAATAACATTTCAATGATTGATATGCTTATTAATATTAAGATAAATTATATTCACACACTCCAAATTACTTCTTTCACGCATTTTTTTATTTTTTTAATATTTTTTACACACTACTAATACTTGATAAAAAAATATTAAAAAAATTTAAAAAGTACGAGAGAAGTAATTTGAAATGTATGAATATAATTTTTTTTAATACTAAATGATTGTACCTACCAACTGACCAAGCGATTGAGTATTTGTGGTTTGATTTGAACAAGGCACAATTCATTTGGGTGGGTGTCCTCATTCAGAGAAGGGTGCATGACAATA
This sequence comes from Crataegus laevigata, assembly GCA_963580275.1. Taxonomy (NCBI): domain Eukaryota; kingdom Viridiplantae; phylum Streptophyta; class Magnoliopsida; order Rosales; family Rosaceae; genus Crataegus; species Crataegus laevigata. The sequence goes on from OY756951.1 coordinate 6,939,925, forward strand.
CTGTCTTAGCAGATGAGAGTCAAAGAACGTGACACAAAAGTTTGGCTTTCCAAAAACCATAGGGATTTCCTAATAAAATATGTTTTCTTTCTTTCTTCTTCTGCTTTTTGCGAAGTCAGCCGAAGATTACAAAGCCTGCGGTTTTGTACTTGAGAGCTGTAGCCAGTAGCAGTATGTTTTGTGGCACACAAGACCCCAAATATCTACAGAAAAATGAGAATTTTCCAATGTCATGAGTCATAAGGTATGGTCCATCACGAAAGGGTAAGGAAAAGTACAGAGTCTGCAACTTTGAATCTCAGTTTAGTTTTCACGTCCAACACTTTGACTCGAGAATTCTAACAAGGCTGCCAATTTGGTCAAGCCCATGTGTTCTCTTAGTTAATCGACACGCGTAGGATCAAGATTCTATTCTGCGAGAAATATTTTAATGTGCCGGAGCACGGGCCAGTACACTAAATTATAACATAAATTGTTGAAAATTTAATAAAAATTTCAACCAATTATATTAAAGTTGGTGTACCAGACTGTGTTTAGGGCATGCACTTACGACCAAGAACAAAAGTTCTAAAGCATTATGGAGTATGAGATATGGGGATCAGAATCCTCTCATGAGCAAATAGAGAGGATCCTCCTGACCAGGTCTATCGGGCCGTTTAAATTTTATTCAACGACTACAAATAGGGAGTCCTTCTAAAGTTATAATAATTATAGCCGTTAGATAAAATTTGAATGGTCCGATGAGCCTGGTCAAGAAGATCCTCTCCATCTGCTTAGGAGAGGATCCTAATCCGAGATATGGTATATATGCTCAGGTTGTTTAACCATTATATGTTGATTTTTTCAGTTTCAAACGAAAATCTAACGGTTAAAACCTCAACAGTATATACCTGAGGCAGACATAAGTTTCTCACACGGAAAAGGCTTGGCTAGTACGTGTCCATAAATTAAAGCGGTGCCTCACTGAGTAATGAGAAACTTTAATATGAAAGCATAACATTTATGGATTAATATATGCATGCTGCCGTTAAATCTTTAAGAGAAAGGATTCCTATTTTTTCATAAAAATGGGAATTAGTTGTGGAGTTGACAATACATCGAATTTTAATGGTCTGAATTATTTATTTTTCAAGTTGCATCTCATAGATCTTCTTTGTAAAATATTAGCTAAATCAGAAATGTTTAAGAAATCTAATTGAGTTCAAAAAATTAAGGAATACTTTGTTATATAAGAAACAATGAAATATTATCTTGATAATTAAATAAGCAAATGGTTTCAGATTGAATTGAATTTTTGCAAGGATGATCTATGAATCGAGACTTACAAAATAAACGATTCAGATCGTTGAAGTTCGATATAGAGTGAGCTTCACACTTAATCTTCATTTAAAAAAAAATAGGCATCCCTTTATATAAATGGCCTGTTTGTATAAGAGTATGAACGCAATATATGGATTGTGGACTGGGGGTGGCCGGTGACCACCTCTACTTGTGGATTATATATTTATTGAGATGCTCGTGGAAGACCGTCGACAATTATAACTGTGGCTTCAATACTTTAAATTTTATGCAAAATGCATGATCATGTAACGTCTTTGTCGATGGTCCCGTTACATATTTCATCTGCGACGCCGCCATGTGAAGTTGGAAAACAAATTTAAATCGATTCCAATTTTCCTTCTTGTATTAGTATGTATCAAAGATGGCTCATATTTCTTAGTGTATGTATTGTGGTTGTGGAGGAGAAAGGGAAGGAAACCGTTAGAAATAATAACCAGATTTTAAAGGTTCGTTTGGATGTGCTTTTAAAATGACTGAAATCGTTTTTAGAGAAAATGTTTTTATGTTCCAAAAGCACTTAAAGTGCTTTATGCAAGAATCACTTTTAAGTGTTTTTTTTTTCTTTTCAGGATTTATTTGCATCTTTACTAAAGATTGGTTCTAACAATATTTTCACCAAAAGCTCTTTCAGTCATTTTAAAAGTACATCCAAACGAAGTAGCTCGGATTAGAAATGCAGCACAAAACATTAGACAGGAGATTTGAAATAACTACATGCAAACTACTTGAAATGAGTAGTTTAGGTTGTTGTGCCTTTTTTTAAAAACTGTTTCTGCTTTAATATGAGAATAAACAGCTCTTTAAATTTTCCTCTCATTTGTTTTGGCTAAAAAAATGAAAAGTGTGGGAAAATAAACATGAGTAACTCAATTGCGTTACAAATTTGAAAGATTGATCAAACAGTAGGAATGATGAATTAGCCACTTGAATATGGACTTGTAAGGGTAAAAAAAGTCAATATCTACTAACTCTCTAGAACTTTAAAGGGACCTGGCTGTCCTAGGGTAGGACCAGTTCGACTAAAATTAGTCAATCTTTGTTGGTGTTGGTATTGTTGATGGTGACACACACTTGAACATAATTAAGTAAGTAATTAGGCCCACTGAGGGAGCAAGGAAAATTCCATAAAATTCATTCCTCTTTTCATCATGATTTGATTCATACAATACAAAGGGGAAAATATTTAATAAGATGTTGTTATGTGAATATGGTAGTAGGAGGACTTTGTTGACCTTAACTTCTTTCATATGCTCTTTTGCCTTGAATTTGGTGGCCCAAACCTTTTCACACGGCCTCGTTTCTTTCTCCTCGTTTTGTCTATTCAATTTATGCTTAAACAAAAAGCCAAAAAGGGACCATCGATTCCGAAACTATGACCTAATTGATGAGCATTATTTCTTAAACATGCTATAATGCGGGGTAATGATCATTTTCAACAAAAATAAGGATCAGAAGTTAAACTCAAAAAGATCATCGCAAATTAAACTCAATGATCTATACTCATAAATTCTTAATTTAAAGACCAAAACTCCAATTCAATCAACGTCCAGAAACTAATTCCCTAATTTTCTCAAACAAAAAAGTGGTTCAACATACGTTCCACATGACGTAGGAAGGGTAATTTCTTCTTTGTATTTTTATTTTGTAAGAAACAAAGGACCAAGTCATGCATGTGCAAAATGTTCAAATAAATTTCAATGAGCCATCACGCTAAAATTTTGTTTGAACGTTGTCTCGCCGTCGAAATTGTTAAATTTTATCGGCTTGAAGAAGTCATGCACAGAATAATATTTCAAGGCAGTTGCAACTGTAAGGACTAAATGGTCTTCGATTTGCTAGCCATACTAGTATAGGGTACAAGAAGCCGAGCTTTGATACTACGAAAATGTTGCTCTTTTGTGACAAAAAAGTCACGAACTTGAGTCATGAAAACAACTTCTTTGTAAAGTGGGGAGTCTTATTGGATTAGGATCCCCTTTTACAGTGATAGGGTACAAACAAGGCCGAAATTCCGGCTACATTCTACAGAAAGCTCTTGGTGACACCATTTTCTTGATCATAAACCTCAAATTGGTATCGGGTGTATAATGTATTACCTTGGTCGAGGTTTTCATTGGTTACAGTCGAGGGTATCTTCTTTCTCATTTCTCTTCAACTTCGTTCAATCAATCATTAAGTCAGAGAAGATAAATGTATCCATAGTATGATAAGGTGACTAAAACGACCAAGAGGATTTTCAAAGTGCTCAAGTTTTTTTTTTCTAGGAAAGGAAATACGTACTTGCAACGTCGAAACTTTATTTCTTAAACTAAATATTTGTGAGTATTATTTTATAAACATGCTGAAATGTGGAGTAATGATCATTTTGGATAACAATGTTAAACTCTTCTCCAAAATAAAGGGTTTTAAGGTGAAAATAAGGACCAGAAGTTTCAACAGTTTTACCGAAAAAGATCACCACTCCACATAATAAATTCAAGGACCATTACTCATAGATTCTTAGTTCAAGGATCAAAACTCCAATGCAGTCAACATTCAGAAACCAATTCCCTAGTTTTCACAAACAAAAAGAGTGTTCAACATACATTTCACAAGACTTTGGAAGGGTCATTTTTTCTTTTTAATTTTTATTTTGTAAGCAACGGAGGACCAAGTCAAGCATGTAGTTCAAATAAATTTCAATGAGCCATCACCCCAAAATTTTGTTTGAATGTATCTCCCCCGTTGAAATTGGTAAACTTTATCGGCTTGAAGAAGTCATGCACATACTAACATTTCGAGGATGTTGAAGTTATAAGGACTAACTGGCCTTTGATTTGCTAGTCCTACTAGTATAGGGCACAAACGAGGCCGACATTCCGGCTACATTCTGCAGAAAGCACTTGGTGACACCATTTTCTTGATCGTGAGGAAAAAAGAACCTCAAATAGGTACTGCTGTATAATGTACCACCTTTGTCGTCGGGGTTTAGGGTTTATTTCAACTTCGTTTCATCCAATCATCAAGCCGGAGGAGACAATTGTGTTCATAGTATGATACGGCAACTAAAACCACCAGGACGCAGTTCAAAGTGCTCAGTTTTTCTTTCCAGGAAAGGAATTGCGTACTTGCAACGTCAAAATTTGCGTCAGTTGTTGCACCCTGCCACGCCCGTTCTTCCGCTTTGGTCCTTGCTTATCATTTAAATGTTTGAATTTCAAGATCTTACCTCCACAGTTTTTAGAGCACTTCTGGGGTGATGAGCGAGCACTGACCACCAGGATGACAAATCTCTGGGCACACGAGTACAATCAGTGCGATACTGTCAATATTTTCGTGCAAATATCCGAAAATTCAATGAAAGATATGAAAAGATGACGAAGTCTAAACTTCACCATATATATGAGAAATTCTCAAATTTCGGCTACAATCAACAGTTTCATCGATATTGCCGACATATCAATTAAATATCGAAAAAACTCTTATATTTCATCTAACCAATTTTTGACATTCTCTAAAGTTTAAATTTTTATAATTTCCATCGAAAACAACCAATATTAAAATCAACATCAATATATACATCGATATATTTACAAATTTTCATATTGATATTAATACCGATATTTTAAACACTGAGTACGCTAAGGCAATGAACAACAGCTGTTAAGATTTCGGAGTTGACTCAGATTTTGAGCCACACGGCACCTTGGCTCTTGGAAATTTTTTATTATTTAGATGTTGATGGGCCTCACAATAACTAAAGCCCATTTATTATTTGGTCCGGCCATATACGGCCCAAATAAAATAAAACAAAACACTACTAAATAAAGTTTAGCAAACGGTTGCTGTTCTCAATCACTTCAATCTTACAAATTTACATAAAGTTCCAGGCACACGACGTCGCTACATAAATCAAACAGATGATGTATAAGCAAATACATGTAATCACACAAAAACATGTACACACAAATGCAACGCAACAAAAGGCTTTACATCATCGTGGCGTTTTCTTCTTCTCCGCCCACACAACGTGCAGACCGAGGTTTTTATTCAAACAAAATCGAAGTGCATGAGAAGCTTTACGGATTTGTACTTCTCTCCCTTCCGGCTGTGTAACGGAACTGCTCGAATCCCTCTTCTGAGCTCAGACACCGGTAGGCATGTTTGGCCTCCGAAATCGTCCTTTTCAGACATGTCGTACTCGTGAACTTCAACGCGGAGCACAGCCAGTTCTGGAACAGTTAAAGGGAATTCAAATTCTTCGTTCCACGCTGGAATCCAGTCGTCCTCTAGGGTCTTTGTCTTCTTCATCACACTATCGGCGGCAACTCCAGCAATTCCTACCTGAATTGTTATAAAGTTCAAATCACATTTTCAATTCTTTGGTATACATGATTCGGGAGTTACTAAAACATGCTAGTAAAATGATGCAGACAAAACCAAGCAAACAGAAAACCACAAGACGGTAACAGCGTACGCAAACATTCCCAAATATGAGAACTGATAACGCCAATAGGCTGTTTCAACTTACCCTTGTATAAAAATCTGGAGGAGAATATGCATCGAAGTGTGTATGCTTGAAATCATAGAACCATCCTTCTCCCATATATATTTTTACCTAGAAAACAGAAGAATTACCATTAGCTATGACTATGAGCGTATGACAAAACAAGTAACGACAGTCAAAAGCCTAGCATAAGGAGCTCACCTTCAAAGTTTGTTTCACTGGTAAATCATATTTAGGATCAAAGGCCTCATTATGTGGACCACTCTTCAAAAGAAAATCCGGTTTTTTCACATATCCACACCCACCATTGGCTCTAAACATTCCCTGCATCAACCACAATGATCTTCCATATCCCTGTCATGAGCAAACCCATTCTAAGTATTTGCAAGCGGTAAGCCAAGAATTATTTATTCTTTATCTCTATTTCAAAGGCTATATAATCAGAGTGATATTCCATTGACCCTAAAACAAATATTAGAACCAACAGAACACGCCGAACATTTCCCATTAATGGCTACATCACAATTATATACAATCCAATCTTCATACAAAATTGTTCAATTAATTATTATACACAGATAACATAAGCCTAACTAGGACACATTGATTGTAGTTCACTCCAAACAAGAATAAAATTTATTTAGCACAATGGATACCATTAACCACTACCGATATGGAAAATTAGACCTTTTTGACAAGACGATATTGTAAATGACTCTAATTTAAAGGGAGGGGGATTCAAACTCAGATGCAAGGGGGCAGGCAGTGTGCCTGGGCCAACTGGCTTAACCCACAGCTGGTGGAAAATAGACTTTTACATGCAAAAACATTTTACCTGCATATTGAATGCAACCATTTGAGCCCCATGCGACCACCCAATCATTGGATTATAATTTGATGAGTCAACACGTATGCCCTTTGGGTACACCCTCAAAATATTCCTCTGAGTAAACCTACATAAAAACAATCATCAGAGCGGAAATTTTGTCTTCTAATGCACAGGATTAATAATGGATCTGAATTTGAGTCTGCCCTTGAAGATCTATCCAGGACAATAATGTAAAGCCTATCAAATATTGTAATGTAATTAGCACTGAACACTAAATGCGTTGAGTTAAGGTTAACGAGTACTTAAATGAAACTCGAACTACAAGGACTGGATATGATTGTCTCACTAGTGCTACATTCTTATTTTGGTAAGAGTTAATGGCATGTGAGTGTCATATTATAGATGGATAAAATACCTGACAATTTCCTTTCCATAGGTTACTACTGCCTTCTCGAGCTGTTGCTCACTTAAGCTAAGACGCCGCACTTTATTGGGATCCACTTTGAGACACTCCGCTAATCCACCTTTGGGTTTCCCAGCATGAATGGCAATTAAACGCTTATATTCAGGTGCTACGGACTTGGAACTACCATTATCAACATCTTCCTCCTCATTGCTATCTTCTTCATCCAATTCTTCGTGCTAAAAACACAAAAGTGTTAAACATAAACAAAATAAATTAAAAGATTTTGGTCTCACCAAATCAGCAATGCAGCAAGTTATACTAAAAAAGTCTCCACACCTTGTCATCCACTGCAATTGCACCTTTGGCGTCTGGGACTTCTGTACCCCAGGCTTCCTCATCAGCTGGAGTTTTTCCACTCTTTGGATCACTTTCACTTTGCACAGCATCCTTTGCCTCACGATATTCCTGAGGCGGTTTGGTCGAGATAATAATCCTTTTCTTTAGTGACGCTGGGGATGGAAATTCTTTCAGACATTCCGAGCCAGGAGAAAACAGTACCTCTCCAAATGTTTCAGTGACCATCTTGAAAATGGTAGACAAAACAATTAATACCAGACCATTCAAGTTTAAAATCCTAGCAAGGAAATTGCAAATACCAACCTTAGCGACTTTAGTTTGAAGATCCGGGGTCAGGTGGTCTTCCAAAGTGATTACAACAGGGTATTCAGAGGCAACAAAGGCATGTTCCTTAATAGACTTCAAACACTTGATAAGTTCCACCGGTGTAGTCAATGTCCTATGGTGTAACAAACCCAAATTTCATCTCAATTCGGCACAAAATCAAACTATACAGTTTTAGTATTCCATTACTAGTAGCATATTTGTCCAATTATGTGACAAATTTACAGCACAAAGATAAGTTTCACTGGTCTTGTCATCGTACTAACAAAACAAAATCGATTTTCGCCACCTATATAATGTCACTATTCCTTTCCTAGCTTTAACATATTTGTCGAAATGGGTAACAAAATTACATAACAAAGATTGCAAATTAAAAAGCAAACATACAATCCACTATTCCACTACTAGTTTTAGCATATTTGTCCAAATGGGTAACAAAATTAAAGCTTAAAGATCGCAAATTTAACAGAAAACATACCCTCCATGAAGCACATGGACATCGTCTTTATTGGAATTCGGCCAAATATCCAGCTCAATCACCCTCACTCCTCTGTGAAGCGCTTGAATAATAGGAACGTCACTGCAGTCACTGCTCAGCTGGTTCCCAGTCAGATACGAATTGTGCCCTGTGTATATGAAATAATGCGACAATGGCGCATTCATATCATGGTGCACCTACCAAAAAATAAAACAAAAAATCAAAATTCATACAAAAACAAAAAATTCATAAAAATTACCAAACTTAATTAAAGTTAAAATAATATGTACCCCGAGAGCTGGAGAGATTGGGGGGTTGATGTCGCCGAAGAGGTACTTGAAGAATGCTTCGAGATTGAGGACCTTGCGGTGGAAGATGTTGAGGCTCTGTTCGATGAGGGCCTGAGCTTCCTCCTTGGTGGCGCTCTCCTCCTTCTGGACTTCCATCAGGAAGCGGTGGAAGTGATCGGCGGTCATGATGCCGTTCTCCGAGTACCGATCGAACAAGGCCTTGATCTCCGGCGGTGCTTCCTTGACGGCGTGCTTGAAGCGCCGCTGGAAGCAGAAGCACACTGTGTAGGTCTGCTTCGACATGGAGGATTGCCTTGTTCGGATCGGAATTCGGAGCCGGAGGATTTGGAGGAGATTCGCCCGCGTCGGTGTCTGGTTGGCTGGGGAATTTGAGAGATTGGTGAGAGAGTGAAGTAACTCCAGAAGGAAAGGAATGGAATAAGATGGGGTGGGGTGGGTGGGACCCACCACACCAATACGATTTACTTTTTACGTTACACGTGGCTGCTTGGTGGGTTATTTAATAAGGTGGCACCGCTGAGCTGTACAATCTGACATTTTATCGTCATTCGTTATGTATTGTGAGTGACGGTAATTGTCTACTTTCTAATTGATTTTTAAATATGAACTTAAAATCCTTTAACTGCTGAATAGATGATGTCAGAATTTGATTGTTGAACTTGAACATCTTCAAAGTAAAAGTGAAAGAGTAATGTTATTTATATTATATTTTTATATAATCTTAGGTGACATTTGATAGTAGATAGCCACATTATTTAAAAAAAATTGTAAAACTTAAGGAAATAAATGAGAAAAACTCTTCGTATACCGCAATCATCATTTAATTTACCAGTTTTTTAATTATTAGTTTATTAAATAATGAACTAAATTTTAAAATTTGATTAATTTAAATGATGTGGTTGTCCACATCAAATGACATCTAAGGTGGTATGAAAATTTGGTACAAAAAGATAGAATGAATAACATTGCTCGAAAAATATCTATATCAGCAATAACAGTGAAAAAATGTCGTATTAATACTATCTAATTGAAATATTAATTTTTATGTGACATGAAATAGAAAAGCGGCCAGGCTAATCGCGGTTAAATTTGACAACAATATGAAATAGAATAGCAGCAAGGCTAATTGCGGTTAAATTTGACAGCATCGTCAAATAATATATATATGTAAAATAGAAATTAAGAAAAGAAAATAAAGTAATACTTTAATTTGATATATCACATGAAGATTGAAACTTTAAAAGATGTCAAAGTATCATGTTGAGTGTCAATTTTTTTTTTTAAGATAATTTGACTTTTTACAAACGATACGACAATATATAGTAAAGATTATATTTAAAAAATACGATATTTACTATATATTTACAAATATATTAGTCTAATCAACTTGACTAAATTTTCATTATGTGGATGACTAACAATGTTTATGTGTGTTAATTATAGGTGAGACAAGGTGGCTTTGGGGGGGGGGGACCAAAAAGAATATGTGGATAAACATTATCCTTTCCCTTATTTAGTGTATTAATGTTTATGTATTTGTATTTGTCTTTGCCTATCTTGTCTTTACGGTTGAAAGAAAGAATATCCGAAGGATCCAACATTATCCTCCCCTTCTTTAGAAATCTTTTTTTTTTTTTTTTATCAGTTTCTTGTCTTCATATTTCATGTGGATTTTTTACTTGAAAATAGTCATTTGCACTTAATGAAAATAGAGAAAAAGAATCGTATTGTCTTACTTGCAAGTTATATAAATAGTACGGAGATCGGGCATAGAATCTTATTGCTTTACTGGCAAGTTATAATAGTACAGAGACGGACGTATTTTTAAAACGATTGGTATTCTCTTAAAAAATATTTAATCTTAACTTGAATTTCTAAAAACACTTGGCTGTTTTATGTTTATGGTCGGTGTTTCTTCAGCTAGCACTAGCAAGTGTTCTTCGTACGACAGTATTATTCACACACTCAGTTTTATTTTTAGGAAAACTAACGAAAAGTCCCTGAATAGTGACAGTTTTAATGAAAAGTCCTTTTTGAAGGTATAATGAATAGTGACAGTTAAAGGTAAAAAAGTGGTTTTTCGTTAAAAGTAAACAGTGCCAGGGGTGTTTTATTAAAGCTCCCTTTATTTTTTTTCACACTTTTTTCAATTTTTGACTGTTAAATTAAATAAATTAAAGAAGAACAATAACTAAAATTAACAAGAATGTGTAAAATATAATTTAGTGTGTGAATAACGTTACCTTTCTTTGTAGAGCATCTTGTTGTGCTCTCAATCGCAAAAGTGATTAAAAGTATAAGAAAACTAATGAAAATAACTTGAAAATTTTGAGTTTTAACGATAAGGATAAAATAAAAAATAAAGTGAATAATATTAAAATTGACTTTTTAGTGTAAAAATGTGATTCTTTATTAAAATAAACAATACTGGAAATTTTTCGTTAAAATTTCCTAAAATTATTCATCTGCACTCGAGGTTTTGTCTACTATTCTCTCCAATAGGGACATCATAGCTGGATTAGGATTAATAACAAATCATTGAACTAATATCCTGAATAATATTTGGAGCTGTTAATGTATGATTAAATAGTAATAATTCCGTTTCAATCAACAGCAAAACAGTCTGGATTATGCTAATTACAGCCATTTTATATGGAAGGCAAATTGGCTGTCTTCCTTTTTTCATGCCCTTTCCATATCCTTATATTTACGCGGTCACGATTAAATCACGTTAATATTTTATATTAATTTTTTAATAAAAATAATAAGAATATAAAATATTGACGTAATTTAACCGTACAAATAAGAGAATATTGGAATGAGATGATAAAGGAGAGCAATATGCCTCCTTTTACGTGATAGGAATGGAGCAGTAGCGGATTAGTGGTAGCATAAAAATAATTAAACGAGATAGAAAAATGTCCATGGGTCCCATGTCACGCGGATCGTGCAGAAAGAAACGACATCACCATCATTGTCGAATGGACGGATAGATCCAAGTCATCAACTTTTGAAATATTGTGGAGTAATCCATAAACATCCATGGCCCTCCAAATATAATTATTAATTACTGCATCATTTTGTCGGCACTTTTTTTTTATCATCATTTTATATTTTTAACATAATATTTTATAATATCAGTACAAAATTAACGTAAAATTGTAAGGTAAAATGAGTTTATAGAGAGTTCGACTTTAAAAAAGTCTTTTTAGCATTTCTATATTAATTTTGTGGTTTTTTTTTTAAATTTCTATTTTTAATTTCGACCAAAAAGGGGAAAAATATATTTTCAATAGTTCAAATTTTGGCAAATAAATTTATGCAGTTTGATTAAGATTTCCATCCAGGATAATCTGCACTAAGAGGAATTAGCGTTTTTGTCAAATGATAAACACGCGGAGGGGAAACATTTATCGTTTGTTGCTAATAACGATTTTTTAGGTAATCTAAGGTGCAAATCTAAAAAGTTCGACCTACTAAGTTTCAAAAGGCCAATTTCTCCTTGGCATGCCAGGGGTGGGCACTGATCAATATATTTTAGTGCTTTAATCTTCAACCTTAATGTCAAATTCAACGGTAAATAAAAATAAAATAAGACTGACTATAACTATATAGTGAAGTATGATCTTATCTTATAATTTTTGCTTAATTTAAAGGTTCACATGTTGAGCATGTCGTATAATTTATAACTTTTGCTTTAATCTTCAGCCTTAATATCAAATTCAATGGTAAATAAAAATAAAATAAGACCAACTATAACTAAATAATGAAGTATGATCCTGGATCACATGTTGAGCATGTCGTATAATTTATAACTTTTGCTTTCGTGGAAGCTAGTTGTACAGCTACATTTCACAGATCAAGCAATGACAAGTCAAAAATTACCCAACTGAGTTGACTTGAAAACTTGATTAAGCATTAAACAATCTCATCAGATGATTAGCAAGCAAGTGATGATTAAAACATTTATAATATTATTATTATATTTTATAATATGATCACGCTAGCAAAACTCATGGGTCAAAGTCACGGCTTCAATACAAATCAAAAGCTAAAACATAATTAACATTTTCACTAATTACACATACCCCTGCATAATGATAGCTTATCTTTTGCCTCATATAATGATATTTTAGACTCTGAAGCATTGTTTGGAGAATTTTAGCAATACAGTCGTAAATTTCAATGTTTTAGTGTAATTTGGCGATCTTGAGGTTCGAGTTTAAGAAAGTTGAACGGTACTACGGTATTTTCGTAATACATTCGTAAATTTCAGTGTAATTAGGTGATCTTGAGGTTCAAGTTTAAGAAAGTTGAATAGTATTACGGTCTAGTAGTATTCTTCTTTACTTGTAAGTGAGAGGTCTTAGGTTCGTTTTTTTACCATAAGCGAATTTGAACAACCTTATTATGACTAGCCCATTGTGAGACTAAACTCACCTCCTCTTCTTTGTTTGTTATTAAAAATAAAAATAAAAGACTGATTTGACAAAAACGCTAAATTATGTAATTATGTTGGTTGATTTAACAGATTGTCTAAATTGAAATTTAAGCAAACTATGAAACTCCAATTACCAAATTTATGCAAGTGCCATTTTATCACAGTATTGGAAAGAAGTTGAGCCCTTGCATGACGGTATGAGTTCGAACCCCATCAGCGGCTATTCTAACATCTAACAAAATTTATCGTTTGACAAAAAAATAAAATAAAACTATTAGTATTTTATTAAATATCTCAAAAATGAAAGTACATAAATGTTCTCTTGGTCACTTATCCTTGGATTGGATACCAAAGTGGAAAATGATGAAATGTTTTAGTACTTTAATCCTCGGCCTTGATATCAAATTCAACGATAGGTGACCCAAAAAGGAGACTTGTTAACCATATAACGCAGTATAATGATAATTATCTTTTAATTACTGCTTAATTAAAAGGGTCACATGTTGAGCATGTCATATAACCAATCTCATCCGATGATTAGCAGCAAGCAAGTGATGATTAAAAGTTAGTAAGATCCCACTAGTAAAACTCATGAGTCAAAGTCACGGCTTCAATCGAAATCAAAAGCTAAAAACATAATTAACATTCCCACTAATTACACATACCACCTGCATACAGCTTAATCATGCTGTAAGGGGAAGTGCTTTTGTCCTGATGTGATATTATCGATATTGTTCTGACTTTTCACTCGAACTGAAACCTTATTAGAAGCCTTACAGATTTGTATTTCTCCCCCTTCTTATCATACAGGGGGACTGCTCTGATCCCGGGCTTTAGTTCGGAGACGGGCAGACACGTCTGCCCGCCAAAATCGTCTTTCTCGGACCTGTCATACTCCCGGACTTCTAACCGGAGTATGGCAAGCTCCGGAACAGTCATAGGGAATGCAAACTCTTCGTCCCATACAGGTATCCAATCATCCTCAATTATCTTTGTTTTGAATTTACCACAATCTGCTGGCACTCCAACAATATAGACCTGCCATAATCCATAAAACACTCAGTTTTCAAGTTGAACATTCGTATTAAACAAATCAACGCGTAATTAGCTTAACCGAAAGCATAATTGATCTAACCTTTGTGTAGAAGTCAGGCGGGGAGAAGGAATCAAAGTGCGTTCGGCTAAAATCCAAGTGCCATCCATTTCCCATGTATATTTTCACCTGTCAATTGACATTCATGTTATCATGAGACCATTTCGGAACTGCAAACAATGAACTTCACTTTTAAGTTGAAACAAAATATGCTCACCTTCAATGTCTTTTTCACTTTCAAGGCGTTTTTCGGATCGAAGACCTCACCTTTCGGACCCTTGCACATCAAAAAGTCCGGCTTTTTTAAGTAACCACACCCTCCGTTGGCTTTAAACATCCCATGCATCAGCCAATTGTACTTGTCCTTTCCCTGTTAAATATTTTCGACATTTTAGCAGGTTTCTATATATTAGCAGAGATCGAATTGTGTTTGTTTCAAAAACAAATTCCCTTTTCTTTGGATCTTGAGACTTTGAACTCAAAGTTAACATCTGAGAAAAATGAAAACTTGAAACTGACCTGCATATTAAATGCAACCATTTGAGCTCCATGCATCCAGCCAACATGTGGTTCGTAATTTGAGGAGTTGAATCGTGTTCCTTTCGGGTACACCCTTAGAACATTCTTCTGTGTGAACCTAGAGAGCATAACAAGAAGTAACAGAGCCATTAGTACTGAGCAAGGTATTAAATATCGATGATATCGGAAATATCGGTAGTCTAAAAACACGGAAATTTCGATGGAAATATAGAGATATTATCGATATCGATAAAAATTGAATAAAAACCACGAAAATTGTAAAAAAAACTTGGAAATTTTTATTGAAACTTTGCAGGATGTTTATTTAGTCAATTATCTATTAGTTTATCACAAAAAATTGGAAGGAAATGCATTGCATGATGGATTTAACTGATTTAAGTTGATTATATAGCGAGCTGGCAAACATTGTAAGTGTAGAAAATATGTAAATATTTTAGCATATTTTCACAAAAACATAAATGATATGGTGGTCAAGGTGTTGAAGGAGTAAAATGGGAGGGGTTCAAATCCCCTTAGTGTTTTTTTAAATATAGAAATTTAAAAACATGGAAATTTCGATAGAAATATCGATGGCATCGGAAATATCGGTAGTCCAAAAACACGGAAATTCCAATAAAAATATCGAAATATTATGGATATTTTAAACCTTGGTACTGAGAAGAACACGGATAACTAAAAAAATGAGTTAACTTCTTGTAGGTATTACCTTACGACATCAGTTCCATGATCTTCAGCCGCCTTTTCAAGTTTCTGTTCACTCAAACTAAGACGTCTAACTTTATCACCAACTGCTAGAGCATCCTTTAATTCACCTGACGGTTTTCCAGCGTGGATTGTTATGAGACGCTTGTACTCAGGCGATGATTGTTGGTATGATATGGCTTCAGCTGCATTGGCATTGTTGATAGCCTCGGCATCTTGATCACTGCCACTCTGAACCCAGTAAAATAAGCAATGTAAACCAACCAGACCCCAGACCAAATTGGGAGATAAATTAATTGCAATTGTCAGCTGACCTCTTCAGATGAAGACCTTCCACTACCCTTGCCCTTTGAACTCTTTGATTTGCTGCATTCTTTTGGCGGTTTTGTTGAGATAATAATTCGATTTTTTAAAGATTCGGGTGATGGGAATTCTACCATTTGGTCTTCTGCCTCCGGATAATACAGCGTGGCTCCGAATGTTTTGATAACCAACTGCATTATGAAAAATCATAAACTCGAGGTCAGAAACCAAGAATGTGAAAGCAACAGATGCATAATTCAACTAAAATCTAAAACTTTATAAACAAGATTCAAACAGGAAAGCTAACCTCTGCAACTTTAGCCTGAAGCTTGGGAGTAAGGTGATCTTCAAAAGTTATAACAACAGGGTATGGTGATTTAGCAAAAGCATGTTCTTTTATCGACTTCAAGCATTTGATTAGCGTCACAGGAGTGGTCAAGGTCCTGCAAAATACATTCCGTATTTAATTTTGTTTCAATCTGTTATCGTTAACTATAAGTCTATAGACTACTCAGCTAATAGCTAGTTAATACCTTCCATGATAAACTTGAACATCATCTTTTGCAGAGTTTGGCCACAAATCAAGTTCAATTACTTTAACACCCTTTTGCAATGCCTTGATGATTGGGACATCGCTGCAATCACTACTCAGTTGATTCCCAGTAAGGTAGGAATTATGCCCTGTATATATGAAGTAATGTGATACTGGAGCATTCATATCATGGTGTACCTGTAATTGCAAAATCACTTACGTATTAGCCAACAACGAACCTCATTTCTACGCTTTATTTCGAGAAAAATCTTAAGTAGAGCAGCCTAACTACGTCATCTGTAGAGCAACTCTCACAAAAACATCAAGCCTCCTGGTAATTTGGTCTCTTCTAGTGTGAGAGTTGCCGTAATCTGACAACACTACTGAAGTTTCTCGTCTCTATTTCACTTGTCCAAAACCTTCCTATATCATCTATACTATCAAGCGAGAAGCCCTCATCGTATTCATCTATACTATGTTTTCAAAGTATCTATATTCACGTAACACTTCGAAAACGTTGCAAATCATCACTATATCATACATCATATAAAATTAAAAAAGCAACAAAACTTTATAAGCAAAAAATATGTTTTCTCCCCCGACTTGCGTTAGCAGATTGTAAACTTAGAGCACGCATCAATATGATTACTCCGATAACAATGTTCAGTAACAGTATGAGAGCATTTTTGAAGTGTCAATAACATTTAACAAAAACAAAATCAAGATGCATGTGGTGGGGGCGATGAAGTTTGACCTGGCTTCTGATCGGGGCGTTGAACTCTTCAAGGAACAAGAAATGAAAGAAATCCTCGAGAGAGAGTCCCCCCGCGTGCTTCTTGTGCTGCGCGGCCTCGCCCGGGTGGCGCGTCGTGAACTGGAGGAGGATTGTGTGTGCGTCGGAGATAGTGAGGGCTGACTCGCCCTGGTGCTCGACCAGAAAGCTCCGGAACTGGTCAACGGACATCCGGTCCCTGCCCTGCGCGTACTTGGCGAACACCGCCTTGACGTCGGGCGGCGGGCCGGCCTCGCTGGCCTTGAACTTCCGGTTGAAGCACTTGAACATCTTGTAATTGTGGTGCGGTGCATTGCTGTCCCCCATCGAAAGCTCCCGCCTCCGAGTCCGACCGATCTTCGTTTCGGTTTCCTGAGTTTCCTGTTTGGTCACCGGGAAAATGAATCGAGAAAAAAAGGGGGAAGAGGGAGAGGGAGGAAGTGCTGAAGGAGGAGAGGGGGACCCTAGAAATCAGCTGGATCGTTGGAGATTAACCGACTAATCAACTGTTCGTTCCAATACCAAAAATTTGTCTTACCTTTTTATATTATTTTTTCGGTTTTTATGAAAGGTTGCTGTTTATGTGCCA
Organism: Crataegus laevigata; assembly: GCA_963580275.1. Taxonomy (NCBI): domain Eukaryota; kingdom Viridiplantae; phylum Streptophyta; class Magnoliopsida; order Rosales; family Rosaceae; genus Crataegus; species Crataegus laevigata. The sequence goes on from OY756951.1 coordinate 6,957,429, forward strand.
AGTCAAAAAAAAGTTAGAAAACGATGACCGGGGGAGGTTTTGTCTTTTTTTTTTACGAGGTCACAACTAGAGGTGGTCAAACCACTCCTGGACACGCGGGTCAGGACTCAGGACAGATTCATGTAGTTTGGGACTTGCATGGGGCCGATCTAAAAATTATAAATACAAAAGGGGACGGGGTGGCCCGGTTCTAAAAATGGGAGAAACGTGCTCCTAATCCGGACCGTATAAATCTCTCTACCCTTTAATTTCTCTTTTAGTGTCGAAGTCAGAAATTTATGTCAAAATGGGTCTTTAAACTAATAAAAGAAATTAGAATTTTTTTTAGTAATATCATGGAAAATTTGAATCAAACAAGAGTGATGGAGCTTTAAAATTTGTATGAAAAAATTAGTATTGAGAGATGTCATAATAAATAGAACCTGTGTTGACATCTAACGCAAAATTGATAATAACGTTATAACTAGCTCAAACTATTATTACAACATTTTTCTTTTAATATTATTGAATCTTCCTCTCGAATATATATACGTTGTTTTATATGAACTAACAAAACAATAAGCTATTATTACGATGTTTTTTAATATTATTGAATCTTCCTCTCGAATATATAAACCTTGTCTTATATGAACTAACAAAAAAATAATTAGTTTAAAAGAAATTAGAATGTTGGCAGAAGGGTAGTTATATTGGTAATTGGTAAAAAAAAAACCAAAAAGTAGCTTTCCATCCCCAGGACCTAAGGAAACCTCTAAAACCTAATATACCAACACACCACATGCACATTATTGCAAAAATCACTACACAATCGACATAAATTTAATTCCAGGATGGGCCCTGGACTACCCTAGTCTCCATGTGGCTCCGCCACTACTCTCTCTCTTATTCTCAGACCCATTCACTCAACTCTCTCCTCACCCTATCTCTTTCTATCCCGACTCCGAGTTTCCTTCCTTAATCTCTACTCCTTGAATCTCCTTTTCCTCTATCGTCTCGGACCTCAATCTTGAGCCCAGGCTCCCATGTCAAACCTCAATCTCGTGCCCAAGCTCCCAAATCATGGCTTGCGCGAAAACTGTTCAGCAAAACAACTTCAATCTTGCCAAAGCTCTGGTGATCCAGACCGACTACCTGGCAGGTTCACAAGCAAGTGCCATGCGTAAAATCGCCACCTTCTTCGCCGAAGCCCTGGCCCATCAAATCTTCAGAGTCTACCCTCAGCCGCCGATCGACCACTCATTCTCCGACATGCTGCAAATGCACTTCTACGAGACTTGTGGTATTCAACTCGGTCTTCGAGTGGCACAAGTTGTTGGCCCGATTCGGCATAATTGAAAAGGTGCTATCAATGATGAAGCAAATGAAGCTGAAGATTGTGATTGTGGTGGAGCATGAGGCAAACAACAACAGATATCGAAGGAAATGACGTGGTCGACGATTAGGATGAGCGAGTCTGTGTGGGGGACAAGCGAGTTGAATCGCTTGGAAATGGCATGGCAGCGGATAAATGTCTTGATGTTAGAGATCGAGTCGAAGATCTGGAGGATGAGTGAGTCTGAAAGGCGATCCAAACTAGGAAAAAATAGAGTAAGAGGACTCGTGGACCCGTCCCGAACTGGCTTGTTTCCTATTCCAATTATCAGATTTGCAATACCCAACCCGGCTCATCACCTTTCCTTTTTAAGTGGGCCCGGTCCAATCCCTTCAAATTTTGGCCGGGCCCGTGCCCACCTCTAGTTCCAACAACATTTGTGACTTCCCTTTATAAGTTGGTTATGAAAGAATTTTATCCCATTGCGATGTTTTGAAAGGCAATGTTTAGATTTCTACTTATTTGGATGACGATTTTAATAGATATTTATCATTGTTGATTCATTGTGTGATTTATTTTTATTCATCTTATAAAGTGCAATATCGTTGTATGAAACTGAGTAATGACATGTGGTGTAATATTGTAGTAGATAGGATGTTGAGTTTTTATACATGCATCATGAGTTCGAAACTTTTACTTTCTTAATCATTGTAATAGTTTCAAACCTCTTCCTCTCGTTAATAATACATTTTTATTTTAATTAAAAAAATGATCAACGAAGTTGATGAAATGACCAGCGGTAAAAATCAAAATTGAAATAATATTATGAATAAATCAACCGTAAAAATGGAAAGCTCAAAGCAAAATAAACAGTTGAAAATAGGGGTGGACGCGGTTCGGTTTGGTGCGGTTTTGAGTGAAACCAAAACCAAAACAGCAAGTTTTTGCGGTTTGGTTCGGTGCGATTTTGAAGCCAAAACTGAAATGAAACCAAACCATTTGGTTCGGTTTGGTGCGGTTTCAAACGGTTTCGGTTTGGTTTTTAAGAAAAAATGTACAATTTGTAATTTAACATATTAATAAGCATTTCCCAATAGTAATAGGAAAATGATATTTGTTATGTAAACAATTAGCATGTTGCATGCAGTTGTGATGTTAAAACATGTTTGTGCAACAAAAGGGTGTCCTTTACAATATTTTTCATAAAACAAGTTGAATAAATTTGAATTCATTAAACATGGGTGAAACTTTCATACTAGAATATGTGATATCATGCTTCAAATGAGTGGACTTCATTAGATCATTGTTCGACTCTTGATAACAAGATTAGTCCACCCTTGTGTGTGTGTGTGTGTGTGTGTGTGATGGTATAAAATAACAAAGGTCCTTCAAGTTAATGAATGAAAAAAAGTGATGAATGATGACATTTTAGTGTGGTTGAGTCCATACTAAGTGTATGAATTCTAACAAACGACCAATTAAAACATTAAATCTAATATGGACATTTAATTAAATGTTTATTAATATTTGCGATGCGGTTTGGTTTTGGTGTTGTTTTCAAAAGCTAAAACCGAAACCCAACCGTTTTCTATGTTGCGGTTCGGTTTCAAAACCGAAACCGTTTCAAAACCGCAAAACCAAACCGTTCGGTGCGGTTCGATTTGGTTCGTGTTTTGGTTTCGATTTTCGGTTCTAAGTGCCCACCCCTAGTTGAAAATGATGAATGATTGACAAGTTGAGCTACACATAATCTTTTAATTATTTAGGGTAAACATTTGAAAATGACGTGTTCTAATATCATAGTAGATAGTGTGTTGGACTACAATAAACTCCTTACTCTATTCTGGCATGGAGCGATCTGAAAAAATCAAGATTCCTAAAATTTGGTCATCAATTACTACTGTAGGCTAGACTTGGCATTTTTGGACCCGACCCGTTAATATTAGTATTTGGGTGGATGCTTAACGGGTCAGGTTGCTAACGGGTGAACCCGTTAAATAACGGGTCACTTTGGATCAACCTGTTAGACCCGTTAACACCCGTAGCACCCATTAGTTGAGGATATTTTAGTAATTTCATTAAAGTTTTAACAACAAAAAATAAACTCTATGCAAAAAAAAAAAAAATGTTAACGGGTCTTAACTCGTGAAACGGATGACCTATTAGTTTAACGGGTCGGGTTCGGATAACCCGTTAACTTAACGGGTCGAGTTCGGGTGACCCGTTACCTTAACGGATTTGATTGAACCCGATCCAAACCCGATAAATCTGGCCCTTTTACAGGTCTGCTATAGGCTACTTTATCTTGCTTGTAGCAATTAGAAAGAGCCAAAAGCCTGATAGAGTGGCATCGTCCCGGTAAACACCTAACCAGGTTAAATTAAATTAAAAAAAAAAAAAAAAAACTAAATTTATAATTGGATCGTGAACAGGTAACAACTAGAACATTGTATCCGTCAAATTAAAAAAAAAAAATCATAATAATAACTTCAGATTAAAGAAAGTAGGGAAAAAAAAAACTACAATAACATAACCCAATACTACTTTTCAATTTTGACAAAAAAAAAGTTAATTTAATTTTGGCAATTGGAATCACCATACGAACTGGTTAGAGATGGATTTCAGGTCTGTATTTTGGACGATACGTTTTAAATTTGATTCCTGACATTTGTGAATCATACGATGGTGACAAATAAAACTCTAAAATACTTCTATAAATCTTCATAGTTTTCGGAAGAATAAATTGTTGTGGTAAAACTACCGGCTACAACTTTGTTTGAAAAAAAAAATATTATGCAATTGGAATTAAAGTAACAAAGTTGACTTAATGTTGCGAATACCAACTAAAGTGTAAAGTCTTTTTTTATATATTAGATTAGCATTGGTTAGTGTGTGAGTATATTTTATAGTATATTGGTGAGTGTGTGAGTATATTTTATAGAACCAGGTTCCTCGCCGGATTCATTCCTTAGGAATCATAGGAATCTCACAATTGTGTCCGTTCATTGTATATCGTGCGATCAGAAATTATTTAAATTTTAAAATTTAAAATTCAAATATAAATAGTACCTAACGAAAACTGACCGCACGATATAAAATGAATAGACAGAATTACGGAATCCCTAGGGAGTGGATCCGGTGAGGATCCTGGGGATATTTTATAGGACCTGGATCCTCTCCTGAGCCCAAGGAGAGGATCCTCCTGACCAAAGATCCAAGGCCGTTGGATGAAAATTTAACGGCTACAAACAGGGGGTCCATTTAAAGTTATAATAATTATAGCCGTTGGATTTTCATCTAACGGTCTTGGATCCTTGGTCAGAAGGATCCTCTCCTTATGCTCAAGAGAGGATCCAAGTCCTATTTTATAGTAGCAAGTGTGAATACAATAACGATGGTACAAGGTAGAGCTACCAATTCTCACAGACTTTGGATATATAAATCTAATAATTCTAAGGTGCTCTGCAGTACATAGTATTTCGGATATTTTAAGACTTTTTTAAAAAAGGAGACTTTTCATGAATATTGTGTTAAAAATATGAGATGTTGGATATAGAATATCAGACAAAGTGAAGTTTTATCACAAAAAATCTTGATAATAATTGAAGTAGTGTTAAAATATTTAAACTCTTCTTTGATTAAAAATACGATCGATAACTCAAAATTCGTAAAAAGTTAAAGAGAGTCTCTTTTTTTTTTTTTGTAAACGTTAAGAGAGTCTCTTTAGCATTATTTTTTCTCATAAATCATACCTAACACTCAATGAGGAAGAGGTAGAATCTGAACAATGCAGAAGTTGACAATGACTTGGTCTTCGATCCACTTTGAAGTTGGAAGCATTGGACATATCCACGGGACCACACTCACATGTGAAAACTGAAAACAAGGGAAGAAAAGTGATCTTATATCTACACTGCATTCAATATTTCTAATGAATAATTAAATTATATGGAATTTCTTAGTATTCATCGGGGTAATGAATTTTTAATCGTTAATTCGTGATAAAAGATGCAATGGAACAATTTAATATTAAAAATTCCGTCAATAACACTATAAAATTTCGTTAATTATGTGTAATCCAATTTGATTATGGAGAAAAACTTACCTATCACGTTTTTCATATTCTCTTGTATATGCAAACGACTTACATAAAGAGAGGTAGGAATAAAATGTTACATATAAGTCACGTGATGCAAGAAGATGCAAAGAGAGAGGCAGGAACACGCGTAGAAAAACTTTCCTAAATCGGAACTTTACTGCAGAGTTATCTCAACACACTATATTACGCTTCTATTTTATAATATTGTTACAGTGACGTACCAATTGCAACTAAAATCACAACATGAGGATGAAATTGACAGTTTTGGACATAGTGGGTGTCCAAACAACATTCTTGGCTGGGCGGCTATAGAACCCCTCCAACACAAACAAATATTCAATGTTTGCTAGTTGGGCCCAAACAATAGTTTAGTCCAGTCGACAGGCCCACACACAGTCCACTCACGGTCACAGACTCACGGCGGAGCTTACAAGTCCGCAACCGCAGAGAAAGCACTGAGGAAAAAGAAAGCCGAGATGACGACCGGAAGAAGGCTGTTTTCGGCGGCTCTTTTGTGGGTCCTGCTCCTCTTCGGCACCTTAGTATTCATCCTGGTACAAATTCCATCACCTCTTTCTTCCAATTGCATAACTCAATTTCTGCAATCTTCCCTTCTCTCCGAATTGTTTTTAGGAATTGTTTTGCGATTCGATTTCAGACCCGACTCGGCGGCGACGGAGCTCTGGACGAGCCGAATGTTGTCAAAAGCGAGCTCCATGAGGTGGGGGATTGATATCTCACCTGCCAGTTTTCTTTGGGAACCAACAGAGCTGCTTACGATTGTTGGGTGTTTCTGTGTTTTGGCAGGAAAGCGATTTGGAGCAAGTGACTCACAAAGTTTACTTCGATATCGAAATAAATGGAAAACCCATTGGTATGAAATGAATTCTTAATCTGCTAATTTAATTGCCCACTTCATCAATTTTTGAGCAAACATTTTCTGGGTATTTGTTGACTTCTTCCAATAATTTATAAAAATATATATTAAAGTTATGAACTTTGTGTTGGTAAATTACTTGGCAGAGAACTGTTAGTTGTTAATTTCCTCCACGAAGTGATAAAATTAAATTAAAATTAAGAAGATTGTGTGTTGTTATTTGGCAGAGAAAATGTTGTTTCCTTGATATTATTCATGTTCATCAATTAATCATGAGCAAACATTTCCGGGTAGTCGTTACTTTCCTCCGATAATTGCCAAGATTAAATTAAAGTTTAAAGTTAAGAACTTTGTGTTTTGTGTATCAGCATTCAGCTGTTGTAAATTATTTGGCAGATAAGTGTTGTTTAATTGAAATTTTTGATATTTTGTTTTCTTTAAGGTCGCATTGTGATGGGTCTTTTTGGAAAAACAGTCCCTAAAACCATAGGTTGGTACCCTCACTACTAAAGTGCGGACATTGTGTTTATTTGTGTTTTTATTGAGATATACTGCTGTCTGTGGAAAGAGTTAATCGAAGTTTCTGATGTAAATGCAGAGAATTTCCGAGCACTTTGCACGGGTAGACAAGTAACTTTAGCTCCCTTGTCTGTAATCTTGTGATTATTTTCATGTAAGCTACAGATTTTGTGTTGTTTTCGAGTTTAATGAGCCCTCGGGTTTCAGGGGAAAAAGGAAAGGGAACAAGTAGGAAGCCTCTTCACTACAAAGGCAGTTCATTTCACAGGATTATTCCCAGCTTTATGATACAGGGAGGTGATTTCACTCTCGGTGATGGTCGAGGAGGAGAATCAATTTATGGTGATAAGTTTGCAGATGAAAACTTCAAACTACATCACACAGGGCCAGGCAAGTAAAATCTGCCTTGTATTTGAGTAGTTTGTTCGTGCAAAAGTTCTCCTTTAAGTGAAGTTTAACTGTAAATGTCGGAAGCGCTTACCACTCATCTGAATTCGACTTTCTGCCTGAAAAAAACAGGTATTCTTTCAATGGCAAATGCTGGGCCAGACACCAATGGATCACAATTCTTCATTACAACAGTCAAAACTGGTTGGTAGGTTTCATTTTCGACGTTTCATGGGACACCTGTAGCTTTAAATATTCACCTCGCTAGATTCCTGAATGTGAGTGTTTCTCAAATAAATCGGGGTAGTAGATATCAATTTTGTTAAGTTGTTTCCTGGAACTGAAACTAGATCAATCCAATCGTATGATTACGAACTAGGTTATGATTTTCGCAATAAACTAGATCAAATAAATCGGGGTACGAGATATCAATGTGAGTGTTTCGATTTAGGAACTGAGCACATGTATCTGAATGCAATGTTTTGTAAACTTACATGCCTGCATTTCGCTTTGCTTTTCTTGAAAGGTTGGATGGGCGGCACGTCGTATTTGGCAAGGTGCTTTCCGGGATGGACGTAGTGTACAAAGTCGAAGAAGTTGGCGACGCGGACGGGGTACCTAGGAGCAAGGCTGTCATCACCGGCAGCGGCGAACTTCCAGTGTAACTACACTAACCTTTTAGACGAGCGGCGAACGTCGTGTAAAATTGTACAACTACTATATCCTTATGTTGCACAAGACTGATACCTGTATCGCTAAAACGAGTTTCGATTCAGTAACTTCTAATGTGTGTTCGAATCTCAGCTCCTCACATGTTTGCAAATTGTGGCTTGACGCATGTACACGTGTAACTCGTTAAAATCACAAAGTATAAGTTTATGCACACACGACAAGTTGGATATGTCATGTAAGTTGTAACGAGCCAAGTATTTTCCGTCGTATATGCTATAAAGGGGAGTAGAATTTGAGATATTTTAATAAATTTATAAATCTATAAATTTTTATGAAGTCTAATTAGAGATTATATGTAAAATTTTGATTCAATTTCTTCAAAATCTCTTGGGAGATGTGAGATTTGTGGATGCTTTAAAACACACTACAAAATCTCTCAAATTCTCTCTAATTTCTCAACTTTTTCAAATTCTTTAAAAATCAAATTCTAATTGAATATATCTGGAATGTTATAAACTTCTTTAAAATTCTAATTGAATACACTTAAATTTTTAAAATTTTTAATAAACTATCTTAAAATTCTAATTGAATACACATTAAATTTCAAATAATTATTTAAATTTCTGATTAAATATCTCTATATTAATTAAAAGTATTAAAATTCATCAAAATCCCAATTAAATACACCCCATAAATTTGCATTTCAAAGAGAATATTCACAGAAATTGCCAACTAATATTCATAAAATTAAACACCAAATATTAATAGTCACTGATTTATTGACCAAACGGGGAAAATAAACTTTAAAAATAAGAACACTAATAACACTGCAAAAACCTAGCTGGGATTTATTACATTCAACTCAAGCTTCAAGTGGTCGGAATTGGAGTAACTGTACTGAAAAACGACACTAGTTATCGGGCTCGGCACTGCCGTCCTCGGCATCTTGGCCGGCGTTGTGGTGGTGAAAGAAGGTGGAGAAATTTGATGAGAGGTCGGAGTAAAGAGAAACGACCTTGGAGATGTTGCCGTTTATCTCCTGGATAAGCGCCACGTTCTTGACCATGTTGTCGGCGACCCGAGACCGGTGGTTGTCGTTGACCTGCTGGATCAGGGAGCGGTTGCGATCCAGTAAGGACTGGACCTCGCGGAACCTGCGGTTGAACTGATCCCACAGCTCCGATTCGTCCGCTTCCTCGTCTTGATGGAAGACGGCGGTGGCCGGAACGGCGCGTTTGGTTGGGGATTCGTGGCTGAAGTAGTCCATGCTCGACTCGGCTCCGGACGATGAATCGCGGGAGGTCATGTGCGTGAAAACTCTACGCGCATCGGTCGGCTCTGTGTTTTGTCGTTTCCTGTTTTGGGCTTTGGTACAAGGCAAATTTACAAACGGGACAATAACCAGGATCTCGTAATCCTTCCTCTTAATCTACTAAATTAAAAAATTTATACGGCTAAAAATTAAAAGTTATTTTAACCTTTAAAGTAAATTTTTATTTGTAATCGTTAGATTAAATTATAACGGCAGAAATTCATACGTTTGAAAATTGAAAGTTATTATAACTTTGAAAGTAAACTTTTATTTCTAATCGTTAGATCAAATTTTAACGACACGAATCTTAAGAAGAAGAGGACCGGAGAGGATCTTATGGATACTGACTTGTCAGTACCCAATTTACTGACCACCAATAAAAAATTGACATCTGTTCATTTTATACTATCTCAGACTAGTACAATCTACATAACCAAACACCTCCCAATCCTCCATAGCTTTCGGCACCCACTACTCCTCCGTCGAACCCGCCCCCAATACACCGTCTTTTTCCCGGTACAACCATGGCAGCAAGGAGAGGAAGTTGCGCCAATTGGTGGCCAGTGAATGAGCAGGTGCATAGGTGTTGCCACGGCGGACGAGAGGGTTGGGTATGAGTGGGCAGGTCTGGGTTCAATGGAGAAGAGAAAGAAATGGAGAAATATAAGTTGGATTTGATCTGTGGCATCGCTGGGGAGGAGAGAGGAATGGAGGGGAGATTGGCTGTTTGGATAGAGGTCCAAGGGCTCGGTTGTTTGGTTACAGGTTTAGAGATAGTTTTAATTGACAAATGGCTTTATTTTACAAATATGCACCGAGAGAAAAATGTCACATACAAGAATTTCAAACTCGACACGTCAGAGCATAAAACTCGTTTAAAAATACTTTGAAAACAATTAAAAACACTATTAGTGAAAATAATTTAACTAGTCATTGATAAAAATAAAAATAAATTCTTAAAAACAACTTTTAAATTACTTCGCACAAAAATAGTGTTCTTTCAATCATTTTAAAAACACTTTTACACAAACTCATAAAATTCAATAACTTTTCTCATTTGCATGTTAATAAACTCGTAAATTGATACAAACATGACATATAAGTAAACTCGTAAATTGCCACCCGTCTCGAGTTAGGGACTGCGAAATAAAATTCATAAATTATACAATGGTGTTTGGAGAAAACTATAAGAAGTGATACATTTGAGAAAAAAATATGGATCAACTAGTCAGTTGATTTCCTCTTCCTCCCAAGAACGGAAGCTCTCTCGAATCGGGGGCCGCCAATCCGCCACTTCTTGAAGGCTGCCATTGACGATTGAGCTGCCTCATACACTGCAATTGGAAACACATTCTGTGTCAACAAACTAAGAGATACACACAGGTCAAGCGTTCGATTCCCTCCGGTGTAACCCGAAAACAAGAAAAACGAATGTAATATAAATCTTACAGTTGGTTTCTTCTTTTGTTAAGAAGCTCAACAATTTCGAAGGTGCCGTAAATGCTGCATTATGTGCCTTTGCCAAGATTTGCTGATACCTGGTTCTGAATGCAGATAATAGGAAAGATCCCATGTCTCTGTCACCAATCCTATCCATCCAAATGATTGCACAAAATAAAGGAAATATTAGTCACATTTAGCAGTAATAGATGTGAGTTCCAGTGATATTCTAATCTAATCTAAATTACGGGATTTTTTAATTCCATGACCATAAAATTTTTAATAGCATGAACACACAATGTTGGAGAAACTTGAATTACTTGCGGAATTATTCTCTTTCAGATTGACGAATAACCAGATCATGACAATTTTCTCAACCCTCTACCACAATAAGAGTGATTTGTATTAAAAACATGCCTATTAGAAGAAAACTTAAAGAAAAACATCAAGAGAACATACCAATCGAATTATGTATACAAGAAATCAGTAGGAGAGAGACTCACAATGGTGCTATCTTGCATCCAAATTCATAGAAGTATAGACATCGAGATCTCAAATCTACAGCTGCACCATCAGCCCCAAGTTCCAGTTTTGTTCTGATACAAAAATGTACAAGAGTTAGATATCTAGTAGCAATCACTAGTTTTGAACTTGAACTTGAATCACGCGAGTTGTTCTTCATGCTTTCCAAAAATTTAATACATGCCACAGAATGGCAGCAATTGTGATTGGTCAGTGGCAACTTAGCACATTCAAATATACGACAATTAAACATGATATATATACCACAGACAAGACATGTACCGATATCAGATTTCGAGACTGAATACAAATTGAATCTCAATGACCGAAGCTGTTGAATGAACCAAACTGGCCATTAAACTCAGCCCTAACAGAATCGGCCATTTAAAAATGTTGAATGAACCTATAATGATAATACCTGTGATTGAAACAGGCAGGAACCTTCATCTTTACTACTTGTTTGAGATGTAACTCATAAGCAAGCCATAACGGCAGCTCCACCTTTGAACCGGCTTCAACCTGAAATACAAACCCAATAAGATATAAGAAAACATCCTTTTTAACCAAAGTCTATCCGCTTGAAATCCCCTCTGATCACTTACATAATCAGTTTCAGCACTAGGATCAATCTCCACCCCATTTACTGCTTTCTGGAAAACAACCGGGACAAGCTGGTTGGAAACAAAAATAATGCTTAGAATACAGATTTAAATAAATGTAGCAGATGGAATTTAGATTTCAAGGATACAAAGAGATGGGAAGTAACCTGTTGCTCCATAATAATGTCATCAATGTCATAGTAGTTTACCATTTTCAGGAAAGATCCCACTTTCCTTGTAACGTCCCCTGCTTCTCCAAACAAGATTTCTGAAGCAACAAGGACCAATTTCAAAAACCTTACTAATTGAACCTTCCAATCTTATCATCTCTAGAGCCACCAAAACCCAAAATGACAAACAAATCATAGGGTAAAATTGTCACATTCTTGTTTAATAAACGATCTCGACTTTGCAAAAGCATATATCTTTGAACCATCTGAACCGCTCAGAAATAGGATTTCCCATATTTCAGTGACATACGTACACGGGTTGCATTTGAAAACCAAACTTTGGTGTTAGAATGCTTAATTGGTTTCTACAAATATATTGAACCAACAGATTCAAGATTTGCTGTTTAGACAATTGCCGAAACGAAAGGATTCCAGACATCAACAATTTACGAACTCTTTGAAGCATTTTGACAAACACGTTGCAGGCAACAAACCCATCTTAGTGTTTTCATGGAAGAAGTACTGATAATTTAGGAAAAGACTGAAAATTCAGAACAAAGAACAGAAACCCACAAATACCCAATTGGTATAAACTGCATATCCAACTAACCCTAGCTTCAGAAAGCAAGAATCAGATCAAGCCAACCATGAATCTACAGCTTCACATAGCGAGACAAAAATTCGGAAATAAAATCATCTAAAATCCAATAAAACGAGAGCATAATTCGCAGTGGAATTACGAAAATTGAGTTAGAAATAATAGGATTTACCCGGATTGTTGTTTCGCTCTCTGTTTCAGGGGTGAAAACTGAGGCCGATGAGAGAGAGAGTGAGAGTGAGAACTGAAACGGGAGGGAAGAAGACGATCCAAAAAATGAAAAGGAGGGAAACTCAAAAATATTGAAAGACGAAATGCTCCAGTGTGTGCGGTGTAGCATTAGGATGCGTTTGGTACACGGGACGGAACGAGACGGGCGTTCCGTCCCGCGTTTGGTACGCCTAAAATGAGTGGGACGAGACGTTCCACGGGACAAGTTTTGGATGATTTTTGGTCCCACCTCCCCCCCATGGAACGGGGTTGTTCCACGTCTGTGGGACAGAAATTTTTAACATTTTAGGACAACAATGCCCCTTGTTTTTTTCAAAATTTACAACATCCGTCCCGTCCCGTCCTGTCTGCGTACCAAACGCACCCTACGTACAATGATCACGAATGAATCTTTGTGACTCTACATAGTTTTAACTAAACACTACTGTTTACTTTTAACGAAAAATCATAATTTTATCTTTATTTAGTATTATTTACTATACCTTTATTTTTCATTTTTCATTAAAATTAAAAAAAAATATTAATTTTCCTTTGAATATGTGATAAATTAAAAACAAACTCTTTTGTATTTTTTGCTAAAAAATATTTAAAGTATCAAATGAAACTAATCACCCACTTGGGTTTGTGTTGGAATTACCATTTTAACCCTAGTTAATATTTTTTGAGTTCTAGTTATGAGAAGGGTAATTTTTGTTATTTTGCGTTTGGTATGCAGACGGGACGGAACAGGACGGGACGGATGTATGTTGTAAATTTTGAAAAAGACAAGGGGCATTTCTGTCCTAAAATGTTAAAAATTTATGTCTTATAGACGTGGAACAACCCCGTTCCAGGGGGAAGTGGAACCAAAAATCATCCAAAACTTGTCCCGTGGAACGCCTCGTCCCACTCGTTTTAGGCGTACCAAACGCGGGACGGAACGCCTCGTCCCACCCTGTTCCGTCCCGTTCCGCGTACCAAACGCACCCCAATCTTTCACAATTTTTGCCCTTTTTTCGATAAAATAAAGGGTTAAGCAGTCCAAACAAAACTATGAAAGAATATAAGAACAAGCAAAACGAGCCTTGGAGATCCCCTAAGCAATCATTCATCAACACAATCCCAATTCACATACGAGGATTGTGAACAGTGCAAGCCCCTAATTTCATATTGTAACTCTAGCTAGCTAAATGATTAGCAACATAATTTTTCCTCTCTTCAAATATGAACAAACTAAAAGTGAACAGTACCGGAAGTGTTTCGTTAAAACTCCTATGAAAATCATCTACCATATTTTGCTTAATCAAGTTGGCAAACACAAATAAAATTAGAGTTTTGTTTCTAATCTTCACGATTGAGTTTTAAATAAATCTTTTGGGCTATTTATATTAACTTCACAACGTTTCAACAAAAGAAGTTATAACAAAGCATTCACCAGTGTTTCCAATGTCTGAATATCATTATCAATGTGCATAAAATACTTCAACCCCTCTTATTTTTGGCTCGTTCATTACATACTTCAACTTTCAATTCCAGAGCTCCAGCATGGGAACACCGGTGAAACACGATTCCGTAAGGGTAGTGATTTTCGCACTTCCGTTGTGTCCTTCTGCCTCCACTAGTTGGTTTCAATTGATTCTAAAGGCTAGAGGAAAAGGAAAGAGTGCGGAAATCATTCCCCTTCTGTGAACTAGTCCCACTGAATCTCCCTGTAATAAGTCCAGCTGGAGGGATTTAACGTTGTCTTTCCGTCAGCAGCAACAAGATCATACGATGAATCCTCTGAAAATTCTATCGGCATCGATTTCCAGTGTAAACTTGGGTTCCAGTCAGCTTCTCTCAGTACCTTGAGAATCTCTTCCACCACTATTTTGCTCCCTTCAGCTGAAAAATGAACCCCGTCTCTGGAAAACGATAAGCGGAGAAAGGTTAAAAAATTAAGAGAGATTTATTTCAATGCTAAACTACATTAATGGCGGAGTTCAGTATAAAGGTGCATAATGACACCGTACTCTCCTCCGGGGAGAAGCGGAAGGAATACATCTCAAAGAGATATCTGAACAGTGACCATGATATTTCGTCCCTACTTTGCATAGGTTCCTAAAGACTACCATATGAAGAAAATCATCTAGACATTTACTCGTGATGGATGGAGGAAGGAAACCCTCTCTGAGGAGAGGATATTAAGCATTTTCTTCCCGAATATATGGATCTGATAGTGTACGAGCTATTAACTGAAGAAACAAATTCTTCGCAACTGAATCAACGAGGGGCTTGAATATGTGTGCTGAAAAGCAAACGTATAGCAAGAATGCAAGATGCATGAATGTGTAAATTTGTAATAGCAAATCAACCGTACAGGTTATGGCTAATCGTCTATATAAATCATCGCTCCATTACATATTACATATATGACCATACGAGCTAAAATATTATACGCAAGGTATATCAGGGGACTAAGCAATTGATGATTCAAAACTATATATATAACTTATCCAGTACATGAGGACGCTAAGATATTAGGCAGGGAAAATTGATGATTTAAAGCAAATGATACAAATGTTAAAACAGATGGTATTAACAAAAATGAGAGAGCGAGAAGGCCAAGTTAACATACGTAAAACAAGCATTCCTCCAGTCATCTTTTCTTTGACATGCAGTGAAAAGATCAACAAATGGGACATTGATTTCCTGGCACAGCTTTATACAAGCTTCTGAATATTGTTGGCATAACTCGTTGGTTCTTATCATCTCGCTCAAAATCCCGCTGCTTATAAAGAGGGAAAAAATATGATAAATAAGTCCACTGCCATAGACATATGATAAGGTTAACTATAAACACGAGTTGCATCTGAGTACCCTGATCTTCCATTAATTACGGCCTCATTCACTGGAGGACAACTAAGAAAGATGATCTGCGTTGAATCTGAAAGGCTCTGGTTATCAAATATACCGTGTTAGAATGCATCAAAATTTCCACTTAAATATGCAAGCACAATATTCTCTTGTTTGAGGATGACCCCACAGGAAACACATATGCAACAAAACCAGAATCGAATTCATGCAACCACATAAAAAGATACATGATTCTGGATAATTATCGTTCTTAAGTGTTCAAAAATCGACCCCCTTTGTCTCCTGAAAACTAATTTGGCTACTTGTTTAAGCCTCCATTTGCATTAGAGACTTGTGATATGCTAAATAAACGGTTGATTCTGTTATGTCTACCTCCGAACAATGCAAACAACAACTTCGGTGGAGCCTAGAAAAACAATAGATGTCGTTGTGCCGAAATGGAATTCTTGTAACAGATGGTTCAGTAATTCAAAGGCATGTATCTTAACATAGATGAAGAAACTACCTTCAGATGACTTGCAATCTTTCTCATGTTCTCGACGTATTCAGGAAGCGGGACATGAGGTCCAAGGCCGGATGGATGAGGCCCCATAGAATCATTACCACCAAAATAAACTATCACCAAAGAAGGTTTAACAGCAGCATCCTAGAACAAAAACAGAAATGCAACATTGGAGTCAGACCACTGTGTTCTTCATTGAAGCATAAATACTTGACCCAAAAGTTTGCAATCTTATAATATTATTATATTAACACTACAAACAAGCAATATAGTCATTTTTTACGAGATGATATTCTAAATTACTTTAATATACAGAGAAAGGGATAACTACTCCTCAAAAAACAAACCAATCCATCTCATGTTTCTCTTTAACAAAGATTTTTGTTGGTTTACCATTATTCTCAAGGGGTAATGATTTTCGCACTCCGCTTTTAACCGTGTACACTCCAAATCGAATATTTTAAAATATTTCACTGCACTCGCACTCACAACGAGTGCAGGGACTAAACAAGGCGCGTTCAAATCACTAAATTACTTTTCCTTGACAAGCACATACTGAAAAGACAAGAACTTTTCAGCTAAAAAAGCATAATTACCTTGGGAAAGACTTGATCAAGGACATTTACAGCACGCCGTGAATTCCAACCAAAGTAACCACGCACCAGTATGTCTGCCTACAAAAAATCACAACCCCAATAAGCAAAATGAACCCAAAGATTGCAACTTTAGACTTGTTTCTTGATTTTCGCAGCGAAAAATGACGACCCAAATTAGAAAAAAATAAAAAACAGGTGGGGAGAGTGAGAGAAACAGAACTCTACGAGAGTAGATGTCGGCAAGAATTGCGCCCCAACCGCCGATGTCGTAGCTCATCTGAACAATGGAGGATCCGAACAGAACAAACAAGGGCCTTGCCGGTCCGACCATCTCTCTCCCCCTCTCTAAAAGCACGGGAATGTACGAGGAGGGAGAAGACGAGGAAGAAGACGAGGAATTGGTCGAAGAGTAGAGAGCAGAAGGAGGACTGGGACGACCTCGGAGTTTACTCTGAAATGGTTTGGTTTGGTGGGCAGCTGGGTGCAAGCAAATGATGTTGTGTCGTGAGTGGGTTGTCGCAATCAATGCACCTCGTAATTTTGATTTTTATTTGGGGTTGTTTTGTTTGTATATAAAGGGAGTAACGATTCGATGAGTCATGACAAAACCGTTTTAGTAAGTAGGTTGTGGGGACTGTGAGGAAAGGAGTTACAACCAAAGAATGAGGAACAAGGTTAATTCGTCAGGCCATATCTTGTCATGGAAGCCTATACATATTTATCAAATATAGTAGAAAATTAACTCTTAATTTTTTAAATATCATTTTTTATAAAATTCTTCAAATATATCTACAATTACAGTTAAATAGACACAAATACTCTCAAATTTAACAATCAAATAAATTAAAGCCTTTTTAGCCAAAATAATTCGTAACATTGACATAACTCCTTAATCTGGTCCCTAACAATTAATGATAATCAATAATAATGTTTTTGAATTTGTCTATCGTGAATCATTTTAATCTTTCTTTGAATTTATCTATCATGATGATTTTAGTTTTTTCATAAAAAAATCTATCAATTGCTCTGTTAGTATGATGATGTGGCGTCACGTGGGTCTCACAAATACAATCATATAATAACATGTGGATTAACTTTAAAAACTATTTTTATATTTAAAACTAAAAATAATATTAGTAAGAAAAATGGCGTTGAAGGCATGATTGAAATTTTGCTGCTCTCCACTTGCGATAACTGCAGCGGCGCTCAATGTCGGTGATGAAGGGGTCAAAGGGGATAGGGTTGTGGTGGTGGAGTGTAGAAGCAAAGGTGAAATTGGACCGAATCTTGAGGCGATAGTAGCTGAAAAACCTTTAATTTATGAGAGCTTTAATGAAAAGGGCTTCTCTAAACTTTTTAATAACAAAAAACCATCTATTAATTTTATTTAATAAAGAGGGCTTAAATTTTAATAAAATGGGACAAAAGTTTAACATAATAATTAAAAAAATAAAATCTAGCGCACACGTCACATCACTCAGTCACATATACTTTTCATTCTTTTTTCTTTCTCCCTCCACCGTTATTAGCTTCTCAGTCACACATACTTTCCATCCTTTTTTTTTCTCCCTCCACCGTTATTAGCTTATCTCTCTCTCTCTCTCTCTCTCTCTCTCTCTCTCTCTCTCTCTCTCTCTCTCCATCCATTCACATATTTCCATCAAATTTCTATCGCCTCTCACCTCACCCATTCACATCAACTTTTTTTTTATTGTATGTTTATTTGACCATTGTTTCATATTTTATTTTTTTGAACAAACAAAGTAATAATATTACAAGGCAAAAAATAAAGAAACTTTTTCATTTTTCAGTTTGATAAACCATGCTTATTTTAATTTCGAAATAGGGATTTTATCTTTAGTTTGAACAAATTTTTAAGTTTGTGTCATGTCATGTTAACATTAGTTATTTTTACAACTAAACATTGATTATTTCTATAATCGAACACTGATTATATTTAGAACTTAACACTAACTATTTCTCAAACCAAATAATGACTAACTCTTAAACCGAACATTAGTACTATCACTATTTCTTAAACTGAACACTAACTATTTCATAAACTAAGTACTGACTATTTCTTAAACTAAACATTGACTATTTCTTAAGCCAAACACTATTACTATCACTATTTCGTAAATTAAACACTAACTATTTCTTAAACCGAACACTTATACTATCACTATTTCGTAAACAAAACACTAACTATTTCTTAAACCAACACTAGTATTATCACGATTTCTTAAATTGAACACTAATACTATCACTATTTCGTAAATTGAATATTGACTATTTCTTAAACTAAAATCTAATATTATCACTATTTCGTAAACTAAACACTGACTATTTCTTAAACTAAACACTAGTAATATCACTATTTCATTAACCATGGCAAAAAAAAACAATGGACAACAGACGAAGCTCAACTGGAAAATGCACACTAGCATCTATGGTTTTGGGGGCCAAGAAATTAGTAGCCAATGGTTTGAAAAATAAACTTGGAAAAGGCATGTCATCAACATTAACTAGATAAAAATAATTAGTTGTGTTTTCTGATTAGTTGTTATACTGATTAATGGATGAGTCGTGAACATTCTAACAATGAATAGCAAACCTGAATAATTATTCTATACACGAGTATGTCGTCAAAAGTATTTTGATGGTCGAATCTCTTCAGAAAATGTCATCCAAAGCAATTAGTAATTTAAGTCTGAAGAGAGCAGGTCTTCCTCTAATTTTAGGAAAGATGAGAGCCTATTCCATTCTCACAAAAAGTTCAAATAGGAAATCATCAGTTAAGATTATTATGGGAGATAGTTTATTAAATTTTCGTTGAAAATGGCGAGAGTAGGAACATGAGGGGAGCATTGAAAGTACTAACTATCATCATTAAAGCTCCTAAACATGAAATAAAGAAAGAGGAAGGAGGCACGTGGGGCTATGAGGCTAGGGTTTGAAGCTACTAAAAAAAATAATAATAAAAAGTGTGGGTTGCTGCAATATATATGGTAAGTTTACAGAATTTGCAATGCACGCACTTTTGTGAGGTTATTTTTTGTTTTTTATTATTTTTTTTGTCCTTATTATTAAATAAAATTATAAGGGTGATTTTTGGTTAAAATGCAAACTTTTGAAAGCCATTTTTATTAATTTTTGTTTAATTTATTTAATTGTTAAATTTAAGATTATTTGTGTATCTTTGAGTGAAATTTTAGATATATTTGAAAGTTTTTATAAAAGTGATATTTTTTAAATTAAGAGTTAATTTTTTACTATATTTGATAAATACTCATCTCCGGTCAAGACGTATCGATGAAGGCATCTTGGCTGCTCAATTCAATACGGTGGTGTTTCGTTTTGTTCTCCGGTGTTGTAACGAGGCTGCGCACTTGGTAGGTGCTTATGTTTCTAAGGAAGGTGCTAGGCATCAATAGGATCGTTTTGAACTCGGTTGGTTATTCAATGCATTGGCCGCTGAGGTGGGTGGTGATGTTCTACTTTGATTAAAAAAGAAGAGAACATTGTAGGCATCAATGGGATCGATAATTTAAAAACCAAAATTTTTTAGTAAACTTTAATTAAAAGTTCTCGGTATTGTTCACTTTAACGAAAAGTCATTTTTACACTAAAAAGTCAATCCTAGTACTATTTACTTTATTCTTTATTTTGTCTTTATCGTTAACTCAAAGTTTTAAACTTTTTTTTATTAATTTTCCTAAACTTTTAACGAAGTTTAAAATTGACAAGTTTCAAATCAAACTATTCCTCCGTAACTTTTTCTAGTTATGTTTCTAGTGTAGTATTCCCATGAAAATAATTGACTAGTACTCACATTATGCCACAAAATCATAGAAATGGAAGATAATTCCCTCACATGACACGTGTTCGAAAGCTAGGCAAAAGACTTAATTGTTTGCCCATACAAGTCACTTTCCCCGTCCTTATTACATTCATTCACCTCCACCAACTTTTGTCAAAAGAACTACAGAAACCTCAAAATAGAGCATTGCAAACAAACTTGCATCATTAAGATGAAAGCTTCTCATTGTTTACTAAATTAAAAAGTGCTTTTTATAATAATTAAATGATAAGTATTTTTGAAACTAATTCTTAATAAAAAAAATTATTATTCTCTCTCCTCATTTTTCCATCCCCTACTCTCACATTCTCTTATTTTGTCTTTCTCTTGATATAAAAAATTAATATAAAATGTTGACCTAACTTAATCGTGACCGTTCAAATAGGGGGAGAGAAGGGGAGGTAAAAAAAGAGGAGAGAGAATCATACTCCTAATAAAAATGCAAGTGAGTTTCAGAAAAACACTTGCAATGTTTCCTGCAAAAAGTAATAATTGATGTTTCTTCCAAAATGCACTTCAAATGCTTTTGAAACCTAAATGCACTTTCACCAAAAACCCTTCTAGTTATTTTAAAAACACTTCTAAACAAGCCCGCACTTTCTAAAAGTGCTTTTAAGAGCCGGAACACGTCTAAAGTTCTATCTAACACATTCAATAGCGATTTTAGTTGTAAAAAAAAACGCTTATAGTTAGAAGAAATCTCATAACAATGAAAAATAAAAGCAATCGGACTTTGGTACGTAAAAGAAGGTGAAGCTAGTAAATACCAAATAGGCCACCAAACTTGGCCGACCATCCAGCCCTACGCATTTATGAATTGTTTTATCTTATTTCCTATCATCTGTTTTTAGAACGGACTTGGTTATGTTGTAATATTCAATTTCAAAGTAATACCAACTACCTACCAGCCAATCAACCAAACAAAGATTTCAATACCCACCGTCCGATATCAACCAGGCACTGACCTTTTACTTCTCTGCTAGCTAAATGTTAGACGAAAACAACCAGGGTCCGAATTGGAAATGGTTCGTTTCCAAATGTTTTTGGAATGACTAAAAATGCTTTCAGATACTGAAAAACCCTTCTAGCAGTGCTTGACATAAGTAAGGAAAAGTGCTTCCTACCAAACCAATTCCAACTGACCTAAATTATAGCACGGACCGATCAAAGTTGCGGTCGTTTTCTTTGGAGGTTACACTTCCATGGAAGGGTGAAGCAAAAGTGTGCAGCTGTTGTTGCCAATGTTCACAATCCAAAAGGGCCTATAATTCACACTCAACCAAAAAATTTATAAGCAAAGAAAATTAGCAATTGACAATACTTTAGTTGAAGTTTAGTCCTCGCTAGGACAACGATTGGAAAAGGGGGCGATAAGGCAAATAACACCTACCGGAATTAATAAACCAACTACTACCAGAAGTGGCATTTATTCCCAGTCATTCCCTATAGTTACCATTCCTAAATAACAAGGACACTGCTGAAAATTAAATAAAACCAACCACACTTATTCCAGCAATGGACATGGTCAATGTTATGATGAGGACTGCTACTGTGCTAAGATCAGTCGCGTATGCGCGTTGATTCTGGCCTTTCCTGCTTTGTGGGCTCCACAGGCATGAATGACCAAGTTCGGCGCGCACACAGTCGACTGATCCTAGCATTGCCAAATCCAAGCACTACTCACATGCATGCTAGGCATTCAAGAGGCTTACCTCAGTCTGCAGCCAAACAAGCCCTTTGCCACGGAGCCTTCGCGTTTGGGAAGCATGTTGTGAAGCAAGGGATTTGGGCACACGGCATAGAACACCTGGTTCGTGTGTGTTTTCGACAACCAGAATACGGATGAGGTCAAGATATAACTCATATGAGTAACTCAAGAAGCTTTATTATCCAAATAAGAATGTAATGTACAACTCATTTGTGAAAGAATCGGTTCAAAAGTTTAAAATCTCTCTGTGCATATAAGTTTATACTAATATCTCTAGCAAATAACCTGGTTCCAATATACAGTTCTCCCATCAAAGGGTTTCTAAACATGGATCAGATCCCAGAGGACATTGAGAATAATTACGTATAAAACGAAAAAGATACAATACAAATCATTTATTCCTTCCATTGCGATAAAAAATCACCTGTCAATCCATTTTCAGAGATCCCACTTGTAGATGAAGCGGCTTGATCTATGGTGACAAAGAATGTGTATGCCCATTTTTGGCTAATGAACAAAGAAGTAACTATAGTTTCACCAAACTTTGGGTTTCCTGAGTTTGAAAGTCAAAGAAATTGTGTTTGTGCAGTATCTTTTCAGATTTCCCAAGATAAAGCTCTCCTTCCCCGTATAAGCCACAATGCTACTTGCATTGTAAAAAGTCGAACTTCTAATATGATTCTGTCTAACCAAGCACTCAACCAACGTAGGAAGGATCTCTTTTGTGATAGTTTTGCCTCAATGATGGCTTCAGAAGAAACCCTTCCAATGATCATGAATGTCTCAAGAGAAGGTACCTGCAACTGTTTGAGAAGCATTTCAGGTTCGAGCTCAAAATAAAAAAATTTAAAAATAGAAAACAGCTCCCTTATGATAGATGCTTAAGTTAATTTTTCTGCAACAACTGAAATCTGACTCACTTAATTTGACAAATTTAAGATTACAAAGCTATATAGTTAAACTCAATGGGTGCATGGTAAGGATGTTTGACATACAGCTTATGCAGCAGGCAAAAAATGCTACGTGTATTCAACAGCAGTATAAGAAAAACATGCTCATCTTACTATAACCAGGTTTTCAATGGTATCAGCAAAAAAAATAACAGCAAAGTAATACCAGAGCATTGCTAACTGATCGCAAACAATCATTTGTCTTCAGCATCAAAAGAATCTCGCGCGGCAACCTCCTCAAAAGCTCTGAGATTTGAGAAAAATACTGAGAAGCATACATCTGAAAATGAAACAGAGGGACATTCAAGCAGTGAGAGAAGTAAAGTATGATTATATACCAACAACATCAATCACATAACAAAAGAACTTAATTGCAAGTACAAAGCTCCAAAGTTGCTTTTTGTCAGTGAAAAAAGTCCCAATACACGAGAACTTATCAGCAACACAGCAACAGCATATAAATCAGGCGAAAGCTCTTATATAACTGCAAGAGCTCACCTGCAGTTCTGAACGGTCGCTTTCAGTGCCTTGTATAATCAAATGATCAATGGCAGGGTCAATGACCCTATTCCAAGGCCTCATGGTAAGAATCCCTGCAAATAATGCATACAAATCCTCTCCAGCACCTAATTTTGCACTATATTCTTTTATTGCATTGGCATCAGAAAAAATCAACCCCTGCAACAATCATAATAACTTAGAGAACGCGGCAAAGTTGCTACGATATGGAAGAAAACTAACCCACGAAAAGCAATGGTGTACCTTCCATAGTGCAGCATAGTTGGTTCTGGTCTCAGAGTCAAGAACTTTATACAGACCATGGTCTAGAAGTATCAATTGTGGTTCTTTCTTTCCTGTACATGAAAGTCGGGGAAAATAATTAAGTGAGTCTTGAAGGTCTGTATATATTGTGCTTTACTATTACAACCACAAGTACACAGCAACTTGTTGCACCTTATGGACAACAGTGAGTCTTGAAGACCCCAAATATGATTGAGAAATACACAAATATACTACCAAACAGTTTATCAGCAGCATTACAATCATCCTTGTGACCCACAAGAATAGCATGATAAGATATCATGAAGATGATCAGCCAACTAGCTCTCAAACAAATGGAGTGGAATATCATAATACCATAGAACTAGGTCATGGTTTACTTCTAGTTGTGGTTACCATAGAAAGCAAAGTACTATAAAAATTCTCAAATGATAGCCACTACTATAAAAATTCTCAAATGATAGCCTCTACAACAAAGTAGATTCTCACCTAGAAAGCTCTTTCCACTACCAGGCCGAGGACGAACTAACAAGTTGGCAGCATGGGGATCACAATGCACAAACCCGTGTTTGAACATCATTTCTGCAAAAGATTCGCTAACCTGCAAAAAGTACATCCAATCTTAGTTCTTTTTTTTCTCACTAAATTGCACATCTTTATAAGAGAGATGAAGCATAAGTTATTTTCCTTTTTGTGGTCCATTGTTTGATATCCTTAACACGTAATCATATAATGAATCACAACGGGGAACAGGCGTCCAAAACCAGCCTTTGTGGACGGTCTATGTTTTAGCTTCAATTTAAACCATAGACCCAAGGCTGTGGTTCCAATGTCCTAAAACCTTAATTCATTTGCAGTCAAACCAATATGCAGTCATATTACGGACCTACTTCTGTGGTTAACTTATGGTCAATGGGATCGTTTAGAAGAAAGAGTGTGTAATTTTGAATGGGCAATCAATATTTTTACAACATGATTGTCTAACATAGATTGTAAAAACATGACATGAAACTCATGGACTTACTAGTCTTGCAACTTCATCAGGGCGCATTCCGAGTCTTTTGATGGTCTTCACATCATTTACTTGTGCACCATCTATGTATTCCATGGTCAACAACTTTGAGGTACTTAAACTCCAATGCACCTTTGGTGCATATACATAAGCTGCAATATGAGGAGAGAACTTCTGAAAGTTTTCCAAGCATTTCTCACTGTTCTTGGCCTCGTTTATAAAATCCAGTTCCTGATTTCCACAATCACATGCAATCAAATGACAACACATCTATTAAACTACTGGGCAGCACATATTTGTATGATAGAGAATTATTACACGCGTCAAGCTAAGGTCCAAACCCCACGCATTTTTCTATTGCTACGGTGGCATATAAGGTAGGAAACAAACATTTTGTGCCAAAATGATTTTATGAACATATAAAAGTTACTAATAGACAATTAGACATATTATAGACATATTTCTACAAGGTTATGAAGAAGCCGATCAAGGGTTAGAGAAAATGAAACGAATTACCTTGGGTAAACTTTCCCGCATCTCCTCAATCAACCACCTGTTTAATGAAAGCAAGAATGAAAAAACAGGAATTAGCCATAACATCTATGCTTGTCAGCAAGATTAGCATGGTGTTCATTATCTTATCAACAAGTACCTAGACGAGAAAATAAACAGGTACAACAGGTTTAGTAGAACTACCTGTAATCAAAAGAAGGAAAAATCTGGTGCAGGGTGTTCACAATAAAGTTCACAGTAGCACAGTCCGCAGCTGCAGTATCTGTCATGTGAGTGTGCTGAACCTGAAAATTGAAAATTGTTTGGGCCAAGAAAGAAAATTCTGATAAGAAAGATGCATGTTTTAAAAGTTGAATAAATCTGAAAGACTACTTGATTGCACCTAGCAGTAAAAACCCTTATAAAATTGACAACTGGGACCTTCACAGCCACTTTTTCACCATTGTGATCGCGAGCAATATGGACTTGTGCAAGGGAAGCACTTGCTATTGGAATAGGATCAAATTCACAAAATATCTGCATTCATCAAAGAAAAAAATGATCAAAACCTATAAGTAAGCGTATAAAATATCGAACATTTGAGAGAGCTTAATCATAAACCCATACAACCAAAATCACATACTTTATCGGGAGTATCTCCAAGTTCTTTCTTGATGACTTCGCACACTTGTTCGTACGAAGAAACTGGACATTTGTTCAACATGGACTCCCTCATTGTCAGGACATACTCTTGAGGTACCAAGTATTCCTGTACAAAATCGAATTAATGCAAAAATAATCAGCTCCCATTGCTCTCAATCAACAGATACCGCTCCGAATTCCGATTAATCATTTCAAATTTGAATTCGAAAGCTTACCAGCTGCCCGAGATGCTGACCGAGCTTGATATATATTCCTCCATTTTTGAAACACAATTCTTGAAGTTTAAGCGCAGACCTGAGGTGAACTTCATGCTTAGATTTTTCCCTCTCATTGCTTCCTTCAGGAAGCCCCAACAGTGAATACTCGTAATCTGATTACATACAAGCAATTTCAGACCTCTATTAGAATCGAATTTTCACTCAAATTTAACCAATCTGATTAATTAAGCTAAAGCTAAGTTATTAATGCTCGATTGACTGATTACAACTTCGAAACGGCGACGTATTGTAAGCCCTAAACCCTAGAATTGACATTGCTTGGAGAAAACGCAGAGGTTATGAGGCGGAGTGGGACTTACCGAAGGCGATGGCAGCGGCTGTCACGGCGCCGCGAACAAGGCGTGGGGGAACAGTGGTGTAGAGCTTGTAAGTCATGGCGGGGTCGTCGGAGGTGACTACATCCGCCGCCGCCGCGCCGCCGCCGATGAGGGCGGTCGCCGACAGCGCGAGCTTCGTGGCTCTCCATAAGGATCGCTTGGCCATGTTATTGGCAAAGGCGTGTTGCAGAACAGGAGCGAAAGGTGCGAGGGAAACCAATAAATAGGTGGTACGCAACGGTGACGTTTCGAGGTCTTTCACAAGTCTAAATTTTTTATTATTTTATTGGTTTGATGAAGCGGTTATTTAAAAAAAAATTAATAAAATCAACTTAAAAACTTTGAGTTTTAATTATATAGACAAAATAAAGGGTAATGTAAATTGTATCAAGATTGACTTTTTAGTGTAAAAATATGGTTTTTCGTTAAAGTGAACAGTATCATGAGCTTTTCGTTAAAGTTCCCTTATTTAAATGGAGGTACTACTTATTAGTACGGTTTAGTAATATTTCTTTTTACTGTTAAATGAGAAGTCTTAGGTTCGATTCTCGCTACAAGTGAATTTGAACTACATTATTGTTGAGCCATTGTGAAATTAAGCTCACCTCCTCTCCATAGTGTAGATAATATCGTTTGTTCAAAACAAAAAATAGAGTTAATGGGTTGGGCCGGTTTGCTTTGACATAATCCGAAGTTAGTGGGCTGGGTTGGTTGGCTTTGGGGGTTTTAAGGGTCTATTTGAGCTGGGCTTGGTTCATTTTGTCTAAATACTTCTTTTCTTCTCTTCCATTTTTTCCCCAATTGATAGACACAACTAGTGAAATTCTCAAAGCTAAGAAACAATGATGTTAGACTGGCCAAATTTATCGGTAAAATATGTTTACCAAATGATACATCAGTGTATATGTTTAGTTTTGCTTTGAACAAATATTGTTTAAACTGCACTCAAGTTGAATCAATTAAACACTGTCACGTCATTTGGTGAACAAATTTGTCATCTATATAACATTACACTTTCTTATGAATTATGCTTAGTTTTGCTTTGAAGTGTGATGATATACGATTATTTGGACGGACAAGGCTCCTCCTCATTAGTTTTTTTTTTTGGGCCAGAAGCTCCTCGTTAGTTGGATGAGTCTTTGTTGTTCTCTCTTGTTGAAAGAACAATACAAAATTACATACACGACCAAGAAGAGGAAAATGATATAGACGACCAAGAAGAGGAAAATGACAATGTCAAAGAACAAAGCAAAACTAATCTTTATTTTTAGAGAAGGAGACAAGGTGTAGAGGTAGGCGATCCTCATTTTCATTTTAATTAGGAAACATCATTGTTAAGAATATATTAATACTTTTATATCAATTTTTAGTTGTAACTGTTATAAACTTAAAAAGGATGAGTGTAATAATATACAGTCACAAATTTGGTTTATTTTTCCAAATTTCTCTTTAAAAAATACAAAAAGTTCATATAATTGCATAGCTTGCCACACATTTTCATTATTTGTTTGTTAATTGGATAACAGCTTATATTGTGTGAGTATACAGTCGATTAATGTTATATTAAGAGAAACTTACATATGTATTCATACTATTAACATAAAAGAAAATTGTAGCAATAATCTCTCAAGTTTAACCTAATTGAAGTAATAGTTCCTCAATTAAAATTCCATGATCATATGTCTCTTAACTCATCAAAACGTGCAGCTATGTTCATTTTCGTTAACTCCATCAGAATTTCATCAAATGAGTCATGTTGGAAGGACTATTGCTACGATTGAGTTAAATTGAGAGATCATTACTCCAATAGAGTTAAAATTTAAGTACCATTTCTCCAATTGAGTTAAACTTGAGATACTATTATTACAATTTCTTCTTACATAAAACGTCACAATACCAATATTTTTGTATTATAAATTGCTAGTCTATAGAGATTGTATTTCAATGAGTCATGCACGTTCATACCATGCTTAAAATCCATGTCCCACGCGTGTCAATGCCATGGCCTCTCTCCATAATAAATGAACAACAAATGTTTGAAGAAGAATAGGTAATTGCGTGACAATTCCTCCACATCACCCACCTTGCTTTCTAGACAGTTTCTAATATTAATCAATTTATGCCGCGTGCTGTACGCGTATGCGCATCGATACATGCCCATCTTTGTTCCCTTCAATACTAAGTGAAGGGCCACACTTAACCTTCTAGGGGGAGGCAATGTTCCTCCTTTGTTTTCTACTTTTCCTTCCTTCTGTTGCGTGTTTATACACATTTCCGAGTTTGGTGCGTGTCGGATGACACACACATGATAAGGACTTGCATAAAACAACGATGTGATGACTTTCACCCACAGAACTATGAATGATCGATGCTTGTATCACTAAATATACTGTTCTAAAAATTATTGCATAGCGCTTAGGCGCTTGTCAGATGAGACACAATAAATAAGGACTTACATAAAATGACGTTGTGTATTTAATTTTTATATATGATGTAGTATGTTTGATTTTTGAACACAACCATATAAATTAATGATTGACATTCAGCCACAAAACTATGTACTATTGATACTCGTATCACTAAATATATATTGTTTTAAAAGTTCGTGCGGCGGCGCTAAACCGCTGACCACCGTCCTGATTAATTCATAGACGTTTGTAAATTAAGAACTTGTGCCTAGACCTACCCAGACACTTGCCCAAGCAGCAACTCTTACGTGAACATAAAATTAGTAACTTTTATTTTGTAGTTTATTTCAATAAATTATAAGAAACTTGTTTAATACTTGGATGAACACTTATTATAGTTTGTTCCCCATGTTTTCAATATTACAATATTTTATAATCTATATGTCATTCTATTTTATAATTTATGTCTCTATATACAACTATATATATATTTTAAGTATAAGTATACATTTATTTATATATTATATAATAAATTAATTAAAATTAAAAAGGCGCCCAGGCCCCTGCCTAGGCGCCTAGGTGTTGGGCCCCTACCTAGACACCCAGGCACTAGACCCCTACTCACCGCCCAACTAGTGTGTAGCCTAAAGAACCATACAAGTGTGATTTGAGTAAGAATCTCAAGGCATCTTCCAAAGTCAATTTTACTGTTCTAGTTTATGGTATAATTTGTAAGGTATCCCATGTCAATTGCCTAGGTTGTGATTCCTTGCGGAACAATGTTGATCCTGTGATCTGTCATGTCTCTCTCAATGTCATTCACCCGTTCACTGCAATTGTGAGTTGTGACAATACGATTCAATTTCCAATCTTTGGTGGAAAGTCCCCCTTTTGTTTCGTAGTGCTTAACCATGGAGTTTTTTTGGAATCGGATTCCATGCGTTGTCCCACGCATTTTCATGAAATGTCAATGGAAAGGTTAAAAATCGGTTATGTAACTAACAAGTAACAGCTCGATTGTACAAAGAAAAAGTTCGACGAATGCCTCGGCGAGTCGTTCACGTGTGATGTTTTATCTCAAAACGAATCTGTAACGGATGGAGTGGCTCGACCTATTATATGAATAGTTTAATTTTATATGTACTGAACATGCTCTGATATAATAAAAACAGTGAATGTTCGACTCTAAAATCAATTTATTATTAGTATTACAATCAAATTGTATTCATCTTTACTTGTAACGATAGATTTTTTGTTCAAATCTTATAGTGACATGTTCGATACTAAATTACGGTTATTGTAAAGCTTAGTTTAAAATTTATGATAGAGGTAAAGCGAGGTTTTTGAGAGAGAAGTCGTAATGAAACTAGAACTCGTGTTCTAAGTAGACCCAATTCGGCTGCCAGGATCAACACGTGTAACATAGTGGCAAGATAGTAGTTCAATTGTGCAACACCAAAAGGAGACTAGAGATGGCCAACTGTTAAGGAGCATTTTCGTTGAAAATACTGTTAGCGAATATTGATTTTGAACTAAGTTTTAGTATGTATGATTTTCGTTGAAAATACTTTAGCGAATAGTAATTTTGAACTGAGTTTTAGTATATATGAAATGCACTTATATATCAAAAATACTGTTCGTGTACTAGTTGAGTTGGAAGGATTAGTTCAACATTATATATAACCTAAAATTAAATACAGAATAATGCGAACATTTGAGTACAAATCTTATAATTTAGCATTAGTTTCAACATCATAAACACTTGTTGAAAACACAAATAATATGAAAAACCTTTCAATTAAGCACCAAATGTCACAAATGCCACAAATGCCATGTTTTCACGGGCCTCTCATGATGTAATTCTAGAATCACGGCCGTTGATTTTTCTGACATTTGACTCACTAATTATAATTAATAAAAGGCGGCTCCAAATACAAATGTTGAACATTCATAATTCTAGTAATACTTGACTACTTCCCATTAGACACCAATTTAAATATCTCCTTCTCCTCAACGAACCCAATTTTTTTTTTTTGGTTCTTTAAAAATAGATAACTGATAGTTTTGTCACGGTAATTTATTTTGTTTTAAAATAAGAAAGATTCAAAGTGACATTTCAACATTCATCGGTTACCATCATGTGATTCACTAGTACAATAAATCAAACCAAAATATGCCGTGTAGAATACGAACGTAGAATCCATCATATGATTCACCAACCCAATAAATCAAATCAAAATAAAGTCTTGGATTTTATTAAATTTGAACCAACTTTTTAACCATTTGACAAAAAACAAGATTGGGGCTGCTTTTGCTTAATCCTCCAAGCAAAAGACAGATTTTGTTCAATTTTAATTTGGCTTATTACGTAAAAGGGCTTTGGTCTTATCCAAGATTCACAGTTTTCAGACCTACACAGATTATATAATAATATATTCTATGTAAATATAATCGCCACGACGCCATCCCATCGATGTCAAAAGGTGATGACGTAGATATATGGATTTCTTTTAACCATAGTGGAAGCCGACTGCGCCGTGGGAGCGGAATCGGACGTGATTCCACGCTTCCGAAAGGCAAAAGGTTTTGTGATAAACGTTCTATCAGCTGGATAAGCGGATGTCAAGATAAAAAGTGCAAGAGTTCTTTTGCCATGCCCATGGCTATGTTCTCGTTCGTATGAAGTATTTAACGTCCAACATTATCGAATATAAATTTCGAATGTACGTTAAATTGATGAATCGTTTAGCTATTTATGATGTAACAACGTAAGTGTATATTCTCAAGAAAATAAAATACATATCCTTTTCAACGGAAAAAAATTTGCTTGCAACTTGTTTCATACGCTCCTCACCACGCATAAATCTAATTTAAGAAAAGATCGTAAGAATATAAGTTTTTTTTTTCATTCCAACACACATAAGCATCTAACTCTTCTATAATTACGTGCGATCGCAAATTTTAACAATGTCTTAACTCGTAATTTTTAGGTTTTGCGTATGTTATGTCACATTACAAGCTAAGCCTTGGTTTTAGTAGTTTCAATATTGCGTTTGATGTAAAATATAGTTGGTTGATCATACACCCTGTTGTTTCAGGCGATGAATCAAACTGACCGAAATCTCAAAAAAAATTCAAACCTCAAATACCAAAACAAGGTCAAGTATTGGGAAGAACTTTCTGCATGCGGTGACGGTGAAACACCAGTTGACAAAAAGAACCTATAAATAGCACTCATGACTAAGGGTCCGCATGGAAGCGTTTCTAAAATGACTGTAATGATTTTTTTAGAAAAGTATTTTTGGGTTCCAAAAGCACTTGAAGTGTTTTCTACAAAGTACCATTTATGTGCTTCTTGCAGAAATACTAAGGATTGGTTTCAAAAATATTTTTATTAAAAGTGCTTTCAATTATTTTAAAAATTTTCTAAACGAGCCCTAATGAATCGTGTGGTAAAACACCAATAAGTAGCATTATTACCACTAAATAAGATTAAACCACCAAATTCGACACGATTAAGCACGTTGTTGTTGTTGTTGTAGTAGTTATTGCTGTTGTTAGGTTGCGGTCAGGCACATTTGGGATCCGTTGATAAATAAAGCTCAAAGCTGGCATAGCCTGGCATATGTAGTGTGCTTCGTGACACAAAGCTGCCGGAGAAGCACGCTGGCATCTTTACAAACAGCTGGAGGACAAAACTTCACTTAATCTCGGTGCCTTCTCCACCTTTGCAGGCCACATATTTATAGGCTCGTCGAGGACAGATGATTATATACAATTCGGTAATTAATATTATCCTTTTCTATCAACAACTCTTGTAACGTGATTAAAATTGTATTAGTGTATCACCATTTATACGAGAAAATTTGAGTAAAACGCTTAACTGCTTTATACAAAACTTGAAATTTCTTGTGTTTTAGTCTCATCCGATGAAACAACCCTACCGAATCCAATTACACAAGTAATCTCCCATATTGAAATTGCAAAGGTTAGACGCGATGGCCTGTGAATCTTAGAGCTTCGCATGCTCTAGTTGTGATCTTTGCGTTGCGCCTCATTCTCGAGGAAGAGAAAGGAGAAACAGGAAGGAAAAAAAAGGAAAAAGAAGTTTTATGACCTATGTTATCTCAGCCGCACAACCTCAATAAAACCAATCCAACGGCTTATGGCACAATCTTAATTGTTTTAAAAAATGAGGATCTCTTTGCTTGAACAACCTAGGTGTATATACAGGGGCGGATTTATGACAAAAAAAATTTACGCACATTTTTGTGTGACATCTCTGTAATGTATTTTAACTATTCGAACTGTTTATTTCTTAAAGCATCATCATTCTTGTAAAAAAAAAATTAGATACATTCAGAACCACTAAAACATTCATTTGTAGTAAAAAAAATGGACGAATATTGTTCTAGAAAGAAACAGTAAACCATTAATCCAATAATCATATGATTTCATATTTATGTGATTTTTTGCACATATGATATTTAAGAGAAGATCTAAAAAATACAAGATTTAAATCATTGAAATACATTACGAATTAGACTGTACAAAAAAATATATTTAAATTGTGCAAAAAAATGGTGCTCCGAATCTGTTTCGGTATATTTGAGTATATACTTCACTAGCCGTTGTATGAGGAATCTCATTAGTACCACCAACCTGCCAGGCCACATAGGGTCCTCTTACAACTACTCACCGCACACAGATTAGGTGCATGATTGCTGCCGATGGATATCTTATCTTCCCAGATGGATTTTTGAATTTGTTCACCAAAGTTTCCAATGCCAACGTAATACTTCCATATTTTATTCCTCAATTTGCATAACTTTTCAGAACAGATTAGATTGGATTAATTATTTTTTAATTAGATTAAAGATCAGATTAAGTTGGATAATTATCACCATGACCCATAACGGTTTATAAATTCAACCACCAAAGAATCTAACCACCACGTCATTAGAAAATTGTAAAGTATTTAGCCCCCAAATATACACAAACCACAAATTGATTTAAAACCCACAAATTGATTCGCAAAGGCGAATTGTTCCATCTTCCATGTGCCCACATGGTCTCGAATCGGTCGGTTCCACCATACCCGGTTCGATTGATTGGCAGTTCTTTTAATAGTGAAGTGAACCAAATTTTTGGAAAAAGAAATATAGCGGCTTTGCCCATTTGATAAGATTGGAACAAACACGATTATCAATGGTCATAACTCGTTCCCGCAAATAAGAGATTGTCAATAATAAAGTTATCTTGTAACGTGCATACATTCGCGCATGTTTAAATAGTTTAAAACTCTTATGGGGCGTTTGTTTGCCCTCACTAAGTGGGACTGGACTCGCGCATGTTTAAATAGTTTAAAACTCTTATGGGGCGTTTGTTTGCCCTCACTAAGTGGGACTGGACTGGACTAGTTGTTAGTCCAATACCGTGTTTGTTTCATGTTGGGACTAACATTAACGAGACTAAAGAAGACTTGTATGGACAAAACCCTTCACTAAGGAGTCTTAGCGAGACCCCCCAATAACCATAGGACTAGCTAAGACTATTATCTTTCTCGTCCTCGTCATGCTCAACGACCACTCCCGACAGACTCCTCGTCATCTCCGGTCACCTAGATCAATCATTAACTTTCCGATTTGACTCTCTTTCAGATCAATTTCACAATCAACTTTCATATAAAATATATCAAATTGAAGGTGTGGGATCGAAATTGTAGGAAAAGATGAAAAAAAAAGAAAAGAAGATAAGATTATTATAAAATATTAATAATTTATAGATTAAATAATATAGTATTAAAATTTGTTATTATCCAGCTTCTTAATCCAACACTGTATCAAACGCTTCACTAATTTAGTCCAGCTTAGTCTAGTTTAAGTCAATTCAACTTAATTCTTAAAGTTAATCCAGTCTGAAATAATCTAGCGCAATAAACGCATCCTTAATACATCAACAATCGTAAGACCTTCCTCGACAAGTGACATGCAGCACCCTTTCTTGATAAAAAAAGAAAAGTAAAAAATGTCGTTTGTTTTGTCGAAAAAAGTAAAATATGTCGTTGATTGTAGTTTTTAGGGCAATTAGGTATAGCCGTTAACTTTGTGACGAGTAAAATACCGAGTAAAGGTAGGACTCATTCGTTTGACCGACAACTTGCCCGTATAAAATTCAAGTCTTTGTCATCACTAACCCTCCAAGGAAGAAAGCCAAGAACCGAGTCCAGTCAAAACATTACACCTCACGCCTGCACTGCACCTTTCCTTCCCTTCCCAGTTCCCACCCTTCTTAATTGCCTTCTTTCCCCCTTTCGGTACCGGTCCAAGAGCCTCCGATCATTCTTCGAGAAATTAAGACATGGGTTTTTTGAAGGAGGAGAAATCGAAGAGGGTTCTGAGGGGGGTTAAGACTGTGTTCTTCTTGATTACCATGTTGATTTCTCTGCTGCTTTTTTCGGCTCCGATTCTGCTTGTGATTGCCGATACGCTTGTTCCTTCGGCTATACTTTCTGCCTCTTCGTCTTCTTCTTTGATTTCTCTTGAAACGCTGTCGTCCCATTTCAATAACTACGATTTTCGATCTTCCCTCGTCGACATTCCGTTGATTTCCATCATAAGATCAGCTGTCATATTTTGTAAGTCTTTATCTTTACTCTTTTCGTTGCTTATTTTTTGGTACTAATTGTTTCTCTCAATTTCCGAGCACAAAATCTGTTGGCCGAACAAAAAAAAAAAAAACACGGTTCTAGACAACAGACGTGAGTCAGATCAGTAGATTCGCTAAAGATGTGAGTTGAATTAGTTGGTTTGCCGTTCAATGATCACGCTTGTATTGGGATTGCAGAAATGAGTTAGGTTAGATGGCTAGGACGGCCGAACACGCTTGTATTGGGATTGCAGAAATGGGTTAGGTTAGCTGGCTAGGACGGACATAACAGTGTGTCCTGTCGCTTTTCACCTGAGTTTGATCGCAAAAAGCATATGTCTCGGGATTGCAGTTGTGAGTTAAGTCATTTGATCAGTACGGTTGATCATGCCGCTTTACACGTAGTTTGAATTATGGTTCAAAAACTATATCTTTTAGATTGCAAACATATGTTAGGTTAGTTGGCGAGGACAGTGTGTCGTCTCACATGAGATATGTTTTAGGATCGTAGACATGAGTCAGGTTAGTAGTGCCGCCTTCCGAGTTTGAATCACCTCCCCGTAGAATAGATTGTTTATCGACTAATCTAATCGTGGTGAAACTAATTTGAATTGGGTTTTTCTTTTATCTGCAGGCGTATACAGCGTCTGTGATGGACGAAGGCTATCACACGGACCGTATTTGGGAATCACAACCATGTGTTCTGTTGTGTCCCTGGTGTTTGTTTCATTGAAGGCTTCGTATGTGTTTGGGGCTTCCGGTGTGGAGAGGGCAGAGTATGTGAGAGCAACAGATATTGCTTTGTTCGTCTGCTCCCTGGTTTTGGCCGTTGGGCATATTGTGGTGGCGTATAGAACAAGTTGCAGAGAAAGAAGGAAGCTTTGGGTGTACAAAATTGACATTGAAGCTGTAAGTCCCTTCTCTCTATCTAATCTCCATTTTCTCAGATAAAATAAGCTTTTTAAATGGATTGTTCGTAAATAAGCGTATCAGTAAATTGAGATGTCTATAGTTCAACCACTACCTCGTAGAAATTCGCTTGAAAGTTTCAATCCAATTGGTGTTTTTTGTTTTGGCTAATAATTTAATTGCTGATGTGAAAGGGTTGAATACTTGGATTCTAAATTTCTGATCTTCTTAAAGGTTGAAATTCATATTCCTTTCTTAACAAGGCAACATTAACATTGAAAACGTTTACGATGCTTGCTTCTTACCATATTAATATTCATCTTTGTCCATAATCTCTGCTTTCAATTTTTTTTTTTACTTTTCTTGGTGAATTGTCAAAATATATCGGCTTTTTAGACGAAATAGTTGGCATAACTCTTTATTTTGGTCTCTGACATTGAAACTCGATAGAAGTAGTCACTGAATCTATCCAACGCTAATTCTTTGGTCATTTCGTGAAAAATTTTCGTTAAATAGAAAAAAAGTTGAGGGATTGATTTGATAAAAATACCCTTAATTTTAACGATTTTTTTTCATCGATTTTTCATTTCAATAATAAAAGTGGAGACTTATGTCAATCATTTTAACTAATACAGCCAAATACATCACTGAGTCCTGTATTCGAGGAAGAATCGGTGATGGGTGGCCGTTTACAGGGATGGCCAGCTTTGCCTTTAATATTTGAATTGTTGGCCACATGTCATTTGCAGCAACGCTGCCAAATATTTTGTCACATCAGAATAAACTACTTTCCGCCATGAGAATCTTCCCTAATGCTTTGATTTCTGCTAATCCCCCAGTTAATCCATAATTAAACATGATTAAGCCTAAAAATGTTCACGGTTTATCAAATGCTGATGTGAAAATTGCCATGTGTTTGCAGGTTTCAGCTTGCAAAAATGGGTTCCCTAGGTACCAGAAGCTTCTAAAAGAAGAAAGAGTGAAGTAAACTCACGCAACCAACCCAATTCTTGAAGCTCATTTAGTTACAGGTAATTTTGATTTTGCAACCATTAATTTTCGCGTTTGTTTGGAAGTGTTTTTATAATTGTTAAAAGCGTTTTTGAGATCAAAAGACACTTATAACAAGGGGCTCATTTCAAAGTGTTTTTAAAACTAATAAAAACGCTTTTGATGAAAATGCTTTTGAAATTAATCTTTAGTAAAAATCCAAGTTGATCCTGAAAAAGCACATATTTGATGCTTCTTTCAAAAAAACAATTAAAGTGCTTTTACAATCTAAAATGAATTTTACTAAAAGCATTTTCAGTTATTTAAAAAAACGGAACCAAAAAACACATATGGAGCAGAAGTGCTTCTCGTGACGTTTTCCTTTCCATTGCCTATCTTATGTTCTCTCCTCATCTGTGTGGCTTGTGTTTTGGTGCAGATTTGTTAAGTATATAGAAGAAGCTATAGAAGCAGCCCCTTCAATCAACACCATGTTGTGCAAATGGAGGTTGTGTATATATTGTTCATCATAGGGAGAGTGAGTAGAGGTTGTTACCACTGCGGCAAATACCATCATTTTTGTTCTTTATATTCATCAATTGTACAGTTAATTTGTTTGTAAAGGCATAATATTTATGAAACTAGCCCAAGCTAGGGTTTTGTAAACTTGTGCTTGAAGTTAGTGAAAATATTGTTCTCGGAACTATCCGTATGAGCAATTTAGCGTAACACATCTAGAGCACTAAATTGACTTATGATATTAAAATTCGGTTATGTAATATTTTTCTTTGAAAGTGTTGAGAGATATTTTAAATTGAAATTTTGAATTTTCGACTATATGTATTGTGTTGTTTATTCTAAACATAAACTTGTGCTTGAAGTTAGTGAAAATATTGTTCTCGGAACTATCTGTACGAGCAACTTAGCGTAACATATCTAGAACACTAAATTAACTTATGATATTAAAACTTGATTATGTAATATTTTTCTTTAAAAGTGTTGAAAGAGATTTTAAATTTCTACTATATGTTTTGTATCGTTTATTCTAAACAGAAAACGTCTTTCTTTTGTCAAACAGACATAAAACGTTTCAAAATTCCGAATTTTTTTTTTAATACCTCTGAAACAGGTACTATCATTATCATTAGTGTTGCGGACACTCTAAAAATTCTCTCTACCAAATACTAACGTTGGTGTCGCGCGCGGGCGGGAGCGTTGGTAAAACGCAATGCACGCTTCTACATTGCCCCCCACGTGCAATGCAAAACTCAATGAAACGACGTCGTCCCGCTGTTTAACCCTAGTGTTGCATCGTTTAAAAAGAAAAGAAAAATTAATAAAAAAATATTTGAAAACTTTGAGTTTTAACAATAAAAATAAAATAAAGAGTAACGTGAATATTACAAGAATTGACTATTTAGTATAAAAATGTAATTTTTCGTTAAAACGAATGGTATCAAGAGCTTTTCTTTATTTAAAGTTTCCTTAAAAGAAAAACCTCAGTGCGAAAAGAAGCCTCCACAAACTCCATTAAAGAAAGGCCAATTTTTTTGTGTGATTCTTGTGGTGATACCTTACTTTTAAATAGACACATGTGGTGAAAAAACTATTAATTGTAATCCCATGATGAAATTCATTATTAATTATAGTCCAAATTAGATTTTTTCTCATTCTTCTGTCATTTGTAGGAGCAAAATTGTTATTTTCATTTTTATTGATTCCATCAATTAATCATAAAGTGTCATATAGACATAATTTTTTTTTTAATTTTTAAAACTTTAAGAGCCACAATAAAAGAATAAATAAACAATAAAATTACAAGTTTCATATTATCAGAATTTATCATTTTAAGAGAGTCAAAAGTCAAAATTCAAGATTTAAAAAATCACAAAGTACCTTGCCGCGTTTAGGTTAGAATATAAGTTATTATGCAAACATTGAATTTAGTTTCATTTAAAAAAAAATAATAGTGGACGGGATTGATAGGGTTATGTGAGAGAGGGAGGAAGGTGGTGGGTGGTCGATGTGGCTGTGGTTGATAAGGGTAGCGATTGGGGAGGGATTCTTGGTCTTTTTTTTTTTTTTTTTTGGAATCTTAATGAAAAACTTTCGGTACTGTTCACTTGTAATGAAAAAGATATTTTTATTTTGAAAAGTCACTTATGATACTATTCACTTACACATTTATTTTGTTATTTTCATTAATACTAAAAAAATTTAAGACTTTTAATTAGTTTTTTTATTTTTTAACTTCTATTTTTGTTGCTTATAAAAAAAGTGAAATTACTAAAAAGAA
This sequence comes from Crataegus laevigata, assembly GCA_963580275.1. Lineage (NCBI taxonomy): Eukaryota > Viridiplantae > Streptophyta > Magnoliopsida > Rosales > Rosaceae > Crataegus > Crataegus laevigata. Next base: position 6,997,410 of record OY756951.1, read on the forward strand.
TGAAATGATCTTTTTACATTTGTATATAGATGAGATTTTGACAGAAATTTTAATTTGAATTACGATTGATAATGAACTTGAGATGATTACTTTTTTCACTGCAGGGTGGATTTAAAAGTAGTGGTGAAGAAAAAAAATTAGAAAAGCAAAACCACAGTGCGAAAAGAAGCCTCCACAAATTCCAGAGCTCGGAAGAGAAGGTGATAGAAAATGAGGTGCAACTTCGACCTGCAGGCAACGGAACCGGAGCCGGAGCCGGGGCGGTCTCCGCCACCCCAAAGAGACGAAGTGGAGTGGGTCCCGCTGCAGAACCACCCGGTCTTCTCCTCCGCCGCCGCTGGTCCGGTCCACGACTCGACCGCGGCTCGTGCGCCCAGAAATCTCTTGGCCTGGGACGGAGCCTCTCGGCTTTACTTCTGGGACTCCGATAAGCTCTGCCTACACCGGATCTCCATCCGGCTGGGCGAACCCGACTCGACTTCCGTCATCGCTTCTTCGCCTTCCAAGGTTTCCTCTCTTTCCCTCATTTTTTTTGAAATTTCAATTTCTTTGATTCTGTTTGGTTGCTGAGAAAATTGATGGATAAGAAAGTAAATGCACTCGAGTTGTACTCAGCTGAGCTTAATGTAATTAGTTTCTTAGCTTCGAGTTTTATGATAACAGAAAGGGATTATTGAAGCGATAATTTATATAAGAATTGAAAATTATACTGTGAGTTGAACTTTAGGGCATAGTGTGGTTACGATTATTGAATAATCTCCGAAGTGGACTATCTATGTCAATTTTACTTATCTAGTTAAAAGAGAATTGTTTAAAGATGAGTGTAAGATACTTTCAATTAGTGTTCTTTACTTATTTTTAAGTGCATTGTTGATGATGACTGTAATTTGTTAGGTACTGCAAACTGATGTAAAGCTCGACTTTGCGGTTCACAAAGTCTCAATCAACAGGAATGGATCAGCATTGCTTCTTTCTGGTTCGGTTGGTCTATGCGTTATGTATCTTTATGGGCGGACTTCCAACAAAGACAATGCAACCATTTGCAGGTATGATTGGAAAAATGGAAATACGTTATCATTTTTCGTTTTCATCTTAAACATGTTGTGCTGGGGTGTCTTAGAGAGCAACCGGAGTGATGAATCGTAATGATGGTTTAGATTATACACTTTTTTTTGTTTGTGTGTTTGGTTTTTGGGGGGGGGGGGGGGTGCGGGTGGCGTTATTCCTCTGCTGATCTTTCTCTTGGAGCACAATATGATTATTTAGTTTCTCTCTCCCCTTCCCTCGTTATCTATCATCATGATTTTGTATTCATGTACTGCCCTGTGTACCCTTTCTGAAAATATACTTGTGGGTATGACCGTATGAGCTTAATGAAGATTTGCAAATTAAATAATTGATGTTCCAAAGTAAAGATTCTTACTGTATTTGTTATTTTTTAAATAAAACCTTACAGGACTGTAACTGTTGGTTCACAAATCTACAATATCATACGTATACTGCAAGTTTCATGGCATCCTAACAGTGACACCCACCTGGGAATTCTTTCATCTGATTCAGTTTTCAGGTATGAAATCTTTTTCAAATGTAAAAGAAATTCTTTGAGGTTTTCTTAGGTTTCATCAGATCGAGATTTAGCTTGTATACATGGTGTTCTTATTCATATTGTGTTTGATTTAGACAAGACAAACGTTGTGTCCGAGTTTGATAAATGTATCTCTGAATTTATTTTATTTTTTGTGTTTTGAACAATTAATGTCTTTGTATCTTTATTTACCTTCACTTTTTTGTAGAATCTTTGATTTGTCTTCAGATCTTATTCAACCAGAGCAAGAATACTATCTACAGCCTATGCAACCAGGTCGATCCAGGAATGCAACATCAATTTGCCCAGTTGACTTTTCATTTGGGAGTGATCACCTGTGGGACTCGTTTAGTGTAAGTTCATAAAAAAAAAATGACTTTGATAACTTATTTTTTCATGCGTTTTTTGTTCAAACACTGATGCAATGGATTGCAATGCTGTTGGTCTTTTGTTTCCTTTGGTGTCATTTATTGTTCATCTGTAATATGATTTTTCCTTGAATTATTGTTTGTTGCTATCAATTAAGTCATGAAGATATAAGCTATTCTTTTAGGATTTTTCGTAGCTTACGTTTGTTTTAGCAGAACACTTGTTTCAACTGTTTGTTCATCTATTTTGTTGCTATGCTCATTCATATTAGGCAAAATGAGTTTTGCATTTTGACTGTTTTAACTGTTTTATCATGTAATTTACTTAGTTCTCACTCATATGCTATTGTACAGGTTTTCATTTTGTTCAATGATGGTTCAATTTACATCCTTTGTCCTGTTGTACCATTTGGAAGGTAATTTATTCTTCATGTTCTGCCCTTTTGTAAGGCTTATAGTTTTTTTCTTGAGAGGAACTACAGGTAGGCCTAGTTGATCAACTAGAGATCAACTAGGCCTGTTTACCGATGTATTTTTGATGTGTTTAAAAGCATAAAGATTCTGGATACCTAAACCAAGAGGATTGTATGCTTTCAACTATCATTTGGCGGGACATGTGCCGTGAACTATAAAGTTGGATGCCTCCGTTAGGCCTTTTAGGAACCTTTCAGAAATGTTTAGTTTACAGAGAAGACTTAAGTTGTCCTAATACGTTTTTGTTGGAACTATGACATAATATTCCTCCATGTAAATCTGGTGCTTCTGTGTCACTTAAGGGTTGTGAAGTTCTAGTAATTTCTATGCCCGTTATTAGACATCTCTGACAGGTTAAAATTGAAGATGGTCTAATGTTATAAATCAATGCGAAATATTTAACTGAAAGTCTTTTCCCCTTGCATCACTGCCCTGTGTTTTACCATTATGTAGGCTGTAGCATCTTGGGGTGTTAGAAGTATTTATACCTTGTAGCCATCATATGCTAACTGATCTTTGTATTGGGTGCTGAGGCATAATAAATTGTTTTCTTTTGTAACAGTGCCTACAAATGGGAATCCATTGTAGAGATACATAATGATGCTCAGACATTTGGCCTGAAGTCAGCCAATTCAGTGGCTGTTAGTAATTCGAATCTAGCTATTTCTTGGTTGGAAGCAACATTTCCAGCAATCGCAAACCAAGAAACAGAAGGATCAGATCTATATGTGATAAAAGCTCATCCGTATGCTATATTTGATGCCTCACTCTCACTGCAGGTATCTGTGCTCTCTTATCTATACGTGTGCGGTAGTTACTATAGCTTTATGGATGCTTCTGATAAATTATGCGTCCAGCACTAGCTACAATTCCTTGATAATTTCATTTTACTTCAAAGTTGCTGCTCTTTATCTGTTTGAATCTCTTCAAGTAAATTTGAAAGAATGGCTTAAAGCCTACTCACTCAGTGTTGGGTGTCTTGAGTAGGCTATTTGCGTCTCAAAGGTTGGTCTGTGTTTAATGCAATCTGTAGAAGTCCACAGTATGACCTACATTTTAATTTCCCAGGGACCTCTGAGGAAAGTGTGTCGTGGTGAGGATGAAGAAGATTTAGCCTTCCGGGGTGCAGAATGTGAAGGTGGAGCAGTCAGTCTTCTTTATAATTTAGTCGTCAAAGACTCAATTCTGGTGACTGCCTGGAGTGGTGGGCAATTGCAAATAGATGCTATGGCTGATGAAATCCAACCGTTGTGGAATGCTGGCAGCCCACCTCGACTTCGTGTTGATTCCCACGATCATATTCTTGGTCTTGCAATGATTTGTGAGCCAACCCCAGGCAAGCTTTCACCCGTGAAGCTTGATCAACCTCTTGATAGTACTCTTTGGTTGGGGCTTCCTCCCCCGCTTTTGAGGTTGGCTATTGTGGATCTGGCTTTGCCTAGGAAAGCAAAGAGTGGTTCTCTTATTATGATGTTTACTGATCCGCTGATGCCGGAAAGAATATACACCCTTCATGATGGAGGGTTAGATTCAATAGTGTTGCATTATCTTCCATTTACAAGTCAGAGCAGTGGCAAGAACGAGACTATGAGAACTCCTTCTGTGCATCCTGTTCTAAGCACATGCCAGGGAGAAGTCCCTTCACAATCTCCACTTTCCGGTTTTGTGTCATTATCAGATTCATTTGGGTGTTCATGGATTGTGGGACTCACTGTTTCACGAGAATGTATAGTGCTGGAGATGAAGACTTGGAACCTGTTGCTTCCACATCAAGTCGATGTGGAGAACAATTCTCTTTGCCTAGAAGAACCAAAAGAGAAAGATATGCCAGATCTTATAAGCAAAGAACTACTAGTTGGACCTAAGGTGGTTCTACTTCCTCAGAGCTCACCAAGTTTACGTTCTCTTTCTGCTGATTCTATTGAAGGTCGATCAATGCTTCATGAGTACTTCAGAAGCTTTCATGAAAATTATGCAGAGTATGCATATAAGGTAACAATATGCCATGTTTACTTGTGTCAAATCTACCTTCTTAAGGGAAATGGTTCGTTTTTGTTACTTTATGAATTTTTCCTCCACTTTCTAGGTTTACTTTGAACTCAAGCATCATGGACCCATCTTGAAGAGGATAATCGATGACCAGCATGCTCGCCTAGGTAATGCACAACAGAGGCTTTCACAAGTTGAGGAGAAACAATCAAAATTGGAGGACAGGATTGATAGTGCAATCCAGATGCACAATCTTCTGGAGGAGCGCTTGAAATGTTTGCGGGACTTGCTAGGGCCTCATAAGAAACCACTGTCCAGAGCTGAGCGAGAGTTCAAGTCGGAGCTTGGTAATGACCATTTTTTCAAAAATAAGTGTACTAATATAGGTTTTTCCATAGTAAATGAGCTTAGGAGTTATGCCCTAGTTCGTTGTCAGTAAGTTTCCGTTTTTCTATTTTACTGGTTCCCTAAATCGTCATAATTCACTCCTGCTTAGGTTACTAGCCTATACACTTTTGGTCACGAGTTATGCCCGGCACTACTTTTTCACTTCTAACATACATTTTTGTTGCTACGCAGACCACTTCTCCAAAGTTGAATTGAATGCATTGCATTCTTCCATTAATGCTGTAACTGCAAGGTTAGAAAGGCACACACAATCGCCGAAGGGCAATGCATCAAACCAACGTAGGCTGATAGCAAAGAGTAAAGATCCGGTGCAAGAATCTCAAGTCTCCCAGCTGAAATCCTCACTCGAAAAACTTTCACTGCTCAATAGTGAAAATTCGAAAAAGGTTAAGCTTGTTGAATCTGCATTGAAAAGTCGGGAAACCAGCAGACGTTGAGATCTACTTTGTTTCTGAATCTGCGATTAAGTTGTGATAGCTCGGATGTAAGTTTTGAACCTGTGATGGTGCACAATGTGTCATTCTATCAAGACGGTGCCATTTTGAACGGTATTGCCCAGCAGATGTGCAAGTTGAGCGGAAGCTTCTAGCAATTGAAGCCGTGGGACACCAACAGCTCTAGGGCTGTAAGTTATTCTGGCATGCTTGTAGTGGCGGATGCTCTCCTTAAGAAACGACGTATTGTGTACAAAATAATTTTAGTTTTTTCTTACGCAATTTCGGCGCACTTGTAATGTATTTTGGTCGATTCATTTTCTCTTCGGATTTATATGTTTGTGTTGTAATTGTTCGTTACGTGAGTTGAGCTAATCAAAATCAAATAGAAACGGCAAATCGATTAAAAACTAATAAGTAATCATTTCAACGATCGACGTTTAAGAGATTCTTAGGGACTTGAATTGTCTGCCTTCTCACTTCTCATTTTCTTCCCTCTCTTCATATTTGTGCGGTTACGGTTAATTTACATCAACATTTTATATTTATATTATTTTTTGTCTTATTATTTCTATAAAAAAATATTAACGTGACTTAATCGTGACCGTATAAATAGGAAGAAAAAAAAAAGAATCAGAAGTGGAAAGACAGACAATCAAAGTCCGATTCTGAGATGCAACTGAGAACATATCCCAACGTCCTGGCCCGCCGGAATGATGATGTGGACCAGGGCCACAAACACACGCAGAAGAATGGCTCGAGGAGGAAAAGTCTTTCAGGTGGATTTCCTTTTTAATAATTAAAGCACATTAAAGATAGGCTAAAACCTAAAAGAGCTGCAAAATCTGCCATCACCTACGAAACCTCCATGTTAAGAAGGGGAGAGAAATCGATTAATCATTTGATTTAATTTCTTACAAACTAAACTATTAATTAATTAATAATATAATTTTATTGGGTTGGAGATCAAAGGATATTACAGCTCTAGTACTACTACTACTACATAATTTCCCGACTCATTTGCTTTCTCCTCCGGTTTACTCTTTACATTTGCCCATATGACACATTGCTCCTCCGCTGCACATTGATCGGGTACCTCTTCTGCGTCCTCGTCGTCGGAAAAAACACCAGCTTATCTTCCTCAGCAGGAACCCAACTGCTAACACAAACAATCAGCCTAGTTAGTTTAACGGGAAACATGCGCAAATACAAGCAGTTACAAATCTAAACAAACAATAACCCGTACACATAAAACATTTTTTATGCCACATTATCGTCAGTTTAGTGACCCTCAAGTTCTATTTGTGATTAAAAATATAATACCGATTCTATTTGTCCAGATTTACGTAGTTTTTTTTTTAATTTTATTTTATACCTGAAACGAGTGACCAAGTGGTGAAGGAAAACTGAGATTTCTACTCTGGCAAGCTCATAGCCTGGGCACAGCCTCGGCCCTCCTCCGAATGGTGTGAACACATTTGCTGGGCTTGTGACCGGTCCAGAGTTGTTCTACAAAAATCATGTTTTTAATAAAAAATTATAAATTAAAAAGAAAAAAGAGTAAAACATACTTATTAGGCAGAGATGATAATTAAGCACCTGCCACCTCCATGGATTAAAAGTTCGAGCGTCCTTGAAATGATCTTGATCAAGATGCACAGCACGAAACGATGCAAACACCTTCCAACCTTTAGGGATTGTGTATCCTGTTTATAATATTTTCACCGATTAATAACTTTATTTGCGTGCGTAAGAACTTGTAAAATATCCAGTTCGGAATGCAGGTTGTTTACGTGGTACACAAAGTTGTTACCTTTAATGTTAACATCTGTCATTGCCCGCCTAAATATCCCGCTAATTATGTTTGCTACTCGCAGCGTCTCGTTTACAACCTAAATTTCAACGAGCAAAGTCAATAAACTTTGAAGAATTAGAGTCCCGACAATTTGTAAGCATGTTTGGCAATGGCATAATGTCGGATTCTAAGAACGCTTTTGTTATTCGAGTTCGACATTATATCCGTCCTTTCTGAGAGTTTCGAAAGCAGTACTTACACACTGAGTGAATGGCATTGACTTATAATCACTCCATTCCAAAGCCTCGGATGACTTCTTGTTCGCCCTAATTTGCTCATGTTCCTCCTGCAATGTGGATTCAGAACTTCGTTAACAACTTAACAAACATTTTACCTATAAAAAAAAAAAAAACAGACTTCCGTTATTCATCAAAGACAATAATCTTGGTTGTCTAGTATGAACCAGCTCATAGTATGAATCGAGATACTTAGCTGTTTAACTCTTTAGCCATTGCCTGAATCTCAGTCCACACAAAGAGCCGGTCCATTCTACCACTTTCGGATGATAACATAATCCGACGGTAGAGCTCGGAACATCACACGAGTGAATGGACACCAAAACAATCCTAGGAATCGAAAATGAGTGATATCCACACACCCTATTTTACTTTTCACACATCTTTTTAATTTTCAATCGTCGGATCGAATGAAATAAAGAAGATCAACAGACAAAAATTAACAAAATTATGTGAGAAATAAAATGAGATATATAGATAGCGCATCCCCATCGAAAAAAAGGTAACAATGCTAGGGTGCTGACTCCATTAAAACCTCCTATCCCCTACCCCTACCCCCTCTTTACACCGTTGGATTGTCGAGGTCCTAGAAATCAGAACAGCACGATTCCCAATGGCCCAGCTTAGGAACCCTCGGGTCAGTAGAATGACCAGAATACCCTCCCAAACCAGTTGCACGTGAAGCAAAGAGGCGACGTAGTCAAAAGAATAAAATTTCCTCCCCTCCTATCCTTCTCTCCTTTCCTTCACTTCCCTTCTCTTATATATTATTTTTGTTTTATTATTTTTATTAAAAAGTTAATATAAAATATTAACGTGGCTAAATCATAACCGTTTAAATAAGAGAGAAGAGAAGGAAAGAGAATTCCTTTCCGTATTCAAAAGACCAAAACTGCCGAGAATCTGACAATATTTACAGCAGACTGAAGCGTGCAGTTTGGAAAGGAGCGAAGGGAAAAACATGTCATCATTTTGTCCGTTGGTTTTATCAGAATGTTGTCCGACTTTTACATTCTCTACTTAACTCTATTTTTTGACTACCTTGAAACACTCTAGGCTACATTTTTCCCGGTTTCGATAGGGACAATTTTGTCTTTTTAATGTAAAAATTCGAGAAGTAATTTTCACACTCTGTAACGCCCGACACTCGTTCATTTTTCGGTCTTACAATTGAATAAATCAAAAGATAATTGAAAAGATACAAACATGGAGAGGAATGTCCGACGCTCATTTTTCTTTCTTATGTTAATTCTCTATGCACACACATCGGATGTGATAATCTTAGTTGTTTATATATTTCGAGGACACGTTGTTCAATTACCTATGTAATTATCTAAAGAAAAATTAATGAAAAGAGCTTGAAAAATTTAAATTTTAATGATAAATACAAAATAAAAAATAACATTATTGACTTTTTAGTATAAAATATGATTTTTCGTTATACTAAACAGTTGATAATTTTCGTTAAAGTTCCCATTATCTAATGCAACTTACGACTGATCAAAGATATACACATGCAATTACTCAGTAAACCATATATGCGGTCACTTAAACCCTAGTTTATCCAATGCAATCTATCCAAAACAAAGCGAATGGTTGAGGATTTAGATAACAAAAAAGTGGATGTTAAAACGCCCAACATAGTAACATGAGCATATGATGGCAGTTGCAAGACTAGCAGTCCCCACTAGGCAAATAAAGTGAGAAAAGAAAAAGGGACGTGGGGAGAGAGTAGCACCTTGAGTTGAGCATGGGCCAGAGGTGTCTCCGTCAAGAACTTTACGGCAAGTGTCATGATTGTTGAGGTGGTTTCATAGCCGGCCACCAGCAAAGCAAGCAAGAAATCCACAATCTCCTCGTCGGAGAGTGCGGTGTCTCCTCCCAAAAGTGCGCCTAACATGTCCTCTTTTATCTGCCCGGCTTCGCTCTCCTCCCTCCTTTGCCTCACTATCAAGGTCAATGCCTCCGCCACCTTTGTCCGCGCCTTCAATTTCAAATTCCCAATTAATTAAATAAATTAGGTTTAAATTTGACCAAAAAAAAAAACTAATTAGGTTTAAATACACAAAAATACACAAAGCCTAACACACTTGACAAACGATAAATCCGTTTTGTGTTTTCAAATAATATAATTCTAATTACGCAATTAATTAAATCATCGGACAAGAAAAAGAGAGGAAATTACAGTAATGGCCCGGCGGTAGGTGGTGGAAAATAGAGGCAAAGGAACGGAGAAGAAGCCTTCGATCAGTAGGACGTACTCTTTCCTTAGACTCTCAGTCCATTCATTTGGATCAAAGCTCATGAGTTGCTTCACTGCTAGTTCAAAAGTTATCTGCACATAATTTAATTAATTAACTAATAAAAATTAAGATTAATTAAGGATCAATAAAATAAAAATCCAGAAGTACACGAGCTAGCAAGAAAATGATGTCTCAAGGGGAATGATTTTATTTTTTTTGTGGTAACGTGCACTTTGCACTTGTATGCATGTCACCCATACTTTAGGCCATGGGATCCTAGTCACCACCATTTCTCTTTGACGGGAAGTCAAAACCCCACGAAGCATAATACCATTATAACATGATTAATTAAATTATAACATAATTAATTAAATTAAAACTAACTAATGGGATACAACCAATTATAATATAAAAAAACTAATCAGAAATTCAAAAAAACTTTAGTTTTAAAGAAAAATATAAGGGTGTAATGAATAGTAAAAAGATAAAAAATGTAATTTTTCATTAAAAGTGCACATTACTAGAAGTGTTTAGTTAAAACTCATTTTTGATTAAAACATTCCATTGATTATAAAACATTCTAAACAAACTTTACCTTTGTCCTCTACTTTTTGAGGAATAGCCAAAAAAAAAAAAAAAAATTGTGAATATCCCTTTGCATTTTTAATAATACTATTTGAATACACAAAATTGACAGATTTTCAATCCTGGTGGCTTCAAACTCTGTTTATTAATAACTGTGTCAATTTTACATGTCTAAATATTATCTTTGTGAAAAATGACAAATAAATGTGTAATAAATAGTAAAAAAATAAAAAATATAACTTTTCGTTAAAAGTGAACAGTATTTGAAGTGTTTAGTTAAAATTCATTTTCGACTAAAACATTCTAAACAAACTTTACCTTTGTTCTCTACTTTTCGAGGAATAGCCAAAAAAAAAAAAAAATTGTGAATATCTCTTTGCATTTTTAATAAAACTATTTGAATACACAAACAGATTTTCAGTCCCGGTGACTTTAAACTCTGTTTATTAATAACTGTGTCAATTTTACGTGTCTAAATATCATATTTGTATAATTGTATTTATTTAAAAAAAAAGACAACAACATGTTAAAAAACACCATTTTCTATTTCTAACTTGGTGTAGAAAAAATTCAAACTAAAATGTAATAGCTTATCTTGTAAGGTCTTAATTTCGAATTCTGAAACTGCCCTAATCCTATCTTAAAGAAGTAAAGTGGTACCCTACCTTTTTGGCCTCCTCCATGAGAAAGATCCGGTCGGCCCATGAATCCATGTTGAGCCGGATCAACCGGTCTATGTCGTCCAAAAGGTGGTCCCTAATGATGGAGGAGTTTGCAAAGCTCATAGTCAGAGAATGCATCCGTTTATGGAGGCTGCCCTTCATCAGCAACAAAGAGTGCTTCCCCATAAGGTTGGTTATGGAGCCCGGGTAGCTGCACTCGAACAGCTTCCCTTCGTTCTGCAGGATGAACCGATTGGTCTCCGGGTCGGTGGAGAACACCGTCGGCTCTCCGAACACGTGAGTTGTGAATATGGATCCGAACCGGGTCACGCGCTCGTCGATGAACGGTTCGGGGTTCTCAGTCTTGTAGGCTGAGATGAGCTGCAGAGTCTCCCCAATAAATGGTAACCCTAGATTCCCCGGAGGCAGCCTCAGCCTCCGACACCTAGACTTTCTCAGAAAGACGTAAACTAGGGTTGAAAGGAGAGAGAAAACCAAGAAAAATGAAAAGAGGAAATCCATGGAGTCTTAATATTTGATTACACACACAAACACACACACTCTCTCTCTCTCTCTCTCTCTCTCTCTCTCTCTAAGCTCAACGTGCTTGTGTATATATTTGTTTATATGTATATATTTGTGTATGGGGAGCTGGGTATATATAGAAAAAGGAAAGAGTCGGGGGTAGGGAAGGAGATGGCGGGGATGTGGTGGGGAAAGCACACGAGGGGTTTCGAGAATCGAAAAATGGATCGATGGATCTGATTGTTAAATTAGAATCTAAGGAGGGGGAAGAGAGGATAGAAGGAAATTTAATGTCGGATATTTTAGTGTCTGACAACTTTTTATTTTTCGTTACTTTTTTTCTCCTCTATCTCATAAAACGATATCGTTCCTTTTTTGTGTCTCTGGATAAGAGTCGTGAGACTTTGTTGGGAAAAATAAAGTAATGCTGTTTATATTGTGTTTTTATATTATATATGTTATATTATTTTAGGTGGTATCTGTTATAGACAGTTATATCATTTAAAATTTTTGGAAAACTTAAAGAAATGAAGGAGAATAACTTCTTGTATATCACAACTATCATTTAAATTAATCAGTTTTTTTCTTAATTATTAGTTTATTAAATAATTAACTAAATTTAAAAATTTGATTAATTCAAATGATGTGGTTGTTCACATCAAATGCCACTTAAGATAACATGAAGATGTAGTACAAAAATATAATATGAATATCATTACTCGAGAAAATATGGAGTGGAAAAAAGAGTGGGTTGTTGGTTTAGTTTTGGTGTGTTTCATGTGGTGATTGGTATGGTATGAATGTGTTGAAGTGTCCATGTCTTGGCCGTTTGATTAAAAGAATGGATTAGTGAAAAAAGATGGTGGGTTAGGATAAAGTATTAGGAGATAAAAAATTGTTGACTTTTTAAGTTCTCATGGTCACCGATTGCGAACCTCGGTTAAAAAGAGATTTTAACGAAAACCTCATGATACTGTTTATTTTAACGAAAAATCATATTTTTATACTAAAAAATTAATCTTAGTACTGTTCACTTTACTCTTTATTTTGTCATTTTCGTTAAAACTCAAAATTTTCAAGTCATTTTCATTAGTTTTTCTTAGTTTTTAAATGCTTTACAGTCTCGGAGACGATAAATATTTATATGAGTTTAATTTTTTTTGCAATTATTCTATGTGTGATGTGGCCTCTATTATTGATTAATACGTACTAATAAGCTTAATTATTTTTAACTTTGTTGTTATAAATTTAACATGTGTCAATCAACAATAGAGACCACATGAAGACTACACACAAAATAGGTGCATAATATTTGATCTCGGTAAATGTTTGTATTTATTTTAGTGTTCTCACCGGTTCGGGTGTTATCAACACCACCACATTTTCAGTAATTAGAATGAGGATCCTCTTTGGATCATTTTTACATAGTACGACCATAAATTATTTTAAATATTTTTATTTAAATTTAAATATGAATAGTAATTGACGAAAATTGACCGCACAATGTACAAAGAACGAACACAATTTGAAGATCTTCAAGATCCTCACAAAGAGGATTCGATGAGGAACCTCATTTCATTAAGGGGTGTAATATCCATACACCCTTTTTTACTTTTCCCACTCCTTTTTAGGTTTCGGCCGTCGGATTGAATAAATTGAAGAAGATCAACAGACATAAATTAACAAATAGTGTGTGAGAAGTTAAAAAAAAGTGTGAATAGTACACCCCTTCCATTAATTATTCGTCATGTGGCGAACGAACATTTCTTTTTTATTTTTTTATTTTTTTGCCATAGAACATTTCTTAATATTTCAAACTATGGGTTGGGAATATAAAATCACAAGTTATATCATACAAGTTGCAAGTACACCAACCGGATCCGAATTTTTAATCCTTTTCTGGATTCGTATCTTACTACACAACCCACATATAGAAACTTATACCTAACGTAAGGAAGGAGATTAAAGTATATATGGCACTTAATATATTCCCATTTCATTTTTTATTTAAGGTTTTGCCACTAATTTTTCTCCAAGAAAAAAAATATTCAAGGATAAAAAATGTTACTCGTACCACCTATTTGTACAATCTCTCTAATAGAAATGAAATTCATTTTCGTTGATGAGTTCTACCTCTATCAGAGATCTAATATAAATGATAGTACAATTAGGTGGTAAGTATAGCATTACCTTTCGAAGATTGAGGGATAGTAAGATTCAAGGGGTTGGTGGACTGGACGACGTTGAAAATAACTGAACAAAGCTTGATTCTTATTATAGAAAACTAGATTTTAATCCCTAATGAAGATGAAGTTTAGAAAAATGTCTTATACAAGATTAAAAATTGATTTTAGTCCATATACTCTATTTAATGCCAGAATATGTATTCAATGTCACATCCCGGCCCGGGGCGGACCACTTCTTGGGCCCGCTCCACCACCGTAGCACGATATTGTCCGTTTTGGGCCCCGACCACGCCCTTACGGTTTTGTTTCTGGGAACTCACAAGCAATTTCCCAGGAGGTCACCCATCTTGGGATTGCTCTAGCCCCCTTCTCGCTTAACTTCGAAGTTCCTACGGAACCCGAAGCCAGTGAGCTCCCAAAAAGCCTCGTGCTAGGTAGGGATGAGAATATATATTTAAGGATCACTCCCTTGGGCGATGTGGGATGTCACAATCTACCCTCCTTAGGGGCCCGACGTCCTCGTCGGCACACTTCCGGCCAGGGATTGGCTCTGATACCAATTGTCACATCTCGGCCTGGGGTGGACCACTTCCCGGGCCCGCTCTACCACCGTAGCACGATATTGTCCCATTTGGGCCCCGACCACGCCCTCACGGTTTTGTTTCTGGGAACTCACGAGCAATTTCCCAGGAGGTCACCCATCCTGGGATTGCTCTAGCCCCCTTCTCGCTTAACTTCGAAGTTCCTACGGAACCCGAAGCCAGTGAGCTCCCAAAAGGCCTCGTGCTAGGTAGGGATGGGAATATATATTTAAGGATTACTCCCCTGGGCGATGTGGGATGTCACATTCAATGTCTCTTTTTTTATTTATAATTTTATGAATTTAAATTTTATAAAAATATTATAAATTTTAATTCTCATTATGGTAAGCATCTTATATAAGAAAATATTTTCGTAGAGATTTTTCGGTACACTTATGTTTTTCCATATTTTCTTATCTGCCACTAATTCATTACAATATATTTAAGTACAAACATTTTGGTACACTAGATTAGTATAATATGTTTAGGTACGGACATTTTGGTACACTAGTTGACACACCCCGACCTAAATCAAGGCATGCTAGCCGTCATGTGAGCGTGACGTAACCATGTGCACAGTGCAGAAACAAGATTAATAAGAGGAAAATGAACGAATTAAAACGAAACGACTAGCAGTCCAAGCTAAGGTAACATGTTAGTGCGAGAATTAATAGTGTTTACATAACCAGAGCATAATTAGTCTAAAGCAATCAAGCAGGAAATAATAAGTTCAAATAACACCAAAGGGTGTCCTACATAAGTAGTGGTCTGTCAGAACTGCCGCTAAGAATCCTTGTAGCCACCAAGGAAAACTACCTAGAACCTGGAGGGGCGAAAAACAAAAGCGTGAGTGGGCAAAAACAAAGCTTGTCAAAATCATTCATTTCTCAAAAGTTATAACCCTCCTCCGTAAAACCTGTATAGTTTTCCAGAAATAAAGTATATACTCATATACATATATATCTCAAAATCCTGCCATGAAAACATATATGTCATGCCAAAGTATTGCCACTGAATGTTAATCGTAACTCGATGACTAAATACATATGTCAGGTATCAAATCAGCCCTCGGCTGAATATATAGCTTATACTCAATCTCAATCAAATCATATATGTCTTGCACACAAATCAATACCACCTCTAGTGGTCTGCACAACATAACTGAATATAGAATAATATGCTATAGTGCTACAATCACGTGAAGACTGTGCGAATAATCGCAGGTCACCTACGAGTCGAACCCACTTATAGTGGTCTATACGACAGGACTGTGCACCTAACTTGGATCTAAGGCGAGCATGCGATGCGGGAGGTGAACATCACGTGAAAGACTGTGCCCTAACTCTGGGTGGGAGCACTAATATCAATGTGCAGGTTTATGAGCTCTTAACACATCATATCACATCATTCTCATCATAACCATCATATAAACTTACCTGACACTCACCTGTACGTCCGCAGCACCAATCATAAATATATGCAACAATTAATGCATAATAAAATAGGCAGATACTTTGCATGGTGTTTCAAATCATATAATCATTCAAATTTATTTTCTGGGAAAAACAGTAAGTATATAGGTATATGCCGAAAACCAAAAGCCCACTCACTGGAATGTAGCCGGGTCGTAACCCCTACGCCTAGCCTGGCTATGCTCGTCCTTCGGATAGGTCTCGCATATTTGAGAAGTAACTGAAATAATGTTATTTAAAGCACATAAACGAGTTTCGTAAAATAACTTCTCATACATTGCTCAATTTTTGGTATTTGAATATACCAACGTGACCTACACAATGTCACGATCACCCATAAATTTTTAGAATAATTTTTCGAGCTCCCACGCCCCGCCACGCGAGGCGATGTGCCTGGCACGTGTAACGGCACAGCGACGCCATTAGGAATATTCCTCGGAATATTCCGTTATAGTTAACTGACGGTGTTCACCTCCGTTAGGAATATTCCATTAAAACTAACGGAATATTCAGTCTTATTCTCCGGCGAGTCACCAGACGTCCGCGACTTCGTCGGTTTCTGGGAAAAACTTAAAAACACTATAACTCATTCATTTTTGCACCATTTTTCACGATCTTTATACCAAAATGAAGATCTCATCAAGACGAACACAACCATACCTGCCTCGACCCCCAACTCATCGGGAATTTGCCGAAAAAAGCCTCGAAAATTCCGGCCAAATTTAGAACTCTTTGTTCTCTCGATCCCGACGTCCAAATTCTTCAAATGAAGTACTCCGAACTTCGTAAGGACCTCCTCAAGCTCCCTATGAGCTTGAAATTCCCTAAAAATCACGCATTAAAATTTGCATGAACAGTGAATGAATCGGAGACTAGGGTTTCCACGTGAAATCAAAAGTTTCCTTACCTAAAACTAGTACCAAACGATTCGTATGAACCTCAAGAGTACGATGGTGGTCTCAACACCTTCGATCTATCAAGTTTGGGAGGGTTTTTATGCTTTCCTTACGAAAGGGAAGGAGAGAGAAAGTGAGTTCGAGAGAGATAGAAAGAGAACACGGGAGAGAAGAGAAAGAAGTGAGGTGTGTGGTCCAAACTCATCCACCAATCACCACTCAAAAATATCTAGTTTCCTATTGGGGCCAATTAGTTAGGATTTAAGACAATTGACCCAAAAACAAGCTTAAACCACACAACACAATTAAACATTCAAGGGTAATTTAGTCATTTCACATCAACGATATGAATTTTCCGGGACGAGTTGTTACACTAGTTTAGTATAATATATTTAGGTACCAACATTTTGGTACACTAGCTTAGTATCATGTAGTTAGGTACAAAATTTTCAGTACACTTATGTTTTTATATATTTTCTTATGTATCACTAATTCACTACAATATATTTAAGTATGGTCATTTTGGTACACTAATTTTGTAAAATATATTATGATACGGACGTTTAGGTACACTAATTAGAGAAAGTTAAATAAAATTAATGAATTAAAATGTGTATAATAATAAATTTTAATTTTAATGTAATAACACTAAATAAGTTATCTATTAAATATAAAAACAAAAATATAATATGAATTTGAATTAAGTACACATTAAGGGACTAAAATCAATATTCAATCTTATACTAGGTTTTTATTAAATTTTAATCTTATTGAAGGATTAAAGTTCAAAAACCCCTTCTTATTATACATGCATGTTTGGTAAATTCCCTTAAAATTATAAGCTATCATAATCTAGTATATAAGGAGGGAGATTCGACGTTATCTGCCAACGCTATTCATCTTCATGCAATCTGTGTTTGTCCAAGTGATAAAATAGGATACAATAATGAGTAATGAGTTAGTATCTTGCTTCTGTTGAGGTTTGATGTTATCAAATTGGATGTCATCATACTTGCTAAACGCTAATTGTCCCACCCATTCAATGTTCGATACATACTTATATTAAAATTACTAAACCTCTTCCTTTACATTGTCATTATCAAACCGAACTATGATTAGTAAACAAGTTCATCTGAACTCTCCTTCCTGCAGGATGCAGCCACGGGGGGTGTGAACCCCACAAATGAAGCTTCTAAAAAGATAATTTAAACATAGCAAGCGGCCACGTGTATACAAATAATGATCAGTATGATGCAATTATAGGGTTTGGACTTGAAGAATATGAGGTGATGATAACACATCGCTCAATCCACATGGTCCCCATAAGGAACATTAGGCTCGATCGATCTCTACCCACTGGACAAGTCCTGCCCCATAAGATAATGATCCCTATGAAGCACTATCAAAACCACAGATTTTTATATATTCGTATGTATCAAGCTTTATTTTCATGACAGAATCCCATCATGCATGTGTTTGTGTTGTGTCCTCCAACCTTTTCTTTGGTGATCACTGCAACTGTACGAACCCATACAACACACACATTCTTCAATCCCCATTAATTCATTAGCTTGAACAATGTTAGAGCAAGCTCTCACTTTTAACTATATCTTAAATCTTTGTAGTTCGATCCAGTTCTTTCTTTGCCAGAGAGATAGTTTGTTATTCCTTATAAACTAAAGTCATCATTGTTGTTTCAAAATATATTAATATAGGATGTAATTTTATATGCTATATATGTTGTCAACTTTGGATCACAATAGATCACATAGGCATTAGTGGGGTATGTCAATAAATATGTCGTTTTTATCAATGTCTAAATAGCATTATTGCATTGAATTTTATGGTTGTTATTTTATAATTTGGTACTTTGATAACGCATCGTAACAAAAAAATGGTATCAAACGTTAATCGTAAATCGTAATGCATCATAGAACTGTAATCCACTAAAAAAATATGAGAAAACCTCAAAGTATATTAATTGAATAAATAAAAGTTAGCAAAACCTAACACTCCAAAGAAAGTTAATTATATAACCCTAACAGATAGAAACAAAAGTTATCAAAATTATCCGAAAAACATAAAAACGCTGATAAAACATTGTAAACCACAAAATTTGATTTTAGAAAAATCATATTTCATTGAAAAGGACGAGTTGCACACAGGCGGATCATGAGCCCAAATTGAACAACAAAGCTTAATATGGAAGGTGTGTATTTTGCTGCTGAATTTGCATCTTTGGTCCACCCACTCCGCCATCTAATTTAAATCATCTGAAAAGATTGTTCTTTCATGCATCTATTAGGTTAGTTAGACATACATTAGATTAATGCGTATATATCACTAGGATATTTGAGGTTAATGTCCAATGTCCTCTGAAATTCATGAACGAATTCTGAATGATTATGTCCTGTAAAAAAAAATCTGAATGATTATGTCAAAACAAGAAAGCACTAATTAATTGTTATATATATTGAGAGACTTTGGATGTGGTTCCTGTTTATCAATATTCTTTGACTGAAACCTTGTTGATTTTCAATTTTTGATCGAAGTTTCTGAAATTAATGTGATAATTTATTTCTATTTATGTTACTATATTTTTTAATTAAAAAAATTGAAATTCATAGTTGTTTATGTCAATGAGATTTTAAATGAAAATCCATAATTTGTGGGATTAAAAATATTAAAATATAAATTATACTATTGTATGTGTGTGTGTATAAAAATGGGTACATTCATCAAAATTAACAAATAAATTATTGTACCAAAGCATGGGTACTTTCTTCAAAACCACACACACACAAAGAAAAGAAAAGATATTAGGCTTAATAACATTAGTAAATTTCTTCAATAAAATTTGACATAGATACATTCTCACATTAAAGAAAAATAATGTGCCCATATAAGTTTAAAATGGATTAGAAAAAAAAAAATTGAATTGATTTTATATAAAAAAGGGTACATATAAATTGGTATATTTAAGAATGGGTACATTTTAAGATTAAAAATTTTAAAAAAATTACATGAATGGGTACATATAAGACTAAAAAATTGATTTTTTTTTTAAAAAAAAAGGTAATGGGTACAAACTTATTCTAATTTTCTATTTATTTTGGAAATGTTTTAGATTAAAAATTAGTTAGGAGTTTAATAAAGGTGTGATTATTAAAATTCTACATCAATTATTAATTTTTTATTTAAAAAAATTATGTAACTGTGTCACATCCCGGCTCGGGGTCCACCACATTCCGGGCCCGACCTCTGCCGTAGCACGATATTGTCCGCTTTGGGCCTCGACCACGCCTTCACGGTTTTGTTTTTGGGAACTCACACGAGAACTTCCCAGTGGGTCACCCATCATGGAAGTGCTCTCGCGCGCTACTCGCTTAACTTCGGAGCTCCGACAGAACCCGAAGCCAATGAGCTCCCAAAAGGCCTCGTGCTAGGTAGAGATGAGAATATACATATAAGGATCACTCCCCTAGGTGATGTGGGATCTTACAGACTGACATGTAAATTCATTATTACGTTAATGCTAGAGACTTTGATCAAAATTTGAAAACTAATAAAATTTCAATAAATAAACATTAGTATGGACTGGATACTAATTTTTCCTATATATTTGATAATGCAAAGTCAACCCTACCTTAAAGAAAAGTTACAAACCCTAATCGTGAGACATTTGCTCATGCAAGTCATCATCAAGGTTGGCCAATTGTAGTAGATGATGTTGCCCCTACAACACGTCTCAGCTCACGTGTGAGGTGACAGTCCTGATATTAATCTATAGCTAGTGAGATGCATATGGAAGTGATCATGTGTATAAACTGTGTCCTTTTTCAAGGGCCCGGCCATTACGCCCGACTCCAACCATATGTGCCACTAGCTAGCCTCGATCGATTGGTCGCTGTAATATCCGTATATTTGCACCAACCACAGTGAAGCTACACCAAATCAAACGATCTAATATCGTTGCTGGTCCATCAAACCGATCCTTTGGGATTGGATCCAGCAGCCAAGTTGGTACGAGTCCGTGCTCTTCCAGGGTTCATAGAGAATTTCTGGGTTGGAGTTAATCCTATTCTTAAGAATGTGGAACCGAAGTAGTCGATATGTTGAGCTAGTCAATTTTTTTTTTACATGCGGAGATTATCATTGTTGATCTGTAGTTAATTAATATAATCATTGTTATATCGTCTATATTTATCTCCTATAACCCCAACATAAATAATGTATGGATTTACACACACACAAAACAACAAACTAATGACGTATTCTGTTACAAAATAATATATAAACTGCTTGGTAAGAAAAAGATATCCTTGTAAGACATGTGAACGACATAAATGATGAATATTGAAAGAGAAAATGGTAGCTAGTTGTGCATTGTTTATCCAGTGACAGGGATTTAACTTGAAAAATATGGGAGTTTGAGGTCTGTTTGGCGACCTACGAGGGGCTCATGAGGTCATGTGGGACATTGGAAATTGTTTGATGCATCGCATATATCATGAACGCTTGCCGACAAAATAATATTCATATAGCTATATGGTTAACAACTGGTTTAGTTGCCAGATAACATGATGAACTGTGAATTTTCAATTTGAGGTCCCGAATTTTCTTTTGATTTCCTTTCTTTTCTATCAGCTCTGTACCAGCTATAAAGCCACAAAAGGACCACGGAATCTTATCAAATATTGGATTCATTGATTCAACTGTAAAGGGGACCAAAAAATTAATTTCGTTTAATTAGAAAGCTCAAGATCATAATTCCAATGAAAATGTTTTTGTTTTTTACTTTGAATAAATGAAATGATCAAACATGAGATAACAAATCTGCGATCTTTTACTAAGATTTCGAATAAATGTCATAAATTCAAGTTGATTAATTAGGTTAGAATTCAAATAGCACGCGGTAGTCTGCCTTAAATCACGCACTTTTTGTTATGTACACTTTATTTTTTTGGTCTCGAATCATGATAATGGTTTTTATTTTCCTTTATTTCCCAAAGACATCCTTTTCAGGTTGAAGATATTCATGTATTTCACTAACAATCAAGAGCGTTCAATCATGCTGGACATGGATCAGTGAGGGTGGACTAATATTTCTATGGTCATAATTTGGATTTATACGGGCAAGCATTTGAGGAAAAATCTATGCGTGCTATGCAATCATTGGTGAATTCTCATCCATTAATTCGGTGCGTGTCAGGTAGTGAAGGACATAAATTGGAATTTTATGTGGCTAGTCAAGCAATACCAATAATGCAAGATTGATGAACTCCAATAATTTGTCCAATTGTGACAAATCAGTAGCAAACATTCAAAAGAAAAGTGGGCAAGCTTCACTTGTCAATTTCCTAATATGATTATGAATCTCGATATGCTTAACCTTAGGAGTTGCATATTTAAGAGCAAATGCCTCTGCAAGTTGGAAATAGTATAGAACTTTATGACGAGAAACTATAGAACCCTAACCCTAGTGAAGATTTTTTAAGCTCATGTTAAGATAGATTTTTTTTTGGTTAGGATAGACTTTTGATGAGAAACAATAGAAGCCTAACCCTTAGTGAAGAAATCATATTATGACAGAATCCTAAACCCTAGCAAAAGATATTATGCAAGGCTAAAAAACCTGCGAATTTCGTACGTATGGTTGGTGAATCTCATATATAACTCGATTGTCCTTTACATGTTATGCTAAAGTTAAAGTATTAAACTTTAAGGTTGTGTAGTGATTCACATTTACAAACAAATATGCACACACACACATATATATATATATGCAATTGATATGTTATCTATACATTGTTGTTATTGGTGATACAATTGATATAGTATTATTAAAGGGGTGTGATATCTACACACCCCTTTTTATTTTTCTCACACATTTTAGGATTTCGACCGTCGAATCGGATGAATTGAAAAAGATCTAATGAACAGAAAATAATAGGGATGTGTGAAAAGTAAAAATGAGTGTGGATAGCACATCCCTTATTAAAATGTGATCGATTATTCTTGTTATTGTTTTCACTTAGCCTAATAAGCAGATACCTCGTTGCATATATATGGTTCCATAGTTTGTATCATAAAACAGAGCGTTGGTCATGGCCACTAATTTTGTAAATGCAACCCAATAAATCACAATAAATCGATGAAATTAGAGAAGTAGCGCATGCATGCAATGTACCACAAGAAGGATGAAAGTGCCCGGTTCCCGAAGATACCCATACAAGTAGGGAAGTGTGGGGGTGGGATGACCCGGATGAGATAGAAACAGAAAGAGTGATGACTGAGGTCAGAGTCAAACTAGGGTTCTAGGGTGGTCAGCCACTAGACACGAGGTCTGCAGCCACACGTGTGGGGCGACTGCGCGTTGAATGCCAGACCCCTCTTTGCATGTCTGTGTGAGTGTGTACACTTTTCAACGTCTGTAAATTTTATCAGTCTGACTTCACACGAATGGGTTTGTCTGTCAGAAGTGCACGTGTGGGGTTCCAATATTTGTAGCAACAACACGCACTGACTCGGACAAGGACATGAGAGATGGAAGAGATTGAGATTTGAGAGAGCACTGACGATGTTCACGTACTTCCGAACCAAGGTTCACATGCACTCCCATGGCATTCGTCCCTCCAGCCCCCCCACCCCTCCAAAAAACAACCCCCCTTCTCTCTCTCTGTTCCTGGCTTATAACTTCCAATTGATTCACAACTAGCTAGTTTGCTTGTGGCTTGTTTCACAGACTTGGTCACATTCAACCTTGGTCTTTAGCTTTCGGTTCCATCCAAATTAGTTTCCTCGTGCCTTCTTATAGTATGTACTTTTGTATTAGATATAGAATTTATGGCAAACTTAAGGGTGCGTTTGGTACGCGGGACGGGACGAGGCGTTCCGTCCTGCGTTTGGTACGCCTAAAACGAGTGGGACGAGGCGTTTCACGAGACAAGTTTTGGATGATTTTTGGTTTCACCTCCCCCCTGGAACAGGGTTGTTCCACGTCTGTGGGACATAAATATTTAACATTTTAGGACAAAATGCCCCTTGTCTTTTTCAAAATTTACAACATCCGTCCCGTCCCGTCTGCATACCAAACGCACCCAAGGTACGTACGTGCATGGCCATATTTGAGATTTCAAGAGTTCTGTATAAAATTTATAAAATAGCCTATCTCTAAGATAGTTTTACAAAAGTAAGACAATGTATTGATGCCAGAAAATAATTACTTAATTCAAAACAAACTTTATAACTCATTAATTGCAAGTTTACAAATATTATCAATTATAAGTAAAAAGAGTTACAAATATAACATTCACTAAATGATCAAAAACATTTCAATCTTCAACAACCAAACATGAAAAAAAACTTCAAAATTCTAACTATAAAGTTTCACTTGAATATATAACAAAATTGAAAAATATTCTTTTTTAGGATGTTACTATTGACACCCAAAATATCTCATTACACTCCAAATTTTTATATTTAAAAAAATTACTCTTTTAAGTAGTGCACAATAAAATTTTAAAGTGTTAATAAAATTAATTTTTAAATACAAAACATTATTACATAATATTAGATAGCAAAACTTTTATAACCCCTTAACATTTGAGATCCTGTGTACTTTTGCGTTTGGTACGCAGACGGGACGGGACGGATGTTGTAAATTTTGAAAAAGACAAAGGACATTTTTGTCCTAAAATGTTAAAAATTTATGTCCCACAGACGTTGAACAACTCCGTTCCAGGAAGGGAGGTGGAACCAAAAATCATCCAAAACTTGTCTCGTGGAATGCCTCGTCCCACTTGTTTTAAGTGTACCAAACGCAGGACGGAACGCCTCGTCCCACCCTGTTCCGTCCCGTCCCGCGTACCAAACGCACCCCGTGTAGCAACTCACGTAGGGGTCACAAGTATCATCTAAGTTGGATATTTGGCATCCACAAACGAAAATATCAGTGCACAACTTTCGAGTTTACAACTTACATTATTCATGTGAAGATTTTTCCAGTTCTTACATGTACAAAGTCATTTCTTATTACAATGAAAAACAACTCAATAAAAATTATAATAGAAAATTTGTGTTCACACGTTAAATGGTGGTTTGCCTACAACACGAAATTGACCTTAAACTCCTTACATATAAAAAGTTAGCATTTCTATTCTACAGTATCCAGTGGCCAAGCCAAGATTTGCTGACGGGATGAACGAAATTCAAAAGAGTGTAAAGTTCAATCAAAGTGGTTGTTTTCACATTGGAAAGTGAAAAGTTTTGAGTCAATATTTACAGCAAAAAATAGTCTCTCCATCAAAATGATTGTAAGCAATAATATCAAAACCAATTTAAGAAACTTAAATTGGTTAGGATTATATCCTAAAAAATGTTAAACCCTAGTCAAAAAGCGGACTGGGACCAAACTACGCGCATGGGCGAGATCTAGACAAGAGCCTAAATGGATTTAAATTATCGTAAAATAAGCATTAAATAATATTTACATTATTTTTAAAAAGTAATACAATATTTATAGATAATGTGAGAGTTTAAAATATATACGGTGGGAGTCTCAAAAGAAAAAACAAAATACATATAAGAATAAATAATAAAAAGGGTATATCTCTGTTAACTACTCTCATGTTTGGTGGTTTTCAACATTTAGTACATCAATTTTTTTTCATCTCAGAGTCATACCTAAAGTGTAAATTTTGGGACAGTCTCATACATCCGTTAGTCAAACTGTTAGTTCTCCCATTAAGTGATGATGTGGCGCCCATGTGGACAATGACTGGGCGCCACGTGTCATTAGAAAATATTAAAATAATTATTTAAATAAAAATAATATTTAAAATTATAAAAAAAAAACCCACATTTCTCTCTCTTCCCCCCAAGATTCGATCCCCTTTTTTTTTTTCTCCTCCTTCTTCTTCTACCCCGCCTCCCACCCATATTTGATCCGATCCTTTTTTTTTTCCCTCCTACTTCTTCTTCTTCTTCTTCTTGGTTAGGTTACAGGGTGGTTCCTTTTTTTTTCTTTTCTTCTCATTCTTCTTTCTTCTTCTTCCTCTTCTTTCCCCCCCACCCAGATTCGATCCCCTTTTTTTTTCCCTCCTCCTTTTTCTTCTTCGTCCTCTTTCTTCTTCTTCTTCTTCTTCTTCCCCCAGATTTGATCCTTTTTTTTCTTCCTTCTTATTCCTCCTCCTCCTCCTCATTCTTCTTCCTCTTTCTTCTTCTTCCCCCCCAACCCAGATTCGATCCCCTTTTTTTTCCCTCCTCCTCCTTCTTCTTCTTCTTCTTCCCCCAAGTTCGATCCCCTTTTTTTTTACCTCCTTCTTCCTCTTCCTTCTTCTTCTTTTTCCTCTTTCTTCTTTTCCCCCCCACCCAGATTCGATCCCTTTTTTTTTTTTCTTCTTCTTCTTCTTCTTCTTCTTCTTCTTCTCCTCCTCTTCCTTCCTTCTTCTTCCTTGCAGTTTTTTTTAATATTATTTTTATTTAAATATTTTTATTGACATGTGGCGCCCAGTCATTTCCACATGGGCGCCACGTCATCACTTAACGGGAGAACTAACGGTTTGACTAACGGATGTATGAGACTATCCCAAAATTTACACTTTAGGTATGACTCTAGGATGAAAAAAAATTGATGTACTAAATGTTGAAAACTACCAAACATGAAGGTAGTAAACTGTCTTTTACCCTAATAGAAAAGATAAAAAAGGAGAGAAATGGGTTTAAAAGAGTTTAAGCTCCCAGTACTGTTCACTTTAACGAAAAACCATATTTTTGCACTAAAAAGTCATTTATGATACTATTCACTTTACCCTTTATTTCATCCTTATCGTTAAAACTCAAAGTTTACAAACTCTTTTCATTTTCCTAAAAAAAAGGATAATACTTGAGTACTAATTGGGGGTACCCAATATACATGTTCACTTATGTGGCACAATAAAACAACGACATCTGTCTTTATTTAAATCTCCGTAACACAACCAAACATCCTTTATTTCTGTAGCAAACACTCACCTTCTTCCTCGCTCAAGCACACAATCAGACAAACACTTTCATTTTCATATCTTAAAAAAATCATGGCAATCTAAATATGGTGGAAAATTCCATTTCCAGAATCCTAATCTGGTAATCCAAAAATTTGGGTTCCTTGATTTTCATACATAGAGGATGATGGGGTTGTCAATGATTGTACGGCGAGGACTGTGGTCCCTGGTGGTCGGAATTCTCATTTTCGACGAGAGCGGAGGGGGTGAACCAGCGTTCCTAGGTGTGTTTTTCGATGAGAAGAGTGGTGGCCGCCACTCCTCGCCCTCATGTAGCTTCGCCACT
Source organism: Crataegus laevigata (assembly GCA_963580275.1). Classification (NCBI taxonomy): domain Eukaryota; kingdom Viridiplantae; phylum Streptophyta; class Magnoliopsida; order Rosales; family Rosaceae; genus Crataegus; species Crataegus laevigata. Next base: position 7,024,238 of record OY756951.1, read on the forward strand.
AATAATATGTCGTACTATTAATTTTTATGGTTGGGTGTGTAAACATGAAATTTCTGTAATAAATAACAAGAGATCAAGTGTACAAAATAATAATTTGTATTCATGAATTTGTAGGGTTACAATATCTGTTTACAAATTTCCTCTGATTCAATTTCCGAATGATGTGTAGGTTGTTGATCCAATGACAGCGATAACTTGATCTCGGATGAATGGTTGCCGCGAGGTTTTAGCTCTTGGCGATTTGAAGGATTAGAACGGGTAGTAGTGCTTGATGATTCTTCGAAGGTTTAGTGAAGAACACAGAGAACTTTCCAAATTCTTCTGAGTATTTTGGGAATTTGGGTGCTTGAGTTTTGGCAGCATCTAGGTGCTTAAATGATTTCTAGATCCTTTTCTTTGTCTTTGAGCCTCCTTTATAAACTCTCTGAGCCTTGAATACAGATGAATTCGTCCTTGATTGTGGGCTTGATTAATTGACAAAAGAACCAAGACACATGTCTTTCTTGATGACTTGTCCGACATTGACGAGTCACATCCACGTGTATGATTTATGAGACACATGGCGCATACCACGTATGCTCTGGCATGTCGAAACATTAATGAATTGATATTTATTTCACCGAAATTTTAATGTCTACAAGGTGATAGTATGAAGAAGACAAGTTTTGTTTCCCACTGTTAAATTTTGGGGTGTGATATCCACACACCTCTTTTTACTTCTCTCACATTTTTTTTAGTTTTCAGCCGTCAGAACGAATGAATTGAAGAAGATCAATGAATAGAAATTAACAAGGGGTGCCCTAAATTTATTTTAAGTTAAGATCTCTATTTTGATTTCTCTCTAAGTAATACTATTCATACTATGTTTTTGTACCACTTTAGGTGGCATTTGATGTGGACAACCACATCATTTGAATTAATCAGATTTTTAAAAGAAAGGAAGAAGAAAGACTCCTCGTATACCATAACCATAATTTAATTAACTAATTTATTTAATTATTAGTTTATTAAATAATGAACTAAATTTAAAAATCTGATTAATTTAAATGATGTGGCTGTCCACATCAAATGCCACCTAAGTTGGTATAAAATTATGGTATAAAAATATGGTATGAATATCATTACTCTTTTTCTCCGGTACGTGCTTATAGTTCTGCTAGAGAAATCAATTATTTATATGTTTCACATTCTCAACTTTCTTAAAGTTTGGTAATTGTCTAATTGATAATTCAGTCTAGTTATTGAACCTAATTGACAAAATGCACTTCAATTTCCACAAGATTTCCAACTCCCAATTTTTCAATTTTTCATTTGGATAGTTGTTTGTACCTTATGTGACAACCCGTCCCGACATGTTAAATTATTGGATATGAAATGACGGAATTACCCCTACGGGGATTATTTACGTATGTATATGTGTGGTGTGAGAACTATTGGAAGTGGCCCTCAATTATTAAAACCTATGATTATACTTAATGTTTTGACGACATGGATCACACCCACACAACCCTCACAATCATCTCTCCCGTCACTCTCCATCTCTATATCATTACTAAAAACATTCTCTCTGTCTCTCTATCATTATTGCCTCACTTTCACTATCTCTCTCTCATCCCACGACTGTCTCTCTCTCTCTTGTTCTTCACACACGGCTCAAAGTCAAACTCACATCAAAACTTACAGATCGACGAATCTAATTGCATATTCAGACTCGTGAAGATCATACGAACTCAGTGATACCATTTTCAGGTAAGGATCCCTTCGATTTCACGTCCAAAACTCGATGTTCTTATTGGGCACTATTCATCAACTTTTCATACGTTGTGTTTTAGGACAATCTAAGATCACAGTGATCCTTGTGAGGTCCCAATGAGGCTCGGAGTAGTTCGTTGGAGGTGTTTGGACGTCGGGATCACGTGCATCGGAGTTGGCCGGTTTTGGAGTTCGTCCCCGAGGAAATCTAAGGCCTTTTTCAAGGTTTTTGAAGGTATATTCATGTTCTACACTTAATTTGGAGCACATAGGAAGAAAAATGGGTCAAAAAGGATGAAAAATGAGCAAGATATGACGATTTGAAAATTACCCAGAAATCCGGCCAAACCAGTCGCCAGCGGCCGGCGAAGTCGCCGGAGAAGACAACCGGAAGGGAATATTCCGGCGACCCTGACGGAATATTCCGACGCCGTCAACTGACGCCGTTAAAGTTGACGGAATATTCCAGGAATATTCCTGACGGCGTCAACTGACGCCGTCACTGTGCTCGGCGCGTGACCGCGCGTGGGGAGCGCGTGGGTCCTTGCCACGTCAGGCGCGTGGGGGCGCGTGGAACAGTGAAAAATTATTTTAAAAATATGGGAATGTTCGTGACGACGAGTAGGCCACGTTGGTATATTCAAATACCAAAATTGAGCTATGTATGAGAAGTTATTTCCCGTATTTGTGAGTATGAGTTAAATAACGTATTTAAGTAATTTCTCGTATAGGTGATACGTATACCGAAGACGACCGTAGCCAGGCCCGACGCGGGGGTTACGAACCAGCTACTTATCAGTGAGTGGACAGTATTATTTTCCGTATACCTATATATACATATGATTTTCCCATAATCACTTTTTAAATGGAAATATACGTTTTATCGACTTGCATATTACTTGAATTGATGCATGAATAATTAATTATACATTTCATGCATATATTGGTGCCGAGGACGCCAGGTAAGTACCAGGTAGGTACATGCATAGTTGAGAACGAATAACGATTGATATACGTATGAAATGTGATTGAGATACACTTGAGATATTATGCTGATAACGATCATGAGATATGATGAATTATATGATGAGATGTGATGAGATATGATGAATTATTAGCTCATAGATCTGTACACACTGTTAGTGCTCCCGCCCAGAGATAGGGGCATAGTCTTTCACGTGTCGTTCACCTCCCGCACCGCATGCTCGCCTTGGATCCAAGTTAGGTGCATAGTCTTGTCGTATAGATCACTTTTGAGTGTTACGACATGTAGGTGACCCGCGTTCATTCGCATAGTCCTCACGTGATTGTAGCACTAGAGCATTTACTATTGAAACAGTGATGATAATGATGAGATGTACAGGATATATATGATTATGTGATTGAGAAGTTATGAGCTATATTTACAGCCGAGGGCTGAGATGACATATGTTAACGATATGATATGAGATGCATTGCACGGCATACATTGAAATACTTTGAAAACGTATTATGCTGAGAAAAGATTGAGATATATGTATGTATTATTTTCTGGGAAACTATACAGGTTTTACGGAGAGGGGCTAGAACTTTGAGAAAAGAATGATTTTGGAAAAAAGAATTGTTTTTGCTGACCCACTCCCTTTTGTTTTTCGCCCCTCCAGGTTCTAGATAGTTTGAATTCTGGGTTGACGCATCGAGGATCCTTCGGCACCTTTTCTGACAGATTCATCATATGTATGGCAGCGAGTGTGTATTTAAACATCTTTTATTCGTGCTTGACTGCACCGACTTAGTACGCTCTGATTTTGTAATAAGTGTCGAATTGACTCTAGTACACATTTCTAGATTTCGATTTGAATTTATTCGTACTTCGTTATCGATCTTCGCTTCCGCACAGCGCACATGGTTACGTCACACTCACGTGACGGCCAGCATGCCTTACTTTCGGGTACGGGTGTGTCACCTTAACTCTGACTAAGATATACGGTAAAAGTCATAATAAAGATCTTAAATTTGTTATCTAAAGAGATGTATTCAATTGAGATTTTGATGAATTTTAATTATTTTAATGAATTTAGGGGTATTCAATTAGGATTTTAAGTAATTCTCTAAAATTTCATGTGTATTCAATCAAGATTTTAAGATAGTTTATTAAAATCATAGTCCGAGTGTATTCAATTAGGATTTTAAAGAAATTTATAACATTTCATGTGTATTCAATTAGAATTTGAGAAAGTTGAGGAATTGGAGGGAATTAGAGAGGTTTTGTTGTGTATTAAGTTTCTACAAATCTCACATCTTCTCATAAGATTTTGAGGGAATTGAATTAAAATTTTATATAGAATCTCTACAAATAAAAAAAGGAGAAATTTGAAATAGGTCCAATTTTATAAGCCTCTTTTGATACGGGTCCAATTTTTAGTTACTTTTGATTTAGCTCCAATTTTTGTAGCCTAAAATTGTGTACTTACTTTTGATTTAGGTCCAATTTTGGACTCATATCAAAAGACCCCATAAAAAAACTCCATAAAAATCCATGATTTATAAATCTATTAAAATCTCTCAAATTCCCAATTTTTTTTAAAAGGAGACAATTAGTGGCAAGTTACGATTATCCACCCCTTATGGGGACTGATAAGACTCAAAGAAACATTTCAGCCTCTTTCTGGCCACAAGTCTAACTTTCATACCAGCAGCAAATTTCAAATTCCTAATTAAATACACCTTCCAAATATCTACAAGGTGAGACTTGTGGAATAATATATCGGAATAAAGTAGAATACAGAATTCGAACCCCATTTTTATAACAAACAAGAAATAAAAAACATCTCTCTTACCTATTTGACTGATTGGTTGGCAACTTGGCGTCCCTCTCTCCCATATGTAGAGCACATGTAATATACACTCAATGAACATGTTTGTATCTTTAGCTACTATGATTGTCTTAGCTAAGCTAGGAGTGGAATTATAAAAGGGTATGGAATTATGCGAGTCGCACAGTAGGATTATTTTTCTGTTTTTTAATTTGCCAAATGGAGGAGAATGATTGGGAAGTGTTTAAACGCCATTTCTACAGAAGATTTATTCCTCAAGCTTATCTCGATGGGAAAAAGCAAGATTTCACTAGTCTTAAGCAGAAGAAGATGTCTGCTAGCGAGTATTATCGGAGGTTCACTGACCTTGCCCGATATGATCCGGATACAGCTGCTAGGACCTGAATACTGCGGCATTGGTGCTGGTGGTGGCCTAGCAGACTGCTGAGACCTCTGCTGGCTCTGGGGGCAGTTCTTGGCATGATGCCCATCCTGACCACATGTATAACATCTGTTCGTACCTCGACGACACTCGCCATAGTGCCGGCTATTGCACCTACGGCAAAACGGAACATTGTTCCTCCCAGAGTTCCCCTGTCTCTGACCTCCATCGCCGTTGAAGAATCTACCACCGCTCATCTGACCGGTGGCGTTATAACCTCCACTTGAAGAACTCGAATTGGCCCCACTTCGCTTGAAGTTCTGAGTCTGTCTTGGTCCAGGTACAAAAGGGGCCTTACCTTTACCATTCCTCCCCTGAGTGTCCTCATCATCACTATCACTCGGCAAGTTCTCCGAGTCTTCGATCTGCAGCAATATCTCGTAAAACTCATGGTAAGTGGTGCCTTCCACTACTCAGGAGACCCTATGCCGTATTCAACGGACTAATACCAACCGCAACACCCCATGGATCCCTATCACCAGACCGGATACGGACAGTACTCCGGAGGATATATGCCTCCACAACAGCAGTATTCCGGAGGATATATGCCTCCTCCGCAGCCATATTCTAGTGGATATCAGCCCCAACAATTGGATGCAGCAGCTAGTGGTGTTGGATCCTCTCGACAGACTGGACAACCTAATCAGGGGCGGAATGCCCAGGGGCGTGGAGTGCACGCTAACCGAGGTCGTGGGGGACGACAGCAGACTCAGGGTCGCGTGCATAATATATCACTGCAGGATGCTCAGAACAATCCAGATTTAATCATGGGTACGTTAATCATTCTTGGTCATTATGCTAGAGTCTTAATTGATTGTGGTGCCACACACTCCGTAATTTCTCATACATTTGCTCAACTGACTCAACCTCAATCTTCACCCCTTGGGTATGAGATGGAGTTTGCTATGCCTCGAGGGGAGAAGTGTTATGTGGATTATGTATATCCTGAATGTTCTGTAGTAGTGGAGAATGTGGTTATGCCTGCTAACCTCACTCCACTAGATATCGTTGATTTTGATGTCATTCTTGGCACTGATTGGTTGCACTACAATCGTGCCAAGATTGATTGCTACAGGAAATCAGTGACCTTTCATCGTCCTGGATTACCGGAGATAACTTTTGTTAGTGAGCGTAACGGAGTTAGGCATGGCGTTATTTCGGCAGTAAGAGCCAAGAAGTTGTTGACGAAAGGTTGCCAGAGATACTTAGCTCATGTAGTACTTCAAGATGATGCTCCTGATAGCGTGGAGAATGTTCGAGTGGTTAAGAACTTCGCCGACGTATTCCCTGATGATTTACCTGGATTACCACCAGATCGTGACGTGGAGTTTACCATTGACTTGTTGCCAGGTACTAATCCTATCTCGTTAACTCCCTATCGAATGGCACCTGCCGAGTTACGAGAGTTGAAGATTCAATTGCAGGAATTACTTGAGAAGGGGTTTATTCAGCCCAGTACCTTACCTTGGGGAGCCCCAGTCTTATTTGTTCGGAAAAAGGATGGTACCTTGAGATTGTGTATCGATTACAGGCAGTTGAACCGGGCGACGATTAAAAACCGTTATCCGTTGCCGCGTATCGACGATCTTTTCGATCAACTTTGAGATGCCTGTGTGTTCTCGAAAATCGACTTGAGGTCAGGTTACTATCAATTAAAAATCAGAAATGACGATGTTCCTAAAACTGCCTTTAGGACTCGTTATGGGCACTACGAGTTTTTGGTTATGCCATTTGGTTTGACTAATGCACCAGCTGCTTTCATGGGATTGATGAACAAGGTATTCCAGCCGTATTTGGATAGATTCGTTATTGTCTTCATCGACGATATCTTGGTGTATTCTAAGTCAAGGGATGACCATGCTCAACATTTGTCATTGGTGTTGAAGAAATTGAGAGAGCATCGATTGTATGCCAAGTTCAGTAAGTGCCAGTTTTGGTTGGACGAAGTAGCATTTTTGGGACATGTCATTTCAACTCAGGGTATTCTGGTTGACCCTCAGAAGATTATGGCTGTAGAGAATTGGGAACAGCCACGAACCGTCACCGAGGTTAGGAGTTTCCTTGGTTTGGCGGTTATTATCGACGGTTTGTTAAAGACTTTTCGATTTTGGCGCTACCATTGACGAAGTTGACCAGGAAGGATGTCAAATTCGAGTGGGATGAAGATTGTGATCAGAGTTTCCATCAGTTGAAGTATTGTTTCACTCATGCTCCTGTTTTGACACTTCCTAACGATGAGGGTAATTACGAGATCTACAGTGACGCATCGTTGAATGGCTTGGGTTGCGTGTTGATGCAGCAGGGAAGGGTGATTGCTTATGCTTCACGCCAGTTGAAATCTCATGAGAAAAATTACCCTACACATGATTTGGAGTTGGCGGCCATTATTTTTGCCTTGAAGATCTGGAGACATTACCTCTATGGTGAGAAATGTAAGATCTTCTCAGACCATAAGAGTCTCCAGTACATTTTTACCCAGAAGGAATTGAATCTCCGCCAGCGTCGATGGATGGAGTTACTGAGCGACTACGATTGCACGATTGAATATCACCCTGGTCGTGCAAACGTGGTAGCCGACGCTCTTAGTAGGAAGTCCCAGGGCAGAATTAATGCTTTTCATGCGAGCCGAGTTCCTCTTCTTACCGAGTTGAGATCGACTGGAGCGCAGTTGGAAATTGAGAATTCGACGGTGGATAATCGAGAGGAAGCCGTACTTGCTAGTTTCCAAGTTAGGCCAATCCTAATCAACAGAATACTTGGAATTCAGACGAACGACGACGAGATTCAGGAACTCGTTCAGCTAAGGCATGATGGTAAGAAGAAAGACCTGCGAATCAGAGAATCAGATGGTATGCTTATGCAGGAAAACAGGATGTACGTGCCAAATAATGCTGAGTTAAAGAAGGATATCCTAGATGAAGCGCATATTTCAGCATATGCGATGCATCCGGGAGGCACGAAGATGTACCATACCATTCGACCGTTCTACTATTGGCCGGGTATGAAGAGAGAAATCGCTGAGTATGTAAGCAGATGTATCATATGTCAGCAGGTAAAAGCCGAGAGGAAGAAGCCGTTTGGGTTGATGCAATCGCTACCCATTCCGCAGTGGAAATGGGATAATATAACTATGGATTTCGTGTACAAGCTTCCTCGTACTCAGAATGGATATGATGGAATTTGGGTGATAGTCGATCGACTCACGAAATCAGCACATTTTATTCCGGTCAGAGAAAAGTTTTTGTTGAATCGATTGGCCGAGTTATTCATATCGAAGGTCGTGAAGTATCATGGTGTTCCGGTGAGTATTATCTCTTATCGCGATCCTCGATTCACCTCTAAGTTCTGGACTGCTTTCCAGAAAGAGTTAGGTACGAGACTTTTGTACAGCATAGCTTATCATCCTCAGACAGACGGTCAGTCTGAGAGAACTATTCAGACTTTGGAGGATATGTTGAGATCCTCAGTGCTGCAGTTTGGCGACTCATGGCATCAGTGTTTGGATTTGATGGAGTTCGCTTATAATAACAGTTTTCATTCTAGTATCGGGATGGCACCGTTCGAAGCACTTTATGGGAAACCATGTCGTACACCCTTGTGTTGGTCAGAGGTTGGCGAAAGAGTTCTAGTGGGCCCTGAGATAGTAGAGGAGACTACTCAGAATGTTCAGGTTATTAAGGCTAACATGAAAGCCGCCCAAGATCGCCAAAAGAGTTTAGCAGACAGGCATGCTACTGACCGAGTGTACAATGTTAACGATTGGGTATTTCTTAAGTTATCACCTTGGAAAAGTGTGTTTCGATTCAGAAAGAAGGGTAAGCTGAGTCCTAGGTACATTGGACCTTATCGGATCACCGAACGAGTCGGTGAAGTAGCTTACAGGCTTGAGTTGCCGTCGGAGTTATCCAGAGTTCATAATGTGTTTCATGTTTCGATGCTCTGACATTACGTTTCAGACCCATCGCATGTGATTCCTCTGCAACCTCTAGAGATTAATCCAGATTTGACCTACGATGAGGAGCCAGTGACGATACTTGATTTGAAGGATAAGGTGCTCCGAAATAAGACAGTACGATTGGTGAAAGTTTTATGGAGGAATCATGCAGTGGAAGAGTCTACGTGGGAGGCTGAGGACCGGATGAGAGAGATGTATCCGAGGTTATTTTTATGAGTAATTACAAGTATGTGTTGTATGAAATTTCGGGACGAAATTTTTATAAGGAGGGTAGATTGTGACAACCCGTCCCGACATGTTAAATTATTGGATATGAAATGACGGAATTACCCCTACGGGGATTATTTACGTATGTATATGTGTGGTGTGAGAACTATTGGAAGTGGCCCTCAATTATTAAAACCTATGATTATACTTAATGTTTTGACGACATGGATCACACCCACACAACCCTCACAATCATCTCTCCCGTCACTCTCCATCTCTATATCATTACTAAAAACATTCTCTCTGTCTCTCTATCATTATTGCCTCACTTTCACTATCTCTCTCTCATCCCACGACTGTCTCTCTCTCTCTTGTTCTTCACACACGGCTCAAAGTCAAACTCACATCAAAACTTACAGATCGACGAATCTAATTGCATATTCAGACTCGTGAAGATCATACGAACTCAGTGATACCATTTTCAGGTAAGGATCCCTTCGATTTCACGTCCAAAACTCGATGTTCTTATTGGGCACTATTCATCAACTTTTCATACGTTGTGTTTTAGGACAATCTAAGATCACAGTGATCCTTGTGAGGTCCCAATGAGGCTCGGAGTAGTTCGTTGGAGGTGTTTGGACGTCGGGATCACGTGCATCGGAGTTGGCCGGTTTTGGAGTTCGTCCCCGAGGAAATCTAAGGCCTTTTTCAAGGTTTTTGAAGGTATATTCATGTTCTACACTTAATTTGGAGCACATAGGAAGAAAAATGGGTCAAAAAGGATGAAAAATGAGCAAGATATGACGATTTGAAAATTACCCAGAAATCCGGCCAAACCAGTCGCCAGCGGCCGGCGAAGTCGCCGGAGAAGACAACCGGAAGGGAATATTCCGGCGACCCTGACGGAATATTCCGACGCCGTCAACTGACGCCGTTAAAGTTGACGGAATATTCCAGGAATATTCCTGACGGCGTCAACTGACGCCGTCACTGTGCTCGGTGCGTGACCGCGCGTGGGGAGCGCGTGGGTCCTTGCCACGTCAGGCGCGTGGGGGCGCGTGGAACAGTGAAAAATTATTTTAAAAATATGGGGATGTTCGTGACGACGAGTAGGCCACGTTGGTATATTCAAATACCAAAATTGAGCTATGTATGAGAAGTTATTTCCCGTATTTGTGAGTATGAGTTAAATAACGTATTTAAGTAATTTCTCGTATAGGTGATACGTATACCGAAGACGACCGTAGCCAGGCCCGACGCGGGGGTTACGAACCAGCTACTTATCAGTGAGTGGACAGTATTATTTTCCGTATACCTATATATACATATGATTTTCCCATAATCACTTTTTAAATGGAAATATACGTTTTATCGACTTGCATATTACTTGAATTGATGCATGAATAATTAATTATACATTTCATGCATATATTGGTGCCGAGGACGCCAGGTAAGTACCAGGTAGGTACATGCATAGTTGAGAACGAATAACGATTGATATACGTATGAAATGTGATTGAGATACACTTGAGATATTATGCTGATAACGATCATGAGATATGATGAATTATATGATGAGATGTGATGAGATATGATGAATTATTAGCTCATAGATCTGTACACACTGTTAGTGCTCCCGCCCAGAGATAGGGGCATAGTCTTTCACGTGTCGTTCACCTCCCGCACCGCATGCTCGCCTTGGATCCAAGTTAGGTGCATAGTCTTGTCGTATAGATCACTTTTGAGTGTTACGACATGTAGGTGACCCGCGTTCATTCGCATAGTCCTCACGTGATTGTAGCACTAGAGCATTTACTATTGAAACAGTGATGATAATGATGAGATGTACAGGATATATATGATTATGTGATTGAGAAGTTATGAGCTATATTTACAGCCGAGGGCTGAGATGACATATGTTAACGATATGATATGAGATGCATTGCACGGCATACATTGAAATACTTTGAAAACGTATTATGCTGAGAAAAGATTGAGATATATGTATGTATTATTTTCTGGGAAACTATACAGGTTTTACGGAGAGGGGCTAGAACTTTGAGAAAAGAATGATTTTGGAAAAAAGAATTGTTTTTGCTGACCCACTCCCTTTTGTTTTTCGCCCCTCCAGGTTCTAGATAGTTTGAATTCTGGGTTGACGCATCGAGGATCCTTCGGCACCTTTTCTGACAGATTCATCATATGTATGGCAGCGAGTGTGTATTTAAACATCTTTTATTCGTGCTTGACTGCACCGACTTAGTACGCTCTGATTTTGTAATAAGTGTCGAATTGACTCTAGTACACATTTCTAGATTTCGATTTGAATTTATTCGTACTTCGTTATCGATCTTCGCTTCCGCACAGCGCACATGGTTACGTCACACTCACGTGACGGCCAGCATGCCTTACTTTCGGGTACGGGTGTGTCACCTTAACTCTGACTAAGATATACGGTAAAAGTCATAATAAAGATCTTAAATTTGTTATCTAAAGAGATGTATTCAATTGAGATTTTGATGAATTTTAATTATTTTAATGAATTTAGGGGTATTCAATTAGGATTTTAAGTAATTCTCTAAAATTTCATGTGTATTCAATCAAGATTTTAAGATAGTTTATTAAAATCATAGTCCGAGTGTATTCAATTAGGATTTTAAAGAAATTTATAACATTTCATGTGTATTCAATTAGAATTTGAGAAAGTTGAGGAATTGGAGGGAATTAGAGAGGTTTTGTTGTGTATTAAGTTTCTACAAATCTCACATCTTCTCATAAGATTTTGAGGGAATTGAATTAAAATTTTATATAGAATCTCTACAAATAAAAAAAGGAGAAATTTGAAATAGGTCCAATTTTATAAGCCTCTTTTGATACGGGTCCAATTTTTAGTTACTTTTGATTTAGCTCCAATTTTTGTAGCCTAAAATTGTGTACTTACTTTTGATTTAGGTCCAATTTTGGACTCATATCAAAAGACCCCATAAAAAAACTCCATAAAAATCCATGATTTATAAATCTATTAAAATCTCTCAAATTCCCAATTTTTTTTAAAATGAGACAATTAGTGGCAAGTTACGATTATCCACCCCTTATGGGGACTGATAAGACTCAAAGAAACATTTCAGCCTCTTTCTGGCCACAAGTCTAACTTTCATACCAGCAGCAAATTTCAAATTCCTAATTAAATACACCTTCCAAATATCTACAAGGTGAGACTTGTGGAATAATATATCGGAATAAAGTAGAATACAGAATTCGAACCCCATTTTTATAACAAACAAGAAATAAAAAACATCTCTCTTACCTATTTGACTGATTGGTTGGCAACTTGGCGTCCCTCTCTCCCATATGTAGAGCACATGTAATATACACTCAATGAACATGTTTGTATCTTTAGCTACTATGATTGTCTTAGCTAAGCTAGGAGTGGAATTATAAAAGGGTATGGAATTATGCGAGTCGCACAGTAGGATTATTTTTCTGTTTTTTAATTTGCCAAATGGAGGAGAATAATTACAATTTACAAGAAGTTTTGTTGAAAAAAAAAATTGAACAATAACAAGTAGAAACTCCTACTCTTTGTGTTTTGGTGAGCTTTGTGTTTATGACCAAAATCATTCATACTATGAATCACCCTGTAAAAAGCATTTCTACAAGAAATGAATTAAAACATATTGTAGCAAATATACAAACATTTCATAATGTTTTAACCAATTTCGTTTATCTGTTTTTATACAGTTCGATAACTAAATAACCTTAGTTTTTAATTGATTTCTTATAGAGGCATCTTTATATAGTAATTTATAATATGACCGATTTTGATCATACACATGAAATTATATGAATCTGCAACAAATAATTTTGAAAAGAAACTCATACTCATCTTTTAAGTTGTGAAGTATTATTTGGAAAACGTCAGCTTGGGAGGGTGTAGTGGGGTATACCCAATTTTATGGTTATGCTTCAACAATGTTCATGGTACCAAAACCATTGGAGTCAATTCTCATTGGAGATAATGGATCTTTAGAAACTCTACCAAAAGCTCATAAAAATATTAATGATTTTGATTTTAATTTTTTTCTATAAAGTATTACTGATAAACTTGATTGACATTGTCTGCCAAATTCCGCTTAAATCTTTAGGGTTTGGTTGCTTTGTCTCTAATCAAGTGTCCAAAATTCCCCACTCATAATTCGAAATGAATTTTAACGAAAAACTCTCGGTATTATTCACTTTAATGAAAAATCATATTTTTACATTTAAAAATCAATTTTGGTACTATTCACTTTACCTTTTATTTTACTCTTATCGTTAAAACTCAAAGTTTTCAATTCATTTTTATTAATTTTCCTTAATTCAAAACCTCGTCCTTAATTCCTTTGTCATTTGGTTCACTATTGCAGCATTCAAGACTTTCTACCCCTCGGCCAATCATTTTATAATCCACTAATTTAGTCTCGTAATTACGATTAATTTTTATAATTAATCAACCACCTCATCATTTTTTTTTCACTTGCAAAAAAGAGGTTGAAACAGCAAAAGCGAACAGGGTTAGGGTTTTATCTTTTGAATTCAAGATGCTTACCATCTTGGTTGTTTGTTTGAAAAATGGTGGACAAAACTACCTACCATAAATCTACTGTCGGCATTCCACTTTTGTTTTCTTTAATTTCTGTAGAAAATTTATGCCATTCACATCTATTCGATAGTGCTTACTACAGTATAGATTTGAACTCCAAAAGTAAAACATTTGGTTCTTGAGCTAAAATTCTGTAGCCAGCCCATGAAAAAAGATAAACAAATTCAGTTGATCCCGTCTTTAGCATGTCATGATGCTGATGATGAGGATGAGTGGTCGGTGAAAAAAAATGTAAAACTTTCCTAGAATTAGCTTTTGCTACAACAAAAGAATTTTTTTTTTTATTGGAACAGCATACGTGCGGCCGCTAATCACTGCGACAAAATTTCGACACAAACAAATATAGTAACTATGTAGTAATTTGGTTTTGGGTGGGAAATGACATTGAACATGATTAGTGTTGAGGATTATGCATGGAATATGATCATTTAAATGGAATTATATCTAATGGACGGGATGAAATCATGGAATTTAATCATGATGCACTGGGGCATGCTAAATTTTGTTAACGGCGACCGTGTGACCATCACATTTCTCACTTTCTCACAACATGTTTCCGACATCGACCGGTGTGAAATCATGGCAATCCTCTCATCTATTTTCTTTACAGTGTAGATAAAAGATAATTGCTTGGAAAGTGGCTTGCCGTTTCATTTGTTCTAAAAAGCATTAGCTTTTTCATAATTTCATATAAACCCTAATCCCAAAATACTTATCACAGGATTTGGTTTCTCTCTTTTCTTTGGGTGGTTAATTTTGTGTTTTCGTTTTGCCTAATTGGGTTGGGCCTCCCCTTTGAAAATGTTCCATATCAAATGTCATCATTCATTCAGCTGCCGAGGCTGAGAGAGTAGGATTCTCTACTCTCTTAATCTCTCTACCCTTCTATGCCCTTCTATTTGAACGGTCACGATTAAACTACGTCAACATCTTATATTCATTTTTTAATAAAAATAATAAGACAAAAAGTAATATGTAAGATGAGGGCATGAAAGGGAATAAGAATAAAAGAGTACAGAATCCTATTCGAGAGCCATATCCTCTAAAGGATCACGTCATCTGTACACCTCGACACATAACTAAATGAGTCCCTATGTATTAGAGATGCACTTGATTGTGTGCTAAGTATACAGATGGGCTGGACCACTAGATGGACACAAGAATTTCTTCCGTGATATGATGGCAGTAGGGCAGGAGGTCGGGTTTACCCTCCCTCGGTCCCACGCCATACAAAATCGGAAGTTTCACACTTTGATCAAACCAGAATGGTATAAAATTTCCCCGTGCCAACACACATCGGTGGTATTTTTCTCCCCAAACCTTCCCGGTCCAAGGCTCCACAAACCTACCCGGTCCGAGCCGCCGCCCCCCCCCCCCCCCCAAAAAAACCTCCGGGGTCTGCCAGGAGTCAGGTTTTGTCAGATAAAATTGTCATCCCTTATGACTCCATGTCGTGACTTGGCAACTGAAACGAAATCATTTCAGGAATAAGTGTGCTACTCGATTTGGAGAAAAGAGAGCTAATGCTGATAGATAATAAGTAGATGACTTGTAAAACGATTCTTAATCGCTTCCACCTTCCATATTAGAGATCAGCCCATTCATCTCTAATTTAGTAAATAGAAGAACATAGATATCATATCCTGCACGGCCAATGAACACGGTTTAAACACGATATATACAACAATGGTGGTCAAGGTACATATAGATGATGTAACCTAGAAAGGCTACTTGGAAGATGCAAGGGCTCGGCATGCTTGATGCTTCCCTCTCAAATAAACAAGCATATTTAACATAAGCGAAAGGTGTCATAGTACAAATCCCGTCTCATGGGAGTGATTATGGATCAACATGGCACGCCAGATCAGTCTTCATCTTCATCGTCGTCGTCATCTTCTTCATCGTCTTCCTGCAATTTGAAAATTCCAAATTATGTTAGGATGATCAGAGAAGCCCCCGAGATAAAAGTAATCCTAATTAGTCAAGTATGAACTAGGGAAAAAATGATTTCCAAATAAAGGATGAACCTCATAAATCCCATTTTGACAATAAAGTAATGTAGAGTATATAGTAGGACTGTAGCAGCAATTAATGTTTTTCCGATTAAAGTAGGAGCAATTCATTTTTGTTCAGGTAAAAAATCAATCTAACTAACAACATGAACTATGTGTTCACAACAGCAATTGAAGTTGATTTCACGTCATTTTAATAATAAAACGCAGCTCATACATTAGAACTTTCTGATATTATAAGAAGATCTTGATAACATCAGATGAGAGATCAGAATGCATGCAAGAAATGAAAAGCATCAAAGACTGAACAAAGCAAGCAATAGTACAGTGCAGCCGTGCAAGGATTCATATATAGCTTCAAAGATTACCTCGGCACTCTCTTCTTCAACAACCTTCGCAATGGGTTTTGACTTTTCAGCAACTTCTTCCTCGTCATCCTCTGAGTCATCCTGATAGAAGACGTGACAGTCAGAAACGAAAGATAGAGAAAGGATGAAGGGTTTGCTTCTATTAAAGTGCAAGTCCATTTATTACCTCTTTGTTGTTGTAAGCTTTCATAAGTTTTTCATAATCCGTTTTCCTTTTTGCTGCTTTAGCTTCATATGGAGCTTTCTCCTACCAATGCCGGCCCAGTAAAAAAGAAATTAAACAATAAATGCAAGGGACCAATCAATTGTGACCTGGACTGAATCTACAAAAAGAGAATTAAGCTTACAGAAACTAAGAATTTATATATCCTTTTCTCACTGACTATTTTAATATTGTAATAAATTACCAACTTGGTACACAACCGAAGATGAAAATTCACCATTCGACTCTTCTGCCTTTTAAGTTCATCAGGCAGGCAACAACTACAAAGCCATTTACCCAAATGACAATGGCCATGACACAACAAATTTCCATAGCCATCAAATTGCTTTGTGCACAGCTAGGTCCAGTGAGAGCACATTATATCATCCTCCATACATCCCAATACTGTTACTTTCAGAGGATAATACAGTATAGACTTACCGCAGGTGACATAGATTTCCACTTTTCTCCGCCAGCTTTCCCCACCTTCATTCAAGCATCCAGTAATCTCATCAATATCCAACTAAAGATTAAATACCTACCAAACTGCAAAAAAAAAAAAAAAAAAAAAACACCCTCTACTAAACGAGACATAAAGTATGGTAGCTGCTTACAGCTGACACAGCTTTCACATTCGGATGCTCTTTCTTGTAAACCGTCCTGAACTCCTCTCTACATTAATAATTAAACAGCAACTTATTATAAGATTCATTAAAAAGTCTTAACACTTTTCCCTAACCCATCTCATATAAAGAGAGTACTTACAGAAAAACAAAGAAAGCGCTCGCAGGTCTCTTTGGTTTATTGGGGTCCTTCTTGCCCAATTTTGCATTCTTGGCAAGTTTTCGGCGGCTCTTGTCAGCCTCAATCGCTGCCTTCCGTTTTCCCACCTTTCTGAATTGAAGAAAATTAAACATAATATTCCGTTTCAAGGAAAGCTATTTAAGACTCACATCTGACACTGCCTCACTAATTATTAATCTAAAGTTTCACTCAAGAAAGACGTTCATATAGAGAATTTCGATTAAAGAAAATTACACGTCCTCGACAGGCTTTAATACTTCTTTCTTGTCCTTCTTCACAGGTCCTTTGCCTTTGGAAGCCTTCATTCTCAACAGACTGATTTCTGGAAACATACAATTCGATTAAAACACCACTGCCAAGTCCAACAGAAATAATAGACATTTTGGACGGAATAATAGATGACGTCCAAAAAAGTTGTCGTACGCCCTACATTGGCCTATTTGAAAAAAGGGAAATGATTTTCACAATCCATTCCTCGCCCTACAAACCCTTTTTTATGTTTTGGCCATGGGGTGTGTGAAAATCATTTCCCTCGAAGAAGTATGGAATTGGCCAAAAAGAAGTTCAAGCCCTAATTTAACGCTACGGTGAAAAGTCAGGCCGCAAAACGGGCATATTACCCTAAAAAAATATACTAATTATGGATAATAATCAGGGAGCTGCTATTTGCCCTCGTAAAATGTCATTAAGCACTACAACCTAGTGCACAGAAAAAACAGAGGGAAGGAGTGCAAATGACATTTTTGAAGTGCTAAAAACACTTCTCTTTAATCAAACTATTAATCTTTACCTTAATTATGACTTTTCATCAAGTTATTAATCTTTTCCTTTTTCTTTTGAGGATGTTCTTCGAGGTATCAAAAGTTATGATACCATGCTGTATTAACATTAAATTCTAACCCTAATAAAACCATTGCTGAATCTGAGAAGTCAAACCATTCAGTTCAACTTTCCAGGAAATTTAAGCAAGTTATACTACTGACAGAGGAGTAAAAAATTCTATATTTTCTCAGCAGCCAAGCAGAATACCAAATCGAAGAAATAAAACAACTGGGAAGAAAAATAGAATGATCACCAACCCAGATGGTTGAAATTGTCAACAGGCAAGTGAATTATGCAAACAAATGATCAGCAGACTGAAAATATGAGCAAAAATAATAAAATTTATAAATTAATCTGAGAGAAAAGTAAAAGAAAATGGAAGAATCGCATACCTCTTGGTTTTGGAGAGAAGGGGAACGCAACAGGGGAAAGGAGAGAGAGAGAGAGAGTAGTGTGACTAAAGCAAGTTTAAGCGAAGAAACCAAAGACAAAAAAAGTAGAGAGATATTTGTGGGAAGTCATCAGGTCCATCGAGAGGGAGAGATGCCAAGAAGATATGTCTGTGAACTCTAGCAGCTGACACGTATGGAACCACTGAGTTAGTTGACCATTTAATTTCTTTTCTTTTTTTTGGTAAACTTTTTTTTTTTTGGGGGGGCTCTGGTCATGCTACATGTATACACATACATACGAGGTAATTGATGGGTTTTGATTGGATTTAGCATCAAAAAATATGTGTCAAAAGAGACACATAAAAAAGAGACAGCAAACCTAAAGCGGGTATCATTTGGTATGTGTAAGTACAGCTCTGATATTTATTAGTCCGTTGAATGGTTTATTTTGTATGATTGTTTAACACAAAATTTCTTAACAATTAAATGGTGAGAGTTATTATGTCATGTCTGTCTATTCGGATTTAGGAATGATGTATTCAAAGTGTACTCTAGAAGGCTAGAACCAAAATCTAAAATATCGATAATATCAGAAATATCGGTAGTTTAAAAATACAAAAATTTCGATGGAAATATTAGGATATTATTAATATCGATAAAAATTGAATAAAAACCACGAAAATTGTAAGAAAAACTTGGAAATTTTTATTGAAACTTTACATGATGTTTATTTAGTCAATTATCTATTAGTTTATCACAAAAAATTGAAAGGAAATGCATTGCATGATGGATTTAACTGATTTAAGTTGATTTTATAACGAGCTGGCAAACATTGTGAGTATAAAAAATATGTAAATATTTTAGTATATTTTCACAAAAACATAAGTGATATGGTGGTCAAGGTGTTGAAGGAGTAAAATGGAAGGAGTTCGAATCCTCTTGGTGTTTTTTTAAATATAGAAATTTTAAAAAAAGGAAAGTTTCGATGAAAATATCGATGACATCGGAAATATCGGTAATCCAAAAACACAAAAATTTCGATGAAAATATCGGGATATTATGAATATTTTAGACTAGAACACATCAATCCTATTTTGACACGCCCCGACCTGGAAAGGTCGACGCATGCTGGCCGTCGCTGTGAAGTGACGTAACCATAGGGGTAAGTGATGTAAAAAGTGCATAAATTTGAATCGAACATAGAATCAATTAAAATTTGAAATAGTGACAGAGTGCACAAACGTGGGTGTGGCCCACTATAATTATTCAGAGCTTAACGAGGGAACGATTACCGAAGAGTAGTCAAGCAACTAAAGTACGCTTATTACACATAGTGATAAGTTCATACATCAGAAGCTGAATGCCGAATGTCAGAAACGTTTCAAGATTCCTCGAATGCCACGAAGAACAGCTATCTAGGTCCTAGAGGGGCGAAAAACAAAGTTGAGTGGGTCAGCAAAACAAACTTATGTGAAAACGTTTGGTTTTGAATATACTAACCCCTCGCCATAAAACGATTATAGTTTCCTTTATTAAGAAGCACATTATGAGTAAGTACGTACGTATATGTATCCACAATACTAAAGCCAAGTATAAATGACAATATACAAGTCAATTCATGATAAGATCGATGCTGCAGTTATATAATCATGTGGCAAACAATATAACTAGAAATATGTCAAGTAACGATGTATCAATGCTACAGTAGTATAATCATGTGATAGACATTATATCTAAGTACTCATCCATCTAATGCTAGCACACAAGTTCGAACAGATAACTCTGACACGAAACAGGCTGGGTGTAATCAATACGCTCAGTACTACGATCACGTGAAGCTGGTGCAAAAGCACATCGCATACAAGTCGGATTGCCTAATGAAATCTACCCAACAGGCTGGCACCTAACCTGGATCCAGACGAGCGAACGGCGCAATGTGAACATACATGTGAAGGCTGGCCCTGGCCCCGGGACGAGTACTAACACCAATGCAGCAGATGAGTATGTATATGACATGTATGAACATCATGACAAGTATATCTCAACCATACAGCAGCATTTATCACAATTATATCGTACTTAACATTTATTTAACAAAGTGTACGTAAAGTAAATCATTCATGCATTTTGGAAATCATAAATACGTATAAGTACAAAAACAAACTGCCCACTCACTAGTACGTCGTTGGGTCGTAGTCTCCGGGCCTAGCTTGGTCTTGTAATTCCTCTGGATAAATTTCTCCTATTTATACATAATTTATACGAATTAATTAACGCTTAATTACGAAAACTTAGATAAATTTTCCCATATATTGCTCAATCCTAAGATTTAAATATACCAAATTGATCTACATGTCATCACGAACACAGCCATATTTTTAAAATAATTTTTGGACTTGTCACGCGCCCTTACGCGCCGAACATGGCACGGACCTACGCTCCCCCACGCGCGGTCACGTGCCACGCACGCTGACAGTTCTGTCAACGCCGTTAGGAATATTCTTCGGAATATTCCGTTAAGTCCTAACGGAAACCGTTAGTTTTGACTGACGGCGTCGGAATATTCCGTTAATTATTAACTGTAACCGTTAAGTTTAACTAACGGCGTCGACGGAATATTCCGTCGTCTTCTCCGATTGAACTCCGGCGACACTCCGGTCGCCGGAAACTGGAAAATTCTTATTTTCGTTATATCTCCTTCATTTTTAATCAAATTTTCACGAATTTTATATCAAATTGAAGCCCTCATCACGAGGAACATGTGTTATACCTCTTTTGAGCTTCAAATCTTTCAAAAACTTGTCGGAACAAAACCACGAAGTTCGGCCAACGTTTGAAACCTGTGATTCTGACGTCCAATCTCTTCCAACGAGCTACTCCGGGGTTCCTGGGAGGATTTTAAGAACAATGGTGATCTTGGTTTGCTTTAAAACATAGTTATTTAAAACTTGATGAATAGTGTCATAATCGGGGATTGATATTTCGACGTGAAAATGATTAAGTCTTTACCTGAAATCGATGTAGATGGACTCGAGAGGTTCTAAGGAATCCAATGGTGATCTTGGATCTTCAATTCTTCGAGGTTGAATGGTTTTCGAAATTGCTCCGTGTGTAAGTGGTAGATAGTGAGAGCTTTGAAGTCTGCGAGTTAGACGAGAGAGAGAGAGTGTTTGTGATTTCTGAGAGCTTGAGAGAGATGAGAGTGGAAGAATGAGTTGTATTAATCTGTTATGATAAGGTTACGATTTGAATCACAGCAATGGGAATGGATTCGTGAGCTGTAACGGATGGCAGCGGGGGTTTCAGATAAAAAGAGTTCTGAGTGGGTTGGTTGAGGGAACACATACCCCTTAAGAAATGATAGATATTTTCTGACAGTGTAGGTTTAAGTTCCAATACCGTGTATTCAAGTATAGTTAGATTCGTATGCGTTCGTAGAAATTAGGATACGAAAACGTGAACGGAAATAAAATTAACGTAAGGTGTCCACATCGTTCAACGATAAGGGCATAATTGTCATTATACACTTACGGGGAGAATTTTCATATAAAGTTTGGGACGGGTCGCCACATATTTGGTTTTATGCAAAGCAATATTATGTGTATAAAATAAAATAAAATATTTTACTTAACGTCATGAGTTACAGGTCTTTACTCGAGTAGAATTTCTCTTCTATTTCTTACTTTTATATTATACAACAATAACAAAATCGTTATTTAATACTACAGTCTGACGATATTTATTTTCACTTAAAAATAAAAGGTTTTAGGTTTGAATCTCATAGATGACGAATTCAATACCAAATTAAGTTATCCATTGTGTGGTTTCGCCGAACTTCCTCCCTTCATAATATAAAAATATCGATGTATTTAAATAAATAAAAAATAACAACAACCGAATCAAACTTAAAATCTTAATATTTAAATAAATACTTACAAACTCTTACATATTTCCCTTCGAAATAGATGAATGCATGGAAAGTTTTGTCGATTTTGGGAGTTGGGATCATACATGGGTGGTTTCCAACTTTCAAGGCCTTTATTTTTTTGGGCTTTGGCTTCATTATTTGAGAAAATAATGAGTTTTATAATTTAAGAAGCACTCTTACCACAATTACAATGAATTTAAGAAGCAAAATATATGGTGATGCTGAAATATTATGTGGTGTTATTAATTTATATATTATAATATACATGAATAATGTAATTAATATGTCATTTATTTAAAGTTAATACTAGTAAAAAGATTTACGTGTTATAATATAAGTAAATTGATAATATCACGTGATGATGTGACAATTATAATAGAAATTTTTTTTTTGTTTTTCGAGCTACTGAAGAGATCTTACTCTAACTAGCTATGTTACCACCTCCCAATGTTTATATTGCTAGGCGGCAAATATAAATCACATATTGAACCACAGATTGAGACATCTGTATATTATAGGTTCATAGTGTAACATGACAATTCTATGATAAAACTATACATTGTGTGGAGTAAAAGACTAAAATACATGTGCATATTCAGATCGAATTTCACACTATAGAGCCTACGAATCGAAAAATTTAGATCGTTCATTTTATATTATGCGGTTCAGATCTCTCGATCTGTGAACTTTGAAGTATGTGATCCAGAAAGAATTGCAATCTCTTTTATGAGGATTGAGACTGATGACGAAGGCATTACCCCACACCTACATACATTACATAGTACATACATATCCAAAAGATAAGGGTTTGCCAAAAGGTAAGGCCTAAAATTAAACATTCACATTTCACACACATCCTTCACAAAATTCCCACTATTTTTACACTATATAGCTCTCCACTTACAGTCCCACCCCCACCACCCCACTCTCCTCCACTTTTGAGACAATGGCCGCCGCCACTGCCGCCGTTACCTCCCACTTCTTTGGATCCCAACTCCGAACCCCAGAGGCAAGTTTCGGACGCTTCCAAGCCCGCCTTGGCGGCTTCGGAGGCTTCAGCTTCGGCACCAAAAAGTCACCACCGCCTGCACCGCCAAAGCAAAAGCAAAAAAAGTTTGACGACGGCGAACGACTGGTATGGTTTCCGGGCGTTGAACCGCCAGATTGGCTTGACGGGTCTCTGCCCGGGGACCGCGGGTTCGACCCTTTTGGGTTGGGGAAGCCCGCCGAGTACTTGCAGTTCGATTACGACGGGCTCGACCAGAACCTGGCCAAGAATATGGCGGGTGACATCATCGGGACAAGGATCGAGACCGCGGAGGTGAATCCGACGCCTTTTCAGCCGTACACGGAGGTTTTTGGGCTGCAGAGGTTCAGGGAGTGCGAGCTGATTCACGGGAGGTGGGCCATGCTGGGAGCGCTTGGTGCTCTTGCCGTAGAGGGACTCACCGGTGTTGCATGGCAAGACGCTGGAAAGGTTAATTAATTAATCTAAAATACATCGTATATGTGCATCACATGCTGAATTAAGTTTCATTAATTTGATTATTCCAAATTTGTTTTAGTTTTAGGATTCTAATGAAAATGTTTAGCTAGTGCGATGGATCTCAGTTACCTGCTTAAAACATGTACATTGTATGTAAACTTAGAGTTTATATGTACAAAAAAGTTATTAAGAACTTAAGAAATTAAAAAAAACTAAAGTTCAAACCTTTCATCTATGTTGATAACAGATAAAATAATCTAATATAATTTTTTTTATTTTTTTCATCAACTACAGAGTCAGAATTGACGAATTTTTCAGCTATATAAAGATATTTAATATGCGGATATACCTTTTTGTTAGTAGGCTTTTAGTATAAAATAGTTTCAATAATATACGAATGAATTGTTAATTGCAAAATTAAGAAAAATAAAATACAATGTATTAGTGGATGGTTCCACTCCTAACAAATATTGAGGTTTTTTTTTGTAATAAAACCAATATTTAACAATATGTAGTTAAATTGAAACAATATTGGTATGGTTATAAGCAGGTCAGTGACCTAGCTCTTTGAATATGTGACAAAAAGAAATATAAAAATAACTTTTGTCTTTGTTGATTAAAATTGTATTTTAATAAATATTTCTTCTATTTTATACATGGATTCTCGATATAAAACATTCAAGAGTGGATAAAGATAAAGATATGCATGTGCCCATTGAAGCTTTTTCTTCTTATTTGTCCTGGAAATGCTTTTTTTTTTAATTTGTATTTATGACATATAGGCCGTATCTCGTATTTTGTAAGTATTATATAAGAAGCTGAGTATATACATATATCTGGCACAGCGTTTTCGTCGTCGTGTCTTATTATAATCCATGCAAAAAAACATATGATGGTCCAAACCCCTAAGGTAAGGTCCTTATTGACGATGAATGTGATGATAGAGATACTGAAAATGATAGCCACACCATTCCAAATTCCAAGTTTGTTCTATACATCTCACACATTAATTTACTTAACCTATTAGTGCTCATGATAATCAGAGAAAGTTTACCCCACAACCGAAGATTTATCTTCTTATATTTACAACACTTATCACGTAATTTAACGTTACTGTAAATTGTTAACTCGGCAACTAATTTTCTTTTGACTGACTCAACAGGTTGAGTTGATAGAAGGATCGTCCTACCTTGGCCTTCCACTTCCCTTCTCCATCACCACATTGATATGGATCGAGGTGCTGGTGATTGGCTACATTGAGTTCCAGAGGAATGCCGAGCTTGACCCGGAGAAGAGGCTGTACCCGGGTGGCAAGTTCTTCGACCCGTTGGGTTTGACCTCCGACCCCGATGAATTTGAAAGGCTTCAACTGGCTGAGATCAAGCATGCCCGTCTTGCCATGGTCGTCTTCCTCATTTTTGGAATCCAAGCTGCTGTCACAGGAAAGGGACCTATCAGCTTTCTTCTTACCTTTAACAAATAAGATAATTAAAAGAAAAGAAATCAAGCTTAATTGTATCATTATCTTCCTATCTAGCCAAAAGAGTCCAAGACTAAGATTATGAGTACCCTTATCACTTATATATGGCCCTCCTTAGCTCTTTTGTATATTCATATATTTAATTGCTATATTTATGTGTATTGTGATGTGATTTTGTACACTTATAAACTCATAATGCGTTGATTTTATAAATGTATAATTATGGATAAAAACAGATATCAGAATGTCATTTATCACAAACGTCATTATGAGCAATTTATCAATAGGAAAAAAAAGGAAGATGAAGAAAAAACGCATAAAATGTTGGGTGTAACGAAGTTGGCTTTTGTAATACCCCGTATTTAAAAAAAAAGAATATATATGTGTGTGTAAGTAATTATTTTTATTCCAAATGTGATAATTTTATTGGACTTCTTTTATATATTTTGTGTACAAGAACTCCTTTTTTTTTTGGCATGTAAGTTAGTAAGAATTTTTTTTCTACAAGAATATATTTAAGCCTAACTAGTACTTTTAAACTCAAATTTCTCCAACTAGAGAGGTTTCAAGTGTTTGTCATCCTCATTATATAGTGTTGTAATTTTGTTCTGTAGCTTATATATATATATATATATATATATATATATATATATATATATATATACACACGTATAATATTATTTTGTTAGGCCTTAAACTTATTCCTTTTACTTGTTGATGGAAAATCACCATTGCTAGCTTCATTGATCTTTAATTTGAAGCACAACCAGGAACAAAGAGCCGAGAGCTTGAAGTGGGGATTATCTAACCAGAATTGGTGTGATTTTTTTTTTTTTTTAAACAAATGGTGAGGTGGCAAATTGAGTTAATGTAGGGTGATTATTCACCCCTAAACATTGGAAAGCTGTGAGTTTATATAGGGCCATAGACTAGGTACGTGTATCTATTGACATGCAGGTGATAAAGGAGGCACATTGTTTGTTCTCATTTTTTCATACATTTTTCATCTCTTTTTATTTGTACGATCGCAATTAAGGCATATTAACATTTTATATTTTTATTACTTTTTGTCTTATCATCTTTATTAAAAATTAATATAAAATATTGACGTGGCTTAATCTTGACCACACAAATAAGAGATGATGAAAAGAGTGGTAAAAGGAGGGCATACAATGTGCCTCCTCCTCTGGTGGTAATATGTTGTTGTTTTAGAGTGCTTACTCACTAGCCTAGTGGAATTTCAATTATTTGTCTATATTCTCTCTTCAATGCTTCAATCTATCATTCCAAATGCTCCAATGAGATAAGCACAGGTGGATTTGAAATGCAAGAGTAGACGTAAGTGAAGATCTTTAACATCCAGTAGCACAGCCTCTTTGATGGGATTTACTCTTTATAAATGAAGGAGAAGAACGAAGGGAAGAGGACGAACTACAACACCACCACACGAGCAAGAAAAATGTCTTCTTTCTCAGACCACTCCCTCCTTCACTGTCCATTTCTTTCATATTATGTCAAGGCTTGAAGCCATTTCCATTATATTTTGTAAATCTTTCATACATAGTGAAATACAAATATGTATACACCTCCGTTTGACATAGTTGAATTGGCAAACCACTTAAATTCGGTGCGTGACTATGTTATTACAAGATTTTACTCTCTTCTTCTTTACTCTCCTAGTAAGAGCTATGAAAACACATCACCAACCAATAAAAAATAATTAGTTGTGCGAGTCGAATTAACTTGACAGCAAATGAAAGGAAGAAAACAACATTAGAAAGCAAAGAACCAAAAATGGATTCTTTTGGTCATCATCACGTCAAGCTCACCATTGCCAACCCAAGTCCTCATATCTTTATCATCAACTCAACCTCACCTCTCACGCAACAACTGCTACGCTTGGCCAGTCACACTCAACACTGGCAACCACTTCATGTGCCTCACCCATTCCTGTCAATTATCACCACCTTGATTATGAAATTTTGACAGACTGAGATGATGAGAAGGAGATGAGGCGTTTGTTGAGAGAGAGAGAGAGAGAGAGAGAGAGAGAGAGAGAGAGAGGATGAGGAGGAGGAGGAGGAAGAAGGGGGTCGGGTTGCATAAAAGAAAGGAGATGGAAATTTCAAAGAAAAGGTTAGGCTAGCATGTAGTGGTTCTCAAGTGAATGATACAAAGACATTAAAGGGTAGAGTGTTGGGTGGAAGGAAGAGGCGAGTCGGGTGGAAGCAAATGAGCAGGTTTGTGAGTGAGAAAATAAGAGAAATGAGATGAGAAGAAGAGGAAGTAATGGGATTGAAATAACAAATAAAATATGAGGTTTGGAAGGGGAAAAGCCATAAACAGGGTTTCATGCCTTGTTGCTTTTGAGACATTTATTTCACTTTCCATTTTCTTCACTAACATGGACGTTTAATTCTTGTCTAAATAATAAGAGGTCCTGGCTAGACGAAAGTGAACAAGATGATGGTAATTCTATAGAGTGGTAAATGATAGTATCAAATATTATACATTGGTTACTATTTAGTTGATATTACTAATTAGTTTGAACTCCGAAGTTAAGCGAGTTTGGGCGAGAGCGGTTCCAAGATGGGTGACCCCTGGAAAGACCTAAGAACCCAAGAACAAAACCGTGCGGGCCGGGCCTAAAGAGGACAATATCTTGCTATGCGGGCTGAGATGTGATAGCCCATCCCGAGATTCTATTTTCAATAATGTGAAAGGACGAAATTGCCCTTGAGCGTTGGATACGAAATAGCATTTTTAGTTAAAATCGTGGTCCAATTACATAAATTCCCAAAGTTTTGGGACCAATGGGAACTAAAATATCCCTAGTTGTGATTGGTGGTTGATGTTGGACCACACATTCTCTCTCCCTCTCCTCTCACTCCCGTAGCACTCTCTCTCTTTTACAGACTCTCTCTCTCTCTCTCTCATTAGTACGGACGAGACCCAAAACCCTTGCAAACGTGACGGATCGAAGTGTTTGAGATCACCATCGTACTCCTGGAGACTACACGATCACACTGGTACCTATTACAGGTAAGAACTCGTTCGTTTTCACGTAGAAACTCGAGCTCTGAGTTGAGTACTATTCATGAATTTCTAAATGGTGATGTTTTAGGACGATCTAAGCTCACAACGAGCTCTAGAAGGTTTCCACGAAGCTCAGAGTGCTTCGTTGAGTCGATTTGGACGTCAGGATCACGAGGTTTGAAGCTTGGCTGATTTTCTTTAAACTTCCCGGCGAGTGTTTGTTGGTTTTGGACGCTAAAAGAGGTATATTTATGTTCTACTTTTCGAATGCTTCATTTTGACATAAAAATCATGAAAAATAGTGTAGAATCGAATAAGAAATCTAGTTTAGAAAATTTTCCCAGTTTTCGACGCCCGCGACGGTCACCGGAGCTGAAGGTTTGACGGAATATTCCGTCAATTCTGACGCCGTTAGTTAAATTAAACAGTTTCTGTTAGAAGTTAACGGAATATTCCTGACGCCGTTAGCCTTTCCGTCACACATGCCAGGCATGTGCCGCGCATGGCCGGCGCGTAGGTCTGTGCACTCGCCGGCACGTGGCAGCGCGTGGAGGCCGGAAAAATTATTCTAAAAATTTCTGGGTGTTCGTGATGTCGAGTAGGTCATGTTGGTATATTCAAATGCCAAAATTGATCAACGTATGAGAAGTTATTTCTAAAGTTCCGTTTATGTACGTTAATTAATGTTTATTCAGTTACTTCTCATATAGGCGAGGCCTATCCCGAGAACGAGCGTAGCCAGGGTAGGCGTGGAGGCTACGATCCAGCTATTTATTAGTGAATGGGCAGTTTATTTTCCGTACATACTTATATATATTGTTGTTTTCCCAGAAAATGAATTTAAACGATGAAATGATTTGAGATGCCATGCAAGTATCTATTTATTTAATTATGCATTAGTACTTGCATATAATTGTGACGGTGCTGCGAACGCATAGGTAAGTATCAGGTAAGGTTATATAATAGTTATG
This sequence comes from Crataegus laevigata, assembly GCA_963580275.1. NCBI lineage: Eukaryota > Viridiplantae > Streptophyta > Magnoliopsida > Rosales > Rosaceae > Crataegus > Crataegus laevigata. The sequence goes on from OY756951.1 coordinate 7,053,532, forward strand.
ATGAGAATGAGAACGAATGATGTGATGTGATGTGATACGAATGAATGAAATGATGTGATTTGAGCTCATACACCTGCACATTTATATTAGTGCTCCCGCCCAGAGTTAGGGGCACAGTCTTTCACATATCGTTCACCTCCCGCACCGCATGCTCGCCTTGGATCCAAGTAGGTGCACAATTCTGTCGTACAGACCACTATAGGTGGGTTCGACTCGTAGGTGACTCGCGATTATTCGCACAGTCTTCACGTGATTGTAGCACTAGAGCATTCTTATATTGATAAAATGATATAATAGTGGCCACATGAGGATATTGATGTATGTGCAGAGTATATATATGATGAGATTGAGATGTTATGAGCTATATATATATGCAGCTGAGGGCTGAGAGGATTATCAAATACTATTTACATCACAGATTTACGATATGAGCATACAATTGAGATATTAATTATGATACTTTTGCATGGCATACCTATAGATATTTCCAGCATGATTTTGAGATATATATGTATATGAGTATATTTTATTTCTGGAAAATTATACAGGTTTTACGGAGAGGGGTTACAGTGGTTTGAGAAAAAAATGGTTTTGAAAAAGATTTGTTTTACTGACCCACTCAACTTTGTTTTTTGCCCTTCCAGGTATTAAGTAGTGTTCCTTGGTGGCATACGAGGATCTCCCGGACGTGTGACAGAATTCACTTATGTAGGATCACCTGCGGGTGTTGTTTCCACTTAGTACTTTCTGCTTGACTGCACGTAGACCATTTATGCTCTGGTCTTGTGTAAGCACTATAAACTCTCGCACTAGCACACTCTCTTTTATTCGATTGCTAGTAGTTTGGTTTTAGTTGGTTTGTATCTTTCTAATCAATCTCGCTTCCGCACTGCGCATATGGTTACGTCACGCTCATGTGACGGCCAGCACGCCCCATTTTCGGGTCGGGGTGTGTCATGAGATGTGATAATTTTTATGTAAGATTTTGTTATATGTTGCACGGTGTAATTGTTGTAATTTTATTTTATTTTCCATCATATCTTGGTTGTAGAATATATTTTTATAACTAAGATATAATTCACATCCTAACTCGTGAATGGTTCTTATTTACGGATCGGAGCATGACAGCTTTTGGTATCAAAGTTCGAATCTGAATTCACCTTCCAATTAGTTTTGAATATCGTTTAAATATAAAATTTGTTTGGCATATGTGTAGTAAAAGTCTGCAACATGCTAACATATGTGAAACTATCAATTTTTTAGCGAGTAATTTTGTAGTAAGACTGTAACTTTTCATTATTCACCCTAAAATAAGGGCCAAACAAATCGATGAGCGTATCTTGGACAATCTGAAGAAGGAGGTGTGGACTTTTATTAGGTTCAAGAACTAGTGGACTTTTATTTTATGTCCACATTTGGCTATTTATATTAAGGAAACTTTAACAAAAAAAATTTGGTACAGTTCATTTTAACGAAAAATTAATTTTTTACATTAAAAAGTTAATTCTGATATTATTCACTTTACTCTTTATTTTGTCATTATCGTTAAAACTCAAAAAATTTAAGACATTTTTATTAGTTTTAATTTATATTAAACTTGCTTTGCAATTCAGTGGGCACTAGCAGTCTAGCTGCCTAAAACATCTTATCATCACAGAGGTGTCTTGCATAATCACATCCCACCCACCCTGTCTTGATCTCTAATAATAGGGGTGGATTGTCTGCCTCTTACTTTCCATTCTCTTTCATCGTTTTTTATTTGTGTGATCATGGTTAAATCACGTCAACATTTTATATTCTTATTACTTTTTGTCTTATTATCTCTATAAAAAATCAATATAAATATTGACGTGGTTAATTGTGACCGCACAAATAGAAAGGGATGGGAAGTGAGAGAACAAATAATTCACCTCCTCCAATAATAGCACATAAATTGACCCCAAAAGAAAATTGATAGTGGGTAGTCCAACAGTAAGCTAAATAAATAAAACTAAGATATTTTGACAAATATAAACTGATACAAGAGTAGCCAGAGAAAGCTAAATAAATAAAACTCCATTAGATACAGTCCAACCCTGGGCTAAAACCTAAATTTTTCATTTTTTTCTCCTTCAAAACCCAACCCAACCCAAGTTCTAAACAAAATCTAAAACCTAAAACTCAAAAGAGGGCCAAATACAGACCCAAATTTAAGCCAAAAATTGGAGTGGGCCCCACCGTGTGCTAGTGAAAGAGTCGTTGTGAAGCCCAGTCGCCAGAACGAATCACGCCACGTGCAGTCGCACTAGACACTCAGTCGAGGCGGACCCCACCAACGTGGGCGTGTCTCCCAGTTGTTAGCAGTTGTCTGTAGCCGTTGGGCTACCTTTTTCAATCCAATAGCTGGGTTTAATTGGACCGTTGGATTAACTAACGGCTTAAATCGAATATAATCAAAACTAACGCTAAAAAAACTTCTAATGGTCCAAATTTAAATCCTACGGCTAAAATAATTAATTTTTTTTATTTAACTCAAAATTCACCCAAAAACTTTATAAATACCTATGTATTTGTTCAAACATCTACACAAAACTCAGTTTTCTCCTACAATTCTTCCAATTTTTCTTTCTATCATTTCTTCTTATTTCCAAAATTGAGGGGCATTTCCAAAATTTAGTGATTTTTCAAAATTTATCGGAATTTAAATATTTTTAGGTTAAAATGTTTATAAAATTAATTTATGATAGTCTACATAATTTTTTTTAAAATTAATTTTAAAAAAAAGCCTAAATTCATTTTTTAATAATCTGGAGCTAAAATTTTAGATTGGAGCATAAAAACTGTTTATGGGCTAAAACCTAGATTTTCTGGACTAAATATTTTTAGGTTTTAGGCCAGGGTTGGAGATAAGTCTTAGGGAGGGCCACAATATTTTATTATTATTTAGGAAGAGGCGGTATACAAATTATAACAATAATTTAGGAAATAGAGAATTTCGAACTTGAAACGTATGGATGAAAATCCAATACTTTATTCACTAGGATATTGGACCACATACATATTATTAATATTACAAACTTGTGTGTTCGAATAAGAAGTTTAGAGACTTTGAGTCTTTGTAGCTAAGCAGTTGACCCCCAACATTTTTTAAGATTTAATTGTTTTATATATTAATAGAATAAAAAATAGCAAACCTGTTTTGTACATGAAAGGTGAAATGTCTAGTGACTCAAACATGTTATTGACTTGAAAAACAAATCTGTTTACTTCTTTTGTTGCACTCCATAGATTGCTAGACACCAAACCCTAAACGGCTAAACCCTTTGAATGGGTTAGCTATTTTATCAATTGAAAAAGAACTAGTTGACAAATTAGATTATATAAATTTAATTAATATATTTGCGTCTAAAAATGCGAGACGTGTGATATTCAAGTAATGTTTGCATATCTTTCTTCTTTTGATATTAATTTTTTTATATTATATTTGATATAGAAATAGACCTTTTAATGTATTTAGCAAATTATTTTTTATACATATCAATGTACAAAGGCTCGGGGATCAGGGGACTTCAAATTCTCAAAACCGGTCCTGAGTAATCATGACTCAAATCCCCTTAGGTATAGCATACCAATTTGGAATTGTCAAGTTCTAAATGGCCTATGAGAGCTTGCAATATGTTTCTATTTTATACCTAACCTTCATATAAATATATATGGATCAGAAGTTCATATCTTATCAACAATAATTGTTAATATAAAAATACCAAAGAAGTTGAAACTTTGCCATCAAAATTTAGTAACATATGGGGAAACAGGTAAGTAGATGCAAGGTGATATTTTATGAGCCTTTCTAAACTCGCATTACTGCCGTACGGTCAATATCATCATCTTTGAGCTTCTTTTTTTGGTGAACATCTTTGAGCTTCTTCTACGATAATAATACATGTTGGTGATCATGATAAGGAAGAACTATTCGTCTTGGAGGCCCTTTTTTCTAAACGGTCTTATTCAATGTTTTATAATATTATTAATACCTCCAAACTTAGCTTTTTGCTTGTCCTCAAGCAAAACAAAAGTAAAAAAAATAAAAATAAAAACAAACAAACTACAAACTTAAATAAATCATAACTAAGACAAAATTTTCACCTCCAAATTGCAATCCATAGAAAACTTTAAAAATTATAACATCTTTACAAAAGTTCCAACCAATCTCACTACAAAGTCTAAGCCATTTAGAATCAATTAGAAAATAATTCATGAACTTCCTTTGGTGTAAAGTGAACCAACATAATTAAGGAGACTCGACTAAAACTCTTACCACTCGTCCCTCTTATTCACATTTCACATACTAACTTCACATATATTTTTTCTTTTTCAAAATTTTCATTTTTTTATTTTATTTTTAGTAACAGTAGTGGTCGTGTAATGTCGGTTCCCTTAAGCTTTTTATCCAATCCATATAACGAGCTTTACGTCAATGACTCCCAAACCACTAGGGCTTTTGGGCACTAGGTGTAGAACACCCCTAAGGACTTATTAACTCGAGCTGAAAAGGCTATGAAACCAACTAACCACCCTGCCTCATGCCAAAACTCTACCGTTTGACGTGAGAATCACGGTTGATCAGGCATGACTGGCCCGGTTACTAAGCAAAGTCTCGAGTGGAACAATTATTACTTTATAACACATACTAACTTTATTTTATATATAACAAAAATAAAAATACACTTAGACAAAAAGTAAGTGTTTCAATCTCACCCCCCATAAACCATGTTAGTGTGAATGTGCAAATTTCAAAATATAACTCATGAATTAGTGTTTAATTGACGATAAATAGAAAAGACTCTAATGTGGAATTAAAATTCACCATATCCATTTGTTCTAACGTTTAAAATAAACTATGGATATTAACTTCAAAACGAAAATTTTTAACTAACACAAAAATAAAAAACCTAACATTTCTTATTCCCCCACCCCCCCCCCCCCCCAAAAAAAAAAAAACTTATTTCACACTTTGTCCTCAAGGTGTGGAAGATAGAAGAAAAGCAAAAATAAACTAAAACAACAAAATAAAAATAAACATCCACCTTAAGTAACTAGGAATAGAAAAACGAAAAACAAAACTAGAAAATGAAACAAAAGACAAGCAAAACAAACTATAAAATGATACAGTGCAAAAAAAAAAAAAAAAAGAGAATGGAAGTGGACACACCTGGGTTTGAACTTAGGACATGAAAGCATCAAAGAAGGTGCTGAAAAATAAAAACCCAAGAGTGCTGCGGACTGAATTTGAACCCGTGACTTGGTGGAACAAGGTGAGGTGTTGAGCCTCTTCACACGAGCCATACGTGCTAATAGGAATCCTAGCTGCTCTTATTTAAAGCTAAATAGCCCCAGTATCCTCGTTGCCCCAAACCTAGCCGTTTGAGAAGCTCCCATTCTCTCTAGAAGTTTCACCTTGAGCCCAGGGCCATTTATCCCTCTATTTGACTATGTTTTGAATACTCTTTTTTTTTCTAAGAAACCAAAGTCACATTTTTTATTTCACTATGTTCTGCCATATCTCTCCTCACTTTATACTCTACAAGACTGCAACTTAAAACCAAACCTTAGCAGCATCCTATATATCTCTATCCTTCATTTCTGAACACGAGCCTTGGCCTCCCAAATTCATTTTCCGAAGCTTTCCAAAATCGAAGCAGCACCCCATTTCACCACTGCCTCTCATATCTCAGAATCAAACTAAAAGGTAATAAAAAAATTCCTCCAATTTTTCCAGTGCATGATTAATGTACAAGAACTGTAAACACTCATGCATGTTTGCTATCCATGCATGAGTCCTGGATCCGTGAAACATCCGAGAGAAAGATGGTGAAATCACCAATTTATAGATCTATAAAAGTATTATGCTCCTGTGTATTAACTGTCATGCATTGTCACATCCCGGCCCGGGCGATACCACTTCCCGGGCCCGCTCCACCACCGTAGCACGATATTGTCCGCTTTGGGCCTCGACCACGCCCTCACGGTTTTGTTTTTGGGAACTCACGAGCAACTTCCCAGGAGGTCACCCATCCTGAAATTGCTCTAGCCCCCTTCTCGCTTAACTTCGGAGTTCCTACGGAACCCGAATCCAGTGAGCTCCCAAAAGGCCTCGTGCTAGGTAGGGATGAGAATATACATTTAAGGATCACTCCCTGGACGATGTGGGATGTCACATGCATCCCTATATCTAAAATTTCATCAATGTTCATGTAATTTTCTTTGCTGCTTGCATGTGTTCATGAATATAATCTCTCGAGTCAAGCATGTGCATAACTGAATCTGAATCCAGCCTTGATGAACCGTGCCCTTTATGCTACTTGGATCCCCAACTTCTCAGCAACCCCAATGTAAGCAATCCTAAACCCAACTTTTAGATTTTCTGCATGCTTCTGAACTTCTGCACTCTTTATTGATTGTGCATGCCATTTATGTTGGTGAATGAATATTGAATGTATGAATCCACACGTAGTTGAGATTAGGCTGACACAGTTCCGAATGAAACTTGTAATCACAAATCAAAAACCTAATTACATAAGAAAAATAACAAGAACTAAAAACTGCACTTTTTTTGTTCAATTTTCTTATTTTTTTAATTTGATTTGTTGTTGTTGTGTGTGTGTGTGTGTAATTGAAATAAAAGCAAGAAAATAAAATAAACAAAAAGAAACAGAAGAGTTAGAAAAATTGGGTTGCCTTCCAATTAGCGTTTTAGTTAACGTCTTTAGCTAGACGGACTTGAATGAGTTAGTGATCACGTTACTTGTTCTCTCATAATTAGCCACTTCTTTGCACCATCGTAGGTCAGCAGTATGTACGACGCGAATTGATGTTCTATGCATTTAAAACCAGTGGGTGAGCTTTTCTCGGCCACCCTTCTATGAGAATGAGTCTTTGTAAACAAATAAGGTCCCTCAACTCTCTTCCAGTGAGGTTTTGGTCTCTGTTGAAATGGCTTCCATTTTGTATTTAACACCACAATTTTTGCACCGGCTGGATTTCTCTATGAGGAATTTGGCTGCCTTTTTTTTCTTCCCATTGTAAAATGTAGCCTGCTCAATGGGTTTGCACTGAATTTCTTCAATTATGATTAACTTTGCTAGTTCACTGTCTGTTATAGCAGCAGATTTTGAATTTGAGTGAACATCCATCTCCAACATGTCAATTTTAATGTATTTCTGCACCTCAGTTGCTTTGTAGCCTCATGACAAGTTGTGTCTAACATGTGGACAAGTTTGGGGGTGGATTTTGGAGAAATAATTTCACAATTAGCAGGTGGTGTTTCTTCCCTTGGGCGTGACTTGCTGGCAGATTGCTCTTCCATTTCTGCACCAATTTCCTCTTGTTCATCATATGCTTGAATTTGAAATCCTTGATTGGTTCTTTCAATATATAATTCAGATGATTCCAACAATATAAAGATTTTGTCTTCCACTGAAAGTTCTTGTGGTACATCAAGCTGCTCAAAAAACTGTTGGTTACATGCCCACATAAAATAAAGATGCTTTTTCAAACCTGGATTATAGAACTCTGAATAGGGATCATTCCAATGCCTTTTGAGTTGTTTCTCATATTGATATGTTTTTCGACAAACTCAGGAAAACAGTCTCTTTTGGGGCACTTCAAAATATCATGGCTCTTTAAACAGCAAAGAGCACAAACTGTAGGTTTAAATCCATAAAATCCATTTTCTGCTAAAGAAACCCATAAAGGCAATCCTTCTGTTGGTAACTCCATTATTGAATTGTTCTCAAAATTAACAAACAATAACCTACAAAAATAAAAATAAAATCAACAACTAGATAAAAAGATATTTACAAAAATAATTAACTAAGAATATGATAAACACAAATTATTTGAAACAATCCCTGGCGACGACGCCAATTTCTTGATCGGGATTTTACCGCTACCAAAAGTAGGGATAAAAACACTCAAAAATACTTGCAAGAGAACAAGGCATTAGTAGTATAGCGGCTCAAGTAAGGTTGTTTTCCACAAGGATTGAATAAATAATTTGTATTTAAACTAATTCTTAATTAACTATTTAAAACAAGATTTGGAAAAGGTTGATTTTGAATTTAAAAATAATCAAAACAAATTTTAAAATAAAATAAAAGAAATTAACTAGAGAGCAGTTTAAAGAAAATCAATTTGTAAAGGCCTAGGGTTTCGCCGTCTCCTTAACAATCCTATGCAATTTTACCAACTACTTATGAATTTCTACATACATGCTTTGAAGGTTAGGTTTTCCTAATACATATTTTCCTCGTGATATTCAAGCGAAAATGTATATCTAATATGCAACTCGTCTGTGATATTCAGATCAAATATGAACATGCAAGACTCATTAAGCTTTGTGAAAACCCTTTGAAAAATCATGCAACCCTTAAGAGCGTGATGTTCGCCTTAAGTGAACTTACAATTATTAACCACAAGAAGCAATACTCAATTACTCGGTGATATTTCGACTGAATTGCATCTAATTACTTATCTAAAAACCCTAATTGCATCGATTCATAAGCAATTGAATAAAAATTACATATTCATGCTAAGGCTCAAGGCTTTGTCCTAGCAAATGAAATTTAGTTACGAAGAACCATAAACAAAATTTTATTAAAAATAAGGATAGAAAAGACCTAGAAAATAAACTTGAATCCAAAAGTTTTACGTGCTCTCCTCCCCTAATCTTGCGTGGAGAACCCTAATGGTTAAATATCCTTATTTATACTACTAGAAAATAAAACCCTAAAAGGTCTTCTAAAAATTAGGAAACCCAATAGAATAAGATAACTTGGAAATTCATTCTTATTTTAACTTTGGAAAATCTGCCAAGCCACAAAGAATCTCACGTTTCTGGATCTTTAGGGGTCCAAAATAGGCCCAAAACAACTAGAATTAAAGTTTGAGATGTCCCGAACATAATTGCTGAAGGCCTCGAACTCAAAAGACATCATCTTGGACGCCAAAAAGCCCAAAGAATCCAAAAATGGCAGTTTGACAGCACTGTGCGCTGCTCCTTTATTTCATCGCCATAAATAAACCGTTGGATAGAAAATTATGAAACTTTGATACGAACAAGTTGAGAGACACATGAACATCCTCAAACTGAAATCACTCCAAAATTCATCCGTTTGACTACTTTTTGCTCCAGAGGAAGTCGAATGTCCTACATTGAAAATATAATTCAAAGTATCAAAATCTCACCAAAATAATCACTAAATTATAACTAAGAATAGGATAAAATATATAGTATAATATCAACTCATCAATTGGCACGAGAATTGACGTTAAAGTGTGAAGACAGAGAGTCTATAGAAAGTCTCATTTTTAGAGTCTCCTTAACATCAATGTTGTATAATATAGACACGAAAATATGCGTTAAAATATGAAGTGACAGAAAGTCTATGAATAGTCTCATTGAGTCTTTTTAGCATTTCTTATGACGAAAACATACAACATACGTAGCTTTTAACTGTAATTAAGTTGATTGGATCAACGTGACTAGTATACAAAGGTTGTAATCAAATCAATCGAAATCCTTCACTTCTAATTTTGCGCTAAGGCATTCCCAATGAAAACCATATACAAAATGTCTTATTCTCTTTTGGCACTTAAACTCGAGTTCTCCTGTTGTCTTGAAATGAAAACCATACATTATACCTGCGAAGTTTTACTTCTGAATAAGTAGAAAACACGACAGAGGTTATTGCAAAAACCAAACTTAAATATTTTGCTATAAGGGGCAAAGAACAGTAGATTTCACGTTGTCAGGTTCCACTGTGGCATAAAAAGTGATATAATTGGGAAATGTGATAGCTTCTTTCCGTCCACATTTCTTGTAACTGCAGAGACTTGACCAGACCAACGACACGGGGAAAGGTAAAAAATATTCAGCCAGAAATTCTCGCTCTTTCTTTTCAGGCATCTGCCCTTTTCTTTCTAAATTGGGTACTCTTTTTCTCTCTCAGTCGATTCGTTTCTTCAAAAATCTACCTTCTTCAGGTTTTTCTTCGATTATAACGACGACCCTTTTCCTGGATCTTCATCTTGCTTCGGATTTGGGTGGCTAGAGGAATTTTCTGGGTGTGCGGTGGAGGCATGGGGAGGCTATTTGTGGTGAGTCTCGAGGGGAAGATCTACAGCTGCAGGCACTGCCGGACCCATCTTGCTCTTTGTGAGGACATAGTTTCCAAGGTTGTTATTTTGATCTTTTACAATCTTTTAATCCGCAACAATTTATTCCTTTTTTGTGATTTTCTGCTGATTTTTCCATCCGGGTCTTGATTAATTGTTTTTTTTTTTTGTGAGATGATGTGCATGTTCTTTGACGGTGTAATTGGTCAACTCTATTACTTGGTCTGCTTTTGTGATTAATGTTATTAGCAGAAGATCTGGTTAAGTATGTCGAAGTTTCTTAGGTGGTTGTGTCTTTTTTGTGAGCTTGATTGACTATGATCTAGATAATAGAGGAATGTTCAGTAGGGTGTCCGTCCGTTGAAGTATATGGATTTGATGATAAGGGATGTTTTTGGAGGCATTTGGATCCTATATCATAAGGTGGAACTTGTATCAAGGACCAACATGATGCTGCATTTTATTGTTTCTCTTGAAGACCGGAAGTGCCGGAAGAACTTGGTTCTAGTTTTTAGTGAAGAGGACAGTTAGAACTTAATTGAAAACTTATCCTCTTTTCGACTGAGAGAGGACATGGATTGGTGGTGTATGGTGTAGCTGTTAGAAACTTAGAATTCTGGTTATTTTGCTTTTCATAGTTTTCATTGTTCATTGCTTTCAAATGCGCCTTTACGTCCATGTCCACAACTAGTTTTAGAAGCATTTGTCCGCGAATGAGTGCATCGGTATTGTCTCGAGTAATATAATGTAAGAGAACGTAATGCTCTACTTCGAATGAAATGAAAGATGGTTATGGTCTGCGCTGTCGTTAAAGTTTTGACGACAAGGTATGAAACAACGATGATTATTGAATAGTTCAGTATAACTAAGGCTTGTTCTGTTCTTCGTTGTTGCGATTGCCACTTATTTTCCCTTTTCATTTGGAGTCAAATAACTCTTGATTGGTAATTTCAAATTTGAAAACAAGCGCGTTTTCTGACTACATGTTTTGCCTGTGTTTCATTCAGTCTTTCCACAGCAGGCACGGGAAGGCATATCTCTTCAGTAAGGTGTAAGTTTTTCTTAATATTCGGACACCTTTACCATGTCTGATATGGGAGTTACAGACGAGATGTTGAAATGGTGAAAGACTATTCTGTTTGTTTTTACCCGTGATCAAGAAACATATATCGATTGCATGTGTGATTTATTGATCATATGATACTGGTCTATTTCCATTTCAATGAAAATCTACTTTCTTTTCTTGTGTGTGTATATATATTATATATATAACGAGAGAATTGCCGCCAATAGCCTCCGGCTCTCAGTCTCAGTCTTATTTTTCATTTGTAGTCTGTCAAATTATGTCTCAACGTCGCTGAAAGTATGGAAGGTGGGGGATAATGCAGTCTGAAATAGTATAATAAGTGCACGTTTGCAAGAACATTCAACGAAATTTGTCACTGAGCCGTATATGCTTTGCAATTAGTTGGTTTTAGATATGTGATTCGCATCTCCAATCATATTACAGAGTGAACGTATTCTCCGGAGAGTGTGAAGATAGATCGATGATGACTGGACTGCACACAGTTGCTGACATTTTCTGCGTTGGGTGTGGATCGATAGTGGGGTGGAGATATGTAAGATCATGAGCCATGATTAGAACTATCATGATTTATACACTTCTTTTTCTGCTGTTATTCGTTTTGATGGTTTCTTTTAGGAGACTGCCCACGACAAGAACCAGAAGTACAAGGAAGGAAAATCCGTACTCGAGCGGTCAGTAGACATGCGGAGAAAGAACATTTAGCATTCTAATCTAGGGGTGTGATATCGACACACTCTTTTTTACTTCTCTCATACCTTGTTGGATTTTGGCCGTCGGATCGGATGAATTGAAGAAGATCTAATGGACAGAAAGTAGTAGGGGTGTGTGAGAAGTAAAAAGAAGTGTGGATAGCACACCCCTCTAATCTAATCTGAGTTTTGTGAAAATAAGTTTGTGAGCTTCATTCTTGAGCAGGGTTAAGGTGTCGGGTCCGGACGGAAACAATTATTGGGTCAGTCACGAAGCACAAGTCGGTAGCAGCGATGCGGATGATGCTTGATCGATGACCCCCCGTACATACTCAACTGTACATTCTTCAAATATCATTGTTCTTCTTCAACTCGTGTGAATTAGAAGCTCGTAATTCCTGAATTTAGGCAACTATCTGAACTTGCCTTCAATAACAGAATCGTAAAACATTTGATTGTGTTCGAATTTGATCTTCTTGTATGTATCCTCTCTTTAAATGCAATCTCTAGTTCAATAAAATTCCCACTTGCCCTCACCTTTGTGATTGATCGAAGATAGATTTGCTCGTCTAGCGTGTGTGATCGAGGCATTCTTAGCAAACATCGGTGGTATACTTATCTATCTCTCTCATTACGTTAAGACAGATTTTTTCGTGTTTTCAATACGGGTATGAATCACGGTTATCGTTGATTCTGTTTGAATTCCTAATTTGGTCATTTTCTCATCTTATTTTCCAAGGACTTCTATAGTTAGCACATCAAGAAACAGAAGCAAAAATAAACCGACTCGTACATCTTCATTCGCCAAAATAAATCCTTACAATCCGGCGGGAAAAAACAGTTTGCTGACGTCGAAATTTCCTTTCAATCGTACAAGGGGACCCCACAAAATCAATAAGCACCTACCTTTTTCTTTTTCTTTTTTAGGAGAAAATGGGAAATTTATGAATAGTCTACGTAAGAGGAAACTGTAACAGTCATTTAACTTTAACTCAATTAGAACAATAATTTCTCAACTTAAAATTCATAACCATTAGTCTCTCAACTCATCAAAACATGCAACTATGGTCTTTCAATAAAAAATCCAATTACCATTAGTCATTCAACTTTAATTCAACTGGATAAATGATACCTCAACTTTAATCCAATTAGGGCAATGGTTCCTCAAACTTTAATCCAATTATAGCACTACATAACTCATTTTGATAAAATTCTAAGAAGTTGACGAAAATGATCATAGCTACACGTTTTGATAAGTTGAGAGACCAATGGTAATGAATTTTTAGTTAAGAGACCATTGCTTCAATTTGATTAAAGTTGAGGGACCACTGCTATAATTTACTTCATAAGTAATGCCGGGGACAAATTTAAATATAATATTATATTAAATATAAAAAGGGTAAATAGTAGCTTAATTATGCATTTGGGGTTTGGGCAACTTATAATTTTACCAATTTAAATGGATGTAACTTTGACATGAAGAAAAACATGTAAACTGCAAGATGCATCCGACGAAGGAGTCTGTCGGATATTGAACATAGCCAGTTGGAACAGCAAACAAGTGCCGGAACCAAACTACTCTGCATTGGCTTACCGGTTAGCCCCGGGGTAACATGGCCAGGCGGTTGAATCAGGCAGAAAAGTCGGCTCCGGCTACAATGTGCAAATCTTTCACTTGAGATGAAATCAATCGAAGGGTCACAAGAACGACCAAATCACTAGAGTGAATAAACCATTCGCTCAGCCAGCTCTTCACCTACAACTCTCATATATCTGTGCAGCTGGAGCTCCAAGTAACTCCTTTTTGAAGAACCAAAAGCGAACTTTATATCCTTCAACGAAAAACAGTGTAGCAAGTAAATGAATGCACGAAGGTATCTGGATTTTGGGTGGGGAGGTCTGAAAATTCTATGATGCTTGAGTTTACATACCTTGAATCTCACACGAGATCCATTCAACCCAATTAAAATGTTATCGATATCTCCATCTTCCACATCAACAGATACCAGATTTTGTTCCTTGTCTGAGCTTTCATATTCAACGTCGCTTGCTCCTTCATCGTCAAACATAGGAAAATCATTTGTGTCTTCTTTCCTGATGTCATCATGCTGCACTTCCATGACTTCTTCAGAAACATGAGGTGGCATGGACTCTCTATCTTGTGAGACGGAAACATCCGACAGAACAGCATACCGCTTTTTATCAAGCAAAGGCTTGGCAATATGAAAAGGAATCCACCTGGAGTTAAATTTCAGTTTGTAAGTCACTGAAAAACTTTGAATTCAGGACACAAGAAAATTTTCTTGATTTATATGAAAATATTGAAAAGTAATGATTTCCATCGTTTGTAAATAAAGTTGACATTGGTCTCATCTGAAAACTTCAGCTCGCATGTATATAATTATCAAGAGAAGTAACAAAGAGGACAAATGTATAAAGGAAGAATTTTCAACCTCATTAGTAAATTGAAACAATTAACAGCTTTCCATGGTCAGCTGCTACAAGTGAAGGGGAACTTACCGGTAACGGAGCGGACAGAGTAACTCAGACGGGCAATATGCTGCTTTGTATCTCATCTTACTGCAAGAGTGAATGTAATAACCGAGATAATAATACTGGAGAGTAGAGCAATGGGCTTTATTTTCTTTCACCCAATTTATTTCTTGTAGTGCTGAATACTTTCCAGGTGATAGGAAGGCAAAATCTGGGTCCCAAAATAAGTATTTACTCGACAAACATCTAGGGAGGATATCTATAACACCAACTGCAATAAGCTTGCCATCAACGACATATTGCTGATGGAAAGAACCAAAGCCACAAGGTGGAACTGTTCCATCACCTTTTGGAGGCACATAATTTAAGGGAGTATCAACCAGGAACCTCTTATACGAGCTTTCAGTAACATGCGCGGGGGTATCATTATGCACCACTATCTGATACCGTCTATATAAAGCATACTCTTCTGAATCAAAACTGGACCTTCTCAAATGAATCTCAAGCCTATGCCTCTTTACCAGAGCATTTTGAGAGCTATGTGTCACACTGCACCCTTTACTTTCAGACCCGGCAGCAGATCCTTTAGAGATGTTAACAGTTTGAGCACTTTCGTACAAGGAAGCTTGTTTTGTGGCAGAATAAAAATTTAAATGTCCGTTGCAAGCCCTGACTAACAGACCAGATGTTTTTGCCAACTGATTCAAGTAACTCTCTAGCTTTTCAGCAATAAGTTTTGGAGATGGCCCTTTTTCATCTGTAATATGTGTCGACAATCTTCCTTGGTGGACATCCTTCTCACCTGGTAATGACCTCCTCATAGTAGCCGCTATTTGGAATGCAATATTGCTCGAGTATAACAGATCTTTGGATCCTTCAACCAATAGCTTTCTTTTGGCTTGTAAAACCTTTTTAACAATAGCTTTTGGAAATTGAATGTCAGGGAATTCCCCATTTTCAGAGCAACCACGAACGGCATTATCAACTTGATCTGATAAGTAATGCATAATGTTTTCTTCTCCACCCTTCTCTTCATTGTTTTTGGAACAGGATTCTTTTGCAGCTGAGCTTGAAACTTCGAGATGGGTATGGCTGCGTGTGTCCTTAGAGGCATTTGGGTTCTCTATACACTCCCCTGGTTTCTTACATTCCAAGGTACCTTCTAAGTACCTAGGCATAGATCATTTTCAGTGATCAGGATAAAGTATAAATCTAAATAAACATATGTTTGGTAGAACTTAATAGTGATACGAAGATCATAATAAAATTACACTACTGATAACTGAAAGTAATCGTCATCAATTAGTCCATGACCCACTCAAAACCTTGGAAAATTGCAAAATACGACATTAGAATTTTCTTTAAAGCAGATTCGGTGCAGCAACCTTGAAAGATCATCAAACATTATCTTTGGAGGGGTTCTATATTGTAAATTAACTGATGAATTATTCTAAACATACCAAAAGAATGATCATTCCCAATCTACACGCAACAACACTGAAAAATGTGCTTTTTGGGGAGAGGTGGAAGAATAAAAGACAACATAACTATACCTTTGCATTCGTCTAGACACCCGCTCTTGCTCTTTAGAAGAAACAAAATCACACGCTCTCAGACGAATAGTATAAGCAGGGCAGCATGTTCTTTCCATGTCGGGTTTGTAAAGGAAACAACCAGATCGCCTCCAACCCCGGTCAAGAAGATCTAAACCGAGACTCATTAAAATATGTACACAATAAAGAAATCATGCCAGTAGAATAACAGTAGTATTGTTCACAAAATATAAATAGCAGCCAATAAAAAACCAACCTTGGTAGTCATCAATCGTAATGCTATGTGCCCACAAACCTGAAAAATCAAAGACAAGTTAAGAATGTAATCAGAAACATTAAATTCATCCAAACACGGGGACGGAAAATAGAGCTATAGTTAGCAAATCAGCATTGGCCTAACATCCCAACTCTTTCTGTCCAATTCAAATCGCTTATAAACCTCATAACTAATTTGCAAATTGATCACAGTATCTTGTATTCATGGAATTAAACACTATGATTCAAAACTACAAATTTTTCGAGGATTCGCAACGACTACTGAATGAACAGCAACCATCCGATGAATAAAATCAACTTTAAAGGCCTAATATTTTCACACAGCTCCATTAATCAAGATCAAAATTCCAAACTTGTTCAAATTCTAATTAGCAAACTGGATTACGAACTTAAACCCAAACAAATTACGACAGAGAGAGACGAACCGTGAGCGATACTGGTGCGAGCAGGGGATTTGCAGTAGCCGCAGGAGCTTTTGTTTTCGCCGCAATCCACCACCACGCTTTCCCCTCTGTGGTTACTGCCGCCGCCGCCGCTGCTTCTGCTGCTACTGCTCGCCTCGCCCTTCTTCATCTTCCCCGCCATTTTCGGATTCGATCCTCTCTCTAGTCTCAGCTCTGCCTCTGCATCGGATCGGAGGTTCTGGACCGCGTTTTAGCTTCCAAACGACGTCGTGGCGGCGCTCGATAACCAGCTATACGAGTACGACGATCCTCCCTTCTTCTCTAATGATCTCGCCGGCCGATTTTCAATTGGGCTTTAATTCTTTACTTCATTTGTGTATCTAACTTGTTTTGTTCTTTATAAATATTTGGGTAAAGCGTGGATATTCTCTGAATTATCACAAAAATTAGGTTTCTGAATTATATTTTTGATAAAAACAAGTTCATAAATTCATTAAAAATTATTAATTTCATTTCTGCTATTATATTCAAAGTTATTTTATCTAATTTTTTGTCAACTGAAATCACTTAACACACTTTATAGTGTAATACCGTTATTTTCTCGCCTATAAACCTTTAACATTTCATATAAATTGCGAATCTAACATCTAATTTAATCTCCAAAGTTAACTTACATTATTTTTTTAATGAAAAACTACTAATTTACATTCCAAAGTTAGCTAAATACACTATTTCTTTATGAAAAACTATTAATCTACCATCCAATGTGTATTACATGCAATTACAGTGACTTAAATTGACGAAAAATTGAATATAATATTTTTTATTATAATATTAAACATGTAATTAATAGATTTTTATAATTCAAGGACTGATTTTTCTGAAAAATAGTTTAGAGACCTAATTTTCACTAAGGTGATAATTTAGAGACTAAATTAACAGTTTACCCTAAATTTTTAAAGAAAATTGCCAAATTTGTGGTGAATTTAACTACAATTACTCTTCGCTAGAGGTGAATTTTTTTTTGTCAAATTGCCATGTCAACCCAATTGCCAAATGTGTCATATCAATTTTGTGCCATTTAGTAATGGTACAATATTGTACCGTATCAAAATTTCATGGAACGGTATTGATAATGAATATCATTACCACGGTATTATCGTACCGTACTAAACATTTAATATAATATATAATTAATAACACATATTTATAATATTCTAATAATTTGAAACTAAAACCCTAGAGACACAAACTACTATCTCTCTCATTTCAGGCTTTCAACCGTTTTACACTTCTACAGCCAAACCCACTTCTACTTCTATTCTCTTTGTTGGAGACACAAACTCAATCTTCAAAAAGTTCAATGTCTCCTCAAAAAGCTTTAACATCTCAAACTTGAAGAATTGATCAATAAATTTTACTTTTTGTATTTTAGTTTCAATTTTCGTTTTGTTTGAAACTTTAATTTCTATTTGTTTTGGTTCGTAACTTCTATTTGTATTGTAAGCTTAATTTTCATCATGAATCTTAATGCATCATTTGAATTATTGTGTGTGAATTGTAAATGATGAATAATATATGAATTTAGGCTACAATGTATGAGATAAAGGTACAATAAAAAGTTTTGCCCTTGAATTGGGTTAAAAAAGTAAAGTAAAAACAAATTTTGTCCCAAAACAAAGTGGCAATTACCATTGTCATACTATGCCAACCGAACATTTGGCAATACCAAACTTCAATATACTGAAAGTTTGGTATGGTAATGGTAATAGATTTTACCAAACCGAAAATTTGGTACAGTAATTGGTATGAGGGTTTTGGTACGGTAACCATACCGTACTCACCCCTACTCTTTGCAAGTATAGTCAATCTCAGATTTGAGAGAATTTTAAAAGATAAAATCCTAGTGTAGTTAATTAATTTTTTTAAATGATTTTAGAATCCATGTAAATTTAGGTATAGTCTATTGAGATTTTATTAGAGATTTTAAAGTCCATCCAAATATAAGTGTATTAAAAAAATTAAGATTTTAGAGGATTTCAATAAGTTGTGGATTTTGTAGGATTTGAGAACAAAAAGTATACATAACTAAGACAAGAATTCAACCTCACCCCCTAGTATTTCAAATCTTTTTCCATCTAGGACAATCCTCAAATCTCTACCAACCCCAACCACACACAGGTACCACCATAAACTTTGGTAGAATATATTTTTGTAAGCATTTCATAGTATTGTACATAGTTTGGGCTGGGTTTTTTTTTATGCATTCTTGAGTAAGAGGAGAATCACATTGATGCTCAACGATTAGAACCCAATGTAGTGTTCAACATCGTTGAACCCTACTCTACAAAATACTAGTTTGAAGCATTCAAGGATATATCATATATAGAATTTTGGTTAATAATGGAAAAATGAAGTTAGAGCCAGGCTTGGTTTACTGCAAGGTGTGCAAGGGTGCATGTAACAGTTTATGATACTAATTTCCTGTATAATTATGACCCCTAGACCTTAATTAGACATGTATGATCATAAAAGGAAATGATCAATCTAGGATTTTGGTTAATAATACTCTCTCGCCATTCTGATTTTTTAATGTCTCTGGTACTACAAGCACTACTGAAGTACCACATTGTATGTCTCTGGCAAAAAGGTAGTCGGTGGTGATGGTTGTTGATGATGTAGTGCTCAAAAGCTCACTAAAGTTATGTTCATCTATCAATTAAGAGAGATGGAGTCGTGATTGTGTGAAAGAGGACCTGAAAATAGAGGGGATAAAATGGATATTGAGTACACTAGGGCAAAGGGAAAATATTTTTCTTTTTTTTTTGTTTTCAATAAAAAAAATTATATGAAAATCCACCAAAATCTACAAACCAAATCTATTCAAATTCTTTAAAATTCATGTGAATTTTGTAGGAGTCTTTTAAATCATCCTAAATCCTATCAAATATATCATTTTTAAAATCCTTTAAAATCTTAGTTTCACTACATTCTTTCCCCTTCTTATTTGTATTTATTTTATTTCAGTGAGAAAAAGGAATAACCAGCCAAAAAAAATAAAATAATTGGAGTATTTATATGGTCATACATGCAGGAATCCCTTCCCAAGAGGGATCCCTATTTTAAAAAAAAAAATGGGGATCCCCTCTTGACCGTTAGATTTGGCTTTAATGAAATTCTGTGGTTGAGATTCTGTAGCCTTTGATTTAATCTCAACCACAAAATTTCATTAAAGTCAAATCTAACGGTGAAGAGGGTATTCCCATTTTTTTTGAAAAATGGGGATCCCTCTTGAGAAGGGGCCTGCATACATACATATTTAAAAGTTCACTATACATGTTACTAGCCTCTAAATATGCGCTCAAGCACGTGTCAATTGCCGATACATAACTTTGATATTTTAAATTAGAATGTGAATAATTTACTAATTAATCAAGGGAACTTTAACGAAAAATTTCTGATACTTTTTACTTTAACGAAAAACTACATATTTACACTAAAAAGTCAATCATGCTACTATTCACTTTACCATTTATTTTGTTATTATTTTTAAAACTCAAAATTTTTAAGTCATTTTCATTAGTTTTCTTATTAATGAATCCTTGATCAACCCTAATCTTCTACAACGCGTTCATGTCTTTACCTATCTCAAGAAAATTAACTGAAAGAGAAAGACATTATTCCAAAACTCTAATTGAGATATAACATAATTGAAGCTCATATCTCTATATGAATTAATTTAGAAATTTTAAATTCAAATCATCACACATCTAAAGAAAACTTTTTTTTCTTGCACATTAGTGAAAAGAAAGATAAAGGGAAACTTCTCAATTTAATTAATGTGACTACTGAAATTTTCATAATTACAAATAGTATTAAACATAATCAAGAGGAATTCTTTGATTGTCACCAATACGACTACATACCCAAAGCTACAATACAAGGGCATCGGGCAAGGAGGAACCAAATGGACATGATAGACCGTCATTGTGACATTCTAATTCAGTAACATAATATTATGTGAAGTAAGAATAACTGTAGAAAATGATTTATTGTCGTTTCATTCATTCTTAAACATTCAATATATATTGAGTACAAATACACAAATTAATTATAATTCAATGAACTTAATCTAGAAGATTTAGGGTTTAGGGTAAACCTAATCATCATCATACAACGAACCTAATTAAGACAATAAATCTAATATAGAAGATTACAAAGAGATTTAAAAAATAAAACAATCCCACTAATACTAACACGTAATATTATATTATTAGATTAAAACACTATTATAATAGTTTACGCGATTCATCTAAGTTGCTCTCACGACGGGACTTCTTCTACTTGTAAGTGGAGTACTATTCACACGAAAACAAAACAAAACAATATTCATCTTCACCAAACCAAGAAAATCCTCGAAGCCATACATCAAAATTACACGGGCTTAACAGCAAATACAACCTCTTCAAAATTCGAATTTTTTTTTAAAAGGAGGGCATTATCGTGATTATCTACCCACCAAAACCCACAACCTGAAAACGTAGGCTTTAAGTGAGAGAGACAACAAAACTTGCACGGTCCGCACGTCCATTCATTTTCCCGATTTCGGACTCCAAACCTCTCCTAAATTACCATTCAATGCCACTCCTCCTCTTCCCCCTCACTCTCTCTCCATCTCCGTTGTGAAATCTCCGATCTTCCGAGCTTTCTCACTGCAACTCCCGCTCGCCTCCGCAGCCTCTCGAGCTGAGTTTCGCAAGCGGTTCCTCCGAGCTCAATCTCTCTTCTCGTCTAGTTTCCTCTACACTCGAGAGCTCCGTTCCTCAACAATGGCGGTTCCGGTTCCTTACAGCTGAGGACTCTCCAAGATTTCATATTTCTCAGCGTTCTCACACTCCTACGAGCTCTGGAGGCGATTGGAAGAAAACGAGGCCGAAATGCCGACGCAGCCTTCGAATTTGTGCACCGATTGGCCTCGGTTTCAGATCTAACCGCTGTTGATCTTCATTTCGGCTACGACTGCGAGGCGTTTTCTTTGAGAATGGTTGCTTGAGCGGGTGGTTGGAAATTAAAGTTTTAAATTTTATAAAATTATCGGTGAACTTTGCGTTTATAGCGATGAATCGGAGTTTTAGGGCACAGGACTCGCAAATGCAAGCGATGATTAAGCAGAGACAGCAGCTCAGAGCCTCGGTGAGGAAGGAGAAGGAAGAAGAGCTCGCGTTGTTCCTAGAGATGAAGAAGCGCGAGAAGGAACGGAACGATCTTCTTCTCAACAGCTCCGAAGAGTTCGATGCACCATCAGGTATAAAGATTTTAATTTTCGTGTGCAATGTAGAGGATTTCGAATTCCGAATTCGTAATCTGTAATATGCTTTTTTGCTTGAATCGATGCTAAAATAGTTTAAACTGAATTTCGATGTTAAATTTGTTTAGAAATGTTTCTTATTTTGTGCATTGATATTGATTAATAAGGTTGCTTCTGATCTGGTAACTTTGACATAGCAGGGGCGAAACCCGGAACTTCTCCCATTTTCAGTATTTCCTCATCAACGCCGGCACCTCCACGCAAGACTGGCGCTGATGATTTCCTCAATTCTGAGAATGACAAGAATGATTATGATTGGTAATGCCAGAATTTGTTTTACATTTGTATGCTTATGATTCCGAAATTTGTCCTGTGTGTTATGAAATTTGTTTTACATTTGTATGCTTAAAATGCATATTAAATTTCAGTTTAGCGTAGATGCTATTAGGTACTGATAAGTTTTGTCTAAGTTGGTATTAATTATTTTATTCTCCTTTCAGGCTTTTAACTCCACCCGGGACTCCTCTTTTTCCTTCATTGGAGTTGGAATCACATAAGACCGTAATGAGTCAGCATGGATCCCCAAAGGCTCGTCCCACTGCACTCAAATCTAGAGTAAGAATTTCCTTTTCAACTGGGTTTCAGTCCTACATCTGATCGGGTTGTAATTTATTTATAGTATGTGAAAGGGAGTCGATAGTCCTCTTTAAAGTAGAAGCCACCCGTTTCATTATGATAATTGATTTTGAGGAATCTCCTATTTTCTCTGCCAAGTAATAGTTATGTTGGAGTGCTGTTAATCTTTCAGAACAAGGGTTACATTAGGAAGCAGAAAAGTTGCAAAAGATATCCTCGGTATATGGCGCTTAAATGGTAGTTATATGAACATCTGAATTATTGACATTCAGTCTCATCTCTTAACTTAGAACCTTCATTTAAGAGAAAACGACTTATCTATAGCATCTAACTTAGAAAAGATTCAACAACTATTGAGCTTAGAATGTAGTAATTCATAGAAGATGCTGCTTCTCTCCTTTATCAGTCTCTATAAAAAGGATAAATTACGTGGTGGTTTTCAGTTTATGACTTTTGAGTTTTAAATTCTAATTGTGCTTGAGTTTCATGTTGTATTACTTAGTCATTTCTTCATTGTGTCATAGTTAGCAAACCCCCAGCCAGAGCCTGCTGCTAGGAGCAGCTTAGTGTCCAGACAATCAACTTCTTCCCCTGGGCTAAGTTCTTCAAGTTCAGGGACGCGCAGGCCTTCATCGTCCGGTGGTCCAGGATCAAGACCTGCAACACCAACTGGACGATCCATCTTGCCTTCAGCACCTAGGCCTTCAAGATCGTCAACACCTACTTCTCGAGCAACCTTGCCATCAAACAAGTCCATAAATTCTGCACCTAAGTCTACGGTTCCCACAACTAGATCGACAACTCCTGCAAATAGATCGACTACTCCTGCGAATAGATCGACAGCTTCTGCAACTAAATCTACCGTTCCCTCAAGATCCTCTACACCTTCAAGGTCTACTGCAAGATCTTCAACACCAACTTCCAGACCCACTGTACCCCCACCCAAGTCTGCATCAAGAGCATCAACACCAACTCGACGACCGTCCGTGCCATCCCTTACACCTAGTATATCAGCTCCTCCATCAAAGTCCTCACCTTCAGTTTCGAAGCCAGCTCCTACAGCAGCAAGAAATCCAGTGCCATCACGTGGTGCATCCCCAACAGTGAAGTCCAGACCATGGAAGCCCTCAGAAATGCCTGGTTTCTCACTCGAGGCCCCACCAAATTTAAGGACAACACTTCCTGACAGACCACTTTCAGCCACTAGAGGTAGGCCTGGAGCACCCAGTTTTCGATCATCTTCCGTTGAGCCTGGTCCTAATGTAAGACCAAGACGGCAATCATGCTCTCCTTCAAGAGGACGGGCTCCCAATGGCATTAGTCATACAAGTGGGAGCTCTGTTCCTGCATTCAGTCGTGGACATTCTAAAGTTATTGACAATGTGAGCCCTGTTTTAATGGGAACAAAAATGGTCGAGAGGGTAATAAATATGCGGAAACTGGCACCACCAAAGCAAGAGGATAAGCATTCTCCTCATGGTAACCACTCCGGCAAGTCAGCGTCATCCCCAGACAGCTCAGGCTTTGGTAGATCACTCTCAAAGAAATCCCTTGATATGGCTATACGCCACATGGTAAGCATATTATTCCATTTTATGAGTCGCTATACATCCCCACATGAGTTGAGTTTAGAATGCCTGCAAAGTTGTGCATGCTAACTCTGCGGAAGTATCTCATATTTTATCTCGTTCGCTCCCAGTTTGCTTGCTACGCAGTCGATATTTACTTTCCTTTAGAGAAAAAGATTTTATTCAAGTTTGGTATATTTTATGTTAACCTGATTCAACTGTTGGTTGCAGGACATAAGGCGATCCATTCCAGGTAGTTTACGACCGTTGATGACAAATATTCCTGCATCCTCAATGTACAGTGTGAGATCAGGGCCTGCACGAAGCAGAACAATTAGCGTTTCAGATTCTCCTCTTGCCACTAGCAGTAATGCTAGCTCCGAAGTTAGCGTAAACAACAATTGCCTTTGTTTAGATGGGAGCGAAATAGAAGATGGCAGTGAGAAAGGTGGTCGATCTCCTGCCAGTGTGCGTGTTAGGTAATCGATTGGATGAGCTACCATCGTCCCACATAAACTGCATCTCTAATCTACCTCATGTTTTTATATTTTCGGTTCCAACAATCGTGACAGTCAAGAGAAAACCAATTTTCTGAGAGACCTGACCAGAAATTTCCCCCCCTGTGCTTCATGATATTTGTAATATTAAGAAATCTGGATATGTACCGAACAGCTTTTCGTGGCTCGCTTTCTACGGATACTGTGTTGAAAAACCAGAATGTTCACTTCTGGGAGTGTAGTGAAAGCTGCAATTTTCCTTAAGAAATCTGGATATTCGAACTATATAATTTCAAAAGTCAATGAAGTGTATAGTTCGGTTCCACAATCCTCGCATATTAGGTCCATTCAAATATTACATGTAATCTCAACATAAACAAAGCAAATACAACATAAAAAGGCCAGAACAATGAGAGATTGTTCGGAACATGCGGCTGAACACTACATGACATTATAAAATTAAGGAGAGATTTTTTAGTGTGCCAACCATGGTCCGGTATCGTAAGTGTCATAATACAATTAGTTGAAATTTTTTTTTTCAAGTTTATAACCAATTGTATTGTTATACTTGATGTACCTCGTCGTATTCTCGGCACACTCAAAAATCCCTATGAGTTATGCGTGAGAAAGAAGAAAAACTTGTAAAATTATGGCTCTTTATAATTAGGTAACTAGAAACAACTATTGTTCAGTAAGCAGAAGCAGGAAAGCTGCTGGTGATAAAATTATGCAAGGTCTGTGTAACTATAAAAATACATGACTCAAACAAATTCGATCAATTGTATTACACACACCGTGATCATCGATGCTCTCTCGGCATTCTGATTCCAAGGAGTACATCCCTTGTTCGACATAATTCCGCTACAACATTACTCGTGTCCATTCACTCTCTTGGCATTGCTGCAGAACAGGCAACTCCTATTCTTGCAATGGAAATCAAGCACTCCTCAACTCTTTGCCTTCGATCATCTTGGGCCAGACCGCCCCCGTTGTCCATGGCAGTAGTAATTCTACTTTCTTCTCTGTGAAGGAGCCGGGGATCGCATATTTCTTTCACACGGTAGGGCAGAGCCATCAAGACAAAGTTGTGCAGGTCCATACCATCTTTAAACATGTCATTTGTCGGCCTCTTGCCCGTTAACATCTCTAGTAACAGAATTCCGTAGCTATACACGTCGCCATATGTTGAAACTGCAGTTCCACTGCCGTACTCTATAATTTAATGCACAAAAACATTGTTATGTCTTGACTGTGACTTCACAAAATTAAAGCTAAAAAGAAAGATATCAGGAAAATTTACCTGGGGCAGTGTAGCCCATGGTGCCTTTTATTGCATTGGAAGAGCTTTCTTGTGTAGGAAATGGACGAGAAGCATCTGGGAGGAACCTTGCCAAACCAAAATCACCAATACATGCAGTCATGTCAATGTCCAAGAGAATGTTGCTTGGCTTTAAATCGCAATGAACTATTGGCATGTAAGAGCATTTGTGCAAATAATCGAGAGCACTTG
This sequence comes from Crataegus laevigata, assembly GCA_963580275.1. Classification (NCBI taxonomy): domain Eukaryota; kingdom Viridiplantae; phylum Streptophyta; class Magnoliopsida; order Rosales; family Rosaceae; genus Crataegus; species Crataegus laevigata. Next base: position 7,079,708 of record OY756951.1, read on the forward strand.
CTACGTCGATTGCAATGTTCAGTCTCTCAATAAGATCCAGATTTTTCTGCAGATTGGTTGGATTGTCTCCCTGTTGAGCTGAATTATGCAGCCGTTCTTCGAGGCTTCCGTTCACCATGAAATCATAAACCAAAGCTTTGAAGTCGCTCCCTTGAAAATCAATGCTTGAACAGGCAGCCAGTAGCTTGACAAGATTTCGGTGCCTAACGGTTCTCAGAGCTTCACATTCATCAATGAAACTTTTGGAGGCTCTTGAAGTTTGAAGATTGAGTACTTTCACTGCAACAACTCTTCCTTCATGCTGATCGAGTATTCCCTTATATACGGACCCAAAACTACCAGCACCAATCAAATTGGCTGTAGAGAACCCATCAGTTGCTTTAAGGAGATCTCCGTAGGACAGTTTCAGAAGTGAAACCCCCAATGATGATCCTGAAGTTGACTTCAGTTGTCTTGCTTTTCTTGATCGGTAAAGAATCGCAAACAAAATCGCAAAACTCAATCCAACAACCCCTACAAACAACTGAGATAATTATTTTCAGCCTAGAAGATAAGCCTTGCTTAGATTGCTTGGAGGCGCATTTGGGCAATCTTAAAGAAGGTATACCTCCACAAATGCGTGAGTTTCCCATGACAGAAAGCGCACTTTTGTTCTCGAAAACTCCTTTCATAGGTAATTCACCTTCAAAATCATTAAACGAGAGGTTCAAATTCAGCAAGACGTGGAAATTCTCCAAATAGTTGGGAATTATGCCAGACAAGTTGTTGCGAGAGAGGTCGAAATTCTCAATCCCTCTCAAAGAGCTCAAAGATTCAGGATGGTCCCCTGCAATGAGTTTCCACTTAGACACAGAGTTGTCAAACTTGTACAACTCCCTAAGCTTCGTGGAATCCCACCAGATAACCTGTTGTCAGAAACAACCAAGGAATCAAGATTCACCAAGTTACCTACTTCCATGGGGATGGATCCAGTAAGTTGGTTACTGGATAGATTCAAACCTTGTGACAAAGATGATAAACCGATAACCTGTTTAGGAATCGGACCGCTAAGGTTGTTTTCTGAAAGAACCAAAAGTAGCAGTTTCCTCATTCTCCGAGACTTTCCGGTATGTTGCCTTGTAACTTGTATGACATGAGAACCAATATGCTTAATGAAGTCAGATTTACTAGAGAACATGGGATGGTACCAGACAGTTCATTCGAATTTAGAAACAAAGCATTCAACTTATTCAGTCTACCTGTTGAACTTGGCATAGTTCCTGTCAATAGGTTTGCATCAAAGGCTAGTACCTCCAAGTTGAAGAGATTTCCAACCCTGACAGGAATGTTTCCGCGCATCCAATTCCTTCCGAATATCATTTGCTTGACCGTTGTTGAGAGATTTCTGAGAGACTCAGGTAGCACTCCTCCAAAATTATTGTCACCGATTGATAAAATTTGTAGATTTGTATAATTAACTAGAGAAGAAAGGAAATCCAAGTCACCTTCCTGGTTATATCCAAGACTGTTATTCCAGATTCCTAACCAGACCAAATTTGACATGCCTGCCAGACTAGGCACTTTGCCTTTAAACTTGTTGTCTAAGATCACAAATCGCATAAGGTTTGAGGCATTGGCGACTGAAACTGGTATCGGTCCACTGAGTTGGTTCATATGGCAATAAAACTTTTCGATGTTTGGAAATATAGTGCGGCCCAAGCTAGGAGGAAGGGTTCCGCGAAGTTGGTTTATAAGCACGGAAAAATATGTGATCGAAGATAGGTTGTATATTGAAGGAGGTATGGTACCATTCAAATTATTTGTACCCAATACAAGATATGCTAAGTTCTTCAACTGGCCAAGGCTACTTGGAATACCTCCACGCAGATTATTGCGATCCAGATAAAGCTTCTCGAGAAAAGAAAGATTTCTGAAAGAAGGCGGGATTTGCCCACCAAAATTGTTGCTTCCTAAATCAAGTACCCGAAGCTTGGACAATGAGGCAATTTCAGTTGGAAGTTTGCCACTAAGGTTTTTTCCATATAAGAGAAGGTATTGGAGGTTGGAGCAACGCGATATGTTGGATGGAATATCACCGGTGAAAGAGTTGTTGTGAAGGCGAATTTGTTGTAGGCGGAACAAACGACCAATTTCTGGAGGGATGGTGTGGCTGAAGCTATTGTTTTCGAGGCGCAATGTCCTGGGGAAGCTCAAGTTTCCAATGTGGGGGGATAGCTGACCTTCCAACGCAGATGATCGGGGGTCCAGCACCGTGACTCTGTGGTGTCTTCGGCCGCAAGTAATGCCTCGCCACTTGCAGAACTCGAGAGATTCATTCCAGGAGCTAAGGATGCTTCGTGTATCGTTCGTGATTTCAGCTTTAAAGGCAAGCAACAACAGCCTATCCACCTCATTTCCTGGTAGACCGGAAAAGGAGGTGGAGCTAAAGAGAAAGAGCTGCGTGAGTATAAACCACATGCTGATATGGATACTTGAGAACTCCATTAAAGCTCAAATTTTGCAGAGCCAGATTTCTACGTAAAAGAAAAGGAGAAAGAACCTGCAACCAACAATTTTAAGTTTAACCACTAAACCAGTGGCGGATCTAGAAAAAAATTATTTACAGGGTTACGTGTAAAAGTTCTTAAACACTTCTTAGACATATAATATCCTTAAAAAAATGGATACTAGAAGCTTGTACCCTCATAATATAGATAAAAAAAATGGATACTAGAAGCTTGTATCCTCATAATATAGATAAAAAATGGATACTAGAAGCTTGTATCCTCATAATATAGATTAAAAAATGGTTACTAGAAGTTTGTATCCTCATAATATATATATTAAAATTTCGTTTTTGTGAAAGAGTTAATTTTTTGTTAGATATCTGACTAAAATTTTCTCACTTTGCATACCGAAATTTGTCCCATTGTCTAGGAATAAAGTAGTCAGAGACTTTTGAAATATTTCCAAATCAACTTGTCCCTAATAATCTTTGGTTTTTAATTATGTCATTTAATCTACGAAGAAAACTTCGAACCCTAGAAAGCGAGGGCCCTTTATTGGCATTGACAATGCAGATGGTGCCTTAGGGTAAGTAAGCTAATGGACAATAACAAAAATGAACGCACACAGGGACATGTGGTTGGCCATGGAAGCTTGAGTGCTTGATATATATATATATATATATATTAGGTCTAAAGATTATTATCACATGCTTTTAAAATAACTAAAAGTATTTTTTATGAGAGTTTTTTGATCTAATTATGAGTAGAAATGCGACTAAATACTAGAAAAACACTTGAAACACAACTACACTTTTATCAAAAATGCTTTTAATTATTTTAAAAGCACTTATAAATTAAAGGCTGAGACAGTTTTGTCATTGTTGCTGTCAAAGCGTGCGTAGACATTTAGTTTAGAGAACCCGCGCGATTCCATTTCAATCTCAATCTCAATCTTTTTGGTATTATTGGGTGTGCTTCACATTTATTTGAAGATTTTAACCCCCCAATCCTTGTGGGAACAAGCAAATTAATTAAGTGGTAGTCAAGCTTTCTGATGAGATTAGTGTGCATGAGTCATCACTCTTTATTTGGTGGATAACTAGGATACTCCAATCATTAATCAATTGTTGATAAATAACAGAAAATTTGAATTATTTAGACCGCACATTTTAAAGTAACTCGATTTATTTAGAACGAAAAGCATTTTCCACCAAAGATTGTGGAACATAAGAATAAATAGGAATGAAACTGCTATAATTAGTGATTCAGATTAACAGTTTAAACAACACAAAACTAACAATTTGACAATATAATTTATCGTGTTAAAGTTTGAGTTTAACCCGTAAATTTAAATAATAACTCAAATGAGCGACGACCATGGTCTAAATGATAAAAGTTAGATTGACTGACTGACAAAAAGTATATGGCACGTCAAGATTGTCATGCAATTATAACCTGTTACGAGTGACGAAACCAGAATCATAGTTCCATCATTTATAATTTATAGAACAAATAAGTTATAACAATACAAGTTACATTGTTCATGACGTGCTTTCATATTTTGAAAATGCTACATTATAGTTTCATTATCAATGGAAGAAAAAACATTGCTCTCAATATAAACCACCATGCTATCACTCAACCAGTGATCTCCCATTCAATTACACAATGGATTTTGCACAATATTCATGGCGAAAAATGTTCTTTCCATTGAAGCAGTAGCAATTAGTAGAAGGAAAGCTAATGTTCTCCTCGTATACACCATTTGTTTTTGCAAGACTATCAATTCTTTTCAATTGGAAAAATTCTCTGCTTAAACGCATATCAAGAATATAATGCCCAAGTTGATATTTTGTTTTAAAACAATAAGAACGACAACTTCTCTTTGAAGTATTTTATCAAGCAGTTGAAGGGTATGTATAAAGGATAACTCAAGCCTTTAAAAAGAGGACCTGGATCCTCTCCTGAGCCGAAGGAGAGGATCCTCCTGACCAAGGATCCAAAACCGTTGGATTTTCATCCAACGGCTATAATTATTATAACTTTAAATGGGCCCCCTGTTTGTAGCCGTTGAATTTTCATCCAACGCCCTTGGATCTTTGGTCAGGAGGATCCTCTCCTTGGGCTCAGGAGGGGATCCAGGTCCTTAAAAAGACTAAATCCAAATCATCCATGGATCTGCCATTACCTGTACCGAGTACAAAAATGTCATGCCAAAACTGCTCAAAGTTTGAATTTACTCATTGGGATAATCTAGATTTGTTTTTTAAATTTATTATAATAGAATAGAAAGATTAATATCTTGTGCTAAGTTATTAAACAAAAATTCCGAACCAATACAATTCCATACAAAAGACTTACTCTTCTTAAACACAAACTTAATCACTGAGTGAACAGTACTATTACTCTCTGTGGTCACAAAAGCAAAAGTCCCAGACCTCATACTTCGCACCGGAACTTTAATGTCACCAAGTATGCATTCAAGACTATAATCATACTGCACCTCCTTTCTTAACATCTGGATAGTGACCCTTGCATTAGATTCAACAACCAATTTATCAAACCCATGCATACTGCAGAATTCCAACGCATCCCGAACAGCCATAGCTTCTGCTGCAGCAGCAGAGTGACAAAACATCTCACCCGAGCCTCCCGCGGCCTGCAGCAGCCCCACAAAACTGGACTCCTCGTCTAATTTCCTCTTTAATTTGACTTTATTGTCTCCTCCTGCCATATTGCGGATTAGGTACATGATTAGACATAATTTAGTAACAGCGCCGCTTGTGTCCAGTCCCTCTCAACTTGACTTTAATGCCCGAAACAGAACTCCGTCAAAGTACACGTCGCTTATGTTGACATTCAATTAGAATGTGAGTGTCCGTTGTCCGAGCCAACACAAAATATTACGACAAAGACTTTAATTCCCGAATATTGGATTCACTTTCTTAACAGAATTTTATTTTTCTTCTTTTTTAAACAAACAAGATTAATTACTACGTTACGTTAAAAAGAAGGGTCGGCTTAGCCTTAGAATAAACTAGCACTAATGTGATTCAAATTTATTTTTAACGAAATTAAATCTAAAACTTCAAACTTATTAAATGATGAGATTCAATATGGTTTTAGAAATCTAGAATCCATTGGCTCAAGGAAGGAGACAAGAACACAAGGTTTTTCCACGCCCAAACCCTCAAAAGAAGGCGATCTAACTATATTCGGGGTCTGGAAGACTCTAATGGGGTGTGGTTTGAGGATGAGCACAGCATCCGCACTATTGCCACTGGGTACTTCTCGGAACTCTTCCGGACTAGTTGCCCGTGTAGCATGGAGACTCTGGAGGGGATCGGTGGCGAAATGGAGTCACGGGTTAGCGATGCCGACAACCTGGCCCTCACGGAGACGGTGACTGAAGTGGAAATCCGAGAGGCTGCTTTCCAAATCCCCTCCTCCCGTGCCCCGGGGCCTGATGGATTCACGGGATGTTTCTACCACGACCACTGGGCTACGGTGGGTCCGGATGTGGTACGGATCATTATGGCTTTTTGGCACTCTGGCAAACTTCTCAGGCAACTAAACCATACCAACTTGGTGCTTATTCCGAAGGTGAAGTGCCCTAAGACGATGTCCCAATTCAGACCTATTGCACTCTGTAATGTTGTCTACAAGATCCTTGCTAAGGTTCTCACCAACCGACTCAAGAAGGTGATGCCAAATGTCATCAGTGGTAACCAGTCGGCTTTCGTTGCAGGCAAGCACATCCAGGATAACATCCTTGTGGTGCATGAAATCCTCCACTCTCTCCTCCACCAATCTAAGGAGGAACAAGCTGGTATGGCTATTAAGCTGGACATGGCTAAGGCGTACGATCGCGTGGAATGGGCCTTTCTTATTTCGATGATGGCTAAACTGGGTTTCGCACCGCTATTCTGTAAGTGGATTTTGGAATGTGTCTCCTCCACGTCCTTCAGTATCCTGGTGAATGGGAATCCGACCGGACATCTCAAGCCTGAGCGGGGTTTGAGGCAGGGGGACCCCCTGTCACCCTACCTGTTCTTACTTTGTACCGAGGGCTTTTCTATGTTAATCAGAAATGGGATGGCGGCAGGTGCCCTTCACGGCTACCGGGTGACGGCTTCTGGTACCCCTATCTCACATCTGTTTTTCGCTGATGACTCTGTTTTGTTTGGTGAGGCCACGGTTGCGGAAGCCGGTGGGGTAGTTGCAGTGTTACAAACCTATGCTAGGGGGTCGGGGCAGGTGGTTAATCTCTCCAAGAGCTCGGTGTTCTTCGGCGCCCGTACAAAGAACCGAATTAGGAGGAAAATTGTGAGGACTCTGGGAATGAGACCACATGAGGGTTTTGGGAAGTACTTAGGGCTGCAAGCGGATTTTGGCCACTCAAAGAAGGCGGTATTCGAGGAGGTTCGTGAAAAAATTGAGTCTCGCACGGCGGGCTGGGCCGAGCAATTCTTGTCCCAAGCTAGAAAGGAAGTTCTAGTGAAAACAGTTGCGATGGCTATGCCAAACTATGCTATGAGCTGCTTCAAATTGCCTATCGGAGTGTGCAGGGACTTGGAGAAAGCTATTAGGAACTACTGGTGGAGAGGTAGTGTGAACCGTAGGGGTGTGCACTGGCTTTCATGGGAGAAGCTATTGAAATAGAAGAAAGCCGGTGGCATTGGATTTAGGGACATTCATTGTTTCAACCTGGCCTTCCTCGCGAAGATTGGATGGAGGCTAATTCAAAACCCTGGGTCGCTTCTTGCCACTATCTTAAGAGACAAATATTTCCCGGGGGGATCCTTCTTGCTAGCCAGGATGGGAAGAAAGACATCTTGGGGGTGGAAGGGTATTTTTGAAGCTCGGAAGGTACTAAACCAGGGAGTAAGATGGAGGGTGGGTGACGGCTCTAGAATCAATATCCGGAAGGACCCGTGGTTCCCCCAACCGTCAACCTTCATGGCTCGTCCGCGGGAATGCCTACCGGGCATCATGGTCAGTGATCTTATTGACCCGACCTCTCACTGCTGGGATGCTGGCGTGATTAATGAGGGCTTTGAAAATGAGGATGTGCTTCCGATATTAAGTATACCCATCAGTAGAACTGGTGTTTGTGATCGTTTGATTTGGCACCATAGTACGACTGGGGAGTATACTGTCCGAACAGGGTACGGAGTGGCAGTTGGGCTCCTGGAGAATGGTAACCTTGGGAAGAGGGGGAGGGGTATGGCCAGCAGTGGGCGGGGTAACGACCATGCTTGGAACTCAATTTGGAAGTTAAAGGTTCCGAACAAAATCAAAATCTTTGTCTGGAAGTGTTGTAACCATGCTTTGGCGGTTAAACGGAACCTTCAACGAAGGAACATGAGAGTGGACAATGTATGTGGGGTGTGCAATGAGGTGGATGAAACGGAGAACCACCTTTTCTTCCACTGCCATCTTAGTCACCAATTCTGGTTTTGCTCCCCCCTCCATTTTAACTCCCGAAACCTGGCTAGAGGTGACTTCCTTGAAAGCTGGGAGAAGGTTTGCAAGCATGTCAAAGGTAATGATAATTCTGATGATGTCCTCCAAGAGTTTGCATTCGGCCTGTGGAGACTTTGGAAAAATAGAAACGATGCTGTATTCAATGGGACACACCGGTCACCGATCGAGATCCTAGACCTTTGGAGGAGGAACATCCTGGAATTCCGGGAGTCCCTGTCCCAGAAGCCGGTGTTGGACTGCCCTCCAATCAGGTGGACCGCCTCGGCTATGGATGGTGGGGGTAAGCAGTGGCAGAAGCCTGGGTTTGGATACATGAAGGTTAATACCGATGCGGCTTGGTGCCGGAAGACATTACGAACTGGTGTGGGCTGGGTTTGCAGGGACTTTGCGGGAATTCTTCAGGCTGCTGGAGGTACTGGGATGGAGATTTGCCACTCGGTTGGAGCTGCGGAGGCCTCGGCAATTCGGGAGGCGTTGACTGCATGCTTGGATCTCGGGTATGTCAATGTGATTATTGAATCGGATGCAAAGGTGATAATCCAGATGCTCCGTAAGGAGTTACTTTCTGATTTTAGTCTTGAATGTTTACTTGGCGATATTGAGTGCCTAGTTCGTAGGTTGTCATCTGTGACTTTCACTTATGTGTCTAGGGAGAGCAATCGTGCTGCTCACTTGGTAGCTAAGCATGTTTTCAAGCATGGTCATGTTGCAAGATGGGATTGTATTGGCCCGTCCTTTTTGTTTAACACTCTGGCTCGGGATGTAAACATTTCCATGCGTCTTTAATATATTTTCTATCTTTGGTTAAAAAAAAAAAAAATATGGTTTTAGAAATGAAAATAATATATTTAATTAAAAAATTTATTAGGTCAAAAGATGGGACATAGACGGCTGTGGTAGGACCCCGAGAGATCTTTACCCTTCAAACTATTATGACACCTGAAGGTTTTGAAGGTTCGTCAGTCCACAAGTTCAACGCCATTGCATTGCAGAATATCATGTTTGAAAGTAGGCGGATACAAATTTATATGACTTTGAATGATTATTTTCAACGATTAGGTGAAAATGTAATCTACAATATTGTTTTTCATGTGTTTTCAGAAATATTGAAAAAATAATATGGCAAAATTATAGTAAAGGTACTTAATTTATACCACGAGTTTAGATTTCGTTCATGAACCCTACCAATAGTTTCTCCATTCTCGAGTTATGTCATTTATTGTACTAGTAGTTCTTTTCATTAACTCCGTAGATTTTTTTGTTAAGTTGTGGGATGAAATTCATCTACTAATAGTTTCTTCCTTCTCGAGTTATGTCATTTATTGTACTAGTAATTCTTTTCGTTAACTTTGTAGATTTTTTTGTTAAGTTGAGGGATGTAATAGAAATTTCATCCAAAAAATAAGAAGAATTTTCAAAGAGAGACTTAGCTTCTCAAGGATTGACGATGAACTCCTTAAAATACCTCGTGACCTATTCATGTAACTTCGTGCTTATGATTGAAACTTAAGAATTCACTAAATGATCTTAATTTTAATTGATTTTTTTTGAAAAATGATCTTTATATAGTGATTTATAATATAAATAGTTCCAACTTCTTTTTATATAAATAAATTAGATTTTTTTTCCATATAAAAATACCATTATACCCTTAAATTTGACATAAAAGAAAACAAATTTGATGAGAAGGACCACTTATGCAACATAGAGTTATGTTGAAAGGCAGAAGAGAATTCAAGGATGAAAACTAAACATGGACTAAAGTTTAAAAACATTTGCTACCGCACACCCACAAAAATATTTATACTAAAATTTGGAGGGGTCCAAAATCCCTTCTGACTCACATTTGTACACACGAAACACAAAATTTAAGAACGGAATATACCCATCAGGATATGTTCAACTAAACAAGAAAAACTCCACTGTTGTAATGTAAGTATTTAGTTTCTACAAAATAAGCCTAACAAAGAACGCCAGGCAAATTACGAAGCAGCAACTACAGCCTCGGGGGTAGCTGCGACAATTGCTGCCTTAGGGGGAGCAGAAGTACTCGCTTTTGCATCCTTGGTGGGAGCTGGGGCCGGTGGCGAAGGCTTAAGGTGGGGAGGGGTATTGTGCTTCAATTTTAAAAGTATCTGCCTCATCCTTGAAAGCTCGGTTGGCTTTCCGGGCTTTGGACCTTGGACAACGAGAATGGAAGGCTTCTTTTCCTGATCCTTCTTCCCTCTCTTCTTCTCTATAGCCGGCACCTCATTGGGAATGAGGTCCGCAATTGCCTTCCAGTAGTTCGTGTCTACCTCAGCATGAAACTTCTCTTGGTTAGCCAGGAACAGCTGAGAAACACCAAAAATACAAGTTCAAAACAATATGTTAGGAATGCAAATTAACTCCTTGCTTCTTCCTACCTTAGAAGCTAGATGCCCAAGAGATTATGGATATTAAAGGTGAAGAAAACCAAAATGGTATGACAAAGTTCAATTCCAAAATGTTTAGCGAAAAAAAAAAGACGAGATTTCAGAAACCATTAACCAGCCAAACATCCTAGTTGAGACAGCTTTGTCTGGTAAGTGAAGAAGAGATGATTTCTACGGTATTAGTAATATTTGTTTTACAATGAAGCCTAACAAGGAAACGTTGTAGCTGAGATTTATGTAGTAAATCCTAAACAGTTGTGACCATCACTTAATTGAATACAGATACATTCAGTCCGAGTAGAGGGAATAAATGTTATGATCCTGCAGTAAATTTATGAAAAACCTAGCCGAGTGGATGTGGGGAGCTATGTGTCAACAGTTTGTGGCTCTTCTTCAACACCAATTTCGATCAATTATTCAACTTACCAGCAATTCAAGAACGAATGCATGCCAACCAGAAACTTAAAATTGAGGCAGTGAAGTAAGACATTCACATTACTACTCAGAAGGGCTTGTTTAAAACAAAAAATAGCACTAATCATATTTTTCGGAAAGTTTATTTGATCTAACCTTCTCCCTTTCCCTGTTAGCAGCCATGTTATTTTCAGTAGTGATCTTCCTCTTCTGGTAGAATCCCACCTTGAATTCATCTGCTTCCTTGATTATCTGAACCAACAACTCCTTTTCCCGCTTTTCCTTCTCCTCGAGCTGAATTGCATTCTGCCTGAATGTCACGAAAGTTCGGATTACTCCCTTACAACCTCACAGAATTCAACCATTCATTTTTTCCACCAACTTCTATGCAAACATAAAACCATTTTCGGATAGTCAATAACTATAAATTGGCAACAATCACAAATCTTTTCCGCTTCGAATTGAGTCCCGCATTCTTATACAAGCAATCGGCATGTTAATTCATAAAGATTTCAACAAGTCTATATATATATATATATATATATATTTTTTTTTTTTTTCGATAAACATTCAATTTAAAAAGTTGATATCAGAAATATAATCACTGGCATGCAATTTTTGGAGCGACAGAAAGATCAAACCAAATCAAAACCAAGAACTTTCAACTGAATTGCACAAAAGAGTCAAAATTTAATTGCTATACAGAACTATTGGTTCAATCGCAAACAATCGAAATTCGAAACCCTACCTCCTCCATTCTCTGAGAGCGAAGCCCTCCTCAGGCAGCATCTCCGACGGAGGCGGCAAAATGGGATCGTCGGACCCGCCAAAACCTCCATCAAAGCCCTGTCCATTCGATTCGGCGTAGATCGACGGAGGAGAGAAGGCCTCCGACGCAGGCTGAGTGGCGAAAGCATCGCCTACTCCGGAGCCGTGGAAGATTGGGGAATCGGTGGCGGAGTCCTTGAGCGACTCGGTGTCGACGAAGGAGTCGAATCGCTGGGAGGGGAGTCGGGGGTCGTAACCCAGGTAACCGTCGTCGTCGAACGGGCGAGTTGAGACGGTGGTCGGGACGGAGTCATGTTCGGGCTGAGTGAACGAGGCCATGATCGAGTCAAATGTACTGACACGCAAGAAATGTCTCTCTCACTGTCTCTCTCTGTGGCTCTAAACTGCCGAGCGAATTGCTCGCAGGCAAAAACTAAGCTGGAGAAATATCCGCGGGCTTCGAGTTGGGCTAAGGCCGGCTCATTGGGCTTTCATTAGTTCAGCCCAATACAATGTTGCCCAAGAAATAACCGAAGATCTCTCTTTTGAACATGCATAATCAGTTTACTGTTGTCCCTTCTTTGAGAGCAAGTTATGCAGGATCCCGCATGACTCGTCTTTGAGCCATTTGGCCTGAAAATCCAGAGACAACAGGTGATGACTTTGACAGTTTCTTTCAAGTCTTTGCGCCATTTGGCCTTAAAACCCAAACATATAGAACAAAACAGCCGGCTTACACAGATAGTTCTTGTCACTGAGACCCCGACGCCAACCGAATAATATGAAAAACAATGGGGAACCACACCAAGCACAACCCAAATAAATAGGAAGAACTAAGGCTAGATTTTTTGCAAGTTTTTTTTTCTTGTAAAAACTCAGCCTCACTGGTTCACAACCTGAGTGTTATTTTGCAACGCATACATGGGATTCTCGGGTATCATTATTAGCATCTGGTCTATTATCATGCAACTATTTCTCCTGATGGTCACTTCATCCTCCTTACGTCTAGGAGGGAATGAGACGGATAGACAGTCCTTGCTTGCATTTAAGGCTGAAATTGTGAACGATCCATTGGGCATTCTTAGCTCCTGGAATGAATCCCTCCACTTCTGTCAGTGGCAAGGCATTGCTTGTGGCCGCAAACACCAGAGAGTCACCGTGCTGGACCTCCAATCAAGTCGACTAAACGGTCAGCTATCTCCCCACATTGGAAACTTGAGCTTTCTCAGAACTTTACACCTTCAAAACAACAGCTTCAACAACGCCATCCCTCAAGAAATTGGTCGTTTGTTCCGTCTGCAACAACTACGCCTTCAAAACAACTCCTTCAGTGGTGATATTCCATTCAACATATCACGTTGCTCTAACCTCCAAATACTTCACATATCTACAAACCATCTTAGGGGTAAAATTCCAATTGAAATTGGCTCCTTGTCCAAGCTTCAGGTACTTGCTTTAAGAAAAAACAATTTAAGTGGGGAAATCCCACCTTCTTTTGGAAATCTTTCTTCTCTCCGGGTGTTAGAGGTGGAAGAAAATAATCTGCGTGGAGGCATCCCGAACAGCCTTGGTCAGTTGAAAAGTCTAACATATCTTGCATTGGGTCTAAATTATTTGAATGGTACCATCCCTCCCTCCATCTACAACCTCTCATCAATTACACGCATTTCTGTGGTTCTAAACGAACTGCATGGAACTCTTCCTCCTGGGTTGGGCCACACCATATTTCCAAACCTCCAACATTTTTATATTTGGTCCAACCAATTCACTGGACCGATACCAAATTCAATCTCCAATGCCTCAAAACTTTCACTTTTTTCAATCTCATCCAATGAGTTTACAGGAAAAGTGCCTAGTCTAGCACGCCTGTCAAATTTGTATTCGTTAACGCTTGTCGATAACAATCTTGGAAATGATGAGGAAGGTGACTTGGACTTCATCTCTTCTCTAGTTAATTGCACCAAATTAACAGTGTTTCGATTTAGTGGCAATAATTTTGGAGGAGTGCTACCTGAATCCATCAGCAATCTCTCAACAGAGCTCAACCAACTGGTATTTGGTCGTAACCAGATACGTGGAAGAATTCCCATTGGGATCGGAAATCTAATCAACTTTAAGGTACTAGCCTTTGAGAGAAACCTATTGACAGGCACAATACCAAGTTCTATTGGTAAACTGAAAAGGTTGGATGCTCTGTATCTGAACTTGAATAAACTATCAGGTACCATCCCATCTTCTCTTGGAAATCTAACTTCAATGACCAGGTTGCTTCTCATGTCAAACAAGTTAGAAGGCAACATACCGCAAAGTCTCGGAGAATGCAGGAATCTTCTACTTTTAGATCTTTCCCAAAATAATCTTCGCGGTCAAATTCCTAAAAAAGTTATTGGTTTATCATCCTTGTCACGAATTTTGGATCTGTCCAGCAACAAGCTTACTGGATCCATACCACTGGAGGTAAGCAACTTGATGCATCTAGTTGTCTTGGATGTTTCTGACAATATGTTATCTGGTGAGATTCCACGAAGTTTAGGGAGTTGTACAAGTTTGGCAACTCTGTATCTGAGTGGAAACTCATTGCAGGGGACCATTCCTGAATCCTTGAGCTCTTTGAGAGGGATTGAGGATTTCGACCTCTCTCGCAACAACTTGTCTGGCATAATTCCCGACTATTTGGAGAGTTTCAGCTTCTTGGTGAAATTGAACCTCTCGTTTAATGATTTTGAAGGTGCATTACCAATGAAAGGAGTTTTCGAGAACACAAGTGCACTTTCTGTCACGGGAAACTCACGGATTTGTGGAGGTATACCTTCTTTAAGATTGCCCAAATGCGTCTCCCAGCATTCTAAGCAAGGCTTATCTTCTAGGCTGAAAATAACTATCTCAGTTGCTTGTGGGGTTGTTGGATTGAGTTTAGCGATTTTGTTTGTGATTCTTTGCCAATCAAGAAAAGCAAGAGGAGTGAAGTCAACTTCAGGATCATCATTGGGGGTTTCACTTTTGAAATTGTCCTACAGAGATCTCCTCAAAGCAACTGATGGGTTCTCTGTAGCCAATTTGATTGGTGCTGGTAGTTTTGGGTCCGTGTATAAGGGAATACTCGATCAGTATGAAGGAAGAATTGTTGCAGTGAAAGTACTCAATCTTCAAACTTCAAGAGCTTCCGAAAGTTTCATTGCTGAATGCGAAGCTCTGAAAACCATTAGGCACCGAAATCTTGTCAAGCTACTGACTGCCTGTTCAAGCATCGATTTTCAACGGAATGATTTCAAAGCTTTGGTTATGACTTCATGGTGAATGGAAGCCTCGAAGAATGGCTGCATAATTCAGCTCAACAGGGCGACAATCCAACCAATCTGCAGAAGAATCTGGATCTTATTCAGAGATTAAACATTGCAATCGACATAGCGTGTGCTCTGGATTATTTGCACAACCGCTCTCACATGCCAATAGTTCATTGTGATTTAAAGCCAAGCAACATTCTTTTGGATGGTGACATGACTGCATGTGTTGGTGATTTTGGTTTGGCAAGGTTCCTCCCAGAGGCCTCTTGTCCATTTCCTGTGCAGGAAAGCTCTTCCAATGCAATAAAAGGCTCCATAGGCTATACTGCCCCAGGTAAATTTTTGTGACCTATATATACACACACAAATTGGATTTCGTTTATTTTTAGCATTAATTTCTAAAGTCATACATCAAAAAAATATCTTTGTTTTTGTGAAAATGAATACACACACATATATTGTTTGTGCTTGCACGATGTTTCTGTTTATGAGTTTTTGAAGTCACACATAAGAACCTAGCTGTGTTTTTGTGTATATAACTTAAAGAGTATGGAATGGGAAGCAAGGTGTCAACATATGGTGACCTGTATAGCTACGGAATCCTGTTGTTGGAGATGATAACAAGCAAGAGGCCGACAGATGACATGTTTAAAGATGGTATAGAATTGCACAATTTTGTTACGATGGCTCTACCAGAACGTGTGGAAGAAATATGTGATCCACTGCTTGTTCAAACCGAAGAAAGCAGCAGCAGTACTAATCCCAGAAGTAATAGGGGGAATCAAGTCCCAACTGATCAAAGACAAAGGGTTGTGGAGTGCTTGACTTCCATTGCAAGAATAGGAGTTGCTTGTTCTGCAGCAATGCCAAGAGATCGAAAGGACATGAGCAATGTTGTCACTGAGTTGTGTCTAACAAGGGATGTGCTAACTGGAACAAGGAGGCCTAGAGAGCAGCTGTGATGACGGCCCCGAAGTAGTGAATCCCATGACGTGCTTTTATTTTTCATGGTGATCTTCTTGATGATGACGGGGAGGAGTTGAACGAGGGAATTGAATTTTCTTTTTTTTGCAATTGTATTTTTGTATGTTTAATGTTCTTATTAAAATATGTTATTATTCATATTTTCATTTCCACTTCATTTGGTCTTTCGATTTTATCTTATTTCTTTTCTAGTATTCAAATTAGTTGCATGTCTGAACACGTTCCTTATTTGCGTTAATTTCTTAAGTATTACTTATTTCTCGTTCTCATGCATTCTAAATGGCTTGCGTCACCTCTCGGGTGTCGGCCAGCACGTGACCATCCCGATGTCTACAGGACATTGGGATCGGGGCGTGTCACTTTCAACATCAACTTGAAATGTATGCGTCAATTTGTTTGTCTGCACTGAGGGCTGCTTACACAGACACCTCTTATCCAACAGTAGACATCGGGATCGGGGCGTGTCACTTTCAACATCAACTTGAAATGTATGCGTCAATTTGTTTGTCTGCACTGAGGGCTGCTTACACAGACACCTCTTATCCAACACAACCGTGATAACAGAAGAAGTGTTGTTGCAAATTCTTTTCATGTCAACAATCACGAATCTTTTCCGCTTCGAATTGAGCCCCACATTCTTATACAAACAATCGGCATGTTAAATTCATAAAGATTTCAACAAGTCTATATTTTATTTTATTTTCGATAAACATTCAATTTAACAAGATGATATCAGAAATATAATCACTGCTCACCAAGCATGCAATTTTTGGCGCAATCATCATTTAATTAACTAGTTTTTTTTAATTATTAGTTTATTAAATAATAAACTAAATTTAAAAATTTGATTAATTTAAATAATGTGACTGTCAACATCAAATGCCACCTAAAGTGGTATGAAAATGTAGTATAAAAACATAGTTTGAATAGCATTACTCACGTTGCTAAGACTTCGTAGAAGCTCCCACGAAAGGTGTCTAAGTGACTGATTAGGATGGCCATAAAACCCAGTTAGCCAACAAGTTGACTGATCCTCATAGTCCACAAGAGCATCGATATGGCCTAATGGAGACGAAAAGAGGGTAACCGACAGATCATCTCCCCACAAAAGACATAATCCGCCAGCCCTCCCATCACGGGGTACACAAATCACCCCTCCACGCCCAAACGTCTCTTCAGTCTTCCCATTTGAATCGCAGTCATTCTAGTTTCACATAGGAAGATCAAGCCTGGCCTCTTACCTTGAAGAAAATTCTTTAGGTCTCGGAACGTACGCCGGTTGCCAAGCTCACGAACGTTCCAGCTGAAGACTAATTGTCACGCCCCAACCCCGATATCCCCAAATATTAGGGTAGGAACGTGATGGCCGACACCTAAGGGTGACGAAGCCATTTTTAAGCATGCAAATTGATAAAATTATATACTTAGAATAAAAATTATACTCCAGGAACTAATTCAAAGCATACAATTTCTAAAAATAACATAAAAGATGTTTTAGGAAAATATAAGAACAACGGAATAATACCCAAGTGGAGAGAACTCGAGAATAGCTGAGCAACTTGTCTTGACGCCCGAATCATGTGCCTCAATTCTAAACCCTGAAGGGGGCGTAAAACAGAAAAAGTGAGTGGACCATAATTTATAATAATACTTATAATACAGAAACTATTTTATTTTCGAACATAATAACCCCCTGTTTTGGAACCATATATAATACTACGTACTAGGTTTCTGAAAGCTCTAATATGCCATGAAAAATCTCTGTAAAACTCGTATGTAAACTCAAGTTATAAAAACTGTATTATCATTGCCCAAAGGCAAAACCATAGATCTCAGTAAAACCGTACTCTCTAGGGGTATCATAGTCGCCCGCAGGCAATACCTAACCATCACCAGAGGTGAAACATGGTAGGCCCCATCACCCGAAGGTGAAGCTATACGACTCCGGGTTACGCCGGAGAAGAATTCTCTAACATCTCACACCGACACTAGCCGCAGCCAGTGAAGCTGTCCGACACTGTTTTCGACAGTAAAGCTGTGGTATAATACATATATCTCCCTCCTCCTCATCTCCATGTCCTATGGCCACAGACGTCCAATATCCATGTTGTGTGGATGTGCTGTATGATAACCCGCTAAATATAAAAATATCCAAAACCATATCTCAAAAATTCCAAAACTCATTTCATAATTCCATAAACATAGCTCAATTCTCATACCAAAATATCCATATCCAAAGGTTCCAAAAGTTCATAAAATAAATCACAAATTATGTTCTCACAACACATTGTAAATCACACATATAATCCATCATGTTAAAACTTTAATATATAAGAAACCTGAACATAACCAATATATATGTATTCTAAAAATAATTCGGATTACTAAATAATTTATCCAAATAACCAAGAGGCAATTTCATAAAGCAATTTAATAAACTAAAGGAAATATTCAAATCTCAATTATATGCAATTCGTTGAATAGCTTAAAAGCATCTAAAATTCCATAATTATTTATGCATGCAACCCTAAGATTTATAAAAATAATATTTTAAAAAGGGTCCACTCACAGATGCTCCGTAACAGCAGAGTTGTGCAGAAAAGGATTAAGAATTTCCCCACTAGCAACTTCACCTAAACACATAAATATGGTAAATAAATAAAAAGGTTTCTAATAGATTTGGGCTTGAATTAGGTAAAATAAAAGGATTTGGGTTGGATGGGTTAAGGTCTAATGGGTTTTGGGATTAGGGAAATGGGCTGGAAGCCCAAGTTATATTAGGCCCTAAGACCTTAACCTCTGGATTTTAAACACACGGGCCCAGGCTTAATGCCTGGCCCAGATATAGGGGTTTTTGGGGTTAAAAGAGTTTTAAGGTAAAAAGGGATGGTTTGGGCTTAAGCCCAAACCCACACACACGGGGCATACACAACACACCCACTACACACGTGCACCACACACACTCACACTGACACACACACACGGACACACACACACACACAGCACACGCACACATTCATGCACACGGCCCGCAGGCCTAACAGCCCAAAAAGAAAACGGGGCTTAGCCCTCTGTAAATATAAAGGCCCAAGGCCCTATAGGCTTCGAAAACAATAGAACAGAAAATTAAATAAACTAAAAATGGTTTTGGGTTGGGTCTACGGGCCCAAAAATCAGGCTTGGTCCAAAAAGGTTTAGGCCTAAATTGAATTAGGTTAGAGACTTGGGTCAGATTACATACGAGTCAAGTCGACCCGCCTCAACACATGGGTCATCGGACCCCATCGAGAAGAACACCGGAATCGCGTTCGGAGTTCGTCCCAACTTTCCGATCTACATCTAAAACTCACTTAAAATAGATAGTTTGAACATAGAATTAAAGCTGAAATGAAGGGAAACGAGATCATACCACTGCGAGTATCACCCGTGGTCGAGAATGGCCGGGTTTGGTCACGGAATAGCCGGGACTCCTCACCGGATTCTGGGAAATTGCACAGAGAAGCATGAGAGGTTTAGAACCACAAGAATAGGTAAAACTTCATCAATTGCAGTTCTAAACAAGAAGGAACTAATATAAGAGCACTGCAAAAACCTAATCAATCTCTAACTCGACAGCAATCTCGCCAGAGTTCGAAGCTAAGCTTAGGCATGCAGGTGCAGAGTGACATAGGGTCAAAAACACATGAACTTGAGTTCAAACTCGAAGAAATATTCAGTTCCAACATATTAAGGTGAGGGCTAGGTGAAGCTCTCGGGGCTTAGAGAGAGAAGGAGAGTTTTCGAGAGACCATCTTTGTTTTTGCAGAAAAACAAAGAAAGAAGAAGAAAATTTGGGTTTGGATAGAAATTAAAAAATTGGGCCGGTTTTGGGTTTAAACATTTGAAGAAAAACTCGGGCCTTAAGTTAAAAAAAAACAAAGAAGCTGGGCTTAGGCCCAAAACAATTTAGGTTATGTTAGGTTAGGGATGTTACACTAACATTGTGTTCGGCGGTACCGTTGGACTTTGTTTGAGATACACTGCATTCTTCCTTCCCTTCCCAGCATCCCCTGCGATTCTGCCTCTTCAAATTCCTTCGAGGGCCTAATCATTACCTCCCGTAGACTTTCATCATCAACCTTCAGAATACACTTTTTAGCTCCCAGTGGCTTTCGCCCAGAATACTCTTTTGAGCTCCCGTAGACTTTCATCATCAACCTGCAGAATACACTTTTTCTTCTCGGAGGTTTGAAAGTTTCGACACCAGTGGCACGTGCAGGGCATACCACATGACTAGGTGTCGAAACTTCGGGTGCCATGGGCTGAGAGGTGGGCTAGGCAAAGACTCACCATTCTCAGGCTTAACGATTCTTAGCAACCCACTCGGCCCAGATTTACCTTTAGAGTTTGATTTATAAGCAAGTGGGCTATCTAGTAGTCCGTTGGCATTTTTGAAGGCCCAAGGGGGGACCTTACGTGGATCATACCAGCTTTTTTTCATTGGGAGGCCATTAACCGCAAGAGTGAGGGTCCCATTGCGATAGTTGTGTTCCGTAGCTTTCCGGATGGTCCATGTTACCCCAGTCAACAAGATAAGCTTTCCTTAGTGAACCATTGGACACGTCCGCATTGGCAGTGCTGTTGTACAGCTCATTGCTTGCAGGAATTGTCGCATAATAAATGGTAAGCGTAGAAATATGACCGCTTGATTTCTTGAAGCCCGCAGAGTGAAAGTCACGGCCCCCAAGCCATAACGACAACAGTGTTAAATATTGGAGAATGTCTCACTCCACAAAGTATCTTTGCAAGGTTTTTTCATGTATAAACAGCCTCTGGTTCTTGACTCGAGCTTTATTTCGCAGAGCGCATACATGGGGTTTTTGGGTATTATTATTATTATTTGGCCAATTCTCATGCAACTGTGTCTCCTGATGGTTACTTCATCCTTCTTACATCTAGGAGGGAATGAGACGGATAGACAGTCCTTGCTTGCAGTTAAAGCTGAGATCGTGAACGATCCACTGGGCATTCTTAGCTCCTGGAATGAATCCCTCCACTTCTGTCAGTGGCAAGGTATCGCTTGTGGCCGCAGACACCAGAGAGTCACGGTGCTGGACCTCCAATCAAGTCGGCTGAACGGTCAGCTGTCTCCCCACATTGGAAACTTGAGTTTTCTCAGAATTTTAAACCTCCAAAACAACAGCTTCAACAACACCATTCCTCAAGAAATTGGTCGGTTGTTCCGTCTGCAACAACTACATCTTAGTAACAACTCCTTCAGTGGTGATATTCCATTCAACATATCACGTTGCTCTCACCTCCAAATACTAAACATATTTGGAAACCATCTTAGGGGCAAACTTCCAATTAAAATTAGCTCCTTGTCCAAGCTTCAGGGACTTTTTTTAGCCAAAAACAATTTAAGCGGGGAAATCCCACCTTCTTTGGGAAATCTTTCTACTCTCCGAATGTTAGATGTGGAAGACAATAATCTGCGTGGAGGTATTCCGGATAGTTTTGGCCAGTTGAAAGGATTAAAATTTCTCGCAGTGGGTGAAAATTATTTGAATGGTTCCATCCCTCCTTCCATATACAACCTCTCATCAATTACACTCATTTCTGTGCTTCTAAACGAATTGCATGGAACTCTTCCTCCTGGATTGGGCCACACTATATTTCCAAACCTCCAGCAATTTTATTTCTGGTCCAACCAATTCAGTGGACCGATACCAAATTCAATCTCCAATGCCTCAAACCTTTCATTGTTTTCAATCTCAGGCAATGAGTTTACTGGAAAAGTGCCTAGTCTAGCACGCCTGACAAATTTGTATGCGTTAGAACTTGACAATAATAATCTTGGAAATGATGAGGAAAGTGACTTGGATTTCATCTCTTCTCTAGTTAATTGCACCAAACTAACAAAGATTTATTTTTATGCCAATAATTTTAGAGGAGTGCTACCTGAATCCATCAGCAATCTCTCAACAGAGCTCAAGTACATTGTATCTGGTGGTAACCAGATCCGCGGAAGAATTCCCATTGGAATCGGAAATCTAATCAACTTGGAGGCACTATCCTTTGATGAAAACCTATTGACAGGCACAATACCAAGTTCTATTGGTAAACTGAAAAGGTTGGGTGATCTGTATCTGGCCGTGAATAAACTATCAGGTATCATCCCATCTTCTATTGGAAATCTAACTTCAATTATCAAGTTGAATCTCATGTCAAACAAGTTAGAAGGCAACATACCGCAAAGTCTTGGAGAATGCAGGAATCTTCTACTTTTAGCTCTTTCCCAAAATAATCTTCGCGGTCAAATTCCTAAAGAAGTTATTGGTTTATCATCCTTGTCACAAAATTTGGATCTATCCAGCAACAAGCTTACTGGATCCATACCAATGGAGGTAAGCAACTTGATGCATCTAGTTTCCTTGGATGTTTCTGACAATAGGTTATCTGGTGAGATTCCACGAAGCTTAGGGAGTTGTACAAGTTTGGCATCTGTCAATCTGAGTGGAAACTCATTGCAGGGGACCATTCCTGAATCCTTGAGCTCTTTGAGAGGGATTGAGGATTTCGACCTCTCTCGCAACAACTTGTCTGGCAGTATTCCCAGCTATTTGGAGAGTTTCCGCTTCTTACTGAATTTGAACCTCTCGTTTAATGATTTTGAAGGTGCATTACCAATGAAAGGAGTTTTCGAGAACACAAGTGCACTTTCTGTCACGGGAAACTCACGGATTTGTGGAGGTATACCTTCTTTAAGATTGCCCAAATGCGTCTCCAAGCATTCTAAGCAAGGCTTATCTTCTAGGCTGAAAATAATTATTTCAGTTGCTTGTGGGATTGTTGGATTGAGTTTTGCGATTTTGTTTGTGATTCTTTACCGATCAAGAAAAGCAAGAGGAGTGGAGTCAACTTCTGGATCATCATTGGGGGTTTCACTTTTGAAATTGTCCTACAGAGATCTCCTTAAAGCAACCGATGGGTTCTCTGCAGCCAATTTGATTGGTGCTGGTAGTTTTGGGTCCGTATATAAGGGAATACTCGATCAGTATGAAGGAAGAATTGTTGCAGTGAAAGTACTCAATCTTCAAAGTGCAAGAGCTTCCAAAAGTTTCATTGCTGAATGCGAAGCTCTGAGAACCATTAGGCACCGAAATCTTGTCAAGCTACTGACTGCCTGTTCAAGCATCGATTTTCAAGGGAATGATTTCAAAGCTTTGGTTTATGACTTCATGGTGAATGGAAGTCTCGAAGAATGGCTGCATAATTCGGCTCAACGGGGCGACAATCCAACCAATGTGCAGAAGAATCTGGATCTTATTCAGAGAGTAAACATTGCAATCGACATAGCGTGCGCCCTGGATTATTTGCACAACCGCTCTCACATGCCAATAGTTCATTGTGATTTAAAGCCAAGCAACATTCTCTTAGATGGTGACATGACTGCATGTGTTGGTGATTTTGGTTTGGCAAGGTTCATCCCAGAGGCTTCTTGTCCATTTCCTGTGCACGAAAGCTCTTCCAATGCAATAAAAGGCTCCATAGGCTATACTGCCCCAGGTAAATTTTTGTGACATATATATATATATATATATATATATATATATATATATATATAATATATATATGTATACACACACAAATGAGATTTCGTTTATTTTTAGCATTAATTTCTAAAGTCATACAGAAAATATTATCTCTGTTATTGTGAAGATAAATACACACACACATATATTGTTTGTGCTTGCACGATGTTTGTGTTTATAGCATGAGTTTTTTTTTAAGTCACACATGAGAACCTAGCTGTGTTTTTGTGCATATAACTTAAAGAGTATGGAATGGGAAGCAAGGTGTCAACATATGGTGACCAGTATAGCTACGGAATCCTGCTATTGGAGATGATAACAAGCAAGAGGCCGACAGATGACATGTTTAAAAATGGTATGGACTTGCACAATTTTGTTAAGATGACTCTACCAGAACGTGTGGAAGAAATATGTGATCCACTACTTGTTCAAACTGAAGAAAGCAGCAGCAGTACTAATCCCAAAAGTAATAGGGGGAATCAAATCCCAAATGATCAAAGACAAAGGGTTGTGGAGTGCTTGACTTCCATCGCAAGAATAGGAGTTGCTTGTTCTGCAACAACACCGAGTGATCGAAAGGACATGAGCAATGTTGTCACTGAGTTGTGTCTAACAAGGGATGTGCTAACTGGAACAAGGAGGCCTAGAGAGCATCTGTAATCACGGCCCCGAAGTAGTGAATCCCAAGACAGTGCTTTTATTTTTCATGGTGATGTTCTTAATGATAACGAGGAGGAGTGGAACGAGTGAAATGAATTTTCCTTTTTTGCAACTGTTTTTTTGTATGTTTAATGTTCTTATTAAAATATGTAATTTTTGTATTTGCATTACCACAATTTAAGTCCTGCATCCATGACTGAGTCCTCCAGAAAAACTAAAACAATCTTAGGGCCTGTTTGGTATTTTATTTGAAATTTTTTATTATTTCTCAAAACATTTCTTAAGAACATTTCTTGAAAACAATTTTCTTTAAGACTCAAAAACTTGATTGGTTTGTGATTTAAAATTTTAAATCTTACGACTTAAACTTGATTAGATTGGAGTAGAGACGAAAAAAGTAAAAAAAAAAAGGAGAAAGAAATAAGAAAAGAGAGAGATATTTGGAGTGAGAGGGGAGGAGGGAGAGAAAAGAAATGAGTGAGTTTAAGTTAAAAAAACTCTAAAAACTCATTTTTTATGTTTTTAAAGAATAGACTATATTTTTGAGTTAGTCTTGAGTTCAGTTTTAAAAAATAGTCATAACAAACAAGTTTTTAAGACCTAAAACTTGAAAACTGTTTTTGAGTTTAAAAAGTTAGATTCAAGTACATTACCAAACAAGCTTTTAAGTTTTCTTAGGTTTCGAACTCATTTCTAGAAATGTTTCTATTGGTATCGGAAGATTCAGATCGATTTCCAAAGGCTAGTTTAGTCTCCATGATCAAGTCCAGTGTACTGGCACATAAGAAACGACTCTCTGTGTGGCTCTGAACTCCCGAGCGAAATGCTCGCAGAGGCAAAAACTACGTTGGAAAAATATCGACAGGCTCTAAGTGGGCTTATACTGGCTTATTGGGCTCTGATTAGTTCAGCCCAATATTAGTGGGCCCCTTCTTCATTTTGCCATACTTGCGTTACTAGACGATGTTCCCCAAAAAATAACCAATTTTTTTTAAATTTTTTTTTTATTGTTACGATGAGAACCAACTTTCTTCCACTACAGCCATCAACGACGGCATGCATGCAGAAACTGTTGAAATATCCTACATGAGCAGAATGACGGTGAAACGAAGAGCTCAAATATCTTAATTTTATTTCAATTAATATTGAGACTTTTGTGATAAAATCATTCACATATCGGTCGAACTGTGTATGTGATAATTAATAAATTAGAAATTATATCAATATTGTTGGAAGTGCACCTTTGGCGTCCGATCTTTCTATTAAGGGAAACTTTGGATGTTGTCCCTAATTATCAATATTTTTTACTTAAGCCTTGTTGGTTTTTAATTTTTTATCGAAGTCTTTGAAATTAATGTGATACTTTATTTCCATGCATATTACTATTTTTTAATTAAAAATTAAAATTTATATTTGTTTATGTTAATGAGATTTTAAATGAAAACTCATAATTTGTGGGATTAAAAATATTAAACTATAAATTATAATATTGTGTGTATTTATATATAAACATAGGTACATTCATCAAAATTAACAAAAAAAATTATTGTACCAAAACATGGGTACATTCTTCAAAACCACACAAAAAAAAAGTAATAGATATTATTGTAAACACGAAAATTTCCTGAAGGAACAAGAACACGTGTACAAAATAATATTTGTTATTTGATGAATTTTGGGGTTACAATCTCTATTTGTTCCTCTGATTCTATCTTCGTAAGGTATGGATTTGTCGATGGGCTGTTGATCCAAAGGGCCGTTGGGCTTGATCCTTGGATGAACAGTGATGTGGATTTGTTTGTGTTGATCCGAAGGGGCTGTTTGGCGCTTTGATTCTTGGGATGAACAGTGATGATCTTCAGATGTTTGATGATGAATGTAGAACGATGAACGATGAACAATGGATGAGCTTCAAGGGCTTCGAGCTTGATTCTTGAAGGATGAATGTATTGATTCCAAGGGGCCGTCAGGGGCTTGATCTTGGAGGGTGGATGAATGTTGTTTCAAGGGCCGTCGGGCCTTGATCTTGAAGAAGATGGATGAACGATGAACGATGAACGATGAACGATGGATGAACTTCAAGGGGCTTTTGGGCTTGGTTCTTGAAGAAACGGATGAACGGATGAATGATGAATGGTGGATGGATCTTCAAGGCCTTCTGGACTTGATCTTGAAGAACAATTGTGCTAATCCAAGGGGGCCGTTGGGGCCTGATCTTAGGATGGATAAGCGTTTCTTCAAGGGCCGTTGGGGCTTGATCTCGAAGAACGATGAACGAAGAACGAAGAACGAAGAACGAACTTCAGAGAATTCTCTTCCAATTTGGGAGTAGAGAAATGTATTTGTGAATTGGTGAATTGAAATGAATGAAATTGGCTTCTATTTATAGAATTTTCCAAGGCCTAATTTTGAATATAATATCCCAGATGAAATAAGCCGTCTCTGCCAGGTGTTGGCACGTGTCCTGTTTGACAGCTTTTCTAACTCTTTTCGAATTTTCGTCGAATCACACAATATGTGTACAATTTATGTAATACACGAGTGTTAAAATTTTGACCATTGGTCAACATTTATTTACTGAAATTTCATTGTCTACAATTATGCTTAATAACATTAGTAAATTTTTTTTATTAAACTTGACACGGATACATTCTTCAATCAATAGAAAATAATGTACCCATATAAGTTTAAAAATGGCTAGAAAAAAATTGAATTGATTTTATATATAAAAAAAGGATACATTTTACATATAACAAATTAGTATATTTGACACGCCCCGACCTAAATCAAAGCATGTTGGCCGTCACGTGAGCGTGACGTAACCATGTGCACAGTGCGGAACCAAGATTAATATGAGGGATTACGAACAAATAAAAACCAAGCAATCAGCAATCCAAACCAAGATAGTGTGCTAGTGCGAGAATTAAGAGTGTTATTACAGGACAAGAGCATAATTAATCTAATGCAGTCAAGCAGAAAGTAAAAAGTTCAAATAACATCAAAGGGTGTCCTACATAGTGAGTAGTCTGTCAGAACTGCCACTGAAATCCTCGTAGCCACCAAGAAACACTATCTAGAACCTATAGGGGCAAAAAACAAAAACATGAGTGGGCAAAAACAAAGCTTTTCAAAATCATTCCTTTCTCAAAAGTTATAACCCCTCTCCGTAAAACCTGTATAATTTCTGAGAAATAAAGTATATAATCATATACATATATATCTCAAAATCCTGCCATCCTGCCATGAAAACATATATGCCATGCCAAAGTATTACCACTGAATGCCCAACGTATCTCAGTTAATATGCATGAATGCTAAGTATCATATCAGCCATCGGCTGAATCTGTAGCTCATACTCAATCTCATCATATCATATAACTCATAATCAACTCAATCATATCATATATAACCTGCACGCAATCAATACCACCTTTAGTGGTCTGCACAATGTCACTGTATATAGAATAAATATGCTCTAAAGCTATAATCACGTGAAGAGTGTGCAAATAATCGTGGGTCACCTACAAGTCGAACCCACTTATAGTGGTCTATACGACAGGACTGTGCACCTAACTTGGATCCAAGGCAAGCATGCGGTGCGGGAGGTGAACATCACGTGAAAGACTGTGCCCTAACTCTGGTTGTTGTATTGACTCTGTCATCACACTTATTTTGCTTCTGCTTCATCACCGGAACTTTATTTAGCTGCTTAAATGGGGTTCCCAGGTATTGTTGTTAGCGTTTGGTCAATTTTCATGCAACTATTTCTCCTAATGGTCACTTCATCCTCCTTAATCTGGGAGGAGATGAAGTGGATTGATTGTCCTTGCTTGCCTTTAAAGCTGAAATTGTGAGTGATTGCATGGCCATCCTCGCCTCCTGGAATGAATCCCGCCACTTCTGTGAATGGCCTGGCATTTCTTGCGGCCGCAGACACCAGAGAGTCACGGTGTTAAGACCTCCGATCAAGCCTGCTAGGAGGTCAACTATCTCCCACATTGAAAACTTGAGCTTTCTCATGACATTAAACCTCAAAAACAATAGCTTCAACAACACCATCCCTCCAGAAATTGGTCGTTTGTTTCGGCCTCAACAATTACGCCTTGGTAACAATTCCTTCAGGGGTGATATTTCAGTCAACATATCACTTTGCTCTAACCTCCGCTACCTTGACTTAGGGGATAACATTCTCGGTGGCAAGATTCGTATTGAAATTGGCTTCTTATCCAACCTTCAGGTACTTAATTTAGGCAGGAACAGTTTAAGTGGGGAAATCCCACCTTCTTTGGGAAATCTTTCTTCTCTTCAGATGTTGTCTTTGCAACAAAAGAATCTGCAGGGAGGTATTCTGTTGTGCCTTGGCCCGTTCGTTAATGCGGAAAGATTACAACCTCACCAAAATCACACACAGTTGAACAGAATAAAATACAAGAAATAAAGACACTGAGAAATTTACGAGGTTCGGCAAAAACCTGCCTACGTCCTCGGAGAGATATTGTTCTTCACTATGAGAATAACAGTACAAGTATACATGAGTTAAATCACCATAACCCAATCCCGAATCCCTTGTACACCCACTCATAGAATTTTCCCAAGAACCTCACTCTACCCCAAGAGTTCTTTCACTAGAATATTTTTCACTCTAGCTCTCTTGATTTTCTCTGAACCCATGCCCATGATTTCCCATGGAGAGCCGAATGCTCTCACACTTTGGATGCTTTCCTAATGCATCACTCGGCAAGCACACATTTGCATTATTATATACAATGCAAGCAATTCCTTGCATTAAATAAAAGCTATCATTTTCACCTCCCATCATTTACGGAAGGCTATGATGATTATGTCTAAAAAGAAAACCTTGCTTTTCTTTGCATGAAACTATTCATCCGAAAACAAGGAAACATGTTGGCAGTTTTTATGAGCCAATCACAACATATTCCAAATAACCTTGGCCAGTTGAATAGCTTAAAAAATAAATCTTTGGGTTCCAATAATTTGAATGGTACCATCCCTCCCTCCATATACAACCTCTCTTCTATTACAATCATCTCGGTGCTTGAAAACCTACTTCATGGAACTCTTCCCCCTGGCTTGGGCCACACTGTATTTCCAAACCTCGAAGCCTTTTATTTTCATTTCAACCGATTCAGTGGACAAATACCAGTTTCAATCTCCAATGCATCCAACCTTTTGTTATTTGGAATCTCAGGAAATACATTTACTGGAAGAGTGCCCAGCCTGGTAGGGATGTCCAATCTGTTTAATTGCACCAATTTACAGCGTTTGGATATCAGTGACAATAATTTTGGAGGATTGCTACCTCAATTTATCAGCAATTTCTCAACGAAGCTCGAGGCAATGAGACTGGGAGGAAATCGTTTAAGCGGAAGCATTCCTATTGGGATCGGAAATCTCATCAACTTGGGGGTACTGGGCTTTGAGGCAAACCGGTTGACGGGTCCTATACCAAGCTCAATATCTAAACTGAGTAAACTGTATGATCTGTCGTTGAATCACAACGAGCTGTCAGGTGCTATCCCGTCTGCTGTAGGCAATCTAACTTCGTTAGGAAGATTAGTTCTCATGTCAAACAACTTGCATGGAAGCATACCGCCAAGTCTCAGTGAATGCAGGAATTTGCTAGCTTTGGTTCTTTCTCATAATCTTAGCGGTCCCATTCCACATGAAGTCATCAGTTTATCATCCCTGTCACAAGTTTTGGATCTGTCCCGCAACTATTTTACTGATTCCATTCCATTTGGAGTAGGTCTTTTGTTGCAGCTTGCTTACTTGGATCTTTCTGATAACAAATTATCTGGTGGCATTCCTGCCACCTTAGGGAATTGCGAAAGTTTGACGAGTTTGTCTCTGAGAGGAAATTTGTTGCAGGGAACAATTCCTGGATCCTTAAGTTATCTAAGAGGGCTTGAAGATATCGACCTCTCTCGTAACAAATTGTCTGGCAGAATTCCCGACTATTTGGAGAGTTTCCTTTTCTTGTACAAGCTGGACCTATCGTTCAACAATTTTGAAGGTGCAGTAGGAATTTTCAAGAGTACAATACAACTATGCTTTATATCAAAGGAAACACACGGCTTTGCGGAGGTATGCCTCAGTTACAATTGCCCAAATGCAACTCCGACGAATCTAATCAAGAAGTATTTCCTCATCAAGAAAAGCAAGATATATTTCCATGGTGGAAATTACTTATCTCAGTTGCCGGTGGGAGCGCTATTGGAGTCATCTTCGCAATGTGCTTTGTGCTTCTTTATCCATCAAGAAAATCATTGCGCTTTGTGCTTCTTTATCTATCAAGCAAATCAAGAATGAAGTCAACTTCAGGACCATCATGGGAGGTTTCACTCTTGAAAGTTTCATATCGAGATCTCCTCAAAGCAACTAATGGGTTTTCTTCTCGGAATTTGATTGGTGCTGGTAGCTTCGGGTCTGTGTACAGGGGAATTATCAATCAGGAAGAAAGAATTGTTGCAGTGAAAGTACTCAATGCTCATTGTCCAAGAGAGAGTTTCATAGCTGAATGTGAAGCCTTGAAAAACATTAGGCACCGAAATCTTGTCAAACTACTGACTGTGTGTTTAAGTATCGACTTTCAAGGAAATGATTTCAAAGCTTTGATTTATGAATTCATGCCGAATGGAAATCTAGAAGAGTGGCTGCATTTTTCAGCTCATAGACCACCTGGGGCACCCATTGTGCAGGGAAATTTGAACCTTATTCAGAGGGTAAACATTGCCATCGACGTGGCTAATGCTCTGAATTATTTGCACAACCAGTGCCACATACCAATAGTTCATTGTGATTTGAAACCCAGTAATGTTCTCTTGGAAGGTGACATGACTGCCCGTGTTACAGATTTTGGTTTAGCAAGGTACGTCCAGGATGCTTCGTGTTCACTTCCTTCACACAGAAGCACTGCCAATGTCATAAACGGCTCCATAGGCTACATTGCCCCAGGTAAGTACGATTGTTGCTTCAACCTCTTTCTTGTTGGTATTATAAAAGTTTACTAACTCAATACCAAAATATGTGGGTGATAAGTTTACAAACTCTATCACACCTCTCACTTTCACTCTCAATAAAATTGGACAAAGAAATAGAGAAAGAAGGGAAGCAACAAGCTTCGGGAAAAACACTTGCACTTTGATATATGAAAAAAGAGTTTACAAACTTAATAGCTTACAAGCTAATGAATGGAAATGGGAAATGGGATTTGGATGGGATGATTTACAAGGCTTGAGGACTAGGGTATTTATAGCAAACCAAATGAAATCTATACCACATATTTATTCAAACCTTGCCTAACTTTGCCTAACACACACTTATTCAAACCTTGCCTAACTTTGCAATTGTAAGCAATTACATCATCAAACTAGATATGAATTTGGACAAATTTGACTTACCATTTGTTTTTATTTGAATTCACAACACACCTCCTCAAATCAAAACGCCTTCATTCCAAGCATTTCACGTAGCAACTTGAATGGCTCAACTGGCAATGGCTTTGTGAATATGTCAGCCACTTGTTCCTTGGTGTGACAATAGACAAGTTCGATTGTCTTTTGCTTTACATGATCCCTTAGAAAATGGAATCTAGTATCAATGTGCTTGCTCCTTCCATGTTGAACTGGATTCTTTGCAAGTTTGATTGCAGATATATTGTCCACATGAATCAAGGTTGATTCTTCTTGTGGATGACACACTGATTTCAACAGATTCCTTAGCCAAATTGCCTCACACATGGTTGAGGCTACAGCTACATACTCGGCTTCACATGATGACAAGGCAACGATTGACTGCTTCTTTGAAGTCCATGAGAAAGCTGTTGAACCTAGAAAAAACACATAGCCAGTTGTGCTTTTCCTTTCATCTTGATCACCTCCCCAATCACTATCCGAATAGCCATATAATTTTGCATCTTCACCAAAATTATAAAATAGACCAAAGTTTAGAGTACCTCTTATGTATCTCAGAATTCTCTTGACAGCAAGCCAATGAGACTCCCTTGGTGTTTCCATGTATCGACTTACAAGTCCAACACCATACACTATATCTGGTCTTGTGATTGTGAGGTACCTTAGGCTTCCAACAAGGCTTTTGTACACGGTTGAGTTTACAAACTCACCCTCTCCTCCTTTGGACAACTTCAATCCAGTTGCGACTGGAGTATTGACAGTGTTGCACTTGTCCATATTAAACTTCTTCAATATGTCTCTCATGTACCTTTGCTGTGAGATGTAGATGCCATCACTTTCTTGCTTCACTTCTATGCCAAGAAAGTATGACATTAATCCATTGTCAGTCATCTCGAACTCACTGAACATGGATTGCTTGAACTCATGAAACATTGCCTCATTGTTTCCTGTAAACAATAAATCATCTACATAGAGACATATGATTAAGAACTCCCCTTTCTCACCATTCTTCATATAAACTGAATGCTCGTATGGACATTTCTGAAATCCATTTTGGTGAAGGTAGTTGTCAATCCTTGAGTTCCAAGCTCGTGGTGCTTGCTTGACGCCATACAAGGCTTTTTTCAAGTGATACACCTTATCTTCTTCCCCTTGTATTTGAAAACCTTCCGGTTATTCTACATATACTTCTTCCTCAAGAAGTCCATTAAGAAAGGCTGACTTGACATCTAATTGATAAATCTTCCATTTATGATGAGCGGCAAGAGAAATTAGTAATCTTACCGTGTCAAGTCTTGCAACTGGAGCATAGACTTCATCATAGTCCACTCCATACTTCTGTTTGTAGCCCTTCGCTACAAGTCTTGATTTGTACCGATCCACACTTCCATCTGCAGTGCGTTTGATCTTGTACACCCATTTGACACCTATAGCCTTCTGATTTGGTGGAAGTTTTGTCAATTTCCAGGTGTCATTCTTCTCGATGGCATGGATTTCTTCCTCCATGGCTTTCTTCCAATGAACCTCCTCCA
Organism: Crataegus laevigata; assembly: GCA_963580275.1. Taxonomy (NCBI): domain Eukaryota; kingdom Viridiplantae; phylum Streptophyta; class Magnoliopsida; order Rosales; family Rosaceae; genus Crataegus; species Crataegus laevigata. Next base: position 7,112,744 of record OY756951.1, read on the forward strand.
CAGCTTCATTGAATGATAGAGGTTCATGATCTGCATATAGACAGAATAGGTTTGTTTCTTCTCCATCTTCTTGTCCATAAATTTCTGTGAGACTTCTTAGCCTCACTGGAGTTGATGAGCTACTTTCTTCATTGGATGTAGGGCCACTCCTTGCATTTCTGTGCACTGGAGTTGTTGTGCTTGATTGAGTAGGTTGTTGCTCGACTAGTGGTACAACTTCTTGTTCTTCAAAGTTGGTGGAAACAACTCTCTCCTCACTGACTTCTTTGTTGTTCCACTTCCATGTCTCTTCTTCATTGAAGATGACATCTCTACTAACCACTAGTTTGCTAGTTAGTGGATTGTAGAGTTTGTATGCTTTGGACTCTTCACTATAGCCCACAAACACACACTTCTCACCTCGATCATCAAGCTTCCTCCTCTTGGCTTCTGGTACCTGAGCATATGCAACACAACCAAAAATTTTGAGGTGTGCAACATTCGGCTTGTATCCACTCCAAGCCTCTTGTGGTGTCATCCTCTTGACACTCTTTGTTGGACATCGGTTCAACAAGTAAATCGAACAAGCCACAGCTTCTGCCCACAGTTCTTTTGGCAGATTCTTCTCCTTAAGCATGGACCTTGTCATGTCAAGGATGGTTCGATTCTTCCTTTCAGCTATCCCATTTTGCTGTGGTGTATAGGCAGCAGTCATTTGATGCCTAATTCCTTGCTCCTTGCAGTATGCTTGGAAAGCATTGGAGGTGTACTCTCCACCTCTATCTGATCTCATGGCCACAAGTTTGTGGTTGCTCTCAGCCTCTGTGAATGCCTTGAATTCCTTGAAGACTCTAAGGGCAGCTGACTTCTCCTTGAGAAAATAAACCCAAGTCTTCCTGCTGAAATCATCAATGAAAGTAATAAAATATCTATTACCTCCATAGGACATGGGATCCAATGGACCACATATATCCGTGTGCACCAACTGCAGTGGTGTCTTTGCTCTCCATGCATTGCCAACAGGAAATGGCAACCGTGCTTGCTTGCCAAGTATGCAACCTTCACATACTTGGTGTTTGGTTTCAATCTGGGGTAGACCACGCACCATTCCTCCACTTGACAGCAATCTTAGACCATTGAAATGAAGATGGCCAAAACGAAGGTGCCATCTCCATGACTCATTTTCAATCTCACCGATGTTGCAACTCCCAATCTTTGTGTTCAACTTCAGTAGGAACATACGGTTCTTTGACATTTGAACACGAGCAATAAGTTTTCTCCTTGCATTCCTGAGAGTGAGATACATATTCTCCATATGTATAATGTACCCTTTCTGGAGCAGTTGACCAATGCTCAGAATGTTGCTCTTCATACCTGGTATGTAGTAGGTATCAGATATGTATTCTTCTCTACCATTCTTCTGGATGATCTTGATCTTCCCTTTGCCTTCAACTGGTAGCCTTGAGGAGTCACCAAGACTTACAGATCCATAGGCCTCAATCTTGAGTTCGGCAAAAAACTCTTTCTTTCCACACATGTGGTTGCTTGCACCAGAATCCAAATACCAAACATCTTGTTGGCTACTGGAATCATGGTGTGCTAGTAAGACTGTGAATTCCTCACCATCATTTCCACTTGATTTTGCCATGTTGACATGCTCACCGTTTTTATATGAACATTCATTTGCATAATGTCCATATTGCTTGCAACTATGACACTGGATATGTGCCTTTCCTCGAGCAGATCTCCACTCTTGAGACTGTCCTCGATTTTGTGCATAGCCACGACCTCTTCCTCGGGCTCGTCCTCGGCTACGATTGGATGAGCTTCCACGACGTGAGTTCCACGTCCCACGATCTCCACTTGGCTTGTCGATACTGAGCTTTGTCTCCAAAGCTTGCTCCAGCGTTGTGGGGCTTGCATTCTTCTGAATGCGTTGTTCATGAACTAAGAGGGATCCTAGTAGCTCTTCTGCGCTCATTGTCTCCAAATCTTTGGATTCTTCAATGGCAGTCACCACATGCTCGAACTTGGATGTGAGTGACCGGAGTATCTTCTCCACAACTCGTACTTCATCGAGTCTCTCTCCATTTCTCCTCATCTGGTTCACTATCACAATGAGCCTTGTGTGATAGTCGGAGATGCTCTCTCTTTCATTCATGTGAGCAGTTTCAAAATCTGCTCGAAGTGATTGTAACCTCACTTTCTTGACTCGATCTACTCCTTTGTAGATTGTACTGAGTATGTCCCATACTTGCTTGCTCGTTGTTGCTTCTGCAACCTTTTCGAACGTTGAATCTTCTAATCCTTGATATAGAAGATACAGCGCCTTTTGATCCTTCTTTCGTAAGTCCCTGAGAGTGTTGCGTTGATCTGCAGTATATGTAGCTTCTTGCTCGGCAGTGGGTACAACATACCCACTACTGACAACTTCCCATAGCTCCTGTGATCCAAACAATGCTTTGAATTGGATACACCATCTTTCGTAATTTTCTTTCTTCAATGTGGGAACTTGGAGTTGTACTAGATTTGATGCCATAGCCGCTGCACTTGCCAGAAAGGTATTCTGGCTCTGATACCAATTGTTGGTATTATAAAAGTTTACTAACTCAATACCAAAATATGTGGGTGATAAGTTTACAAACTCTATCACACCTCTCACTTTCACTCTCAATAAAATTGGACAAAGAAATAGAGAAAGAAGGGAAGCAACAAGCTTCGGGAAAAACACTTGCACTTTGATATATGAAAAAAGAGTTTACAAACTTAATAGCTTACAAGCTAATGAATGGAAATGGGAAATGGGATTTGGATGGGATGATTTACAAGGCTTGAGGACTAGGGTATTTATAGCAAACCAAATGAAATCTATACCACATATTTATTCAAACCTTGCCTAACTTTGCCTAACACACACTTATTCAAACCTTGCCTAACTTTGCAATTGTAAGCAATTACATCATCAAACTAGATATGAATTTGGACAAATTTGACTTACCATTTGTTTTTATTTGAATTCACAACATTTCTGACATGTACAAGAAAATAACTTCTTTTTATCAAAGTTTTTAACTTTATGGTTCATGTGTTTAATTACAGAGTATGGCATGGGAAATGAAGTTTCAGCATATGGAGATGTGTATAGCTACGGAATCATGTTGTTGGAGATGCTTACTGGAAAGAGACCGACGGATGAAATGTTCAAAGATGGTCTGACCCTGCACAACTTTGTTCAGATGACATTGCCTGAACGCGTAGAAGAAATATGTGATCCGGTGCTTCTTCAAGTTAAAAAAAGCAGCATTGGTAGTAATGCCATAAACAATAGGACTCATGTCCAAGATGATCAAAGGCAAAGAATTAGCAAGTGCTTGGTTATCATGGCCAATATAGGAGTTGCTTGCTCGGCAGATTTGCCGCGAGAGCGGATGGATATTAGACGGGTTGTAGAAGGATTATGCCTAGTTAGGGATGTACTAACTGGAACCTCAATTCCTATAAATCATATGATCATGGCCTAATCGCCTGTAAAACATCTGCTTTTGTTCGAGTAAGTAGTTACATTTCTAGAATTCGCAGAAACGAAGAATATTCTTTCGAAAATTACAATAAAAAGAATAATTGTCAACTGAAGTTGAGAGGTTAACTAATTGTCATGGTGTTAAGAAGACAACTAATCCGGCAACCAGAGCGCCTTTTCCGTGATGTTTAAGAAAGTCTACTCATCGTCCTACAAACTCATAGTCTACATAATTTTATCACCAGAATTCCTGCTTCTGCTTACTGAATAATGGGTTTTCATGTTCCGAGCTTATGATCAGTTCGGTCTATATACCTTTTTGTGACGACCCTTCTCGTTGTTATGAATCTTTCTTCTGCAAATCCATTTGGGAACGAAACTGATCGATTGGCTTTGCTCAAATTTAAAGAATCCATATCTGCTGATCCACTCAGGTTCTTGAACTCATGGAATGACTCCCTCCATTTCTGGAACTGGTATGGAGTTACCTGCAGCAGAAGGCATCAGAGAGTCGCAGTCTTGAACCTACAAGGCTCTGACTTGCGAGGAACTATATCACCTCACATTGGCAACCCCTCATTTCTCAGGTTTATCAACCTTCGAAACAACAGCTTATCGGGAAAGATTCCACAGCAAATTGGTCATCTGTTCCGACTGCAGCATCTCAATCTTAGTGACAACATTTTGGAGGGGGAAATTCCAGTCAACTTGACATACTGCTCTGAATTGAGCATCATAAGTTTGAGTTCAAACCGTCTCATGGGCAACGTACTGTTGGAGCTTGGCTCGTTGACAAAGCTTTTGACACTTTCTCGGCACAAACAATCTGACAGGAGGCATCCCACCTTCCATGGGAAATCTTTCATCAATCACACAACTTTCCTTGGCATATAACAACCTGGTGGGGAATGTTCCGGAGGAAATAGGCCAACTGAAAAGCTCATCTTTTTTCACAATCGGACCAAATAATCTCTCCGGTATGATCCCTTCTACTCTTTTTAACATCTCATCTATGAATGCCTTATCACTTAATGATAATGAATTTGAGGGCATTATTCCACCTCAAAATGCCTAATCTCCAACAAATTGGCATTGGTGGAAACGAATTCTCGGGACAATCCCAGCTTCATTTTCCAATGTTCTCAGCTTCAAATACTTGACATCGCAGAAAACAATTTTGTGGGGCAAGTTCCAGCAAGCTTCGGAGATCTTCCAGATATCCGTTGGCTCGGTTTGAGCAACAATAACCTAGGAAGTTACTCAGCTAATGACCTGTATTTCATAACATCCTTGACAAATTGCAGCAACCTGGAAATACTTGATATGAGTTTGAACAACTTTGGAGGTGTTTTACCCAACTCTGTAGCCAATATTTCAACCCAACTCACTAAACTCTATCTCGGAGGCAAATCAAATCTCTGGAAATATTCCTGCAGCATCAGAAAACCTCAACAATTTGATAGTCTTAGGCATGCAGGCTTTAGATGGAAATAGACTATCAGGACAGATCCCTTCTTCCATAGGAAACCTCACTCAAATGTTTCAACTCTACTTGTCAGAAAATAAATTAGAAGGAAGCATTCCCCCGAGCATCGGAAACTGCAAAAATTTGCAGTACATGGACATCTCAAACAATAGCCTCAGTGGAGATATACCACCACAGGTTATTGGTCTTTCCTCCTTATCTGTCCACAAAGTACCTTTATTACTAAGGCTAGAATTTTTGCAAGATATTTTTTTTTTTCAAGAATTCGAGCTTTATTTCGCAGAGCGCATATATGGGGTTCTCGGGTATCATTATTAGCATCTGGTCAATTCTCATGCAACTGTTTCTCCCGATGGTCACTTCATCCTCCTTGCATTTAGGAGGGAATGAGACGGATAGACAGTCCTTGCTTACATTTAAAGCTGAAATCGTGAACAACCCATTGGGCATTCTTAGCTCCTGGAATGAATCCCTCCACTTCTGTCAGTGGCAAGGTATTGCTTGCGGCCACAGACACCAGAGAGTCACCGTGCTGGCTGAATGGTCAGCTATCTCCCCACATTGGAAACTTGAGCTTTCTCATAACTTTAAACCTCCAAAACAACAACTTCAACAACACCATCCCTCAAGAAATTGGTCGTTTGTTCCATCTGCAACAACTACGCCTTGAAAACAACTCCTTGAGTGGTCATATTCCATTTAACATATCACATCCAAATACTTCGCAGAGCTGGAAACCATCTTATGGGTAAAATTCCAATTGAAATTAGTTACTTGTCCAAGCTTCGGGTACTTTTTTAAAGATACAACAATTTAAGAGGGGAAATCCCACCTTCTTTGGGAAATCTTTCTTCTCTCCAGGCGTTAGATGTGTCAAAAATCATATGCGTGGAGGTATTCCAAATAGCCTTGGCCAGTCGAAAAGATCAAAATTTCTTCTCCTCGATTATCTGAACCAAAACAGCTCCTTTTCCCGCCTTTCCTTCTCCTCGATCTGAATTGCATTCTGCCTAAATGTCACAAAAGTTTGGATTACGATAACTCCCTTGCATCCTCACAGAATTCAACCATTTATTTTCCCACCACCTCCTATGCAAACATAAAACCATTTTCTGAGAGTCAACAACTGCACATTGACAACAATCACGAATCTTTTCCGCTTCGAATTGAGCCCCACATTCTTATACAAACAATCGGCGTGTTAAATTCATGAAGATTTCAACAAGTCTATATTTTATGTTATTTTTTCGATAAACATTTAATTTAACAAGTTGATATCAGAAATATAATCACTGCTCACCAGGCATGCAATTTTTGGCGCAACAGAAAGATCAAACCAAATCAAAACCAAGAAATTTCAACTGAATTGCACAAAAGAGTCAAAATTTAATTGCTATACAGAACTATTGGTTCAATCGCAAACAATCGAAATTCGAAACCCCACCTCCTCCATTCTCTGAGAGCGAAGCCCTCCTCAGGCAGCATCTCCGACGGAGGCGGCAAAATCCGATCGTCGGACCCGCCAAAACCTCCATCAAAGCCCTGTTCATACGATTCGGCGTAGATCGACGGAGGAGAGAAGGCCTCCGACGCAGGCTGAGTGGCGAAAGCATCGCCTACGGAGTCCTTGAGCGACTCGGTGTCGACGAAGGAGTGGAATCGCTGGGAGGGGAGTCGGGGTCGTAACCCAGGTAACCGTCGTCGTCGAACGGGCGAGTTGAGACGGTGGTCGGGACGGAGTCGTCTTCGGGCTGAGTGAACGAGGCCATGATCGAGTCAGATGTACTGACACGCAAGAAACGAATTGCTCGCAGGCAAAAACTACGCAGGAGAAATATCCGCGGGCTTTGAGTTGGGCTTAGGCCGGCTCATTGGGCTTTCATTAGTTCAGCCCAATACAATGTTGCCCAAGAAATAGCCGAAGATCTCTCTTTTGAACATGCATGATCAGTATACCGTTGTCCTTTCTTTGACATCCAGGCCGGTTGAGAACAAGTGATGACTCGTCTTTGCGCCATTTGGCCTGAAAATCCAAACATATAGAACAAAACAGCCGGCTTACACGGACAGTTCTTGTCACTGAGACCCCGACGCCAACCGAATAATAAAAAGAACAATGGGGAACCACACCAAGCACAACCCAAATAAATAGGGAGAACTAAGGCTAGATTTTACGCAAGTTTTTTTTTCTTGTAAAAACTCAGCTTCTCTGGTTCATAACTCAGAGCTTTATTTTCCAGCACACATACATGGGGTTCTCGGGTATCATTACTAGCATCTGGTCTATTATCATGCAACTATTTCTCTTGACGGTCACTTCATCCTCCTTACGTCTAGGAGGGAATGAGACGGATAGACAGTCCTTGCTTGCATTTAAAGCTGAAATCGTGAACGATCCACTGGGCATTCTTAGCTCTTGGAATGAATCCCTCCACTTCTGTCAATGGCAAGGCATTACTTGTGGCCGCAGACACCAGAGAGTCACTGTGCTGAACCTCCCATCAAGCCGGCTGAATGGTCAGCTATCTCCCCACATTGGAAACTTGAGCTTTCTCAGAACTTTAAACCTCCTAAACAACAGCTTCAACAACACCATCCCTCAAGAAATTGGTCGTTTGTTCCGTCTGCAACGACTAGGCCTTCAAGACAACTCCTTCAGTGGTGATATTCCATTCAACATATCACGTTGCACTAACCTCGAAATCCTTCGCTTAAGTGGAAACCATCTTAGGGGTAAAATTCCAATTAAAATTGGCTCCTTGTCCAAGCTTCAGGTACTTGTTTTCAGAAAGAACAACTTAAGTGGGGAAATCCCACCTTCTTTTGGAAATCTTTCTTCTCTCCAAGTGCTAGATGTGGCACAAAATAATCTGCGTGGAGGTATTCCGAATAGCCTTGGCCAGTTGAAAAGTCTAATATTTCTTGCATTGGGTCAAAATTATTTGAATGGTACCATCCTTCCCTCCATATACAACCTCTCATCAATTACATTCATTTCTGTGTATCTAAACAAACTGCATGGAACTCTTCCTCCTGGGTTGGGCCACACTATATTTCCAAACCTCGATATGTTTTATTTCTGGGGCAACCAATTCAGTGGACCGATACCAAATTCAATCTCCAATGCCTCGTACCTTTTACGTTTTTTAATCTCAGACAATGAGTTTACAGGACAAGTGCCTAATCTGGCACGCCTGTCAAATTTGTATTTTTTACAACTTGGCAATAACAGTCTTGGAAATGATGAGGAAGGTGACTTGGATTTCATCTCTTCTCTAGTTAATTGCACCAAATTGACAGAGTTTGAGTTTAGTTCCAATAATTTTGGAGGAGTGCTACCTGAATCCATCAGCAATCTCTCAACAGAGCTCAACATACTGCAATTTGGTCTTAACCAGATCCGCGGAAGAATTCCCATTGGAATCGGAAATCTAATCAACTTGGGGGTACTATTCTGTGAGGGAAACCTATTGACAGGCACAATACCAAGTTCTATTGGTAAACTGAAAAGGTTGGATTCTCTGTTTCTGAACGAGAATAAACTATCAGGTACCATCCCATCTTCTCTTGGAAATCTAACTTCAATGACCAGGTTGGTTCTCATGTCAAACAAGTTGGAAGGCAACATCCCGCAAAGTCTCGGAGAATGCAGGAATCTTCGACTTTTATATCTTTCCCATAATAATCTTCACGGTCAAATTCCTAAAGAAGTTATTGGTTTAGCATCCTTGTCACGATTTTTGATTCTATCCAGCAACAAGCTTACAGGATCCATACCAATGGAGGTAAGCAACTTGATGCATCTAGTTTACTTGGATGTTTCTGACAATAGGTTATCTGGTGAGATTCCACGCAGTTTAGGGAGTTGTGCAAGTTTGGCAACTCTGTATCTGAGTGGAAACTCATTGCAGGGGACCATTCCTGAATCCTTGAGCTCTTTGAGAGGGATTGAGGATTTCGACCTCTCTCGCAACAACTTGTCCGGCAGTATTCCCAGCTATTTGGAGAGTTTCCGCTTCTTGGTGAATTTGAACCTCTCATTTAATGATTTTGAAGGTGCATTACCAATGAAAGGAGTTTTCGAGAATACAAGTGCACTTTCTGTCACGGGAAACTCACGGATTTGTGGAGGTATACCTTCTTTAAGATTGCCCAAATGCGTCTCCAACCATTCTAAGCAAGGCTTATCTTCTAGGCTGAAAATAATTATCTCACCTGCTTGTGGGGTTGTTGGATTGAGTTTTGCGATTTTGTTTGTGATTCTTTACCGATCAAGAAAAGCAAGAGGAGTGAAGTCAACTTCAGGATCATCATTGGGGGTTTCACTTTTGAAGTTGTCCTACAGAGATCTCCTTAAAGCAACTGATGGGTTCTCTGCAGCCAATTTGATTGGTGCTGGTAGTTTTGGGTCCGTATATAAGGGAATACTCGATCAGTATGAAGGAAGAATTGTTGCAGTGAAAGTACTCAATCTTCAAAGTGCAAGAGCTTCCAAAAGTTTCATTGCTGAATGTGAAGCTCTGAGAACCATTAGGCACCGAAATCTTGTCAAGCTACTGACTGCCTGTTCAAGCATTAATTTTCAAGGGAATGATTTCAAAGCATTGGTTTATGACTTCAGGGTGAATGGCAGTCTCGAAGAATGGTTGCATAATTCAGCTCAACGGGGCGACAATCCAACCAATCTGCAGAAGAATCTGGATCTTATTCAGAGAGTAAACATTGCAATCGACATAGCGCGTGCTCTGGATTATTTGCACAACCACTCTCACATGCCAATAGTTCATTGTGATTTAAAGCCAAGCAACATTCTCTTGGATGGTGACATGACTGCATGTGTTGGTGATTTTGGTTTGGCAAGGTTCCTCCCAGAGGCTTCGTGTCCATTTCCAGTGCAGGAAAGCTCTTCCAATGCAATAAAAGGCTCCATAGGCTATACTGCCCCAGGTAAATTTTTGTGACATATATATACACACACAAATGAGATTTCGTTTATTTTTAGCATTAATTTCTAAAGTCATACGTAAAAAAATATCTCTGTTTTTGTGAAAATAAATACACACACACACATATATTGTTTGTGCTTGCACGATGTTTCTGTTTATGAGTTTATGAAGTCACACATAAGAACTTAGCTGTGTTTTTGTGTATATAACTTAAAGAGTATGGAATGGGAAGCAAGGTGTCAACATATGGTGACCTGTATAGCTACGGAATCCTACTGTTGGAGATGATAACAAGCAAGAGGCCGACAGATGACATGTTTATAGATGGCATGGACTTGCACAATTTTGTTACGATGGCTCTACCAGAACGTGTCGAAGAAATATGTGATCCACTACTTGTTCAAATAGAAGAAAGCAGCAGCACTACCAATCCCAGAAGTAATAGGGGGAATCAAGTCCCAAATGATCAAAGACAAAGGGTTGTGGAGTGCTTGACTTCCATTGCAAGAATAGGAGTCGCTTGTTCTGCAGCAATGCCAAGAGATCGAAAGGACATGAGCAATGTTGTCGCTGACTTGTGTCTAACAAGGGATGTGCTAACTGGAACAAGGAGGCCTAGAGAGCATCTGTGATCACGACCGAAGTAGTGAATCCCATGACAGTGCTTTAATTTTCCATGGTGATCTTCTTAATGATGACGAGGAGGAGTGAAACAAGTGAAGTGAATTTTTTGCAATTGTTTAAATGTTCTTATTAAATATGTAATTTTTCTTATTTGCATTACCATAATCTAAGTCCTGCATCCTTGACTGAGTCCTCCAGCAAAACTAATAATCTTAAGTTTTCTTAGATTTCAAAGTCGTTTCTAGAAATTTTTTACAGTGGTATCGGAAGATTGGAGTGATTTCCGAGGGCTAGTTTAGTCTTTAACGTGTGGGCACTGACATACGCAGATTTGTTTGTAAGAAATATGAAAAATAAATAAATAAATAAATAAAACCTAGCACAAGAGCGTTTGATTTTCATTGCAAGACGAAGGGCTGTACTAATTTGAACCAGGACGCCTAGTGCGCATACGAACACAACCTAATTAGCACTTAGTACAGAGTGTAATTAGCTTTGTTGGAAGACCTAACTAGAATGATGACAAGTGTGGAAATACGACTCCTTGAAGCCCGACAGAGCGACCGGCCGGACACCAGCAATGGTGACTTATTTGGGTTGATCTTTATTTTGCTTGTTTTTTTATGTCTAAATTTCTAATTAATCGAGATCAAGTGATGGCTGTGACAATTTCTTTCAAGTCTCTGCGCCATTTGCCCTTAAAATCCAAACAGAGAACAAAACAGCAGGCTTACAGAGAGTATAGCGTGAGGGTGAGACCTCGGAAATAGCCGAATATAATTTATAAAAAATAAAAAAGGGAGGAAGCAGACCAAGTGCAACCAAATAAATTGGGACAACTAAGGCTCGATTTTTTGCAAGTTTATTCATGTATAAACCCAGCACCTGGTTCATAACTAGAGCTTTATTTCGCAGCGCGCAGACATGGGCACTACAAAAAAATATGAACACCGCGCACAATCAATTATATGCGCCCTTTGAGACCAAAGAGTACCAACAATTGTGCTCATAGACCAATAAGAACAGTGCAACAACTATATTTCTATTTGTGCCCTCTATAGGCCTTGTCTTTGATCAAAGGGCACTATGTTGTGCTGAAAAGTGTAAGCACCAATAAAGGTCCTTTTGTGTCCAGTTCTAACAAAGTTGTCAAATGACTGCTGTCACCCATGTTAGCACATTTATTGTTATTGTGCCCAATATGTGTACTATTTTGAAGAAAAAAAATTAAAAACCGAAATCACCTACAAATTGAGATTGAGACTAAACAAAAAATTATTTTTTTCATAAAATTAAAACAGCCCACAACCACAAGAGATTTTTTAATGTGACTGGTACACGGGATGGTACATCACGTGTCACTATATAAATGGTGAGATATGTATACTAAAAAGTTAATAACTTAAAAAATAAAATTTCTCACCTCTCCTATTAAAACACGTGGTATACCACTTGTGTTCCCGTCACAACTAAAAATTTCTCCATAACCACAAGCATCTATAATATTACAATTTACAAAGATATTCACAACCATTATATATAAAAACAACTAGAATTTTACATGCTCTATCCCCAACTAAAATAAAACTAAAATTATAACGGTTTTAAGTGAATATTGGTTCTCTCAAGAATAAGAACATCAAATATTAAGGTTTTAAGTGAACCTGCACAGTTCTTTTCTCACCTTCTAGTTCCAACTTCCAAGTACATCAAATATTAAGGTAATACGAACCTCAAAGATTAACCGCTGACAAGTATGAGGAGTAACACGAAGGTAAAAGTACACCTCTACAAACAGATTAGTTACCTCAAAATAAATAGATTTACCAGTCAATGCAACTTTTCCTGGCCATGCACATAAACCCATAACGAAAATGTAATACCCGAAACATCCGTACACATGGACATTAAAAGCATGAAAATGAAAAATTTGGAAAATCATGACAAATGATATCTTAATTGAGCCACAGTTGATAATCTTAGGTACTTTTGTTGAAGACATTTTGTAATAAGGAAAAAAACTCGAGTTTCACCGGATGAATTTTTCAATGGTTAAACTTACAGAATAATCTAATTGAAGCCGATGATCATAAGTATATCAATTAATTGCTCTACTTGTCATAGTTATCAGAAGCCTTAATTCGAACATCTAAAGTTAGTAAAATAACACAGGTATGAAACTCACTAGAGAAGTTCATCAACGCAAGTCCTCAGAGTATGCCCTCTCAAACCAGAAATAGCAGGAGCCATTTCTCCAACTGAACCTGAACAACAAATAGAGTCTGAAGAACGAACTTGAAAAATAAATAGATATATGAAGAATGAACCTAAAAAGAAGCTTTCTTCGAACCATTAGCAAGATCTTCTCGACAAGATTCCCGTGGATGCGCCAACATTTCCAGAAACAAAAACCAAATTACTACATTTGCCAGATACTAATCTCAAAACCAAAGTTTTGCCGAATAGAACAAAAAAACCAAAATTAGCCTCAACTACCCAATAACCAAATTCAAATTACAAAATTGTAAGACAAAATCAGGTTTCTAGGTTCAAGACACAATAAATAAATAAATTCACATAAAGATGGCTACTATAAATTCAAATATTTTTTGAAATCATTAGATCCCAAAACTGAAAGCTTTTATTTTGAAATATCACTTACGTTGGAGGACAGCCCACGAGGAGAGGATCGTTTTTATCTCTTGGGTCGTGGTCCAATTCCGGCAATCTTGGCCGGAAAGCTCGAGGTCACCATTTCCTAGATCTAAAATTCAGAAAATTCGACTACAAATTTGCAGAAACTAACTTGGGGGTTGGAAAGAGGACGGAAAGAGGATTCGGGAGACACAATTTTACCATCGTTGATGATCGGTTAGTTTCATAACTTCACTTTATTATTGAGCACAATAATTTTTTTTTTTTGTGCTTTGTGATATTAATAATTGATTTTATATATATATATATATAGGGATCCCATATATATTAGTTTCATAACTTCACTTTATTGTTGGGCACAATATTTTTTTATATTAATAATTGATTTTATATATATATATATATATATATATATATATATATATATGTTAGTTTCATAACTTCACCTTATTATTGGGCACAATAATTTTTTTTTGTGCTGTGTGATATTAATAATTTATTATATATATCCAGGCCCTTTAAAGGAAGGGATCTCTATTTTTCAAAAAAATAAAAATGGGGACGCCCTATTGACCGTTATATTTGGTTTTAATGAAATTCTGTGGTTGAGATTAAATCATAGGTCACAAAATCTTAACCACAGAATTTCATTAAAGCCAAATTTAACGATCAAGAGGGTGTTCCCATTTTTTTTTTAAATGGGGATCCCTTCCCTTAAAAGCTTCCTATATATATCTATCTATCTTTTTGTGTCTCAATTTATACGTAGACCACCGAACGGGTGTGGGGAGAATCTCAGCAATAGCGTATTTATATAATCGTAATTGGAATTAAATGGCATATTTGGATTCTGATTACGAGTTACTCTTGCGTTTACTAAATATTAGGGAATCAAAAAATTATAGAGTCCACACAAATATAGAAATTTAATTCCTCCAAAATGGAAGAATTGGACTCCTTAGATGGAGGTAGTATTTCAATTTCGGGTGAAGCCTAAAATAGGGAATCAACTTTTTGTAAACACGAAAATTTCCTGAAGGAACAAGAACACGTGTACAAAATATATTTGTTATTTGATGAATTTTGGGGTTACAATCTCTATTTGTTCCTCTGATTCTATCTTCGTAAGGTATGGATTTGTTGATGGGCTGTTGATCCAAAGGGGCGTTGGGCTTGATCCTTGGATGAACAGTGATGTGGATTTGTTTGTGTTGATCCGAATGGGGCTGTTTGGCGCTTTGATTCTTGGGATGAACAGTGATGATCTTCAGATGTTTGATGATGAATGTAGAATGATGAACGATGAACGATGGGTGAGTTTCAAGGGGGGCTTTGATCTTGATTCTTGAAGGATGTATGTATTGATTCCAAGGGCCGTCGGGGCTTGATCTTGGAGGGTGGATGAATGTTGTTTCAAGAACGATGAACGATGGATGAACTATGGATGAACTTCAGGATGAACTTCAAGATGAACTTCAAGGGGCTTTTTGGGCTCGGTTCTTGAAGAAACGGATGAACAGATGAACGATGAATGGTGGATGGATCTTCAAGGGCTTCTGGACTTGATCTTGAAGAACAATTGTGCTAATCCAAGGGGCCGTTGGGGCTTGATCTTAGGATGGATGATCGTTTCTTCAAGGGCCGTTGGGGCTTGATCTCGAAGAACGATGAACGATGAACGAAGAACGAAGAACTTCAGAGAATTCTCTTCCAATTTGGGAGTAGAGAAATGTATTTGTGAATTGGTGAAATGAAATGAATGAAATTGGCTTCTATTTATAGAATTTTCCAAGGCCTAATTTTGAATATAATATCCCAGATGAAATAAGCCGTCTCTGCCAGGTGTTGACACGTGTCTTGTTTGACAGCTTTTCTAACTCTTTTCGAATTTTCGTCGAATCACACAATATGTGTACAATTTATGTAATACACGAGTGTTAAAATTTTGACCATTGGTCAACATTTATTTACTAAAATTTCATTGTCTACAAATGCCCCCACTTCAAAGCGTGGCGTATACATGTGCTTGTCACGTGTAGAAGATGCGTCTTTGAAGTCCCTTAATGTAGACGTTTGATCCAAGGGCCGTCGAGGCTTGATCTTGGATCGGGTTTTGTGATTTTTCCACAGCTTTCATCTGGAACTGGTTTTGATTCAAGGGCGATGAACACCTGATCTTGAATCGGGCTTTTGATTTCTCCAAGGGCCGTTGAGGCTTGATCTTGAAGGTTGTTTCAAGGGTGTTGGACACTTGATCTTGAATCGGGTCTTGATTTCTCCAAGGGGCTGTCGCGGCTTGGTCTTGAAGGTTGATTCAGCACGTTGTCTCCACATGCTTCAAGTAGTTGGATCTTCATGCAGGTCTGGCATCTTCTTTTACAGTATTTTTTTTTTTTTTCTAATGCAAAAATTCCCATGAAAGCAATTGGAAATGCCGCTCCAAAACATTCAATGTGGAGATTAGCTATGCTGCAAAAATTCCCATGAAAGCATCAGAACATCACTTCTTAGCGACTCATCATTTTTTCCAGCTTCCAACATTAGTTGAAGATG
This sequence comes from Crataegus laevigata, assembly GCA_963580275.1. Taxonomy (NCBI): domain Eukaryota; kingdom Viridiplantae; phylum Streptophyta; class Magnoliopsida; order Rosales; family Rosaceae; genus Crataegus; species Crataegus laevigata. The sequence goes on from OY756951.1 coordinate 7,128,507, forward strand.
ACTGCTCGAGAGTAATGCTAGGTAAGCAATCAGGGAAGGGTTCCAGCACGTTGTCTCCACATGCTTCAAGTACTCCGGTCTGAGCTTACCCATTTATCTTCAGCTAGATTTTCTAATCTTGAATTGGACTTGTGTTTTCTTCAAGGGGCCGTCGCGGCTTGGTCTTGAAGGTTGATTCAGCACGTTGTCTCCACATGCTTCAAGTAGTCCGGTCTCCACGCAGGTGTGGCATCTTCTTGAACTCTTGGATCATCTCAGACTCTGCCTTCATCTGGATGCAACTCAGACTCCTCCTGCTTCGTCTGTGAGGTACTTTTGCTTTTGAAGAAGCACCTCTATACAGGTTTATTTTTGAAGTGGGTTGGGAGGGGTCTGAGATGAGTACTCGAGAGCAAGACTAGGTAAGCAATCAGGATCTCACTTTCTCCATGTTCTTCAGATGAAAGTGAGGAGAAAGCGTAATATGAGATACTTTTGCTTTTAACCTTTTTAATATGAAATATTTTTGCTTTGGATGATTTGTTTTCTAAGGTGTTCCAAGGGATGAAGAACACTGAGTGACTCGAAAGGTTTCTTTGAGAATACATTCTCAGAGATGAAGAGAGGTTGAGAGGTTGGGAGGTTGAGAGGGTGTGAAGGTGTGCCTTTGATGTGGAAGGCGAAGGTCGAGACTTATAGAAATTTTTTTCTTCCTCAACCGGAACTATTCCCGCACTATTTGTCGGCAGCCGGTGATGGATGAACAGTACCCGTCACGCGCTTTCTGACAAAGCCGTCCGTGATTTCTGCGAAGCTGACTGCGCATGCGACGAGTGACGACAAACTGGAATGATGATCTTTTGAAAACCGAGGTTCAAATCCGGGTGCGGCTCGTGGTTTTCGCAACGCTCCAAGCTGCATGCGACGCATGTGACGAGTGATGACAAACTGGAAAAGCTGATGCCACGTGATTTCTGAGTCAAACCCAGCTTTCGATAGAGGAACGGCTCTTTTGAGACAGGACTCTGGCCTTCGAGAAAAGAGCGTCACTCTTTGATTTGCGAGAGGAGCGCTTCTTCGATCTCTGAGGAGCGCTTCTTCATTTTCTTCTTTTTATAGAGGCGCGAATTTTTTGTTTCACCTCATACTTGAACTCCCTCCTGTAATCACTTCTTTCTTGCACTTCTGCAATTTTACTCTTTCCGATCTCTTCTTCCTCAACACTTTCTAAAAAATGTCTTGCCCTTCTGACCGTCGCCTAAACTTGAACGTCGGAGAAGATGATGACTTGTCTTCTCCAGATAACCTTTGGCGTCCGTCCTTCATATCCCCCAATGGTCCTCTTACAGTCGGGGACACAATGATGAGGAATGAAATAACCGCTACGGTGGTTGCTCGAAATCTCCTCACTCCAAGGGACAATAGGATGCTTTCCAGGCGGTCAGATGAGCTGGCTGTTCAGGAATCTCTTGCTCTCAGTGTCCAGTGTGCAGACACAGTTTCAAACATGGGCCAGCGCCTTCTTGCCCGGTCTCGTCAGGTGGAGTCGCTGATGGCTGAGGTGGCTAGTCTCCGGCAAGAAGTCAGAAGTCTTAGGCACGAGAACAAGGAGTTGCACCTGCTTGCAACTAGTTACTCGACCAGCATGAAGAGGAAGCTGGACCAGCTGCATGAGTCGGACGGTCGGATCCAGAGTGACCATGAAAGGTTCATGGCGTTACTCCCGAGGTTTATGTTGCCTTCGTCCTCTGGAGTTGCACCAAGCGTTCCGGCTCCGGAGATTCCAACTCTGGCTCTTCGTCTTCCCGGAGCTCCGTCGACTTCTGAGGCACCACCTGATCGTCCTTGAATATTTCCTGCTTGTAATTTTGATTTGACTTTTTTTTTTGTGGCATGTAGAGTGCCAATTTGTGTAATTTTCCAGAGAAATAAATAAAAAATGGACTTTTATCGCTTTTCTCTTTTCTCTCTTTTTTGCTACACATATACAATATACATAAATATGTATATACGTCATATGCATACACATGCATTTTCAAAACTTTTTTTTTTTTTTTTTTCGGACATATGGGCCTTCCCTCCACATAATATTCCAGCCCACCATTTTGGGCTTTTTTTTTTTTTTTTTTTTTTTTTTTGGACATGTGGGCCTTCACCCTCCACATAATTTTCTAGCCCACTATTTTGGGCTTGCCGACACTTTGCTTTTTTTTTTTTTTTTTTTTTTTTTTTTTTTTTTTTTGGACATGTGGGCCTTCACCCTCCACATAATTTTCTAGCCCACTATTTTGGGCTTGCCGACACTTTGCTCTTTTTTTTTTTTTTTTTTTTTTTTTTTTTTTTGGACATCATCATTTCACAAGCTTTCATCATTTTTTTTTTTAAATTTTTTTTTATTTTTTTAATATAATAATAATAATAATTATTATATATATATGTATATATATATATATATATTTTTTTATGGTTTTTTTTCTCTGGTGCAATCCGCACCATTTCAACCCCCCCCCTTTTTTTTATTTTTTTATACATATATTAATATACTTTTTTTATGGTGAGTGCTCCACTAAAAAAAAATTTATATATTTATATTTTTTATATATTTGTTTTTTCAACTTTCGGTAGATGCACACCCAAAACGTTTTATATATGTATATTTTTTTATTTTTATTTTTTATTTCTTTATATATATATATTTTTTAATGATGCACTTACTTTTTTTTATATATTTGTTTATTTTTTAGTGCTGCACTATATATATTTTATTTTTTATTTTTTTATTTTTTTATTTTCTTGTTACCCTACTATCAATATTTTATTCTTTTATTAATCCTATATATATGTGTGTGTGTGCTGAAGACGAAGACAAGCAAGCATTTACAGATGTGGAGTGTTTGACCATTTGAGGGGTAAAACACACACTGTAACTTTTTGTTTTTGTCTCTTTTTTTTTTTTTTTTTTTTTTTTTTTTTTGGGCCTGGCCCTTTGGCTCATATTTGGGCCCGTTTTTTTTTTTTTTTTTTTTTTGGGCCTGGGCCTTTGGCTCATATTTGGGCCGGTTTTTTTTTTTTTTGGGCCTGGGCCTTTGGCTCATATTTGGGCCGGTTTTTTTTTTTTTTTTTTTTTTTTTTTTGCCGCATACATATATGCATGTATAACATAATGTGCGTACCCCCCACTGATGGACTTCTTTGTTGTGATGTCAGGGATTACGTAAACAATTTTGTAGAGGCATAACATGATGTCGGGATACCCATGAAGCTTTTGGAAGTGGAGTGAACGACGGTGTTCTTTGTGCTCTTTGCTGCCAAGTGCTTGCGCGAGAGACTGCGCCGGAGTTCCGCCGTGTAGTGCCTTTTGATTACGGTATTCCCTCGGTTGGTGCGCTGCCGTGTGGTGCTGTACAAGAGGCTGCACAGGGGCTTCGTTGTGTATTGTCTTTTGGTCGCAATTTTCCCTCGGTGGTGGCGTTGCCGTGCGGTGCGAGAAACTGCTTGCGTGGTCGCTACGAGTTTACGTAGTGTGACTACGTGGCATTTTAGTTTCTTTGCTACCGTAACGTGCCTTTGAAGGACCGTCTTGGAGCTGCCCTTGTTACCGTGCTTGCTGTCCCTGCTGCATTGTCCATTGCCCTGCCGAAGTCTTGTGGCTGACTTTTTGTTGCAGTCATGGTGTTTTTCAAGTGTTTTAAGGGCGGTACCCTTACTGTTCTTGCAAAGGAAGGTGATTCCCAAGATAGCGGAACGACGTTGAAGCTTTATCCGCCACTGACTGGTCCTAAGGCGCTTGTCCTTCCCGCCAAAGACAACTCCATGCATATTAAGTCATGGTCTTCTGAAGCAGCTTGGGAGGTGGTGGACTCCATTCGATCTAATGCAAAGAAGAGGGTGTGTCCATCCAGGATTCTTATTTTGAACTCTTCGCACCATGTTTATGACAACCCTCCGGTTGTGTTTGATCTTCTTGGCGATCGTATCCGTAGCGGAGCCGTGTCTTGGAGTGGTACCCTGTCGACCACTGGAGGAGCTGCCTTTGTTGATTTTTATTGGGAATGGCTTGAAGATGTCTTGAGCCGTTCTAAGGATGTGCTTACCAAGACGGGCCTTTACCATGCTGTATACGCATCTTTGTTCAGTTATGATCGCCAACCCTCTGTCATTCGTGAATTCTTCGAGCATTGGTGTTCAGCAACCAACACACTTCACACAGCTCGAGGGGAGATGTCTCTCTCTCTTCGAGATCTTCACAAGATAGGGGGCTTGCCAATCCAGGGAAAGTTTTACGACGAAGTTGTCCCTAGCGTGGAGGAGTTTTCTTGTCGTAACAGTCGAGGATTGCCTGCGAGCTGTCGCTATTTGTTTTGGGCATATCACAAGCTTTCCCAAGATGCTTCGGGCAAGTCAGGCGTGAAGATATCTTCATGGATTCGGTTTTGGTATTGGGATGCCATGAAGTATAAGAGGCCTTCGAAGAAAAGTGGTCGCAATAAGACGACCAGGCCTAAGGGAGACTCGGATCCATCAGGCTTTATTGGTCCAGTTGGGCGCCGTACTCCCACTGAGTTGAGGGCGTTCGAAAACCTTGGCGTGTCATCAGAGCACTTGGAGGAATCTTACTTAGCCGCTTTTTTAGCCTGTTGGCTTTGTAAATTTGTTTTCCCTAAAGATGACGTCAACTTCGTCCGTCCCGGAGTTTTCAAAGTTGCCAGCAAGATGGCTGCAGGCGAACCTTTTAGTCTTGCTATCTCGGTCTTAGCCAATATTTACAACGGTTTGAGTGTTGTTTCTAACTTGGCAAGCACTGAAGACCGTGCTGCGGTACTTCCCTACCACTATGTGTATGGCTGGTTGGGGGAATACTTTAACACTCATTTTTCTTCATCGACTTCAGTGAAATTGGGGCCCTTAATGACGAAGTATTCCGGTGTGCTTTCTGCAAAGGGTCTTGATGATTCGCAGGCGCGAGCGCTGTTTGAAAGTTGCGAAGGCTCGAGGATGGATCGTTTGGCAAGAGTCGGCTTGACGCGGCAAGTCATTGTGGATGATTCAGATCTTCGCTCCTCAGACTTGTCTTATTTTATAAGCCTTCGCTCGGCGTATGTTTCTTTGCGGCAAGAAGACCGATGCATTATTCAACCGTATAATCCCCACCGTTTTAGTAGGCAATTTGGTTTTGTCCAAACTGTTCCGGGTAGGCTGAAGGAAAGAGACCAATCGAAATCTTTGCGAAATATGTATATGCATTGGGAGTCTTGTACCCGTGCATGCACAAATGCTTCTATCACCCTGCCAGTTAAAGACGAGTTCAAGAATAATCCTGTGACTCGTGCTTACGTAAATTGGTGGTTGAAGGCACACCATGAGAATTTGGGGATGGCAAGTGACACTAATTCTTCCCATTCTCACCATAAGGTATCAAAAGAGGGTTGCTCTTCAGTTCCTCCGCAGCTGGTAGCTTTTGATTGTGCGAGTGTGACTCCCTTGCAAGATAGCCCTGTGGTCCTAGCCCGCCCACGCTCACGCTTGCTTTCTTCTCATTTGGATGCTTCTGAAGAGGCGGGTGACGAAGTCGGTTCGCATGAGGATGGACTTGCTTCGCGGCTGCGTCAGCAGGCTTTAAAGAAGCGACCACTTGAGGTTTCTCGGGTTGATAGCGACGTTAACTTTCGTCATAAGAAGAAAGATGCGTTTAGGCTTTCTCAAACCGATGGCCGTATGTTATTTGAGAGAGATGTATGTATTTTTTTTTTTTTCATGATTTCTTCTCTTTATTTTAGTTTTTGTTTCTAACATTTTTTTGTTTGTCCTTCTTAGGTTGGGCCTTCTATGCCGGTCGGAGGCAGTTTACCCGCCGATGAGGGGATCAGGGATCTTCCTGGTACAGAGCTTACTCAAAATCCGTTGAGCCTCCCAAGCTTGCCGCGTGTTGGTGAATGCGTACAAGAGTCTGCTATGCGTCCGGTACCTTTGCCAGCTAATTCTGAGATTTCTTTGAGGGGGCCAAACCTTAGCGGTACTGAGCAGCTTATTCATCGTATTAGTCTCCGTGCGGCCATGGACATCAAGGGCCATATTGACAGTAGGATCTCAAAGTGCCCGCTGGAAGACCTTGTGTTGCTCCGTGAGGATTTGTCAAAGTTTGTTTCTGTAATTGACAACCTCAACGTTGATTCTTCGACCTTGAAGGCCAAAATTGCCGAACTTATGGCCGCCTCGACTGAGTATTCTTCCTTGCGTGCGACCTCTTTGGAGAAATTGGATCCGGATGTTAGGGCTCAGCAACTTGTGACAATAGATTCCTCGCTAGCTCGAGTCCAATCTTCTCAGCAAGCTGTTTTGGGAGTTTATCAGACTGTAGAGACTTCTTTAGCTTCCGTCCGAACGCGTCTTGATGCATTAGTGCGAGAGCGAGAGCAGTTGGAGGCCGAATCGTCTCATCTAGAAAGAGTGCTTGCGGAGCACCAAGAAGAGATTTCTCATCTAGAGCAAGAGAAGGGCATGGCTATGGAATCGCCTATTTTGTCTCCTACTGAGGTGGAGTCTTTGAAGAATTTGGAGGATTTACTTGAGGATCGCCTTCGTAGTTTTAGAAGCATAACTTTTGAGTAGTATCTTTCCTTTTCCCTTTTTTTTTGTAACAAGGCTTTATAGCCAACATCTTCCTTTAAAGCATTTTTTTTTTTGTTCTTGAATTTGCCTCCCCTTTTTTTTTTTTCAAAGTGTTTGTGTTTTTGTTGATGATGTGACTGTACTTGAAGTTTTGAAGTTTCAAGTTGCCTACGTACCCTCGGTTTAAGGAGGGATCAAGTCATCACGTAGTTCAAATGAATGATGGATTTTTTTTAATATGGTGATTTTTGATGATGATTTTGCCGTACACAGTTTATGCTCTTGCGGGCCAGGAGCGTGGTATCTTCTCATGCGTAGTATCGCTTCAAAAACTTGCCGTTTATGGGGCCAATCCTCAAGCCATCTTCTTCCACGATCATGTAAGCACCGTTGCATGTCGGTTTTGCTTGTCCCGGTTTCGAATGGTGTTTGACCCTTCTTTCTTCTCGACATTGGGATGTATCGGAAGACGGGCGTATTTGATTCTTTTGAAGGCGTCTTATCCCTTTTTGCTGTTACGAGTTCGTCGTTGCTTGAAGATGGTGTGGCTTCCCCTCCTTGCTTTCTGGGAACGGATTGCCATTCTTGTTTTTTAGGCGTTGCTTTGCCTGTGGACTTTACCTCTCTCGGGAGAGCTTCGGGTATCATGTCCTCCTCCATGTAGAACTTGGCGTCTGCAAAGTGTGATTCGGCCTCGGTAAATGGCTTTGTATCGCCTCGAATCACCTTTACTCCTTCCCGGTAGAATTTTAAACATTGGTGAAGGGTAGACGGCACTACTCCATTCTCATGGATCCAAGGCCTTCCTAAGAGCAAGCCGTATGAAGTTCTTGCATCGATCACATGAAATATTGTGCTTGATTTGAGTTCACCGATGGTCATCTCCACTCGGATCATGCCTATCGCTTTTTGTCCTCCTTGGTTGAAACCTTGGATTAGTAGACGGCTTAGAGACAGTTCGTCCATTTTGATGCCAATTGTGGCCATTGTAGTCTTTGGCATGATGTTTATGGCCGATCCGCCATCTACAAGCATGCGTTTGACTTTGCTTTCCCTTATGTATCCTGAGATGAAGAGAGGACGGTTGTGAGGTTTTGATCCCAGTAATAAATCTTCGTCAGTGAAGCTGATTGAGTCTTGGGCGGCACAGCATGCGGTATATTCATGTGACTGAAGTTTTGAGCATTCGTCTTCGTTTCCTTGTACCCCATGGTCATCGGGATTTGCTAAGGCCACCATCAGTGCTTTCCGCATCTCTTCGGGTAATCGCAATGCCTCCTCGATGCTCACGTGAGTCGGCAGACCTTCTTTGGTCATGAAGGTCTTTACTTCTTCAGTGGTGATAACTTCCCCTCTTGATGGTTCTTTTACCTCTATTACGTGACACGTAGTGACAGTGTACCGTTGGAAGAAGTCTTTTGGGAAGTACTCATGCAAGGAGACGGGAATGCGTGGCTCTTGTTCCATAGGCTCCCCAGCGTATGTTGGCTTAGCAGCTCTAATGCTTCTTTTGGGTTTCCTATTGTTGCGACGGCGGTGTCTTCTCCCATATTCTACCTTTGGCTTTGCGGCCTGTGGCTTGGGTTTCTTTGATTTTCTGCGAGTCACTAAGGTCCATTCTTCACTATCCTCAATCGGTGCATCTTGGTTGTTTGCCCCCAATGGTAGTGCAGAAGGGGCTGCGTGACGATGGTCGTGCATTACTTGAAGAGGCACAGGATCAAAGGACCCAAACACGATCGTCGTAGTGTGTGTTGCGACTGTGTCTTCCAAGTCGAGTTCAATTCGTCCTTGTTGCGCCAACTTCATGATGAGCTCTTTGAGGATAAAGCATTTGCCGACGGGATGGCTTACGATGCGATGGTACTTGCAGTATTTGGGATCATCAACGCGATTCATCTCTTCTGGGCGCTTGCATTCAGGAAGCTCAATTACTTTCTTCTCTAACAGGTCGTCTAGCATCGGGGCCATGTCAGAGTCTGGGAATGGGTATGTTTTCTGCTCCAATTCCTTTAAGGTGTTTTTGTACCTTTCTTGGGTACGGGAGGGCTCACCTCTTTTTATCTCCTTTGCTTTGGTTTTAGAGGAGATTTTGACGGGTGCCGCTGAAGTTTTAGTGGGGATAGCGTCAACGGCAAAAGCTTCCTTAGCGGGCTTCTTTCCATGATTGTCCGCCTTCGGAGTAAACACCTTATCCCTCTTGAAGTCGGTGATCGGCTCCTTTTTTCCATGATGAGCGATGCTCAGCTCCATGTCGTGGGAACGAGTTGCCAGCTCCTCAAATGTTCTTGGTTTTATGCCTTGGAGGATGTAATGTAACCCCCAGTGCATGCCTTGAACACACATCTCAATGGCGGAGGTTTCGGAAAGTCGATCTTTGCAATCCAGACTTAACGTACGCCATCTGTTGATGTAGTCGACAACTGGTTCGTCTTTCCATTGTTTAGTACTTGTTAGCTCTAGCATGCTGACTGTACGGCGGGTGCTGTAGAAGCGGTTGAGGAATTCACGCTCCAGTTGCTCCCAACTGTTAATGGATTCGGGCTCAAGATCGGTGTACCAATCGAAGGCGTTACTTTTCAGTGAGCGCACAAACTGTTTGGCAAGGTAGTCCCCTTCAGTTCCAGCATTGTTGCAGGTTTCAATGAAGTGGGCGACATGTTGCTTTGGGTTTCCCTTTCCATCGAATTGCATGAATTTCGGCGGCTGATACCCTCTTGGCATCTTCAAAGCGTCAATCTTCCTGGAGTAGGGCTTTGAATATGACATGGAGGCATGTGAACTCCCTTCATACTACGCTTTGATGGTGTTAGCGATCATTTGTTGCAGCTGTTGGATAGACAGGGATCCCACGGGTGCTATTGCCTGGTCTGGTTTATCCTCGAATTCTTGTGTCGGAGGTTCCTCCTCATCACCGCCTCCTTCTTTTCTGTCGTTCTCTTTTTCCAATCGATTGACAAGCGCGGCGATTTGTAAGTCCTTTTCCTCCACCGTCTGTGTGAGTTTTGCAATTGCCTCATTCATTTGAGCCAGCTGCTCCTCGATTGAAGTTGCTCCGGTGGTCATGACTTGCATGGCCGTGCTGCTGCTCGAGTCGGCGTCAGAGAGCAGGGACTCGGAGTACTTCCCCAGGCTTTTCTCCCTTGGCGCCTTCAGTGAGGCTAGGGTGATCACAGGCTCGTGCCTTGGGTGTCCTTGTTTTTCCAGCAAAGTTGATGCGGGGGTGGAAGATGCGGCCAAGAAAGCTCTTGCCTTGCTTCGAGTTACAACCTCTGAAATGCTCCTACCTGCAGCGAGGACAGTCTTGTTCTTCACATTGGGTGCGGGAACGGTTTGAGCCCTCCTTGATGCCATCTGTGCTTTTCTTTTCGGATTTTGAAGATAGAGATGAGAGGTAGAGAAGGTCCCACTGGGCGTGCCAAATTTGTAAACACGAAAATTTCCTGAAGGAACAAGAACACGTGTACAAAATATATTTGTTATTTGATGAATTTTGGGGTTACAATCTCTATTTGTTCCTCTGATTCTATCTTCGTAAGGTATGGATTTGTTGATGGGCTGTTGATCCAAAGGGGCGTTGGGCTTGATCCTTGGATGAACAGTGATGTGGATTTGTTTGTGTTGATCCGAATGGGGCTGTTTGGCGCTTTGATTCTTGGGATGAACAGTGATGATCTTCAGATGTTTGATGATGAATGTAGAATGATGAACGATGAACGATGGGTGAGTTTCAAGGGGGGCTTTGATCTTGATTCTTGAAGGATGTATGTATTGATTCCAAGGGCCGTCGGGGCTTGATCTTGGAGGGTGGATGAATGTTGTTTCAAGAACGATGAACGATGGATGAACTATGGATGAACTTCAGGATGAACTTCAAGATGAACTTCAAGGGGCTTTTTGGGCTCGGTTCTTGAAGAAACGGATGAACGGATGAACGATGAATGGTGGATGGATCTTCAAGGGCTTCTGGACTTGATCTTGAAGAACAATTGTGCTAATCCAAGGGGCCGTTGGGGCTTGATCTTAGGATGGATGATCGTTTCTTCAAGGGCCGTTGGGGCTTGATCTCGAAGAACGATGAACGATGAACGAAGAACGAAGAACTTCAGAGAATTCTCTTCCAATTTGGGAGTAGAGAAATGTAATTGTGAATTGGTGAAATGAAATGAATGAAATTGGCTTCTATTTATAGAATTTTCCAAGGCCTAATTTTGAATATAATATCCCAGATGAAATAAGCCGTCTCTGCCAGGTGTTGACACGTGTCTTGTTTGACAGCTTTTCTAACTCTTTTCGAATTTTCGTCGAATCACACAATATGTGTACAATTTATGTAATACACGAGTGTTAAAATTTTGACCATTGGTCAACATTTATTTACTAAAATTTCATTGTCTACACTTTTCTTGTCCATTATGCCCTTAAATAATTTATGAAGATTCAGTTTCACCGACCACCCTTCCCCGCTACCCAGCACCATTCCGTCTCTATCTCTTTTCTCCTTGCATCACCAATACCATGCCCAGGCAACAAAACCTTTGCAACGCAAATCACTACAGATTGACGGAGGATAGAACTTCTTGTCTGGTTATGTTATCTTCGAATTTCTTCTCTCTTTAACCAACCCATTAATAAAAGAATTCAATTTTTTCAAATTTTATAAATGTTCCAACAAAATCAAGTCTATTAAAATGAATGTTGTCATGTTCCTGGTCATAATAATATAATTAATTTACTTTAAAAAATAAGAAAAACTAATGAAAATGGCTTGAAAACTTTGAATTTTAACGATAAGGATAAAGTAAAAGGTGTTGATGCACAAAACCGGATGGTCTTGGTACAACACAAATCCGGCCGTGAATCTACAAGAAAGTAAATAACACAAGATGTATCATGGTTCACCCCAATGTACGGGCTACGTCCACACTGTTGTTGATATATTTCTGAAGGCTGAAGGCCTATTTTGATGGATCTCTCTCAGACCTCCTAGCCTCTCAATTGCCACAATGTTGGCCTCCCCTTGAATGAGAATGAGGGGGTCCTTTTATAGGATAAGGGCTCCCTCCTTAATTACATATTTGCCCCTCCATCTTTTGTATAATTACATTTGAGTCCTCCAAGTATTTATACGAGGTCTAAATACGGAGGCCCTAAATATGGTATAAACAGTAGTCCCCCAAGTGAACAGTACTGTGAGCTTTTCATTAAAGTTCCCTAAAAATAATCCAATTAATTAGTATATAAATAAGGAAATTTTAGTAATCACATTGGTATTCATTCCGATTTATGTGAACTAGTAAACAACACAAATGAAATCAATACTATTTTCAATATGATTCCAAAACATTCAAGTAAACAGCTTCATGAGTCCGATTCTAATCCATCCTCATTCCAACTCCTCCTCAATTCAATTTCTCCTATTTTTACGGTTACGTAAACAAGCCCCAAAGGTTCAATTTTTTTTAGTCCTTTTCAATGGTTATCTCAAGAGATTCGATTCTCTTTCATGCTAGGTGAGACCGAAAACTCGATTGCGAGTGAAATAATTCAAGTTGGTTGCAACCAGATATTTTCAAAAATGATGAAATTACCAATTTTTCCTTACTCTTCAACGTTCCCCAGAATCATCGCTTTAGCTCCAAATGTAAAGGAGTTAGGAATAGAGAGAAAGTAAATGTAAAGGAGTTGGGAATATAGGAAAAAAGTAAATCCAAATTCACAAAAGCATATTTTTTATTATTTAAATATATTAAATTAGAGGGCACTAAAGCCTTTATTGTGTGTTCGTAAATTAATATAAAAAAAATTCTATTTCTGACATTGTAAGGACAAGCAAGTTGGACACAAAATTTAGTGTTCAAATTTTAGTAGGCACAAATGCATGACACAAACTAATGTGCTTTTTTATTAGAGGGCACATTTGAAATATTTTGGTGTTCAATGGAACTTAAAAAGCACAAATATGTATCTGTGTTCAATGAAAATGATAAGGACACAAATCAATTGTGTTCTTAGCTCATTTTTCTTGTAGTGGGGGTTCTCGGGTATCATTATTAGCATCTTGTTGATTCTCATGCAACTGTTTATCCTGATGGTCACTTCATCCTCATATCTAGGAGGGAATGAGACAGATAGACAGTCCTTGCTTGCATTTAAAGCTGAAATCGTGAACGACCCACTACGCAGTCTTGGCTCCTGGAATGAATCCCTCCACTTTTATCAGTGGCAAGGCAATGCTTACGGCTGCCGACACCAGAGAGTCACCGTGCTGGACCTCCGATCAAGCCGGCTAGGAGGTCAACTACAACAACATCATCCCTCCAAAAATTGGTCGTTTGTTCCGGCTGCAACAATTACGCCTTAGCACAATACGACAAGGGTGATATTCCGGTCAACATATCACGTTGCTCTAACCTCCGCTACCTTGACTTAGGCGAAAACATTCTTGGTGTCAAGATTCATATTGAAATCGGCTTCTTGTCCAACCTTCAGGTACTTAATTTAAGAAGTAATAATTTACATGGGGAAATCCCACCTTCTTTGGGAAATCTTTCTTCTCTTCGGATGCTGTCTGTGCAACAAAATTTTCTGCAGGGAGGTATTCCAAGTAGCCTTGGCCAGTTGAAAAGCTTAAAATACTTTTCTTTAAAATACCTTTCTGTGGGTTCCAATATTTTGAATGGTACCATCCCTCCCTCCATATACAACCTCTCTTCTATTACAATCTTCTCGGTGATTGAAAACCTACTTCATGGAACTCTTCCCCCTGGCTTGGGCCACACAGTATTTCAAACCTTGAAGCCGTGTAATGGAAGTACTTAGTTTCTACGAAATAAGCCTAACAAAGAACGCCAGGCAAATTACGAAGACGCAACTACAGCCTCGGGGGTAGCTGTGACAATTGCTGCCTTGGGGGGAGCAGAAGTACTCGGTTTTGCATCCTTCGCGGGAGCTGGGGCAGGTGGTGAAGGCTTAAGGTGGGGAGGGGTATTGTGCTTCAACTTTAAAAGTATCTGCCTCATCATTGAAAGCTCGGTTGGCTTTCCGGGCTTTGGTCCTTGGACAACGAGAATGGATGGCTTCTTTTCCTGATCCTTGAAAAGCATTAGGCACCGAAATCTTGTTAAGCTGCTGACTGCTTGTTCAAGCATTGATTCTCAAGGAAACGATTTCAAAGCTCTGATTTACGAGTTCAAGGTGAACGGAAGCCTTGACGACTGGCTGCATAATTCAGCTCAACGGGTCGACAATCCAACCAATCTGCAGAAAAATCTGAATCTTATACAGATAGTCAACATTGCAATTGATGTAGCGTGTGCCTTGGATTATTTGCACAACCGTTCTCACATGCCGATAGTTCATTGTGATTTGAAGCCGAGCAACATTCTCTTGGGTGGTGACATGACTGCATGTGTTGGTGATTTTGGTTTGGCAAGGTTCCTCCCAGACGTTTCTCGTCCATTTCCTGTGCACGAAACCTCTTCTGATGCAATAAAAGGCTCCATAGGCTATACTGCCCCAGGTAAATTTTCCTGATGTCTTTCTTTTTAGCTTTAATTTTGTGATTCACAGTCAAGACATTGTTGGAGACATTAAAATGGTTAGTCTTCAACAAGGATCACAAACCACATATCATCATTTAACATTGCAAGAGTTGGCATGAAGAAAGAGATTGACCATACCTGAGAACCTAGCGATCAAGCTGCATAGACAGCAGCAACACCAAACTGAAAGACCTGAAGAAGACATGGTTAGCTGTACAAGGAATCCTTCTACTCACTCAAGATCTGTATATTCTTATGGTGATAGAACCCTATGTCGAAGAAGAATTCTTGGTGAGCAGGGAACTCCTATATATATAGAGTATATTCCTAACATAATCCCATCTATCATGGGATCAGTTAATACCCATTAATTTGCACGTACGAATGGGATCAGTTATCAAAAGGATAATACATGACATCACCCATACTTTCAATGGTTCCCATAATCCCTTAATTCTAGGAAATCAGTTATTGACATGGCCATGACTCCTAATTGGTTTAAACCCACGTTTAGGTATCCTTATCATGATACATGTAAGTTCAAAACCTAACATTCTCCCACTTTTGAACTTCCACTTATCATGTTCCTTGTCCAACGTATTAAACCAATCCCTTATGTGATCACTAAAGTCATGTAAACCATACAACAACTCATATCTGCCATGAATAGCTTCAAAGAGTCGAACCCCAGAAAATTAGCACTTCATAGTTTGTACTAACACCCTAAGATCACATCCCCCAAAACTACTCATGCATGATATTAACAGAGCAAACAAATATATTTAACATGTCTATTATTTACACTCCCACTGATCAAACCAAACATCATTGTCAAGCCTTTATTTGGCTCCAATGATAAGCCTTTTACAATAACCAGCGTATTAAACCTTGGTTTGATTAGTAATTCATCATTTCAAACATTGCATGTATATATGAAACAACATCAAAATATGATACAATCATATTCGATCCTTGATCAAACTCCAATGAGTTTGTCAAATGCTTCCAACCAAGCCTCAATTCTGCCTTATGCAGATAAACTAGTCATTTAGTGAATAACCATGACATGCAATTTTATGTAACACCTTTGGGCAAGAGACATAAAATATCAGTTATGCAATCTTAATCATGCATCCTTATTTGCATAGCTATTTCATAAAAATTTCAAGTTACAACTCAAATCATGTCTTTGGACAAGGGAACAAAGTTGACTTAAAACTTTTATAAAATACTACGTACTATATCACAGTTCAAGCCTTTCACTATTTCTCTCTTTTGAAAGATTGGTCTTATGCAATGAACTGTCACTCACAAAATTCAATTAAGAATCCCTTGAACAAAATTTCTTAATAATTCCCACTTTGGTGAAGATTTATTCAAACATTTGTTCAAGTATAGAGATTATTAGTGTTGAAATCCTGCATAAGTTTTAGCATTTCAATTTGATTGTAGAAATCATCCAAACGTCAAATGAAAAACCAATTTTCTACACAAGTAAAATCTAATTTATAGATTATTTTCACATGTATCAGGTTCAACCTTGCAACCTACCAGCCATATTCAAGTTCAACATAAATCCCAAGCTCCACTCCCCTTTGCTTTAACATACACACACAACATCAAGTTCAAATTGAAATGAAAAGGTTTTGATGTGTTACTCACTTGCTTACCAATTAAATCATGCTCACATTTCATATGCACAATAAAAATATATTGCTTTACCACATCATTGCTAGAGTGAGATTCAGAATATATGTATACAATCACTTTTTAAAATAAGACAACAAAAACTTACTAAGCTACAATCTATACCAATGGCTATTCCCAATACATATTTAGATATCCATATGTATTATAGTGCAGTTAAGAAGACATTGCCTGTATGCCAAGAGTGTAGCATCAAACAACACAGATTTATGTTACACCTTTGGGCAAGAAACATAAACTGTCAAATATGAATTATGCATCCTACAAGTATCGAAACAAATTTAAACCTTTGTTTCCAAGCTCCCATTGATCAGAATGCTCCACCATTGTCAAGCTTTTGTTTAGCTTCAATGGAATGCTTATAATACCAAGCTCATTCGGTCTGAATCTTTTATCAGTCTACAATATTTCAATATACTGCATACATATATTTGTACATATACACAATAACTGAAATAAAACCTCAACCATTAACATGGTAAAATTCACGAGCACATAAGTCCACGCTTTATTTAAGGCATGAGGCAAAATTAAAATGAAAGAACAACCCTTACTTTCATACAGCAGTTGAGTCAAATGATTCAACCACACCCATGTTTGTAGCGTGATTATTGAACCCCTACTGCCAAACTCGTCAACCAAGCTCATCAACTTTTGGCTTCATCAACTCAGTACACCTTTTACTCCCACACGACAGCACCAATTCCAAGACAAAGTTCGTGGAAGCAGCCCACGGGTACAAGGCAGCTGATGCAGTTCAAGATAACAACGCCCTTCAACCAATGGCCTGTGTTCAACTAACCACCTTGCAAACGCAAATGTCCCAGAAAAACAGAGAACTCACAAACATTAATCGAAGAATTATAGTGCCCAGGATCAAAATATAGTCAACGACAATAGTAATTAAAAGAATCGAATTTGTTTAACATTCCACCATATACAATGTTCAAATTCACAGATCAAACCACTCAAAATATTCCCTCCAAAGCTTAATAATAAATGGACTCTAAAATCCAGATTGATCAGATCAACTTTGGAGCTTTTATCGAAAGCAGTTAAAGCCCGATGATTTCTCTCAGTAACGATTCTAATCAATGCTATACTTTATATGTGTTCTCCTATTAAAGACCATAATCCAAATCTCAAATAAACATTGATATAAGATCACCCCTTTGAAGGAACCCTTCGGTTCAAAATTTAATGAAGATTCAAAGACAATGATTCCATATTAACGCCACACGACAAATGTACCGTGATATCAAACGTATCCTCAACCTTGAGATTTATCACTATTCGAAGAAGAGTTCTTTTCGGAGAAAAAATTGATGTCCTGTTACAAGTTTATGCATATTGGTTGCAACATTAATATCAAATAGATATCAAGAAACTGATTTCAATCAGATACTGATCATCGTTTGTGAAACTGAAGCAACCATGACTATAAAAGGAGGTGTAGGCATAACTCAAAAACAACAAGGAAGAAAGAAAAATAGCAAGAAGCCATTCGGCATAGAGAAGAATTTTCTCAAATTGTCTTGCTTTGTATTTTTGGTTTTCTCTTCCTATTGTAAGTGTGAGAGCTTGGGTTATTCGGGTCTTTGGGAAATTGAGTGATAAACACTATTGTATGTTCTCATTGATTATAGTGGAATACTCCGTCGTCTCCAAACTGGATGTAGGCATTGCCGAACCAGTATAAATCTTGGTGTTCTTGTTGGTATTGTTCCATTTATCTTTTGTCATTTATTGTGGTTTTTTTTTCCACTCACACTTGGTTGACGCTTCCGCACAACAAGTGGTATCAGAGCCCAGTTTTCCCGACTGGGGTTTTGTTCTTTCGTGGGAGTGGAAAAGAAAAAAAAAATATTTTTGGCGCTGCATTCCCGTGAATAACGCCGAAGAAGATGGCTGGAGATGAAGGTGAACCTGTGAAGAAGAATGAGTCGGCATCTACATCCAATAGACATCAAATTGCTACTACAAGGTTAGAGGTTGATAAATTCAATGGCTCTAATAATTTTGGTATGTGGCAATGTGAAGTTATGGATGTGTTGTATCAACAAGAGTTGGATATGGTTCTGGAAGATAAACCAGAAGATATTGATGACAAGCAGTGGACGCGAATTAATCTTCATGCTTGTGCTGCTATTCGATCGTTCCTTGATAAGGAGTTGAAATACCCGTATATGAAGGAAACTTCTGCTAAGGAGTTATGGACAAAATTGGAGGAGAAGTATATGACCAAGAGTGCAGAAAATCGGCTCTTCTTGAAGAAGCGACTCTTCCGATTTCAGTATCGTCCAGGTATTACTATGCACGAACACCTCAATGATTATAATAAAATACTTGCTGATTTAGCAAACCTTGATGTGAAAATTCCTGACGAGGATAAGGCACTATGTTTGTTAAATTCATTACCTGATGATTATGATCATTTGACAACTACTTTGTTGTATGGAAAATCCGAGGTGAAACTTGATGAGGTGTCTGCGGCATTGGTGAATCATGAGTGTCGTAAAAAGGAACTGAAGACTCACAATTCACAAACCGAGGCATTTTTTGCAAGGGGTCGAACAGAGGAAAGAAAATCTGGGAAGCGGGGAAAATCTCGTTCAAAGTCACGAGGGAAGTTTCCTGCTAAAGATGAATGTGCCTTTTGTCGCCAAAAGGGTCATTGGAAGAAAGACTGCCCCAAATTGAAGAACAAAGAGAAGGAGAAAGCGGGTTCTGAAGCAAATATTGCAAAATCTGGAGATGATGATTTCGAGTTTGCTTTGGCTAGTTCATCTGCTGATGGTCACTCCAAGGAGTGGATTTTGGATTCAGGTTGCACCTATCATATGTGTCCCATTCGAGAATGGTTTTCTAATTTCGAGGAGCTGGATGGTGGAGTTGTTTTGATGGGTAATGATAATGCCTGCAAAACCCAAGGGATAGGCAAAATCTGTTTGAAAATGCATGATGGAACAGTCAGAGAATTAAGTGATGTTCGGTATGTACCAGATATGAAGAAAAATCTCATCTCACTAGGTGCATTGGAATCCAAGGGTCTCAAGATCACCATGAAGGGTGGAGTTCTTAAAGCTGTTTACGGGGCACTGGTGGTGATGAAAGGTACAAGACGAAATAACTTGTATTTCTTGCAGGGGAGTACAGTTATTGGTGAAGCAGCTGTCACCGAATCTGGTGAAGCAGCTGTCACCGAAGCTGCTGATGCAGATAGCACAGACACCACGAGGTTATGGCATATGCGTCTTGGGCATGCTGGTGAAAAAGCGTTGCAAGGATTGGTGAAGCAAGGCTTATTGAAAGGTGCAAAGGCATGCAAATTGGAATTCTATGAGCATTGTGTGTTGGGTAAGCAAACTAGAGTAAAATTTGGCACAGCTATTCACCACACTAAAGGCATTCTTGATTATGTTCACACTGATGTTTGGGGACCTTCCAAGAATGCATCTTGGGGAGGTAGCCATTATTTTGTCTCCTTTGTTGATGACTTCTCTAGAAGAATATGGGTGTACACCATGAAGCGTAAAGATGAAGTCTTGAAGATATTCCTGAAGTGGAAAAAGATGATTGAAACGCAAAGCGGTCGAAAGATCAAGACTCTCAGATCAGACAATGGGGGTGAATATAAGTCTGACCTTTTCTTGAAAGTTTGTCAAGATGAGGGTATTGTGAGACACTTCACGGTTAAGGAGACCCCGCAACAGAATGGAGTGGCGGAGCGCATGAACCGTACTTTGCTTGAGAAAGTCCGGTGTATGTTGTCTAATGCTGGTTTAGGCAAGGCATTTTGGGGTGAGGCAATTACTTATGCAAGCCATCTCATTAATCGATTGCCAGCTGCTGCGAATGAGGGCAAAACGCCCATGGAGGTATGGTCTGGTAAACCTTGTACTGATTACAAGTTTTTACACATATTTGGTTGTCCTGCTTACTATTATGTCAGAGAAAGCAAGTTGGATCCAAGAGCAAAGAAAGCTCTATTTATGGGCTTTAGCACTGGCGTGAAGGGATACCGACTCTGGTGTCCAGATGAGAAGAAATTTGTTGTAAGCAGAGATGTGACTTTTGATGAGGCTGCTATGGTTAATCAGAACAAGCATGAAGGTGAAACTGAAGTGACCGAGACCATGAGTAGCTCAAAGCAGGTGGAGTTACTGAAGACTCCAGTTGTTCCAGTAAGATCTGATGTTTCAAACACCAGTCCTACAGTTAATTCTGATGATGAGGACAAGGATGATGAAGAGGAGGCACCTACCCAAGAGCCTCCACAGCAACAAGATTATATTGCAACCAGAAGATTGAGAAGGGAAATTCGAAAGCCTGCTCGATTTACTGATATTGTGGCATATGCACTTCCCGTTATTGAAGATGATATTCCATCCGCCTACAAAGAAGCTGTCATGAGTTCAGAGTGCGAGTTGTGGAAGAAATCTATGGTTGAGGAGATGAAATCTCTTCATAAAAATAAGACTTGGAAGCTGGTTCAGTTACCAAAGGGGAAGAAAGAAATTGGTTGTAAATGGGTGTATGCCAAAAAGACGGAATCTTTGGGAAAAAACAATGTAAGATTCAAAGCAAGATTGGTAGCTAAAGGCTATGCTCAGAAAGAAGGCATTGACTACAATGAGGTATTTTCTCCTGTAGTAAAACATTCTTCTATTCGTATTTTGTTGGCTTTGGTTGTGCAGTTTGACCTTGAGTTGGCCCAACTTGATGTCAAGACTGCGTTCTTACATGGTGATTTGGAGGAAGAGATTTATATGTCTCAGCCAGAAGGTTTTAAGGATCCAGGAAAAGGGCATTGGGAAGCTGTGAAATGGATTCTACGGTATATTTTGGGTACTGTGGATGTTGGTTTATTGTTCCAGCAGGATAAAGTTAATGGTCAATGTGTTGTTGGATATGTGGATTCTGATTACGCAGGTGATTTGGACAAGCGTAGATCCACTACAGGTTTTGTATTCACTATTGCTGGAGGTCCAGTAAGTTGGAGGTCGATTCTGCAATCTACAATTGCTTTGTCAACTACTGAGGCAGAATACATGGCTGTAACAGAAGCTATAAAGGAAGCCATCTGGCTTCAAGGGTTGCTTGATGACTTAGGGGTTCAACAAGATCATGTGGATGTTCATTGCGACAGTCAGAGTGCTATTCATTTAGCAAAGAATCAAGTTCATCATGCACGTACGAAACACATTGACGTGAGGTTCCATTTTGTTCGTGAGATTATTGACGAGGGAGATATTCTTCTTCAGAAGATTGGGACCGCTGACAATCCTGCGGATATGTTAACAAAGCCAGTTTCGTTGCTCAAGTTTAAGCACTGCTTAGACTTGATTGACATTTGTAAAATTTGTTGATTGCCCCATGGGGGAGTGGGAGACGACTATTAGGAGTTCTACTTAGAGGGTTTGCGCCAAGGTGGAGATTGTTGATTATTGGCTCAAACAAAGTAGTCTAAAACCAACAATTGATTTTGGCTACTTTTGTGGTCAAAATTGTTGGTTGGCATGCTACATGTGGGAACTCAAACAAAGTAGTCTAAAACCAACAATTGATTTTGGCTACTTTTGTGGTCAAAATTGTTGGATGGCATGCTACATGTGGGAAACAAAATTGGATGCACTTATGCCTAATTTGTGGTCAAAAATGGATGCACTTATGCACTTTCTTTGGCCTATAAAAGGAGGTGTAGGCATAACTCAAAAACAACAAGGAAGAAAGAAAAATAGCAAGAAGCCATTCGGCATAGAGAAGAATTTTCTCAAATTGTCTTGCTTTGTATTTTTGGTTTTCTCTTCCTATTGTAAGTGTGAGAGCTTGGGTTATTCGGGTCTTTGGGAAATTGAGTGATAAACACTATTGTATGTTCTCATTGATTATAGTGGAATACTCCGTCGTCTCCAAACTGGATGTAGGCATTGCCGAACCAGTATAAATCTTGGTGTTCTTGTTGGTATTGTTCCATTTATCTTTTGTCATTTATTGTGGTTTTTTTTTCCACTCACACTTGGTTGACGCTTCCGCACAACAGTTTAGGTATCCTTATCATGATACGTGTAAGTTCAAAACCTAACAGACATAACTATGTTTTTGTGCATCAAATTATAGAGTATGGCATGGGAAGCGAAGTGTCAACATCTGGTGATGTGTATAGCTATGGAATCTTGTTATTAGAGATGCTAACGGGCAAGAGGCCAACGGATGACATGTTCAAAGACGGTCTCAATCTTCACAGCTTTGTTGTGAATGCAGTTCCTGAACATATGGAAGAAATATGTGATCCGCTACTTCAAAAAGAAGAAAAAAATGGTGGGGATCGAAGGAAAATATTTGAGGAGTGCTTGATTTCACTTGCAAGAATAGGAGTTGCTTGTTCTGCAGCAATGCTGAGAGAGCGCAAGGACATGACCAATGTTGTATCTGAGTTGTGTCTTATAAGGGATGTGCTGATGGGAACTAGGATGCCTTAGAGACTGTTAGAATTTAGAAATTGGACCATTTCACTTCATTCGAATTTTTAGAATTTACTAGTTTTTCATTTTTGATACAATTTGTGTTTATTTTCAGTAACACCATTTTAAAATAAAGAAGTCCGTCGTGTTTTTGTTTAGTTGGAATCGCCTTGATCCTTTTTTTTTTAATGATTTGTAAGCATAGACCGTCACCCACTTTCGAACTGTTAGGAACCACATGTACTAGTTCGACGATAAATTTGGAAGACCCTCATCGAACTATTCGTTGGACCCAAAAATGATTCGTTCTTTTCGCTCCCTAACATCAGTAAGAGTTTTCGATTTAGAGTATGAATTTTGGGTATCTTTGTGCATGCTGCATTTTCTGATTCTTTTTGTTGTGGTGTGCTTTTGTCCTTCATTTTCTTCAAGAATCTGTGATTCGCGGATTGTTGGCAAATTTCGAGTTTGTTTGGAGGACTGAGTCATGGATGCTTTTAAATTAATTAAACTCATAAGTTATATTTTAAAGGGTCTTTTAATATGGGTCTAACTTTATAAGTCTCTTTTGATATGGGTCCAATTTTATAAGTGGGATCTAGTAAGTACAACAATGTTTGGCTATAAAAATTAGAGCTAAATAAAAAATAACTAAAAATTGGACTCATATCAAAAGAGAATTATAAAATTCGACCTATTTCAAATTTTCCCTATTTTTTACTGTAGCATGAAAACAACATAATCAGATTTGAAACAAATAATCAACGGGTATGAGTCCAATAATCTTTTCTTGGACCACCTGTTTAGATAACAAATTATCCTCAAATGAATGAACCTTTTGGGAAGGCTTCATTTCCGTTGTCTCGTCTCTCTCTCTGTGGGAATTTCAACAGAGAGAGACGGAACATCAACAATGTAGTGCCTGAACAATGAACGGAAAGAATATTGGTTCAAGTATTAGGCACTACCATGCCATAATCATTTAACATAAACAGATAGTTACTAGTATAGACTAGAGTATTGAGTGTCAAAGCTGATTAAAAACATTTGTGTCTTTGATTGTTGTATTGACTTTGTCATCAAAACTTATTCGGCAAAACCGCGTTGATCCGATTCTCGGTGTACTGGCACGTAAGAAACGACTCTCTGTGTGGCTCTGAACTCCCGAGCGAAATAATGCTCGCAGAGGCAAAAACTACGCTGGAGAAATATCGACAGGCTCGAAGTGGGCTTATACCGGCTTATTGGGCTCTGATTAGTTCAGCCCAATATTATGTGGGCCCCTTCTTCATTTTGCCATACTTGCGTTACTCGACGATCTTCCCCAAAAAATAACCAATTTTTTTTTTTAAAAAAATTTATTGTTACGATGAGAACCAACTTTCTTCCACTACAGCCATCAACTACAGCATGCATGCAAAAACTGTTGAAATATCCCACATGAGCAGAATGAAGGTGAAACAAAGAGCTTAAATATCTTAATTTTATTTCAATTAATACTGAGACTTTTGTGATAAAATCCTTTACATATTTATTGAACTGTGCATGTGGTAATTAATAAGTGAAACTATATAAATATTGTTGAAACTATATCAATACTGACACGCAAGAAACGTCTCTCTCACTGTCTCTCTCTTCGGCTATAAACTGCCGAGCGAATTGCTCGCAGAGGCAAAAACTACGCAGGAGAAATATCCGCGGGCTTTCAGTTGGGCTTCGGCCGGCTCATTGGGTTTTCATTAGTTCAGCCCAATACAATGTTGCCCAAGAAAAAACCGAATCCCGCATGACTGGTCTTTGCGCCATTTGGCCAGAAAATCCAGAGAGAACAAAACAACCGGCTTACACAGGCAGTTCTTGTCACTTGACCTCGATCACCTCGATCACTTTGTGGTCACATTTATTTGGGATGATCTTTATTTTTCCTTGTTTTTATATCTAAATTTCTAATTAATTGAGATCAAGCGATGACTATGACAATTTCTTTCAAGTCTTTGCGCCATTTGGCCTTAAAATCCAAACATATAGAACAAAACAGCCGAATAATATAAAAAGCAATGGGGAACCACACCAAGCACAGCCCAAATAAATAGGAAGAACTAAGGCTAGATTTTACGCAAGTTTTTTTTCTTGTAAAAACTCAACCTCTCTGGTTTATAACTGAGAGCTTTATTTCCCAGCACACATACATGGGGTTCTCGGGTATCATTACTAGCATCTGGTCTATTATCATGCAACTATTTCTCCTGATGGTCACTTCATCCTCCTTACGTCTAGGAGGGAATGAGACGGATAGACAGTCCTTGCTTGCATTTAAAGCTGAAATCGTGAATGATCCACTGGGCATTCTTAGCTCCTGGAATGAATCCCTCCACTTCTGTCAGTGGCAAGGCATTGCTTGTGGCCGCAGACACCATAGAGTCACGGTGCTGGACCTCCAATCAAGCCGACTGAACGGTCAACTATCTCCCCACATTGGAAACTTGAGCTTTCTCAGAACTTTAAACCTCCAAAACAACAGCTTCAACAACACCATCCCTCAACAAATTGGTCGTTTGTTCCGTCTGCAACGACTAGGCCTTGAAAACAACTCCTTCAGTGGTGATATTCCATTCAACATATCACGTTGCACTAACCTCGAAATCCTTCGCATAAATGGAAACCATCTTAGCGGCAAACTTCCAATTGAAATTGGCTACTTGTCCAAGCTTCAGGTACTTATTTTCAGAAATAACAATTTAAGTGGGGAAATCCCACCTTCTTTTGGAAATCTTTCTTCTCTCCAAGCGCTAGATGTGGCAGAAAATAATCTGCGTGGAGACATTCCGAATAGCCTTGGCCAGTTGAAAAGTCTGACATATCTTTCATTGGGTCTAAATTATTTGAATGGTACCATCCCTCCTTCCATATACAACCTCTCATCAATTACACTTATTTCTGTGCTTATAAACGAACTGCATGGAACTCTTCCTCCTGGGTTGGGCCACACTATATTTCCAAACGTCCAAGAATTCTATTTCCAGTTCAACCAATTCAGTGGACCGGTACCGAATTCAATCTCCAATTCCTCAAACCTTTCACTTTTTATAATCGCATCCAATGAGTTTACAGGAAAAGTGCCTAGTCTAGCACGCCTGTCAAATTTGTATGGGTTATCACTTGGCAGGAATAGTCTTGGAAATGATGAGGAAGGTGACTTGGATTTCATCTCTTCTCTAGTTAATTGCACCAAATTGACACAGGTTGATTTTAGTTCCAATAATTTTGGAGGAGTGCTACCTGAATCCATCAGCAATCTCTCGACAGAGATCAACACACTGGTATTTGGTCGTAACCTGATACGTGGAAGAATTCCCATTGGGATCGGAAATCTAGTCAACTTGGAGTCACTAGGCTCTCAGGGAAACCTATTGACAGGCACAATACCAAGTTCTATTGGTAAACTGAAAAGGTTGGATGCTCTGTATCTGAACGAGAATAAACTATCAGGTACCATCCCATCTTCTCTTGGAAATCTAACTTCAATGACCGAGTTGATTCTCATGTCAAACAAGTTAGAAGGCAACATCCCGCAAAGTCTCGGAGAATGCAGGAATCTGCTACTTTTAGTTCTTTCCCAAAATAATCTTCACGGTCAAATTCCTAAAGAAGTTATTGGTTTAGCATCCTTGTCACGATTTTTGATTCTATCCAGCAACAAGCTTACAGGATCCATACCAATGGAGGTAAGCAACTTGATGCATCTAGTTTACTTGGATGTTTCTGACAATAGGTTATCTGGTGAGATTCCACGCAGTTTAGGGAGTTGTGCAAGTTTGGCAACTCTGTATCTGAGTGGAAACTCATTGCAGGGGACCATTCCTGAATCCTTGAGCTCTTTGAGAGGGATTGAGGATTTCGACCTCTCTCGCAACAACTTGTCCGGCAGTATTCCCAGCTATTTGGAGAGTTTCCGCTTCTTGGTGAATTTGAACCTCTCATTTAATGATTTTGAAGGTGCATTACCAATGAAAGGAGTTTTCGAGAATACAAGTGCACTTTCTGTCACGGGAAACTCACGGATTTGTGGAGGTATACCTTCTTTAAGATTGCCCAAATGCGTCTCCAACCATTCTAAGCAAGGCTTATCTTCTAGGCTGAAAATAATTATCTCACCTGCTTGTGGGGTTGTTGGATTGAGTTTTGCGATTTTGTTTGTGATTCTTTACCGATCAAGAAAAGCAAGAGGAGTGAAGTCAACTTCAGGATCATCATTGGGGGTTTCACTTTTGAAGTTGTCCTACAGAGATCTCCTTAAAGCAACTGATGGGTTCTCTGCAGCCAATTTGATTGGTGCTGGTAGTTTTGGGTCCGTATATAAGGGAATACTCGATCAGTATGAAGGAAGAATTGTTGCAGTGAAAGTACTCAATCTTCAAAGTGCAAGAGCTTCCAAAAGTTTCATTGCTGAATGTGAAGCTCTGAGAACCATTAGGCACCGAAATCTTGTCAAGCTACTGACTGCCTGTTCAAGCATTAATTTTCAAGGGAATGATTTCAAAGCATTGGTTTATGACTTCAGGGTGAATGGCAGTCTCGAAGAATGGTTGCATAATTCAGCTCAACGGGGCGACAATCCAACCAATCTGCAGAAGAATCTGGATCTTATTCAGAGAGTAAACATTGCAATCGACATAGCGCGTGCTCTGGATTATTTGCACAACCACTCTCACATGCCAATAGTTCATTGTGATTTAAAGCCAAGCAACATTCTCTTGGATGGTGACATGACTGCATGTGTTGGTGATTTTGGTTTGGCAAGGTTCCTCCCAGAGGCTTCGTGTCCATTTCCAGTGCAGGAAAGCTCTTCCAATGCAATAAAAGGCTCCATAGGCTATACTGCCCCAGGTAAATTTTTGTGACATATATATACACACACAAATGAGATTTCGTTTATTTTTAGCATTAATTTCTAAAGTCATACGTAAAAAAATATCTCTGTTTTTGTGAAAATAAATACACACACACACATATATTGTTTGTGCTTGCACGATGTTTCTGTTTATGAGTTTATGAAGTCACACATAAGAACTTAGCTGTGTTTTTGTGTATATAACTTAAAGAGTATGGAATGGGAAGCAAGGTGTCAACATATGGTGACCTGTATAGCTACGGAATCCTACTGTTGGAGATGATAACAAGCAAGAGGCCGACAGATGACATGTTTATAGATGGCATGGACTTGCACAATTTTGTTACGATGGCTCTACCAGAACGTGTCGAAGAAATATGTGATCCACTACTTGTTCAAATAGAAGAAAGCAGCAGCACTACCAATCCCAGAAGTAATAGGGGGAATCAAGTCCCAAATGATCAAAGACAAAGGGTTGTGGAGTGCTTGACTTCCATTGCAAGAATAGGAGTCGCTTGTTCTGCAGCAATGCCAAGAGATCGAAAGGACATGAGCAATGTTGTCGCTGACTTGTGTCTAACAAGGGATGTGCTAACTGGAACAAGGAGGCCTAGAGAGCATCTGTGATCACGACCGAAGTAGTGAATCCCATGACAGTGCTTTAATTTTCCATGGTGATCTTCTTAATGATGACGAGGAGGAGTGAAACAAGTGAAGTGAATTTTTTGCAATTGTTTAAATGTTCTTATTAAATATGTAATTTTTCTTATTTGCATTACCATAATCTAAGTCCTGCATCCTTGACTGAGTCCTCCAGCAAAACTAATAATCTTAAGTTTTCTTAGATTTCAAAGTCGTTTCTAGAAATTTTTTACAGTGGTATCGGAAGATTGGAGTGATTTCCGAGGGCTAGTTTAGTCTTTAACGTGTGGGCACTGACATACGCAGATTTGTTTGTAAGAAATATGAAAAATAAATAAATAAATAAATAAAACCTAGCACAAGAGCGTTTGATTTTCATTGCAAGACGAAGGGCTGTACTAATTTGAACCAGGACGCCTAGTGCGCATACGAACACAACCTAATTAGCACTTAGTACAGAGTGTAATTAGCTTTGTTGGAAGACCTAACTAGAATGATGACAAGTGTGGAAATACGACTCCTTGAAGCCCGACAGAGCGACCGGCCGGACACCAGCAATGGTGACTTATTTGGGTTGATCTTTATTTTGCTTGTTTTTTTATGTCTAAATTTCTAATTAATCGAGATCAAGTGATGGCTGTGACAATTTCTTTCAAGTCTCTGCGCCATTTGCCCTTAAAATCCAAACAGAGAACAAAACAGCAGGCTTACAGAGAGTATAGCGTGAGGGTGAGACCTCGGAAATAGCCGAATATAATTTATAAAAAATAAAAAAGGGAGGAAGCAGACCAAGTGCAACCAAATAAATTGGGACAACTAAGGCTCGATTTTTTGCAAGTTTATTCATGTATAAACCCAGCACCTGGTTCATAACTAGAGCTTTATTTCGCAGCGCGCAGACATGGGCACTACAAAAAAATATGAACACCGCGCACAATCAATTATATGCGCCCTTTGAGACCAAAGAGTACCAACAATTGTGCTCATAGACCAATAAGAACAGTGCAACAACTATATTTCTATTTGTGCCCTCTATAGGCCTTGTCTTTGATCAAAGGGCACTATGTTGTGCTGAAAAGTGTAAGCACCAATAAAGGTCCTTTTGTGTCCAGTTCTAACAAAGTTGTCAAATGACTGCTGTCACCCATGTTAGCACATTTATTGTTATTGTGCCCAATATGTGTACTATTTTGAAGAAAAAAAATTAAAAACCGAAATCACCTACAAATTGAGATTGAGACTAAACAAAAAATTATTTTTTTCATAAAATTAAAACAGCCCACAACCACAAGAGATTTTTTAATGTGACTGGTACACGGGATGGTACATCACGTGTCACTATATAAATGGTGAGATATGTATACTAAAAAGTTAATAACTTAAAAAATAAAATTTCTCACCTCTCCTATTAAAACACGTGGTATACCACTTGTGTTCCCGTCACAACTAAAAATTTCTCCATAACCACAAGCATCTATAATATTACAATTTACAAAGATATTCACAACCATTATATATAAAAACAACTAGAATTTTACATGCTCTATCCCCAACTAAAATAAAACTAAAATTATAACGGTTTTAAGTGAATATTGGTTCTCTCAAGAATAAGAACATCAAATATTAAGGTTTTAAGTGAACCTGCACAGTTCTTTTCTCACCTTCTAGTTCCAACTTCCAAGTACATCAAATATTAAGGTAATACGAACCTCAAAGATTAACCGCTGACAAGTATGAGGAGTAACACGAAGGTAAAAGTACACCTCTACAAACAGATTAGTTACCTCAAAATAAATAGATTTACCAGTCAATGCAACTTTTCCTGGCCATGCACATAAACCCATAACGAAAATGTAATACCCGAAACATCCGTACACATGGACATTAAAAGCATGAAAATGAAAAATTTGGAAAATCATGACAAATGATATCTTAATTGAGCCACAGTTGATAATCTTAGGTACTTTTGTTGAAGACATTTTGTAATAAGGAAAAAAACTCGAGTTTCACCGGATGAATTTTTCAATGGTTAAACTTACAGAATAATCTAATTGAAGCCGATGATCATAAGTATATCAATTAATTGCTCTACTTGTCATAGTTATCAGAAGCCTTAATTCGAACATCTAAAGTTAGTAAAATAACACAGGTATGAAACTCACTAGAGAAGTTCATCAACGCAAGTCCTCAGAGTATGCCCTCTCAAACCAGAAATAGCAGGAGCCATTTCTCCAACTGAACCTGAACAACAAATAGAGTCTGAAGAACGAACTTGAAAAATAAATAGATATATGAAGAATGAACCTAAAAAGAAGCTTTCTTCGAACCATTAGCAAGATCTTCTCGACAAGATTCCCGTGGATGCGCCAACATTTCCAGAAACAAAAACCAAATTACTACATTTGCCAGATACTAATCTCAAAACCAAAGTTTTGCCGAATAGAACAAAAAAACCAAAATTAGCCTCAACTACCCAATAACCAAATTCAAATTACAAAATTGTAAGACAAAATCAGGTTTCTAGGTTCAAGACACAATAAATAAATAAATTCACATAAAGATGGCTACTATAAATTCAAATATTTTTTGAAATCATTAGATCCCAAAACTGAAAGCTTTTATTTTGAAATATCACTTACGTTGGAGGACAGCCCACGAGGAGAGGATCGTTTTTATCTCTTGGGTCGTGGTCCAATTCCGGCAATCTTGGCCGGAAAGCTCGAGGTCACCATTTCCTAGATCTAAAATTCAGAAAATTCGACTACAAATTTGCAGAAACTAACTTGGGGGTTGGAAAGAGGACGGAAAGAGGATTCGGGAGACACAATTTTACCATCGTTGATGATCGGTTAGTTTCATAACTTCACTTTATTATTGAGCACAATAATTTTTTTTTTTTTGTGCTTTGTGATATTAATAATTGATTTTATATATATATATATATAGGGATCCCATATATATTAGTTTCATAACTTCACTTTATTGTTGGGCACAATATTTTTTTATATTAATAATTGATTTTATATATATATATATATATATATATATATATATATATATATATGTTAGTTTCATAACTTCACCTTATTATTGGGCACAATAATTTTTTTTTTGTGCTGTGTGATATTAATAATTTATTATATATATCCAGGCCCTTTAAGGGAAAGGATCTCTATTTTTTTTTTTTTAAAAAAAAATGGAGACGCCCTATTGACCGTTATATTTGGTTTTAATGAAATTCTGTGGTTGAAATTAAATCATAGGTCACAAAATCTTAACCACAGAATTTCATTAAAGCCAAATCTAACGATCAAGAGGGTGTTCCCATTTTTTTTTAAATGGGGATCCCTTCCCTTAAAAGCTTCCTATATATATATCTATCTATCTTTTTGTGTCTCAATTTATACGTAGACCACCGAACGGGTGTGGGGAGAATCTCATCAATAGCGTATTTATATAATCGTAATTGGAATTAAATGGCATATTTGGATTCTGATTACGAGTTACTCTTGCGTTTACTAAATATTAGGGAATAAAAAAATTATAGAGTCCGCACAAATTTAGAAATTTAATTCCTCCAAAATGGAAGAATTGGATTCCTTAGATGGAGGTAGTATTTCAATTTTGGGTGAAGCCTAAAATAGGGAATCAACTTTTCTTGTCCATTATGCCCTTAAATAATTTATGAAGATTCAGTTTCACCGACCACCCTTCCCCGCTACCCAGCACCATTCCGTCTCTATCTCTTTTCTCCTTGCATCACCAATACCATGCCCAGGCAACAAAACCTTTGCAACGCAAATCACTACAGATTGACGGAGGATAGAACTTCTTGTCTGGTTATGTTATCTTCGAATTTCTTCTCTCTTTAACCAACCCATTAATAAAAGAATTCAATTTTTTCAAATTTTATAAATGTTCCAACAAAATCAAGTCTATTAAAAATGAATGTTGTCATGTTCCTGGTCATAATAATATAATTAATTTACTTTAAAAAATAAGAAAAACTAATGAAAAGGGCTTGAAAACTTTGAATTTTAACGATAAGGATAAAGTAAAAGGTGTTGATGCACAAAACCGGATGGTCTTGGTACAACACAAATCCGACCGTGAATCTACAAGAAAGTAAATAACACAAGATGTATCATGGTTCACCCCAATGTACGGGCTACGTCCACACTGTTGTTGATATATTTCTGAAGGCTGAAGGCCTATTTTGATGGATCTCTCTCAGACCTCCTAGCCTCTCAATTGCCACAATGTTGGCCTCCCCTTGAATGAGAATGAGGGGGTCCTTTTATAGGATAAGGGCTCCCTCCTTAATTACATATTTGCCCCTCTATCTTTTGTATAATTACATTTGAGTCCTCCAAGTATTTATACGAGGTCTAAATACAGAGGCCCTAAATATGGTATAAACAGTAGTCCCCCAAGTAAACAGTACTGTGAGCTTTTCATTAAAGTTTCCTAAAAATAATCCAATTAATTAGTATATAAATAAGGAAATTTTAGTAATCACATTGGTATTCATTCCGATTTATGTGAACTAGTAAACAACACAAATGAAATCAATACTATTTTCAATCTGATTCCAAAATATTCAAGTAAACAGCTTCATGAGTCCGATTCTAATTCATCCTCATTCCAACTCCTCCTCAATTCAATTTCTCCTATTTTTACGGTTACGTAAACAAGCCCCAAAGGTTCAATTTTTTTTAGTCCTTTTAAATGGTTATCTCAAGAGATTCGATTCTCTTTCATGCTAGGTGAGACCGAGAACTCGATTGCGAGTGAAATAATTCAAGTTGGTTGCAACCAGATATTTTCACAAATGATGAAATTACCAATTTGTCCTTGCTCTTCAAGGTTCCCCAAAATCATCGATTTAGCTCCAAATGTAAAGGAGTTAGGAATAGAGAGAAAGTAAATGTAAAGGAGTTGGGAATATAGGAAAAAAGTAAATCCAAATTCACAAAAGCATATTTTTATTATTTAAATATATTAAATTAGAGGGCACTAAAGCCTTTATTGTGTGTTTGTAAATTAATATAAAAAAAAAATTCTATTTCTGACATTGTAAGGACAAGCAAGTTGGACACAAAATTAGTGTTCAAATTTTAGTAGGCACAAATGCATGACACAAACTAATGTGCTTTTTTATTAGAGGGCACATTTGAAATATTTTGGTGTTCAATGGAACTTAAAAAGCACAAATATGTATTTGTGTTCAATGAAAATGATAAGGACACCAATCAATTGTGTTCTTAGCTCATTTTTCTTGTAGTGGGGGTTCTCGGGTATCATTATTAGCATCTTGTTGATTCTCATGCAACTGTTTATCCTGATGGTCACTTCATCCTCATATCTAGGAGGGAATGAGACAGATAGACAGTCCTTGCTTGCATTTAAAGCTGAAATCGTGAACAACCCACTAGGCAGTCTTGGCTCCTGGAATGAATCCCTCCACTTCTATCAGTGGCAAGGCAATGCTTGCGGCTGCCGGCACCAGAGAGTCACCGTGCTGGACCTCCGATCAAGCCGGCTAGGAGGTCAACTACAACATCATCCCTCCAAAAATTGGTCGTTTGTTCCGGCTGCAACAATTACGCCTTAGCACAATACGACAAGGGTGATATTCCTGTCAACATATCACGTTGCTCTAACCTCCGCTACCTTGACTTAGGCGAAAACATTCTTGGTGTCAAGATTCATATTGAAATCGGCTTCTTGTCCAACCTTCTGGTACTTAATTTAAGAAGTAATAATTTATGTGGGGAAATCCCACCTTCTTTGGGAAACTTGTCCAACCTTCAAGTACTTAATTTAGGAAGTAATAGTTTTAAGTGGGGAAATCCCACCTTCTTTGGGAAATCTTTCTTCTTTTCAGATGCTGTCTGTGCAACAAAATTTTCTGCAGGGAGGTATTCCAAATAGCCTTGGCCAGTTGAAAAGCTTAAAATACTTTTCTTTAAAATACCTTTCTGTGGGTTCCAATATTTTGAATGGTACCATCCCTCCCTCCATATACAACCTCTCTTCTATTACAATCATCTCGGTGATTGAAAACCTACTTCATGGAACTCTTCCCCCTGGCTTGGGCCACACAGTATTTCAAACCTTGAAGCCGTGTAATGGAAGTACTTAGTTTCTACGAAATAAGCCTAACAAAGAACGCCAGGGCAAATTACGAAGACGCAACTACAGCCTCGGGGGTAGCTGTGACAATTGCTGCCTTGAGGGGAGCAAAAGTACTCGGTTTTGCATCCTTGGCGGGAGCTGGGACCGGTGGTGAAGGCTTAAGGTGGGGAGGGGTATTGTGCTTCAACTTTATAAGTATCTGCCTCATCATTGAAAGCTCGGTTGGCTTTCCGGGCTTTGGTCCTTGGACAACGAGAATGGATGGCTTCTTTTCCTGAGCCTTCTTCCCTCTCTTCTTCTCTATAGCCAGCACCTCATTGGGAATGAGGTCCGCAATTGCCTTCCAGTACTTCTTGTCTACCTCAGCATGAAACTTCTCTTAGTTAGCCAGGAACAGCTGAGAAAAGTAAAAAATACAAGTTCAAAAACAATTTGTTAGGAATGCATATTAACTCCATATGTCTTCATACCTTAGAAGTTAGATGCCATTAAAGGCGAGGAAAACCAAAATGTTATGACAAAGTTCAATTACAAAATGTTTAGCAAAAAAAAAAAAAAAAAAACTAGATTTCAGAAACCATTAACCCGACCAAACATCCAGTATTAGTAATATTTGTTTTACAATGAAGCCTAACGGGAAACGTTGAAGCTGAGATTTATGTAGCAAATCCTAAACAGTTGTGACCATCACTTAATTGAATTCAGATAAGTTCAGTCCGAGTAGAGGGAGGGTATAAAAGTTATGATCTTGCGGTAAAATTTATGAAAAACCAAGTCGAGTGGATGTGGGGAGGGGAGCTATGTGTCAACAATTTGTGGCTCTTCTTCAACACCAATTTCGATCAATTATTCAATGAACCAGCAATTCAAGAACGAATGAAATAAATATACTACTAAAAAGAAAAAAAATAGCGCTAAACATATTTTTTTGGAATTTAATTTGATCTAACCTTCTCCCTTTACCTGTTAGCAGCCTTGTTGTTTTCAGTAGTGATCTTCCTCTTCTGGTAGAATCCCACCTTGAATTCATCTGCTCCCTCGATTATCTGAACCAACAACTCCTTTTCCCGCCTTTCCTTCTCCTCGAGCTGAATTGCATTCTGCCTGAATGTCACAAAAGTTTGGATTACGATAACTCCCTTACAACCTCACAGAATTCAACCACTTATTTTTCCACCACCTTCTATGCAAACATAAAACCATTTTCGGATAGTCAATCACAAATTGACAACAATCACAAATCTTTTCCGCTTCGAATTGAGCCCCACATTCTTATACAAACAATCGGCATGTTAAATTCATAAAGATTTCAAAAAGTCAATATATTTTTTTTCCGATAAACATTCAATTTAACAAGTTCATATCAGAAATATAATCACTACTCACTAGGCATGCAATTTTTGTAGCAACAGAAAAATCAAACCAAATCAAAACCAAGAACTTTCAACTGAATTGCACAAGAGTCAAAATTTAATTGCTATACAGACCTATTGGTTCAATCACAAACAACCGAAATTCGAAACCCTACCTCCTCCA
Source organism: Crataegus laevigata (assembly GCA_963580275.1). Taxonomy (NCBI): domain Eukaryota; kingdom Viridiplantae; phylum Streptophyta; class Magnoliopsida; order Rosales; family Rosaceae; genus Crataegus; species Crataegus laevigata. The sequence continues at coordinate 7,164,017 of OY756951.1, forward strand.
TTCTCTGAGAGCGAAGCCCTCATCAGGCAGCATCTCCGACGGAGGCGGCAAAATCGGATCGTCGGACCCGCAAAAACCTCCATCAAAGGCCTGTCCATTCGATTCGGCGTAGATTGACGGAGGAGAAAAGGCCTCCGACGAAGGCTGAGTGGCGAAAGCATCGCCTACGGCGGAGCCGTGGAAGATTGGGGAATCGGTGGTGGAGTCCTTGAGCGACTTGGTGTCGACGAAGGAGTCGAATCGCTGGGAGGGGAGTCGGGGGTCGTAACCCAGATAACCGTCGTCGTCGAACGGGCGAGTTGACACGGTGGTTGGGACGAAGTCGTCTTCGGGCTGAGTGAACGAGGCCATGATCGAGTCAAATGTACTGACACGCAAGAAACGTCTCTCTCTGTGGCTCTAACTGTCCAGCGAAATGCTCGCAGAGGCAAAAACTACGCAGGAGATATATCCGCGGGCTTTGAGTTGGGCTTGGGCCGGCCCATTGGGATCTTACAATTCACCCCCTTAGGGGCCCGACGCCTTCATCGGCACACTTCTGGCCGGGAAGTGGCTTTAATACTAAATTGTCACATCCCAAACCCAGTCCGCAAAGTAAGATATTATCCACTTTGGGCCACACCCTCATGGATTTGTTCTTGGGCTTCCACCCAAAATGCTTCTTACATAGCTACAGTTTTACGCATATACGGAAATTACTATCCTAGAGCATTCTACACTCAATGTGCCTATCATAGCCTTAATCTCGCACTTTGTAATATGACCAACTATTATCATAAACTTATGTCTTTTTTTTTTTTGAAGTGGTACAACGCATATATACATATTCTCATCCTCTACATAGTGATTGAAAGTTTTTACAGATCATGTGCAAGCAAGTCACACCCTTAACCATTGTCACGAACTTGTTGGGAAAGTCATATTGTTAATCTTGAAGTATTTTTTGAAACAAAGTGAGCATTCTGCTATTGATGGGATATACTTATTTTTAGAGCTAAGAATCTTGAGAGAAACTTTACCGAAGAAATAAATCTGGCAATGGAAGTGTTGAAATATCTAAAACCGATTTACCAACCGAACCATACCGGTCGATTCATAATGGTATGGTATAGTTTTGGCATTTTTTTATAATCGGTTGGCATTATAATTGGTTGGCCCTCGCACGTCCCTCTATTTCCCGCACTCACCCTTGTTGTACGTGCCCAAGCCCAGCAATCGAATTCACAAGGCAGGGGGCAGGCGCCCTAGAGCTGCTCTTACTATTTCTTCTCTAAGGCACGAGCCCAAGCCTAGCGTCAATTCCTGGAAGGCCCAGCCCGTGTTGGCTTTCCTCCTCCGCGCAGTAGCCCAGCACGCCGAGCCGCACCACGCAACAGCCAAGCTGCCACGGCAACAACAGCATAGCAGCCCCCGCTGCTGCTGGTTTCCCACATCCTTGACCCTCGTCGAGCCTAAAGTCAAGCCATAAGGCTCCGAAAAATCAAGAAGAAGGAGAAAATTAATTTTTTTTCTTACCTTGGAAAAAGAAGAAAACCAACGAAACACAATTATTTGCACGGGCAAGCGAAGAAGATTACTAGGGGATGAGGAACAAATATCTTATAGCTTTCTCTCTTTCTTGCGAGGTTTTAATTGCACTCCAAATTTATTTAATCCCCTGCTTGACGCAGACTTTAATAGGTTTTGGTTGTAATTACATTCCCTTTCCTAGAAGAATTTAAATTCCAAATGGTAGAGGGAATCTACATCAAATTGGGTCACAAACTGTCACATCCCGGCCCGGGGTGCACCACTTCCCGGGCCCGCTCCACCACCGTAGCACGATATTGTCCGCTTTGGGCCCCGACCACGCCCTCACGGTTTTGTTTCTGGGAACTCACGAGCAACTTCCCAGGAGGTCACCCATCCTGGGATTGCTCTAGCCCCCTTCTCGCTTAACTTCGGAGTTCCTACGGAACCCGAAGCCAGTGAGCTCCCAAAAGGCCTCGTGCTAGGTAGGAATGGGAATATACATTTAAGGATCACTCCCTGGGCGATGTGGGATGTCACAATCCAGCCCCACTTAGGGGCCCGACGTCCTCGTCGGCACACCACGGCCAGGGTTAGGCTCTGATACCAATTATCACATCCCGGCCCGGGTGGAACCACTTCCCGGGCCCGCTCCACCACCGTAGCACAATATTGTCCGCTTTGGGCCCCGACCACACCCTCACGGTTTTGTTTCTGGGAACTCACGAGCAACTTCCCAGGAGGTCACCCATCCTGGGATTGCTCTAGCCCCCTTCTCGCTTAACTTCAGAGTTCCTACGGAACCCGAAGCCAGTGAGCTCCCAAAAGGCCTCGTGCTAGGTAGGGATGGAAATATACATTTAAGGATCACTCCCCTGGGTGATGTGGGATGTCACAATCCAGCCCCACTTAGGGGCCCGACGTCCTCGTCGGCACACCATGGCCAGGGTTTGGCTCTGATACCAATTGTCACATCCCGGCCCGGGTGGAACCACTTCCCGGGCCCGCTCCACCACCGTAGCACGATATTGTCCGCTTTGGGCCCCGACCACGCCCTCACGGTTTTGTTTCTGGGAACTCACGAGCAACTTCCCAGTGGGTCACCCATCATGGGAATGCTCTAGCCCCCTTCTCGCTTAACTTCGGAGTTCCAACGGAACCCGAAGCCAGTGAGCTCCCAAAAGGCCTCGTGCTAGGTAGGGATGGAAATATACATTTAAGGATCACTCCCCTGGGTGATGTGGGATGTCACAATCCACCCCCCTTAGGGGCCCGACGTCCTCGTCGGCACACCATGGCCAGGGTTTGGCTCTGATACCAATTGTCACATCCCGGCCCGGGGTGCACCACTTCCCGGGCCCGCTCCACCACCGTAGCACGATATTGTCCGCTTTGGGCCCCGACCACGCCCTCACGGTTTTGTTTCTGGGAACTCACGAGCAACTTCCCAGGAGGTCACCCATCCTGGGATTGCTCTAGCCCCCTTCTCGCTTAACTTCGGAGTTCCTACGGAACCCGAAGCCAGTGAGCTCCCAAAAGGCCTCGTGCTAGGTAGGGATGGGAATATACATTTAAGGATCACTTCCCTGGGCGATGTGGGATGTCACACAAACTCCATTGCAAGTTTGGATTCCTACACCTCTTACCTTTTCTTGCAAGCAGCTTAGTAAATGTGAGAGCATTTGTGGAGCCAAAAATAATTTCAAAAATCATGGAGCTGACATGTGGATTATTTCCCATGAAAGACAAGACTGCTCCTATTAAATGAGCAAGGAACACCACGAGCAGCTGAGGTAGAGCAAGCAGAGATCAACGACTGCTTAAAGCACCCCTGCCCTTAGGAAAGTCAAATGTATTTATGATAGAATAATCTCTTATTCTTATCATAAATACATTCATAATCAAAGAATACCTCTTTCAAGTAAATTATCATAATTCCATTTATTTATGATATCTATATATTTATTCTAAAATATTTATTTACACGAATATCTTAGAATATTCCAACCAAAATACCACCCTAGAGCTTGTCACCTCTAAACCCTAAAGAGCCGGCTCATCTCCTCCAATTCTCATATAAACACTTCATTTATCTTCAAAATTCAGTAAGTTTTAGCTACCCCTATAAAGACTTTTTGCTTCCCACAAATACTCAAACATATTCTTCACAGAATTCTAACTTTAGCATAAGAGATTCTTTGGGAATGACAGAAAATATGCATCCACACGAAGCACCCATACCCACTGCTGCAAATCAATTTGCTAGTGGACTCAACAGCAGGCCACGAACTGCTGAGCTTTATGGATGCTTACTTCAGATACAATCAGATAAAGATACACAAGCCAAAACGAAGGCAACATCCTTCTTTATCAACTGTTGCACTTAAAAATACGAGGGCAATATACCAAAGACTTGTGAACCGAATCTTCGAAGAGAGGATCGGAGATACTATGAAAGTCTATGTATGGGACCAGCCACCCACGCATGCACCTTCTTTAAAAAAATCAAAATTATATATGGGTTCCGCCACTAAAAAATTAACCCACCTATTTTCGCTTTCTCCTTCACCTTCTTCCCAAACTGATGAATCCAGAAGTCTGCAAAAAAAAAAAAAAAACTATTTCTGCTATCTATATGAACTTGGTCATGGCTAATATAGTGCAGAAGATTTAGAAATTAAAAGTTAAAAGTTACGATAGTAAATTTATTGACATAAAAATTCAAAAAGGAAGGAACTCAATCAGTGCTAAATGGGTCTGCTGCTCTAATTCCACATCAACAATATCTCATCATCTCATGCCAGCAGAAGTTGATAAAGTAGATATAGAAGCCCATAAAATAACTAAAATTTTGGGAGAGAAAGAGAAACGTAGACGGAGATTTAGATCTTGGGATTTTATTTTTATTTTTGCTAAAGATTCAAACTTCATATTTTTAGGTCCGATTACACAGTTCAGATTTAGGGTTTAGAGAGCTTTTTCATGGGTTTTTTTACAACTTGGCTGCCATGGTTATCAATTTCAGAGAGGAGTGAAACAACTGGAATTTAGGAAGCATTGCTTCTGGTTTTATCGAGTAATGTTAGAAATACTAAATTTTTAAATTAAATTTTATAAACAAAATAATGTGAATATCGTTGATTGAATTACTATTTTAAATGTTAATTAACGTACTTATTTCTTATTATTAACACATCATTTAGTGACACATCATCTAATTTTACGAGGAAAAGGAAAGATGGGGAGAGAAAATATCAAACTTAATTGTGAATTTTTTTAAATTTTTATTATGTTAGTGGCGGATCCATATGCCAGTATTGGAATTTTCAGAAAATACTCATACGTGGGTAGAGAAATCATTATGGCTTGGGAGCCGTGTCCTTCAATCAAGAATAATGGTAGTTTAGAAAAATGAGTCCTTGACTTCTTGAAGCAGATCTTGCAATCCGAAAATAACTTGGCTGCTGAAAAATCAACAGTAACTCTTTATGTTAATGAATTAAAGATGGACACGTATTTAAGTAATTGATTTTTTCAATCATAATTTGAGTCACTCTTACTTAATGGTGCAATTTCTTAATTAGAAGTCGAACTCAGGCGCAATCTCAACCATTTAAATCCGTTTGCTAGCAGCAACTAGTCACAATCACCAATTTCTTGTTTGAACAAATTCCCGGCATGCCCACGAAGGGGCGAACACCTTCACCTTCTTCCCAAACTGATGAACCCAGAAGTCTGCAAAAAAAAGCCATTTTTGCTATCTATATGAACTTGGTAATGGCTATATTGTGCAGAAGATTTAGAAATTAAAAGTTACGATAATGAATTTATTAGCATAAAAAATTCTAAAAGAAAGAACTCAATCAGTGCTAAATGGGGTTGCTTCTTTTATTCCACATCAACAACATCTCATCATCTCATGCCAGCAGAAGTTGATAAAGTAGATATAGAAGCCCATAAAATAACTGAAATTTTGGGGGAGAGAGAAACGTATACAGAGATTTAGATCTTGGGAAATTTCATGGGGTTTTACAACTTGGCTACCAATGCCATGGTTATCAATTTCAGAGAGGAGTGAAACAACTGGAATTTGGGAAGCATTGCTTCTGGTTTTCATCAGGCAGAGAGAAGACGGTGGTAGGGTCAAGTCGGAACAAGCTGGAAATAGTGCAAGATTGTAAACAATGCAGGAAAGTTATGGTAAATAAGGGAAGAATTGGAAAGGAAAATAGAAAGGAGTTCATTCATTCATGTCTGCCTTCAAAAGGGCTGATCATTACATATATATATGTCTAAGCAAAAGAGTAAAACCCTAGCTATGTAAAGTGGGCTTTAAAGAAGGGACCAGGCTTTATTCACAAAGGGCTATTACTGAAGGAGAGTCGGGAGGCCCAACATGTAGGTCCTAACAACCCCTCCCCCTTGAGACGAGACCTGTCCTCAGGGCTTAAAATCTGGATAACGCGCGATGATGTCGTCAGCCACCTCCCATGTGGCATCCTCAGCTGGGAGACCGGACCACTGGATGAGCCATTTAGTAATTGCAGTGTGTTTCTTCTTGAACATGCCTCTGTCCAACACCTTGGCTGGTTGCCAGTGGAGTGAACCCGTGGAGTCCATGGGGGGCAGAGTTAGTGTTGGGGAGACAGCATCGCCAATTTTCTTTTTTAACAGGGAAACATGGAAGACGGGGTGGATTTTGGAGTCTCGGGGCAAGTCCAGGTGGTATGCCACGGTACCAATGCGAGCCTTTACTTGGAAGGGCCCATAAAACTTGGGGGACAGTTTGTGGGAAACTCGGGTGGCGACAGACTGCTGGCGGTAGGGCTGCAATTTGAGGTAGACCCAATCACCCACCTGGAATTCACGGTCTGTGCGTCCCTTGTCATATAGTTGTTTCATTCGGTTCTGGGCAAGTTGCAGGTTGGCACGCAACAGGCGCAGCACCTTGTCACGGTCCTGCAAGGCTGCATCAACTGATTGCACAGCCGTAGTGCCCGGCATGTAGGAATGGATGGATGGGGGCGGGACACCGTACAACGCTTGAAACGGGGACATCTTAATGGCTGACTGAAATGTGGTGTTGTACCACCACTCAGCCCATGGAAGGAGGGCAGTCCACTTGTGAGGACGATCAGCAGAAAAACAGCGGAGAAAGTGCTCCAGAGTTCGGTTGAGGACTTCGGATTGACCATCAGATTGAGGATGGTAGGCGGAGCTGCGACAGAGTTTGGTGCCTTGGTGTGTGAAAAATTCATTCCAAAAGTGACTAAGGAATGTGGGGTCACGATCCGACACGATGGACTTGGGCATGCCGTGTAGACGGAAGATCTCGTGGATGAAGGTGGCTGCAATGGAGGCAGCCGTATATGGGTGTTTGATTGGTATGAAGTGGCCATACTTAGTGAGGCGATCAACCACCACTAGGATAACTGTGTAACCATCAGAGGGTGGCAACCCTTCGACGAAGTCGAGAGCGATATCTTGCCAAATGCCGTGTGGGATAGGAAGAGGTTGGAGGAGACCCGGCGGATGTATCGTTTCATTGTTCTGCCTTTGGCACTCTGGGCAAATGGAAACGAAGTGCTTGATGTCCTTGCGTATGCCTGGCCAAAGGAAGTTGCGGGAGACCCGGTGGTATGTGCGAAGGAAGCCGGAATGTCCACCTTGCAGTGAGGAGTGAAATTCTTCTAAGATTTTTGTACGCCACTGTGAGGAGAGGGGAACAAAAACACGCTGCTTGTAGTGAAGGATGCCGTTAACCAGAGAGTACCCACGAACAGTGGTGTTGGGTGTTTGAAGTAAGGAAGACCAGATCTGTTGAACTTGTGGGTCCGTAGCATATGATTGTTGGAGGTCAGGGATGCAATCGAAAATGGGGGATGATAAACCCATAAGAGGCAGCAGTTCCGGACGGCGGGAGAGGGCATCCGGGGCGCCATTTTGTGAGCCCGGTCTATAATCCACCGAATAATTATAACCCAATAACTTGACCAGCCATTTCTGTTGTTGCGGCGTTGAAATACGCTGTGATAAGAAGTGTTTGATGGGTTTATGATCAGTCACTATACGAAAATGTTGACCCCATAGATAGTGTCTCCAATTTTGCACAGCGAAGACAATGGCAAGCATCTCCTTGTCATAAGTAGGGAGGTCAAGATTACGACCGGACAGAGCTTTACTGAGGTAAGCAATGGGATGACCTGCTTGGCAGAGGACAGCACCAATACCCACTCCCGATGCATCGGTTTCGATGACAAACTCTTTAGTGAAATCAGGGAGGGCAAGAACTGGTGTTGTAGCAAGAGCCTGTTTGAGCTTATCAAAGGCAGCCATAGATTCAACGGTCCAAGAGAAGTTTCCTTGCTGCAGCATGTTGGTCAATGGCTTAGCAATCAAGCCATAATGACGAACGAACTTCCGATAGTATCCGGTTAAACCCAAGAAGCCACGAAGTCCCTTGATGGTCTGAGGTTTGGGCCAATCCACAATGGTTTGTATTTTGGAATTGTCAACGGCTACCCCTTGAGCCGAAATGGAGTGTCCCAGATAGTCAATGGAGGCTTGCCCGAAAGAGCATTTGGAAAGCTTTACCCGCATGCTGTGAGAAGACAAAACTTGAAAAACAGTCTCCAAGTGGGAGAGGTGAGTGGCCAAAGAAGGACTATACACAAGGATATCATCAAAAAATACCAAGACAAACTTACGCAAGTAAGGTCGGAATATGGAATTCATTAAGGCTTGAAAAGTGGATGGAGCGTTGGACAACCCAAAGGGCATCACAAGAAATTCATAATGGCCATCATGTGTGCGAAAGGCGGTTTTTGAAATGTCGTCCGAACACATTCGGATCTGGTGGTAGCCAGACCGTAGGTCCAGCTTGGAGAATATGGCAGCCCCATGTAATTCATCAAGTAACTCATCGACCACAGGAATTGGGAAACGGTCCTTGACAGTGGCTGCATTTAATGCTCTATAGTCAACACAAAGACGCCAAGAGTCGTCCTTTTTTTTAACTAAGAGAACTGGGGATGAAAATGGGCTACTACTGTTCCGTATGACTCCAGAGTGAAGGAGGTCCTGCACTTGTTGTTCTATTTCAGCTTTTTGGGAGTGGGGATATCGGTATGGGCGTACATTGACTGGGGGGGTATTAGGAAAGAGAGGGATTTTATGATCGATAAGGCGTGGGGGAGGGAGGCCCGCGGGAATGGAGAAAAGGTGATGATATTGGGTGAGGATGGAAACAATTGCGGGGTGGGTATGAAGGGGAGGGGAGAATGATGGGTGGGTTGGTGGAGTGTGGCTGGGGGCAGGTAGGGAATGGTGAATAGCGGGGTGGAGGGAATGGCAAGCTTGTAAGGGTGGTTGTGCAGAGGTTAATCCTTTGAGCGTATGGGTTGTGCCCTGAACGTTGAAGATCATGGTTTTGTTTTTGAAGTGCCATCCGATAAAGCCAAGGGATTCTAACCACTCAGAGCCCAAGATGAGATCATAACCAGGGATGTCCAACAGGAGGAAGGAACCCGTAAGGGTGTACCCTTGAAATGTAACGGAGACATGCAAAGCTCTCTTGGTTGCTGTAACCTGCTTATGAGCAGCGGTGGTGAAATGAATGGGGTCCACTTGTTCAATTTGCAAGTCTAAATGGGTGGCTAAGTCCAGGTGGAGCAGATTGCAAGCCGCTCCGGAATCGATAAGGGCAGAAATAGGGTGGGAATGAATGGATCCGTTGAGTCGCATAGGTTGACCCATGGTAAGCCCCGGTATCGAAAAAAGTTCCAGCATGTGACAAGAAGGATCGGGAGGGGGGTCGTCTGCCGAAGGACAATCATGAAATTCGGTTGGGTCATCCTCGGGGAGAGTGGCATCCAATAAGACAATCATGGGGGACTTGCATTTATGTCCTGGTGCATAAGGCTCAGAGCAATTGAAGCATTCACGTTTCCGAATTTTTTCTTGGACCTCCGCCGGCGGAAGGCGCTTATATGGACCAAGAAGGGGCTGGGATGGTTTAGGAGTAGCAAGGGTGGTTGTGGTTGTGGGAAGTGGTGGTCTCGAGAAGCTAGGAGAGGGGTATTGGCGAGGGTAGGAGGGACGGGATGTTCGTTTGGCTTGATTCTTGGTTTCAAAGATTTTTGCTAGTTTTTGAGCCTGGTGTAAGGAGTCTGGCTCCAATGCTAGGACATCATGGCGAATGTCATCTTTAAGGCCACCTAAAAACACATGTTTCAACTGACTTTCGGTCCAATCAATAACCCGACATGAGAGCTTAGTAAAATCAGCAATATATTCTTCTACAGTGCCGACTTGTTGAATGTGAGTAAGTTGAGATTCAATATTGGCTCTATCCCCGCCCCCAAAATGTTGTAGGAGGAGGTCAACGAATAAGCTCCAGTTGGCACGGCCATAACGCTGTTCAAAACCTCGCATCCAAATGGATGCATCAGCCCCAAAGTTACAAGCTGCCACAAGTACCCATTGTTGAGGGGGGACCTCATAATAGTCAAGGTAACGTTCAGCCATTGCTAACCACCCGTAGGGGTCGTCGCCATTGAAACGGGGGAGTTCCATTTTGATGGATTTGATATGTGGTGGCGGTTGTGGGTGGGGATATGGTGTAGGTGGGGTGTGGTGAGTAGAATGAGGAGTGGGTGTGGCGCCTACCTGGAAGGAATGTGAAAAGGAGGGTCCAGGTGTGGATGGGTGGGGAGAGAAAATTGACGGAGAGGGTTGGGCTAGTGGAGAGTTGGTGGGCCGAGATGGGATGGTATGGGGAGATGGAGTGGGCCGGGTTGCGGAAGGGATGGTGTTTATGGGTTGCACATTGGGTGGGTTAGAGAGGCCCAAACCCGTGTACGAGGTGGGCGGTGGGTGAAAAAGTGAGCGGAAGGAAGGTTGGGTGGTGGGTGTAGAGGAGCGCAGGAGGATTGGGGTTGTCGTGGGTATAGTGGGGAAAGGGGTGGTGGACGGAGGGGAGGTGGTGGAGGGGGAGGGCGCGGGGAGTGCGGATTTGAGGAGACGCAACTCATCAAGCAAAAGGGACTGAAAAGAGGTGAACTGGGAGGACATGGTATTGTGGAAAGCCACGGTGGAATCGCTGAGTTGATCTAGCGATTTCTGCATGGAGGCTTGCTGATTTTCCAAGACAGCCACCGTGTCGCAGACGTCCTCAACTTGGTGGCGCAGATGTTCATGACGGACATCCCCTGCTGCTGCGGCGGCGTCGGGGTCAGAGGTGGCGGAGGCTGGAGTTTTGCCCATTTGTCGAATGGCTCTGATGCCAATTGGTAGGGTCAAGTCGGAACAAGCTGGAAATAGTGCAAGATTGTAAACAATGCAGGAAAGTTATGGTAAATAAGGGAAGAATTGGAAAGGAAAATAGAAAGGAGTTCATTCATTCATGTCTGCCTTCAAAAGGGCTGATCATTACATATATATATGTCTAAGCAAAAGAGTAAAACCCTAGCTATGTAAAGTGGGCTTTAAAGAAGGGACCAGGCTTTATTCACAAAGGGCTATTACTGAAGGAGAGTCGGGAGGCCCAACATGTAGGTCCTAACAGACGGAGAGAAAAAGAAAAAAGTATCAAGTTTGATTGTGATTTTCAGAAAAGACTCATACAGGGGTGGAGACTCACATTTCCCTAATGGTGGTAAGTTTAGAAATATGAGTCCTTGACTTCTTGAAGCTGATCATTGCACTTGGTCAATCCCGCAGAGGGTCACGGCCATAATGATAAAAGTTTTAAATAGGCCTGAGCAAAAAATACCGACAATCGAATTGAATTCGTACCGAACTCGGTCAGTTCGGTTTTTTTTTTTTTCAGTTCATTTGGTATCGGTACAAAATCGATTTAGCTTGGTATTTAGTCGGTTCGGTTTTGGTTCTATGTTCGATACCGAATCGTACCAAATTAGTTTTGGACAAAAAAAATCAATTTGGGCTTTTATTTTTTTACAAAAACTGAAAAATAAGTCTTGTTTCTTAAAGGTCCAAAATCGAACCGAACCTATACTTGGACCAAATCGAACTGAACCTATAAGGTTCGGTATTAAATTAGTACAACTATTCATACTGAACCGAACCGTACTGAAATTTTATTACGAGTTCGATTTCGGTACCACCCCGATACCGAACCGTACCCAGGCTTAGTTTTAAATATTGGAGAATGTCTGAAGACTCTCACTCCACAAAGTATCTTTATTAGATTCATTGAACTAAAGCTCGAGTCAATAACCGGGGGCTGTTTATACATGAAAAAACCTTGCAAAAATTCTAGCCTTAGCTCAATGAGCCTATACTTTGTGGAGTGGTGAGACATACTCCAATATTTAACACTCTTATCATTATGGCTTGGGGGCCGTGACTTTTACTCTGCGGGTTTCAAGAAGTCAAGCGGTCATATTTCTACGCTTACTATTATTTTAGATCAAGGGTCACGCTCTGTAATAATTGGAGTATGATTCTCTCATCTCTTGTTACCATCTTCAAGATTTATTAAGAGAAGAGAATCATACTCTGTAATGATTTCTCTTGGGTGCAATGATTTCTCCTAAGGAAATTCCCGCCACCCGCACAATAAAAAATTAAAAAAATCACAATTAAACTTGATATTTTTTCTCCCTCTCCCCGTCTTCCCTCTACCTGATGAAAACCAGAAGCCATGCTTCCCAAATTCCAGTTGTTTCACTCCTCACTGAAATTGATAACCATGGCAGCCAAGTTGTAAAACCCCATGAAAAAAAAAATTCCCAAGATGTAAATCTCAGTTTACGTTTCTCTCTCTCCCAAAATTTTAGTTATTTAATGGGCTTCTATATCTACTTTATCAACTTGTGGTGGCATGAGATGATGAGATGTTGTAGATGTGGAATAAAAGAAGCAAACCCATTTAGCACCGATTGATTAATTTGAGTTCCTTCCTTTTAGATTTTTTATATTAATAAATTCATGATCGTAACTTTTAATTTCTAAATCTTCTGCACTATACTAGCCATGACCAAGTTCATATAATTTCCCGTATGGCATACGTCTGTGAAGGACGAAGGGACCCGACATACTCTGTTGACGAAGTTCATTTAATTTCGCGTATGGCATACGTGTTGTACAGCCATGACCAGGTTCATATAATCAGTGATTATGCAACCATTCCTGCGAGCAGTGAACTGTACAACCGCACTGCCAATGCGGACGTGTCCAATGGTTCACCAAGGAAAGCTTATCTTGTTGACTGGGGTAATATGGACCATCCGGAAAGCTACGGGACACTCCATCGCAATGGGACCCTCACCCTTGCGGTGAATGGCCTCTCATTGGGAAAATGCTGGTATGATCCACGTATAGGCCCCCCCGGGGGCCTTCAAAAATGCCAACGGACTACTAGAATTTTTGCAAGGTTTTTTCATGTATAAACCGCCTCTGGTTCTTGACTCGAGCTTTATTTTGCAGAGCGCATATATGGGGTTTTCGAGTATCATTATTATTATTTGGCCAATTGTTTCTTCCGATGGTTATTTCATGCAACTGTTTCTTCCGATGGTTATTTCATCCTCCTTACATCTAGGAGGGAATGAGACGGATAGACAGTCATTGCTTGCATTTAAAGCTGAAATCGTGAACGATCCAATGGGCGTTCTTAACTCCTGGAATGAATCCCTTCACTTTTGTCAGTGGCAAGGCATTGCTTGTGGCCGTAGGCACCAGAGAGTCACCGTGCTGAACCTCCAATCAAGTCGGCTGAACGGTCAGCTATCTCCTCACATTGGAAACTTGAGCTTTCTCAGAATTTTAAATCTCCAAAACAACAGCTTCAAAAATATCATCCCTCAAGAAATTGGTCGTTTGTTCCGTCTACAACAACTACGCCTTCAAAACAACTCATTCAGTGGTGATATTCCATTCAACATATCACGTTGCTCTAACCTCCAAATACTTTTCATAGCTGGAAACCATCTTATGGGTAAAATTCCAATTGAAAGTGGCTCCTTATCCAAGCTTCAGGTACTTGTTTTGTGGAAAAACAATTTAAGTGGGGAAATCCCGCCTTCTTTGGGAAATATTTCTTCTCTCCAGATGTTAGATGTGGAAGAAAATAATATGCATGGAGGGATTCCAAATAGTCTTGGCCGGTTGAAAAGACTAACATATCTTTCAGTGGGTCAAAATTATTTGAATGGTACCATACCTCCCTCGATTTACAACCTCTCATCAATTACACTCATTTCTGTACTTCAAAACGAACTGAATGGAACTCTTCCTCCTGGGTTGGGCCACACTATATTTCCAAACCTCCAACAATTTTATTTCTGGTCCAACCAATTCAGTGGACCGATTCCAAATTCAATCTCCAATGCCTCAAACCTTTCACTTTTTTCAATCTCATCCAATGAGTTTACAGGAAAAGTGCCAAGTCTAGCACGCCTGTCAAATTTATATGTGTTAACACTTGCCCATAACAGTCTTGGAAATGATGAGGAAGGTGACTTGGATTTCATCTCTTCTCTAGTTAATTGCACCAAACTAACATACTTTGCTTTTAGTGAGAATAATTTTGGAGGAGTGCTACCTGAATCCATCAGCAATCTCACAACAGAGCTCAAGCACATGTTATTTGGTCGTAACCAGATTCGCGGAAGAATTCCCATAGGAATCGGAAATCTAATCAACTTGGAGTCACTAGTCTCTGCGGAAAACCTATTGACAGGCACAATACCAAGTTCAATTGGTAAACTGAAAAGGCTGGATAATCTGTATCTGAACGAGAATAAACTATCAGGTATCATCCCATCTTCTATTGGAAATCTAACTTCATTGACCATGTTGATTCTCATGTCAAACAAGTTAGAAGGCAACATACCGCAAAGTCTCAGAGAATGCAGGAATCTTCTACTTTTAGCTCTTTCCCAAAATAATCTTCGCGGTCAAATTCCTAAAGAAGTTATTGGTTTAGCATCCTTGTCACAAATTTTGGATCTATCCAGCAACAAGCTTACTGGATCCATACCAATGGAGGTAAGCAACTTGATGCATCTAGTTTCCTTGGATGTTTCTCACAATATGTTATCTGGTGAGATTCCACGAAGCTTAGGGAGTTGTACAAGTTTGGCATATCTGCATCTGAGTGGAAACTCATTGCAGGGGACCATTCCTGAATCCTTGAGTTCTTTGAGAGGGATTGAGGATTTCGACCTCTCTTGCAACAACTTGTCTGGCAGTATTCCCAGCTATTTGGAGAGTTTCCGCTTCTTGGTGAATTTGAATCTCTCGTTTAATGATTTTGGAGGTGCATTACCAATGAAAGGAGTTTTCGAGAACACAAGTGCGCTTTCTGTCACGGGAAACTCACGGATTTGTGGAGGTATACCTTCTTTAAGATTGCCCAAATGTGTCTCCAAGCATTCTAAGCAAGGCTTATCTTCTAGGCTGAAAATAATTATCTCAGTTGCTTGTGGGGTTGTCGGATTGAGTTTTGCGATTTTGTTTGTGATTCTTTACCGATCAAGAAAAGCAAGAGGAGTGAAGTCAACTTCAGAATCATCATTGGGGGTTTCACTTTTGAAATTGTCCTACAGAGATCTCCTTAAAGCAACTGATGGGTTCTCTGCAGCCAATTTGATTGGTGTTGGTAGTTTTGGGTCCGTATATAAGGGAATACTCGATCAGTATGAAGGAAAAATTGTTGCAGTGAAAGTACTGAATCTTCAAAGTGCAAGAGCTTCCAAAAGTTTCATTGCTGAATGTGAAGCTCTGAGAACCATTAGGCACCGAAATCTTGTCAAGCTACTGACTGCTTGTTCAAGCATCGATTTTCAAGGGAATGATTTCAAAGCTTTGGTTTATGACTTCATGGTGAATGGAAGTCTCGAAGAATGGCTGCATAATTCGGCTCAACAGGGCGACAATCCAACCAATCTGCAGAAGAATCTGGATCTTATTCAGAGAGTAAACATTGCAATCGATATAGCCTGTGCTCTGGATTATTTGCACAACCACTCTCACATGCCAATAGTTCATTGTGATTTAAAGCCAAGCAACATTCTCTTGGATGGTGACATGACTGCATGTGTTGGTGATTTTGGTTTGGCAAGGTTCATCCCAGAGGCTTCTTGTCCATTTCCTGTGCACGAAAGCTCTTCCAATGCAATAAAAGGCTCCATAGGCTATATTGCCCCAGGTAAATTTTTGTGACATATATATATACACACACACACACACACACATGAGATTTCGTTTATTTTTAGCATTAATTTCTAAAGTCATACATAAAATATTATATCATTTATTTTTAGCATTAATTTCTAAAGTCATACATAAAATATTATCTCTGTTATTGTGAAGATAAATACACACACACATATATTGTTTGTGCTTGCACGATGTTTGTGTTTATAGCATGAGTTTTTGAAGTCACACATAAGAACCTAGCTGTGTTTTTGTGCATATAACTTAAAGAGTATGGAATGGGAAGCAAGGTGTCAAAATATGGTGACCAGTATAGCTACGGAATCCTGCTATTGGAGATGATAACAAGCAAGAGGCCGACCGATGACATGTTTAAAAATGGTATGGACTTGCACAATTTTGTTAAGATGGCTTTACCAGAACGTATGGAAGAAATATGTGATCCACTACTTGTTCGAACGGAAGAAAGCAGCAGCAGTACTAATCCCAGAAGTAATAGGGGGAATCAAGTCCCAAATGATCAAAGACAAAGGGTTGTGGAGTGCTTGACTTCCATCGCGAGAATAGGAGTTGCTTGTTCTGCAACAATGCCGAGTGATCGAAAGGACATGAGCAATGTTGTCACTGAGTTGTGTCTAACAAGGGATGTGCTAACTGGAACAAGGAGGCCTAGAGAGCATCTATAATCACGGCCCCGAAGTAGTGAATCCCAAGACAGTGCTTTTATTTTTCATGGTGATGTTCTTAATGATAACGAGGAGGAGTGGAACGAGTGAAATGAATTTTCCTTTTTTGCAACTGTTTTTTTGTATGTTTAATGTTCTTATTAAAATCTGTAATTTTTGTATTTGCATTACCACAATTTAAGTCCTGCATCCATGACGGAGTCCTCCAACAAAACTAATAACAATCTTAAGTTTTCTTAGGTTTCGAACTCATTTCTAGAAATGTTTCTATTGGTATCGGCAATTTCAGATCGATTTCCAAAGGCTAGTTTAGTCTCCAAGTCCAACGTGTGGGCACTGGCATATGCAGATTTGTCTATAAGAAATATTAACAAAAACTATCACATGCGCGTTTGATTTTCACTGCAAGACGAAGTGCGCATATGATCACAGCCTAATTAGCACTTAGTACAGAGTATAATTAGCTTTGTTGGAAGACTTAAGCAACTAGAATAATAATAAGTTTAGAATAATAATAAGTACAGAGTATAATATGCATACAGAAACTGTTGAAATATCCTACATGAGCAGAACGAGGGTGAAAGGAAGAGCTTAAATATCTTAATTTTATTTCAATTAATATTGAGATTTTTGTGATAAAATTCTTCACATATTGGTCGAACTGTGCATTTAGTAATTAATAAGTTGGAAACTATATCAATATTGTTGGAAGTGCACCTTTGGCATCCAGTCTCTCTGTTAAGGGAGACTTTGGATGTTGTCCATAATTATCAATATTCTTTGACTTAAGCCTTGTTGGTTTTCAATTTTTGATCGAAGTTTCTGAAATTAATGTGATGTTTTATTTCTATGCATATTACTATTTTTTTAATTAAAAATTAAAAATTATATTTGTTTATATTAATGAGATTTTAAATGAAAACTCATAATTTGTGGGATTAAAAATATTAAACTATAAATTATAATATTGTGTGTATTTATATATAAACATGGGTACATTTATCAAAATTAACAAAAAAAATTATTGTACCAAAACATGGGTACATTCTTCAAAACCACACAAAAAAGTAATAGATACTATGCTTAATAACATTAGTAAATTTCTTTGATTAAACTTAACACGGATGCATTCTTAAATCAAAAGAAAAGAATGTACCCATATAAGTTTTAAAATGGTTAGAAAAAATTGAATAGATTTTATATAATAAAAAAGTACATTTTACATATAACAAATTGGTATATTTAAGAGCGGGTACATTTTAAGATTAAAAATTAGAAAAAAAAATTACATGAACGGGTGCATATATGATTAACAAATTGAATTTTTTTTTAAAAAAGCTAATGGGTACAAACTTATTCTAATTTTTTTTATATTTATTTTGGAAATGTTTCGAATTGAAAATTAGTTAGGAGCTTAATAAATGTGTGAGTATTAAAATCCTAAATCAATTATTAATTTTTATTTTAAAAAATTATATAATTGACATGTAAATTCATGTTCGCATTAATACTAGGGGCTTGGATCAAAATCTAAAAACCCAAGAAAGTTTCAATCAATAAATATTAGTAACTAAAGACCGGATACTAATTATTCCCTCTGTTAATTTAACAAAAACTAAACCATTTTCTGTGCAAACAAATTTACTCCTTTCTTTACGTCAACTTACGATGACTTCAATTATTACGTATGGTATAACTAACTGTGCCTTAATTGTTTAGACACAATTCATAGCTTGGAGAGATGAATGCTACTGTAGCATGAAAGCAACACAATCAGAATCAAAACAAACACTATTTTCAACTGGTTATGGTGTGACAACCCGTCCCTAAAAATTATGATTTTTATAAGTTTAATAAGTGAATTTACAAAAATGCCCTTTGAGGCACATACTTCGATTGATGTTAACCGCCTTGTAGTGATACGCAAGGTTCATTTTCTTAGCATATCCTTGTAGTACTCGTCGCTACAGACGCATGGGCGCAAACAGATTCGAATTTGGCGCTATAACGAAGAAGTTATCAACGTTTAAAGTTAGGAATGAAATTGTAAACTTATAATTTTCTGGAAAATTCTAGAAAATTTGGGTGTGCCACGTGTTGGGCAGTGAATGGAGGGATTGGGCTTTGCCCAATCAGTTATGGAAGAGGGGAGGGACGGGAGGAAAGGTGGAACACATGGGATCAAGGATTCCTCCTTCTCCCAACCCGCGGGTATGGCGAACCGGGACACCTCCGGTGGCTTTCCACCCATTTTTCCGTCAAATTACCTCAAACCATCACCTAGAAACCTCTCTATAACCTTCCCTCTATCCTTTCCATCTCAAATTTAGGAAGATTTGGTCTCCAAAATAGAGAAAACCCATGTGGTGCCAAAACGGGTCGTGCTCAAAATCCTCCAAACTTGAAACGTTTTCATGAAATTAATACTACCAAAATACTCCCCTAGAACCCAGGAACAAAGCCCAATCATTTTTTGGAGCATCGAAATTGAATTGAAGTCGAATTGGAGAACACCCTATTTCTAGGGTTCTTGACGGGTGTAGCAAAATTGGAGGTCTTCGAGGCCAAATTGGACTTTCTCACAGGTATGAAAGTTGTTCTACTCATTGAGATCTTTAATTCTGGAAATTTTGATAATTTTTAGTGAAAGTTGAATTTTCCGGCGACCCGGGGGCGGCCAACCGCCACCCGCGGCGGCGCGTGCGGCGGCGCGTGCAGCGGCACGTGGCCCGAGGGCTGCCAATGAGGTTTTTAGGCGTTAGTCAATGCCTTGATGTTAGTTTTGATGATAGATTGACGTAAATTGATCGTTAGGATCTAAACTCGTTATGTTTCGGTAATATGTGAAAATATAAATCGATGATCCGACCGTTGGATCGTCACCAAAATTTAGTATGTTGTAGTACATAATATTTGAGGAATCTATGAATTTACGGATCGGGAATCAGTTGTACGGATCTTCCCGAATTGGAATTGTAAGTTTGTAAATAAAACGTTAACCGCCACTTGGTTTTGGCAATTGGCGGAGATCCAACCGTTGGATCGTAACAAAACTTTGGGGTATTATTCTAGAAGTTTAATGTACATTATTGGAAGTGACGGATCGAAGATTTGTGATACGGATCTTCTGGATCAAATTCGTAGGGATGCGCTTTATATAAATTGCATATTCTCTCAGTAAGAATTCTGAGACATGAATTGATATTTATGCTAGGCGGTGATCATTTGGGATCATTTGGGATGTCTCGAGAGTCATGCTAGGGGGCTGTAGCGTGGACTTCAGGTGAGTGGGCTTTTGTTTTCAGTATATATATATATATATATATATATATATATATATATATAACTGCTGTTTTTCCCAGAAACTTGATTTGAATGATTTGCGAATTGAATTGATTTTAGAATCGAATTGCCATGTCGTATGCCAAATTACATTTCATTACTATGATTGTGATTGCATTCATTATGCTCCGGCGCTGTGGACGGCCAGGTAAGTCAGGTGAGTATGATAATTAGTAGTTGAGATGATGATGGATTGTGATATAGCTCAATTACCTGCACCTCGGGTGTTTGTGCTCCGCCAGAGTAGGGCCTAGGCTTCACGTGATCGTTCATCTCCCGCACCGTACGCTCACCTTGGATCCAAGGCAGGTGCACAGCCTGTCGTACAGACCATTATAGGTGGTTCCGACTCGTAGGTGACCCGCGATTCGTCGCACAACCTTCACGTGATCGTAGCACTGAGCGTAATCTTATACACCTAGCCTGTCGTACAGACCACTAAAGGTGGTTCCGACTCGTGTGCAGGATAGTGATTGATTGTGATTGATGAGCTATCGATTCAGCCGTACAGGTCACTAGAGGTGACTCCGGCTGACATGATAATATTGATGCATATTGATTTATCTCACCTGTATGATATTACTTGCTTTTGAGTTGGTATATGGACACGGCTTATTTCTGAGATTTGATGATGAGTTTTGATTTATGGACAATGTTTTCTTATATGAGTATATATATACGTACTATTTTCTGGAAAACTATACGGGTTTTACAGTGAGGGGTTAGTACTTTTGATATCAAAATGGTTTTGAAAAGCTTTGTTTTTGCCCACTCACGTTTTCTGTTTTGCGCCCCTCCAGGTTTAGTTGATGAGGTTCGTATCGACGAGGATTCTTGGCGAATCTCAAGACTGGTGGCTACTTATGAGGGTATATTTCTTACTCGCTCTACTGTATCTACTTATGCTCTGAAGGCACGCGTGAGATGGGTTCGCTCCCGCTCACGAGCACACTTTGATGTTTAGGCACTTTTAGGTTTAAATTTATTCACATTTTCCACATCACTACACTTTATGGCTTCGTCACCTTTCAGGTGTCGGCCAGCACAGCTCAACTTCAGTGTCCTAGTGGACTTTCTGGGTCGGAGTGTGTCATATGGGGTCAGTAAAGAAGTCTAATAAATTAAAGGAGGATTTCCAAGTTCCAACTTTTTGCCTTTTCTATGGCCACCAGTCCGGTTTAGAGCAAGTGATGCCTTTGACAATTTCTCTCAAGTCTTTGCGCCACTTGGCCTTAAAATCCAAACATATAGAACAAAAGAACGGCTTGCAGACAGTCCTTGTGTTAGACCCTCGAAATAACCGAATATAATTAAAAAGAAGGGGTGAAGCAGACCAAGTACAACCTAAATAAATAGGAAGAACTGGCTGGAATATTTGCAAGTTTTTTTCTTGTATAAACTCGGCCTCTGGTTCACAACTCGAGCTTTATTTCGCAGAGCGCATACATGGGGTTCTCGGGTATCATTATTAGCATCTGGCCAATTCTCATGCAACTGTTTCTCCTGATGGTTACTTCATCCTCTTTACATCTAGGAGGGAATGAGATGGATAGACAGTCCTTGCTTGCATTTAAAGTTGAAATCGTGAACGATCCACTGGGCATTCTTAGCTCCTGGAATAAATCCCTCCACTTCTGTCAGTAGCAAGGCATCGCTTGTGGTTGCAGACACCAGAGAGTCACGATGCTGGATCTCCAATCAAGCCGGCTGAAAAGTCAGATGTCTCCCCACATTGGAAACTTGAGCTTTCTCAGAACTTTAAACCTCCAAAACAACAACTTCAATAACACCATCCCTCAAGAAATTGGTCGTTTGTTCCGTCTGCAACAACTATGCCTTGAAAACAACTTTTTCAATGGTGATATTCCATTCAACATATCATGTTGCTCTAACCTCCAAATACTTAGCATAAATGGAAACCGTCTTAGGGGTAAAAGTCCTATTGAAATTGGTTCCTTGCCCAAGCTTCAGGTACTTGCTTTAAGAACAAACAATTTAAGTGGGGAAATCCCACCTTCTTTTGGAAATCTTTCTTCTCTCGAGGCGTTAGATGTGACAGAAAATAATCTGCGTGGAGGCATTCCGAATAGCCTTGGCCAGTTAAAAGGTCTAACATATCTTTCATTAGCTCAAAATTATTTGAATTGTATCATCCATTCCTCCATATACAACCTCTCATCAATTACACTCATTTATGTGCTTCTAAACAAACTGCATGGAACTTTTCCTCCTGGGTTGGGCCACACTATATTTCCAAACAATTTAATTTCTGGTTCAACCAATTCAGTGGACCGATACCAAATTCAATCTCTAATGCCTCAAACCTTTCATTTTTTTTCAATCTCATTCAATGAGTTTACTGGAAAAGTGCCTGGTCTGGCACCCTTGTCAAATTTGTATTGGTTAGCACTTGCCCATAACAATCTTGGAAATGGTGAGGAAGTTGAGTTGGATTTCATCTCCTTTAGTTAATTGCACCAAATTAACAACGTTAAGTTTTAGTAGCAATAATTTGGGAGGAGTGCTACCTGAATCCATCAGCAATCTCTCAACAGAGCTCAAGTCCATTGAGGTGCTAGCCTTTGAGGGAAACCTATTGACAGGCACAATACCAAGTTCTATTGGTAAACTGAAAAGGTTGGATGCTCTGTAGAATAAACTATCAGGTACCATCCCATCTTCTCTTGGAAATCTAACTTCAATGACCAAGTTGAATCTCATGGCAAACAAGTTAGAAGGCAACATACCACAAAGTCTCAGAGAATGCAGGAATCTTTAACTTTTAGTTCTTTCCCAAAATAATCTTCGCGGTCAAATTCCTAAAGAAGTTATTGGTTTAGCATCCTTGTCACAAATTTTGGATCTATCCAGCAACAAGCTTACTGGATCCATACCAATTGAGGTAAGCAACTTGATGCATCTAGTTTACTTGGATGTTTCTGACAATAGGTTATCTGGTGAGATTCCACGAAGTTTAGGGAGTTGTACAAGTTTGGTAACTCTGTATCTGAGTGGAAATTCATTCCAGAAGACCATTCCTGAATCCTTGAGCTCTTTGAAAGAGATTGAGAATTTCGACCTCTCTCGCAACAACTTGTCAGGCAGAATTCCCAACTATTTGGAGAGTTTTCGCTTCTTGCTGAAATTGAACCTCTCGTTTAATGATTTTGGAGGTGCATTACCAATGAAAGGAGTTTTCGAGAACACAAGTGCGTTTTCTGTCATGGGAAACTCACTGATTTGTGGAGGTATACCTTCTTTAAGATTGCCCAAATGCGTCTCCAAGCAATCTAAGCAAGGCTTATCTTCTAGGTTGGAAATAATTCTCTCAATTGCTTGTGGGGTTATTGGGTTGATCTTAGTGTTGTCCGTTGTGCTACTTTGCCGATCAAGAAAAGTGAGAGCACTTAACTTCAGAATCGTATCTAATGGTTTCACTCTTGAAATTGTCTTATGGAGATCTCTATAAAGCAGCAGATGGATTCTCGGCTGCGAATTTGATTGGTGGTGGAAGTTTTGGGTCTGTATACAAGGCAATTCTCAATCAGCGTGAACAAAGAATTGTTGCTGAAAGTACTCAGTCAAAATTCAAGGGCTTCTAAAAGTTTCATAGCTGAACGTGAAGCCTTGAAAAGCATTAGGCAACGAAATCTTGTCAAACTACTGACTGCTTGTTCAAGCATTGATTCTCAAGGAAACGACTTCAAAGCTCTGGTTTACACATTCAAGGTGAACAGAAGCCTCAACGACAGGCTGCATAATTCAGCTCAACTGGTCGACAATCCAACCAATCTGCAGAAAAATCTGAATCTTATTCAGATAGTCAACATTGCAATCGACATAGCGTGTGCTCTGGATTATTTGCACAACTGCTCTCACATGCCAATAGTTCATTGTGATTTAAAGCCAAGCAACATTCTCTTGGATGGTGACATGACTGGATGTGTTGGTGATTTTGGTTTGGTAAGTTCCTCCCAGAGGCTTCTTGTCCATTTCCTGTGCACGTAAGCTCTTCCAATGCAATAAAAGGCTCCATAGGCTATACCGCCCCAGGTAAATTTTGTGACATATACACAGAAATGAGATTTCGTTTATTTTTAGCATTAATTTCTAAAGTCATACTGTTTGGGCCTAAAATAACGATTTGGGCCGGGCGTAGAGGATGTCTTGGCCCAAAAGGCCCAATACCGGACACGGAGGATATAAGAGATGGGCCGGCTAAGGTAGGGTCGGCCGAGTCCCATTCGAAGAAGGATTTCTAGAGAAGGCGGAGGAAACCCAAGGCAAGAGGGAGTCTCGGCGAAGACCTAGTAGAAACAGGAACAACTAAGAGACCCAATCCGAGTAGAAGTATGATTCGATCTGGGGGGGGTTTTCAACCTCTATAAATACGAAGGCAGTGGCAGTGAAAAAGAGGACCTTTAACTCAACACACAAATCTGCCCTGCACAAAACCTCTCAACACCTTGAGATTTTTTTTATTCTTTTCCGTCTTCACATCTTCAGTTTGGATAAACAGCACTGTGAAGGCAACCGGTAAACATCTTCAGTTTGGATTAACAGCACTGTTGCCGTAGAACCAGCCGTCCGTGAAACACCTTCAGTTTGGATAAACAGCACTGCGACAGGGTCGACGGGTTACCTATCCAAGTCTCAGCCGATGAGGGTTTTCGGATCCTTGACGACAGAGGTCATCTCACCAGCCTCTCGGCGAAGTGAGGTGTTACTAATATTTAGGCTCGGTGCCTCAGCGTCGAGTAATTTTATGATTGCATATTCTTAAGTGAGTTTCCGAGTTCGGCACTCAGACGGCTGAACCACGTTCATTGTCAAGACTTTCATTCGCTTTGAGTATTTGTGCCCTTATACTCTAGTTTCAATTCGGCGTGACTTTACATTCACCAATACAGTGACTGTCGCCGAATCAGACGACGACGAACCGTGAACTTTGTGATTGGGAGCCTTGTCTTCAGGCTTGAGGACCCAAAGGGCCGAGATTTGTTCCTTTCTCGGCCGCAGTTGCAAGATACAGAAGTCAGCTGCGTGCATCCACACCACATCAAGATATTTTACTCCTTGGCCGAGCTCGGCCGACGAGTTGGCACGCCCCGCACACATTCGAAGAACTTAGTTAGTCTACTAGTTACTCGGCCTGCGCGCCACGTAGGCTAGGTGATTTTTTGTAGTCAACATTTTGGCATGCCCAGTGGGACCCAGTGCTAAAACTACAAAGTTCATGCCCGTTGAAACTCGTTCGGTGAAGAAAAAGATAGGAATGGGAAAATCCACTACCGTACCAATAATCCACAACACGGGATCTGAAAATCTATCACAGGCACACACCAGTGATGCCATGACACCTGATCCACGCCGAGAAAGGGGAATACTTCTCGGCGAACCCCCTCATAACACAAGAGTTCTTACTAAGGTCATAAAGGACCAGCAAGTCGAAGGAATAGTAGAAGACTGTGACGAGGATGGGGGTGACGCCACTGACCCACCATCCAGGTCGTTTTTTAGGAGACGCTTAGAAGAGCAATCTCGGCACTTTGAACAGACTTTCGGTCGAGACATAAAATCAATCCTGGAAGAAGTACGGGGGCAAGGTGCGATGCAGAACAGGTTGCTCGAACACCTGATCGATATTACTCTCAATCTAGGATTGACCGATCGAACGCGACAGCTTGTGCCCAAACCCAACATGGTAACCGCATCCACGGCCGAGGGAGGATCTACTCGGTCTCGAACAATCGATCTGGGAAAAGGGAACGGATCAACCAGCACAACAAATGATTTTGGAGCTGATGTGACAGGTGTGAACACCGCGGAAGTACAACGAATGATTGATTCGGCCTTGAAGAAAGGGCCGAAGTTCCCCAAGTTCATTCATCCATACCCGGAGTTTGTGGAGCATTTCGAGTACCCAAAGGGTTTTAAGATTCCAGACTTCAGTCTATTCGCGGGAGAGTCATCATTGTCTTCTTTGGAACATGTGGCGCGCTTCACTGCGCAATGTGGGGATGTTAACAGTGATTATTATAAATTACAGTTGTTCAACTTTTCATTGACCGGGCCAGCATTCGCGTGGTACATCAACCTTCCCCCAAATTCGATCCAGAGTTGGGAGGAGTTAGTCGAAAAGTTTCATGAGCAGTTCTATCGACCAAGAATGGAGATGTCGGTGTCCTCATTGGCTAGGATGGCTCAAGCATCTGACGAGTCACCAATGAAGTACCTAACGCGATTTAAGTCGGCTCGAAATTGGTGCCGAGTACCCCTTCCAGAAGTGGAGTTCGTCAGAATCGCTCTTAATGGCCTCGACTTGGAATATAAGAAGAAGTTCCTAGGGGCGAACTTCCGCGATATGTACGAATTAGCCCAACATGTGGAACAATACGAGTACTTACTCCGAGAAGAAAAGGTATCAGCATCTTCAGCCAGATGGGCCATATACAAAAATCCTTCGGTTAATTATGCCGCAACCGAAGGAGACGGCACTCAGTATGCCAGTATAGATGCGGCTGAAATCGTCATTGATAAGCCATACATTTGCAAAGCTCTGGCTCATACTCAGGATGCCAAACCTCGTTTAGCCCTGGAAGACACAACGGCCAAAACATCCAAAGTTTACACTTTTGACATCACCAAGGCCGACGCTATTTTCGATCAGTTGTTGTCGGCAAAGATCATTAAGCTTCGGCCGGGACATAACATCCCAAAGGCCGAAGAATTGAAAGATAAGGTCTATTGCAAGTACCACAATTCAAGTAAGCATACGACCAATAATTGTGTAGTGTTCCGCGATGCTATTTAGGGATGGATCGACAAAGGCAAATTAAAATTTCCAGAAAAACAGATGACTGTCGACGCTAATCCGTTTCCTTCAGCAACAGTTGGCATGGTCGATGCACATTTACCCGAAAGCAAGGGTAAAGGAAAGGCCGAGTTCGTGCAAGTACAGCATATTCCGAAACAGAACTCCCGGCCACGGCTCAAGATCGACCTAGCTTGTAATAGCTCCTCAACGGAAGTGATAAGGCCCGCCTTTATCCAAACCAAGGCAGAAGCTAGTAAAGCGGAACCTGAGGAACCAAAGGTATTGTGCAACCGTTACAAATAGCAAGTGGTTATAACCGAGCCACAGGCCAAGCAACCTCAGGTAACAACGCCACACCAACTACGGCCGAACGAGGCAGAACCTCGGCCAACGCCTGTAATTGTCCCAACTCCGCCAAAAGCACTCGGCTCAGGTCAGCGACATAAAGTGTTCGATAGACTCGGACCCCAAACACAGGCCGGGGGACTATCTTTGGCCAGGCGACGGCTTGACTTCGATGCCCCGTTCTATAATGAGGATTATTACGCACGAAGTTCCAACAGTTCCGGTTCGGTAGCTAAGCTAAAAACATTCAAACCACCAGAGACACGCGACCAGCGCTGGTACACATACCATTCACCAACCGGCGTTTACACCGCCCTGTCCAAGTCTCAGAAGCGTCGTCGCCAGAGGATAGATTGTATGGCTCGCCGACAAGCAACTCAAAGTTCATCAAGTCCCAAGTTGCAGCCTAAGGGTACAGGCCTTAGAGATGAGCGTCCATTCTCGACCGAGTTACTCAAAGGGAAACAGGCTACGGCCCCTGACATTGAGACAGCCTTCGAAGAATCCGACAAACGGATCAAGATCCTGCTCCGATCAGGAGAAATGAAGGCTCGGTTCGAGAAACTTCAACAAGAGTCAGAAACAAATCCTCATCCAACACCGACATCCGAACCACTGATACAGATACGGCGGAATCTCCATCCTCCCTTCGTTGGCGAGGCCCTAAAGTATATGTTGGAATTCCATAAGACGCACTCCGCCAATGACTTGTACAGCCTACCGAAAAAATGTCAACAAGTCCTCGACTTAGCTTTGACTTCCCCAAATGCCGAGCAGATCATTCAAAAGACTACGGATCCGGCCATCAAGGCAAGATTTCAGCACATTCGGGAGGCTCAGGTGCTGGGTTTTGAGGTGGACCCATACACAGATCTACCACCCGCCGAGCTTCCCTTTTCCTTCGACGACCTTCAAATTTTAAGGTGTCACTTCGAAGTCTTCTCAGCAGTGTCGTTGTTCGGCCTTACGGCCGATGAACAAGAACGGGTAAGGCGCCTCGACACGTATCTGGACACAAGGAACGCTTTAATTGCATATCACGAGCAAGGCCGTCAGTCCACAACTGCCCCCGCACACAGTGTGCTCGAGGGTGACATCCAAGTCAAAGCAACCCCAAACGACGGACTACCAATCGCCGATGACACGACGGATGCCTTCACCGAGAATACTCCAGAGCAGGCGGTCTCGGCTGATGCTTATCACACAGAAGAACACGACCTACTAGGCCCTTCTATCCTGGACAACATGGAAATCAGCATGGTCCACGTCTTACCCGCCGAGTTTCAAACAACAGACCTCCAACCATCATCCTTGGACGGCGATGTCGTGGCCGAGGAAGCGACACAGGTCGAGTTTGTCCACACCGAGGAAGGAACGAACAGCCAAATCGACACATTAGCGGCGGCTTTCGCTGAGTTGTTCCCCCGATTCCCCACTACCAACCTACAACATCTAAAGCCGTTGTATGTCACGGCTCATATTGAAGGCTACCCAGTTTCTAAGGTGTTCGTCGATTGTGGGGCGACGGTCAATGTCATGTCCGTATCCGTCATGCGCGCTTTGCGACGGTCACACGATGAACTCATTCCATCCAGAATCACTATGAGCAGTTTCGTGGGTGACCGATCCCAGACCAAGGGAGTACTGCCTCTTGAAGTAACCATAGCCGGTCGCAATCACATGACTGCGTTCTTCATTGTTGATTCGAAGACTGAGTATAACGCCATCCTCGGTCGTGATTGGATCCATCAGACTGGTTGTATTCCATCTTCCCTCTACCAAGTCCTCGTCTTCTGGGATGGCAAATCGGTCATCGTCCACCCGGCCGATACCCAACCGTTTGAGGC
Organism: Crataegus laevigata; assembly: GCA_963580275.1. NCBI lineage: Eukaryota > Viridiplantae > Streptophyta > Magnoliopsida > Rosales > Rosaceae > Crataegus > Crataegus laevigata. The sequence goes on from OY756951.1 coordinate 7,192,747, forward strand.
CAACATGATTCAAGCTCGACACTATGATGATCACGTCGGCTACATCACCCTTCACGATTTCAATGAGGAAGGCCGGCCGACGAAGAGTTCCGTACAAAAGGTTATCGAGGTAGCCGCCGAGACTGTCCACCAGGATTCGGCGAGACTCGGATTGGCCACTTTCTTCCCCACTATTGATGATTGACGACAATCACGACCAACGCCAGGCCGCAGTCTCTTCAACCATGGAACGACTGCTGGCCCATTGGTATACAATTTCCAAACAACCACACTCCGGCGTTAACTTGGTCGAGTTTCTCGCAGAAGGAGACAATGGCCCAGTGGTGTCTCTAGATAAGGTCCAGCCTGCACCAGCCAAACTCGAAGACCATCGGCCTCAGGTTAAGGATCCTTTGGAAGAAATCAATGTTGGGACGGCCGAGGAACCACGGCCTTTATTTATCAATGCTTTGTTGCCTCAACCTATGAAAGCCGAGTTGCGTGATTTATTGAACGAATTCAAGGATTGTTTCGCCTGGAGTTATCACGAGATGCCTGGTTTAGACCGAACACTCGTTGAGCATGAGTTACGCATTAAGCCCGGTTGCAAACCGTTTCGTCAGCCCCCTCGACGGTTCTCGACCGAAGTTCAGCTTGGCATCAAGGACAAAATTGTTCGCCTTTTGAATGCCGGGTTCATTCGGATAGCCAGATATGTCGAATGGTTGGCAAACATAGTTCCTGTCCTGAAAAAGAACAGCGCTCTTCGCATTTGCATCGATTTCCGGAATTTAAATTTGGCAACCCCCAATGATGAGTATACTATGCCAATTTCAGACCTCTTAATCGATGCAGCCGCCAGCCATGCCATTTTCTCATTCATGGACGGACATGCCGGCTATAATCAAATTTTCATCGTCGAGGTCGATGTCCATAAGACTGCTTTTCGATGCCCAGGGGCACTCGGCACGTATGAGTGGGTCGTTATGCCGTTTGGCCTTAAGAATGCCGGCGCCACATACCAGCGAGCCATGAATACCATCTTTCATGACCTTATCGGTACAACAGTCGAAGTGTACATTGATGACGTTGTGGTCAAGTCTAAACGTCGGCAGACACACTTAGAGGATCTCCACTAAACCTTCTTACGCATGCGCCGGCATAATCTCAAAATGAACCCAGCCAAGTATGCTTTCGGCGTCTCGGCAGGAAATTTCTTGGGATTCCTGGTCCATCACCGCGGCATCGAAATTGACGAAAACAAGGCCCGTGCAATTATCAATGCGCCGGCCCCCAGGACTAAGAAACAATTACAATCGCTGCTCGGTCAGGTCAATTTTCTCCGCCGGTTTATTGCCAATTCGGCAGGAAAAATGCGAGCTTTCTCCACTTTGCTAAAACTCAAGGACCACGACAAGTTTGCGTGGAGCACCGAGCACGACGACGCCTTCACCCAAATCAAGGTAGCGTTAACTACCCCACTTGTCCTTGTTCCGCCCCGACGTGGCAAACCTCTTAAGTTGTACATATCTGCGGCCGAAGAATCCATCGGCTGCCTTCTAGCACAAGACAACGATGCCGGTCGCGAACAAGCTATTTTCTACCTTAGCCGCCACCTCAATACTCCTGAGATTAATTACACGGCCGTTGAGAAACTCTGTTTAACATTATTCTTTGCTGCCTCCAAGCTTTGGCACTACATGCTCCCCTCCGTCACTCAGGTCATTGCCCAGACTGATGTCATCCGTTACATGCTCACTCGGCTAATCGTCAAAGGTCGAATCGGGAAATAGACAATGGCACTATCCGAGTTCAGTCTACAATATGTTCCCCAGAAGGCCGTCAAAGGCCAAGCCTTGGCTGATTTCCTGGCCCACCATCCGTCTCCATACGACTTTGAGGGCAATGATCTCGAAATCGGCATGGTGGAAGCACGGGACAATTTCTGGACAATGTATTTCGATGGCTCCAGCACTTCTCGATCGGCCGGCGTAGGCATCGTCATTCAGTCTCCCGAGCACCATCGATGGTATTTTTCTTTCTAACTCGACTTTGACTGCACCAACAATCAAGCCGAATACGAAGCTCTTGTCATTGGCCTCGGCATCCTTCATGATTTGCAAGCACCCCGCGTTTTGGTTTTCGACGACTCTGAACTTGTGATTAACCAGCTCAATGGCATTTTTCGCTGCATGAGTTGCACTCTAGCTCCTTATCACATGGTCGCTAGCTATTTGGCTGAGTCTTTTGACTGTATCACATTCGAACACATCTCCCGGGTCCATAATGTTGACGCCGATGAATTGGCCCAAATTGCCTCCGGCGCGCAACTCATGGGGGGCAAACTCGGTCGGGCGATACCAGTCGTATGACACCAGTCGTACGACGTTCATACCCGGCACTGGTTAATCAACAAGCTATTAGCCAGGATCATGTGATCCGAACACGAGTAATGTCATTGCCATCGCTGCTGGAACGAGAAGACCTTGTCGAGATCTGCGCGGTTGAAGCACTACCGGATGATTGGAGAAGTGCAATTATGCAGTACCTTGATAATCCCGATGGCAAACACGAGCGTAAGACGAAGGTTCATGCCACGAACTATGTGTCGTACCAAAATGTTCTATATAGGAAGAGCGAGGACGGCTTACTGTTGTTATGTCTCGGCTCCAAAGAGGCCGCACAAGCAATGGCCGAAGTCCATGAAGGAATATGTGGAGCTCACCAATCCGGCCGAAAGATGCGTTGGTTGCTCCGCCGACATGGTTATTTTTGGCCGAATATCTTAAAAGATTGCATTGAGTACGCACGGGGCTGCGTGCAGTGTCAGATTCATGGCCCTATACAAAGGGCCCCGGTCGAATTATTGCATTCGGTCACCAAACCATGGCCATTTCGGGGATGGGCCATGGATATCATCGGCAAAATTACGCCATCGTCTGGATCAGCGAAGCACGCTTGGATACTCGTAGCAACGGATTACTTTACCAAATGGGTCGAAGCAAAATCATATGCCGAACTAACATCTAAGGAATTGTGTGACTTCGTCGAAGAAAATATCGTGACCCGATTTGGCGTGCCAGAAACGATCATAACAGATAACGGCACTATATTTACGTCCGGCCGATTCAAATCTTATACAGAAAATCTCAAAATTCGACTCGAGCAGTCTACGCCATATTACCCACAAGCAAACGGGCAAGCCGAAGCAAGTAACAAGGTTTTGATTGGTATCCTAGAAAAAATGGTGAAAGAAAGACCGGCAATGTGGCATTTAAGATTGAATGAAGCATTATGGGCCTACCAGACGTCACCACGATCAGCCACCGGGACAACTCCGTACGCGTTAACCTATGGGCATGATGCTATGCTACCAGTCGAGTTGAGCGTAAACTCGGCAAGAATGATAGAGCACAGCAGTCTGTTCAGCGATTAGTACAGTCAAGCTATGATCCAGGAGTTGGAAGAACTAGAAGGAGTTCGCCTTGATGCCTATAACTTACTTGTGGCACAAAAGAAGATTGCCGAATGAGCATACAATCAGCAAGTTAAACGAAAGACGTTCGGCGAAGGAGAGTTGGTTTGGCAGACGGTACTGCCAGTCGGAATAAAAGACCATAGATTCGGCAAATGGTCGCCGAATTGGGAGGGGCCGTTCATTGTTCACAAGGTTCTCGGCAAGGGGGCATATCATCTTAAAGATCGGAATGGTTTAATGCATAAATTTCCAATTAACGGAAAATTCTTAAAAAAATATTATCCGATTAGCTGGGAAATGCAGGAATAAACAAGTATTTTATTCATAGCGAAGGGGGTTACAGCCTACAAAAAGTGAATCCACAATCCTAGAGACTAAGGGAGATAAGCCTTGAGGGCCGCTTTCAGCTCCAACCACCTCACTTCCCCTAGAGTAATCTCGGTTTCGCGCATCTTCCTCTCCGACTTCATCAGTGCGATCCGCCGGGCACCGGCCGCAAGCTCCGTCAGCCTAGCCTTATTAGCCTCAAATGTCGCTTCAAGAGCAGAAGCGACATCCGACCGTTTGCGTTGAAGTACCGCGATCTGGTCGTCAAGGGCCATCAACTCAAGTTTCTTCGCCTTTATTACTTCAAGCTCCGGCTGAGCAGCCGCTTGGGCAGCTTCGTCGGCCTTCAGAATGTCGCCAGAGCGGAGGGCGTTCTCAAAAATTGGGAAGAAGTCACGAGCCTTCTCCAAAGTAGAGGATAACTGAGTGACGGTGGCGTCATCCAGCTGACCCTCAGAGGCAAGGGTATTCAAGCACTCCCCAACACCATCAAGGCCGTTGCTCTGAAGGATTTCCACAGCAGAGAGAGATAGGAAGCCTTGCAGCCGGACAAGCGCATGATGCTCAGCTGTCTCGGCCGGCAATACAGAGGCGCCGGCCCCTGCCAATCAGACTGAACACAAACACGACCATGAGAACATGAGCCAAAGACCCAAGGTGGCGAAAAGCCTATGAAAAAATAAGAACTTACAGAGGTTGGAGTAGCATCGTGAAAGGGAATGATAAAACCTGTTCCCCTTGAAGGGACCACTGATGATGGCGTCTCTGGCTCAACGGCGGCCCCTTTTCCTTTGTCAACCACAGGACCAGTCGGGGGGTTTTCAGCCGCCAAGGTTTGAGCTGGGGAAGGGAGTCGAAGACGCCCTGTGAGGGGGATCTCATCGTCATCCTAGAAGATAAGGTCATTGGAAGAAGTTACAGTCTTCTTCTTTTTAGCCGCCGCCAGAGCTTCAGTGCTGGTCAAGGGAACACGACCGCCTGAAAAAGATCAAAGCGAGGTTTAGCAAGTCCTAAGTAAGATAAAAGGGTTAAGATAACAAAAGTACCCTGAGTCGCGGCGGAGGATTTCTTGGGCTTGTCACCAAAAAGCCTGGCGACGATGTCCTCGACTGGTACTCCGAAAAATTCATGTGTATAAGCTTCCCACCAGTCACTAAACGTGTCAGTACAGATGGCTTCAGGAATGGCCGGTTTGAGACGGAATCTCAAGCATCGCTCCTGGAAATCCGCGTCGACAGACTTGAAGTCTTTGTCGGGGAAACCCGAACGACGCCCTCGGTTGAGGAGGGAGCGAGAAGAAAGAAGAGGCAGCGGGGCGCCTTGGATGAAGCCAAGTTGCCGAGCCAAAAATTGCGGGTGATAAACTTCCCAGCTGGCTCGACGAGCATCGCAGCCGAGAGGAAGGTCGCGTGACAGAACAAACGACCCCCATTGCTGGCGAATGCTCAAATCCGTCTCCGCATCCCAGGCCGATGTTGGAAGTGGGATGGAAGCTGGGTAGTCTCGGCAACGACAGACTAAGAATTCATCGCCGGACAGGTCGTTGAGGCCGAAGAAGAATTCGAAAATTTCTTCGGCCCGGTGAGGTGGCGTTGGCCTAGAGGCCAGTTGAGGGCCAAGCGCTTCGGCCGGATGAAAGGCAGGCATATCCGGCCGAAATTGCGCAAAGTAAACTTGCAGCCAGAGCTGGAAAAGCCAGAGGGGCCCACTCTGCTGAGGGTCGATTTTTGCGGAGGTGGTTTCGGCCAAGTAACGGTAGAGGTTGGCAAGTATGGCCGGGCTAAGGGCTAGGGATCGACCGTTCGCCAGAGCCTCGGCCACTGGTATATTCTCGACCAGGCATTTGTTGGATCTGGGGCAACAGATAAATCTATTGTACCAATAGAAGAGGAAGGCCTCATGTTCTCCCTTCTTGGCCGAGTCCTGCCCCTGGCCGGCAAAGTGGTAGTAGAGGGTGTGGTAGTTGAAGAAATTCTTGAATCGCTTTTGAATTTCTTCCTTGAAGGTATCATTTCCTTCCTTCTTCAGTGATTCGAGGGCCCGGACCTCAAGCCAGCCTTTGAAGTCCAGCCTTCTCGGATGGCCGGCAAGGGCTGCGTCGACCGAAATACCAGAGGGGGAAGTCCCCAAAATGGCCGTGACGTCGAGGACGGTAGGGCCGGTAGGACCGAAAGGGAGGACCATTGTGTTGGTGGCCGAGCACCAAAAGTTGAGAGCTGCTACGAGCAACTTCTTGTCCATGGCAATTTCCTTGGTGGAAAGCCAGATGGCGTCAAAAATCCCCTGGAGCTTCCACTACGCCCCGTAAAGTTCGGACATACGCTTCACCCAAGATACCCAGGCCGCTGTTGAGGAAGGCCAGGAGCCTTGAGGTTTGTTAGTGTCCCATTTGGACCAATTAGCTTCGCGTAGCAAGGGGGTAAGGCAGTGCTCCTTGCACATGTTGGTAAAGGATTGAGGGACTGTTTCCCTGAAGAGTGGCCCAAGAATCTGGTGGGTAGTGCTCGGCTTACTCTCAAAATGCATGGACTTGACGGAGAATTTGTCGATGAAGTTCTTGCATTTTTCACACTCATCGGCGACTTTGGAAATAAAGGAAGCCATTGGGGAGAGGAAGATGGAAATTTCTGGGAAGAAAAGTTGCAGAAGGAATTAGGAGTTCTAGGATTCTTCTGGGCACTGAAGATTTGGGCAGGAGAAGTCAAGAAAGGCTCGAGAAATTTAGAAGCGTAAAGGTGCCAGTGGAAAGAATTCAGGGATTTATAGGCAAATGGTGGGAAGATGAGACGTTTGATTTTCAAATTCTGGATAATATCGATCGGGAAACGCGCTAATCATTTCGAATATTTGAAGGAATCTAGGAGAAAAGACCGAACGTCTCGCACAATTAAAGAAAAACCACGATTGCGTGGGGGCGGCGGACCATAATGAGGAGACGGTTCACCGATCGCACGCTTCAGGGGACGTCATTAGGGTTGCTCAGCACGATAGGAGTTGATACGTGGCGGAGAGAGGGCGAAGTCAGGGAATGAAAGGACGCATGGTCGCTTGGTTCGAGGATATGATGACACTTCCTTAAGGCCGTGGCTCGACCAGGGCCGACGACCTCAGAAGCAAGGGGGCAATGTTTGGGCCTAAAATAACGATTTGGGTCGGGCGTAGAGGATGTCTTGGCCCAAAAGGCCCAATACCAGACACGGAGGATATAAGAGATGGGCCGGCTAAGGTAGGGTCGGCCGAGTCCCATTCGAAGAAGGATTTCTAGAAAAGGCGGAGGAAACCCAAGGCAAGAGGGAGTCTCGGCGAAGACCTAGTAGAAACAGGAACAACTAAGAGACCCAATCCGAGTAGAAGTATGATTCGATCTAGGGGGTTTTCAGCCTCTATAAATACGAAGGCAGTGGCAGCGAAAAAGAGGACCTTTAACTCAACACACAAATCTGCCATGCGCAAAACCTCTCAACACCTTGAGATTTTTTTTATTCTTTTCCGTCTTCACATCTTCAGTTTGGATAAACAGCACTGTGAAGGCAACCGGTAAACATCTTCAGTTTGGATAAACAGCACTGTTGCCGTAGAACCAGCCGTCCGTGAAGCACCTTCAGTTTGGATAAACAGCACTGCGACAGGGTCGACAGGTTACCTATCCAAGTCTCAGCCGACGAGGGTTTTCGGATCCTTGACGACAGAGGTCATCTCACCAGCCTCTCGGCGAAGTGAGGTGTTACTAATATTTAGGCTCGGTGCCTCAGCGCCGAGTAATTTTATGATTGCATATTCTCAAGTGAGTTTCCGAGTTCGGCACTCAGACGGCCGAACCACGTTCATTGTCAAGACTTTCATTCGCTTTGAGTATTTGTGCCCTTATACTCTAGTTTCAATTCGGCGTGACTTTACATTCACCAATACGGTAACTGTCGCCGAATCAGACGACGACGAACCGTGAACTTTGTGATTGGCAGCCTTGTCTTCAGGCTTGAGGACCCAAAGGGCCGAGATTTGTTCCTTTCTCGGCCGCAGTTGCAAGATACAGAAGTCAGCCGCGCGCATCCACACCACATCAAGATATTTTACTCCTTGGCCGAGCTCGGCCGACGAGTTGGCACGCCCCGCACACATTCGAAGGACTTAGTTAGTCTACTAGTTACTCGGCCTGCGCGCCACGTAGGCTAGGTGATTTTTTGTAGTCAACACATACATAAAAAAATATCTCTGTTTTTGTGAAAATAAATACACACACACATATATTGTTTGTGCTTGCACGTTGTTTCTGTTTATGAGTTTTTGAAGTCACGCGGAAGAACCTAGCTGTGTTTTTTGTGTATATAACTTGAAGAGTATGGAATGGGAAGCGAGGTGTCAACATATGGTGACCTGTATAGCTACGGAAGAGATGATAACAAGCAAGAGGCTAACATATGACATGTTTAAAGATGGTATGGACTTGCACAATTTTGTTACGATGGCTCTACTAGAACTTGTCAAAGAAATATGTGATCCACTACTTGTTCAAATAGAAGAAAGCAGCAGCACTACTAATCCCAGAAGTAATAGGGGGAATCAAGTCCCAAATGATCAAAGACAAAGGGCTGTGGAGTGCTTGACTTCCATTGCAAGAATAGGAGTTGCTTGTTCTGCAGCAATGCCGAGAGATCGAAAGGACATGAGAAATGTCGTCACCAAGTTGTGTCTAACAAGGGATGTGCTAACTAGAACAAGGAGGCCTAGAGGGCATCTATGATCACGGCCGAATTAGTGAATCCCATGAGAGTGCTTGTATGTTTCATTGTGATATTCTTAATGATGACAATGAGGAGTGGAACGAGTGAAGTGAACTTTTTGAAATTGTTTTTTTTTGCACGTTTAAATGTTCTTATTAAATATGTAATTTTTTTTATTTGCATTCCCATAATTTAAGTCCTGCATCCATGACTGAGTCCTCCAGCAAAACTAATAACAATCTTAAGTTTTCTTAGGTATCGAAGTCGTGTTTAGAATTTTTTTTATAGTGGTATCGGAAGATTGGAGCGATTTCAGAGGGCTAGTTTAGCCTTTAACGTGTGGGCACTGGCATATGCAGAATTGTCTGTAAGAAATATGAAAAAAAAACTAGCACAAGAGCGTATGATTTTCATTGCAAGACGAAGGGTTGTACTAATTTGAACCAGGACGCCTACTGCATATATGATCACAACCTAATTAGCACTTAGTACACAGTATAATTAGCTTTGTTGGAAGACTTAACTAGAATAATGATAAGTGTAGAAATATGAGTCCTTGAAGCCCCACAGAGCGACCGGCCGGACCTGTGGTCACATTTATTTGGGTTGATCTTTATTTTCCTTGTTTTTTTATATCTAAATTTCTAATTAATCGAGATCAAGTGATGGCTGTGACAATTTCTTTCAAGTCTTTGCACCATTTGCCCTTAAAAGCCAAACAGATAGAACAAAACAGCCGGCTTACAAAGACAGTTATTGCGTGAGACCCCAGAAATAGCCGAATATAATTATATAAAAATAAATAAAATAAAAAGGGAGGAAGCAGACCAAGTACAACCCAAATAAATTGGGACAACTAGGGCTAGATTTTTTGCGAGTTTATTCATGTATAAACTCAGCATCTGGTTCATAACTAGAGCTTTATTTCGCAGTGTGCATACATGGGGTTCTCGGGTTTCATTATTAGCATCTTGTCAATTCTCATGCAACTGTTTCTCCTGATGATCACTTCATCCTCATATCAACTAGGGAATGAGACGGACAGACAGTCCTTGCTTGCATTAAAGCTGAAATCGTGAACGACCCACTGGGCAGTCTTAGCTCCTGGAATGAATCCCTCCACTTCTGTCAGTGGCAAGGCATTGCTTGCAGCCGCAGACACCAGAGAGTCACGGTGCTGGACCTCCAATCAAGGCGGCTGAACGGTCAGCTGTCTCCCCACATTGGAAACTTGAGCTTTCTCAGAACTTTAAACCTTCAAAGCAACAGCTTCAACCATACCATTCCTCAAGAAATTGGTCATTTGTTCCGGCTGCAAATACTACACCTTAGCAACAACTCCTTCAGTGGTGATATTCCATTCAACATATCACATTGCTCTAACCTTCACTACCTTGGCTTAGGCAATAACATTCTTGGTGGCAAGATTCATATTGAAATCGGCTTCTTGTCCAACCTTCAGGTACTTAATTTAGGAAGTAATTTTTTAAGTGGGGAAATCCCACCTTCTTTGGGAAATCTTTCTTCTCTTCAGATGCTATCTGTGCACCAAAATAATCTGCAGGGAGGTATTCTAAATAGCCTTGGCCAGTTGAATAGCTTAAAACTCCTTTCTTTGGGTTCCAATAATTTGAATGGTACCATCCCTCCCTCCATATACTGTAGAGAAAGACAATATTCCAAACAGAGTATTGCTTCTCAGTTAGTGCAGACTCCACACTAGCCCAAGACTTACAACCAACAGTAAAGAGAAAGAATGGAAGTCAAAGAAGATGAACCAGCTTTTACTAACAAGGAAAATAATCTTACAAGTTACAACACTCTCACCAAGAGCATGAACAGTCCAGCCAAAAAAAAAGGAAAGATGAAAAACTGACTAAAAAAGATAAAAGCAGCAGCTAGTTATCAATGCAATTGAAAAGCCATTGATACGGAAGGACAACCAAAACATAAGAGAGTGCTACTGCACCACGAAAGCATGCGGGTTCCCAAGACAGCCACAATTAAGAAATTAATATAACTTGTTGGGTAGGTGAAAAGTCATTCTAGAAAAACCACTTTAATTTTAACATATACAACCTCTCTTCTATTACAATCATCTCGGTGCTTGAAAACCTACTTCATGGAACTCTTCCCCCTGGCTTGGGCCACACTGTATTTCCAAACCTCAAAGCCTTTTATTTTCATTTCAACCTATTCAGTGGACAAATACCAGTTTCAATCTCCAATGCATCCAACCTTGCATTGTTTGGTATCCCAGCCAATATGTTTACTGGAAGAGTGCCTAATCTGGCACGGATGTCCAATCTGTTCCGGGTAGAAATGGATGCCAACAATCTGGGAAATAATGAGGAAGGTGACTTGGACTTTCTCTCTTCTCTGGTTAATTGCACCAATTTAGAGCGTTTGGATATCAGTGGCAATAATTTTGGAGGAGTGCTACCTGAATCTCTCAGCAACCTCTCAACAAAACTCGAGGTAATGATATTGGGAAGGAATCAGATACGCAGAAGCATTCCTGTTGATATCGGAAATCTCATCAACTTGGGGTTACTAGGCATTGGGGCAAATCAGTTGACGGGTCCTATACCAAGCTCAATATCTAAACTAAGTAAACAGTATGACCTGTCATTGAATCACAACGAGCTATCAGGTACTATCCCATCTTCTGTAGGCAATCTAACTTCGCTAGGCAGATTAGTTCTCATGTCAAACAACTTACAAGGAAGCATACCGCCAAGACTCGGTGAATGCAGGAATTTGCTAGCTTTGGTTCTTTCTCAAAATAATCTTAGTGGTCCCATTCCACGTGAAGTCATCAGTTTATCATCCTTTTCACTAGCGTTGGACCTATCCAGCAACCAACTTACTGATTCCATTCCCTTCGAAGTAGGTCTTTTGGTGAATCTTGCTTCCTTGGATCTTTCTGAGAACCAATTATCTGGTAGCATTCCTGAAACCTTAGGTGACACGCCCCGGTCCCGATGTCCTGTAGACATCGAGACGAACACGTGCTGGCCGACACCCGAGGGGTGACGTAAGCCATTTAGAATGCATAAGAACGAGAAATAAGAATTAAATTGAACATTGATAAGCATTTAAGGAACGTGTTCAGAGCATACAACTAATTTGAAATACTAAAAGAAAGAATATAAAATTGAATAGACAAAGGAGGGGGTCCTACATCGAGAGGACTCGAAGATGCCGATTCGGAAGTGCCTTGATGTCGTGATTGTACGCCTCAAATCTAAGCCCTGAAGGGGGCGCAAAACAAAGATGAGTGGACCAATTTGATATACATATAAGAAAACATTTATCAACATACTATCCCCCAGGTTTTATGAAAACACAATTATATCTTGATAAACATAGGTTTTCTAAACCTAGAATGCCGTGCAATATCTCATGTCCTAACTCATTGTGCAATATCTCAATTCATAACTCGCATATCATAATCACTAGTGAATGACCAGTATAACGCTTCAGGCCCTATGCCAGCTCCCCGTCCCTGAGCAGACAGTCATAGGAAAATACACTTCAGGCCCTATGCCAGCTCCCCGTCCCTGTGCTCAATAGCCAGAGGAAACACACTCCAGGCCCTATGCCAATACTTAAACCGTCGCCCGGGATGGACCGGAGCCTTATCCCTACATCCCGTAGCGGAAATGTGGACCACTAGGTAATATCATAACTATCGCACATACATTTATGAACAAGTAACGTCATACATCATTCTTATAAACTCATGTTTTTCATGCGTGCAATTCTACTAATAAAACATGCATTTTAGAAGGGGTCCACTCACAGTACTTAGCCGTCCAACGTTGCGCTGCTAGCGAATAAACAAAGCCACAATTTATGCACCTAGCACATAAAGGGTACAACTTAGTCAAACTCTATTCTAACAATTTTATTTGGGAAAACGAACTTCAAAAACGGGTCCAGGACGTCGAAATTATCTCATTTGCTTGTGGGGGCTCTATTGGAGTTATCTTACTGTTGTGGTGCGTCATTCTTTATCCACCCAAGAAAGCATTGAGATTTATGCCTCTTTATCTATCAAGAAAAGCAAGATTGAAGTTAACTTTAGGTTCCTCATGGGAGGTCTCACTCTTAAAAGTTTCATATAGAGATCTCCTCAAAGCAACTAATGGGTTCTCTTCTCGGAATTTGATTGGTGCTGGTAGCTTCGGGTCTGTGTACAGGGGAATTATCAATCAGGAAGAAAGAATTGTTGCAGTGAAAGTACTCAATGCTCATTGTTCAAGAGAAAGTTTCATAGCTGAATGTGAAGCCTTGAAAAACATTAGGCACCGAAATCTTGTCAAACTACTGACCGTGTGTTTAAGTATCGACTTTCAAGGAAATGATTTCAAAGCTTTGATTTATGAATTCATGCCGAATGGAAATCTAGAAGAGTGGCTGCATTTTTCAGCTCGTAGACCACCTGGGGCACCCATTATGCAGGGGCATTTGAACCTTATTCAGAGGGTAAACATTGCCATCGACGTGGCTAATGCTCTGAATTATTTGCACAACCAATGCCACATACCAATAGTTCATTGTGATTTGAAACCCAGCAATGTTCTCTTGGAAGGCGACATGACTGCCCGTGTTGCAGATTTTGGTTTAGCAAGGTACGTCCAGGATGCTTCGTTTTCACTTCCTTCACACAGAAGCACTGCAAATGTCATAAACGGCTCCTTAGGCTATATTGCCCCAGGTAAGTACGATTGTTGCTTCAATCTCTTTCTGACATGTACAAGAAAATAATTTCTTTTTATTTAAGGTATTAACTTTATGGTTCGTATGTTTAATTACAGAGTATGGCATGGGAAATGAGGTTTCAGCATATGGAGATGTGTATAGCTACGGAATCCTGCTGTTGGAGATGCTTACTGGAAAAAGACCGATGGATGAAATGTTCAAAGATGGTCTGACCCTGCACAACTTTGTTCAAATGGCATTGCCTGAACGCGTAGAAGAAATATGTGATCCGGTGCTTCTTCAAGTTAAAAAAAGCAGCATTGGTAGTAATGCCACAAACAATAGGAACCATGTCCAAGATGATCAAAGGCAAAGAATTAGCAAGTGCTTGGTTATCATGGCCAAGATAGGAGTTGCTTGTTCCGCAGATTTGCCGAGAGAGCGGATGGATATTGGAAGTGTTGTAGAAAGATTATGGCTAGTTAGGGATGTACTAACTGGAACCTCAGTTCCTATAAATCATATGATCACAGCCTAAAGATTATGGTTCGAGTAATTAGTTACATTTCCAGAATTCGCAGAAACAAAGAATATTGTATTGAAAATTAGAATAAACAAGAATAATTTTCAACTGAAATTGAACTTAACTGCATTTTTTTTTTCCTTTCAGATTCTTTCTTTCAAACGGTAAGAACAGTTTCAAAGAAAGCTGTATGGAAATTTGAAGTTTAAATACAAATAAATAAACAAAAACATAATTTATGGTCTTATTCTTGGAAGTTTGCTGCAGAATTTATTTTTTGCCTCTGATCATAGTGTTGAGAGGTTAACTAATTGTCATGGTGTTAAGAAGTCAACTAATCTGGCAACCAGAGCGCTTCTTCCGTGATGTGTGATGTTTAAGAAAGTCTACTCATCGTCCTACAAACTCATAGTCTACATAATTTTATCACCAGAATTCCTGCTTCTGCTTACTGAATAATGGGTTTTCATGTTCCGAGCTTATGCTCAGTTCGGTCTATATACCTTTTTTTGACGACCCTTCTCTTTGTTATGAATCTTTCTTCTGCAAATCCATTTGGGAACGAAACTGATCGATTGGCTTTGCTCAAATTTAAAGAATCCATATCCGCTGATCCCTTGGGTTCTTGAACTCATGGAATGACTCCTTTCATTTCTGCAACTGGTATGGAGTTACTTGCAGCAGAAGGCATCAGAGAGTTGCAGCCTTGAATCTACAAGGCTCTGATTTGCGAGGAACCATATCACCTCACGTTGGCAACGTCTCCTTTCTTAGGTTTATCAACCTTCGAAACAACAGCTTCTCAGGCAAGATTCCATAGCAAATCGGTCATTTGTTCCGACTGCAGCATCTCAATCTTAGTGATAACATTTTAGAGGGGGAAATTCCAGTCAACTTGACATACTGCTCTGAAGTGAGCATCATAAGTTTGAGATCAAACCGTCTCACGGGCAACATACTGTCGGAGCTTGGCTCGTTGACAAAGCTTTTGACACTTAATCTCGGCACAAACAATCTGACAGGAGGCATCACGCCTTCCTTGGGAAATCTTTCATCAATCATACAACTTTCCTTGGCATATAACAATCTGGTGGGAAATGTTCCGGAGGAAATAGGCCAACTGAAAAGCTTATCTTTTTTCGCCATCGGACCAAATAATCTCTCCGGACATTGGCCTCAAGATGCCTAATCTCCAACAAATTGGCATTGGTGGTAACGAATTCTCGGGGACAATCCCAGTTTCATTTTCCAATGCTTCTCAGCTTCAAATACTTGACATCGCAGAAAACAATTTTGTGGGGCAAGTTCCAGCAAGTTTCGGAGATCTTCCAGATCTTCGCTGGCTCGGTCTGAGCAACAATAACCTAGGAAGTTATTCAGCTAATGACCTGTATTTTATAACATCCTTGGCAAATTGCAGCAACCTGGAAATACTTGATATGAGTTTGAACAACTTTGGAGGTGTTTTACCCAACTGTGTAGCCAATCTTTCAACCCAACTCACTAAACTCTATCTCGGAGTCAATCAAATCTCTGGAAATATTCCTGCAGCATTAGAAAACCTCAACAATTTGATAGTCTTAGGCATGCAGGCTAACCTGTTCACCGGCATCATTCCTACTTTTTTTGGGAAGTTCCGACAGCTGCAAATATTGGCTTTAGATTGAAATAGATTATCAGGATAGATCCCTTCTTCCATAGGAAACTGTTAGACAAAGTCAATCTCAGGTTAATTCCACCGTGCTTTGAGGAGTCCAGCGTACTTCCAGGAGTTTGTTTATGTTTGAACTTCTCACTGATTAGGCTTCCTTGTTTATAGGATGTATTTTTCAAATATTTGTAATCTGTTGCTTTCTGTTGTTTATCTTTTGAATTTTGAAACTCTTGTAAATAGGGTTTTCAAACCCTCAGATGTAATCATGCTGAAGTTATAAATACAGGCGACCCACAGTTTAATGGGTATGCAATCAAAGTGAATAACCTGTGTTCTTAAGTTTTATATGGTCTCTAGAGCTTTTTTTGTCTGTCATTCTTCCCATCATCGCTTCCATGGCTGAAAACAATGTTCTTGTTGTTCCTGTTGCTAACCCCAACCCCCAAAATACCACCTTCCAGCCCTTCTCCACTGTCGTAAACATCAAATTAGATAGAACAAACTACCCACTGTGGTTGGCACAGAATCTCCATATTCTGAAAAGTCGGGATGACACACCCACCCCTCAATTATATTTAAATTCTAGAAATTAACCCCCAAACCTTTTTCAATTATACATTTTTTTTAATCCCTAAAGTTTTTGCAAACTTTCATTTTGGTCTATAAACCTTATCCCCCTTCCTTTTAATTTTTAAATTGTTTTGTTCTTAAATGGTGAGCCCAATGGGCCCACCCGGGTTTTGTTCCCCATCCTGAATCCTCTCCCTCTCTTTTCTGTCCCTCTCATCTCTCTGTTCTCTCCCTTCTGTCTCTCGCTCTCTCGAACTCCCTCATTCCCTCTGCACTCTCCCGTAACCCTCTCGTCTCTCTCGAACGCACGAACGCACGCATACCAGCATACCACCGTCTTCACCCCTCTCTCTTTCTCTCCCTCGTTCCCTTTCTCTCTCGGATTGCAGCGGAAGCCCAGAAAATCTCCGGTGAGATTTTCTTTTCTCTTCGACAAGGTAAGCCTCCGATTTTCGTCCCTTTGTGTTAATTTATGTTTGAGTTGAGTTTTTAGGAAGTAATTATAGCTTTCTTTCTGAGTTTTAGAACGAAATCGTCACGGGTGTACACACCCATTTTCTCCGGCGAACCCGAGAATCTCGAGGCATTTTCCGAGCTACTCCGGTCGTTTCTCGTCCAATCGAAGGTACCATCTCATTCTCCTTGTCTCGTACTTTGTTTTAATGTCTAGATTGGAGCCTTGGGACTTTGTTGGTAGTCGGCCGGAGCTGTAGAAGCTCCGGCGATCCCTCTGGTTTTCCCGATGATGACCCAAGCCCTTTGGGCCAGCCCCAAACACACTTGGGCCTTAAGCTCGTAGTCAACCCCAGCCCGTTTTATTACTTATAATATATTTATATTTTATTTCTATTAGTTAAATTAGGATTTAGGGCCTTTGGGCCATGTTAATTGGGCATTAGGCCCATTTGCACCTAACCCGTAGCATTTTTATTTTTAATTATTTTAAATTAATTAGGCCTTTAGGCCTTTTAGGAAAACCCACGGGCCTTAAGCCCGTTGTGACCCAGCCCAATACACCGACCCGTTGGGTTTTTCTCTTTAGTTTTTTTTAAAGGAAAATTAATGAAAAGGGCTTGAAAACTTTGAGTTTTAACGATAAGGACAAAATAAAGGGTAAAGTGAATAGTACCATGATTGACTTTTTAGTGTAAAAATGTGGTTTTTCGTTAAAGTGAACAGTACCGGGAGCTTTTCGTTAAAGTTCCCTTTTTTTAAATCAATAAGGTTGCGGGCCTTAGAAATTAGGGGCCTCCGACCCGTTTAGGCAAAACCCAAAACCCTAGGCTTTAAAAGCCTTGGGCCGAAGTGAAACCCAGGGCCTTTAGGCCCGTGACCTTTAAACCCAAAACCCTATTGGGCTTACCCTTAACCCGAACCCTAACCCGGGTCCGGATCCAACCCAAACCCGAGTTGACCCGACCCGGGTTGACTAACCCGTTAACCCGTAGGTTGACTGTTGACCGAGTCAACGGTCAACGTTGACTTTGACTTTAACTTTGACCGGTCAACGTTGACTTTTTCGGGTTCCGTCTGGGACCCCTCCTAGGCTAATTTCGACGTCCTGGACCCGTTTTTGAAGTCCGTTTTCCCAAATAAATTCGTTTGAATACAGTTTGACTATATTGAACCCTTTATGTGATATGTGCATATATTGTGGCTTTCTATATTCGCTAGCAGCGCAGCGTTGGACAGCTAAGTACTGTGAGTGGACCCTTCTAAAAATACATGTTTTATTAGTATAATTGCATGCATGAGAAACATGAAAGTATAAGAATGAATGTATGACGTTACGTGTTCATAAATGTATGTGCGATAGTTCTGATATTACCTAGTGGTCCACATTTCCGCTACGGGATGTAGGGATAAGGCTCCGGTCCATCTCGGGCGACGGTTTAAGTATTGGCATAGGGCCTGGAGTGTGTTTCCTCTGGCTATTGAGCACAGGGACGGGGAGCTGGCATAGGGCCTGAAGTGTATTTTCCTCTGACTGTCTGCTCAGGGACGGGGAGCTGGCATAGGGCCTGAAGCGTTATATTGGACATACACTAGTGATTATGATATGCGAGTTATGAATTGAGATATTGTACGATGAGTTAGGACATGAGATATTGCACGACATTCTAGGTTCAGAAAACTTATGTTTATCATGATATAATTGTGTTTTCATAAAACCTGGGGGATAATATGTTGATAAATGTTTTCTTATATGTATATCAAATTGGTCCACTCACCTTTTTTTTTGCGCCCCCTTCAAGGCTTAGATTTAAGGCGTACAATCCCGGCATCAAGGCACTTCCTAATCGGCATCTTCAAGTCCTCTCGGTGTAGGACCCCCTCCTTATGTTTATTCAATTTTATATTCTTCCGTTTGTAATCTTTATTAGACGTATGCTCTGGACAAGGTCTATTGTATCCTGTTAGTTTCAGTGTTGGCAGTTGAATATTATTTTAGTGTAATTATGTTTCTGCTGCTTTATATTTAATTACTGTTGTTTGAAGTATTTTATGCATGCTTGTGAATAATTTCGGGGTTAAACATTTAATTAAATGGCTTGCGTCACCCCTCGGGTGTCGGCCAGCACGTGACCCTTTGTAGACCTCGGGACCGGAGCGTGTCACGAGATCTGATGGGGTACGTTGATGGCACGTTGCTATGCCCTCCAAAACATTTTGTTGGTTCAACCACTGTGAATCCTGCGTACACAACTTATCAGAAAATAAATTAGAAGGAAGCTTTCCCCCGAGCATCGGAAACTGCAAAAATTTGCAATATATGGACATCTTAGACGATAGCCTCTGTGGAGATAGACCACCACAGGTTATTTGTAACACCCCTAACCTAAAACAATCCAAATTAACCAAAAACTATATTAGGCCCAAGTTCTTTTAAGCCCATTTAAGTCCAAAATTCGGCCCAAAATTGTTTTAATGTAGACCCAAACCCGTAAGTCCTCCTTCCTCCTCCGTTCTCCCTTCCTCTCTGCATCTGCATCTCACTCTCTCTATAGCACCGAGAGAGAGAACCCTCACCCTCACTTTAATTCTCTATCGAATCAAAGTTCAAAACCCATATTTGGAATCCTTAAGACCTGGGGAGTTCAAATATAGTCTTGCATGTATCATAGAAGCACCATCAGGTGCTCTGCCACTAAATGCCGAGAGCTCTAAGCTCTCAATTTCGAACTCAGAGCTTGCTGGAGAACTCGGAGATTGACAGCTTCCATCAGAGACTCAATAAGCTGCATACTTCATCTGGGCTCAACCTTGTTTTGGATCTCAGACAATCAATGCTGGAATTGCATTTGTGTATTATATGAGAAGGCTTTCCAGTCTCGCATCACTCCCCCTCCTCTCCAGATCCCTCGCCGCTGCCACGTCAGCCCCCGCCACCTACGGTATTCTCCAGGTTGCTCTGTACGGCATCACTTCCACCGGTTCTCAGGCTCGTTGTCGATGGCTCGATTCATTTTCGGGAGGCTCGACTCATCAGCTATAATTGATCAGATTGTGAAAGGCTGGGCGAAACAATTGACAAGGGAAAGAGGCTACACAGATCAGATCGGGGAGGACGCAAATGCTGTCATTTTTACTTTTAGGGTCTTATTGTCTTGGGGTTCATGGGCCTGGAGCTGACATAGACACTTTGTGTGTTGGGCCATCATACGTGAATCGAAAGGAAGATTTCTTTATTATATTGCATGATATCCTGGATAAATTGGAAGAGGTTACTGAACTTCAACCAGTTCCTGATGCTCATGTCCCCGTCATGAAATTCAAGTTCCAGGGAATATCAATAGATCTTTTGTATGCAAGCATATCTCTTTTGGTTGTTCCAGAGGATCTGGATATCTCACATGGATCTGTGCTATATGATGTTGATGAGCAAACTGTTCGAAGTCTGAATGGGCTGCCTTCGGTTTTGGACAAATGGGCAGATTTGTGGTGCAACATCTCGTCTTACATTACATGTGAAGTTGCTAGTGGAAAATTTTAATCATTTTCCACATAACGCTGCTGTTACGGATTAAGAGTGAGTGGACCCTTTCTAAAGTAATATTTTATTAACCTTAGGGTTGCATGCATAATTTATTTCAGAATTGAATATGTTTTAAATACGTTTGATGAAATGGCATAATGTTGATATTTTGGTAAATTACTAGATAATTGAATTGCGTATTGAATATTTTGATATATTTGGGGCCTATGTGATTTCCTTTATATTAAAGATTATCAACTATGATTTATTATATAAGAATTGCCAGGGATTTATGAGGATAATTAGTATTGACTTATTTACTTGGTTTTAGATATGTTTTTGGATATATTATTGATTACATTTTATTAAAAGTTTTACTTATGGAATTCATATGTATGATTTTAATGGATTTATGATGAATTGGTATGATGAACTGTTTTATGAGGTTTTCGAGTATTTAAATTTTGTGATATTGATACTTTGGTACGAGAACTGAGCTATGTTGTTGGCTTATGAAACAAAGTTCTGAAATGTTGAGATACATTTTGAGATATGGTTTTGGGTATTTTTATCTAGCGGGTTATCATACAACACATTCACACAACATGGGTATTAGACGTCTATGGCCATAGGACACGGAGATGAGGATGAGTGATATATATTATACCCCAGCTTCACTACCGAAAGTAATGTCGGGTGTGAGATGTTAGAGAATTCTTCTCCGGCGTAACCCGGAGTCGTATAGCTTCACCTTCGGGTGATGGGACCTACCATCTTTCTTCGCTGGCGTAACCCAGTGTCGTACAGCTTCACCTTCTGGCGATGGTTAGGTATTGCATGCTGGCGACTATGATACCCATAGAGAGTACAGTTTTACAGAGAATTATAGTTTTGCCTTTTATGGGTGATAATACAGTTTTGATGCCTTGGGATTTCATACATGTTTTACAGAGGTTTACATACGAACTTAAGAGATGTTTTTCATGGCATAATAGAGTTTTCAGAGAACCTATTTCGTAGTATTATATATGGTTTCAAAACAGGGGGTTATTACATTCGGAAAACAAAATGGTTTTGTATTATTCTTATTATTATAAATTATGGTCCACTCACCTTTCTGTTTTTGCGCCTCCTTCAGGGTTTAGATTCGAGGCACAAGATCCCGGCGTCAGGACAAGTTGCGCAACTATTCTCGAGTTCTCTCCACTTCGGTATTATTCTATTATTCGGATAATTTCCTAAAACTTCTTTTATCGTTATTCATAGAAATGTATGCTCTGAACCAGTTCTTAGAGTACAAATTCTATTATAAGTATATCCATTTTTATCAGTTTGCAATTGTTTTAAAATTGGCTTCGTTACCCTTGGGTGTCGGCCATCACGTTCCTACCCGGATATTTGGGGATATCGGGGTTAGGGCGTGACATTATTGGTCTTTCTAGTTATCTATCCTGCTCAATTTATGACATAATTCACTGACTGGAAGTCTGCCTGCGGAGGAGAGTAAGCTAAAGAATGTCAATGCGCTCGACGTCTCTGGAAACAATCTAACTGTAGAAATTCCAAAAAGTATTGGAGACTGTCTGAGCCTTGAGTTTCTTTACCTGCAAGGAAATCTCTTTCAAGGAATCATACTGATGAGTCAATTTCATATTATATATTATTCCCTATTCTTGGTATATTTTGGTTATTATTTTGGTGAGATTTTGATGCTTTGTTATATGTTTTTAATATAGGACGTGGGGACTTAGTTGGAGCATAAAGTAATCAAACGGTGGAATTTTTTAGCGATTCCAATTGGAGCTGGTTCGTGCGTCAGTCCAGGAGGTGGTATCAAAATTTCATAATTTTATCCTGAAGCATCTGATCGTGGCGAATTAATTTATGGTCAGCGTGCAGTGCTGCCAGATTGGGCTACAGAGCTTGTTTGTGACTTTTGGGCTGGAGGATGAAGGATTTTGGACTTGGGTTGTTCTCGGAACTTGAAGAGGGGGTCAAGATCTTTAATTTGACTCATTTTGGGCCTGTTTTGGAGCCCTGAGGGTCCACAAACGTGGCTTTTCTTTTGATAGGCAGATTTCCTAACTAAAATAGATAGGAATGTAATTTTAGCTTATCCTTTTATTATTTTATTCCTTATTTTTTAGAAAACCTTTTCCTATGAGGGTTTTAATTAGGAGGAGTATAAATAAGGCTTTTTAGCCATTAGGGTTTTTTTATGCAAGTTTGGAGAAAGAGTGAATTGAGCAAGACTTTGGAGAATTTCAGACTTTCTACCTACAAGTTGTCTTCAGACTTTCTACCTACAAGTTGTCTTCATTCTTTTCTAGTCAATGATATTTTCTTTGATTTTTATTATGAGTATGTGTAACTAATTTTCATTTGCTAGGGCGAAGCCTTAAGCCTTAGCATGAATATGTAGTTTTTATTTAATTGCTTATGATATTATGCATGCTTACTTTGAACTATTAATCACTGTGCTTTAAACTGTCTTTATATCTTAATGCTTAGCTACCATTAGGATGTTTAGATAAGTAATTTGATGCAATTTGGTCGGAATGCCACCGGGGAATTGAGTATTGATTCTTGTGATTGATAGTTGTAATTTCACCTAAGGCGAATGCCACGTCATAAGGGTTGCATGGTTTTTCAAAGGGTTTTCACAAAGCATGATGAGTCATGCATGTTTAGATTTGATCTGAATGCCAAAGACGGATTGCATGTTTGATATACGTTCTAGCTTGAATGCCACAAGTAGAATATGCATAAGGAAAACTTAACCTTCAAGGTTGCATGAATAAGTCATAAGTAATTGGTAAAGCCACATAGGATTGTTAAGGGGATGGCGGAACCCTAGTGCTTTTCCAAGTTGGTTGATCATAATCTTTCCTCTTTGATTTATTTCCTTTTGAATTGGTTAATTGCTTTTTCCTAATTTACTTTTGTTAAATTCGTTTTTATTAATTTTAAATTCAAAATCAAACTTTTCAAATCTTTGTTTCAAATAATTAGCCAAGATTTCAGTTTTGCATTAATTGTTTTAAATAGTCCCAACGGAAAACGACCTTGCTGAAGCCGTTTATACTACAACAACCTTGTTCTCTTGCAAGTATTTTGTGTGTTTTTATCCCTACTTTTGTAGGTAATAAAAATCCTATCACATACCTTCTTCTTTGGCTTCTTTGAGTGCTCTTCAGCCTTTGGATCTTTCGCTAAACAACTTATCAAGACAGATTCCAAAAGATCTACAGAGACTTCCTTTCTTTCTGTACATGAACCTGTCTTTCAATGATCTGGAGGGTGAGGTACCAAAAGAAGGCGTCTTTCAAAACACGAGCATAACATCATTGGTTGGAAATACGAAGCTTTGTGGTGGTGTCTCGGAATTTCAGCTACCAGCATGCCCCATCAAAGGATCAGAACCTAGAAAGTTCCTCGGTAGCAAACAAAAACTTATAATTGCTTTGGTGGTGGGATGTCCTATCCTGCTTTCGTTCTTGCTTGCACTTTACTGGAGGAGAAAAATGGAAAAGAAACCACCATCAGCAATTTCATCAATCAACTTCCTTTCTAAGGTTTTGGTATGAAATGCTTAATCGAGCTACCAGTGGATTCATTCCAAACGCTTTAATTGGATCAGGAAGTTTTGGCTCTGTATATAAGGGGATTCTTGAAAATGTAGATGCTATAAAGGTCCTCAATGTTGGAACCTAACCAGCCTCTGAAGTCGAGGTGCCGAAGGCAGCAAGGGACCCTAACCTAAGGGTGTTGTCTGTGTCGAAGAAGGAAGAAGTCGAAGGGTCGGCGCCCAAAGGAAGAAATAAAGGAAGAGCCTCAACGGCTAGTTTTTTGTTTAAACATGGGAGTGACAAATGTACACTCCAGATTAGATCACTTAAACCTAATGAAGGGCTAGGATTTAATCTGGAGAAGTAAGGTGTTTAGTGTTAAATTATTGTCTAAATTACCAACTCTTTGTACACAAGTATGGTGATGGAAATGTGCCATACCCTTACACTTTCCTATCTATTAATCAATCAAGGCTGCAGCATTTCTAGCAGTTGGTATCCAATCTCAAAACTCACTCTACTCTCTGCTATTCTAACCCTTAGAAACCGGTTAGAACAATCAATCAAAAAAAACAAACCAAAAGCAAAAGCAAACTTTAGCACTCAACCTTCAACAAAAAGGAGCTTCCAAGAGTTTCATGGCGGAATGCAATGCACAGGAATCTCATTAAGATCTTAACATGTTGCTCCAGCACGGATTACAATGGCAACGAATTCAAGGCACTGGTTTTCGAATACATGTCAAACGGAAGTTTAGAGCAGTGGCTGCAAAGAGAAAACCAATCAAGGAGTTTGAGCCTTCACCAAAGATTGAACATTGCAGTTGATGTGGCTTCTGCATTTTACTATCTCCATGACCATTGTGAACAACCAATCATTCACTGTGACTTGAAGCCAAGCAACGTTCTTCTTGACGATGACATAAATGCTCGTGTAGGTGATTTTGGGTTAGCAAGACTCATTTCAAAGACGAGGGGAACCATCAAGACAAGGGGACAGATACAGTTATGGGATCCTAGTGTTAGAAATGTTCTCTGGAAGAAGACCGACTGAAGAAATGTTCAAAGACGGTTTCAATCTCCATAACTTTGTTAAGATGGCAATACATGAAAGACCAATGCAGATCGTGGATCCTGCTCTCCTCGCCACTGTTGAAGAGAAAGCGCCTGCAGCAAAAGGAAAGGAAGCAAGCTACATCAATGGCGAAACTGAGGCGGGAGAAGAAAACATAAACTACGTGAACATAAGTGAAATGAATCCATTTGTGAGGAAGTGCATCCTTCCAGACTTCCAGTCCTCGAAATTGGACTCGCGTGCTCGGAAGAATCACCAAAACGTAGAACGAAAATGCAGGATGTCACCGGGGAGCTGCATCATATACAAAATGCGTTGATCGGTGTAGAAATCCGTCGAGAGAGACCGAAAATCAGAAGCTAAATGATAGTTTACTTAAGGATAAGCAGCTGTTAAGAAAATGTAAAATGTTTATTATCTACGGAAGACATTAAGCTGATGACGTTTGAGAATCAGATAAATATCTGAGTGTTCAATTTTGTGAAGTTATTTTTACGATTAAAATCTTTCTCATCAAGTGACGAGAGATATACTAATACATGTTATACACGTAAGAAGCCAATAAAATATAATAACAAGAATTACATCCACCGCTAATAATTTTGTCATGCTTCGCTTCGATCAGAACCCTAAAACAGAAAGTGCAAAAAATTAGTAGTCTTATTCTTATATAATATACGTGGACAGGTGGAGTAGCAAAAAGAAAGCCATATTCTATTTTTCTTCTTCTTTTCTTAGTCACCAAGGAATACATGATGCTTTTATAGGTGTCACATCTTATGCATGGGAACATATTCAAGATCACGACAGATCTTACAACAACCCCTGCTTTTTGGGCGAGATTTTTTGTGTGTCGACTGTCGGAAACTGCTCAAAACATAAAATGTCATAATATAAATAATTAAATATTTTATTTATTTATATTATAATATTTAAGGTACCGAATTGTGTATTTATTTAATTTTTTTTTTGGCATGAAAACTTAATTATCATTAATTAATGGTACAATCTTACACCTAATAACCTAACAGTCCAATGTCGTCATCAATTTATTCACCAACTTATATTTTCCTAATTAACAAATTTCATAATATTTCCCCAAAAAAAGTAAATTATGAAAAGAAAAAAAATTAATTAAAAATAGGATAAAATCCTAAATTATTGACGTGTAACATACAGATTTTTATTTATATATTTATCAACCCTTCCGTCCTTTGCGCGTTCTGCAATAGATGAGGTTCAGTTGAAAGCTCTGAAAAAAAAACCCGAACTCAGATGGCGAACCTATGGCGGGCCGCGATGGGCCAGACGGTGCAACCCAACGACTACGACGGCATCGAGTTCTGGTCAAACCCCGAACGCACCGGTTGGTTGACCAAACAAGGCGAGTACATAAAGACGTGGCGTCGCCGGTGGTTCGTCCTCAAGCAAGGCAAGCTTTTCTGGTTCAAGGACTCCGCCGTCAACCGCGGCTCCAGCCCACGTGGCGTGATCCCGGTGGCGTCGTGCCTCACAGTGAAGGGAGCCGAGGACATCCTCAACAAGCAGTACGCGTTCGAGCTGTCGACGCGCTCCGAGACGATGTACTTCATCGCCGACTCGGAGAAGGAGAAGGAGGACTGGATCAACTCGATCGGAAGGTCCATAGTGCAGCACTCGAGGTCCGTCACCGACTCCGAGGTCGTCGATTACGATAGCAAGAAGTGAGAGGGGGGGGGGGCAATTTGGTCAGATTGCTACTGTAGGTGAGTGGTGGTGGAGCTCCGCTCCTTGTATTTTTGCTCGTGCATAAATATTCAGTGACACTTTTCTGTTTTTCTTCTGTAAATGTATTCAGATCGCATTGTGTTTTCGAATTCGCAGCAATTTAAAGTTTCTCTTTGTTTGGTAACGATTAGATTTCGACTGAAATTGAATTGCTTTCCGTTTTTGGATTTTGGGTTTTTGTCTATTTGTTAAATTAAGCTGCTTTATTGCTAGGGTTTGTCGAAATTTTATGATTTAGTTGAATTGAGTGTTTAACGTTGTTGAATTGGGGGTAAATTTGATCTGATTTGGGTTGATTAATGTCAATTGAGGTTCTTTTTACTGTTGTTACAAGTCGATTTGGGATCGGAGTTCAGGAGACAGACTTACGTACACCTAGGATACTACGGTGGCGGCGGCAATGACAGTGCGTGATTGGCTTTCGATAATGAATTCTCCTGCACCAGGATCACGAAGCCAATCACGCCACTTGGCCTGGAGCCGCGAGTGACGGCGGACTCCTTGAACCAGAAAAAGCTTGCCTTGCTTGAGCACAAACCACCGGCAAAGCCACTTTATGTACTCGCCTTGTTTGGTCAATCAACAGGTGCATTCGGGGTTTGACTAGAACTCGATGTCGGTGTAGTCGTTGGGCTCCTCCGTCTGGCCCATTGCGGCCAGCCATAATGCGTGACAGTACATGATTGGCTTCCTGATCCCAGTGCACGAGAGTTCTTTTCAAAGTGAGTTTCAGGCCTTTTGTAGTCTGTAATTGTGTAGAATGATTGTTGAACTAGTTTTAGGTCTCTTAACTCTTAGTGGACTTTCTGCATTTCTGTTTGAGAAGTTTTAAGGTGACGTCTTCGCCAAGTTTGATTGTTTCTACTTATAAGCTATAAGGGTAAGGAGGTAACCTGCTGCTCAAGCGACCGATATCTCTACCGCCCGGATTTAAGACGGAAAGATTGGCTATGAAGTCGAAAAAATTGAATCCCGAGAAAGTTTTTGGTTTTGTTTCTGCATTTTCTTTTGCACTGCATTCGCCATAGTTGTGGGTTATTTCTCGAGCTTAGTGCTCCCAGAAGTTCATCATCATCCTCGAAGGCTATCCAAGCAGATTTGGCACGAGGCTTCGATAACCAAGCTGTTTTTTTACTTTGGCTACTGAACTGTGTACAAAGTTACATTGCAAACTGTGTGCATTATACTCACTGTGGGTGCACTTGAGAGTTGAGAACTATATTACATAGACAACTGGAAAGGAACACACTCTCATTGCTTAACAAATGCTGCCTCCGCCAAGTCGATGGCACGAGAAAGACCAGCAGCTTTGTTCTGGCACTCTTGGTTTTCATCATCCGGGTCACTGTCAGCCACTATGCCGGCACCAGCTTGAAGATGAGCGACCCATTCCCTGCGCCGGTTGGCATCTTTGTAAGAGTACATCGTGTCAAAACGGGATCCTGTTGTAAACACCATGGTCCTCAGAGCTAGAGCAATGTCCATGTCACCTGTAAAGGAAACCCCTCCAAACCCACCGCTGTACGGGCCACGCCTTGTTACCTCCAGTTCATCAATTAACTCCATGGCCTTCACCTGAATCAGATCACAAACGACGATGAAATTGTGTTGAAGTTGAACTGCCAAATGGGAGAAAGTAAATGCTGGCTGACAACCTTCGGTGCTCCACTAACAGTTCCGACGGGCAATGCAGCTCGCAGGGCATCCCAGCAAGTGAGATCATCACGCAGCTCTCCCGTAACCTGCAAGATGAAATGTGATGGCTTTTGTCACTGAAGACTTTCATTCCGTCACAAAGATTTTAAGTATTATCTCTAACTGCGGAACATTTAGAAACCGTGAACTGACTCCAAACTCGATCAGACCGGAGATTCTCACCGTGGAGCTTATGTGCATTACGTGGGAATACCGTTCGACGTTCATCAATGTATCCACCTTCACAGAACCGTATTTGGAGACCTATATCAAACGACATCACCAGTACAAGCTTATCAACGGAAATTCATAAGAATCATCCAGCATGATGTGTTCTGCACATTAATGTCCATACTACTAGGTAATTGTTTAAGACAAACCTTTCCGACGTCGTTTCGACCCAGATCAACCAGCATGATGTGTTCTGCACATTGCTTTTCATCGTCAAGGAGCTGCAGTTCTAACTTTTTATCTTCCTCGACGGTCTTCCCTCTTCTAACAGTTCCAGCTAACGGCCGATTCACTATCTTTTTCTGTTTGTAACGTTATAATTATAATCAAGTAAAAGTAGCTAATGATCTATTAATTAAATCTAGAAGTTTATTCACTTATATATGAACTCAAAGAAGTTTAAGGAAAAATTAGTACAGAAATGACTTGTCATATTTACCTTCTTCAGAGTCATAAGAATTTCTGGACTTGAAGCAACCAGGATGCACCCTCGAGCCTATTCACGCGAGAAAATATAGGATTACTAACAAGGATATTTGAGTTAAAAGTAGGAGTGGTCTCAATTGAAAATAAGATGAGAGAAAATCGGTTAAAATAGTCTGATGACATAAACTGAAAACCTACAGATACTCTATTTAGAAGATGCGATTATGAGACGGATGCCCAGGGCAAAAGAGGTAGAGGAAGACTTGGAAAAAAATATATATAAGAAAAGATATGGAGTACTTAGAGCTAACAAAAATCTTGACACAAAACCGAGCATAGTGGCGTTCTATGGTTCTTAAAGCCTATCCTACTTAGAAACTGCAATCATGATCACCATAGTTTTGACCAACAAAAAGGAACAATATTGGCCGTACCAAAAAAGGGTTAACAAAACTCCAAGGAAAACACTCACAAACCTGCAAGTAGGTCAAATATGGGCTGGGATTTACAGTCCTCAAGGCTCTATAAACTTCAAACGGGTCGGCAAACGTTCGACGTTCAAATCTCTGACTTAGTACAATCTGGAAAATATCCCCTGCAAGTATATGTTCTTTTGCTTGCTTAACTTTGTCCTTGTAATCCTCACTTGTCATGCTTGAATTCTTTAGCGGAGGACCGAATTGGCGAGTACGTAGATTCATCGATCCTGGAGATAGCCTTGGGCTAACAACAGACAATCAAATCAATATGCGCTGAATGGAACTTTAAGCAAGTATAATAGTTACTCACAGGTTGACGTCGTGCACTCTAGCCACTAAATCCTCCAAACGTTTCACTCCGTCTGTATAAGCTTCCTCAACCGAGGAGTACCGTTCTAGCCTCACCCAATGAATCACATAAACTCTCTGAGATGATAGATTAACAAAGGCTCGTAAGAACCTCAACCATAACTGAGTCAGAGTATTTTACTTCTTTCCTTTTTGTTCAGAACAGAATGTCAGGAACCTTTCTGCATAATGCGGTCATATGCGAAGAGAAAGCATACACTATATAGACACACCAAAGTTATAACCTAGTACATTCAAGACGATTCACAGTTTGACGTGTGAGAAGATTGAAAGAAGAGTACCTTCTCCACATGATCAAACACTATGACCTCATCATAGAGCCCTAAATGTATGTCCGGAAGATTCCTGTCATCCTCGGGGGCCTTTGAGAACGGCAGTCTTCTTTTCTCCACATACCGAACTGTATCATACGTAAAATAACCTACCCAGCCACCTGTGCATAGCGGTTTATCAGAAAGTTATTACTCAGTCTAAATTGACAAACAATGTATTTTCTGCAACGCATCCAATGTCAAATCTGCGTACATTGTTCGCGGGAAAGGGAAAACACAAACACACCAGAGAACCATGTTAGCTTGGGCACAGGAAATCTAGGAAACCAATTTGGAAGTACAAGCACCATACAATCTAGCAGAAAATTTCTTCGTCGCAACATACTTAGCAAGATATTGTCATGAAAGAACATAACTTGGAACTTCACTTGTCTTACCACAAAATGCATCAGGAAGGTCATCAATAAGTTGAGGACTAGGACACCAACCCTCCGAGATTCTTCTGGGAATAACCATTGGATCCTCGACGAACTCCTCAGTCATGCGCCCTTCTTCATGATCCAATATCGTCACCTTATTTTCTTTTGCCACGATTTCGATCGTTGGTTGAGCTCCAACAACGCTGAAGCGCCCCTAATACAATCAATGCAACACGAAATTACGATGTACAAAACCAATAGACCCGTCAATTCAAAACCAGCAAGTATCAAAGCATATTTAGCAGAGTTTGATTGAAACCTGCAAGTTTTGCTCCACTGATTCAAACAGAAAGCTTGGAGCCTCTCGATCGTCCTCGTTAACCAAGCATCGATATGCAAGAACCGGAGTGAGCTGGTCAGAGAAAATGCATTTGTAAAGAGGAACCAAATTTCCGTTCTTTGAAGCTTCCAGAAACTTGCTTGCATCAGTAGCTGAAAAATTAGAAGAAAAAAAAATCTCAACTTATAAACTTCAAAGTATTATGTTCTTGATGTTAAAAGAAAATATTTGAAAATAATAACATTAATCCATATGAAGTAAACAAAAAAGAAAACATTGAATTACAAGTTCTAATCGCTAGAATTAAACCAAAATTAAGAACCAATTAACTGAGCTTAAATCAAATAATTTGCTTAAATGAGGGGATTCTATGAAACAGGACAACGAACGATCGAATACATGAAACTCAACTTGTTATACTTCTTTCCTTTTTGCCTCGTTTTCTTAGCAACCAAACAGTACACATAAGGCCGAGAAAATGTTAAATTACCTAACGATTGATTCGAGAGAGCGCAGCATTTCGTTCTGGGGACGCATGCAAGTGAGCTCGAGTTTCTACTCGAAATGCCGATGACCGGAACCGGAGACAGCCGGTTACTCGGCGGCAGCAGGCGCTGGGAGAAGCAGAGGGATAGCATTATCGAAAGGGAAACCGGAAATATGGACCGGCGCCGGTACTCACTCTGTTTCTGGCGGTGCTCTGGGGGCGTGCTCCCTGTGAAAATGGGGTGGTGGAACTATTGAAAACTGGACAAAGTTCCCAGAAATATGTATGCATGTAACATTCTCTTTGTCCTTATCCTTAACGGTTATTCAATTTTTATTTTTTTTAATATTAGAATTTTTGGTAAAATTTAATGGTAAATCTTTTCTCCTTAACGTTAGATTTTGTTGCTAAGATTTTTTTTTTTGGTAGGTAAGTACAGCGATTTGGCCGCGTTTGTTTGGCCTTCTTAGGCAGTATTGGCTTAGTTACTGTCCTAATTCCTTATTTGGCGTGGTTAAAAGCTGTTTTTTTCTTTTCTTTTTTTAGTACAATGATATTTTTATACTAAGAGGATGGGGAGTTCGGCTAAACCACATAATGAGCAACCTAATTTGGTATCGAATTCGTCATTTAAGAAGATTCGTCATTTGATTTGCCGTGCATTCTAGAGCTCTCCAAGTTTTATAGTTGGACGGAGAAAAAGAGGGAGATGGAATGGGAAGGAGAGAGGAAGAGATTTCTAGAAAGGAAAAATGAAAAATACAACTAATAATAAAGCATTAAAAAGATATGGATTAAATAGTATAATATATAGTTTGTTAATTATCTTGTTTTTTGATCCTACACTACACCAAACGCTTCACTAAGTCAGTCAAGCGTAGTCAATTCTAAGCCAGTCCAGTTTAGTCTCTGAAGCTAGTCCAGTCCGAGATAGTTTAATGCAACAAACTCTCCCTATATAAGCATAATGCAACATCTGAGTATTATATGGAAGAACAAATATAATACAATTTATAATATTCGTTGTAGAGATAAATACCGCTCCTTGCAAAAATTTATTCAAAACTTTATAATTTCGGTCACATGTAAAAGGTGCTTACAATGATACACACATACATTTGCAAGTGATAGGTCTTAAATTCGATTCTTTACAAATGCAAATTTGAACTACATTATTGCTAACTCATTGTGAGGTTATTAAAAAAAAAAATTAAAAAAGGAGAAATCTTACCAAAGCAAACACAAATAATACTCTTACCATATTTGTGTCATTTTTTTCATAGAGACCAAATCTACATGTGTTGGTGAACTCTATTTTTATTAAAAAGGTAGACAAATATGGTATGAAAAATATAATAAATGTAGCATTACCCGAAATAGTTTCAACAATTGCATCCAATAAAACTCAATTTTTATTCTACTAAAAAAAGGTAATAAGCTAAAATCGCATGGACGATAGTTTAATAAAAACATAAAAAAATTTACTCTATTTGGAATATTGAGTAATATCAGCTAAAAGAACAATCTTGAAATGTAATCACCGAAATTGCCCTTGTCTTATCTTTTATAGATTTGATTTTCGCACACTTTTTTTCTCTTACATTTTTCTCTTTTGTTTTCAACCGTAAAATTAAGTAAATTAAAAAAACGAATCAAGAGATAGATACAAAGTAGAAGGCTAGAAGAGTGCAGAAATCAATCTTGGTTTTTGTTTTATCATATTTATTGATTTGCTTTGTAAAAACAATCTTTATAAAATAATTAATAATGTGAATCATTCCGATTTTAAGTATAGATTTTTAAGAATTTGCAACGAATTACTTTGGAGAAAAAATTTAGTCTCAATATGATGTGGAGATTGACAATTATATTATTATTCAAACTTTAATTACATATTTATTTTCTATTAGTGATACATTATTTAATTTATAATTGAGAGTTTGGTAGTATCGGCGTCATTTAGCACAATCAATGAGAGTTTGGTAGTCAAGTGAAACTTTACGAGTGTTCACCCAAAAAAAAAAAACTTTACGAGTTTCAGTGCCAGCGTCCGAAAAAGTGGACACGTTTTGCAAGCTCTTGAATGGCATGTTTTTTCATTTTGTTCCATGCAAAACAGTCCACACCAGAAATAGTATCCACACATTTGGCACTGACAGTTTGACGATCACTTTTCCTGAATTTAGGCAGCGGTTCTTGAAGAACGATCGCAGTTTTTTTTTTGTTTTTTTCTTAATATTCACGGGATGCGAATAGATTCCTCTGGAATCTCAACTTGCGTATTTGAAACGTCCACTTGTTATGACAGGTCCAGTTGTTTTATTTGAAATGTTTTCTTGATCTTACAAAAATTATTGTGTCTTGTGGTGAACAAACGACTAACATCATTCTCTTCCTTAAACCTAAGTCTCATACCTCTCTGACTTCTTCCTCTCTCCCTCCACTGATCCCTAGACTAAAGTCCCCCTCAGAACTCATAAGTAACGGATTGTCTGAACTCCATAAAAGCCACCAACCTCAAATGTCACCAATCTCAAATCAAACCCGATAAAAGAAACTAAAGCAAAAACGTCTGATTAACAGAAACATATAGGCTGATTGTTCTTCTCTCCACAACAAGCCATATTGGTCGAAATATCAGATGACAGTAAATTCGTTCCATGCTAGTCCTCCCTCTTTGATTATCCAACGTTGAACATACTTCATAAATAAAAGAAGTAAAAACTAACTTCCACTTTTATTAATAGAAACACATAGGCTGATTGTTATTCATATGGTGAACAATCCATGCAATTGAACGACAACGTATGTATCGACTAGTATCTGATTCCAGTATGTATGCATGAGCCACTTCCCTTAGAAACTTGTCATGATTTCGTCTACGAAGGGAAAGGGGTATGGTAAGCATACCAGCAATCCCAGGAACAAAACTAATACGCCGAGGCCAACGTACTTGTCGTCAGGATCTGTGATCTCCTCGTAGAGTGGAGCAATCGGCCCTCTCTGCAAGATGAATATCAAAACTACCCAATAAAACGC
The DNA here is from genome assembly GCA_963580275.1 of Crataegus laevigata. NCBI lineage: Eukaryota > Viridiplantae > Streptophyta > Magnoliopsida > Rosales > Rosaceae > Crataegus > Crataegus laevigata. The sequence continues at coordinate 7,226,849 of OY756951.1, forward strand.
CACGTCGCTGACTAGGGATGATAATCCGAGCAGCGCGATTGAAGCACCCGTGATGCGAGTTGCAGCCTGTTGTATGGAAAATGATTGATCAGTACAGATTTCCGACCTTCAAGCTGCCGGTTTAAGTCATGATGGAACTTCGAATTGCATACCTTTCTTCCCCAAATGGCAAACGAAATTCTGCCCCCGTCAAGCTCTCCAGCCGGAATGCTGTTAATAGCGTTGATAACGAGTCCAGCCCACGCCCATAACAAGAGAGGGTTAAGAGATATGGGAGTGCCTTCCTTTAGCACATCACCGAGAAGAAGCTTTGCTGTAAAAGAAATGAATGTTACAGTCAACATATGCACACAAAGTTTAAGCATGAACTACATTTCTAAAGTGAAGTGCTTACCAGTACCCCCAATAAGAAAAGACTCGTGAAATACAGAAGCGTCGACAACAACACCAATGCCATCGCTAGGTGGCAAGAAGAATCCTAAAAGCAGAAGGACAAATCCAAAGGAAAATCCAGCCAAGGGTCCTGCCGCCGCTACTTTCAGAAGATTTTCACGCTTGGGTACAATACTCACAATTCTTGTAATTGTACCAAAAGAGCCTATCTGCCAGCAAACAGTTCATTAAAATTTGTCTGTGTTTAGCAGAATTGAAGTAAACCAGTACGCATGCGTAGAAGCAAGAATGCCTGCCTTGTGATAAGCCAGACTTTTTGTAAGTTAGATTACAATTTCCGTACTTCTCCTACCGGTTCTTCAGCTCATGACAAGATCGTATCAAACTAGTGACAAATAAAATTCAGAACAACCAGCCTATATGGAAATTAAAGGTGCTGTCGTGCAGGCATACGCAGATATTTACTTAATATATGGAAACGCAGATTTATTCATGTCCACTCGTCTTATAAAAAAAGGGGGTTGGGGGAACTTTCTTCATATGAAATTCACCTGCCAACTGGGGATAAAGTACGGCACTCCAAGCACGACTCCAGTGCTATTTGCAACTAAAACATGGCCGAGTTCATGCACACCCAGAACAGCTGCAGTTACAAGGGCTCCAGGTAAACCATTCTTTAACAGCTCGGGATTATCAAAAGCTGACCTGGGACATATTTAAAACAAACAAAAAAAATACTTCTATCATGAGTGCATTATTATCTTTCTACTTAATATAATGAATATCCAAGAAAAGAAAATTACATACAGTAAATTGGACTGCAGTTCAGGAACATTTCGAAGAAGTAGGGTAAACAATGTGACCAATCCAAAAGCACCAGCTGCAAACCACTCTGGGACGGCTGCAAGATTGACACCAAATCCATCATCGGAACAAATCATAAGCTTTAGCGAATGATTTCTGCCTACAACTTTCACGGAAATCCCGTAACAGGGCAGGAGATAAAGAATCACCAGTTGACTCTGGCTGTAATGTCCTTCGTGGAACTACAACTGCCACTGGTTGATCATCCTCAGGATTGACTAGGAGGAAAAGCTTGTATTCATCCCCAAACTTATCCTACAAACAGATTGTGTAGATGTTAATAGGGATTCAATCATTGTGCAGAGGTTAATAGGGAATCAATCATAATTTGAACTGTGAAATGAAGGAATTACAGAAACAGATACCTGCATTCTCTTTGATATCTTTTCGTAACTTTTAGCAGGCACTCCTCGCAGGTTTCCTTTAAACAATACTCCACTCTGGCAGAAGCACAAAATCAGAGATTTTCAACCAAGCAGGCTAGAAAGCATATCTTAACATTCCAGTGGTTTGATACACTTATCAGCATTTTCTCAACTACTCTTTGAAGGATAGTTTTAAGTCCACAAAACACTCCATCGAAATATTGAAACAACTCAGGTTACATACACATTCCCATTCCCTATGTTTTCTTCACTCCTTTCCAGTGGAGAAATTGACATAGACATAAAAAGTAAAATGAAAGGCAGGCAATCAGCCAACTCACCTCATATGGATCCTGGCCTGTCACAAAAAAGGTATCAAAGCCGAAAACTTGGTTCTTAAGAATATCGAGTGTTTCCTTTGGAATCTGCATGGATTCACCCAGTTGCGGCTGTTCAGGAAATTATTAAGAAGAGGGTGTTAAAAAGAAGAGATGATAAATAAATTATAAAAAAATAAAAATAAAATAAAAAATAAAATAAAAAGCGTCTTCTTATACTGGAAACATCAAAGAACTTCATAATCACCTTCACACCTGGAAGAGGCGATCCACTTGAAACTTCTACATTTTCAACCTCCTGTCATAAACACAAGCTTAGCACAATAAGTATCAGCAGAGCCAGGCCTATTGTGCAGATAACCTTTCAGACAGATAGCCTCTCCTGTTAGAGGATTTGATACCTAATGCAAAAGTTGCCCAAATATGATGTTCGTGACGGGATTTCATACTGAACTCCATGGGACAATGTTTTTATGTATAACTAGTGAATGGGAGTCACTAAGGAATACAATTTGAATAGTTATTCATACTACTATCTCCTCCATCATGAGAAACAGCAATGAAATCAATTTGTATTTCTAATTACATCACGAAACTCCGAAATGTAAGGGAAGATAAAATTTTCAATTGACTAACAGTACCTGGACCCCAAATTGAGCCGTAGTTTCGGCATCAATCTTTGCTTGGTCTGCAACTATCGGCTGTGAATCGAGATGGACGGCGGCATCAGAATCTCCACCTTCATTTTCATGTCCTTCTTTTTCCTACAATATCAAAATGAATAAGAATTGAGAAACATCAAAATGTACAGAAATTAACATCAAAATTTAACAATAAACTTGAACTTGCACCTCATCGTTATTGCTATCCGGTTCCGTCTCCGTCTCACTCACTCTACAAACAACCTCTCGCTTCCTCAAAATTCTAAATTAACCACAATAATCAAATTCCAAACAACAACAAGAACAATAATAATTTGGTAATTATTTGGTGAGATTTTACAGAGAAAACCCTACCTTGAAACCTGGAGCTTCAAGCTGCTTCTGCGACGGTGTCGTTTTCTCCATGAACCAGTTTCGGAAGCGAAATAGGGCTGAAAACGAAGATCGCAGCAAGAGCTGCACTGCGATAAGGGAACAAAATTCCCTCGAAAAGTTGCCGAGAAGTTCATTTTAACTAGTAGGTAGTCGGCGAGAGGTTCTAATTCAGATGAAACCCTAGCGCCATTGAAGGTCGAGAGAAGCTTTTTGCGTGAAAGTTTGAAGCTTTCGGAGTCTCGGTGAGGTGAGACCGTGAGAGGGAGTCTTATCCTTTAAGAGAGAAGCTCCACGCAGAGGGGGAATATCTGTTTTCAGGTTCGTTTGGGTTAAACACGCGCGTAATTTGATATTTTTTTTAATTATTTTTTGTTTATTTAATTACGATAAGGAAATGTATCCACTCTTTTATAGGATTCAGTAATATAATTGTCCCAAAAGTGTAATAATAAAATCTGTTCATTTCACTAGAGATTTTTCAACTTGATGGAAACACGATTTGGTACAAAAGTGTAATAATAAAATTGGATGGAAACTAAGATAAAATAAAACTTCCAACCAATTATATGATGACAGAGATTTTTCAGTGTGACGGAAACACGGTTTGGTATAAACAGTGTAATAATAAAATTAGTTGGAAACTAAAAATAAATAAATACTTCGTACCAATTATATAATGATATTTGGTGTACCAAACCGTATTCCCAACGTATTGAAAAACTTCTCCCATTCCACCTCTATTTCAAGTTTGAATTTTTTTTAAATTATGGTTATGTTTGAAAGTTTTTTAAAAATAATCAAAAGTACTTTTAGATTATCAAAAACGTTTTTGACACTTTTTAGTAGAAAAAGTGCTTAACCAGCACTCTTAAATCTTAATTACATGAGTTACAAGTCCTAGCACAGTCTCATCATTATGAAACCATTTTAATAATTATTTTCAAATTTAAGGTTTTTAAAATGATTAACCAACACTCAATCTCCATAATCCTCTTGAAAATCAAAGTAAAGCAAAAAGACTTTTAAGATGAAAAATCACCTGTCAGATTAGATTACTCGCATTAAAGAACCAACGAACTAAAGCCACCCACAAGCTTTCACCATCTTCTAAACACAAAATTTGGGTTCCAATGGCTTCCAAAATGTACATTTCTCTTCTCTGCAGTTGCACTGGTTTGCACAAAACGTCGACACGATACGTACGACCGCCATAAAACAGATTTGAATGATCATACTATCAGTTTGTTACTGACAGGTTCGAAACCTGTGGTTTTCTATACAACACTCCTATATCTACATATTGCAAGCGTGACATGATTGGCAGGAGCTTCACATATCTTCAGGTCCCATGTCCCACCTCGTCTTCCGCTTTTTCTTCTTATCTGGCCTAATAAGCAATTTAACCAACTCCGACAATGGAGACGATGCCACTTCCACAGGATATTCCTCGTCATCGCTACAAACCCAGCCGTAGTAAGGTCTAGGCCTTTGGGGTGGGAGACTGTCTACTCGGAGGCCATCCTTAGCATCTGCAAGACAAGTGAACATTTATAATGGTAGTGATGAATGGAAACTGTACATGACTAGATTTTTACAAATAATTAGAAGATAAGCTACCTGGCATTTTAATCATTGATGCCGGGATAGGTCCATTAGTATGTGATGCAGAGTCACAAGGATCCTCAGTCAGCAATGTGCTGTTGACAGCCTCTGAGCAGGTAGATAAAATGGCAGTCCTTGCAGTTCCGGCCACTGATCCAGCATCTTGTGGAGCATTATCGCAAGTAGATAGAATGGCAGTGTTTGAGGGCACAGCAGCTAATGCATCATCTAGTGGTGCAGCATCGTCTAGCGGAGAAGCATCTTCCAGTAAAGCAACATCTTCTAGCGGAGCAGCATCATCTTGCATAGCAACATCTCCTTGCATACCAGCGCCTTCTTGCATAGCAGTGTCTTCTTGCATAGCGGCATCATCTTGTGGAGCATTATTGTCTTGTGAAGCAGCATCCTTTCAAAATGAAAATGAAAATAATGTATGCTCAATGCTGCCAATGGTAATTAACATAAAATTGAAAGGTTCGGACTAGAATTATGAGTAATTTTGTAACGAAGGTCAAGGTGAGAACCAACATCACGGATGTACGCAATGCAGTTCTATCACACAGAAATGCAGGGCAATTTAATGTACAATCCTACTTTAGAGAAGTTGGAATAGCAGGATATTGTGAGGCCTACTAGTGAGCCAATCTTAGACATGATAACAGCTACTAGGAACACAATGCAGCACACTGCAAACCAATGACGTTAGCTTTCTTTTTGCAACAAAAATTAGCAATCTCAGTCAGTCTTATGATCATTTTCATAATTTTATAATCAAATATTCACAAACATAATCAAGTATCATGGAAATTTAGCCAACGACAGTCTTCAGGTTACCATGACCCTAGACAGACCTGACAAGCTGTACCTTCTGGTACTACACAGATCCACTGTCATCCATGTGACACAGTTGGACATAGTGCTCTGGATTACCCACACCGAGCCAAGTTCTCTTATCAAGGCAAGGAACCTTCTCCATCACCGACTTTCATGGCTACAGCCTATGGTCATCAGTTTCCATAGTCATTTTTGTCTAACCGACAGAGGAGCAACAAACCATATTACAGCTAATTGGCTAGCACCTGTCATGGCCAAGATCCAATTAAAACCGGTAATAGTTCTTGTCCCTCTATTAGACATATTGGCTCTTTCACTTTAACTGCCAAAAACCAAACCTTTAACATGTCTAATATACTTCCTGACGTCATCGCAAATTTTCTCTTTGTAAATCAGTTTTTTCAAGATAACCATTGTCGCTTTATCTCTGATGCTCATTCTTTCCAAGCCATCTACTATCCCTTTTGCTGTAATTCACAGTGATGCATGGTCATCGGTGTTATGTGCCTTTTGTGGATAACAGTACCTGGTTGTTCCCATGAGATAAAACTGATGCATTTTCAGCTTACGTGAATAATTCATTTTCTTCCTCAACTAAAGTGTTTCACTTTGATGGCAGTGGAGAGTTTGTTACTCATGCTTTCAGCAATTTCTCTCTTCCCATGATATTTTACGCCACAAATCTTCCCCTCATACACCACTCTCTGCAGATTATCTCCCTTCTAAATTTGGGTTGTATGCATGTGCCACTTAAACTTCTCTGATTACTGGACTGATAATACCCCGACTTAGAATCAAACATGCATCGTTCTTACGCTAAACTAACAAAAAGGATACAGATTTTCCACGCATCACACAACATAATTACAAGGGGCCAGAGAGAATTAGAGCACAATGTACCAAAAAGGGAAGCAAGTTCAGCACACAAAAACAACAGGCAATCAACTTACCCTTTTTTCAGCAGCCTCTTGAGCTTCAACTTTCTCAAGAAGTTGCTCAACCAATAGCGTATAAGAACCCTCTTCAATAAATCGCCATGGATTCTCCGTCCTATTATCTCCCTTATAAACCTGAAAGCAAAACTCTTTTCACATTTCAAACAAAACCCAAACCCTAATGCGATTTCCTCTCAGAAAATACTGAAAACACAATCAGAAGACTAAAAATTAAACCCACCTTCAGTAGGTCTTTCACCGTAGCACGAACGAGCTTCTCGTCAAAACCCATTTCACGCGTCGCATCAATGGCTGCATCCATTCGGGTATCCTTCTGCAAATACCAAGTGAAAGTGCAAAAATGTCAGAAAATACGCGCAAGAAAGTGCGGGAAAAGGCGAGAAGGTGTTGAGAAAATGAAAGAAAAGGCCGAACCTTTCTGCCTCGTGCTCGTGGAGCCATCGTTGGAGCTCCGTCGTGCCACAATATGAAGGCCCAAATCTGCTGCTGCGTTGATTTTACTCGAAATGGTAAAAAGAGGGAAGGAACTTGAGGGGGTGTGAGCTGGGTGAGTGTTCAGAGTCCGAAAATTGCAGGTGGAAGGTTGGTTGTCACCAGCGGCTTGGATATTTGAGAACTTTTTGGGGTTTGTCTTTAATATTTTCACAACTTGGGCCAGACTTGGTTTGTGTTTGGGCTTTTACCTGAGTTTTCCCATTTCTCAAAAAAAAAGAAAGAAAAAAAAAAAGTGACCACTCTAAACAATAGATAAATTAGTCTGTTACGACAATTCGATTGCATGTGTTTCGCCAATAATTATTTTTTATTTGACCAACCATTTGTGTCTGATGCTCTAAATTTACATCTGGACTAAAGAATTCCTCTTATGAGCAAACGTTTCAAGTGGTTCTTTTTTTAATTTTATGATCACGGGCACTCTCTCGTTCACAATCTGTTACATTACGAGTGTATTGCCTCTACTATATACACGACTAGATAATCAGTTCAAATGCTACAAATAGTTTTAATCTTAGATTGCACCCTAGCAACTATTGGTCCATTTATTGCCAGCCTTTTATTGTCCAAAAACATGGTTTGCAATGACACTTGATGATAGACTTGACATATTATCGATTAAGATTTTTAGTATGAATCGATGTATACTACATACCAATATTTATGATCATTGAATTTCATACGTCATTCATTCGGTTCATGTCATAGACTAGAGTACGACGAAGATCCTTGATTACAACTATGATGTGCCAATTGCTAACAACAAAATGCAATGATGATTTTATGGAGCGAGTCAAGGGGCTTACTTGCTTTATGGGGATAATAACATGAAGGTGGAGCTTTATCAAATAGTTGATTGCATTAAATATATATATAGATTTAGAAAGAAGGAAAAGATGCATGAAGGATGAACTAAGAAAAAGGAAGGTAGGGATTTGTTCCAATCATAATATCATATCAAGACAACCTTATCAAGTCTTGGACTTTGCACCTAATCACGAGGAGCAATCATCAGACTGGAGATCAGCTTCATCTCAAGATTAGAATCCAATCTTTTTTTTTTTTAGATAAGAGGGTCACAACTAGCAGCAAGCCGTGGTTATTCTTTTTTTTTAGGCGCGAAAGTATTATGGGAAATTTCACTATATATGTAACCACAACCAAGTAAACTCATCAGGTCGGAGCATTATTAAGATCCAATATTAATAAGTATAGTTTAGTTAGGTTTTCAAATGTATAAGCATCTCTAAAATAGTTCACAAAATTAAATTTGAAGTGTCACGAAGAAGAATTTTCTGTTTTTTAAGATTTTAGACTCTTCAAATATTATTCTTATTATAATAATGTGTCTTAATCAACTTTTTCCAAGAAATAAAATAATAAAAAAGGTCACCTAATGAAAAGTAAGAAAAAATGCTGAGGTTAGTGGTATATGGGAGCAAAATTGTGAATCTACAAATTTTAGTTTTTAACCATGCGAGTCAACAAATTTGTATTCACATTTAGAAGGATGGCCGGAGATGCTCAAGAGTCTGAAGTACACAAATAAGCAGCAAAACGACGTGCGTGATGTTTGATTCATGTGAATATGTCTAAGAAAATTGAAAAAACTTAAAACTGAGAATTTTGTGTCAGTTAAAGGAGTTTAATTTCAAATTGTTCGTTATAATACGTTTTGGGTTTTATGTGAACTCACACTTTGATGGTTTCGAATTTGAGTGATTTACAGTAAAATTAATTTTTTTAAAAAAAACCTAAAAGCTAAACGTTCTGCCTATAGCGTTGCTTAATCAAATAGAACAATTTCAGATAAACTAAGAGTAACAAAATATTGCTTTGATTCAAAGGGAAACACCACCAATTCACCATTAACATAATATTTATAGAGGCTACACAAAAGACAAGGCAAAATGCAGGACACCATGTGTATGATACAATGTCAAAGAGACGCTTAGTGATGTGGTGGTGGTAGGGAGGCTGAGACTTTGGGAGGGCACTGGTAGCACTTTGCAAACAACCCAAAAGTGTCAACTTGCCTGATGAAGTTGGTCATGCTAGCCCACCCTCCGAATCCAAACCCGACTACGAGCACCCACACTACGATGAATGCGTTCACCACGTACATGCCTGTCCAGCTCGGGAGGAAGAATGGAAGCTTCTCTGCCGCATTCTGCCCACACGAAAATCACACAATTGTACTTTGGTTAGTAATGCAATCTCCAATGTTGTCTGATGAAATGAGTTGTAGACATAATGTGCTAGGTTACCTCGTCTACGAGGCCTCGTGCACGCGCACATACATACACATACATATATAGCGATCTAATGGGGAGTTTAGGGTCGAGGCATTACCTGGCGAGCAGAGGCGGATTTGAAGGTGAGCATATGAGCTAAGGCGGGTATGATGTAGACGGTGAAGCTGACCAAAAGAGCGCCAACGGCTGAATTAATGGGACCGAAGAAAGGAAATATGATGGCCAAGAACCAAATAGGTATCACCACAGGCAACCTGGCAATTGCCCTCAAACATATACTCTTGGTGTCATGCATTCCAATTACTTTCTCCCACACGAAATACAATGGCGTACAAGCAAACCCGAATGTGATGAACTGCATATGCCAACCACATGGAAAAATCACATCACCACAATTGAAATGTTTCAAATTCGAAATCATGGCTCCGAAAGTTCAAACTGAAAGTAGCAATGGAAGCTTAGGCAGTACCAACTTTCGAAAAGTTATATTAGTAGAGTGCCGAAACAGCTAGGAAAAATCAACATGTACAAGTAATTAGAGTCATCAGGATCATCACCTGGTGAATGAGCATCAATGTGACACCCGCATCGCGCCACTTAGTCCGGGGAAGGAGCGAGAAGGCATTCGAGTGTGTGAGGAGCTGGTCGCCAAACGCCCAGTACACAGCAGTTGCAGATGGAAGGGTTAGAGTGAACACATAAAGGGTAGCAAACAGATAGACATACTTAAACTTCTGAGGCTTCCACATTGCGTGCATGATTTCCCTGCAAACAATAACATCAATACATAAAGTTTACTAAAATTTAACTATATGATTAAGAATACATATGTGCAATCAGTGACACAGTCAAAAAATAACCACCAAGCCCTATTCCACTAAGTGGGTCGGCTTTATGAATATTAGAACGTCACAGATTATTCCACTTATATGAACGTTACCATTCATTGTCTCTCAGTTTCTACATTGTCGGAAAACATCCTGAGTTCGAATCTCAGGTCAATAATTGTTAATTAAAAAACAAATATTCTCACTTATATGTCATTTTCATTTCCCTTTCGTGATATTCACTTCTCTCACCAACCCATTAATGGCAATAAAAAGCTGCATAATATTGAATTCCACTTCGCAAAAAAGCCCTTTTGAAAACAGAGTAAGAAAATAAAAATAAAAATACGTAAAGAAGAAGAAACATCATGATTAAATCACTTCAAAAATTAAAACTTCAATAACACTTTAAATAAAGCCTCACACAGTGACGGCGTGGCCGCCGAAAGTGTAGAGAATGTTGGTGGCGCCGGTGAAATATAAGACCAGTTTATCTGGTCCTGAGTGTTTCACACCCTCAACCTGTAAAACAAGGTCAAAATCAACGGCGGATAAAAGAACAAAGAGATAACCCGATGAGCAATCAGGACCGTTGATCGAGTAAATAATAATTAATTTAATTTTTTACCTGGCCATGAACAATGGCTGCAATGGTCATGTACCAGGCAGTGTAGGTGGTCATCCCAAGCCCCAAAAAGGACCAAATTCTGTAGTTGTGGAAGGAAGGGATGAAGACTGTGGTGGCACAACATGCCCCAAATATGTAGGTCCACGTCCTCTTGTCCAGATGGTCATTTACGTAGTATATGTTGCTGCATAATCAAGCATTAATCATCAACACAACTTATTAATTAAGTATTAATCAAGCAAAATAAAATGAAAAATGCGCACAAATATAACTTGTTACGAATTTTTAGTCAAAAGTAGAACTCGATGACACTAAACAGACAATGACCCTTTTGAACTCTACTTTTATTCCATACACTATCTCCCAAAAAAACCATGTTTCAACTTTATTTTATAAAATGATAAAATTGAAAGAAAAAAAAAACGTAGTGTTAAAACGGAAAATCGCTCAAACATAACCAGTTAAAGACTTTTCATCAATATGGAAATGAGGACACTAAACAGACAGTAAACCGTGTATAACCCACGTTTAGTGTTGTTAATTTTTTATTAGAAACTTGTAACCGGTTTTATTTGCGCAATTAAAAATGACATACCTTGCACAACCTATAAGCTGGATGACAGATCCAAAGAGGAGGAAAGTGCAGTTGAAGGCCAATCCAACGGCTTTCCAGTAAGGACCCAGCAAACCATCCAACACTTCGAACCACTGCTCAAAAAAATTCCACAGAACATAATCAGATGAAGAACTTTCTCTTCTGAACAGAAAATTGTGTAAAAAAATGGTTTTTGCATCGTGGAAAATAATTACCTGGATGACATGGTTCTTGAAGCTGACATTTTCCTTTTCTTTTCGGCTTCGATATTCGACGTAGAGAATGCTGATCAGATAAGCGGTCCAGCTCCCCATGATTCCGTAGAAGACCTGGAATATGATTCCCGAGAGCATCCCCAGTTGGGAGAAAGAGTAGGGCAGAGTCAGCAGAACCTGAGCAACCTGTTCTTGTGTGGACCGAAACAGAGCACAACAGAACACAACAGGACGATGACAACGTTAGATTATCAGAATTTGTGTCTGAAAATGTGAATTTTGAGGTGGGTTTTTGGTAAATGTTTGACCTGGTTCGATGCGCAGCTGAACCAGGCGTCGTAGACGGATCCGCCATGCCAGAGGAAGCTTCTGAGGTTAAAATCAGAGTTTTGATCTGCTGCGTGTTCTTCTTCTTCCTCCCTGTCAACAGTCTGGTTGAAGGTTATGGCTTCCTCTGATTGCTTCTGTGCTGCCATTGCTGACGGATTATATGATCTGAAACAATTATCATACAGATTAAACCAGGAGATTAAGAACTAATCACTCAAATAATCAAAACCCAGAAGGCAAACAAGAGGAAAGTGAGAGAAAAAGATACTAAACTCAACTCAAATTAAAAAATCTGATTTTCTTTTGGGAGATGGAAATGTGTGAAGAGGAAGAGAGTTTGTTAGGGACTTATAATGGAAGCTTTTATCGGGATTTAATAAAATGTGAGACTCGGTTACTTCCTTTAACTCCTCACACTCTAGAGAGAGAGAGAGAGAGAGAGAGTGTGATTTATCTCGTTTTGGTCTTTGAATGAATGAAAAGAAAGCAGAGGAGCATGCAATTGCAGTAGCACTTGGGTTGGCCGTTGCAGAGAGTTATTAATTTCTGAAAACTTCCAAAGGTTGGAACTTTAAAAAATAAAGATGTAGACTTTAAGACTCGTGTCAGACGCAGCCGAATTTCACCCTCTCTCCCCCCGAATTTGGCACAATCTGTGGCAGCAGCCAAAGATGATTCTGTGAGAAACACAAGAAAAGAAGGGGAAGAAAAGGGAAGTTTGTTTAGAGGTGGTGAGTGTTGTTTTCTGGGGATTTTGATTCCTGGGTTTTGAGAGAATAGAGAGAGATCTGACAAAAAGGACGCACCTGAGTAGGAAACGAGTTGCAGAAAGACCACTACTTTTACATATAAGAAAAATATAACACAATTTTATATTATATTTCAGAAGAAATTGAGAAGACAGTAGAACAAATGAACAATGTAATTACCAGAGCATGAACCCTTTTTCTTCTCGGTTTCTCTGTCTCTGTGTACTGTGTTTCTGTCAACTGTTGTAGAGAAGTTACCTTCTATCAGTGAACCTCTCTCTCTCTTTCTCTCTCTCTCTCTCCTCTGTGTGTGTGGGAAATATTGTAGTGGTTTTATAATGGCAGAAATGGAGGTTGGTGGACAGATAAAACTTGGATGATTGTCTCTACTAAATCCAGCTTCAGTCTTTTGTGTCAAATAACTCCTTTTTGTGTCTCATGTTGCACAATTTTATGGCAGATTTTATTACAGTACACTCTTATTTTCTTTTTCTTTCTGCATCTCTAATATTGTTTTTATTGCTGGATTTTTCTTTAATTTATTCGTTAGAAATGTTAGACGAAAAAAATAGGTAAAGAAAAAACTGAGTATGAAAATCGCTTCCTTCTTCAATATGGTAATTACACTATAAATATATTATAATTTGTTTTACTGTTGGGTTTGTTTAGAATGTCAATTAGAATTGCAGGTCTATGTATTTAAACCCCTTGTAATTATTAATTTGACATAATTTGAAATTGATATTTACATACACATATGTCAAATTGTCACGTTACACGTTGTATCCACGTCTTGAAAGCGAAATATTTCTACATATGATGGAAATCCAAGTATCCTAGCACATCTCCTCTAATTAACTTCAAACCCAAGGTGATTATAATCATTCATCTTATCTTATACTCTTAAGAAAACTCTATGTTTTCATCATGAAGAGTGAAGAATACTTACAAAATTACTTATTTCCACTACATTACACTTAAGAGCTAGTAGTTAATTAGTACCTACCCTAGGTCTTTGTTATATTTCTTGAATATATTCTTACTAAATCATCTATTATAATAATATTATAATACGAGTGGTTAATAGTATATGACTCTCATTCCACGAATTAAACGTACGTTGTGGATGATAAGTTAATGACTCCCAGAGCTATTACCGACCGAGTCATTTGATTGATTAAGTTAAGTCTTCTTGACTAGTTTCGAATCTTTCAACCTTTCGATGATCGTTAAAAAATGACTTGTTATGGACTTATACAGTCCCATAACGTGAATGAGTTGGTTACATATTCGCAAAAGAACAGATTTATTTATTTGTAACATGAGTTTGAAGAGATCTGATGATTGAAATTTTGTGGAGAAAGTCTCGTTCTTTAAGGAATTTGGTGAACAACTCTTTTAACATGCAGTCAAAAGTAAGCAAAATCAAATCTTTAAATGAAGACTTTAATCTCTATCAAAATCACCATTAACGTCTACTAATTTCCTTTTTATCATTAGAGATTAGATAATAAACATGCTTATAGTGGGTGGAGGGGCCTCCTTCTCACTAGGTTCTTCGTCTTTTTACTTAGCTTTTCCATAATATGCTCTCTGTCTCTCTTTTCTCAATTATCTCACTCTGACTCATAATTCATGCTAACTAATTATTTTTTCTTTTTCTTTTTTATTCAAAAATAGAGATCAACTGGTAGTTTCGTCATGTCAGTCCATTCTTTAAAAGGCCAGAAAGACTCACACAGGCATTTCAACATTTTCCTAGTCACCAACGTGTGATTCACTATAACCAGGAATTGAACATAGAACGCGTTGTATTAAATACAACCTGAAATTCGTCGTCAACCACTAAATCATCTCGTGATGGTTTTATGCTAATTACTTCATTAATTAAAATTTGCATGGCTCACCACCTTAATTATTCATTTAGTTTAATTTTTTGGGACATCATCCTAACCTAATAGTGCCTATCGAATCGATTGTATGGACAAATTTGCATCTCTCTCTCTCTCTCTCAGCCGTTTTAAAGTAACCCATGAGATTAAGAGAATCATTAGGTAGAGGTAATCTAGCTAGTTCTTGTTGAGTTATCAAAGTAACCCTACCACGTTTACCTTTTGTGAATACTAAAAGTATATATTATGCATCACGCATGCCGGCGCCCAACCCTAAACAAAATTAATTTTGGGATTAGTGAGAGAATTAAGATAATGATTAAAAAACATTAAACAGTAAAGCTAGACCTGTAGTACACGTACAAACGCATAATTATAAAAAGTATTTGAATCCTTATGTATAAGGAGCGAGGCAGTGATCTTCAAATAATGATTACACTCAACAAGTATTTCATTCATTTTTTGATAAATTACAAAAAAACTAGCTCAATTATTGGTATCACGACACTTTCATATCTCATTTTTTAAAATTGACAATGTCATACCTAATCTTTCAATTTGTGCCAATGTCAGACCTCCGTCAATTTTTCTATTAATTTCTCAGTTAAGTGCTGACGTGGCCAGATTTTTTATTAAAAAATTAATTAAATATTAAAAACAAAAAAATTCTTTTTTTTTTTTGCATAGACCACCCCTTAGCCCCCTCACCCTTTCTTCCCCATTCCGTCCTCCCCCAACCCAAAACCAGAACCAGAACCACCCTAAACCTAGATCCCACCCGCCCCAACATCTCCCCCCCCCCACACCACCTGCTACAACACCCAAACCCACCACCCCAACCCGCCATCACCAACACCGCCACCAATTTCGTCCTTTTTTTTTCTCCTGAGAACCTCTCCTATTCTCCTCGAATTTTCATCCTCGTCAGTGAAAATGGTTCGGGTCAGATGACCCGTGTCTAGGCAATCGGCTAAGTTGCAGAGAAAGAGAGGATGGTGGTCTCTAGGGCACGGGTATCTGAGAATATGAGGAAAACGCCACAAAGTTGCGAGCTTGATTTCAGAGCTCCAAAAACCCACTTCGGCGAAGACTCAATTGACGACCAGGTAGTCGAGAATCGATAGAATCAGGTGATAGAGCTCCACTTTAATGGCAGAGATCGAGGACTGTTGCGAGAGCTGGTGGTAGAGGTGGTAATTCTCGGGCTGTCTTCGCTGGTTGGCGAGTTCGAAAAGGGTGGGTCGTCGACGAGTTGGGTCGAGGAGACCCGATCGAGTGAGGCGCTGAGGTAGAGCTTTATAGCGAAAGCTTGAAGAAGTGGGTCTGTGGCTGGTAGCGGTGGCAGGTAGGGGTGGTGGTGGTGGGCTGTTAGTGCAGCAAATGGAAGTGGTGGAGGGGTTGCTGGTGCTGGTGTACCCTAGTTTGCAGAAGGGGCAGGTTAGGGTGGAGCATTACAGGTCGAGTGGGAAGGTTTTCTGGGTTTTGGGATGCAGGGAAAGAGAAGAAAGAAAGGCAAGAGAGAGAGAGAGAGAGAGAGAGAGAGAAAAAAAAAAAGATAAGGGGTGGTCCTATGCAAAAAAATGATTTTTTTTAGTTTTTAATATTTAATTATTATTTTTAATAAAAAATCTGGCCACGTCAGCACTTAACTGAGAAATTAACAGAAAAAATTGACGGATGTCTGACATTGGCACAAATTCGTAAGATGAGGTATGACATTGTCAATTTTAAAAGATGAGGTATGAAAGTGTCGTGACACCAATAGTTGAGGTAATTTTTTGTCATTTACCCTTCATTTTTTCAGTTAAGTAACATCGATGCAGAGAAGAATATATATAATGTTGCACTAATATCTACGCTGTATATAGCAAGAAGATTATGGATTATGGAAAGGCATTTTAGCCAGAATGATTTTTGAAATTGGCATAACTTTACTTTTGTCCTTGAAATTTGAAATCGACAGAAGTGGTTTCTGAGTTTGTCCATCATCAATCATTTTGGCAATCAGTGAAAAATCTCTATTAAATAAGAACCAAATGCCAAAAATACTCTCAATTTAATAAACAATTGGCCTAAATGATTTGACAAATTTTGAGGGTACTTTTATCATTTTGGTCTTATTTAATATAAATTTTTTACTGAATGACTAAAATGATTAACGGTGAACAAACTCATGAACTACTTCTACTGATTTTAAAAGGCAATAACCAAAATGAAAAGTTATGACAATCTCAAAAACTATTTGGACTAAAAAGTCTTCTAGAAACCATTATCTCAAACCACGATAGATAACTAATGTTCCACTTAAGCCACAAGGCCGTCTCTTTAATCTTAAATACACAAAGAAAATTATTCGAATACTTAATGAAAATACAGTCGATTGAGTTATTCGAGTTCTTATATCCTAATAAAGAAAGATAAAATTGTACATACATAGAATTCCTACGACCGTATCGTAGAGAAATCCATGAACTCCCCCCCCCCCCCCCCCCCCCCTCTTCTCTCCTCTCCCATCACTACAATTCTCCAATATTTACAAATTGCACCAGCCACTAACATCTCTAATCATATCAGCATGACAAATTTGGGTGGTGATGAAGTGAGATTATTTTTCAAAACTCATACCCAAGGGAAAAGGTCCAACAATGCCATAATCATCACAAAGGAATTTGTAGGGTACCCCACAAAATAAATTAAAATAATATTTTATTGCAATAAGACTGAAAAGGAAAATATTGGATTTATTGGACCTTTTCCATATCTGCAAAAGGCTCTGTTAGGATTTTCTTAGTTTTTTTGCATTTGTAGACCACATAATATGGAAAACGAACAGTTGATAGTTAGATTTTTTTTTTAAAATTATTTAACCATCAACTGTTATATCTAGTCTATAAAATATGATCTAAAAAATTGATATTTCTAAAATTTTCTTGCAAGTTATTCTTGGTATTTTTCTGTCACTTCTTTTCTCCTCGTAGAATCTGTCTTGATCAAAGCATCCTAGGACAGATTTTTGCACCTATTAAAAAAGGATTTAAAATTTTATAAAAGATCCATTGCACGTATATTTATATTCATACAGTATGTACACAAGTTCGACTTCTCATCTCCCT
Organism: Crataegus laevigata; assembly: GCA_963580275.1. Taxonomy (NCBI): domain Eukaryota; kingdom Viridiplantae; phylum Streptophyta; class Magnoliopsida; order Rosales; family Rosaceae; genus Crataegus; species Crataegus laevigata. The sequence goes on from OY756951.1 coordinate 7,244,337, forward strand.
AGTTTAGTTAGAGAAAAATATTTTACGCAAACATTTTTGTTCGGTATATGTACACTTTGTTTTAAACTGGTCTTTTGATTATCTTTTGCTTTATTCGATACAAATGTCAGCCATATAAATGACATGTTTAGACATTTTTAAAATGACTGAAAACTCTTTTAGAAAAAATATTTTGAAAAAAACACTTTAAGTGCTTTCTGAAAGCGCTTTATGTGCTTCTTGTGAGAAACACTTTCAAATGCTTTTCAAGAATTAACTTGCATTTTTACTAAGGATTAATTTCAAAGACATTTTTATCAAAAACGCTTTCAGCTATTTTAAAAGCGCTTCCAAATGAGTCCAAAAAAATTATGTAAAAATTATTTTTCTATTTAAATTATAGGGTAAATCTCAGTTTACTACTCTCAAGTTTTGTGGTTTTCAACATTTGATATATGAAGTTTTTTTCGTCGTAGAGTTATACCTAAAGTGTTAATTTTGGAATAGTCTTATACATCTGTTAGTCTGGCTGTTAAGTCTCCCGTTAACTGAAGACGTGGCGCTTGTGTGAACAATGACTGGGCGTCACGTGTCATTAAGGGGTCTATGTGAAAATTAAAAATTAAAAAAAAAAAACCCACCCGTCTTCTACCTCCCCCCAACCCCCTCCCTCCCTTCCTTCTTTCCTCTGCAACCCGTACCCTCCATTCTCTCCTCTGCAACCCACACCCACCTCTCCTACCTCACCTCACCCCCGCTCCCTCCCTTCTTTCCTATGCGACCACCAAACCCAACAAAAGCCCACATGAGTTTATGAGGTAATTGACTGTGAAATGGTGTTGAGTTTATGAGATTTTTGATGTGAAGGATCTGTAAAGCAACTGATTTGGAAGAGAAAAGTTTGAGGAGTTGGGATTGACAAAGACAAATCTTTTGGATTTGGATGCAAATGTGTAAGAAAATAGTGACGAGGGAGGGTGGTGCGGGTTGTAGAAGAGAAAAGGGAGGGTACGGATTGCAGAGGAAAGATGGGAGGGATAGGGTTAGGGGGAGGTGGAAGATGGGTGGTTTTTTTTTTTTTTTTTCGTGTGGACTCCTTAATGACACGTAGCGTTCAGTAATTGTCTACATAAGCTTCACGTCATCAGTTAACGAGAGACTTAACAGCCAGACTAACGGATGTATGATACTGTCCCAAAATTAACATTTTAAGTATGACTCTGAAATAAATAAAAAAAAACTTTATATATTAAATGTTGAGAACCACAAAACTTAAGGATCGTAAACTGAGATTTACTCTAAATTATAATACCGCTCGAATGAGAAAAATGTCTAACCACTTGTTGGAAATTAATTATTAATGTAGGACCAAAATCTATGAATGCTGACTAGAACATTCATCATTTCTAATCACATTCCAAAGTGCCTCACCGGGCCACACCAAAATCCATCGGCTCAATCAAGAGTGCAAAACACAACATTTTAATATATTATCAATCATTAATTTGATGGAGTGATGCTGTTAAATGTTTTCATTTTTTTTAAAACGACTAGTTAACGGCTTAGTCACAATAGTTTATTTTTTTAGGGATTAAAAAGACTCACAAAAACATTTTAGTCCATTCCTGGTTACCATTATATGATTTACATAACGTTCTGAATCGAACTCAAGACATAACGTATAAAATATGGACTTGAAATTCGTCATCAATCGTTGGGTCATTCTTTTTTGTTTAATGCTGCTGAATGTTTAATTAATTATACAAGCATCTTCTTCAAGTTTTTGTGGCTTATGGCTAATCATTGACTCTGAATCAGCATGAAAATTTAGTAATGACTCGTTTGGATGTAATATGATTTGGGCGTTTGGTCCACCGATTTTTTCTACTTTATTTGCATGAATGATAATTATTATTAGGCTAAATATAAGCATTAATTAGTGATAAGTAACATTAGTAATTGTATTAACGAGTCCCTTGTAAGTTTCATGCACTTACGTAAGTTAATCTTATGCTCTACGTAAATTTTGGATCATTAAAACATGCATGTATGGTTCTTTTCGTCAACTCCCTCAGAATTTTTGTTAAAACGAGTCATGTGTCATGTACTTGAGACTGAATCAAATGGGCAAATTTGAAAAACCAAATGCGAAAATTGTAGTAGTTGTCCCTCAATTTTAACCCATTGGAGTAATGGTCTCCCGACTCTAGTCCAATTTGTGTAATGCTCCTTCAACTTTAATTCAACTGTTGCAATGGTCCCTCAAGTTCAAATCAACTTTAACTATTGCTCTAATTAAATTAAAATTAAAATATCATTACTACTATTTTCTCTAGGTAAGAAATTTCAAGTTCGAAATTTTATCTCTCTGTTTATAAGAACAAAACATGCAAAGTAAACAGAATTAAACAGTTGTATTCGAAACCAAACCAAAACTTTTATCTCTTAGTTATGCAACAAAATCATGGAAAGATCAAAGATTACATCAAATTAGGTATAGAGTGGAAATCAGAGTAGGCAAAAACATCAAAATGGTTCAACTCAAAATCATACTAAATAAGACCAAATAACTGCCTTTTTAAGGTCCTCATTTTAAGGACATGTGAAGTCATTTTTTATATGAGCCCTCAGATTAATCATATAATAGATTAAGCTATCAACTTAAATAATTCATATTACACCGAATCATAATAATTATGCAAAGTGATTAAATTTTAAAAAAAATATCTTGTAAAACCTTTTTATCTTCTTCCCCTACCATTTCTCTTCCCTATATCCCTTTCCTTTCCCCGTCTCTCTCTCGATTGTTCACTCCCCTTCTATCCTCCTGTGTTTTTTGTTTTTGTTCATTTGCGTATGAAAAAGGGAGAGGGAGCTATTTCAAAATTTTCACCATCGCCGAAAATTTCACATGAAAAAAGAATTAACACATTGAAGAAGAAGGGAATCCTAATTTTCGAAACCACACTATCTCAATTTTTTTGGTGCTTGGTAACTAGCTGGGTTTGAATATTATTGATTTAAAAAATGGATGAAATTGGATGTGTAAAGTTACTAGGTAAATGCAATTGGATTTGCTAGGTTTATATATTCAATGAGGAGACTAGGTTTTGCAGATAAAAGATATTCGATATGACGTTAAACCTTATTCTCACTACTTATTTATTTTGTTTTTTGTTTTGTTTGCGTGTAACAAGAATGATTTAAGTTGATAGCTTAATTTACTGAAAAATTAATCTGACAACTCATACAAAAAGGACCTTACGAGAGAAGCCTCTCAATAAGACTATCATCTCCTACATGTCCCATTGTCCACAACCACCAAATCCATCCTTTTCAACTTTGCAATTTCTTTCTTGCTCCACACTTTACACTACAACATCATGCATATATGACGGAGTTTATCTCTGTGTCCGCTGAGGAGGTAATATCTAATTACTGTTGACCGTATCAGAGCGAAGATTCTGCTGTATTGGAGAACCATCAGCCTACTGCTCTAGCAGTGTCAAATTCCACGGACCATGTGTTAGTTTGCACAAGTCTTTTCAAAGGGCACCTTCCACCACCTGCCCAATCTTATATGAAATATATCATGGACTTGGAGACTTGAATTTTGGATTTTTGTCTGCCACAAATGGCTCCCGTCGTTTTTGCATCCATTTAAGTTTTTAACGCTCACAGAAACCGTGCTGCAACGTTAACTCACTTATTTGTGTCCCTTTCCCGATTTCTGAACTCTCATTTGCGTGCTCTAACTTCCGTTACTCTTCCCACTACAGCAAAACCGCAATCAAATTTTTGGGCACGGTTGTCTGGCATTTGCATTGCATAAGGCATCACACTCACAGGTCGACACTCTTGATGAGATGGACGACGCACCGTTATCTTACTGTGAGTGTGTCGCCTTATGCATTAACAGTAATTAAGATATTTGTAATTAAAACATTGATTAGAAACACAATCACAATGTAGCAGAACATGTGTGTGGGGCGCAAGCACAGGGTTACAAGGCCAAAACTCCCAATTTTAACAATCAAGTAGGTTTTAAACTGAACCTAGGACTCGTGCAAGAAGCACTTATGCTCATAAGTGTTACTCAAATGTTTTTCTAGTATGGGTGGTATTAAAAACGCTTCTATGAGCTAGAAACACTTTCGATTTTTCTAGCATACATAATCAGAAGTGCTTTATTGTCATTTTTGCAATATGTGGGACATGACTTGGACTAAAGCCTGGAACATTATTGCAGGTCCTGCCTTGACTTAGCAGTGTACCGAGTAGCAGCATGAACCCATTTGATAAGTATAAAAGGTGGGTGGGGGAGTTATAGTTCCACTTCCAACCCCAAATTTCCAATGTTTTGGTATAAATGGTTGGTACAATCAATCTTATCGCTTTAACTCAGATACGTAAAATTGTAGCTTTATAGTCACATGTGGAGTTAGGTTGGTGGGCCTTCAAAGAGATTGTCAACTATTTTTGATCGGGCGCGTAAGACATACAACCAGTCACAAGACAGATTATCGATTTAATTTGAAAATATTTCCGTTTATCTTGGGCAACAAAAACGAAAAGTAATAAGAGAAATTTTTTATTTTTCATTTTCAAACAAACATGGCAAAGCTGTTTCAGTTGATACAGAGATGCATAACATATTGCTCAATGAATTAAGTTCTAACCGTATATGCTACAACGAATGGTAATTCTTGTACAAGCGACACTTGAGAATCGAAAAATGGGCATACCGGATGCCCACCAAGTATACAGAACAAAGAACCCTAGATTTACCTTCAATACTCCAACTTCGTAAAAAATAACCACATGCGGAGTTGAATAACCCTAATAACCCATCAGGAAGAATCCTATATCCGAGTTTTCAGTTTTCGGTATTTAAGCCACAAAGAAGATGAAGACCATCAGGAAAAATATCAAAATGGCAAAGATCTTGATCATAAGCCACCTGTTTGATGATATTCGGGTGAGATTCCTTAGTAAAGCGCCGTGTGCACCCTCAACATTTGACAATGATTCTTCCATGTTGTCGTCAATCCTGCTCACACCAACAAGCCAGATTCAGGACAACATACCATGAACGAGCCTATGAAAAGTGCATCTAGCATTAGTGATGGCTTCAAACACACACTAGTTGATGGTTCCGCAAGCAAAAAGAGAAAACCTGATAGCGAGTTCCCCTTGATGTGCAACCATGGTAGCCAAATGTGTGAAGATCCCACTCAGTTCGGTAATTGTAGATTCTACATTGTGAAGAGCAACAGCCCGGCTTTGTGTATAATCTTGTTGCTGTGGAACTACCTGCTGTAACATGGACATTTCCATCTGCTGCGATGGAGGATTATCTGCAGCTAACCTTCGTCTGACTTGGCAACGTTTAAAATAAGCAGTTAATTTCCATCAACATGTATCTATAAATATATCTTCAGAAAACCAAATCAATTTAACACTGTACTTTTGGAACTTAACAAAATCTTCAATATCAGAAATTCAGAACAGAGAAAATTTACTTGCATGACACAACTACTACGAGTCCTATCCTAGTGGCTGCTCTACACATAATTTATGGATTTTTGTTAATTGAGCAATCATCCAAGTGGACAAAGACCAGATGCTGCCTTCTTAGATGCTATCCGGAAGTAAAGGAGAAAACGTTGCACTTCTAAAAAGAAAGAAGATAGCTGAAACTATAGGTGATAGTCTTCAGTAGCAGATTTGGCAGCCACACGTACATCTACTCTGTAATTATGGAGGACCAGAGAAAAAAAGGAGAGGCTAGATCTATGACTCCTACAAGTACTTCAGGCATGAAGACATGATGAAAGAAAAAAAATACTGCGAGGAAGTGAGTTTATCATATTTATAGTTGGAAGTATATGAAGTTCATATGCAAGCATGATGTATGTAGCAGTGTTCCAGTGGTATTTGTCCGGAAATGACCAAAAGAGATGAATAAGAAATTTCAAATTTTTTTTTTTTCTGGAGCCAACATACCTCAGTTGGTTGCCAGCTTGAACATCCTTCGATGGCAATCTGGAGAGAGAGAGAGAAAGAGAGAAAGACAAGAAACAATGAATAAATTACCGGCACCAGAACAGTGGAAGGCCTACCATCGGAACATATACAGACTTCAATATTAGTTGATTTTTAATAAGAAATACTCACGGTGATGCTTGCAAATTGCTAGGTGCCCTGGAGGGAGTTGACCAGGGAGCAGGTGCGGTCACAGTTTTTGCAGGATTCCGAAAAGGGTTTTCTCTTGATGCATTTGTGGAAAATATCTGCTTCCTGTTCTCGTGAGCCTTGATGTTCTGAGGGTACAAAAATCATAGAACCGTAAGGAAACAATAAGACATATGGACTGTGTAGAATTAAAAAGGCGCACTAACCTCTGTTCTAATGGTTAACACATCTTGAAGCTGTTTGGTTGCCCCCATAAGTTTGCTTTTCAAGTCGTCACAAACGGCTGTTGAATGAACAACCTTATCCTGGGAATAACTTCCATCAGCTATTTCCATGTTTTGAATGGTTTGCAAATCCGTGAGAGCCACATTCAGTGTTGTAATGTCATTCTTCACCAAAACAGTTAATTCCTGGATTTCCGTAGTCGGGTCATCGAACATAGATGACCTCTTCGCCACTGCAGATTAACGCACAGCAAGCACAATAGTTAGGTCGACATAACCACCCCCAGCCAATAAAGTTCCGAAGTGATTCCAAACCCAATAGCAAAATAAATTTCACCAATTACAATACTGAGGTCTCATTTGGGATTGCTTCTAGAGGAAGTGCTTGTACTCATAAGCACTTCTGCTAGAAGTGCTTCCATTAGAAACTTGTTGAAAATTTTATTAAATATTCAAGGGAAGTGCTTCCTGAATAAGCGCCGTTCAGGGGCTTCTCCAGAAAGAGCTTCTATGACCAAGAAGCACTTCTAACCCCTTCCAGAAGCAATCCCAGGCCCTGAGTTTTCTAAGCAATTTTTTTGGCAAGATTATTCTTCAAACGCAGTACATTCAGTTTGAAAACTCAATCAAAAATCTGATCAAATGATTCATATATGATACTTAATCAGCAATCAATCCCTGAAAGCATTTCAAAGCTCTAAAACCTTAGCTCATACCAAGATCTAAACTTTCCTACAGCTAGTCGGTTTGATGTTCTTGAACAATGCTTAGCTGAATTCTTAACAGTTAAAAGTAAACTAATGCATCAAATTCCAACTTAAATAGTTAAATTTTGCAACTTTCCTACATTTTCTCGGCAACCAAACAGCTAGGAATGAAATCATAAATATTTAATAGCGGAAATAAAAGGAGAGGTGGAAACGGAAAATACACTGGGCGAGCCGTGCGATCTTCTGAGAGGTTTCCTGGATCCCCAACCCGATCCGGGAGGCCTTCTTGTTGAACTCAGATCCAGAAGAGGCGGGTCCGGGAGATTTGGAGGGAGATGAGGAATTCTGCGCTTGATCAACGGCTGCGATTCCTCCGATTTTCTGGAGGGTCTGGGAGAGTGATCGGAACTCGGAGGTCCGATCACGGTACGTGGAGGCCATTGGGAACACCAAGCCTCGGATGAAATTTGGTTGTGAGAGAGGGCGATATACGTTAACGTTAACCTGCGAACCGGAGCTCGGCAGAGATGGCTTCCTACAAGAGCTTGGAGCTGGGTCCCTTGACGTTCTATGGCCAATGAACTTCAGCCATGTCATCACTCATTCCTATATTTCACTCAAATATTTAATTGAAGAAATTCATTAACGAAAAGGTAATCTCCAACCGACCTGGCCAAATGGCCATATGGCTAAAAAGCTCAGAATGACACGAAAATCGTCTCTAACTGAGGACCAGGTTAAAAAACTTGTGGGCCCCACTAGGCCTAAACTCCCAAATTAGGAGCGAGTTGGCCATTTTCAGCTAACCAGCCAGCCCTCCTGCGCCAGAATGTCAAGCTTGACATTTTGCTAGCCCTTCAGCTCCACAATATCAAGTTTGACATTTTGCTAGCCTTCCAGCTCATCCCATTTGAATGACAACGGCTGCCTATCGTCAGCATAACCCCAGCTAGCAACGACTAGCTAATGTCATGCTATCGTCAGGTTAGGACTTTGAATTTTTTTTTGGGGACGAATTAAAAAAATTAATTTTTTTCCCATAAATACCTAAACCATTCATACAACATTGAAAGCTGAAGATAAAAAGTGCCACGTAGGCAGGGGCGGATCCACAGTGGGGTCAAAGGGGTCGCACGACCTCTTGGACGCCATGGAATTAACGTACTGAGTCCCTTGAAGCTGTTGGTGCGACCCCTTGGAGCTGCCGGAGCCGTGGTGCGACATGGTGGAGCTGCACTCCACCTGTTCGATGAAAGGCCCGAAAGAACCCAGCGCAAGGTTGAAGACGAAGGGCCGAAGGCTGGCGCGCGGAAAAAATTTAAAGCACCTGGGCAAAACGACGTCGTTTTGGCCCAGGGAAATTTTTTTAAATGACCTGGCCAAAACGACGTCGTTTTGGGCCAGGTCTGAACAAAAACAAAATACCCAGCGTGTCCTGGGCAGGTCTGAACAAAAAACAAATTCCCAGCGTGTCCCCAATCCCCCCCCCCTTATGCACAGCAGCACATCCATTCCTCTAAAAGAAAAAACCCAATTTTCTTTTGTATATGTAGAATATATTTGATTTAATTGAAATTCAATTCATATTTATTTTGATTAAATTGATGGTTTGTTTATATTGTGAGTTTTTATTTTCATTATTTTGTATATGTAGAATATATTTAATTTAATTGAAACCTAATTCATATTTATTTTGATTATATTGGTGGTTTGATTATATTGTGAGTTTTTATTTTGATTATTTTGTATATGTAGAATATATTTGATTTAATTGAAATTCAATTCATATTTATTTTGATAAGTGTGTTTCTTTGTTAAGCATTCATATGGGAGCAATCTTGAAACATGTTAGTTACCACGCAAATGAGGCATTAACAAGTGTGCAATATGCCTTTCTAAATGACTTCAGGCCTACTAAGACTCGATGAAATGACAATATGCATTAAAAAAAATTTGCGCGCTACGCGCGCTTTTTTCTTACTGACCCCTCAAACATTATTTCCTGGATCCGCCACTGCACGTAGGTATGTGCACAACCAATTACATCTCGACACGTGGCACTCGAAATTTTATCCGAAAAATTATTAAGATTACATTAAGATAAGAAATCTGGAGAGTTACTCACTTTAGCGACATGTGTCACTCAAAATCTTATCTGAAAAATTATTGAGATTACATAAAGATAAGAAATCTTGAGAGTTATTCACGTCAGCAACACATGTTACTCGAAATCTTATTCAAAAAATTATTGAGATTATATAACGAAAAGAAATCCGGAGGCTTATTCATTTGGTGACAAGTGGCATGCAAAATATGTTCAATTTTTTTATTTTAATATAGTACTTTAATTTAATTAATCATATTAATTTATTTAAAATAATAAATTATGTTTGGCCTATGGCCCTTTGGTCCTTTTGGTTGGAGATGGTTTTTTGTCAAATGACTATGTTTGGCCTATAACCCTTTGCCTCCCTCAGTTGGAAATGATATAAAATATGGCATAACACTATTCATTAATGTGACAACCCGTCCCGGGATTTTTAATTTGACGTTGTGAAATGACAATTATGCCCTCACGAGAATTTTGTACGTGTAGATGTGTATGTGAGGATGGCCAATAGTGAACTGCCCTCAATTATTGGGGCTAATCAGATCATTTAGGATCCCTTATTTCTGATGGGAGATGGACCACACACACACACAACTAACTTATGTCTCTCTCTCTTTCCCGTAGCTCTCTCTCTCCCCCTCGCAGATTCTCTCACTATCTCTCTCTTCTCTTTGGTACGGACACAACCATTTAACCCCTAAAACTCCATAGATCAACGTAACCAAGAACACCATTCAACTCCTGAGGTCCTTGCGAGCACAGTGACATCGATTTCAGGTACTAACTCCATTGTTTTCACGTCGAAAGCTCAAGCACAGTTTTTGTCACTATTCATGAAGTTTTTACTGGTTGTGTTTTAGGGGAAAATAAGATCACCACGAGCCTTAGAAGGTCCCCACGAACCTCGGAGACCATCATTTGCTCGAGTTGGACGTCGGGATAGCCCAGTTCGAACTTGGCCGATTTTGAAGAAATTTCATGTCGTGATTTCAGACATCTTTGAAGTGTTTTGAAGGTATAATCGAGAGAGAAAACTCGAGTTGCAGGTTTTTCTGGAGAGCTGAGGTTGAAGACGACACATGCTGCGCGTGGGGGCGCGTTGCACTGTGCCCTGGCAGGCATGTGGGCTCGAGAAAAATTATTTTAAAAATATGTTGACGTTCGTAACGTCGTGTAGGTCGCGTTGATATATTCGTATACCAAAATTGAGCTATGTATGAGAAGTTATTTCCGTAGTTATGTTTATGTGCTTAAATAACGTATTTTTAGTAATTTCTCATATAGGTGAGACTTATTCCGAGGACGAGCGTAGCCAGGCTAGACGTGGGGGCTACAACCCGACGACCTATCAATGAGTGGGCAGCTATTTTTCGTATATACCTATATATTACTATTTTTCCCAGAAAATGAAAATGAACGTTTATGTGATTTGAGATGCCATGCAAAGTATTCATATATTATATTAATGCATTAGTGATTGCATATATGTATGATGGTGCTGCGGACGCACAGGTAAGTGTCAGGTACGTTTAATTATTGTTATGTTGAGAATGAAATGATGTGATGTGATTAAAGCTCATATACCTACACATTGATATTAGTGCTCCCGCCCAGAGATAGGGGCATAGTCTTTCACGTGTTGTTCACCTCCCGCACCACATGCTCGCCTTGGATCCAAGTTAGGTGCACAGTCCTGTCGTATAGACCACTATAAGTGTGTTCGACTCGTAGGTGACCCGCGAATCCTTCGCACAATCTTCACGTGATTGTAGCACTAGAGCATACTTATATATATTCAGTGATGATGAGTAGACCACTAGTGGTGATATTGATATGTGTGCAGGATTGATATACATGATGTGATGAGTTGATTATGAGCTATATATGCAGCTAAGGGCTGAGTTTATTATTGATATTGATTATGAGTTTTATATACGGTCGATGGCCAATATGATTACCTGACATTTGATCACATCCACAGATTTATGATTGAGATTTAGTTATGATGCTTTGGCATGGCATACATACTCTTTTCCAGCATGATTTTGAGAAATATATATACGAGTATCTACTTTGATTTTGGGAATTTATACAGGTTTTACGGAGAGGGGTTATACTTTTGAGAAAAGAATGATTTTGAAAAGATTTGTTTTGCTAACCCACTCAATTTTTTTTTCCGCCCCTCCAGGTTCTAAGTAGCTTGAGTACCTTTGGTGGCTAGCGAGGATCATTCGGCAGTTCTGACAGAATTCGTATTTAATGATTCATGCTTGACTGCATTTGGACTTAGTACGCTATGGTTCTGTATAAGTACTATAATCTCACTCTAGCACACTATCTCATTTAGGTTGCTAGTGGATTGGTTTTAATTAGTTCGTATTCTGATATTAAATCTTGCTTCCGCACTGTGCACATGGTTACGTCACGCTCACGTGACGGCCAGCATGCCCCACTTTCAGGTCAGGGTGTGTCAATTAAAATATAATTTATTGTAGGGTTAAAAGGCTAAAGGAAGTCCTATGGCCATTCTTTGGTTGGAGATGACTGCAGTATTAGGAGATACATCAATATCATCATATGGAACGAACAATACTTGACTACTCGAAGATGAATAGGAATTCCTACTCAAAACTCTTAGTGTTTTAATCACATAACTTTGTACTTATGATCACAACCGTTCATATTATGAATCGCATTGTAAAGATCACCTCTGCAAAAAATAAATTAAAACTAAGGTTGCTTAGTCAATTTATTGTAGCAAATACATAAACGGTTCGTAATGCTTTTACTAATACCGTTCATTTATTTTTAAACAGTTTGATGACTAAACGACCTTAGTTTTAATTGATTTTTGGCAGATGCGATCTTTATAGGGAGATTTATAATATGAACAGTTCTGATTATAAACATGAAATTCCATAAATTGACAATAAACAATTTTGAGAAATTTTTAATATGAGTTCCTACTTATCCTTGAGTAGCCAAGTATTGTTCATATGGAAATGACTCCAATTAAATTGATTCACCAGAAGGGTGAATTATGCTGAAGATGGACTGTCGTGACTTAGCCAGATGGTTCTTTTTAAAGGAACAAAAAAATAGATGAAATTAGTAATCTAAACCGCAGGACTGAGATTAAAGTGAACTATTCGTACTCATGTAAATTATAATACGTACACGTTTATCCTTCTTACTGCTCAAGTTTAACTAAAATTTTTCATTTTTGTTGAATTGATGAGTTGTTGCAATTCTATGGTTTGGGCCTCACATTGCGACTTATGTTTATGCCATGGAATTGCGAGTTTAATAATTGCGAGAACCATATCAAACTCAAGAAATACGCATATCGTACTTGACAATAAAACTCATCCTCTCTAACTCAAAACCTAATGTTAAAGTTTGGCTTCAAACCTCTACTTTAGAATAAAACTCAAAATTTTCCGACTCACTGTAAAAATGTCACTTAAATTTGTAATTTATTGTAGGGCCTTTTATAGGGTAAAGTTTCAACAAACGTTTTGTCACTTGGGCCGGCCCTATCAGCCACGGCCCATCCGGGAGCCATCGGATCCAAAAACCAAAAATAAATAACAACCGTCCGATCTAGGTTTACACAACTGCCAAACCCTTTCCACCTCTCCTCTCCTTCCCTCCACCCCACTATATAACGCTCACTACCAACCATTTTCTACTTCCACCCGCCTCCAAGCTTTCTAGGTTTTCCAGTACATCCAAAACCCTAGGCTCTCAGTAAAAAGAGAGGTTAAAGGGACGGCACCGTCGCTGTCCGCCTTGACAGAGCCGCCGCTTCGTCTTGGCCCTCGGTTTTGGTCTTACTCTCTCACCTCCCAAACCCCCAATTTCCACTAATCTTTCAAACACTTATCGCAATGGCCCCCAAACCCTCCAAGGCCGACAAGAAGATCGCCTACGATTCCAAGCTCTGCTCCCTTCTCGACGAGTATGGCCAGATCCTCATCGTCGCCGCCGACAACGTCGGATCCAAGCAGCTCCAGAACATCCGCAAGGGGCTGCGAGGCGACTCCGTCGTTCTGATGGGGAAGAACACAATGATGAAGCGCTCCGTCAGGATCCATGCGGAGAAGACCGGCAACAGTGCCTTCCTCAATCTCGTCCCCCTACTTGTGGTACGTTTCGCCCCATTTCTGCATACTGATCTGTTCTTTGCACGTTCGTTTTCTGATTTGTGTTGTTTTTGGGTGTTAGGGCAACGTCGGTCTTATTTTCACCAAGGGTGACCTGAAGGAAGTGAGCGAAGAGGTTGCCAAGTACAAGGTAAGCATTATTCAATTTCGGGTTGTTTCGACTTTGTGTTATCAGTTTTTTTTTTGCATGTCAATTGCTGTAAGGATTTATAATGCTAATAATTTTTTACTGGATTTACTGTTTTGCAAATGTGATTAAGTATCGGTTTGTATTGCATTATTTATGAAGTATGCAACATGAAGTGCTAGTTACTGTATTTTAATGCTATCCAGGGTTTTAGGATTTAGACTCTGCCTATGTGTTTTCCGGTTCTATGCTTTATCGACAAATTATGTGTCGTTTTTGTTAAAGTATGTTTAGGGTTTTTTGTTTTTCTTACAAACTTTGATGGCTTTGTTGTGAATTTGTGACGGGGGACATTGATCCGTTCCTAACTTAAAAGTTAACGGAGCAGGTTACTTATGCCTGTAAATTCCAGAAGTTAACGTTGCATATAGATTGCTGTTGGCGTTGATGGTCCTCTCAGCTTTGGTTGGGAGCTCCTCCGTTGACGGTGTTGTCATATCCCATCGCCTTGTGGAGCAGTGTCACTGCCTTTACTATTTGGGCATGGCCATGAGACCTACATTTGTTTTTTTTTTCGAAAAATTATGTTTCTCGAGTATGTCTTTAACAGAAGTTGATTATGTAGAGTTTTAATATTTTACATGGTTATGTTGAGAATTGCCTTGAAAATATGAAATTGCTCGTGCTTGAGCTAAGTTTGCCTCATGATAAATTTTGTTAGTTTTTCAATCAACCCGTTATGTTTATATGTTTCACTACATATGTCTAATGTCTAGCTGTAAGCTGTTTTTAATTGAATAGGTTGGAGCCCCTGCTCGTGTTGGTTTGGTTGCTCCAATTGATGTGGTGGTTCCTCCTGGTAACACTGGTCTTGACCCATCTCAGACCTCTTTCTTCCAGGTGTGTTATAACATTCGTTCACGATATACACTGATCACTCTTTTGGGGATTTTGTAGTTCTGACTCGCATGTTTCACATTTCAGGTTCTCAACATCCCCACCAAGATTAACAAGGGAACTGTCGAAATCATTACCCCTGTTGAACTTATCAAGAAGGGAGACAAGGTTGGCTCTTCTGAGGCTGCCCTCCTTGCAAAGCTTGGAATCAGGCCATTCTCATACGGTCTTGTTGTTGAGATGGTGTACGACAATGGTTCCACCTTCAGCCCAGAGGTGCTTGATCTGACTGAGGATGATCTCATGGTGAAGTTTGCTTCTGGTGTCTCAATGGTCACTTCATTGGCGTTGGCCGTCTCATACCCCACCCTTGCAGCTGCACCACACATGTTCCTCAATGCCTACAAGAACGTGTTGGCAGTGTCTATTGCCACCGAATATTCCTTCCCACAAGCAGAGAAGGTCAAGGAGTTCCTCAAGGTATTGTGCTATTTTTCAACTGTTTGTGGCCCTCTATTCCTCGTCATTGCTCTTTTCTGTTAATTCTTATTGGCAAGTGATTTAATTGTGGGTTAACAATGCAGGACCCGAGCAAGTTTGCTGTTGCTGCAGCCCCCGTTGCTGCTGCTGCTTCCGGAGGTGCTCCAGCGGCTGCTAAGGAAGAAGAGAAGAAGCCCGAGCCGGAAGAGGAATCCGAAGAGGAAATGGGTTTCAGTTTGTTTGATGATTAAGTAGCTATGGTTCATTGTCGAACTAGAGGATATTGAAATTTACGTTTGCGTTGTTTAGGTATTGCGGGCACTATCTTGTTTTGTTTTTTTTATCGGATACAATTTCATAGCATTAATGTGTTGGATATTTTGTTTAAGATAATGGTTTTTCAGTTTTTGTTAATCGTGTTTAGTGCTTTTCGGAAAATCATTTGGTAATGCGTCTTGCATTTGGGCTCCAGCCGCACAGGCCCCGGTATGTGTGTCAATTTTGTTGGGCCTTGGTTTTGTAAAGTTGTTGATGTTAAACATTCATCAGCAATGGGCTTGATCATGAGGAACATGGATTCATGTCTTAAGATTAATACTTTACAAGCACAAGAAGCAGTTTTAAGATTAAATGTCGTCCGTAGAAGCTGTAGAAAAAATGCGAATTAATGCCGGTTGTTTACTTCGCATAGCAGATATTTTTTTGCATCTATATTGCTTTTGGTAAATTGGCAAGAATAATGCCCCAAGTCCATATTTACAGCCATTTTAGCCAGAATGGTACTTAACATCGGCATAATTTTTTACTTTGGTTATTGAGATTTGAAATTGATAGAAGTAGTATTGAATTTGTCTATTATCAATTATTTTAGTTATTTTAAAAAAAAAGGACGAAAATGACAAAATATTTTCAATTTAATAACAATAATCTAAAATAACTCGACAAAAATTAAAGATATTTTTGTTTATTTATTCTTATTTAATAGAGATTTTTTCACGGAGTGATACGATTAGTGCGGGACTCTTATGGGCTAACTTGATAAAAACAAGGTCCACATGGAAATTTGGTTTCCTAAACCGATGCTTTGTGCTGCACAATTTCATCTACATTGTCAGCGTAGGATAGGTCACATATGACACATTAATTTAATAAAAGTGAGGCTTTTTGGTCAAAATGATCCCTAAAATTTGTATAACACATCACTTTAGTCCTTGAGATTTGAAATCAATAGAAGTAGTACCTGAGATTGTCCACTCATCAATCATTTTGGTCATTCCGTGCAAAATTATGTTAAATAAAGATCAAAATAACAAATATAATCTCAATTTAATAAACAATAGACCAAAATGATTTGACACAAATTAAGGATATTTTGGTTATTTTATTCTTATTTAATGGATGTTTTTTATGAAATGACCAAAATAATTGATTTCAAATTTCAGATACTAGAGTGAGAGTTATGCAAACCTCAATAATAATTTTGACTAAAAAGCCTAAAGGCGACGTAGCTTTAGACCCAGAGAGTGCGATTTGAGAAACTGAAACAAACATAGCTCATTCCTTGAAGTCCTGCTATCCTCATATGACCATACTCTTCTTGTACACGTTCTTAAATTGTTTGCAAAGTTAGCTTAGCCCTTAGTTGAGTTTTTGATATCGATATCGAGTACTATACTGTCCTAGTCAACCGGCTGAACCGACATTTGCACCGCTCGAATATCATTAGAATTTAGAATTCCATGCGGAAGAGATGCAGAGCTCACCAAGAACATAATCTGATAGACTAATGCGAAGTAGGGTTAGCTGCTGCTTTCATGCCTCAAATCTTCCCCAATATTAGGTCCCCCTGGTCCCTTCAGTCCCAAACTAAACAACATTTCCTGCATTTTTTATGACATTTTGACTTGCAAAAGACGGGCAAACGATGGCCATCCCCTCACGTAATGTCTATCCACATAAACTCCGAACGGGGCAAGCACGCTGGTCTTTATTTTCTTAAACTAATCTTTCGATAATTGATTTTA
Source organism: Crataegus laevigata (assembly GCA_963580275.1). Taxonomy (NCBI): domain Eukaryota; kingdom Viridiplantae; phylum Streptophyta; class Magnoliopsida; order Rosales; family Rosaceae; genus Crataegus; species Crataegus laevigata. The sequence goes on from OY756951.1 coordinate 7,261,249, forward strand.
AACCCTCTTAGTCTCAATACATAATTAATTAATATACTTTTCGGATTAATTGAGGCGGGGTAGGTTGATTAAGGTTAGCTCTTGGGTCGTGAGTCATGACGCACGAACAACCAACGAAATGTGGAGGCAAAAAGAATCCTCATCTTAATTAATACGAGGTTGTTAATCTAGGATTTTGTAAATGGTGGATTAATTATGTTGGTGTTGAATGTGCTAATCATGTATGAGTTTGGGTTGTACAAAATAGGTTGTAAATCAATCGACGCGACGGTTGATGGTTGTCATTTTTAATGATTTAAAGAAAGAATTTAACCAACAACTGCCGCATCATGTGGTCTACAAATATAGTCTCTAGCATCACCCGTCAGATAATAGTGTTGATGTCATGATAGAAGAGATTTCGTGAATCTCATCTTAATAATTTGACCTTTTTTTTTATTGTAACTGTCATGTAATATTATCAGTTCATTCATGTTATATCATATAAGTTTCATAATTACCAATACGATATAATATATCGATGACACCTTAACTATTATCGATTGATTTTGAAGAATTTTTCTTTTGTTATTCACTCATAATATAAGTCATAATATTGTAAACTGCCAATTTATCTCATTAACTACACTTGACTTTCGATTTCCCCCTGAACATTTTAATTGGAAAATTAAGAACTTAAACTATTTTTTTGGCCAATTTCCTCCTTACCGTTAGGTTTTCATAGATTTCATCCAAATTAACATTAACTCTTATCACGTGTACACCACGTGACTCTCTTTTGTGGACAAAAGTGTCGTTTCGCTAGACCTTTAGACACAAAAGCTATAGTATCACACATATTTACATAGGTTTATATTTTAGAAATCTAAGTTTTTCAATTATTTTAAAGAGTGAAGTGACCGAACTACCCTTACATGTTGTGCACATGCTTTCATTTAATAGAAATTTGGATGGAATGAATGAAAAATTAACAGCAGGGGGCAAATCAGCCAAAAAAATTACTTTTAAGTCTTTAATTTTCCATTTAAAAAGTTCATAAGACAAATCAAAAGTAAGGTGATAGTTCAGGGAATAAACCGATATTTACTCATATTTGAATTAATAAAACCATGTAACTGTGTGATTGACTAGTTGGAAAACTTACAATGATGCCGAAAGAGATAGAAAATCGGCTACAATGGCATATAATTGAATGGAGGTCAATTTTTTTTCCTTTTGAGTTGATTTGTAACGGTGCTATTTTGTGGGTATAATTCTAAGTCGCACAACGTGGACGTGGACTTGGCCAAAGTGATGGCTTGAAAATTCTCCTTCCTAAACCCTATTTTTAACGTTGGTAATCCAATCCCCCGTTTAAGATCACAACACGTACAGGTGCCATCTATCCACTTAAATAAATCTCATATTTTTCATTTTCTTAAGAGAGAATCTAAGAATATTAAATGCTCAAGACCTTGCTAAAATTTTGAAATGTTACGTTTAGTCATTCACACGTGTTTTTGACATTTTTTTTTATAGAAATTAGATGTATTTTTAAGTTTAATGACTAATGTGTGTCTTTTGAGTCTTAATACAACGTAACGAAAACGACTAACAGTAACATTTTCTAAACCGTCTTACAAAGATTCCGATTCAATCATATCGAAGAAGTGGATAAAGTTGGGGCCAATCCTTAGCATAAAGCGCCCATTTTCTGCCTCAAAACATGCTTCCTTGCTAGGCAACCACTCCTAGCCCACAATCGACTTTCCGCCCAAGGTCAAATAAAGCAGCAACAACGTTAAATTTCTACTAAAAATATTTAAAAAATAAGTAAATTACAATTTGGCCCTTATATCTTTAGCTCCCGATAAATATGGTTACATGCACTCACGATTGCAACTATCTATTCAATTCGTGAGCTCTTGTTTATCCCATCATACACTGTCGGAGATTTATCCATATGAAATATCGGCCGACTTTCTTAAATATGATCACATCAGTTGGACCCGTCTACTTATACTTTACGTCAAAGACATATTCTACTGGAGAGATATATTCGAACTCGAATGCATAGCAAATTAATTCTAAATAATGCGGCGACGCTTGCGTCTGCGAGTGCATTTTCTTATGTTGAATGCAAATGCAAGAACCCAATTTTACATACATGCACGAGAACTGACGGCTAAGCCAACCAACCAATACCATCCCAACTGTCACCTGTGAGCTGTGACCATACAGAACCACTACTACTCCTGTACGCGCAACATGGCCGCAGCCACCAGTGGCCCGTTAGGCACCGCCGCACCAGCAGTGATGATCTCACGTGTCCCACGCACATGTGAAGCGGGCAGCTCACGTGACCGTCACGCCACGTGTCGAGAGGTGGGTGCATGTCTCACATGGTTAAGAGCCTAGGGTTAACCCCGCCTGCCCCTGATTTGGTTGGCGACCAGAAAGGCGTCGCCGAGTTGGAAAGTCTCGCACTGGTGGGGGCAGTGGATGGCGGACACGTGGCTGAGTTGAAGGCGGTAAACGCGGGGTGATTTAGTCAAGCCGAATTCAAAGTCCAAGTGTTTGGGGGATTGGATTGGATTGGGGAAAGGAGTGGGAACGAGACAAAGAGTCGAAGTTACAGAGAAAGAGAGAGTTATGAGTTATCCAAACAGTCCCCAACGGGAGGATGGAGGTACAGTGCAGATGCAGGCAATGCATGCCCATAATTTGAATTGAAGAATGCAATACCACTTGGTTTATATGGGATTAAATAATACTATCCACTATTTGTATGAGTCATCTGGATTGGATATGGATGTGTAAATGCAATGTAAAGTCCGCCAATTTGGCTTCTTTTATTATATTTTTACCTTTTCCTTTTCCTTTCCTTTTCCAATTCTTTCTCACTTACCAAATGTGAAACGTACAATGTTGGAAATGACGAATGTTTCAAGTGTTGTATTTTAATATGTTTTGTTTTAATTTTCTGATAAATAATATGAGAACAATGCAACGGAAACACATTTTTTAAGGGTAAACGTTGGAATCCTTTGAGTGTAATGCAAAACATGCAAACGCCCAAATCCCTCGTTCAAACCCTGGATCTAGGGTTTGTTTTTACTTTCTGAAAATAGAGAAGAAAGATTTGAACATGAGATTTCTTTTAATGTTGAAATTGATAAATTAAGAGCTAATAAATTCTACAGAAACTGTTGCAGATATTAGTATAGAGAGAGTTAGAATTGTCATAAGTAAGGTTGTATGAGATCATATTTGAGTTAGGTGTTGATGTCTTCAGATTTCGTTATATGACAAAAAATAATTTTTAAATTCTACACCAAACAACAAACTGCGACTGAAAATTTTATTTAAACTCATGCAACCTCTTTTTAAACCCAACTTAAAATTTTGAATGTTAATTGTCTATTTTACCCTATTGCATATTACTATTAAGTACAAAATGAAATTAATAATAAAACTCAAATTTATCAATAAACTCAAACACTATAATTAAACCCTATGATCATTCTTTGTTTATCCTACATTCATTCTGGCTAAAGTCATAATAGCTCTGATAGAGAAAAATAAAGCAAACACAGTTGCACCTTGTCTAAAACAGAGAAAGAACTTTCAAATACAATGCGTATCTCCAATAACTGAAATACAAGATTCAAATACAAATGAAATGAATTTCAATTTACCACATTTACAAAAACTCAATATTCTATACAGACAACACACGAATAAAACAAATTCTAAATTCTGTCTCCACATCATGAACTTGAAATATAACAATGAAAATACAGCTTTGAAAATATTCTATACACAATGCATCACGTTTCTAAATTCTATCTCCACATCAGATTCCAACCCAGCTTTGAAAATACAACAATGAAGCTGCTTGAGATTTGACAACCCGTTGCAAGCTTTCAAAACCGAAGAATACGTAAAACTATTAGGCAAAACACCTTCTCTAAGCATCAACACCAAAGACTCCAAGGCCTTGTGGTTGAGTTTGGCATTTGAGTATGCCGATATCATAGTCGTCCAGGAAATAACGTTTCTCTCAGGTATTTCATCGAACAGTTCCTGCGCTTCCTCCAAGAGGGCAAATTAAACGTACATGTTAATGAAAACGTTGATTAAGAAAGTCTTGGGCTGGTACCCATTTGAGAAAACGTGCTTGTGGATGAGCTTACCCTGCTGAACAGCTCGCCGAGCCAAGCAGCACTTAATGAGCTCGAAGTAGACGACAGAGTCGGCCCAAAGTCTCCGCCTTTGCATGGCTGTCATGGCTCTCGAGACGTCTCTGTGGTAGCATAATTTTGTGAATTGTTGGACCATAGTGGAGGGTGTTGATTCCGTCACGTTGGGCACATGAGAGCAATGACGTGAAAATGGTTGCAGCGTTTTGCATTTCAACTTGGAGATAGGGATGGCTTTCATCCTGAGAGCAGAGTGAGAATAAGGAACACAAATATCTCACAAAAGCTTAGCATGCATCTCTTTCTGCAAGAACCTCAGCCTGTCTTCTTCTTCGATTTCAATTTTCCATCTGTTGAAGCGGCAGCTTCTGACTTAAAAATCTAATGGGTGTAAAAATAAATCTACATAATGAATTGGGTTTATGGGGTTATATTAGGTATTAAATTTGGGTTTAAAGAGATATTAATAATTTAGTTAAAAATCAAATGGGTGCAAAGAGTAATTTTGGTGTATAAATAGGTTAAATGGGTTTAAATAAAATTTCTCTTGCATGAAATGTCTCATTCCATGTGTGTATTTTTCTTTTGTATTTCTGTTTGGGCCCAAAATAACACTTTAGGTCGAGCCTGGAATTGCTCTTGGTCCAATAAGGAGTATTGAGAATATTCTCTATCATGGGCCGAGCCCAGTAGAGTTCGATCGAGTCCTATCATAATGTGATTTCTGCCTGGATAAATGTGAAATGGTCGAATCCTAATACAAAAGGGATTCTTCGGACGCTAAAAGCTTCTAAATCAGAAAATATGGCGAAAGTCAAGGGTTGGATCTGAATGATTAAAGAGCTTAGTTCAGAATCCTATAGGAGTTAGGATTGGTCGAGGTCAAATCAGAATAGGATGGAGAGTTCCAGTCCGAGTAAAATTATAGTTCGGTTATTGGGGAAATCGCTACTACAAATAGAGAGGGGGGCATAAATTAAATCCTTTCCAATTCAACACATAACTGCCCTGCGCAAACGACCTCTCAAACACCTTGAAATTTTTATTTTCTTTTGTTTCGCCAACACATCTTCAGTTTGGATAAACAGCACTATGAAGGCAACCAACAATATCTTTAGTTTGGATAAACAGTACTAGAGCCGTAGAATCAGCCGACCGATGAGCACCTTTATTTTGGATAAACAACACTGCTTTGAGACCGATTGGTTATCTATCCATGTCTCGGTCATCGAGGATTTCCAGTCTTTGTTGGAAGAGGTCATTTCATTAGCATTCTCAGTGAAGTAAGGTGTTACTAGGCTCGACACATTGAAAGCCTAGTTTATTTTATGATTAGATATTCACAAGTACATTTTAGAATTTGACATCCCGACGGCCGAACCACATTTACAATCAAGACACTTATCTATTTCGAGAATTTGTGCCCGTACAGTCTGGTACCAGTTCGGCTTACTTATATTCTCACAAATATAATTATTGAGGTCGAACTCGGCGCTGACCATTCGTGAACTTCGAAGAAAGTAGCAGCCTTGTCTTTAGGCTCTAGAACCCAAAGGCCGAGACGAGTTCCTTCCTTGGTCACAATCGCAAGACGCCAAAGTGAGCGGGGCGCCTAACGCCACATTAGCATTCATTTTACTCTCCGACTAAGTTCGGCCGACGAGTTAGCACACCTGGCATTCGACTGAAGGACGTAGAACTTATTAATTAATCAACTTGCGGTCCACGTAAACTAAGTAATTTTTAGGATCAACAATTTCATAAAAAATGTCAATTGTGATATGCTACATACATTTGATCAGAGTAGCAACAAACCTCTCTATTTTTTTTTTCCAACCTAACACATTTTTTGCTTACTTTTTTGACTCTCGTTCTTCTTTTTCTTTTAAAACTTCAGCTCACGTTTGTATGAGATCATATTTTGTGCGTTATGTGTTCACATTTCGTGTATGATGAAAAATTAATTCTAAAATTCTACACCAAACAGCAAACTACAATTGCATAAAATATCTTATCTCATCTCATCTGTCTTATTTTTCTTATGTATTCCATAAAGACTATCAATCGTGATATGCTACAAACTTTGATCAGAGTAACAACAAACTTCTCTATTTTATTTCTCAATAAACTTAATTATAACTTAACAAATAATCCTCTAAAAAATTCGGATATTCGTGTTGCCCTCATAACTTTGTTTGGACATTAGCATCGAGTAACAAATAATTATAACTTTTTTTTTGGACATTAACAAATAATTATAACTTTTTTTGGACATTAGCATCGAGTAATTACAAAAGAAACCAAACCCCTAATCAAGTTGTCTTATACTGTTCTAAAAATACCCGCCTAGCTTCATCTAGGCCCCGTCTAGGCGCTAGGCGTTTGAAAATTAAGAAAGGGCGCCTAGACCTGCTAAGGCACCTGCCTAGACCGCCTAAGCACCCGCCTAGCCCGAATAGACCCACCTAGGCACCAGCTTAGGTTGCGACTCACTTAGACAGAAAATAGATAACTTTTATTTTGGATTTTATTTTTTTAATAAATTGTAAGAAACTTGTTGAATACTTAAATGAGCACACATTATATGCTTGTTCCTCATATTTACATTATGTTCAAATACTTCATAATATATATGTCATTATGTTTTGTAGTTTATGATGAAATTATATATATTTTAAGTATAAACAAATACTTATTTACACGAAATATAACAGATTTAGTTAAATCTACCCAGTCCGCTTAGTCCGCCTAGCCGCCTAGGCGCTAGGCCCCAGCCCGCCGCCCGACTAGCACCTAGCGTCTTTTAAAACCTTAATCACCTTAGTATGACAATATCGATGGCCGATGGGACTAAGGGCTAGTTTGGTATTGCTGTGCTTTGAAAAAAAGCTGCTGTGAGAATAAGCGGCTGTGCTGTGAGAATAAGCGGCTGTGAAATAAATCAGCTGAGTGTTTGGTAAACATTTTTGTAAAAGTGCTTTTGGAAAAAAAAGCGGTCCGATAGTGGATCTTTTCATTATAGGAGCACTGTAGCTCCGTGTGCTTTGAAAAAAAGCCAGTTTTCCAAAGCTACAAATAGGTGCTTCAGCTTTTTCCTTTGATTTCAGCTTATTCTCACAGCAGCTTCCAAAATAAGCCCTTTTTTTTTAGTTTACCAAACAACAAAACGAGTCCCAACTTTTTTTCATGGGGCTTTTTTAATAATCACCTCAACCCCAAACGGGGCCTAAATATTGGCTCCAATAGCTAACGAAGGCAAAACACTTCCAAACCATACAATCCTTTCCAAAGTGCTCTTTCGAACACAGTTGGCGTTTACTTGCTTTCTTTAATTCAATGTGAGTAGGCGGACTAAACAGGTCGTGGCATAAAATTAGCTGGAGTCGGCTGGAGTCGGCTGCAGTCGTTTTCCTTAGCCCTTCCTAAATGTCTGGACAGACTTCGTGTCCCTCCTCTTAATCCTATCCAAACTTAATTGATAATTAATGGCAGATTCAGAATTCGAACATTTAGAGTTTTAATATTAAATGTTTCCTTCGATCAGGTTGAAAGCTCCGGCAAAGTTTTTACTGAGACCCTTTGTTAGCACCCTATCCTTGTTTTTGTACGTGTTTCTTCTATTCAATGATTATTGTACGTTTGCTCAAATTTTTTTATTTATTTATTCACTGAGTCATTTCTTTGATCACTTAGTTGACTTATTGTCTTTAGCCAAACCTTGTTGCGCACGTGTCAACAAATATCGATATATGTCGAAGCGTTCTTATAAGTGATATTGAGTATTTATTGAGTATTGTTGACGCAACCTGTCAAGATATGTCTATCAATTATTATATCAAACACTTAATAAACACAAAAATAATCCTTATCATGTATATTTTTTACTTTCTGAGTAATCCTGAAACCCTTTGGTTCCCTTGTTCATCCGCCCTGCCAGATTCGGAATTCTGGCCACATAAACTCATGTCACCTTCTTCAGATTTTTTTTACTATTTGGAAACGTCAACAAACAATTTCTTGTATTATAAAATGTTGATGACAACCGATTTTTGTGAAGGGACAACCCACGAATCATACGAAGAAGGAACTCGAATAAATTAATGGTCTTCTTTAAAAGTCGGCCACTGACCACAAAAAAAAATAATTGTATTTGATTCGACTTATCTAAAGACCATGCAAACTTGTTTCCTCTGTTGAGACCCTTATGTTAATCCTCATATCGCCGTGAAACTTAGGATAGACTATCAATGTATTCAAAACAGATGATACGTCACATGTTATTATATAATAGAACATAATCGTATTTTTAAATATCTTTTTGTTTATGATGACACAATATACCGCATCATATTTCCTATAAACTAAAAAATTTCTAAAAAGATAAAAGTACAGAAATATTAAACGATTATCTAATCAATAGACGACCTATCGATACACTGTAATTTGTAATAACAATTAGATTGCAAGACATATCCACAAAAAAGAAATATTAAACTATCTTTCTAACTTTAGCTTAACCTTATCAAATAAAAGTGTAAATATTTGATCTTTTTAGATATACATTTAATCGGGTGTATTTTGGCCCACCACTCTCAAATAGTGGTAGCATTCACAATTCTATAATCTATTCATTACTATATATAAGTTTAAATTTAAAATTTGTGTTCATTCACTACACAAATTTCAAATTTAAATTTATCTAACGGTAGTAAGTAAGTTAATGAGCATCATTACCACTTGAAATTAGTCAGCTAAATTGTTCCCCATTCACCCAAGTATTAATAACAAAGAAAATTAAACCAAGAGCTGGTGATCCAGTTGTAAATGGTTGATTACGAAGCTTCCTTCTAACACAAAATTGGAGGTCTCGAGTTCGAAACCCACTGCTGGTGTGGAAGTCATACTTGTGGCTAGAGAGAGGTTAAAATGACACTGAAAAAGTTTTTTCAGCTCTTGAAAAGAATGAATAACTGTAGTTTACCACCAATTGTCCGCCTTTTGAAATTAAAAAAAAAACAACAAAGAAAATTACATACAGCCGTAACTCAATACGTAATTATTATTACCTAATAAGGTAATTTAAAAAGCTGTCATTAAAATTAGGAAGTCGGGTGTATAGTTGGAGACAGAAAGAAAACGTGTTATTTACAAAGAAGAATTAAAAAACAGTTTAGCAGATTGTAGATGGATCATGGGCGTCGCTTAACGTTGACCAAAGTCAAACGTTCGACAATACCATTTCAAACGTACAGATATCACCATTTTTTCTGATTTTTATTTATTTTTCTCCATTTTTGAGAATTTTTTTCGTGCATTGTAAACACAGCCGTATTATGTTATTATTACGTGTATAATAATACACATATCACCAAATTAATATTTCTAATTTTAAGAATATATTTAAAATAAATAAATGTCTTTAAATAAAACAATAACGGCTTGTTTAGAAAGTGTATTTTGATGACTGAAAACGTTTTTTAGAGAAATTTTTTTTGGATTCTAAAATCGTTTGAAGTGTTCTTGCAAGAAGCACAGTTACAGTGCTTCTTGAATGAAGCACTTCAAGTGTTTTTTTCTAGATTAACTTATATTTTTACTAAAAATTGATTTCAAAAATATTTTATCTAAAAATACTTTCAATTATTTAAAAGTACTCTTCAAACAATTTCTAACATGATGACTTTAATACAATTATTTATTTATGTACACGTATATAATACACTAAGAAAATGAATGAATAAATATTATAAAGGGATGTGATATTCACATATTTTTAATTTTTAGCCGTCGGATTAGATAAATTGAAGAAGATCAGTGAACAAAAATTATTAAGGGTGTTGAAAATAATCCACACACCCCTATTATAAATTGGACAACCAGATAATTTTTTAATTTTCAACTGTCAGATTAGATAAATTGAAGAAAATCAATAGATAAAATTATTTAAATTGGACAACCAAGACGGTGATATGGATAAGCTTCAAGTGTCCAAAAACAAAAAATATTAAAATTCATTTAAATTTAATTTTCAAAAACGACTTTCAAATTCCTCGTTCTTCATGCCCACCCACCACTACGCCGAAATTCCACACGCCTTTTCTTCTCTCCAATTCCCGCTGTCCTATAAATACCCCCTCTCTCTTCTCTCCTTCGTTTCAAACACAACTCAAATCCTAAATCTATAAGTTCTCAAAAAAAACGAAAAAAAATCGTTTTCAAGATTCATTTCTCTTCTCACAAGTCTCAAATGGTCGATTTAGATTGGAAAGCAAAGATGGTCTCCTCCAACATACCCAGCAAATCCTCCAAACTCTCCACCAAGCTCCACGTTTCGGTTCCCGATTCGTTTCGCTCCGCCGCCCAAGTTCAGACCGATATTTGCGCCGCCTCCGAAATGTCCTGCTCCACCTACGAGCACTACCTCCGCCTCCCGGAGCTCCGAGAGTTCTGGAGCTCCCACGACTTCCCCTCATGGAAAAACGAGTCGGTTCTCAAACCGGCTCTCCAAGGTCTCGAAATCTCGTTCCGGTTCGTCTCGACCGTTTTGTCCGACCCTAGACCGTACTCAAACCGGCGCGAGTGGAAGCGCCGGCTCGAGTCGCTCACTACCAGCCAGATACAGCTCATCGCGTTGTTGATCGAGGACGATGAGGAAGACAACGAGACGCGCGGATTGGCGCCGATCGTCGATCTCAGCACCTCGAACGGGGAGCTGGCCCGCGACGGGAGCATGGCTGAGGTGTGGAGTTGTGGGGAGCACACGGTGGTCAGCCGCACCAGCGAGGCCAGCTTGCTGCCGCGGCTCACCACGTGGCAGAAATCGGAAGGGATGGCGCAGAAGATTCTGTACTCGATCGAGTGCCAGATGAGTAATTGTCCGTACTCGTTGGGTCTGGGGGAGCCGAACCTCGCCGGGAAGCCGCACCTGGATTACGACGCCGTTTGCAAGCCGAGCGAGCTGCATTCGCTGAGGAAGAGCCCGTACGACGCCCACGTCGACAACTACGAGAACCAGACGCTGTACGCCACGCACCAGGTCCTCGAGTCGTGGGTCCACGTTTGCCGGGAGCTTCTCATGCGCGTGGTTAGCCGCATCGAATCTCGAGACTTGGAAAAGGCCGCGAGCGACTGTTACGTGATCGAACGGATATGGAAGCTCCTCGCGGAGATAGAGGATCTTCACCTTCTGATGGACCCGGCCGATTTTCTGAGGCTGAAGAACCAGCTGCGGATCAAGACGGTGGACGATACGGAGTCTTTTTGCTTCAGATCGAAGGCGCTCGTGGAGGTGACGAAGCTCTGCAAGGAGCTGAGGCATAAGGTGCCGTACATACTGGGTGTTGAGGTGGACCCCAAGGGTGGGCCCAGGATTCAGGAGGCGGCGATGAGGCTCTACTCGGAGAAGAAAGCCGAGTCCGACTCGGATAAGATCCACTTGCTGCAGGCGCTTCAGGCGATTGAGTCGGCGTTGAAGCGATTCTACTACGCGTACAAGCAGGTGCTGGTGGTGTTGATGGGGAGCTTGGAGGCGAAGGGGAACCTAGTCGCGGTGAGTCCAGAGACGTGTGACTCGCTGAGTCGGATATTTCTGGAGCCGACTTATTTTCCGAGCTTGGACGCGGCGAAGACATTTTTGGGGGATAGTTTGAATCACGGCGGAGACAGGCGGAAGCAGTGAGAGATAGACGCGTTGACTGAGTTGGGGGTTGGAGATTGACCCGGTCTGCTAATTCGAATTTGACCGACACTTGTGTAAACTCTTAAAAGCGAATATTCGTTTTACTGTTCTTTTCCCCGTCCTGGGATTTTTGTTATTTGTAGTTTCTGTCCTGGATCATCAAGTCTTGTAAAATATTAGCAATTCTTATAAAATATTTCATTTGTTATTTATCAAAAGCCAATGCCATGAGCCCGGAAGAACAATGCGTGATTGTTTGATGGGGATTCTTGTAGCTTGTACTTTACCTCTATTTAGGGAGCGAATCGCATTGTCTTGGTAAACTAAGACAAACACTTTTGCACATAATTTTCACGTTGGAGTTTCATCCATAACTCAAACGTAGAATGAAAAATAGATGAAAGAATTGAATAATTTGGGTTAACTCAACTGGGTATTTTTCTCTCTTGGAGGTGTGATATATATACAAATAAGTATAAAAGAAATTCCTAATAATAAGAGAATTGTAACGTTAAAAATAAATACAATACAAAATACCTTCTTCACCGCCGCCAGTTCTTTCTTCACCGACACGCAATGAGTCCCATTCTACAGTGATAGTCGTGGTTAGAATCACAAGCACATAATATAGCTGAAATCACGAGTATATTCATAGCTATAAAGGCCTGCCCTTATGCTGGAGCATCCACTTCCCGAGTCGCGGAGATATCGTATTTTTGAATAATTACCTCGTTCCATTCACCACAAGGCACCCGTCTTCCTAACTTCCATCTAACATTAAAAATAAATACAACACAAAATATGTTGACTCGGTCGAACAAAAACTAGGGTTCAACGCAGTTTTGCAAGTGAAAAACGTTGTGGACTGAAGACTTGGGCTTCAAACAAAGTACTCAGGGAGATGGGCCCGCATTGCTTTTGGATCCGAAATAGAGAACGTGAAGTTATGATGGTAACCCAATCTGAAGTCCATCCGGATCCGGAGGTATTGCTGCAACGGGTCATTGAACATGGTTTTTCCCTTCATATAGATTACTTTTGTACTGGTTTGAAGAATCACCGGATATTCTTTGTGATGGTTCAGCTGAGAGAATTGTCATTGTACTTCAGATATTCTTCGTGATGTTTTGACCAAGAGAATTGTCTTTGAATTGATCCTCGTAAGTGCACAATCATTGTACTCAAATGTAGTGCACTCTCATTATACTCAAATCTATGAACATTTTGAAATATTTCCTTTGATTTGAGAAGCAAAACAAATATAAGTAAATATGGAATTTATGAATCGAGTTTGAAAAGAAAAAAAAAACAATCGAAACCAAATAGAATTGAAGTATTGATGTTTGTTTTTCACTGTCCACTTAAAATTTTAACGAAGGACACGGAAAGACCACATTTGCAAACCAAATGTGTCACCAATATGAAATTAACGCATTAAACAACACTTGTTTAGGGTTTAGGGTTGGATCTCAAACTATCTGAGAGAGGGAGGTGGATAGGATGAGATTTGTAGTGGAACAACATTTGTTTGGTGGAGACTGTCGTTAAAAATTACAGGGGTGATAATTGTGATGTTTATTGATTTCTTACAGGCATGTATCTATATCAAAGAGATTTGATGAGAAGTGCTTCCCCGATCGAATTGGGCGACAAGAGGAGCTAGCAAGGGTTTCGGATATGGAGTCATGCATGCATGGTCTTTTCGCGACTGTTGGATATGGAGCCGGAGCTCCGATCAATCAGATCGTTAGTTGGTTAGTTTGAGGCCGGAATTGGGACTGTAAATTTGGGTTGCCAATAGTTGCGTGATTTTCATTTTTTAGGTTTTGAACGGTAGTGATACACTTATTATCTATTTGTGTCATCGTCTGTATTATTTATCTAATAAAAATAAGACTTACTAACACGTGTGCAGTGATAGAGTCAGAATTTTCAAATAATGAGATAATAATATCAACAAAAAAAACTTCAAGAGGCCATTTTAGTCAAGCTAGGCACTACCAATTCTTGCCAACATATGTGGACAACTACTATTATTTGTTGAGGCTTGTCGAAAGTGGATGCAGAATACTTGGAGTAATGTTAAAGACTGTCAAGCTTGTTAACTAAGGTACTTCATCGAGCACCTGATGCTCACAATAGAATGGCACACACGAATAGAAAAAAGGAGGACAAATTTGATAAAAGAAAATAGAAGAAGTAAGAGAAAAATGTTATACTTTAGTTTGTCTTAACTTTTTATAGGGGCCAATTCAATACACAAACAAATATACACGAGTTCTTTAAGTTGTTGAGATCAAGAATAACTAATGACTCTATACCAACTATGTCACTGTACAAATAATAATATAAATAGAGGGTAAGAAAAATATTTTTAGGGTAAGAATTGGAAAAGGCTCCAGATACTAAGATCCGGTGAGAATTTGAAATGGGTTTTGTTTTGTCCTCTCTTTTTACTCTTGCTGTGCTAACAATTTGGAGCCAATCACGTGTGCATTTGAGTCGGCAGCATAGGCAAGTGTCAGCCGCATTTGGAGAAAAGTATGGTCCTTAGCATGTGACTCGGTACTGCGAAGTCATACTCCACATCTATTGATTGCAATTATGGAACACGAGAAAGATAATCATTTTGTTTTCCAGCAAAATTGTAAATTTTGGATTTTTATTTTTGTAAAACTAGTCAATTTAATTCACCTACCTAAAGTAAGTTATGAATTTGGTACCTAAATTATTCTCCGATTAGAAAATTCCGTACTTAAAAATAAATTTTTAAAAATAAGTTATTAAATTTACTAAAAATTATCTTATTGAGATGACTCGAGTTTAAATCCTACAGAGAAAGACAACAAATAATATTTGTGCTGAAATCTCATGTCTTTAAGAATTTATCTTTTCGAAAACATAATTTAAGAACTTAATTTTCGAGGTACCGATTGTGAATTTAAGTAATTGATCATCGTAATGGACCAATAGGGATTGTCCACGTACGTGTGATGACGTCATTGACTGAATATGCACCCGCGAATTTCTACCTTTCAACGGCCAACAAGCGAAAGACCCTGGAAAAGTTGTAAGCTATTCTTGTTCTTCCCATCTTTTGCCCATTTTTTCTCAATTAAAATTTTGGGTCTCTCTCTCTCTCAATTCCAACAGAAAGAAAATAAAGTACAAATTTGAACGTGAGGTTGTCTGCTCCTCCATGGCAAAGCAATTCGTGACGTAAGATGGTGGTGGGAGGCCATTGGAGCCATGGTGGTCATCATCAATGGAGATCATTTCATGAGTTCTCTAAAGGCATGGCAAATAATAATCTGCTTTGAGGTAATATTCTCACACATTGTTTTTAGGTTGTGTTTCATTTCTATTCATTTGTTTTCGTTTGATTTATTTAAATTAGAGCAAAACAAGTGCAGAATGTCAAAATGTGAGTGCGAAAGTCATTTTTTATCATATAGGAAAAGAATTTTACAACTACGTTATCTCCTCATGCACTTCTTCTTCTATTTTTGTTGCGTAATTTATATTTTCTTAATTTTTTTTGTTTCGTTTTTTCAAGCTTAGGGCTTGAAAAAAGAAAAGAAAAGGATTTTTTTTAATAAAAAAAGGTCACCTAGATTAATATAACTAGTTGTTCATGAGATTTTAAATTGATAAAAGTGATTCCTGAGTTTGTTCATCATCAATCATTTTTCGCATTCTGTAAAAATCATTGTTAAATAAAAATCAAAATGACAAAAATAAATAATTAACGATGGATAAATTCAGAAACCACTTTTATTGATTTAAAATTTGAATAACCAAAGCACGAAATTATGCCAACTTCAAAAACCCATTTGGCTAAGAAGTCTTTATATTTTCTTCACTTTCTTTTTCATTTATTCAAACTAACAACCTGAGAAAAACAAAAAAATGAAGCATGGAAGAGTAATGTTATTCATATTATGTTTTTATACTACTTTAGGTGACATCTGATGTAGATAGCCACATCATTTGAAAAATTTGCAAAACCCAAGGAAATGAAGGAGAATGAC
The DNA here is from genome assembly GCA_963580275.1 of Crataegus laevigata. Taxonomy (NCBI): domain Eukaryota; kingdom Viridiplantae; phylum Streptophyta; class Magnoliopsida; order Rosales; family Rosaceae; genus Crataegus; species Crataegus laevigata. Next base: position 7,277,139 of record OY756951.1, read on the forward strand.
TCTTCGTATACGACAATCATCATTTAATTAACTTTTTTTTTAATTATTAGTTTATTAAATAATGAACTAAATTTAAAAATCTGATTAATTCAAATAATGTGGATGTGCACATCAAATGTCACCTAAGGTGGTATAAAAATATGATACAAAAACATAGTATGAATAACATTACTCATCGTGGAAATTCAAATCTTTATCTATATATGGATTTTAAAGGTTTTGAATTTCATTACCATAATTAGAAATTTAGAATAAAGAACAATAAAACTTCTTGTGGAAGATTATATTTTCATTCACACAATAATCAATTACACAGATGTGAATATATATAGCTTTGGCTTTTTACATTTGTACCATTAATTGCCTTAACTAAACCTTTAACCATACTAAACCTTTAACCATTCCAACTAATCACAGCTTTTAACAAAGCTAACCACATTTAGTTTTACCAAATTATTTTACAGTTCTTGACCAAAAAAAAAAACTATTTTACAGTAACAGAAATGGACCTAATATATAGAATGCGTTTATGCCCTTTTTTTGTCAGGTTGGATTAAAGGGAAGCAGAAGCAACTTATTCGTCAGCCGACTTGTAGAACCGAGTTAGACACTTTTATGGCGGATCCGAAAAATCCAAATTAAAAAAGAAAAATATCTGAAAAATATCTCCATCAGCTCCGCTTTAGCACACGGACTCCCCATTCGCCATGTCACGTCAACCAGTGTGAACCGAACACATTTTTCTCCATTTTTCCGCTCTGTTTTTTTTTCTCCCTTCAATTTTCGGTTTTTGGGCTCTGTGTTTGGTGTTTCTCAATCGTCTTCTCCAAATCGTGGTCGTTGATTTCGAGATATGGGTTCCCGGATCGTCCCCTGTTCTAAGAGCTGGCAGAGCACGATGAGAGTTTCAGCACCAATTCCTTCTTCTTCTTCGAAAGCGTCGTCGTTTTCGGTTTCTTTCCCTTCTGTGACAAAACCCAGTGGAAGAAGCGGTGGAGCTCTGGATTGCGGGTTCGTTCGTCGGTTAAAAACTTCCGGGTCGGGTGATTCGAGTCGACGTACTTCGAACCAGTCTTGCAGATCAAAGTTTGATGATTTCTCGTACGAAGAATTGTCGAACCAGATTGAGGGACTGGCGCAAAGGTTCAATCTTTCCGAGGACGGTGACGAGAACGTCGAGGAACCGGCTTTCGTGGCGTCGAAGACCTCGAATATCTCTCCGATTTCGACTTACCCAGAAGGCTTTTACAGCAAAGGCGGCGGCTTTTCGACGCGGTTTTCAAGCTTCAAGTTCAGTGCGTTGGAACCCTCTCTGCTCGGGATTCATCCGGAGCCGCCGGACTGGCCGGAGAGAAGCGAAATCGTCAGAGCCGCCATGGAAAGAAAGGCCAGTAGCCTCGAGTTTCCGGTGTCGCTCCGGTTAATCAAGAAGAAGCAGCGGCAGCAAAGGGAAGAGGGTCCAAAAGGAGGAGCAGGGGAATATTCATTTTGCTCGCTGAACAAGGCATTCTCTTCCATGGTGTTTATAATCCGTGAGCTCCATAGCCACGCTTTGAGTATAAGGGAAAGTTTGTACCCTGAAGATTTGCAGGAGGTGATCGCGAAGGTGCAGAAGAGAGAGATGAACATGTCATTTGTGTGGTTGTTTCAGCAGGTGTTTTCGGGGTCACCGACTTTGATGGTTTATGTGATGCTCTTGCTGGCGAATTTCACTGTGTATTCGATGAATTGCAATGTTGTTGCTGCAACACCTCTGCCTGTTATGGCTGAGACTTTGACCGAGACTGAGACAGAGGAACAACCCTACTCGAAACCCGATTATATTTCCGATGACGATTCTACCAGAAAGACCTCGAATGAGGGTAGTAAGGCCGATTTTCGTGACAGTGTGACCTCGGAAAGTTCAATCAGGCACGCCATTGTTGATCTTGAGAAGATGTACGGTGTCTCCTTGTTCAATGATAAGGAGTTCACAACAGAGGAAGATGTGAAGTTGTGGAACTCTGTGATGGAGGAGGCTTCGAGAATGCAATCAGAAATGAGGGACGAGGCTCTTGATCACGAAACGGTGCAGCAATTCGTGTCACCAGTAACTGCGAATGTCGAACCAGATTATCTTGAGCACTACTTTAGAACTGACCTTTTGTACCAGATGGGTTTAGCTCAGGATCCTCACAATGCCCTTCTGCTCTCAAACTATGCGCAATTCCTCCATGTCGTTGCTCGCGATCACGAAAGGTGAGTATAAATTCTCAAACTATCTGCTTCAATATGGTTACTGTTTTGTATAATCTAACTTAGCCAAAAATCATTGATAAACGACTAGATTTGTTAGGTTTTTCGATGCTTCGAATGACATTTCTGTGTAATTTGATCAAAGATTAAGCATTATGTAATTGTGACGATTTTGTAGACCTCTACCGGAGTTGGATTTTAGGTTACGATCAAATTATTTATTTGCATTTCATACAATGGCACTCAAATTGTGGTGTAATTTGCTTGACTGGTGTTGTGTGATGTATGTTTACGTTTGCAGGGCCGAGGAGTGCTTCAGGCGTGCCGTGCAAGGGGAGAGACCAGACGCTGAGGCTTTGATCCGGTACGCAGACTTCTTGTGGATAGTAAGGAAAGACCTGTGGGGTGCAGAAGAGAGATACCAGCAAGCAATGGCAGAGGAGCCTGACAATCCCTATTACGCCTCCAGGTATGCCAATTTCCTTTGGAGCACTGGCGCCGGTGATACTTGCTTCCCTCTCAGTACATCCTACGATAACTACAACAAAGTTTTCTAATTTTGCCAAACTATGACACGGGGTACCTGACATCCGGCACTGCAAGGGAAGTATTCCGGCCCCGAGTAACTGCAGAGTTAGGGCCTCTCTTAGTTTTGTAATCCAGTTTCCTTTGGATCAAAATGTTGTTCTCGTTCTAGACCCGATTAACTGCAGAGTTAGGGGCTCTCTTAGTTTTGTAATCCAGTTTGATTGCAATAAGAAATGAATCTGACGCTACTGAGTTCTGATGAAGTTTTTATATATATAGTTTGAACAAATCCAAGAAGATCAGGAAATGTTCTGAATTCAAGAAACCAAGGCATATGATAGTAAACAGATTCAAAATAGAATCCCTCAATGTGTAGATTTCGGGGTGTGGTAAGTTCCTTGACGGTTATATAACCGATCTAGGATGTCGTAAATTCCTCGCCGGCCACCTAAGTGTGACGCCGAGAAGTACTGTTCATTCTACATCAACCTAATACAAACTAGGACTGGAAGGCCTATCTCGTTGCTCATATAGCAACTGCCTGCCTCGTGTTACATGGCAAGTATACAGGAATATCAATCTATATGAGCGCACTAAATTGGCTGCTGTCACAAAAACGCATACATCTCGTACAAATTCAGTATTATACATCTGAGGATCAAAGAAGTACCGTATCAACTGTAACAGGACCGAAGGTGTGGAAATTCTCCTTCTTCCAAGATTTAGTCCAGGAATATGTGAGCGCGCTGTCGAATCACCAAAACCAGATGTTGCGGCTGTCAACGGCCTTCACTGATGTAGGTACCAATGGCATCCGTCCAAACTCGGCAACAAATCTATCGACGCAGTTGGTTCTTTTTTCAGTATGACCTCCTACGGTACTGATACCAGTTGAACCAATCTCAAATATTTTACCTGAATGAAAAATACAGTAGTGTAGCCACACATAAGTAATCACAAAAGAGAGTGCCACAAAAGAAATGAAAAATGAATGGCGAACGGACTAAAGGTCTTGCGAAAGCGCTTTCTGATATGCACCAAGTAAAGTGACAATTAGAATGCAGAAACATCCAGACCAAGTTTTCAAAAGCTGATACGGACTAAGGTATTGCGAAAGTGCTCTCTGATATAATACAAGGCCGAACAAAAGAAAGCAAGGACGAAATTTTTTTAAACAAAGTATGTCATTGCGAAGGATATATGATTACCCTTCACCCATATAGGGGGAGCACCAGTTGCATTTGCTACAAGAAAGGACATTGCAATGTCTTCACAGTTCCTGGTGAAATCAAACCCCATATTTCAGTAAGACTTTTGTAAAAACACACACACCGCACACCTGCACACAGAGCCCAAAAGATGAAAGCATTCAAAATGTACGAGAACAAAGCAAAAGAGCAAACCTGTTCTTGGTTATAAACTCTTTGACTGATGCTGGCATTTCATTTGTATACAAACTTAGGTACTTTTTGTGGAAGAAGGCCGCCTTAGACAGTACCATACTGTATGAACCTGTCCACCAAACCGACCACCATCCACCATATATGTAGTGAATCTTATCACCTTTCTGCACGGTGAGCATATATTTGGTAAGAAAGCTGACCATGTGTGCCATACAGAATTTTCAAAATTGTTAATAAGAAACGGTGTTTCTTCAGTAAATGTCGGCTAGAAACCAAGTTTCTACCTCATACAGAAATTAATATGTATTTTCCAACCTAGAAGCTTAAAATATAGGGAAGGAAGCAAGAACGTTGGATAATACAATCTCTAAATGACGAGAAAATGTAGCAGATTGAGGCATACCGGATCCAACCAATGCATACGAGGCACAAATCCAACCATTGTATCCGAAGCACTTTGCCAAACATCGAAAGCAAATTCTACTGACGAACAAGGGAATATAACATCATCATCAATAGAAAAAACAGCATCTGTTCTCAAATCCTTAATTGCTTTAAATCTGTTGTTCAAACTGTCTTCCTTATTGATATCATATTTCAATTCAACTTGTCGCCCATCTTTAGTGTTCAGATGTACAATGTGGTCCAGATATTTTCTGAGAGAGTCTGACGGAGGACGTGGCTCACTCCACACAATATGTATTGAATCAAGCCGAGGACATCTAGAATAGTGAGAAATAGACTGCTTCAGAAGATCATATCTCTTCCATGTGTTCATTACAATAGAATATCCTCTCCTGCATACAAATTGCAAATTTCAGCATGAATGCTTAAACATCTCTACCATGATACAATCAACAATAAGCCAATCGAACCTTCAAAAAAGAAAAAAGATTTAAGCCAATCGAAAAAATTCTAGAAGTGCTCTTTAGAGAAGCAAACGAGAACAACACAAAGCCAGCTTAATCTTCCCAATGTTATCCAATTCGGAAAATGGGTTGAAGAAAGGTGTTTTAGCCAAAATAGTCCCTGAGATTGACATAACTCCTCGCTTTGGTCCCTGACATCGAATAATGAAAATTGATACAAGTGGTCTTGAGTTTGTCCACCACCAACCATACTCAGGGACCACTTCTATCGATTTTCAATCTCAAAGAGTAAAGTGAGGAGTTATGACAATCCAGCGACCATTCTGGCTAAACAAACCAGCAGAAAAGTGACCAGATCTTTGAACAGCTGATGTTCCGTCTCCATCGGAATCATGTCTACTACGACATCCATAGTTCATAATATGCACTACAACTCTTAACAGACCCGAACAATACCGGGTATAAACAGAGCATCCAACACTCACATTCGAAATATCGAAATTGTTGCAAACTACCAAGCCGTTTTCTTCCCTCTTATCAATCTTTGGAACCAATATTTCTAAATATAGACTTTAATAGAAAGTAGAACATCAAAAATATAAACAACGAGCTTAATTATTTACTAAAAATAGAGTGATTAACAATGATGTGCAAGTGGAAGCTTGCCTAATTAAATAATTAGCGAATGATACGGATATGTGGAGTTTTTGGAAAATATCTAAGCAATTGTACGAACCGTGAATCCGAGAACCGTTCCAGGACCGCAGTGTGACTCGTCCATCCCATAAAATCCGAAGCTCGACTGGCGAGCACGATGAGCGTGAATCCGATGCAAAAGCACAGCAGAAGCTTCACCTTCATCGATCCAACGGTCGAGATCAGCAACTGCCGCAGCCTCTGTACCGTCCGACGGTTCCACACGCTACCTCTCATGACTGCCGTTGCTTTCGCCAGCTCTGCCGTCGCAACAAACCTCGCGAGCCAAGCGCCAAGCCCCGTGCCGATTCGTCCGAGTCCGAATGAGTTACAATTCAGAAACTCAGCCGTCGCGAGGTCTTCCACCACTTCGCATTCGTCCTCGCCGGCACAGAGAGATTGATACGAAGAGCAATGGACGGGTGAGATGATATTGGGTATTGTGACGGGTCAGCTGGAGCCTATGATATTATCGTCGGCGCTGGAAGCAACGGCCGTACTCACATTTGGTTCTCAGATCGGAGGTGGCTGATGGGGAGTGAACTTGTCGTTTGGGATCTCCTGTGTCGACTTGGGGGGCGGAGGTTTTTTTAGGGTGTGTGCCGGTGGACGGAAAGATTGGTGTGAGCGGACGTGTACGACATCGAAGACGTTGACGTAATGGATTTTTGCCTTCAGTTGAAATTTAAGACGGAAAATAGCACGCCATGTTTGAAAGAGAGAAGGGATTTTTTTGCCAGTTCGACGTCGTTTCGTTCGTTCTAATTAGTTTTTGCCGACTTTATTATTCGATGGGGTGGTGTGTTACGACATGAAATAATATTTTTTATTCTGTTAGATTTTTTTTTTAATATAAGTTGTGTGTTAATATTTTTTATTCTTAAACAAAAATCAAACTTAGTGTTACGACATGACATAATTCTGATCAAGTTTCTCTTCAATAGTATAGTCCTCAAAACATATATCACATGTTCTTGAAATATAGTTGTCTTCTAAAATAATGATAAAACATTAAACTTATATTGTTGTTACTAAGTTATTGCCCATAGAAACAATTAAATTAAAAGTCAAAAATAACTTTAAACACAAATTACGTCCCAATATTTTAGATGAAAAAAATCAGGAATTTTAAGAAGAAAAACTTGACCATTTTAAGATGAGATCAAATGTCGTAATTAACTCAATTATTTACGCGCAACTTTTCCGATTGGAAAGTCAATGTTGGTATGCATATTAGTCTAAATGTTGAAAAATCCAAGATGACACTACTAGAATTTAAAATTTCACAAGAATGAGCACCGCAAATGTCAATTCCAAGAATTTCTACCATTGTTGGATGTAATTGAATTAATTCTTTTTTTTTTTAACATCTGGTGTCAATTGAAAGGTCCCGTCAGAAGGGAATTTAAAAATAAAAAATAAAAGCCTTAACTAAACAGATACTACTATGGTGCATGTCTTATTAATTGTCTATTTCTCATTTGTGTGTTAGGAGAGACCAGATAGAATCCTCTTTAGGTCTCATTCATTCGGATTCTTATCCTTATTCTTCGAAGTCCGAATCGGCGTCGTGCATCGATGTCGACAATGTTGTAGTATTCGTTTGTAGTAGTCATTGACAACGTCCTTCAACTTGTCATTTTGCAATTGCGTATTTTCGACTGGGTAAAAACTCACAAATTAACTGAAATCTGCATTGGGCATTGAATTGAAACCGACAATGAGAGAAGTAGTGAATAAATTACCTCAAATTGGGGAGGAATTCAGCTGGGCGGGCAAGGTCCAGAGGATCCTATCCCAAGAGAGACATGAAGAAAGAGTATTCAATTTGTCACGGATTTGTTATTTCGTAAAATTATACATGTATACCCAATTAGTAGTACGATTTATTGGTTAAAAGCTTTCGTCCTTACATCTAAGATCACATGTTGAAATTTCTCCCTTCATAATTTAGATAAATTTAATATAAATTATCATATTGTTCGTAAAACAAAAATAATACAAAGGCCTCGTCCAATGAAGGACTCAAAGTCATGGATCAAAGTCCAAATAGTGACAGTCTGATTGGTTTCTTTATTCAATCTCAGACCTTGGGCCAAACAATTAACTGGGCCTACCGGTTTCATTAGCCCAAAACACTGCCTCTAATTCTTACTTCCGTCTGAAAAGTTGAAATTCACACGTCACATTATTTATTTTTTTGTCATAGATAAATTTATTCGAAATTACGTCGTTGTGCGATGACAACACTCATCTTCACTATTATGGTAGAAGACCACTTACACACGCCGCGTTGTTCAGCATCACTAACATTTTCAATGGTTTGGGGAGCAGGGCACACAAATTGCACTCTTGTACTCATGAGTGACGATCAATGACATACCGTTGCCGGTTGATGAAGTCCACACCACAAACCACGTTACTGGGTTATTTACTTTAAACTTCCTCCTCATTCCCCAGCTTCGTACAGACATTTTATTCAAATATCTTGCGTCGTGTCGATGGACTAAACGTGAATGGGTAGGCACTGGTGGCCAGAGTGGAGTCGGTCAGTGGTCAATAATTGAATTGAAAAACATGAATTCCATGCGCATTACAAAGGACAAGGGAAGAAGAATGATGGAATGGGCGGTGAAAGTCGGCCCTTACTTAAATAGCATTATTGCTTCCCAAATATTGCACAATATTTCTCTTGAATTGGTGATTTCGTCATTAGAAGAAAGAAAAAAATCGTATTTTTATCACTTATTTGTATTTTATTTTTTAAATAAATATAAGACTCATATATATTGACGGGCTATATCTCTATTAGAGATATGATATAAACAAATGATAAGAATAACTTCACTTGAATAAAAAAAAAATTACAAATTAAGTGCAATGTTCATCAACCACATCGATGGGTCGATACAGGACATCGCAAAGTGCATTCTCCTTCCAACCCTAAAAAACCCTTAATAGTTTGATATGATTAGACAGGAAATGCCAAAGGAGGCCCGTAAAATAGTAAACTCGACAGTGCACATCCATTTTTAAGAACCTAGTTAGGAGAGCGATTTTATACACTACAAAAAGAGAGAGAGATAAACACATGATAATATATGTTTTAACGCTATGTTAGATGGAGGAGGATTGTTTGCCCTCCTTCTTTCCGTGTCCTCCTGTTTTGTGTGGTCACGATTAAGTCACGTTAACATTTTATATCACTATTAATTTTTGTCTTATTATTCCTATAAAAAAATAATATAAAATATTAAAGTGGCTTAATCGTGACCACATAAAACAAAAGGGCACGAGAAGGAAGAGGGCAGAAAACCCTCTCCATGTTAGATTGCCTAGACATTTCTAGAGTTGTATAAGAAATTTCAATGAATGATTTAGGGATTTAGATTGTGTGCCTTCCCGCTTCCCATTCTCTTCTTATTTTCTCCTATTTGAGTGGTCACGGTTATGTCACATTAACATTTTATATTAATTTTTTTATAGAAATAATAAGAATATAAAATCTTAACGTGACTTAACCGTAACTGCTCAAATAAAAAGAGATTGAAGAGAATATAAAGTAAGAGGGCAGACAATTCAAGTCCATAATTTAATTGATGGAATAACGGGTCTGCGTATTGTTGGTGAGCGGTCTGATCTTATAGAAAGATTGAAAGCTCCCGTTGAATGACTGGAGCGAGTACGGCATGAAAGTTGCAGTGACAGGTTGAGCAATAGGGTCAGTTGCGTGTTTTGGTTTTCTACTTAGTCATATGATTCATGGTTTGTGAACCCTATTTACAAGCGATTACAAGTAACTGGGAGGAAGAATTTTTTTTTTTTTTTCTTTTCAAACGATAAACATTTTTACATTAAACATTAAGTTAGCCACCGTTAAAATTTAAACTTAACACATTGTCACTATTGTGATAAGGGCAACTTACGTGTGAGGAAGATACTTGAATACTTATAAATTGTAATTTATCTCCGTGAAAATATGCATATGATAGCAACTCAGGGAGATAGATAGCTCATATTAAGTAAACCTAATAAATTATTGTGTTGGTTGTGTACATGTGATTGGTTTATTTTTGTGTTTCTGGCTCGCGGTTGTGTAGTTATATTGTTTCTTGCTTGTTCTTTAGAGGGAATCAAAGATCCGAATGTCTAGCTAATTATCTAATATATAGTTTTTTACTTTAAAAATTACAGAGCTTACGTGGCGTGCAGACTGAGTAATTATGAGCTAACTACGTTTTTTTTGTAAACGCGGGCGTGCTAACTGACAACTGAGCTCGGCTGGACAAAGAATGAATTTTGATCCTTAGAGTGATTCACATCTAAATAGAGCTTGTTCTCATCCTGGGTAATTCAGTTCACCTCAACCGAGTCATGACTAAATTAATCCTTTCACAATCCTACTTTCATAAGGACTCGATCAAATCAATCATCTATTGGGCTGAAAGCGCATTGGTAAGAGGAATTATTATTGGGCTCAGGTTTGTTAACTCATTTATGGCCCACACTGTTATTTCAAGCCCAAACAATAATAAAATGCGAAGATAATTTAATACATTAGTAAGAGATAATTATTGTGATTAAATAAACCCAACTATAACAAAAATTATTTTAACATCTCTCACACACCCAACGGTCTAGAACTCTTTTTATCCAACAACCTTGATTGCACGGACCAAATGTATAATATTAGATCCAAACAATAGTATAAAAATGTAAATTTTGAAGGAGTGAGGGCAGACAAAAGTTTGTATTGAAATTATCCCAACATGACCAACTAATCCTCACTATTTGTGGTTTGCCTAAGATTAATTATGATTGCATGCTTTGATTATAATGTCTGCCACAAAGGAGGTTCATTAGTATGTTGCTTGCAACCAAAGTTTAATTAAGTTTCAAGATTTGTCACAAGTAATCTTTTCTTTTTATATATCTTTTTGAGTCGCATGCTGGGTTTTGTTGCTTGATAACTCCTACACTACTGTATTCTACTTCATAGTTGAAGCCTGGCCTGCTGAGAAAACTGGTTGTGTGGGATGAGGGTTTAATAAATTATCCATGTTTGTTAATTACTTTTTGATTAAGACTGATAGATGCTAATTACCCAATCACTTGTTTCCATCTTTTGTGTCATGATGTGAATGTGATAGAAACATCTGACCTTTTAAAACTAAGCCTTCTTTTTGGCCCGTCAATATAAAACAAAGGCATATACAACCTAGAGCAATATCAAATTTTAAAGTCATCATCTTAAATTTTTGTTCGAATGTGTTAATTTTATTTTTATCAACGCCGGTAAACAAATTTTGTTCTTACGATCTAATCATTACTAAATTTTTCATACAAAATTTATAGCTCCACTATTCTTGTTCGATCAAAATTTTCCATATCAATACGATACCAAAAAAAAACCTTTAATTTTTTTCCCATTAATTTTACTTCAAAAACTAATTTCTTTCTATAACCTAAAGGTCCTCTCAATCTGATTTTCTGTCTTCGCCACTAGCCTTAAGTTATGTGTTCGGCTCTTCTTTCTGTAACGTCGCTTGGTATTCATTTATTTGCATAGAGTAGCTGGGCAAGCCTACTCCAGAAAACACCATGTGCTGCCAAATCAGCAAGAAGCAAAGCAGTGGCCCTAATCCAACGGGCGGCGGCAGCTACCTAATCATGATTAAGAATCAAAATATGTAATAAGCGATTTGTCACCATGTGTTAAAAGATTTTGAGCCATTTGATTATATTATTTATGTTTCTGATTAAAGAATAATTGTCTCTTGCGTCATTGTTATCCATCCTACATAGTCTTCATTCGAAGATAGATATATCAATTTTTTTACAACTACGTAGCGAGGTTAAGCATCAAAATTTAGTAATTTCACATCAGATATGAATTAGATTAATTAACCAGTTCTCGTAAAATATAGTTTAGAGCATAGTTTGAAAAAAAAACGTGCGATATTGCAATGTAGTGCGGAATTTCGCGCCGCGGAAGAGACTTTACAATTTAACTCAAAGTACCACGATGGCATAAAAAGGTCAATTTTTACGCTAGATCGGAATACCCCACACGAAATTTGTTTGATGTTCCTTTAGTCGACATTGATCACCACATTCATCCATTCACTGAAAATGATGATACTACTACTAATGATACTTTGGAACAAATTGAAGAAGGAAAAATAAAAGATGCGGTAGAGATGGTGACGGTGATGATGATGATGATTATAATGAGTAAAGTTTAGCATGTGTGTATATATATATCTGTGTGTGTGTTTATTACTATTTTACTTTATGGAAGTCTCAGATAGTTTACACAAAATTGCAAAATAACGCGACATTACATAGCTTTATCTCCCACGCGAAACCTTACGTGATGCAATTCAAGCTATGACATAGAGCATCCCTTTGCCAACCACAAAAAACATTAACATGTTAAGATAACTTTTTAAGCGTCGCTTTAAGAAAAAGTATGTCTTTCTTTTTTTTTTTTTGAAGAGGAAAAAGTATGTCTTTCTTTTCCTTTTGGCAAACATAAAAAAATATTCAGTACTGATTTGAGAGCCAACTTGTGAAGCTGACTAGCCACTGCCATGGTGCGCGTGTGGTCCCAACGACATCCTCATTCTATTGTAGTTTTTTCCGAATTTTGTTTTTTTTTTATCATTATTTGTATACCATCATATATATAAAGACCCTTTTTAAGAGGGATTTTCATTTTTTTTTAAAAAAAAGGTGTACTCTATTCACCGTTAGATTTGACTTTAATGAAATTCTGTGGTTGAGATTAAATCACAGGGTACAAAATCTCAATCACAGAATTTCATTAAAGTCAAACCTAACGATCAAGAGGGAATTTCAAATTTTTTTTGAAAAATGAGGATCGCACTTGAAAAAGGATTCCCATATATATAAGAAATCTTTAAGAAAAGAGATTTTCATTTTTCAAAAAAAAAGGGGACAACTTCTTAACAATTAGATTTAGCTTTAATAAAATCATGTGGTTGAGATTTTGTGGTCTGTAATTTAATTTCAGCCACAAAATTCAAATCTAATGGTAAAAAAAGTGTCCCCATTTTTAAAATAAAAATAAAAATCTCTCTCTTTAAGCTCTTTGTATATATATATACATGTATATGTCTACGGTTATTTGACTCGTTTCAAATTCTATATGTATTTGAGTTTGAAACGTTAAAATGACGGGCCGTCGGGCCAGGTCATCAAACCCCCAACCCATGTGAATTGATGCCTCCAAATTATATATATATATATATATATATATATATATATATATATATATATATATATATATATATAATTCTGGCACAACAGAAAGGGGGCACCATTATCCCATAAAGAATGGGAGATGATTAAATATAAGGACATGCAACATTATTTTTCATTATCCAAAAACGTCATTGCGATTACTACAAAATTAAACTATGAGGCTCCATTACTAATGCATTCGCAAGCCTTTTTATTTATTTTTTAGCATTTCTTTTTTACAAGAAGCGATAGAATGAATTTTACAAATAATTACAGAGGTTGTCAATCGGTACATTAGTTCTAGTGACCAAGAAATTGATCATAAGTAAATTTGCACAATAAAACTAACAACAATAAATCCTATACGGCTACCACGAGCACTAACCTGACCTACAAAACGTCACAAGTATAAATTTATAACAAAAACACAATAGACATAACAGATCAACACAACGTCCATATAAGTCATCGCAAAAGTGTGAGGCCAAATATTGTGATATTGGAGCGGTATCATAGTTTTTAAGAAAAACGAATGAAAATGACTTGAAAATTTTGAGTTTTAACGATAAGACAAAATAAAGGGTACTATAAATAGTATCAAAATTAATTTTTTAGTATAAAAATGTAATTTTTTGTTAAAATAAACAGTATCAAAAACTTTTTATTAAAGTTTCTTGATTTTTATAGCATATTTAATTCCGGGATTCCAGTTCAGCCTTGATAATTTGTTGTTTAAGCAAAAGGAGGAGTTGTCATCGTACACATCAGTCCAAATCCTGTGAGTGTTTGAAGCCTTTGCAGAATGAAGAAAAAATTAATCATGGGTTGGTTTCATATTATTTATATATAAAAATAACATAATTAAATGGATGGAGATAATCAAACACATCAGATGATAAATGATTGAAGGTTTCTTTACCTGCTGCCACCTAGCAGTTAGCATAATAATTGATTAATTAAAAGCACGAGCCGAACATTATCGTATAAACTTAACAATAGACGATAGTAGATGTTGAATTTTGCTAGAGATAATAGCCCAATAAACAATTAAGTGTTACTCGCTCGTTCACGGATAATTAACTTGAGGAGTAGGTACATAACTAGTTGAATCAAACTAATTTCACGCATTTGATTCAATTGTAGCACTACCAAAGTAATTTTAAACGAATATAAATCAAATCGATTAAACGACACGACTGTGGTTTGATTATTATATACCCTTAGGCTAGTTTTAATTAAAACAAATTGCACCACATAACTTGACCGTCAATTAATTTGATTACGTATCAAAAACAAACCGATTCAACTCCAACCGTGCCCACGCATTAATAACAGTTAGGCACAACAATTTGTCAAACAAAAAACCAAAATTCAAATGATAGACCCGTTGTTCTGTCTCATCTCATCAATTGAAATACGCAGTGGTGCAGCACTATTTCACTGTAGATGATGTGATCGGACGGTGCAGTCCCTCATGCAGTTTGCGAACACAATCGCGCCACGTGGAAAGTAACCTATATTTTCGTAATTTTCTTTAACGTATTTACACTCCACTTTTCCTGAAATGACTAGAAAAAATTACCATAACTTGTAAAAAAATCATTGGTCGGCCACATGATAATAAAAATAAATAAGTTAAATAAAATCAAAATTAATAGAAATTTTTTTTAGTTGTAAAGAAAATATAAATAATAATACATCACGAGTTTTTATGTAAATAATGAAATTTTTTTATTTTTTAATTATTAACATTTTAACACATATATTTCATAATTTATATAAAAACATATGATATAACGGTTAGGTAACGGTCCCAAACAAAAAAATCTCTCAATGTTGGGTCCCACCACCACCCTCCCCAACTTCACCACCTTCCAAAACTCAGGCGCTCGGTGTTCTATATATAATTCGCACTCTGTAAACCCACTCATAACACACCCATTCCTCACGCTCTAATATCACAAAAGATCCCAACGGTCATCAGTCACCGAGAGCTCGATATCTGCTTGGTTAGATCTTGTAATTAAAGCGAATATGGAGGGCAAGGAAGAGGATGTTAAGCTGGGAGCGAACAAGTACCCGGAGAGGCAGCCGATCGGGACGTCGGCTCAGAGCCTGGACGAAGGGAGGGACTACAAGGAACCGCCGCCTGCTCCACTGTTCGAGCCCGGCGAGCTTACGTCATGGTCTTTCTACAGGGCCGGGATCGCCGAGTTCGTCGCTACTTTTCTGTTCCTCTACATCACAATCTTGACGGTGATGGGCGTCGTCAAGTCGAATTCGAAGTGCGCGACGGTCGGGATTCAAGGAATCGCTTGGGCTTTTGGCGGGACCATCTTCGCCCTCGTCTACAGCACTGCCGGCATCTCCGGTAATTAATTCCCCCCAAAACGCAGGCGTTTCGTTAAGCCATTCTTAATTAAAATTAACACTTGATTAACGGTTATGTTTATTTTTCAATATCTCAGGTGGTCACATAAACCCGGCGGTGACCTTCGGGCTGTTTTTGGCCAGGAAGCTGTCGCTGACAAGGGCGGTGTTCTATATAATTATGCAGACCCTCGGAGCTATTGCCGGAGCCGCCGTCGTGAAGGGCTTCGAGAAGAGCTCCACCTTCGAGAGGCTTGGCGGTGGTGCCAACTCTGTTGCCCATGGTTACACCAAGGGTCAAGGACTTGGTGCTGAGATCATCGGCACCTTTGTCCTCGTCTACACCGTTTTCTCCGCCACTGACGCTAAGCGTAGCGCCAGAGACTCCCACGTTCCGGTACGCATGTCAAGTCCTCGATCATTTGCCTAGCTGAGCTTGAACTTCCTGATTTTTTTTAGTTTGTTGGCGTTTAATTTGGTTTGGTGATTAACTGGCTGTGAATTTTGTATGGGTTTTGTTCAGATATTGGCTCCGTTGCCAATTGGGTTCGCCGTGTTCTTGGTGCACTTGGCCACCATCCCCGTCACCGGAACTGGCATCAACCCAGCTAGGAGTCTTGGTGCTGCCATCATCTACAACAAGCAGCATGCCTGGGATGACCACGTAAGCCTTCCTAAATTATCCAAAACTGCTTCTATAAGAAGCACTTCTGTTCTTAAATGAAAGTGCTTTTGTGGGGATTATTCTCCAAAAGCCGTTGTATTCCAATTTAAAAAACGCATTCAATGGATTCTGAATATTTGTTTCTATTTTATTTTTCATTGTGGCAGTGGATATTCTGGGTTGGACCGTTCCTCGGGGCAGCACTTGCAGCTTTGTACCACGTGGTCGTGATCAGAGCCATCCCTTTCAAGTCCAAGTGATTACCGTTAATTACGTCTCAAATCGTTTTTATGATCATCTTTCAAAGCCAATCTTCGATCGAGTTTGTGTTATTTCTCATCTGTAATGCTTCTTGTTTTAAGTGTATTTTGTACGTAATTAAGTTATTAAGCTGTTAATTAATCGTGATATGAGCAAGCAAAAACATGTGTGTTGATGGATGTGTTTCAACTTTCAAGACTAATAGGGCCCTCTGTTCCTTTCTTTTTTAGGGAGAGGCCCTACCAATCCCATCCATCTGAGTCATCTGATGGTGAGATTTGATTTGCATCAAGTGGCTGTGAATTTGTGTAGTTTTGAAGGATATTTATCGATATGTCCTTAAAGCTGTTAATTTCTTCTTGAATTTTAGTTTTAGTTGATAATCTATGAACTTTTATAGATGGTCAATTCTTTTTTGAACTTTAATTATAGTCAATTTTTTCTTAATTTTAATTTTAGCCTATGAAAATTAAGTATTTATAAAAATTCAGCCAAACCCTGGCCGTCAACCACCCCTTCACCGCTGGCCTCTGGCTATGGCTGGGTGCCGGTGATAGCCTCTCCCCTCCTTTTTCTAGTTTTTCCTCCCTTCCTCTTATCTCTCACTCGTATTCTAGCCATCATCCACCCCTCGCCATTCTCGTTTCTTCTCATCCCTCACGTCGACCCCTCATTCCTGAACTCTTCCTTCCTCCTCTCTCCTCCCTTGCTTCTTACCCACCATTTTGGGTGCAAATATCCATGGATCTATATCCTATACCTCGACCCTGGCCATGCCATTTCAAGATTTTATTCGATTTGGCGCTCGTATTCCTAGTGTGGGGGTTTAGATCTGTGTGATGCAGGTGGATGGATCCTTTCTCGTCAACTCGATTCCATAGTGGTGTGTCACCCTTCTCGACGGCTTCGGTGCTCTCATCTCTGGAGGCTCGGCTTGGTCTGGGAGCTTGGCATGTACACCTCGTTGCGGTTTGGCTCGGCTTGTGCGTAGACGTCGGCGTCCCACTGTTTGGAATTTGTTGGTGGCCTAGGCTTGTGTGCCTCGTTCCTCCTGTTATGAGTTGTACATCGGATTCTTTCTTGGTGTAGTTTAGGGTGCGTTTGGTACGCAGACCAGATGGGACAGAATAGGACGGGACGGATGTTGTAAATTTTAAAAAATACAAGGGGTATTTTTGTCCTAAAATGTTAAAAATTTATGTCTCACAGACCTGTAACAACTCTGTTCCAGGGGGGAGGGGAACCAAAAATCATTCAAAACTTGTCTCGTGGAACTCCTTGTCCCACTTGTTTTAGGCGTAGTAAACGCAGGACGGAACGCCTCGTCCCGTTCCGTCCCGTCCCGCGTACCAAACGCACCATTAGTTCCTCCCGCCTTGTGCACTGTGGTGGCACTGGTGTTTTGGCTAATTTGGTCTTCGCCTTTTTGCGTTGTGTATCGTGAGTCTCGTTTGCTAACGATGACTTTGATGTGGTCTCACACTTTCGCGATGACTTTTGTGGCCCCGCTATTCAGCGATGATTGTTGTGTTTGTTAGTATCTCTTTGTTGCAGCTATCGTTTATTGTGATAGATTTGTACTAGTTGTTCTTGTGCGCTAGGCGATTGTGTGGTTGTGCTTGTGGGTGTCTACTAGGGGTTTTCTATTACATTTGTCTATTTTGTGCAAATTCATTACAGATTAATTTATTGGTCACTGGAATTATTATCCATTGACACTCTATAATTGTTTAGTGTTGATTAATGAAAGAATATGCTATTGTTTCTATTAAAAAAAAACAAAGTAATCAGTTAAAGTTCAAAAGAAAAAATTGACAACTACATACAAATTTAAATATCGAAAGAGCATCCCCAAGAGATGCCAAATTTTAAATATCAAAATGTTAGTTAATAGCTTAATTGGCAATTTGACATTTTGGACAATATTTTGCTCTACTCAATATGTTAAATAATAATGTCATTTAATAAAAATGTTATTTTTTTGTCTAGTACAATGATTGAGGCAACTAATCAAATACTTAAAAAACATAACAACATTTATTATATATTATATTAATACATTAAAAATTATTTAATTAATTTGACATCAACTGGCAAAAACAGAAATGCTCTCTTAAGGTCTTCATTTTGAGGACCAGTGAGGTCCTATTTCATTTCAATCCTTAAAATTAATCTGACTGAAATAATCCAAAATATGATATTATCCATGTTACAACATAACAAAATATCTCTGTTACAACATTATTATTTTGTTATGTTGTAACAGAAATAATATTATATTTTGAATTATTTCACAGTCAAATTAATTTTAAGGGTTGAAGGTCCTCAAAATGAGTACTTAGGAGAGCATTTCTGCTGTCAACAAAGCATTGCTCCAAATGACTCAGCACCAAGCAAAAAATTAATGGAAAACTAACGAAAATGGCCTGAATAGTGACAGTTTTAATGAAAAACCCTTTTTGAAGGTATAATGAATAGTGACAGTTAAAGGTAAAAAAGGACTTTTCGTTAAAAGTAAACAGTACTGGGGGTGTTTTATTAAACCTCCAAAAAATTAAAGGCTCAGTTGGAGAGAACTTACTACTATTTTTTACTATTGTATGATTACGCGGTAATTTTAACATTTTTTTTTTGAAAATGCTCTAAGAGACAAATTAACAAATACCCTATTTTTCAATTCAGGAAATTACACCAACCTTTATTCCTCGTCGCCATTTATTTTGGAATCAAATAAATTATTGGAGAGAGAGGGAAAGGAGTTGTTGAAGTTAGGTCGCAAGTAGCCATCCAGCCAACGATGATGAGATGGCTTCTTGCAAATTGAGCTTAATTACATGTTTAATAATTCAATAGACTGGCATAAACAAAACCACGTGTCATTTCATTAGCAATTTAGTGGTTGAATTTGAGACGGGCATGCGTGTCTTAATCAGAATCAATAGTTAGCTAAATTCAAGGTATAACGAAAGTACAAGCAGATGGTTTTCTTGAGATGCTCGATAAGATTAGACATGAAAGAAAATGATCTTTTAAGTACTGGTTGAGTATTTAAGTATTTTTATAAAAAGTAAGTAAAAAAAAAATTGAGCTTAAAAAAAATGTTTGATAAAAATTTAAAAATAGTTTATTTTTATAATTTTGGCTGAAAAAAATTGAAAACGTAAAGTATTAAAAATAAATTTATTCTCACAACACAATAGAAATGGTTTTTTTTCAAACCACAACTATATCAAACAAGTCTTAAATCATCTTGTAGTAGACAAGTATTTTCAATAAATAATTCGTCGAGTACTTATAAGTTGGACATAATTTTTTAATTTCTTTTAAATATACCTTAACATGATCGGTAATTTTTTTTCTTTTTTTTTTGGGAAACAACATGATCGGTAATTTAATCCAATCTTATCCGATCTTTTAGACCAAACTAGGCCAAAGTGTTTTATTTTAAAACATAATTATTAGTAATTTAGTAGGGTAGCATTAGGACCACTGCCCTAATATCATTTAAAGACATGCCCCAAACTTTTTTGAAAAAAAATATATAGAAAGGAAAGCTAAACTTAAATATATCAAAGGGAACTTTAACGAAAAACTCCCGGTACTGTTCACTTTAACGAAAAACCACATTTTTACACTAAAAAGTCAATACTGGTACTATTCACTTTACCCTTTATTTTGTCCTTATCGTTAAAATACAAAGTTTTCAAACCCTTTTCATTAATTTTCCTTATATCAAAAGGTTCATAGTAAATGACAAAAAAGTTCAAAAAATATAGTAAATAATTAAAAGGATTGAGTTGGTAAAAATATGTAGTCACTTGGTACTACGGTTTAGTGACCTCTTCACTTGTAAAATAAAAGGTATTAGTTTCGATTCTCGCCAAAAGCGGTTACACTATTGTTAGTCCATTGCTAAGCACGTCCCCTTTCGCCTTAACATAGATAACATCGTTTGTTAAAAAAAATGTAATATTTTTTTTGTTTTGTTAAAAAAAAGACCAGCTGATGGCTTCACTACAGCAATCCACCCTTTTAGGAGTTGGAAAGACTCACAGAAGAATTTTAGTTTCTCATGACCACCATCGTGTGATTTACCAATGCTAGGAAATCGAACCCAAAACATGCCGTGTGAAATACAGGCTTGAGAATTCGTCTTCAACTATTGACTCACTTGTGTTAGTTTTCTACTAAAGCTTACTTTGAAGAGTTCACTCCTCCTAAAATTCTCAAAAGCACAAGGCTGAACCATGCCTAATAGTATTGGAGATAGGTATGCTTAAGCCGGTGCTATTAATAGCGTTTGAATCATTTTCATGCTAAAATAACAAATTTATAATTAGTAGTGTTGGAGATGCTCACGTACCTACATCATATATCTATACTAATGACAGGTTTAACTTAAATTGAGAATTATAATAAATATGATTCCAACTTCATTTTTCTTACCCAATGTATTTGAATTATTGTGATTCTTGATTTACCATAAATTTATTCGCAACCATGAGTTCAATTGACTAAAGAGGAGTTATTCTCAAGGAAAATGCTACATAGATCAATTTTTAGATATTTTTTTTTGAATAAATTACACCAAACTCCATCAAGTTTGGGGTTTATTACAATCCCATACAATATCTTTAAAACATTTCACTTTCATACCTCAAGTACTATTTTATTTCAATTTCATACATCCGTTAGATTTTCCATCCATTGAACCATTAAGTACTGACGTGGCCACCGCATATATGCCACGTGGCTGCCAAATGTCTGCCACGTGGCAAATAAAAATAAATATTTTATTTTTATTTAAAAAAAAACCTGAATTTTCTTAAATTAATTATAAAAAAAAAGGCTTAATACCCGCAACCCCCCAAACCTAGAAAGCACCCAGGAAGAAAAAAAACCACCCAAAAAAATAAAAATAAAAACAAATGCTTAATGGCCATAACCCCCCAAACCCAGGAAGAAAAAAAACCACCCGACCTACATTATTCCCCCCGCGACCTAGGAAGAAAAAAAGAAGAAGCTTAATACCCACAACCCCCCAGTCGAGATCCCGCCACCCCCCTTTCCGGTGACCCACCTCCCTCATCTCCTCCTTCTCTTTCTTCTTCTTCTTCTTCTTTTGGGTTATGGGTTTTTTTTTCTTCTTCTTTTTCTTCTTTGGGATGAACTGGGTTATGGGGTGTTTTTTTCTTCTTCTTCTTCTTCTTCCCTCTTTTTCTTTTCCGGGATTAGGGATAGAAATGAGGTTGCAGATGAGAGAAGGGATAAAGGGGGTGGGGGTTGGGTTTTTCTGGGTGCAAGGGTGGGGGGCGCGGGGGTCGGGTTCTGGGTGCAGGGGTGGTGGGCACGGGGGAAGGCTGAGGAGCACAAGGGGGTAAGGTGAAGTCCCCGCCCGAGGAGGGGGGAAGGTGGGGTGGGTGGTTGCTGGGGGAAAATGGAACAGATATGGGTTGTGAGGTGGGGAAAACAGATTTGGGTTTTGAGGGTGGGGGGTTGCGGGCAGATGGAATGGGATTTTTTTTTGTTAAGAAAATTCAAGTTAAAAAAAATATTATTTTATTTGCCACGTGGCAGACATTTGGCACCCACGTGGCATATATGTGGCGGCCACGTCAGCACTTAACGGTTTAATGGATGGAAAATCTAACAGATATATGAAATTGAAATAAAATAGTACTTGAGGTATGAAAGTGAAATGTTTTAAAGATGTTGTATGGAGTTGTAATAGACCCCAAACTTGAGGGGGTATGATGTAGTTTACCCTATTTTTTGTACATCACTTGATGTGATAGTTGATAGTTAGACTTATTTTTTTAATGATTTAAAAGAATCAACAATCAATTGTCACATCATTAGGGATAGAAATGAGGTTGCAGATGAGAGAAGGGATAAAGGGGGTGGGGGTTAGGTTTTTCTGGGTGCAGGGGTGGCGGGCGCAGGGGTCGGGTTCTAGTGCAGGGGTGGGGGGCGCGGGGGTCGGGTTCTAGGTGCGGGGGTGGTGGGCACGGGGGAAGGCTGAGGAGCACAAGGGGGTAAGGTGAAGTCCCCGCCCGAGGAGGGGGGAAGGTGGGGTGGGTGGTTGCTGGGGGAAAATGGAACAGATATGGGTTGTGAGGTGGGGAAAACAGATTTGGGTTTTGAGGGTGGGGGGTTGCGGGCAGATGGAATGAGATTTTTTTTTGTTAAGAAAATTCAAGTTAAAAAAAATATTATTTTATTTGCCACGTGGCAGATATTTGGCACCCACGTGGCATATATGTGGCGGCCACGTCAGCACTTAATGGTTTAATGGATGGAAAATCTAACAGATATATGAAATTGAAATAAAATAGTACTTGAGGTATGAAAGGGAAATGTTTTAAAGATGTTGTATGGAGTTGTAATAGACCCCAAACTTGAGGGGGTATGATGTAGTTTACCCTATTTTTTGTACATCACTTGATGTGATAGTTGATAGTTAGACTTATTTTTTTAATGATTTAAAAGAATCAACAATCAATTGTCACATCATGTGATTTACAACAGATAATCTAAAATTTTGATCTTTCTAAAACCATCATATTCTCAATCCTATTCGTTATGTCTTTTAGTCTCGACTTTTCTCATTATAACATGCAGTAATTAGTTAAAGGGACTCTCGTTCTCATTATAGAGTGAGAGTGAGAGATACCGTTTTGAAAGCTTATCAGGAAGTTTAATTAAATTCACATCAACATGGCAACATTGATACTTGATCATATTATTGCCGTTTTGAGCAAAAATGTGGTTCAAATTTATCATTTAACGAGAATCAAACATAAAACCTCTCACTTACATGTGAAGAGAAATATCACTAAATCATAGTATTAAGTGGCTTAAGGATAGGTCAACTTGCTCTTAGAAGATACTAGGTTTGATGCCTATGATTGAATTTAACAATTTGCCATTTTTGAGGTACATGTCGGAGTGGAAAGAAATAGATTATCTGTTCATAAATAAAACATGTCTCTTTTACCTTCCCAATATGGTAAATTTCATTCGTTTATGACCAGGATAGAGAAGTGATTAGTTTTCTTCACAAATAGTGCATCTCTACCATCAATTGGCCAAAAGGGTGTGATATCCACACAGCTCATTTTACTTCTCACACACCCTTCTAATTTTCGGCCGTTGGATTGGATGAATTGAAGAAGATCAAAGTACAAAAATTAACAAGGAGTGTGTGAAAAGTAATTTAGGGTGTGTGAATAGCACACTCTTGGCAAACATGTGAAAGTTAGCTCCACGTTTTTCCTCTAACATACCTTAAATGAAGTTTGCAATCAAATTTAATCCAATATTATGTGATTTTTAAGGAAATTTATTTAAAGATTGAAATGGCTTCTAGTCTCTTGTCCCAGATTTTGCCGAAGTAGAATTTTTTTCATCTCCAAATTCTCCTTTTCTCTAGTCTCCTCATAGTTGAATGGTCACAGTTAAATAACGTCAACATATTGTGTTGACTTCTTTATAGAGAGAGAAAGATAGAGAAAAGTAAGAGAGGAGGGGATTTAGAGGGGAGAAATTCCTACTCTTATTCTTGAAACCTATTTGGGCCAAGATAGGCCCATTAGACCATTGGGCTTCTTAATGATGAAAGGCCTAAAATAAAATAAAAACAAGTGAAAAATCCAAATATTCTCCTTTCTCTCTATCCCCCAAAACCCTAGCGGTCGCGCCATCCTCCGTGCTCTTTCTAGCTTACGCTCTCTTATTAGCCCTTAAGCAAAATCCAGATCCATCGGCGGTGAGAGAGAATGGCGGCGATCGAGCACACTGTGTTGCAGTTCTCCACGTCTCCGTCGTCGAGCTTGTCGGCGAAGGTTCATCCTCTCGTCATCTTTAACATCTGCGATTGCTACGTCAGGCGTCCCGACCAGTCGGAGCGCGTCATCGGTACGCTCCTCGGCTCCGTCCTACCTGACGGAACTTTCGACATCAGAAACTCCTACGCTGTTCCGCATGTGAGCGCCGAGCAGGTTCTTCTTCCTCATTTGTTTCTTTAATTTTTATTATTATTATTTAGTGATTTGCGTTTCCCCCCTGTTTGGTTGATGAGAAAATTGTGGTTAATTTCTTGAACACCAAGAAATTGTGATCCTGTGTTAGAATTGTAGTGACGTTTTGTTTCGGTCTCTAATTTGCAGGTTGCTTTAGATATTGAGTATCATCACAATATGTTGATATCCCACCAGAAGGTGAATCCCAAGGAAGTCATTGTTGGATGGTAAATGTCACTATCTTTTCTGCTTTAAAATTCTTAGTTATTATCGTGCAACTTTTCAGGCAGTTTTAATTGACGAATTCGAATTATTTCGTGTTTCATAATGATATTCATTCCGGTGAAATGTTGCTTCTTCTGCGTAATTTATGTTTAATTGAGTGTGGAACCTGTAACTAGTGCGTATGCTTGGTAGCCAAATATACGAATTCATAAATGGAATAGGGAACATCCTCGTAAGAGCGTGAACTCAATGCTCCCCGAATGATAGTTTTTGCAAATTTCTAAAAGTTCATGCTAGTTTATTTTAAACGTATGTAATAGAGATTTGTAAGTTTTCAAGTTGATTGGAATGCTTATTGTTGTGCCTTGATCATTACTTGTAGGTATTCAACTGGTCTTGGAGTTACTGGTGGTAGTGCATTGTTTCATGAATTCTATTCTAGAGAAGTGCCCAACCCGGTTCATTTGACTGTTGATACTGGATTTGTTAATGGAGCGGGTACCATAAAAGCTTATGTTTCGGTGAATTTGTCTCTTGGAGATCGGCAACTCGCTGCGCAGTTTCAAGAAATTCCTCTTGATCTTCGCATGGTTGAAGCTGAGCGAGTTGGTTGTAAGTTTATCCCTCTAAACTTTTATTGTTTGGAGGATCATGTGGTCATATTGGTGTTCACACGCCCAACACATTCACTTGATCTTCCCCGTATAGTTTTCTGACTTGATGGAAACATAAGTAACTTTTACGCTAAGTTTTGGAGGAAACTCGAAGGAACTAGTAATTCTTAGAATTACAAGTGAATCGGTAGAAGGAACTAGAATTATGTGCTTTTTACATCAATAAAAAATAGTTTGCTTATCATGTGTGTGCCTAAGCTTTTATTCAGTACATTGGTCGAACTCATTGCTTCCTAATTTTTGGATATGATTGTTTGAGCTTTTAAGCACAATGCCGATCTGATTCAAAATCATATGCTTTTCCATGATGACAGATGATATTTTAAAGACCCCAATGGTGGACAAACTCCCAACTGATCTTGAAGGAATGGAAGCCTCAATGGAGCGGCTTCTAGCTTTAATTGATGATGTTTACAAATATGTTGACAATGTTGTGGTTAGTAACGATACTTAAACTTCTTAAGTTGGTCTTTCCATTTATTTTACTTAATTCTAATGAGGTATCATGTTTTCAGGAAGGCCGTGTTGAACAAGATAACACTATAGGGAGATTTCTTTTCGATACGATTGCATCTCTTCCAAAACTGTCTCCATCAGCATTTGATAAGCTTATCAATGACAGCTTGCAGGTACGATATATTTTGGTTCATTTTGTTGTATCATGAAAGATACAGTTCAAAATATTCAGTTACTTTAGTTATCTATTATCAGTGTCGTTCACGGCTTCCTGTTGTCAATTCTAGGGTAATGATGCAAAATAGTTCTTCAATACTAGGGTTATCAGTTTTGCGAGTGTTTCATTGACGTTAAACTTGTTCTTTTGTTTTGTTGCTTACAGGACAACTTGCTCTTACTGTATTTGTCAAGCATCACAAGGACGCAGCTCACCTTAGCCGAAAAATTGAACACGGCTGCTCAGGTTCTGTAATGCCTTCGCTTACAGAACCTATGTCATGAGATTCTACTTTTGAAAGTAATCTGTCAAAAGGATATATGACCAACTGTGAGAACGGGGTCTTTGTTTGCAGTGAAGGGTGTAACATTTTTATTTCCATTGAAAATATAGGTAGGATTGTTCAATCATTTCAATATTGCTTTAACTGTTGGCTAGAAACACGATCAATTTTGGAGCTAATTTTATGGTTCGTATCCTGTTTTTGTACCGTTGTTTGAAGCTTCGACTTTGTAGTTTATTTTACCAAATTCAGAATAGGTTGTTCCGTTATTCTCAAAACTGATTTGATACTCCTCCTTGACATGGTTTTTCATGGTAGTCCAAAATCTTGGCCCGGCGTGTGACCGATTGATAATCCTAGAATCTATGTGAAATGAAGTGAAAATGAACTATTCTCTCATACATACCGTTGTTAAGGGTTTTCTGCGCACCTCCGTTTTTATGTTCATCTCTGTTTATTTGAGGCTTTTGGATTGAACAAATTTAAGAAAAATCTGGAGAAAATGAAGGTACATCGAAGTTTTTCTTCCCTATACCCTCGATGCCTCTTCTGCAAATTGATCTTATGTTCCCTCCTCCTGCCGTGTTTCTTCATTCCGTTTGGATTTCTGCCTCCAAATTCCCAATTTTTTATCTTTCATCTCTACGCCCTTAGGCCATCTCCAATCGAGGGTTGGTCAGAGGGCTTGGTTTAGCTCTCTGGTATTCCAAGATATTAATATTTTAATTGACAGTACATGGCTATATTTGCCTCCATCTCCAATCGAGGGCCAAAGGACTTGTTTTAGTCTTGTCACAAAAAACCATCTCTAACCGAGAGTCAAAGGGTCATAGGGCCAAACATAATTGATTATTTAAATTTAAAAACTACAACTTAAATTAAAAAAAAGGTGAAAATTATGTGAGAAATTGTGTAGGAATAACTTAGGTATTTATAAGAAAAAAAGGGGAATTTTTTTTTTAAAATTTTAAAAAAAATTTGGCCCAAAAAAAAGAGAGGACAATACTGTCGAATATATCCGATAGAAAAAGTATTAATAATGCAAAATCCAACCTGACTCGGGGTTGACTGGATTGGGCCAGCTGATTGGTCCTTTTAGATTTTGTGGGGCCCACGAGCCCTCTAGTCTAGTCCTCGGTTGGAGACGATTTTCGGCCTCTAACTTTTTGGACCATTCGGTTGGAGATGGTCTTTCTTTCTTGATGGGCTCATGTCTAATATTCAACACTCTGTAAATTTCTTCTCCTTTGTTGGTAAATCTACGAGACTTGGAGATAATTTTGTTTTTCGCAATGTTTTTAGAGAGGAGAACTTTCTTGACGAAGCCATTGCTGACTTGGGGCATAATTTGTCTTCGTTTTATAGTAGGCCGGTATGCCCAGCCCTGTAAGCGCTACTCTTCTCGTTGGTAATTAGCAGCCCTCCGTAATAGTTTCCCAACGAGAGTGGAGCCGGTTAGTCAACTTGGTTCAAGAACGGACCTAGCCTCCAGCCCGCCCCAACTTATACAAAAATGGGTTCCTAACAAATAGCCAACCTCTAACCTACTTTTACACTACTCTCCTATGGCGATGTGCGCATTTGTTTGTTGGGTCCGTAACTTCCAATGAATCTGTTAATTTGACTATAGTGTGGGTAAAATATCACACGTTGTTATAAAAAATCACACTAAGGGCATGTACATGAATTTTTTTCCTTTTCAATACAACCGATGATTATTTACATTATGATTTGAACTCGTGACACACTGGATTGAAGAGAGCGCCAGAACAATACACCAATTGTGCATATGCATGAACCATAATTAATAACAGCCAAAATTAAGTTTTTTTTTTTTTTTTTTTTTCACCGAAGAAAGATAGAATATATTATAGGCGGATGGAAATGTTTACATCCTTAGCAAGAATATTAAAAAGAAACTCCGGGCCAATGCTATCCCAGACATAGGAGCGCCCTGTCTTAAATACATACCGAGCCACCGAGTGAGCAGCAAAATTACTCTCCCTAGCCACATAGGTGAACATCACCGACGTCAACCCGCGTGCTAGGCTCTCAATGTCCCCAAGTATACATTCAAAATTAAAATCCCAAGCCTTATCCATTCTGATCATTTGAATTACCTCTTTGGCATCCGATTCAATGAGCACCTTCTCAAACCCGTTGTCCCTGCAAGCGATCAAAGCCGCCCGGATTGCACAAGCTTCAGCCGCAGCAGCCGAAGAACATAGCCCCACACCCGAGCCTCCAGCGGCTTGGAAGATCCCAGCAAAGTTGCGACAAACCCAACCAACTCCCATGCGGAGGCTGGTCTTACACCAGGCAGCATCCGTATTCACTTTTATGACCCCGAAAGCCGGTTTCCGCCAAGTAGGGTGGTTTCGGCCATCATCCCGTGGGCTCCAGCAGGGAGGAGGTCGGTGACCCGAGTTACCAGAAGCCCAAGCTTCACGGAATTCGGCAATATTTGCCCTCCAAGCCTGCACCAAATCAGTGGGGTGCCGAGACATACCGTTAAAAACCGCATCATTCCTGTTTTTCCAGATCCTCCAAAGCCCAAAAGCCACCTCCTGCAGAATCTCCTCCGCAGAATCACGCTCATGTACCTGATTATAGATGTTTCCCCAGCTTTCAAGAAAATCTCGGCCAGCCAGATTGTGGGAATTCAGATGTAGAGAAGAGCAAAACCAGAATTGGTGACTTAGATCACAAAGGAAAAACAGATGGTTTTCAGATTCATCCATAGAGCCACATACGCCACACACATTATCTACCCTCATGTGACGTCTCTTCAGATTGCGTCTGACAGCCAAGGCATGATTACAACACCGCCAGATGAATATTTTGATTTTGTTGGGAACACGGAGCTGCCAAACTTGGTTCCAGATCCGGGGATCCTTCCTGTTTTCACTCGACATGCCGCGTCCCATCTTCCCTAGCAAGCCATTATCCAGCAGACTAATGGCAACATCGTACCCTGATTTGACCGAGTACACACCATTGGTATTAAAATGCCACACAAGCCGGTCACCAATCCCCGTCCTGCTTAAAGGAATACTTAAAATTGACCCAATGTCATCCTTGTGGAAACCCGTCGAGACGGTCTGCACGTTCCAAGACATCACACCCGGGTCAATCAGATCACACACTAAAGTGCTTTGAATAATATCCTTCGGTCTAACCAAAAAAGTAGAGGGCCTAGGGAACCAGGGGTCCTCCCTGATATTGATGCTTTCCCCGTTCCCCACCCGCCACCTCAAACCATGTTTAAGAACCTTAAGGGCCTCAAAAATCCCTTTCCAACCCCAAGAGGTGCCCCTACCCCGACAGGCCTTCATTAATAAACTCCCAGGGAAATACTTATCCCGCAAAACAGTGGCTAGAAGCGATCCCGGATTTTGGATTAGGCGCCACCCAATCTTTGCCAGAAAAGCAAGATTAAAACACTGGATATCACGGAACCCCAACCCGCCGGCACACTTCTTTTTGGTTAATCTGTCCCAGGAGATCCAGTGGACCCCCTTCCTGTGTTCGCTTCCCCTCCACCAGTAATTTCGGATAGCCCTCTCCATGTCTCTGCAGACCCCAATGGGAAGCTTGAAACAACTCATAGCGTAATTAGGCATAGCCATGGCCACTGCCTTGATTAGAACTTCTTTTCCAGCGTGGGATAAGAATTGTTCCGCCCACCCCGCCGTTCGGGACTCAATCCTCTCACGAACATCTTCAAAAACAGCTTTTTTTGACATCCCGAAATCTGCATTCAAACCCAGATATTTACCGAATCCATCCTTACATTGGATTCCAAGTATCCCTGCAATTTTCTTCCTCACTCGGTCCTTAGTTCTAGCACCGAAAAAAATGGAACTTTTGCCCAGGTTTACCTCCTGCCCAGATCCATGAGCATACAATTTAAGAATCGCAGCTATGTTCCGTGCCTCATCCTCCGTAGCAGTCCCGAAGAGGACGGAGTCGTCCGCAAAGAAAAGATGGGTGACCGGTACTCCCGTTGGCGAAATTCGAAAACCATGAATAGCATTCTGCACCAAAGCATTCCTGATGAGCACAGAAAAACCCTCAGTACAAATTAGGAACAAATAGGGAGATAAAGGATCGCCTTGTCTCAGGCCCCGTTCAGGCCGGATGTGCCCCGTCGGGTTGCCATTAACAAGGATGCTGAAAGATACAGTGGAAATGCATTCCCTGATCCACCCACAGAACTTCGAGTCAAACCCCAATTTACACATCATGAATATAAGAAAATCCCATTCCACTCGATCATATGCTTTAGCCATATCCAGCTTAATTGCCATGCCCGGCTGCCCCTCCTTAGATTGGTGCAAAAGTGAGTGCAGGATTTCATGAACCACCAGGATGTTATCCTGAATATGCTTCCCAGCTACAAAAGCAGATTGGTTCTCACTAACCACCTTGGGCATAACTGCCTTCAATCGGTTAGATAGAACCTTTGCAAGGACTTTGTAGATAACATTGCAAAGCGCAATAGGCCTGAATTGAGACATATTTTTTGGGCATTTGACCTTCGGGATAAGCGCCAGATTGGTATGGTTTAGTTTCCGCAGAAGCTTCCCAGAATGCCAAAAGGCCTTAATAATTTTAATCACATCTTCACCCACAGTCTCCCAGTGGTCGTGGTAGAAACAGCCTGAGAAACCATCAGGCCCCGGAGCCCGAGAGGGGGGGATTTGAAAAACAGCCTCTTTGATTTCTTCCTCAGATATCGGCGCCACAAGCCCCAAGTTGTCCGCATCCGTCACCCTATTATCAATGTCAAAATCGGCCCATTGGTTAGGATGGCAGAACTTGAATAAGTCCGAGAAGAAGGATATGGCAATTGTGCAGATCCTGTCGTCATCCTCCTGCCAGATCCCATTTGCATCTTCCAGACCTCTAATCAGGTTTGTTCTCCTCCTTTTCAGAGTTTGAGCATGAAAGAACTTTGTGTTTTTGTCGCCTTCCTTGAGCCATTGGATTCTCGACTTCGCTTTCCAGAATTCCTCTTCCTTTTTATGGGCATCCCTCAACTCGCTCTCCTTCTGCTTGACCCAAGCCGAGGCAAAATCAGGAGAAGCATAGGCAGCACGGATCTCAGCCTTTAAGCTAGCAATGAGAAGCTTGGAGTTTCCCCCTCGCTTTTTATACCACGCGATTAATTTCCCCCTCAAGGATTGGATTTTCTCACAGAACTTAAAGGCGTGGGAACCGTCGATGGTATGACCCCATTCCTCCGCCACAAGGTTTCGGCACTCCTCCAGTTTGCTCCACCGGGCGTCATAGTTGAAATTTCTTTTTCTTCGCGTCAAGGTTGGGTCCGTGGTCAAGAAGAGTAAAGCATGGTCAGAGCCTTCCAGTACCACGTGCCTAACCTTAGAGTCAGGGAAGAGGTTACTCCACCCCAGGGTAGCCAGCCCGCGATCGAGTCTCTGCTGAATAGGCATGGTTTCCCTATTATTCCTCCAGGTAAACGGGTATCCTTCATAGCCAAGGTCCATAAGCTCATTCCGGGCCACAAACTCCCTGAAATCCCTGAGGCTAGATGCCGGTCTGTAATTCCCTCCTTCCTTTTCCTCATTGCTCAGGATGTCATTGAAATCTCCCATGACTAGGTTACAGCCATCGTTTTTATCGAGACTGCTACTCAGTGCCTGCCACTGAACTCTACGCTTTTTCTCGTCAGTGCTTGCATAGACAGCAAACAGCCGCCATTGACATCTCAAAATACCATCCCAAATTCCAGCTTCAATAACAAAACTCTCAGATTTCACCACAGTAATCATATTTGCATCTTTCCAAAACATGCATAAGCCGCCTCCGATCCCAGTCGGTTCCACCGCATGCATGAATTCCATTCCAAGGCTTCTTTTAAGATACTCGTAGCGTCTGCTTTTGTTCTTTGTTTCAAGCAGCACCACAATGTCAGGGGTGAGGAGACGACATTGCTCCAGCAGGTTGTCAACTGTCAGGTCACCCCCGATACCCTGACAGTTCCATATGATTAGCTTCATGAGGAATTGGGAGACCCCTCAAGGGTGGTCTCCACCGCCTCAGAAAAAAGGCCCCGTCTCGGCCTGATAGCTTTTGGTT
Source organism: Crataegus laevigata (assembly GCA_963580275.1). Taxonomy (NCBI): domain Eukaryota; kingdom Viridiplantae; phylum Streptophyta; class Magnoliopsida; order Rosales; family Rosaceae; genus Crataegus; species Crataegus laevigata. Next base: position 7,309,409 of record OY756951.1, read on the forward strand.
CCCCATTACAGTTATCCTCTAAAGACACTACTTCATGGATTGCACGCTTCTTCCCTTTTCCTTCCTTCATAACAGCTTCAATTATAGGTTCCAGTTCAAAAGGGTCTTCAATCAGAGCAGCAACTTCATTAGCCTCCCCGTTCTCCGCCGATAGTTCCTCCCCTGTTTGTGTCCCCTCCGCCATCCCGCTACAAGTAAAACCGGCAGTAGACGGGGATGAGTTTAGATCAATCCATTGGTTGAGGTCCTCGTTCACAGATTTCTCCTCTTCCCTGTCAGGCTTCCCAGGTGGTTCGTGGAGGATAACATGTTCAAAACCCTCCGCAACCACTCCCCCAGGACCAATTTGCCCAGCATCAAAAGCTATTTCTCTGGCTAACCTAGCCTGCTCCACCTTCTCGCGATGCAGCCTCAGCTTATCTGTTATTTTTGTATCCCCCTGCACTCCTTTGCTCGATGACCACCGAGGTTTATTTGGAGAAGTGCCAGTGTCCAGGACGTCAACATCTAACATGCCCGTGCATTCACTCCCACTCCGAGATAGGGGTACATCCGTAAGTGGTTGGCCTCCCATTCCTGATGCCGTCGAAGAACGACCCGAACGTCTACCCCCATCGATCTCATAGCCACTGTCCTCCTTCCCACGTTCCAAGCTTGTGCCTCCACCACTGGATTCCAATGGATTCTTCCCACGAAAGCCGGTCCCCAACTGGTTCCCCCTGAGATCCGTTAAAGCGTCCAATCCACGAAATCCATAACCCTCGTCCGTCACCCCAGCCTCCCGTCCCGTCATCTCAATACCAGCAAGATTGTCTTTGCACGATCGGGTGTTGTGCCCCAACATTCCACACATAAGGCAGTAGTTGGGTAAACCTTCATATTTAAAATCAACCCAGACCTTCCCATCATCAGGAAAACAGACAAAAGTTCCACGCATTAGAGGTTCCCGAACGTTTAGACGAATTTTCACTCGGAGAAATCTCCCGATACAATCACGGCTCCCAGATTTATCCACTTTTCGCACCGATCCAACCAGGCCACCAATGGACTCAGCGACCACCTGGGTCATACTTAGGACCGGCACATTGTGAACTTGGACCCAGAATGTCCCAAGGAGCAGGGGAGCCCATCTGTTAAGCCCGTGTTCCGTTCGATCCGCCACCATTACCAAGTCGTTCCTGAACGTCCATGGCTGATCCGCTTCTAAGACCCTCAATAGGTCATTGTGTCCAGCGAAGCGCACCAGAAACCTGCGATCTCCGATATCCCGGACAGAAACACCTTCCCTTCCTCGCCAAAGTGACATGAAACGGTCAATGAAGATCTCCCCCTTCACTTCTTTAGACGTAAGCACTTCAGCAATCATAGTATATTGGAACCCCAGGAGGGCACCTTCCACATCCTTTCTATCAATACGTAAACCCCCGAGTTCTTTTTCAGACAATTTCAGCTTTGATCCAAATCTGGTTCCAAGCTCATCCATCGCACAGCAACCAGAGGCCAACCTGCCCGCCCAAACACCCCTGCAAAGGACAGAAAGAACCAAACCCCACCCCGATTCCTGAATACCGATAATAGAGATAGAGGAAGTATGGCACCCAAGTCTCGAGGGCTCGCACTCAAAATTACCCCAGACCAAAGCCCTCGCCGTCCGAGGTTCGAAGAACAGCCCAAGAAATCTTGTTGTATAGAACTCCCAAGCCCAGATCTACCGGGGAATCACACCTAACAGAACCAACAGCAGACCGGCTCACCCGGACTTCATCATGTACACCAGTTACCTAGCTTTACTAGTCTCTGAGTGATGATCCCCCAACTCCGATATCCCCAAGACACTTCAGTTCACACCAAGACAGAGAGGCAACCCCCCCATACAAAATCCCAAAGATAAACCTGCAAATAATCCTGAAGAAATTTGCAAAGACAGAAAGCCCAACCTCGATTCAGAGCCCTCCAAACAATCAAGGTCGCCAGGGAGCAACAGCCAAACCAAGCCCCATCCACAGCCGCAGAAGAGTGGAGAATCAAGGTCGCCGCAAGCTAAACCCTAGTAGTTACCGGGAGCCCTCCTTGCGAGGTACCGAAAAGAAACCGCGCGTGGGGCGCGTTCCAACCTATATGTCGTTGGGGTACAGCCAAAATTAAGTTAGTGGGTTAACGCGGATCATAATTATTAAAACCAAAATTAATTTAGTGGGTCTGGGTTAACAGGACACCTAATCATCTAATGGCTTTGGCCACTAATTAGATGCCAGGCAACAAGCAACCGGTACATATGATTGGATCTTTTTCCCCCAAATTCATATTCTCTTCTCCTAAATATAAAATAAGGAAGGTTTGATTTGAGTGGGGGGTGGCTTTTGGCCTTTTTGTCTTGATGATGGCGGTGAAGCTTCCACTGCAGCAGCAGCAACAATGGAAGACAAGAAAGTAGAAAACAAGGCAAGATGTTTATGGGGCGTCCTGGATTTCACGCGTGCCCTAATTCTAGCTTATGACTTCTTGAATCTCACGTTTTACACATTCACCATAACACAAATCTTTACCCGACTCTTTTCCACAAATATTATAACAAAAGGTTTATACTTAGGGTTTATAGCTTTGTAGATAGATGTATTTGATAGAGATAATTTGAGCAATGATGTTTGAATTTTTGCTCAATTGGATCTCCCTGAATAAAAAATTCGTGAGTATTGGTCTCTGCACTTATTTTAATGTGGAGCAAAGATGATTCTGACTAACTTTTTTAGAACTTTCATCCATTTTTTGTCCCTTTAAACCCTTTATTTTGGATAGAAGTTTTAACAGAGTTAGAGTAAATGACCATTGTTCCATGTCATAGTAAGTTCAGAGACCTATGCTCACAAAATTTTAATCCAGAGATCAAAGTTTTGATTGAGGTAAAATTTAGAGATCATTGCTTTAATAATCTATTAGATTAGATTAATTAAGATAGATAGATGGGCAATTACAAAAGACACACATACAGGACAGCGTGGCACTTTTACCAATCTCTTAGGCTTGGTTTCAAATGTTTTGGTTCTAATTTGGAAGTTGGGATTTTCAGTCAAATGTAGGTAGAAACTGCTTTGATCGAGAAGCATGCGTTCCTTAAGATAATAAAGTTCGTAAACCCTAATTTTGTTGAGAGAATGTCACATACAAAGATCAAAGAAAATGTATGAGCTTAAATTTTTTTAAGCCTTTCCACCCATTGCTAATTTGCTATACGATTCTGGGTTAGATATTCGCATTAGTCACGCGTCATTTCATTTGTTAAAAATTGTCTACATGTTAGATACAAAAATGCCTCACATTAGTGAATATATTTGAGGCCTATTTTTAGCTATGATTAAAAAAATCTCACTTTACTCCTTACACTCTATCACTCCATGTATTTATATTGTATCTCACTTTACCTTATTTTGTTAAACTCCATCATATAAACTGTTAATTTGTCACATTTTAATTTATTTTATAATTTTCTTTTAACCAAGATCACATTAAAGACACTGCAAGTTAGCAAGTTAACACAATTTAATCTATTTTATAATTTTCTTTTAACCAAGATCACATTAAAGACACTGCAAGTTAGCAAATTAACGGTTTATGTGACGAAGATATCGGAATAAGGTAAAGTGAGAGACAAAGTATAAGTACATCGGGTAAAGTGAAGCAAAACAGAGTTTACAGTAAAGTAAGGTTTTATGAAGAGTACGTGTGTCATAACTAAAACTAAGCCTATGTTATATTTTATGTAAAATGTAGAGTATTGTTTGACATTGGAAATTTAAGAAACTATAAAAATTGCAAATATTTAGAAGAATGGAAGTCTAAGTTTAAAAGAGATTTGAACTTCTCTATCCATTAGTTTACGAACTCAGTTTCTAACAAATATTATTCGTCTGCATAAGCAGAAAGAGGGGCAAAAGTTGCTTCCAAAGGAGACATGTTCAAGATGACGATGATCTTGGGTTGGCACTTACCCAGGAAAATGCAAACCCTAGTGCTTATGCCAACCCAGCAAGAATCCTAGTGCTGTATTACCACGATTAAACAAATTAATTAAATCCATGATCTCTCCAAATTTAGTATCCTGACATGCATATCTTGTTCACTAATTAACAATATTATTTCTTAGTTTAGCACTGTAATTAATTAAGAGTCCTGGGAGTTAGATAGAAGACCACATTCACAGACAGCAGTCAGCAAACTATTGTGCCAAGTGCAAATAGACAAATATTTTACTCGTGAATGCGAACACCATCGGGAATTGTTGAAAGTGCGCTACACAACTTGGCCACACTGCTCTTCGATCTTGACTAGCAATTACCAAAACATATTATATCTTATTCAAAATCTAGAGAGATCAAATAAAACCATACATGCTTGAAGACTTTTCTTGGGATTTTGTCACAAACGTCTGAATTAAATGGATCATGAAACCATTATCCTCGTTTTGAAGTAATCAATAAGGTTAAATATTACAAAACTTATCGTTCCTGGTTTGGCTTTACTTTTCTTTGAAATAGATCTTAAGTTTGAATCTCTTTTTTTTTAGAGAAAAAAAAATACAAAACTCGATAATATTAGTAGAATGTATACATATACAGAGAGTATATTAAAGGCTCCACAAGAACTTAAATTTCTTCATCCCAATCAATCACCAATTTAGCTACCATATCAGAGCTTCATTTCTCTTCCAATGAACATTTACCACATAACACTTATAGTTCATGTTAACTAAAGATTTGCATTCATCGACTAAACCCCATAGCTTTTTTCCAAAACCCTCCTCTGGCTACTCTAGCCAGTGTTTCTTTGATCTGCACTTTGTCGTGCACTCATTTATTAATGAAACTAATGTTCATTCGCAAAAAAGTATAGCATGCGTAATGTATATCAGTTCAATTTTTTTTTTCAAAAAAGTAAATCGCATGCAAATCTCATGGTTTATATTGTTGAAATATTACACATGGACTGTATCTCTGATAAAAAAGAGTTTAAATATCATACCCCCACTTCAAACACCCAAACCTTTTGTGATAAAACCCACACCTGACAGATTGTACACGTACAAGTGATAATTAACAAGTTGGGGACAATATCGATGCTGTTGGAGTAGGCCTTTGGCCCGTCTCTCTTATAATTTCTATATGGTATTAGAGCCCCCTACAACCTTGTGATGGGTTGGTCCCTGGGCCCCGCATGTAGGGGTGAATCCCCTTGGCTCCATATGATAGTCTATGTGTGGATCTCCAACGTGTGACTAACTAATTGGGTCTCATGTGAGGGGGCGTGTTAAAATATCCCACATCGACCGTATCTCTGACAAAATAAGAGTTTAAATGTCATAACCCCACTCCAACTAATATCTCGAGACATTTTTATTATAAAACCCCACACCTGATGGATTATGCATGTGATAATTAACAGATTAAGGATATTGTTATAGTAGGTCAGATTAAGAATAATATCAGTATTGTTAGAGTAGGTCTTCGGTCTATTTCTCTGATAATTTCTATATATATATATATATATCATAGATATAACCATTGTTCAGACCCTATATATATATATATATATATATATATATATATATATATATATATATATATATATATATATATATATATATCATAGATATAACCATTGTTCAAACCTTCTCATTCAATATATTCCCCGTGTCGGGACAAACCCTAAAATGCAAAACTTCACCTAGAGTTTTGATCACTCCCAGAATTGGATAACATACAACCAAACGATAAGTGCATTTCTAAATTTTCTATATAGATTTCGAACCCTAAAGCAAAAGATGAAGCAAACCTAGTGACTGGAAAAAGGGGATGTAGTTGCTTACGACAGGAGGGACATGACATAAGAAAATCCAATATGTCTCCTCTTCTCTTTTGCCTTTTTGGCTGGTCATGAGTTGTCCGTCCCTCCTTAATTTCAATTTTTGGTGGCTTTATTGTCGCTTCGTTTATGTTCTCACACATCCTTAAAAGGAGGTTTATATATATCAATTATCCCCACTCTATTTGACTGAGCTGTAATCAGTCCTTAGGGTCAACCTAACTCAGTATCTTTGTCTGTCTGTTGCGATCACAACCGTCCAATGCAAATCAGACAATGTGTAATTTTGACTTCACTTGCATCGATCGTTTTTCTGCTAATACCCCAATTAATTAAGATAATCCAGGAGATTTGCACTCTTCTATATGATCTTTAGCAGACACCAACTAATTAAAAATGATGCTTGGCCTTACTCACATGTCTGGTTATCTTGGACTTACTGTACTAAACTAATTATGCATTGTTTGGAAATGCTTTTTTCTAAATTATTTTTATAATTTTCTTTTTGACAAAAAATGCAAGAGATTTTCTAGAAATCCCTTGAAGTACAAAAAACCACATATATAATAAGTGTTCTTCTATAAAGTAGTGTTTTTTTTTAATCTAAACATTGTTAGAAGGGTTTTGCTCATCTAAAACTCAAAAGCACAAACAACCCTAAAAATTGATAGGAAAGTAATTTTTACATATCTTTTTTACCTTTTACACTCATATTTAATTGTAGACGGTTAATCCTATTTCACTTATCTAATTCGACGACTATAAATAAAACCAAAATGTTTAAAAAGCTACAAAAAAAAATATGTGGAAATCTCAACGTAAGTAAAAACCAAAAAATATAGTTTAGGGAAAACTTTCATCTTGTCTGCTCGCCTACCAATGTTGAACATTGGCAGCTTTCGCGCATGTCTCTCTCTCTCTCTCTCTCTCTCAGCACAGAAAACTGGGCAAAGATAATTAAAACCGAACAAATCCACATAATTATTCAATCTCAAATTCTCTAAAAAAAACGCAGAATAATAATGTATAAACAAAGATCTAACACAAAAAAATTATAATAAAAACAAAAAAACCAAAGCACTGTCTACTTTAGGGTATTATATATGCACACGGGTTCACACTGTTTTGAGTTCAGAAGCTCAGAAAAAGGAAGTTCCTGAGGCAGCAGCACAGACTGGTTTTGTTTCTAGCCATTTGAAGCTGAAATATGGACGAGGGCGTGTCAGGATTTTGCATTAAAGCATCGAGTTTTCGTGGTGGTGGTAATGGTAACAGTGGAACCAAGTGCGGGCGTTGGAATCCAACTGCTGAACAGGTTAAAGTTTTAACTGACCTGTTCAGGTCTGGACTCCGAACGCCGAGCACTGATCAGATTCAGAAAATTTCCTCTCAGCTAAGCTTTTATGGCAAGATCGAGAGCAAGAACGTCTTTTACTGGTTTCAGAATCACAAAGCCAGAGAAAGACAAAAGCGGCGTAAAGTTTCTGTTGATGACAAGGATATCATTCGCCGAGATCAGGAGAACATGTCGTCTCCAAAACGTACGTTAATCATTAGCTGTTAAAATTTTCTCTTTCTTGAAGTACTTCGGTGTAGGGTTTTTTTTAGTATGCACCGGAATTCTTGACCGAAAATCTAGTCCCAAGTGAATATTTTTCTTTGCTGAGGTAGTGCTTATATTATTCTTTTTCACGGTTTTATTTTCCTTTCTTTGCAGAAATGAATCAGGTTTCGGAGCCGGCAAGAGTGATTGAGACCCTGCAACTGTTCCCCATAAACTCCTTCAACGAATCTGAAGGAGAGAAGCTGAGATTTCATGCAAATGAATATTGCAAGGAGGCATCAGCTTTTACCTACACTGTTGGGACAGAAATGGACCTTCCACCTTTGGATCTGCGTTTAAGTTTCCTTTGAATTACGTGCTTCAAATTTAGGAGAAAAATATCGAAAAAAAAGAAGCTCCAGCTAGCTAGCTAGTAGCCATGGCTGCCATTTGTAGAATTTAGGGTTTAGCAGCTGGCATGAAAGGGTGAACAGAAAGGTGGGGAGGGAGAGATAGATGTTGACAAACTTACGTAGTATTGACGGTAATTTGAGTTGTTGAATTAAAATATTAGAAATTCTTGGACATTCTTCTCTGCATGTGCACTTTCTTGTTGTTATTAATTTCTCTGTGATTTACTCTGTTGGATTTCTTGTTTGTATGAATCGCTTGGAAATTGGAATTTTCTGTTGCTCCACATGAGAAATGTCTCCTTGGGCTGCATAGTTGTGAATAAAATACTTAAGCTTGGCCTTGGTCATATGACATATACCTATGACTTACCTTGGGTCTGCTTCCCAGCTTTGAATTTCATGTACTTATCTTAGAGCTTCCCCACTTCCCAACAGCCCTCATTTATCCTTACTAGGTAAGCTAATACTGAATTCTCACCCACTTACCTTGGTCTTATCCATCAAATATTATACTATTCTTATATATCATTTGGAGATTCTAAAACCGCTCTTTGTGCAGATTTGAGCATATTTACATTGTTTCAATCGGATGCGTCCTCTCTTAGTTATGCACTCGAGTTTGAATTACTCTATTTGCATTTTCAATTAACGGGAGGGGATCGAAATTCGAGCTTAAACCTCTTTTTCGTACTTGAGAGAGGTGTTACTAGACTAGAAGTTGGTATGGAAGCGTCTTCAACTTGTTTGCTTCTTATGTATCCATAACATTGAAGAACTTCTTGTATCTGGCAATTAAACTAGGTGGTTCGACTCACTTACAAAGAAGCCGGTCCCCAGGTATTTAGGTACCCGTTGACCTTATGCAAGAGGAATTATGGATAAGGCCGACCGAAGCAATAAGGCCATACGACCATACTCATAAACCTAGGGTCCCCTTGTTTAATCTGCTCACCTTTGCCCACCCAAATAGTCTTCCTACGTGCCTTATGCCCCTAAACTTCATTGCAAAGGTTTCTTCACTCCTTTGTGAGTGAGTTGGACAATTTACCTAATCTGATTGTCGGAGGACACGAGAACTTCACCTTACCATAGTATGGGTGTGAGAGGAGCAATATGAGTACTTTGGCACACGTGTCATGAGCCATGACAATAACATTTCAAAAAATTAAGGTTTTTAGGCTTAAACGATCTACCTTGGGCCTATGGTTGAGAAATATTTTTAGCATGTCGTTGATATCTCATCGTTATATCGTCAAAATATAGTCTATATGTCTTGGATCGATGTTTAATTTTGATCCTCACAGCAATTGAGATTTAATCCAGATCACTTAGCCGAAAACTCAAAAAAATAAAAAGAAAAAAGAAATAAAAACAATTTACAAAAGGCCCAAAGTTGGCCCATAATAAAACCCATAAATCTTGGGCTCAACCTTCATAACATGGACTTTGGCGCCCAACTCACGCTCCAAAAACAAACAAAATTATTTCAAATGTAAAATTATCAGGTCCGGTGAGAGAACCGAAAGAGAGAGAGCAGCTGAGCGAGCAAGGAGCTTTTTTCCAAATAAATTTTAGAGAGAGAGAGAGAGAGAGAGAGAGAGAGCTTTCCTGCAGAAGAAGGTAGCTCAGAATTACTGCAGAAAAAGCAGAAAAATTCAGAGAAAGCAGAAGAAATCCAGCAATGGATGTGATCAAAACGCAGCAAATCTCGGCGAGGCCGATCGAGAAGGTGATAGTTCACCCGTTGGTTCTGCTCAGCATCGTCGACAACTACAACAGGGTCGCCAAAGACACTCGCAAGCGCGTCGTCGGAGTTCTGCTCGGCTCGTCGTACAAGGGCACCGTCGACGTCACCAACAGCTACGCCGGTTCGTTTATTTCAAGCTCGCTTAGTCCCCTTGCTTCTCGGCTATGTTTGAATCTCGTTTGCTTTTATTTATTTTTAAATAATTTAAATTTTTTGAGGTTATTTTTCAATTTTTTTTTAATCTGATAAGGGAAGTTTTTGTTCTGAATTATGCTCCAACAGTGGTAAATTATTGTTTGGTCAGTGAGAAAATCTGTGTTTAGGCTCTATGGCATTGTGAAAAGGTGTATTTTTGTTAAATTGTTCAGAAGAATTGAGTGTGATTTTGCTGCTATGAGCTGGAACTTGAAATTGGTTAAGCAAATTTGGAGTTTAATTCGAGAGCTTCCGATGTTGTTGTAGAATGAAGATGCGAAATTTCTGCTTTTATTTGCTTTCCAAATGCATAGACCTACACAATTTGAATTGGTACGTTCAATGTTTTTGTTTATCAGCGTACGTTCAATGTTTTTGGTGATCGATGCACTTTCGATGTTAATTCCCCTTTGCATTTTTGGTCCTTTAGTTGATAGTCTGTAACACTTGCATTTCTGTACTAGTTTGATCCATTGTTTATTGGTTTTCAAACGAATGCAGTATCACTCTCGAATTTCATGATTGCGCTCTTAAATTTAACTTACTAGTTTAGTTTTTGTGTTTTTGTTAGACTTAAAAATATTTTCTTATTTTGTCTTTTCATCTTGTTGCTTGTAGAACCTTCTATGTTTCTAGATCAAGCGCATTACTTTTGACTCATTTAGTATCAGTCTTTATTCACAGTTCCCTTTGAAGAAGATGACAAGGACCCCAGTATCTGGCTTCTTGATCACAACTACCACGAAGCCATGTATTCCATGGCAAAGAGAATAAATGGTACGAGTACATACTATATCTCTTTCCCTAGATTTACACATTATCTGTTATAATGCAAAAATTGACAAATAACTTCTTCCAGCAAAGGAGCATGTTGTGGGATGGTACAGCACTGGTCCAAAATTGCGAGAAAATGACTTAGACATTCACGGTTTATTTAATGAGTAAGCCCGCGCTAAACCCTATGAAAAGCATCACTACTTGGTCCTGAGATTCCATTAGAATATGGAGATAAATTAAAGGTGTTGGTTCATATCGTTCAAATTGATATTAGAGAAACTAATTCTCAAGTGACTAGAAGAAGCAAATGTGTTCTTCTCCCCTTATTTCTTAACTCTTCAGTCTTCATTCTGTTACACCATGATACCATTTTTTTGGTGTAACTTGAATATTGGTAATTATTATCAAGACATCTGAGATTTTGGAAACCTTGAGGTTGCCCATCAGTTTTCTATAAAATATTGATGGTTGGTTATGAGGAAGCAGTATACCTGTAAGTCACATTCTTATGAAATGGTAGAAATATCTTGTTTTTTGTTTACTTGTTTTGTTTCTATCATGGTGAAAACATGCTTAAGCATCTATCACCCTTCAGCAGACACATGAATTCCTGTTTCTTTTCATCGTCCTAGAGACGTATGAATTCCTGTTTCTTTTCTTCTCCATTATATCACAATTTCCCTTTTGATTTTGCAGTTACGTTTCAAATCCTGTCATGGTCATAATTGATGTCCAACCTAAGGAGCTGGGAATACCAACAAAAGCTTACTGTGCTATTGAAGAGGTTAAAGAGGTAGAATCATAATTTTTTCTGATATGCCCTGCCTTTTGTATTGGTCTGGTCGTACTAAGTTCTTCTAAAACAAGCGTTATGTTTGGAGCCATTTTGACTTGAAACCTGGTTTTGATGCTATAAATTTAATTAACATTTTGGTACAATTACAGAATGCTACCCAGAAAAGCCAGAAGGTGTTTGTTCATGTGCCTTCTGAAATTGCTGCCCATGAAGTTGAGGAAATTGGTAAGCCCATGGAAACTGAACTACCCTTTCTTGTAACATTGAATAAGTAGAACTTCTAAGTTATTGGATGCACAGATTGATTTCTTGCTTTCCTTTTTGTGTTGGTGGTCATTTTGTTTCTACTTATGGTTTTTATTGACCATATTACCCTTTAACAGGAGTGGAACACTTGCTTAGAGATGTGAAAGATACAGCCATCAGCACTCTTGCAACAGAGGTTTGGTTTTGATGATTTGATTTTCATTAGCTTCCTCATTTTATTCACGCACACACAGGATGTTGTATGTATGTATGTAGTCAATTTTATTAGATTTTCTTAATGCGTATAAGAGGCGATACAAGAAACTTAGTTTCCAAGTCTTGTACAGGTTACAGGGAAACTCACAGCCTTGAAGGGATTGGAAGCAAGACTTAAGGAGATTCAGGTTTATCTGGACCTTGTTATTGATGGCAAACTCCCATTAAACCACGAGATTTTGTACCACCTACAGGTTCAGTTTTGGCTTAACCTACATGTAGCGTAAGCTAGAATCTTAATGCAGTGATAGTTTGATTTGTCTCTTGACTTTTATTTCACAACCATGAAATATTGTAATTCTTTTGCCTACTGTTGATATTTTCACCCTCACACTCATACATTTTTCTTACTTTTCTATCCCAAATCCTTGTAGGACGTGTTCAATCTACTTCCAAATCTTAATGTTTCTGATCTCATCAAGGCTTTTTCAGGTAAAAAAAAAAACCCTACCGTGTTGATCATGTCTGTACAGGATATGTTATCGCTTAAAATGTTTTATTGTTTAGATTTATGGTTCGTGCGTTAGTGCCTGTTTTGTTAAGAGTGTTGATTCATGTTGTTGTTTTGTCATGTGCAGTGAAAACAAATGATATGATGTTGGTTATATATCTTTCTTCCCTCATACGTAGTGTTATAGCTCTTCACAACTTGATCAACAACAAGGTGAGATGCATTTCCATGAATGTGGATTCTCGTCTTCCTTAATTTTCTCAACAAACTACTCATTGTATTGGAATGTAAAAATGTTGGAATATTTCAGATGCACAATAAGGAGCATGAAAGGGCAGAAGACTCGAAACAAGTAGCTGTAACAGCTGCAGCTGGAAGCTAAGAGTATTTAAATACAGCTTGGACGATTGAGGACATCATCTATCGACGAAGATAACCGATGCGTACTTTCTTTTCATTCCATATCCTCGATGAATCTGAAGTTAGATTTGGAGGGATGCATAGGACATGCCTGATTTAGTAATCAACCTAAATCTTATGCCATGTCCCGACAGTGCTTTCACTGCCTTTCGAATATGTGACTTGCATTGTGGTACGCAGTGGGATCCGAAAAATATAGAACCTGTTCAAATTTAAGGATATTAATTGGATTCTTGATTGTTTCGTGATTTACTATTTGCTAATGCATGGAGGTGTTTGAATTATTTAGTTTTAGTTACTTTTCATGGTGTTTGAAATATTAGAGCATGTTTGATACTCTATTTGAATTTAATTTTTTAAACTCAAAAATAATTTTCAAGTTTTAGGCTTTAAAAATTTGTTTGGTAGGACAATTTTCAAAAATTGAATTCAATACTAATTCAAAATATAGTCTGTTCTTTACAAACACAAAAATTGATATTTAAACTTAAATTTACTCTTTTCTTTTCACTCCCTTCTTCCCTCTCACTCCAAATCTATCTCTCTCTTGCCTTCTCATTTTTTTTTTTTTTACTTTTTTCGTCTTTCTTCTAATCCGTTGTCTTTATTCTTTCTCACTCCTCTTCCTCTCTATCTCCTCCGATCCTCTCACTTCTTTATCTTTTCTCCAATCATCTTTTACTTTATTTCCCCCTCTATCATCTTTCTCTCACAGACCCCTCTTTTTAGATCTCTTTTTCCAACTTAAGTTGTAAGATTTAAAAATTTTAAATCGCATACCAAACAAGTTTTTTAGTATTAAAAAAAATGTTTTGAGAAATTATAAAAAAATTTAAATAGGATTTATGTTCTGTCAGTAATTGTGGAGGGTACAACATTTCCACTCAGTCTTGTTCATCAATCCGAACCACTTGCTGGAACTCAGCATCCATGACCACCCCATCCATAACATTAGACTTGGCATTCGTGTCGTGTTTTTCGTGTTCGTGTCGTACTCGATAGCTTAACAGGTCGTGTCGTGTAACACCCGTTAAAATAAACGGGTAATATGACCCAACCCGAAATCGACCCGTTAATATTATCAGGTAATATGACCCGACCCGTTACCCGTTAAGAAAAATATTTTTTAAATCAATAAATAATGAAAATGAAAAACATAATTTGACCCTAAAAAATGTAAAACATAATACTAAATTAGTATATACATACCATATTGTCACATAAATACTAATTCAAAACATTAATAAATAAATAAATAAAACATTTTTCTTTCAAGTTTACATACCCCAAAATAAGAGTCTAATGAAAAAACATTAGTGCATACTACAAAATACAAATGTTCAAAGATATGCAAAATGAAGAGAGTTATACTTAATGAAAGTATAAATAAACTCTTAAGGGTTAGTCAATCTATCGTTTTGATGGGATACGAATTCTCTGAAACTAATTTCAACGATCACAACCGTCAAACTTGTTTGTATATGTTTTGAGATCACATCAGCAAAAAATCACAAAAAACAAACATTCAGAGATCAAGTATCAGGACAAAACTTTTCGACTGTTATAAACAAAAAATCACGATTTAACGGTAATTTTAACTCTGATTTTGATGATTTTATACAACTACACTCCTTGACCCTATATGAATACAATGAATGAATTTGATCTTTAATTTAAAATATTTATACAAGTGGATACCACAAAATCTTATGTTATACTTAATGAAAGTATAAATAAACTCTTAAGTGTTAGTTAATCTATCGTTTTGATGGGATACGAATTCTCCAAAACTAATTTCAACGATCACAACCGTCAAACTTGTTTGTATATGTTTCAAGATCATATCAGCAAAAAATCACAAAAAACAAACATTCAGAGATCAAGTAACGGGACAAAGCTTTACGACAGTTATAAACAAAAAATCACGATTTAACGGTTATTTTAACTCCGATTTTGATGATTTTTTACAGATACACTCCTTGACCCTATATGAATACAATGAATGAATTCGATCTTCAATTTAAAATATTTACAAAAGTGGATACCACAAAATCTTATGTTATACTTAATGAAAGTATAAATAAACTCTAAGTGTTAGTCAATCTATCGTTTTGATGGGATACGAATTCTCCGAAACCAATTTCAACGATCACAACCGTCAAACTTGTTTGTATATGTTTCGAGATCACATCAGCAAAAAATCACAAAAAAAAACATTCAGAGATCAAGTATGAGACAAAGCTTTTCGACGGTTATAAACAAAAAATCACGATTTAATGGTTATTTTAACTCTGATTTTGATGATTTTTTACAGATACACTCCTTGACCCTATATGAATACAATGAATGAATTCGATCTTCAATTTAAAATATTTACACAAGTGGATACCACAAAATCTTATACATTAATGATTATGAATTTTATTTATTTTGAACTACCTTAAAAATACTTGAGGGTTTGTATAGTTTTAAAAATTCATGTATGCACCTTTAAAGCGTAGAGGATGCGATTAAGAGTGCTTGCATATTTTTTTCACATGTTTTGCACTTGTAAATTAATTGTTTTAAATATTTAAATGTATTTGGTATTTTTTAAATTACTTGATGTTTTTATTTTTAATGTGTTTTATAATTTTTTAATCTCACTCTTTGCTCATAATATTTTATAAAATAAATAAATAAAACTTAAATTTTTAAAATTTATTTAGAATAATAATACAATAATAATTAATGAACAAAATATATATATATATATATATATCCACTGTATTTATTGTATTTTATAGTAAGTTTTTTTTAGTAATTAAAAAAAATTAAAATCATCAAAATAAATTTTTCCTTTTCGTGTCAAAACAGGTTGCCCGCGTGTCACTCTCGTGTAAACCTGTTAAGAACCCGTTATTAACGGGTTCTTAACGGATTACCCGATAATGACCCGATTAGTTATCGTGTCGACCCGAAACCCGTTATTTTCGTGTCGTGTTAGAAACTGCCAGGTCTACATAACATGTATTCTGCTCATCGTCTGAGGTTCCGAATTAGACCTGTAAACAAGTCGGGTTTAGGTCGGGTTAAACCCGACCCGTTAAGTTAACGGGTCACCCGAACTCGACCCGTTAAGCTAACGGGTCATCTGTTAACAATTATTATTATTATTATTATTATTATTTGTTGTTAAGACTTTATTGAAATTACTAAAACATCCTCAACTAACGGGTCTAACGGGTTGACCCAAAGTGAGCCGTTATTTAACGGGTTGTTAACGGATTCACCCGTTAGCGACTTGACCCGTTAAGCATCCACCCAAATACAAATATTAACGAGTCGGGTCTAAAATGTCACCTCTACTCCGAATGGTCGGGGTCAGGGCACGGGGCGACAGGGAAGGCGTTTGATTCAGCTTAAAAACTTGTTTGGTAGGACTATTTTCAAAAATTGAATTCAATATTAATTCAAAATATAGTCTATTCTTTACAAACACAAAAATTGAGTATTTAAACTTAAATTCACTCTTTTCTTTTCACTCCCTTCTTCCCTCTCACTCCAAATCTATCTCTCTTGCCCTTCTCTTTTCTTTTTATTTATTTATTTATTACTTTTTTCGTCTTTCTTCTAATCCGCTGTCTTTATTCTTTCTCACTCCTCTTCCTCTCTATCTCTTCCGATCCTCTCACTTCTTTATCTTTTCTCCAATCATCTCATACTTTCTTTCCTCCTCTATATGAAGCATTATGTTGTGTGCTCTAGGGCTTATAGGGACCGGTGTTTATATAAGCTAAAAGCTAGGGTTTCCATCCATAAAGGAAACCTAAACTTAGTTTCTTAGCCTCCAAGTCAAGTATCATAATCATATTCAATTAAGGATTCCATCAATCATATTTCCAATATAAGACACCTTATATAGGATTGATATCTTTAAGAGATCAAATCACAACCAACCTTATTCTCCAATATTACATTCCTATTACATGTAGGAGTGGGTTTGGTTTTTGGCCAAAACCAGAAACCAAATCGAAGTTACTGCTCAGTTCGGTTCGGGTTTTCTTTGGTTTTTTCGGTTCGGTTTTGGTCCGGTTTGGTTTTTTTCCATGAAAATTGTATTTTATTTTTTTAAATCTGGATAAGAAACATGTAGACACTTCCAATGACAATACGAAGGACATACAAAATTGTAAGACAAACAAAACTAAATGATGGATATAAGCTTCAGACTTTTCCCACACACTATAAGAACAATCATAAATCACAGTAGGTGTATAATTTAAATCTATAATTTTTGTTTCGCAGTGCTGATGAACATCACGTCCACTGATAATCAAATAGTTCTCACTGCTGATGAACCAGTGAACCTTGCGCATATGCGAAATGCTAGCAACAGCTTTTTCCTGCAAGTTATTTGAAACAAGGTAGAATTAAAAACTTGAAGATTATCTTCTAAGATTATATTGGATAATGGTGACAAAGAATTTTTTTAATATTTTGGGCTTAAAGTTTGGCAACACATTGGGCTTACAAATTGAGTTTAGAAAATACTATCCAAAATAAATATAAATTTAATTAATTCGGTTCGGTTTCTAGACCACTAAAACCGAAACCGAACCAAAAGAATTCGGTTCAGTTTTTTCGTTCGGTTTGATTTTTTTGATCTCGGTTGGGTGTTTGGTTTTGTTTTTTTCGGTTTTCAGTTTTTTGAACCCACCCCTAATTACATGTAGTAGACCACTTAAAAATTGATTTATATTGGATAAATCCAACATTCTCCCACTTGGTCTACAAAATGTAATATTCACGTTTATACTTGAGATTGGAGATTAATGCCACTTTAGTGGCCATGTAATAGTGATTACATCTCATCCTTAATGCAGTTTCTATCAAATGCATTTCTTAATATGGAACTAACAAGGTTGTACGGTTGACACAACCCAGAACCTTCATAATCACACATGCTAAGATCCTCATTCACATGAAACACAAATTATGATCAAGAGATGAAACTTTTAAACCAAATTGTCTTACTTTATATCATCTCAGGTCCAGCTTGTGCTTCTTCAAAGCCTTAAATTTGCCAATGCAGATATCCTTCATCTAATGAAACCACCATAACCTGCAGGTGTGAATACATCTCCAAAACAATTATGCATCACTTTCATTAGACCAATAACAAGACAAACAATGTTCGTAGCCAACGGACACAACTGAAAATACCAAATAGGCACATGTCCAATTAAAATATCCCAAAACTTCATAAAATAAATTAATTCAACACTTGTGAGCAAGATGAATTAACATGTTTTTGACACTGATCTATACACCATACCGGTTACTTTCATGGTGATTTCCAACACCTATGGGCAGATGGAAATCCTCACAACTGAGGTAGTGCACAAACCATGCCATGCCATTTAATATGCAATTTGATAATAATTTGATATCCGAAATATATTGCATCCGATAATTGACAAGCACACGAAAAATGTGACTTAATGAATCCAACTGGAGATTAAAATGAATACATGGATTTTATACATACCTTATAGGTCATCTGCAAATGTAAGGCATTACTAACACAAAACTCAAGCTCCCACTGATCTACAACATCGTTGCTTAATTTGCAAATCAATATTTAAATCATATTTTTTGAAAATATGCCTTTGGGAATAGCCTTACTCGAATGCATATTACCTCAAACAACTAAGCACGAAATCATTCCCCAATGTTACACAAAAACATGCAACCAACAACCATCTTATATGTATTAATAATTCCACATTTATTCTAAGTCCTAATGAGCCCCAAAATTCTTTATAAAGATTAACAAATGATTAGTCGAGGAATTTAAATGATTGCAAAAATGTAAACATATATGAAAGTATCCATTCCTGCAACTTAAACATATTATTGTCATTCGAGTTATCAATCAAAACACAAATTAATGGAAGATAGAATAACACTTTAATAGTATCATTCCAAGTCCACTTAATGCTCAAAATTTTAGAACAACTCCCACTAAGTTTTTAGAGTGATACTTGCAAATAAATTAATGAGTGTGAAGCCCAATTTTTGTTCACTAATTCTCCCACTTGGGCAAACACTCTTTTAGAGATGTAACTAAATAAAATTTCTTTATATTTTAGACATAATAAAATAGACATTACAACCAACATAAAGTTGTCAAACAGAATTTCAGCAACAAGTTACACTTACTTTAGAATTAATCATAATTTATTTATAAGTTTGATTGCAACCAAATTATACAGATCAAAATAGACATACTAATCTTCATAAAATAAAAATATAGAGTGGTTTTGGGTCAAAATAGTAGTCTAAAGTGACAACTCAAAAATCCAACACAATCTGCAGTAAAACTGTTTATACGAGCATGGGTTACTAGTAAATTCACCATAATTAAAATACATAACAAAAAATTACGAAAATTTGCAAACATATTGTAGACATATATATGTTTAACATATAAAAAATTCAGGTCATTTGGTAACTGTTAAACATGTCATTCGATGTCAAGGGAATCTCAAGTAATCAAATTTCATCCTCTAAACAGACATCACAGTTCAAATTGAAAATATTTACAATCATTATACTTAAACAATGTGTACCTTAGCAATCATTGATTAACCTTCAGGGGTTCAATACGTACTTTGCATCAACAAGTCTCATGAAGAGACACAAAAATACGTCATGAGGCAACCGATTGCCATGCCTTAAAACCACAACCTATAATGGGGCTCATAGTCGAAATATTTGTAACTGAAGACATGGAACTTTATTCCCCAATAAACTTCATGAAACTAGATTAATTTACACCTGCATGCAAGAAAATTAACTAGTTTCTAGTACTAGATTATATGTCACAAGAGTACCTTCATGAAAAACTTCAACACCTGTGGGCAAATGAAACTTTCACAACTTTTGTGAAATAAAATCCATAATATGCCATTTTAATTAAACTAAAAGAAATAATTTACACCTGCGGGCAAGAAGATTATCCACTTTATTCTAATTAAGACACAATGTTGACCGAAGTAACTCAAAAAACATAGTCCCATCATCAACTAAGCCGTTGTGGCTTGCTTAGTTGAAAAGGCATTGATCAACTCTGTCCTAAAATAATACAAGAAGTCACATGGATTAATTAACTGTAAGTGACAAAATTATGATAACCTAATTTGACCTTCGAGTCTTGCCAACAAATGGCACTAATTCCTTCATGACTCCCTTTGACATTAAATTAATCTCAAAAAACCTGACAACATACTTGAAAGAGATTAATCACATATATAACAAGTTTTATTCCACCGCAAGAATGTCAATACTTATCATTATGGAGTCAATTACTCAAAATAGAAATACTTTATGTAATGGGAAAGAACAATAAATTCCTTTAATTTAAAAGCTAAATCGCTCAAATGTTTTCTTAAGTCAAACGGGTTCCTTTCCTTTTATATATTTCTTTATGTAGTACAAGACTATTAAACACAACATTAAAATCATGCATTAGCTTTGTAAATACCAAATTAAATAAAGGAACAACCAAAATTATTTTCTTCCATAGAAAACATTTCCAATATATGCCCTACATTAGCATTGAAAAATTTATTTTCTTCTCCCCTTATGACCCATAAAAATTTACTAATCAAAGCGTTGTTTAAATTCTTTAGGCATAGAAAAAACCAAAACAATAATACATGTCTGAAAATTCATTCTTATCAATTAAGTCACATACTTTGAATGGCTTACATACCTCATGCCTTCATATGTTCACTACTTCTTTGTAAACATATATATAATCACATGACCAACCATAATTCTCATATAAGAATAGATAAAAATACAAGTGAGAATTGTCAAATATTACTGCAAACCTCATTCATTTGTATAGTATTCTTATCCTTGTCACTGGATGCTTTTTGTCATTCTCAGTCAATCCATAAATTATGCATCAATTTTTCATCGTTAATTAGTCATGTATAATTCAATGACTATTGAGACAGAAAGACAAAATTATAAACAAAACTAATTGATTAGTCATGCAAATTCCTCATGGAGTTAATATCATTATAAACCTTACTTGAATTAATCACCAATCATACTTAAGTACTAGTATACTACATTACTAATGTATACATTTGTGCCTTTACATAAGATCACCTCAAGCTTAAAGCAATATAGAACACCCCAGTCCCTTTAATAAAACACGCCATATGTCCATTTTCCTACATGTTTACAAACTTAAAATTTTAATCCATATTGATTATTTCCCACATCAACCAAGCTATTTAATTCACCCCCTATATATTTTCTACACATTATCATGTAATACAACTGATTTAAAAATGACTCATATGAATTTATTTTGCCCATTCAAATGGAAATCAGAGGCAATAAAGATTTGGGGTTTAAGAAGTATTTCCAAAACCTGTCCGTGAGGCATTTGAGGGGTGGTTAGTGTCCCTTTGTCGCATGTCCACCATGAATGCACCTCACACAGGTGTTCTCGCATGTGACAGTAAAGAGCCTTTCGGAAGCTGAAGGGGATGGGGCCATCAAATAGGCTCACTACTAACAAATTAGGAACAAACAAACAACATATATTTGCACATTTATATATACTTCTTGGCATGCCAGTTTAGTAAGATACAAGTGTCATGATAAAATTTATACATGTAAACCTTGTATATAATTGGTCTTAGAAATTACCTGCACATGCAATTTTCCAACACAAGAGATTATTTCCTGTTATACTTGGTTGCTGCTTTGTTCAGAATTGGAACTCTGACCCTGAGCAGGTTGCAAATGACCTCCAATACGTTGTCCGAGATATTTACCTTACCCAGCAAAAATTCAATTTTTTCCAAACACACTAATTTCCACGGATTTGAGCTATTCATCATAGAACACTCCTATCTAAATTTTTTAACATTTGGAGCAAAAGAAGCTTAACGACTTGCTACTAGTTAAAAGAATAAAAGAGTTCCCACTGTAAAATACTTAATATAAGACCACGCCTTACATATATGCTTCTTTACGTTCCTATATGATTATAGGATTCCAGTTCCTATATGATTTTTAAATTTCATGCTTCAATTCCATAATTTAATTCATGCTTGATCAAAAGGGCCTCTAAGCGTAGTCCAATTTCCAATTGGCAAGCAAAAGCTATGTGGTTGTTGTATATAATACACCGCATACAATATTGTGGATTCGTGCTATAATCAGGCAATTTGTTTTGCTGTAATAATTAGCGTATCAATTAGCATAGTTCTTAATCAAATTCTCTTGACTGCAACCATAAGATTATTGAAAAATATTCTTGATTAAAACTGAATAATTATACAACCTATTAATAATCCTCAAATTCCACTGATTTATCCAACGCGGTGGTGTTGCTGTGTACATGCAATTATATGCAAGAAACGTTATGCAGATTGTGGAGCAAAAAATTATCGAGAAAAATATAGAGGCGGCACGTGGATTCTCGGGTTAAAAATATAAAATTACCCTCAAAGCATACCGGAACTCGTACACGCAAGCAGCGGACAATCACGTCTCAATCAAGGTCAAAAGTGATCAAAATAGGTATTTATTCAAAACCTATTTCATCCATCCTCATCAAATCCTTCCCACAAGGTAACTCCCAAATTGTTTCTTTCAAATTATATTAATTGGCTAATTGATTTATTTATTACTCAATTAATTTATCAATTAGTTAATTAATTGTAAATTACACCCAAAAACCCACAAAAGTGGCCGGTCATCATCTTTCCTAAGGAGATCGGCCACACCCCTATAAATACCACCTCATTTCTCCAAAAAATTAAGTTGAATCCTCTTGCAAATTCTCTAAATTCTCCAAACACTTTTATCTCAAAATTCTAACTTTGGCATCAGAGGTTCTTCAGCCCAAGCTCTATATTCTTCATGGGCACGTGAGGCTCTTGGCCTTGACCTAATGTGTGAATTTTTTGTAGTGCAATTTTGTCCAAGAAGAAGAATGCCAAATTTTGCATCCACAAATTGTTGCTATCATTGAGACACACGCTCGTAGAAGATTCTCGCATTCAAGGTTTTTCGTTTTCTTATTCATTTGTAGATTTTTCTTATGTTCTTATTCTTGGAATTTTTATTTATAAAAATTCTTCGATAAAATGTAAAAGAAAAGTACAATGGCAAGAGATTCAAAAACTTCGACGAACGAAAATTCCAACATTCAAGATCAGGACCACAAGGGCTCAACACAACGATGAGTGGAGTGGCACCACCCGCATAGGGCACCACCGTGGCAACCACCATGGTGGTTACCCACGGTGCCAAGGCCACGACCTAAGTTATGCCACTTCAACCTTCAAAGGCCCAAGCCCTAGCCTAGCCGGCCCATGCCGTCCAAACCCAACACTAGCCCAACGCATTGTCAAGCTGAGCTGAAGATTCGCACTCGCGTACGTCATACGCCGAGAAGCCCACTCTTATGGCCCAGCCTGCCCGTGGCCTTCCAAGCAGTCCAAATCGGTCCAAGATTAGTTCAATCATCCCGGCTTCAAAATTCAGGGCCTACAATTAAACCAAGGGCATTTTCACGACATTTTTTCCGCGAATCTGACATTCCCCAATTCAAATATCGTGTTCGGAGTCTACCACACTTCCACTGCTCAAGGAGATGCATTCATTCCAAGCTCTTCCAATCCAAATGGCGAAACAAAACTTGTCTCGGCAAGTCATAAAGTTGATGAGCGCCCTCGCACAACAGACAGCCTTGGTGAATTAGCTCTTGTAGCGCACTGAGATGCAACATGCCTCAGACGACGTGCCCCAAAGTAGGACAAGGGTAGATGAAGAACATCTCCAGCAGCATCCTAGAAAACAGCCAATTGACCAGTCACGAAGCGAGCGTTCTGGCATAGTACACTCCTTTCTGAACCCCCGAGATAGATTATACTCTCATCTTAGCATGCGGATGAGCGTGCATTTTTTATTAGGTCCACGAACAAGCATACATTCATGGTTGAGGCCATACTTCGATAATCAAAATTAAACAACCTTCCAGGAGAAGTGTTCATTCTCGGCTAGGCCCGCAATGAGCATTTTCCACCTCACATCGGAGTAGGCAACACGATAGACAGAAAGAAGTAGTCACTCAATCTGGCTCAAGTTCAACCAGCAGCTTGCGAGTATTTTGCTTGCCTACCAGGAATGCATTACATGCATCACAGCCACAACATAGATGAGCCGAGCACAGGGAAGAGCATCGTAAACCAACAAGTCACGACCAGAGGCAATCGAGAACTCAACTACCCTAATAAAGGCATATTCAGGAAGAAGTAGAGAAGCTCATGATCGAACGATTGCACGATTTTCAACATAACAAAACTACTAATGAGGCGCTCCAATGAGACATAACTAACATAAGAGAGTTGCCTTTCATTGACAAGATTTAGCAAACGGGACTATCCCACATAAATTGTCGAATACAAAGATTATTTATGTTTAAACAAATGCAGCAACTCAGCCTAATGATGTGTCAGAGGCAGACGAGTACCAGAAGGACACACCAGCCCAACTACCGAGAATAGGGGCAAGCCTCGTTCTCAACACTCCCGACGATTCAATACTAAAGCAGCACACTGCCGAAAGTCAAACATCATGAACCTAGTGGTCCAATTCCTCATACTGCACAAAACCTAGCCCAAGCCAGCCCCAGTTCTACTATCATAGCCGTGCCTACCTGCTCCATAGCTCTTGACAACCATTGATCTATCACCATGACTCATAACTGTGCTAATCTTACACCACGGCTCCCAACTGTGCCGATCTTGCCTTGTGGTTCGTGTTAACCAATCCTCAAAATGGCACACGACGAAACACCTAATGATGCGCGCAATAATTCTAGGAGCAACTCACTGCGCTTACACTCTTACGCGGGTTCCACATTCAGTTCGAAGTCTTAAGCAGATCGTCGGACAAAACCTCGCAGGCTAAGGATTATTTCAGTTGTCCAACAATTTAGCTTTCCTCAGCTGCACTCACGACAACAACTTCCATGTTCTCCAATGCGAGAGGGTAAACCAATTCTCCGACACCTAAAAGGGTCTGCTCTCTAAGGCGAGAGGGTAAGCCAATTCTCCGACACTCATATGGGTAAGCTCTCCAGTGCGAGAGGGTATACTAATTGCTCTTCAGTGTGAGAAGGTAAACTAATTATCCGACACCCATATGGGTCTGCTCTCCAGTTCGAGAAGATAAACTAATTTCTCTCTAGTGCGAGAGGGTAAACTAATTCCCAAACACCCATATGGGTAAGCTCTTCAGTGCGAGAGGGTAAACTAATTGTTTTCTAGTGTGATAGGGTAAACTAATTATCCGACACCCATATGGGTCTCCTCTCCAGTGCGAGATGATAAACTAATTGATCTCTAGTGCAAAAGGGTAAACCAATTCTCCGACACCCAAAAGAGTCCGCTTTCTAGTGCGAGCAGATAAACTAATTGCTTTCTTGTGCGAGAAGGTAAACCAATTCCCCAACTTCTCTCCAGTGCAATAGGATAAACAAATTGCTCTCTAGTGCGAGGGGGTAGATTAATTGTTTTCCAATGCAAGAGGGTAAACTAATTGCTCTCCAGTGTGAGAGGGTAAACTAATTCCCTGACACTCATCTGGGTAAGCTCTCCAGTGAGAGAAGGCCACATAGCTGAAAATATTAAATGCTTGAAAACCAACTAAGCAGCAAATGGGCAGGGGGCAGCAACCACTTTGCACTCAACTATTCGCTCATCCGACACTTCATCTTCAACAGCTTCAATCTTAGCAGTTTCATCCTGATTGCTCCATCTACGGCAACTGAGAAATCAAACTCAAACAGTTTACTCATTTTTGGCAAGCAGCCTAGATGCGGCAGCCCAAACCATGGCCCATGCTATGCCCCTTCCTCGGCTCATGTCAAGCCAGTCTTTAGCTTCAATCAAGCCGAGCAGCACAAGCAAAGGCCCCTGCCACACTTCCTCATTGGCCCATGCCAAGCCGACTCCTGGCCCCTGTTAGCCAACGTGCCGCACCACCCCGACGGCTGTCCCGTGGCAGCACCACCCAATAAGAAGACAAAGAGAATTAAATTTTTCCTACATCGGTGCGGTGCGGAGAAGACAAAGAAATTAACGGAAGATGGTTCTTTGCATGGGTAAGCAAAGAAGAATGCTAGGAGAGGGGGAACAAATATCCTCTAGTTTTCTCTCTTTCTTGTAGGGATAAATAATTGCCCTCCAAAGTTGATTTAATCCCCTACCTAAGGTAGGCTTAAATAGGCTTTGGAGGCGATTTATTTCCCTTTCGTAGAAGAATCTAATTCCAAGTCCAAGTGAGAATTTGCATCTAAGTTGGAGATTGCTACACCTGCTGCCCTTTCCTGCGAGCAGCCCAGTAGGTGTGGGGGCATTTGTGGAGCCAAAAATAATCAAGAAAAATATGGAGGTGACACGTGGATTCTCGAATAAAAAAGATAAAATTATCCTCTAAGCATACCGGAACTCCTATGCTCAAGCAGCGGACAATCACGACTCAATTAAGGTCAAAAGTGATCAAAATAGGTATTTATTCAAAACCTATTTCATCTATCCTCATCAAATATTCCCCATAAGGTAACTCCCAAATTATTCTTTCAAATTATATTAATTGGCCAATTAATTAGCTAATTAATTGTAAATTACACCAAAAAATTCACTAAAGTGGCCAGTCCTCCTCTCTCCCAAAGAGGCCACACCCCTATAAATACCACCTCATTTCTCCAAAAACCTAAGTTGAATCCTCTTGCAAAATTCTCTAAATTCTCCAAACACTTTTCTCTCAAAATTCTGACTTTGGCATCGGAGGTTCTTCAGCCAAAGCCCCCACCTCCTCCCCCCAAAAAAAAAAAAGCTTCGTGCATGCGTGAGGCTCTTGGCTATGACCTAAGGTGTTAATTGTTTTGTAGGTGCAATTTTGTCTAAGAAGAAGAAGGCAAAAATTTGCGTCCACAAAGATTTCATGGAGGTTCAGCGTGATGGTGTTGCCAAGTGCAATCACAATTTGGATGTAAGATCAAAACCGCAGTTCATGAAAATTTTATACAATCAAACTTCAAACTTAAAAGGTCTTAATCATATAACCAGTGGCTACCAACTGTTACCCTTATAAGGTTATACAATTAAAACATAAACAAAGGAGTGACAAACCTGATCCCAATTGTGATCATGGTACTCGAGCAAGGAAGGTGAAGGGCATGGCAACACCAGGATCTTCTACAAACACCTAGCTGAATACAAGTACTCTATGGGAAGTATTATGTTGTGTGTTATAGGGCTTATAGGGATCGGTGTTTATATAAGCTAAACGCTAGGGTTTCCATCCATAAAGGAAACCTAAACTTACTTTCTTAGCCTCCAAATCAAGTATCATAATCATATTCAATTAAGGATTCCATCAATCCTATTTCCAATATAAGACATCTTATATAGAATTAATATCTTTAAAAGATCAAATCACAATCAACATTGTTCTTCAATATTACATTCCTATTACATATAATAGACCACTTAAATGTTGATTTATATTGGATAAATTCAACAACGGTCACATAACAGTGCAGATCAAAGTTGGATACTTGATCAACCGCACCGAACCCTTCAACCCATTATTCCACATCCTATCTTCTTCTCTTCCCTTTAAGTTATTACTTTTTAACATAATATGATGTCGTTTTACAAGCTCAACTGGACACGTGCTGCATGAACTCAGAGTCCGTTTCGAGACCAGCCATTGCGTCAGGCGCCAAAACCACCTCGAGATCAACGCTCCCGCCTCCTTCCCTCCCCGGAAACGCTGATATCTTCCCATCGAACTTATTCGCCCGCCCGCTCCGAATCGCCATCGGCCTCCCCCACCCGAAGTTGTTCTCATACATCGGAAACCTCGGCGAGCTCCCCATTGTCATCATCGCCCCGTCAAAGTTCCCCAGCGGGAACACTCGCGGGTCCCGCTCCCAATCCTCAACGACGCCCCGAACCCTGTCGTTATCGTACGCCTTCACGTTCTTGTTCAGCTGCTCCGCGCACCACCTCGTGTCGTGCGACAGCACCTCCCCCGCCATCGCGTATGTCGGGATGCTTTGAATCGCGTTCCCAAAGTAGAATGCGTCCAGCTTCGGCTCAAGTCTGTGCCGGCAGTTCACCGCCATTCTGAACGTCGTCGTTTTCGAGGATGGAAGCTTCCTCGCACGCGTCACAGATCGCCAGAGCAGCGCGCACAGGGACTGAAACGACGAGATCTCCGCCGTCGTTTTGGAGTTCACGTTCGAATTTTTGGACCAGTTTTCGATAATGGACGTCACTCTCGAGCCATTGTCGTTGTTTTGGTAGGGATCGTTACTCTGCTTCCCGACAATCTCGACGGCGCTCAGCAAAACGTCGCCATTTTCGGACCATTTTTTGTTGTTGGTTCGCGCCTTGAGCTTCTGAATGGCTTCTCTGCTGAAGCTGAAAATTCGCTCGCGCACCGGCTCGTCGACGTTGAATGTGACTTTGGGACCTCCCGCCGGAACTCGAAGCACCACCGGAGAGATCAGAACCGAGTTCCGGCTGAAGTCCCGCTGCCTCGTGATTGTCATTGTCGTGTAATTATAATTTTCGTTTGGTGATAGTGACGATGACGATGCTCGGCAGAGCTCGGCGAAGGTGTTGAAGAAGTTCCAGAAGGAGGTGCCGTCGGTGATGGCGTGGTTGACGGAGCATCCAATGAAAACGGCGTCGCTGAGCTCGGTGACCTGGACAGCCACGATTGCGTTGTCGTGGCCGGAGTAGCTGACGGTCCTGTCGAAGGCGAAAAACTCCTTGACGCAGTCGGGGACGTCAATAGGGCCCAAAACATCTTGGATTGAGAGACTGGGGGCGGACGCGTGGATGAAGTCGGCGCCAGCATCGTTGCAGGTGATGTGCACGTGGCCGGTGGGGTAGGTGGTTAGTCTGCCGGCCAATGGGGGAAAGCGGGAGAGGGTTTGGGAAAGGGAGGATTTGAGGAGGGGGATGAGGATGGAGGGGGTGATGGGGAAGGGAGGGAGGGGGAAGAGGAGACCCTTCTGAATGTAGTGGCAGGAGAGCATGGGGAGGTCGGAGACTGAGAGGGGGAGGTCGGCGAGGGCGGAGGGCAGGTCGGGGAAGACGGTGGATTTGGAAACGATTAGAGACGTTGGCGAGTCCGAAGAAGACATTTTTTGAAGTTTTTGAGGGATGAAAAATTCAAAAATTGTTGCTGCTTCTTCTTCTTCGGTGGATCTTCGCCAAGTCTGTAGGGGTAATACTGAAAGTGTGAGAAGTGAGGAAAAGTGTGGGAGTTGGGAATGGTATTTATAGGGATGGGTTGGAGCCTTGGAGGGGTTGGGGATTTTGGTTCATGCATGTGCTGACGTAGGATCTGTGGTTCACTGTTGTTCCCTTTTGTGATTATTTGCTGATTTGGCTATCATGGACTTTTTAATTCTAGCATTACCCTTGAAAAATACTCTTAATTTTTTAATGTTTATGTGTTTCATGAGTGTGTATATTTGATGATACATTGATTATGGGCAGTTTAGTTTGGGGTTACTGGTAGATATATATTTTTCAAGGAAAACGTTGGAGAGATTACGTTTTTGTACTGCATTGGTGTAATATTTAAGGATAACATTTGCACCATTTGGGGATGCACATGTCCTTATTTGCGAATAACGTATCTTAACCGAATAAAATTAACAATTGGAACTGTCAACTTCTTAACCTTCATTCGAGGATCACCTCTACGAAAAATCAATTCAATTAGAAATCATTTAGTCATTCAAATGTATAGAATAAATAGACGGTGTAGGTACCACATCTATTTTTTTGTACTTTTGTTGTAGGAGTGATCTTCAAATGAAGATTAATAAATTGATGTACGGTTCCGATGGTTCATTTAGTCGATCAAGATATGTTATTCACAAATGGGGGATATGTGCATCCCTATATAAGTGATGCAATATTATCCAATATTTAATATGACAAGTGACGTGTACATGTTATCTTAATTAAAAAAATTATCTTGTTAGATGTGATTCTATGCGTTATTTGTCACATTATATAGAACATCAATGTGGGATCTTTTCATTTTATAAAAAAAATTATTTAGCAGATGTTTCTTCAAAGGGTACTTTTATGAACTAGACACATTTATAATTTTCTGGCCAACATAATCAAAGTATTTTTGACTCTTAGAAAACGCTTTTAGTCTTTCATTGTATGTCTTTTTGTTTTATCTTTCTCCTCACGATATATGTGCGAAGAGAGAGAGACTTAGAATACGTATGAAACAGTGTCATAAAGTTTTTCTTCTAATCGTGGCGCTTCCTATCGGAAACCATTTGTCGAAGTCCCTAGCGAGCTAACTTGGTTTTGTGACATGCAATGAGTTCTATTTCCTCAAAGGCGAAGTATTAGTACAAATTTTCATCATGCATGTGCACCGGAAGAGATGCACAGTTTGAACATCTCGGTGCCATCTTTTGCGGACTTCAGTACATTTTCGACAGCCAAACTGAACTGATCACCTGCAGATCTCTCACCACCGTCGTAGCCTTAAACTATTGTACGTGTTGACTGTTGACGAGCTAGCCACGTATTATTTCTTGTACGAAATTCAATATTTTTGGAATGGCAGCGAAGCAAAAGCAGATGGGTTTTGTGGAGGATTACAAACTAATCAAGAATCTGTGTGATGAGATTCTCTACTTGCAAATCAAGATTCTCTACTTGATTTATCAGTGTAAATCAAGAATCTGTGTGATTTATGTGTAGTAGAAACATAAGCCTTTTCTTTTATTTCTTCATCCCAAGTTGTCAACTAGCTAGTGTGATTGATGTTAATTTATTTGTACACTATTGTTTTATTTTTTTTATTTTTTTTGCTAGAAGCCCTATGGCAATATATTTATTTTCTCTCCCTAACACTGCCAGTGTTAAGCTGTTAGCTTAAACAGCACTCACTTGCCAGTTAGTGTATTGTGATCGAGTTAAACTTTGTGAAGATTCCACACGATAGAGTAATGTTATTCATATTATGTTTTTATACCACATTTTCATACCATCTTAGGTGACATTTGATGTAGACAGCCACATCATTTGAATTAATCAAAATTTTAAATTTAGTTTATTATTTAATAAATTAATAATTAAGAAAAACTAGTTAATTAAATTATGATTGTGGTATACGAAAAGTATTTCTCCTTCTTTTCCTTGGTTTTGCAAATTTTTCAAATGATGTAGTTGTCTACATCAAATGGCACATAAAATGGTATGAAAATGTGATATAAAAATATAATATAAATAGCATTACTCTTCCATGATAATAAAAAAAAAATCTCATGCAAAAACTTAATTATCCATATAATTAATTAACTAATTAAATTAAGAATAGTGCCGACTATATACATTCTGTAGGTTGGCTGTCCTCCTCCCGATCCCCAGAAAGGACGGCCCCAAAGAATCTCAACTGTTAATTAGTTAGCTAACCTTGAACTGTCCTCTGCAAATTAATCATTTAATTGTCCTCATTAATATTGGTTTTTAATAAGCACTTATTTTATTTAGCTTATGATTGAAATTACCTGAAGGAAATGGTCGGCTAATTAAGTTATATCTTCGTGGGAATCTTCTAATTAAAACAACACTTAATTCTGATTTGTCGGCGTGGGCCAGATTTTTGGTGCTAATTACTATTTAATTACCACTAGCCAGATGGCAATTTTTAAATAAAATTATAAATATTCCAAAAAATGGAAGATATTATATATATATATATATATATATATGTTGTGAAGTACTAACTTATGTATGTGGATTAATTAATTGTTTGACTTCGGAAGGTCTATTGCTCCTTTATCTTTGAAAAAATATGGGAATAAATATTAAGCAGTACCTAAAAAGAAAAATATAGTATTGACTATTGTGACAGCCCGTGTTGTCTAAATACTAGGTCCCATTTTCCAATAAGTAATGTTATTTATTTTATATTTTTATACTATATTTTTATATCACTTTAAGTGATATTTAATGTAGATAAAATTTGCAAAATTCAAGAAAAAAAAAGAAAAATACACTTCGTATACCACAATCATCATTTAATTAACTAGTTTTTTTAATTATTAGTTTATTAATTAATGAACTAAATTTAAAAATCTGATTAACAAAAATGATGTTACTGTCCACATCAAATGTTATTTAAAATGTTATGAAAATGTGGTATAAAAACTTAGTACGAATAACATTACTCTTTTTCAATGTAATTGGCTGCAGCTTCCTTGGATGTATGCCACGTGTATGACAGATAAAGAGTAACCAAATTACCAAGTGTTGCAGTGAACCTTGACATCTTCCACGTGTATGACAGTTCAAAACCAGCCACTCATGCGAGGTGTGAAATGGCAAATTGGCAATGTATTTACTGCTGCATGCATATGCAAATTGGCAATGCATACGCCTTTGAGTATGAGACGTTTTGGGGATTTTAATATTAACTTTGTTCCTTTGGGGGTAAAGTTCACATTATGGTTTCAGAACTAGGAGTTTGGAAAATTGACTAGAACTGGATAAATAACATTATCAGCTAAGAAGAAAATAGTTGCAAATGTGGATGCATGCATATGGTTTCAATATAGGTTTATGCAAAATGATTTGATGGTATGTTTACTTTGAGTATTAGAATTATTTTGATTTTTCAAACCCTTTTTAAGACATGCGGAATTAAAAATATATGTGAAAAACATACATCAGACGGATCATAAACACGTAATCTCAAAGGCTCAAACTCATTCATCTCTCTTTTATTCATATGACATCCGTCAATGTGCCTATAAGTAGACTTATCACGATAAATATTTTATCTTTTGGCAGTCCAAAAAATTATTGACATGTTTGTTTTAAGTTTTGGGAGTTGTTAATATCTTAAATAATCAACTTGTACTCGTTACAACTACTCAATTTTTAACTAGCTTAATTTACTTTTACAGAATACACAACCTTGACTAGCTTTTTGGAGTTGCTAAAATCAATGTGAAATTATCCAATCACGAAAGAGGATCCCCTTCAGATCCTCTTTGCGGGGATTATATGCATTCATCGTTCATCGTGCGATCAGTTTTCATCAGGTACTGTTCATGTTTAATGTTAAATACATATATTTTAAATGATTTATGACCGCACGATAAACAATGAACGCACATGATTCGATGATCTCCATAATCCCTACAAAGAGGATCCGGAGGGATCCTCTTCGGGCTAGTTTGGTATTGATGTGCTTTGAAAAAAAGCTGCTGTGAGAATAAGCAGCTGTGCTGTGAGAATAAGCGACTGTGAAATAAATCAGCTGAGTGTTTGGTAAACATTTTTGTAAAAGTGCTTTTGGAAAAAAAAAACAGTCTGATAGTGGGTCTTTTCATTAAAGGAGCACTGTAGCTCCGTGTGCTTTGAAAAAAAAGCCAGTTTTCCAAAGCTACAAATAGGTGCTTCAGCTTTTTCCTTTGATTTCAGCTTATTCTCACAGCAGCTTCCAAAATAAGCCATTTTTTTTAGTTTACCAAACACCTAAAACTTTTACAACTTTTTTTCATGGGTGCTTTTTTTTTAAGCACCTCACTCTCAAACTAGGGCTTCCTCCAATCACAATTCCTTCCTTATAGTTTCACGGACAAAGATTGCATTAACGTCAACAGCTCTCTAAATTTTACATTTACCCCAACTCAACCTTCTTACACAATATACGAACTTGATTAAAAGGATGTATTTATTTTTTGTGTGGCCTCTATGTATTTTTTATCATTAATTGACACGTGTTAAGTTTATGATAATAAAGTTAACGAATATTAAGTTATTAACATGTTTCAATCAATAATAGAATCAACATATAAAATGAATGCAGAAGATTTCATCTCATTGATTAGCTCTTTGTACCATTAAATAAGAAGGCTCCCAACAAATAAAAGGAAATGCATTGGGGTTTATGTACAGTAAGTAGGACATTCAAAATGTGTACGCGAAATGTTTTTTGGGCAACCATCACAATCAGGAAGATCAAGTTTGTAATTAAAGGCCAAAATAAAATGGAGACTAGGTTAGAATTATTGATTACATGAAAAGCTCGATGAAAGTGATTAAAACGTGTTTGAGAGCACTTTTTTGACCACCTTAATTACCTCTAATTTCACCCCCAAAACCTTATAGTCTATTTGGTACTCTACTTGAATCCAACATTTTAAGCTCAAAAATAATTTTTATGTTTTAGGCCTTAAAAACTTGTTTGATAGGATTATTTTCAAAAACTGAACTTAAGACTAACTCAAAAATATAATCTATTATCTAAAAACACAAAAAGTGAGTTTTTAGAATTTTTAAACTTACACTCATTTCTTTCTTTTCTCTCCCTCCTCCCCTCTCACTCCAAATCTCTCTCTTTTCTTCTTTCTCTCCCCCTTCTCTTTTTTTTTACCTTTTTCTTTTCTCCTCCAATCCGCTCTATTCATTATCTCGGTTCTTTCTCTCACTCCTCTAACTCTCTATTTTCTCTTATCCCTTGATCCTCTGATCCTCTCACTTCTTTTTCTTTTCTCCAATCATCTCTTACTTTTTTTCCTCCTCTTTATCTCTCGACCGCCTCTTTTTGGATTTTTTTGTCCTATTTAAGTTGTAAGATTTAAAAAAAATTAAATCGCATACCAAATAAGTTTTTGAGTTTTAAAGAAAATTGTTTTTAAGAAAAATTCTTAAGAAATTTTTTGAGAAATTATAAAAAATTTCAAATAGGATACCAAACAAGCCCTTACCTCATTTGTATTTTGTCTTTACGATTAACCTTATCCACCTTATTCTTCGTAACATCACACTAATGACAAAAAAGAGATAAACGGAAAAAAACTTAAACATATGAAAGGCAACCCAAAAATAAATTAAGTCGTTGTCTTGACCCTTCAAACGGCCTCGAATGCCCAAACTCCATCGTACATCATGGAAAATCAATGATTTTGAATCATCTCGTTATTCTCTTTCAGAAAAAGATATTTTTGGGCCAAATCGGACCCCCAAAATTTGCTATGATTATTTTCTCTTCTAGTCCTACGTCAATCACCCCCTCTTAAAAAGAAAGTGATCAACATGTTATGAAAGAGCATCATCAGGATGAAACTCATATAAATCAGGGACATTAAAAGTGCTAGAAATTCCCATGGTTGCCGGCAAGTCCACAACGTCACCGCTCTCATTAATCTTTCTCACAATTTCACAATGACTATATTTACGCAGTTGAAGTTTGAAAAGGACCGTATTTACCCTCTTTATGTAGAATGTTTTTTTACCTCTTAATACGAGAGTTTTTTTATTACATGTACAATATTAATGAAAGAACAATTTGAATACAAACCCTCGAGTACATATCATAAACACTTTTAATCACTTAAGTTGTGAGTTATCCCCTTAAGTTAATTACATCCATCAATGCACATAAAATGAAAGAGCAAAGGACCTTGCGTCACTCATGCCACCGACCCCCTACCTACAATTTTATTTGACTAACAAAAAATAAACAACATTTCTCAAAAGAATCTATTTAGGGTACTTTTATTCTCACTGACGTCTTTATCTTGGCGGGTGACCTTCTTTTTTAGGGTTTCCTGGCTTTTATGTCTTTTTATGCATGAGCATGGTCATCAAAATGTGAAAAATACAAAGTATATATATGGATTATTTTATTTGTAATTTTATCATGCAGTGAGTGAGCAGACGATGTTCATGTACCTGCTGGAGTAGTCCTTCTGCATGAATTAATATATATATATTCCTCGTTGACGTTCTTTCGGCCGGCCAAGAAGCGCCCATGGTTGTCAAAGGTTCACCCCACCCAACTGCGTATATGTCATAAAATAAAAACATTTACTTTGTTGTGCTTACTATTATTATCTTTAAATATTAATTCTTTAGTTTAACCACCATTACATATATCATTGTCGTTCATTAGAGTAATATTATTTTTAAGAGGTACTTTGATCCAATTCCGCTTCTTAATCCTAGGTTGTGCTGGATCATGTGATAATCGTATGGACAGTACTTGGCTGCTGAAAAATCAGCAGCAGCTCTTGCTACTATCTAATTACAAATGGACACATATCTAATTTGTGATTAAAAAAATCAATTACTTAGACAAGTGTTCATCTGTGATTGGCCGCAACAAGAGCTGCTACTGATTTTTCAGCAGCCAAGTTCTATTCTAATTGTATAGGGGTTTTAAATTATTTTTGGTTTGTGCGAATTGTCTTCAGATCAAAAAATTAGTCACTGGAACAATGCATCCATCTAGCACCGCTTGTATTTGGTTGGTCTTAGTAATGAAACACTTTATGGCTTCTGTTAGAAATATACATATATATATATATATAACCACCTTTTTTTATAACATTTAAAGAGTAATGCTAATAACCACTTTTTTATATAATATATAAAGAGTAATGCTAGGTAAATTAATATTTTAGACCAAATTTATAAACCGTGTCACATTCTTGAGAAATAATATTTTAAAGCTAATACAAAAGTTAAAAGGAAAATGGATGATAGAAATCAGAAGATTATAAAGTGGAAGCCACCTAAGCCTAGCTGCCTTAAAATACATTTTGATTCAGCTATTAATCAGAATGCTGTTGCTGGATTTATTACTCGAGATAATCGTGGGTGTCCTATTGTAGCGGGAACAAGGTGCTTAGGAGAAACGATCCATTGTTCGTAGAGCTATTTACTCGATTGCAAATATTTCTGGAACACTTTTAATAGAGGGACTTATAGTCTGCATTGTATCATTTGGTTTATGTATTGAAACTGATAACCTTTGAGATTATGCAGGATTATACACAAATGATCATTTTTTGGCTCTCTCTTTAGCCCTATGTCTCTTATCCGTAGGAGGTCTTTCCATTTAAATTGATTGTACCTATCCTTTGTGGGATAATATTAATGGAAGATTAAGGATTTATAAAAAATGATAAAAAAAAATAAAGAAGATTGGTTGGTGGAGGAAAAAAAAAAGAGGGGGGCAGGAAGCAACTAGTGTATGTAGGGCTAAGCGGAACAAAAAGAGTTTTCCATGAGATGGGAAATGAAAACTATTTAGTTTCACCGGAGGTTTGTGAATAAGTGCTTTTCAGATCAGTCGCCGAAGCTATTGGTTTAGAGATGATCTCGCTTTAAACTTTGATCATGTGCAACTGGTTGTAATTGAGGTTTTTTTTTTTTTTTAAATAAATGATTGTTTGTTTTTTGAGGAAAATTTTGAAGAAATAAGCACGTTAAGTAATATAATAATACAATTACTAACAACTATGTTATATAGTTTACAAAATTTAGTCTAAATAATTGGTCTTCCTAACACTATCCCTATACAAAAGGTTTAGTTGACAATTAACAGACATTTTAGTCTAAAGGAATATTTTAGATTCCAATCACCAACATTCGAAGAGCATGGACCTCAAACCATTGGAAATGTGATGCTCCAGAAGTGGTCGTTTTCTGTCAAATTGTTAGCCCCATCAACTACTGCGAACTGCATTCCGACAATCAAAACCAACTCTGCACCTCAGCTTTTGCTCTTGACAACATGTACTGTTTGTTCATGGGGCATAATTAGAAGGGGCAGCTAGGCGTACAAATGGACCATGAATATATGCTAATATGTTATCTTCCAAAACAAAAAGCTAGCTACCAATGGCTTGCAGCGTTGTGGTCCAACGAAGTCAGAAGGTCTCTCAAACCAAATAAAAAAAATAGCCAAAATGAAGAGCAAAATAAACTAAGAATGATGAGCAATCCCGTTAGCCTAACGACAAGTGATAGAAAGAAAAAAAAAACAAAAAAAACAAAAAAACAAAAAACTCCACAATTTCAACCAGCAAGCTTTTGATTGATAAAACTATATACAATAGCTTGAATATATCATTATCATGATCACATAAAAATCTGAACACGTCTTAATCTGTGTTTGTCTATTTGGACCAAAATGACAATTTTGGGCTAAGAATAATTGTGGGCTCGGTCCAGTATATAAATTTAGTGTATCTTAATCCTGGATAGGATGGTTGGCCGAGTCCTAATGTAAAAAGGAATCCTTAGATATCAATTAGGCCTTGGCAAAAAATACCGAGAACCGAACCGAACCCGGTCGGTTCGGTTCTTTTTTTCGGTTCATTCGGTATCGGTACAAAATCGGTTCGGTTTGGTACTTAGTCGGTTCGGTTTTGGTTCTATGTTCGGTACCGAATCGTACCAAATCAGTTTTGGACAAAGAACTAATCTGGGGTTTTTTTTTTTACAAAAATTGAAAAATAGGTCTTATTCCTTACCGAACCGAACCTACACTTGGACCGAACCGAACCGTACCCAAATTTTACTACAGGTTCGGTTTCGGTACCACGCCGGTACCGAACCGTGCCCAGGCCTAATATCAATGATACCTCGAATCAAAGGAGATGTTGAGGATCAAGGATTGAATTTGGAGAATAATAGGGTTGGATTCAGAGTTCTACATGTGCTAATGGATCAAGGAATTATAATCCGAGTAGGACTCTACTTCAGCCATGTGGGAATTATTACTATAAATAGAGAGGGGAGTGCATCATTTAGATCCCTCCAAACCAACACACAAATCGGCCGCAAACTCTCGCTATATGCGAAACCTTTCAAACATCTTGAGATCTTTTTATTTTATCCTTTTTTCCGCCAACACAACTTCAGTTTGGATAAACAGCACTGTGGTATCAACATGCAACATCTTTAGTTTAGATAAACAGCATTTGAGCCGTATAATCAACCAACCAAGGATCACCTTCAATTTGGATAAACAACAATGCTTCGTGACAGACTAGTTATCTATTCAAGTCTCGACCAACAAGGAATCTCTAAGTCCTTGTTGGTAGAGGTCATTTCATCAGCCTTCTTGGCGAAGTTAGGTGTTACCATGTCACAACAGTTCGGCGCATTAAAAGCCAAACTTGTTTTATGATTGGATATTCACAAGTGCATTTGTGTCCTAACCGAACCAAATTCGTGACAGATGACCGAACCAAATTTACAATCAAAACACACATCTCTTTTTTAAGCATTTGTGTCCATATAGTCTGTTACTGATTCAATGCACTTATATTATCACAAATATAATTACAGTTGCCGAACCTGGTGCCGACGATTTGTGAACTTCACAAAACTAGTAGCATTGTCTTCAGGCTCTAGAACCTGAAGGTCGAGACGCGTTCCTTACTCGGTCACAATCGCAAGATTCCGAAGCCATCAGCGTGCCCAACACCACATAAACATTCATTCACTCCTTGGTCAAGCTCGGCCGACGAGTTGGCACGCCCTACATTCGACCGAATGACATGGTAGCTTATTAGCTATTCGGCTTGCGCACCATGTATGCTAAGTAATTTTTAGGGTCAACATTGTCACACACATTCTAAGTCAAATAAAAAATAAACAAGAAGGATAACGAATGTTACGCATTAGAAGATGTTCATGTTCTCATTCCCCACGAGTGGATAAGCCAACATAATTTGTTTAATTATATTGCGAAGCGATCTCCATTTTTTGTAAAAAATGGGGCTAGTTGTTGGGTCCATTGTACATCGAACTTCAACAATTTGTATTGTCTATTTTTTCAGTCTTAATTCATAGATCATTCTTGTAGAAAAATCAACTCAATCTGAAACCATTTACTCATTTGATTGTCATGGTGAAATTACAATGTGTCTTAAAATATAGTGTTCGTTAATTTCTATGAACTCAATTACATGCCTCAAACTTTTCCGAATTGGCTAATATTTTGGAAGAATGATATGTAAAGTGCAATTTGAAAAATAAACAATTCAAATCGTTAAAGTTCGATGTAGATTGGACCATACAATTGTAGATTGGACCATACAACTAGTCTCCATTTTTACCAAAAAATGAAAAATCCCCTTGGATAAAGAATCTGATTATATTGTAATCTAATCATGTAACACCATTCATCCAATCATTTATATTTAAAAAGAAAGAAAGAAAGAAAGAAAGAAAGAAAGAAAGAAAGAAAGGGAAGTTTTTTATATCAAAATGGATTGGAATTCAATTCCAATCCACTTGAGTTCCAAGATAAAATATGTATCTTTTTTGGGACGGGTAGATTGGACACCATGATTTGTTTCCACACATAGGCATATGTTCCGGGGAATTGGAAATGTATATTGTGATTGTGGAGCACAAACTCAACGACAATTTGATCAAATCTTACAGTTGTCTACAAATAGGTCCCCGGGTAGAACAAATTGCTTCGTAGAGATAAGGAGTTATTCTGTTTAGTGGACAAATTATAATTTGACATCGCATATCTGTTCATTTTATTATTATATTATTATCAATTTTTAATAGAAATAAATCTTCCGTCCTTGGAAATTTAGGAATTGATGTGTTTTGTTGGGTCTCTTTTGAGGAATACCATTACTATTGTAGTACTAAGTGGCAATTTGCAAAACTCAACGTAAGAAAAGGGATGTGTTTGTTCAAAAAAGAAAGGCGAGAATCGAACCTAAGACCTCTTATTTACCAGTGAAAAGAAATACCACATTATTGATAGCTCATTGTAAAGCTTAGCCCACTTCTCTACCCCCTTAGTGCAGATAATTTCTTTTGTTC
This sequence comes from Crataegus laevigata, assembly GCA_963580275.1. NCBI lineage: Eukaryota > Viridiplantae > Streptophyta > Magnoliopsida > Rosales > Rosaceae > Crataegus > Crataegus laevigata. Next base: position 7,349,869 of record OY756951.1, read on the forward strand.
GAAAGAAAGAAAATGACAATACTACCCTTTCTTTATGTTGAGTTTTGCAAGGGCCAAGAAAAATAATAGTACATTTAATAAGATGGGCTTGACAATCACACTTTGTGTGTCGAGTCTGCCTTCTGATGATAAGCCCATTCGGCTACGCCCAAAATAGAGTGTTTATTTGGTTTTGGGCTTAGATACGTAAGGTGGCTACGTCGGCTTAGGTACTTCTACACTGAGAGCTTAAAACGGGGAATAAATTGCTGGTTAAAGCCAATTAGTAGTGCAATCTAATAACATTAGTCTTTACTTATAAGTGAGTAGTCTTGGTTTCAATTTTTGTGGATGATAACTAAGGTACCAATTTATTCCTCTGCTCTCTTAATGTAAATATATTTGTGTACAAAAAATAAAAAATAAACCGGGTTAAAACAATTCAGTACAAAAAGTAATAACCCGAAAGTGTATCTTGTCCATATTATCATTTGTATTCAGTCGATTATTACACCGTACTCGATCAATATGTCACCAGTACTCAATTGATACATGTCAGTAGTCAATCGAAATGCCGTCAGTGTTGTACCAATATGTCGTTAATATTTGATTAATATGTCGTTTGTCGTCAAATTAAGAATTCACAATCCTCCTCCTGGTCACCCATCTCATCGCCCCTTCCTCCCTCGCCTTCTCCGACAGACTATCGGCATCTGCAAAATCCTAGTCAGTATAACTAGCACAATAGTTCCCCAACTCTTCATCCTCATATTGGATCTTAGAGCCTCCACTGACTCGACAAGATCATGAGGAGTTAGCAACGTAGACCGAAATTAGGTGCTGTAGGACGAGGGGAAAAAGGTGAAGGACGAGGCCCGAGAGAGCGTTAGCTCTTTCGGACAGGATAAAGCAAAATCCCTTCATCTAAACTTTGGCATCTCTGGCATAAGGCCATCACAATTTGTTACTGAGCATAACAGATGCACTGAGAAGAGAACTCCAGTTAATGCATGGCCAAGGATCCCAAAGCTTTTCTTCATCTCCTCTATGGCAAACCATTTTACATGCCGCGGAAGCGTCTTTTCACTGCCACACTTGATCTTAGCCAAAAGACCGAGAAAGGTATGGACTCCATATGTAGTCGACTGGACACCATAAGGTTGAAAAGGTTTTTAGGATTCTAAGGCATGGAATGATTCCAACAGTTATATTGTAAAAACCAACCCGTACCCTAATGTCAATCACAAAAACTGGAACAAGTGCACCAGAACTCGAGAAACATTAGCAGCAACGGAAAATCAAGAAACGCAAAGGGAAGAGAATAGGAAAGGTTTCAGAAACCTTGTACCAATCCATCACTGTCAAATATCAAAAAGCACAGAAAGCCCTTCCTGCACCACCTATAAGGACAGTTGTAGGAAGAAGAAAACTTACAGGTCCGTTTGATAACTATCCGTTTTCTTTCTTGTGTACCATTCAAAATATTTTTTCCACACCCCTCCCGTCATCATTCCTCCGCCCTTCTTCATCTTTCTTTTATCTAATGTACTACTCTTTCATCTCTAAGAAAACGAGAAAAACTAAAAACAACGAAATGGTTATAAAACGGTCTCTAAGATAACCTTGAATCATACACCACTGTCGTCTAAACAACTCGATTAACATCCACAGAAAAGAATGCAAGAGATATTTAGCCGTGGTTCCATAGAATCCATACAGAGAAATCTAACGTTCATAGTTGCAAGGATAAAAATCTAACTGAGCTCCATAAAAATACCTCAATCAGCCGTAAGCTCAACGCCGACTATGGCTGGCATTCTTCTTCATTCCAAATGGAGCTTTCATTCTAAAAACTATTCTGTTTAAAGTTTGAACATGCTCCGGGAACATAAAGTACCAAACCCCTCCTGAAACATGATCCTTTAGCTCAAAACGCTAGTAAACCAATCAACCCAACCTGGAACTGTACCAACTATTCGGGATCAATCACGCAATTCATTCCAACATGATCAATCACACAATTCATTCCAAGACGAATCATACATTTCATTCCAAGACAATCAATCCCGCTATTCATTCTAATATGATTAATCACACAATTCGTTCCAAGAGTGATCAAACGCACAATTCATTCCAAGATGATCAATCATGCAATTCGTTCCAAGACAAATCATACATTTCATTCCAAGACAATCGATCCCCCTATTCATTCTAAATGATCAAACGCACAATCCATTCCAAGATGATCAATCACACAATTCATTCCAAGATACATAAACACTCGTTCCATCGAATAAAACACCAACTTAACATTAAAGTTTAAACCCTTGTCTTAATTCATTCAGCAATCCAAAAGCCCCAAACCAAATTCAACATAGAAACATATATACATATACACTGTGAACCGGCAAATTAACATTGCGCTTTAGTAATTAAACCATACCAAAACGGCTAAACCCAGATTTAATCAATATTCGGCACGATAATTGCTGTAATCGTCACGCTCGCGCAGGTCATTCTCCACCCTCTGTGCAACCTTATCTTCTTCGAACCTCAACCCCTCATCCAGTGCCACTGCACCAAGACCTCCGGCCACTGCGCCCACAGCCAATCCGGTGCCCAACCCCAATCCCATCTTCCCACTCTTGGGCTTCTGATTCTGATCATAATTTGAGTAGTCCAATGGCGCCGAAGGCCCACTAGGCCCGCCATAGGTCCCCGGTCGGTCGAAGAACGGCCTTGGTGGAGGCGGTGGAGCACTGGAGTAGTACGCTGGATAGTAACCCGAGTACGGATCGGAATAGGAGCTGTAATGGTAAGGCGGAGGCGGTGGCGAAGCCGATGGACTAGGAGCTGAAGCTGGTAAAGTAGAGCTGTACGGCGACGGCGAGTATGATCTGAAGTCACGAACAGGCGGTGGGGGCATAGGGGCACCTCCGTAAAAGTAGCTAGGAGGAGGGGTAATATGGTAATCTGGCGGCAAAGGTCGTTCTCGAACGGCAAGCTTAACACGGATCTTGCCCTGGGGACGGCCCGAGGGACGGACGAGCTGGAAGGTCCGGATTCGGGTCGAGTCGTCCTGATCGGGCAGGTCCTTGAGTGGGACCCGGAGGGTACCGACCAAGGGCTTGGGAGTGTCGGAGGGTTTGGAGTGGAAGATTTCGAGGGTGAGGAAGGAGTCGTGGAGGGAGAGGGTGAGCGGGACGGTGAATCGCTCGTTCCAGACCGGGCGTGTGGAGCCGGAATCGTCGGACTTGGTGGCGAGCCGGCGGTCGGGGTCTACCCAGAAGACGGCGTAGGGCTTGAGGTCGCCGTTCTTCCAGTTGACGTTCTTGAGATGCTTGGCGGAGACGATCGTGAGGTCGAGATCGAGCGGCTTCTGCGGCGGAGGGCGGGAGGAAGCCATGGGGTTAGACGTCTCTGTGCTAACGTGCGCTAGTGGGGACGGTGCTGAGGTGCGTAGGATAATGGGTAAGAAGGATTGATGGGATTGTTGCTTTATTGCGGGGTAATGGTTCTAATCGGTATGATGACGATAATATACCTTCCTTTATATAATAACTTTCTTAGCAAAAAGTAAATAGTAAAATTTCCGAGAGTAAACGCGCTTCACACTGTAAAGGAGTTTTTGAAGAACAGAGTGCTTATCAGAGCAAATCCAATGGAGGGAATAGCCCCGTGGACAGGGGACCCTTGCGCCTACGCGGGCAATTGGGCTAAGAGCGGGCACGAGTCTAAGGCCCAAGTGTCTGAGGGATCTTTGATGTAAGGTTAACGTTAGTCACGTTATAAAAAAAATTTGCGTCAGTCACGTGCATCACACACTCACTTGGGGTGAGCCACTGACCAGATTTCAGTCAGTGGGGACCGCTTTGAATTCGGATTTGTTACCGTTCTGGGTGCCACATGGCACCCTCAAAGCCGTTGGATTTCAACATGTATTTTTTTTTTGGACAGTTGGATTTCCAATGGTAAAAAAAAAATTCAAACCTCTCCCAACGGCTAGATGATGTGGCACAATCTCAGCCATTGGATTCCAAATCAACGGTTCACATTATTTGCTTTTAAAATTAAAAAAAAAGAAAGAAAAATCTGATATGCTACCGTTGTGCCACATGACACAATATAGAGGGTTGGATTTCAATTTTTCTTTAATCCAAAGACAGAAATTAATTAAGTTAATAAAAAAATTAACAATAAATAAAAATCCGAATTTTTTTAAGTGATTTTATTTTTCTATAAATACCTTATAGTTATTTTTCACCTTACATCACAATTTCATACTTTCTCAAAGATTGTAAACATATTGTGACATGTGGCGCGACGGGATTAGTTAAAATTTTTATCAGAAATCTATCATCAACAATTCTGAAAATGTAACAACACATGGCATGATGGCATTGGATAAAAATCTTATCGAAATCTATCATCACAAATTTTCTTTTCAAATAATGACACGTGGCGCAACGAAACTAATTAAAAATCCTATTCAAAATTACAAATAAAATAAATTTTTTATTATTTTGTAAAATAAAAAAAAATGCTAATATTTTATTGCCTATTGCCATGATTATTCAGTTAGGGGTAGAGATGCAAAAGGCAATTACTATTCACCATAGAGGATTCAATAGGCAGTTGCCCTGGGGGGGCCTTCCTACACTGGAAGTGCTTTCATCGTATAGTCCCTAAATATAGGGACAAATGACTTCTAGAGTGTAAGATCCCACATAGCCTAAGGGTGAGGAACTTGTAAGCCTAATATGTCCATTCCCACCTTTAATTAGCACGAGGTCTTTTGGGAGCTCACTGACTTCGGATTCCATTGGAACTCTGAAGTTAAGTGAGTTTGAGTGAGAGCAATTCCAGGACGGGTGACCCATTGGGAAATTCCCGTGTGAGTTACCATAAACAAAACCGTGAGGGTGTGGTAAGGGCCCAAAGTGGACAATATTGTGCTATGGCAGAGTCGAGCCCGGGCCAGGATGTGACAATTTGGTATCAGAGCCACTTCATGGCCAAAAGTGTGCCGACGAAGACGTCGGGCCCCTAAGGGAGTGGATTGTAAGATCCCACATCGCCTAGGGGTGAGGATCCTGTAAGCCTTATATGTACATTCTCACCTCTAATTAGCACGAGGACTTTTGGGAGCTCACTAGCTTCGGATTCCATCGGAACTCTAAAGTTCGCCCGAGAGCAATTCCATGATGGGTAACCCACTGGGAAGTTCTCGTGTGAGTTCCCAGAAACAAAACCGTGAAGGTGTGGTATGGGCCCAAAACGGACAATATTGTGCTATGGTGGAGTCAAGCCTAGGAAGTGGTAGAGCTCGGGCCGAGATGTGACATATAGTGGCAAAGCCACGTGAGGGGGAGGAGTGGCGATCGCCACTCCCCTCACCGGAAAACACAACTCTAGTGCAGGTTCAGCCCCTCCCTTCCCTGAAAACCTAGCCCTCCATGTCCTCTGGTGAACTGCATAATTGGTTCTGCTGCACAACATCAGATTAGCTTCTGTTTTTTTTTAAATCCAGGCCAAAACGACGTCGTTTTGGTTCTGGTAAAAAAAAAAAAAAAGTACATTGAACGACGTCGTTTTGTATGTTTGAAAATATATATATATATATATATAGTGAAGGGGGACCGCGTGTCCCCCATTCAGCCTTTCCTTCATAGCTCCACTCTCTCAGCACCTCTGAACACCAATTAGAGACAGAGAGCAGCAAAAGCTGCCCCCCAAAATCCCAATAGGAACAGCAAGTGCAACGGAACCCTAAATGAGCCACATAAGCCACTGAGCGGCTAAGCCTTTCATCTCATCCCAACAAGCAGCATCAAAGCCTTTCCTCTCACTCTAGCCACTGAGCCGTTGGCTTCTAGGCCAACTTTCAAAGGTGAATTTATAATCCCTACCTAACCCTAAATAATTATTTAATGCGAATTTTATTTAATTGATATATAAATAGAATCATATCCATATGGTAATGCACTAAGTTGGTTATTGGTTGTTGATTACTGATATGAAATTATGAAATTAGTTTTTAAGGTGAACATTAAAATTTGAATTCTTGATTATTGATTGTTGATTATTGATATGAAATTATGAAATTAATTGAATTATTACATAATGTATACAATTATTTATATGATTAGTTACATTGAATTTTTATTTATTCAATAATTTGTATGCTAATTGGTATTGATTAATTGAATTGTTGGTTGGATTAGTTATCATGCATAGTAGTATAGTTTACTCTAGGATTAAGAGTCTAAGAAAAAAAAATTTCTTTCCATTTTATAGTTACATAATGGAACGATACTATAAGAAACAATGCTTAAATCCTCCTTCAAACATTTCGGGTAGTCCTTTTCCTTCAAATATTCTGAGTAGTCCTCCTCCTCCTTCAAATATTCCAAGAAGTCGTCCTTCGAATATTCCAAGTAGGTCACAACAAAGTGAGGCCATTGAATTGGATGAAATATTAGCTAATCTTCTTGCAGACCCTGCACGTAGACGTCGAATGCTTGATTATCCACCTAATTATCGTGAAGCAATTCGTAGACACTACCTCCAAAATGATCATTGTCAACCTAGAGACCACATGCTTGTTTACATTGAGAAATATGTATTTGCTTTTATTGATAATGAGCCTATTATGCGACGTTTTCATGATATGAAACCTCGTCGGCAACAATTGTAATTTGTTTGTATTGATAAATTATGGAAGACACTACTATAAATGATTTGGTTGTTGCTATTCTTTTGAGCCTTGCACTTTTAACTTCGTCCCGCCACCCATCAATTTTTGGCTTCGCCACTAGTGACATAGAGATAGTTTTTTATTTTTTTATATTTTTTTTTAACAATGGTTATAATATTTCAATGAAATAAATATAATTTCTTAATATTTTAGTCCCTATGTTTAGGGATTATATTATAAAAAAATTTATTATAGACAATATTCTTTTAGGGACTTGAATATTCCTCTCAAGCTCATAAATGAGTCCTCAAAGGTGGTGGTGGGATGCTTAGGGATTAAGAACTTTTTTGTTTGTAATAGTTTTTTTTTAACAAATAATATTATATACATTAAAGGGAGGGGATGAGCGTAGTCTGGCTAGTTATAATGTGGTTCACAATCGCTTTTGGCGAAAGTCGAACCTAAGAACTCTAACTTACAAGTAAGGATCAAAATATATCATTTTTTTCGTGGGACGATATTTTCACAGTCATCCACTTAATTATCGTCAAAATATCGCAATATTATCGATGATATTGATAATATCGCGATATGAAACCCAAAAATAATTGAAAAATGCTAAAAAGTCTCAATCTTGGGCATCCAAGAGGATTCAAACCCCCCTCCCATTTTACTCCTTCAACACCTTGACCACCATATCACTTATGTTTTTGTGAAAATATGCTAAAATATTTATATATATGGTTTTGGATTGAATTCTTTATATCCCATTGTACTAATTCATTATATATAAATGATTATGATGTTTTTAACTTCTTTCATTAATTACTACATATTTTCTACACTCACAATGTTTGCCAACTCGTTATATAATCAACTTAAATCAGTTAAATCTATCATGCAATGCATTTCCTTCTAATTTTTTGTGATAAACTAATAGATAATTGACTAAATAAACATCCTGCAAAGTTTCAATAAAATTTTCCAGGTTTTTCTTACAATTTCCGTGGTTTTTATTCAATTTTTATTGATATCGATAATATCCCAATATTTTCATCGAAATTTCCGTGTTTTTGGACTACCGATATTTCCAATATCATCGATATTTTAGACCTTGCTTACAAGTGAAGATAAATATAATTAGACTTGCGTACTAAGTGGTAACAGTTTTTTTTTATTTTTTATTTTTTTAAGGGAGGACTACTGGTAGCAAATCACAATTATTTATCATTTTCAGGCGGATAGGCTATGGGGAATTCAACCTACTCATGTTCACCGTCAAGCAGCATATAGATTGTACTTATTGGCTAACAAGCAATTACGTAATTTAATTACTTGACTGGATAAAATAAAATTCAGCAATTTTTTTGTTTGTTGATAGATGCATGAATATTTTGTGTGATACTCGTTTGGAAAATTTATTACGTCATTACTATTTATGCTGGCACTCGTTTGGAAAAATTTATTACGTAATTACTAGGTGACAACAAATTAGGTTTTTTTTTTTTTTTTTTTTGGTTAAACAACAAATTAGGTATTGGAAGTTGTTTACTTAACAAGTCACAATGCATGAACATTTCATATTGAAACTTCTTTGGAATTCGATCGAAAAAGAAACTTCTTTGGAAAATTATTAATCTATTACTATAACATTATAATTTAGATAAATGGTTATCTATAATCATTATATGTCAAATTTATTTGAGTGAATAACCGAAAATATTCATAATCGCGAATATATACATGTCCTTTGTCGTCTACTTGTTATTTCATATTGAACTTTTTTTGGAAAAAATCTTAGGTTATAATCATTACATGTCAAATTTATATGATGAACAACCACGGATTCATAATCGCAATTATTTTGCATCTCATGTGTCGTCTACTAGTTATTTATTTTCTTTTTTTTTTGTTGAAACAAGTACGATATTCATTAACAGAATGCAGAAGTCGTACAAATTGAGAATAGTGTGCTAATTGGGCCTCGATAAAAACCTTGCCGAGGCTTTCAATCCAGTCAAAGGAAAAGAGGGTCCCGCACAAATAAAGAACTACTCAAATGAACAATAGGAACTTAAATTACATGCCTTCCTCAAACAAAAGACCTTGGATCAAATCCGGAGGCTCCTCGAACCACAAGACATCTTGGAAGCAACCGGTGCCCAATCGAGCAAGACGATGTGCAACTGAATTACCTTCCCTCTAAACATAACCACACTCCACATAAGGCGGCTCCAAAAGAAATGACTTCAAATCATTTATAACCGTTCCTCAAATCATTTATTTCTAATTCTTGTGTTTTATTTTCGAGTTAGTATATGCATCTTAATTCTGTTTTTAGATCTTTAGAATCTATCCAATCATAGGAGATTGAAAATTCCATATTAAATTTGCTAGTTCAAAGTAATTAAGCATCATGTGCATATAATTTAAGTTTTTTTTTTCTTTTTTTTTTGATATCAAGAAGTCCAAAATTGCAATTAGGATAAAATAAATTGTATGAGTACATCTAGATAAGTAAGTCACCCTCATCAGATTTAATGAGGAACTATCTAACTAATTAGGTTACTCATCTAAGTTTATATATTGACCAAGTTTCATTGACAAAAACAAAAAACAAAAAAAAAATTGTCCTTTTAGCCTTCAGTACATGTCCTTCGCTCTTTACCATTCCAAACTTGCCTTCCTTTTTCTGGTTCATCTTCGGTAACGGGATTCTAGGCCTGCTCACACTGGATATCCCATTGGAGGTTCCTAGCTCGGACTCGTCTTTCCTCAGGATCTCCACATGTAGAGATCTCCATTCTAAAAGACTGGTGCTAAATTGGAAATTCACTTGTCCATTCCATTTAGGGTTTGGCAACCGTAGACAAACTTCGACTCGCACTCTTTGCTAGGTTCCACCCATAAGACAAGTTGATAGACCCTATTAGCACAACATTATCTATATACTAAAACTCGGTTCCCCCAAGCACTGTTTTTCACCGTTCGTGAACAGTAAAATGATGGAAATGCCCTCATATTTTTTTATCTTTACCGTGCTTTTCCTTATGTGTGCAGTGAATTCCCTGTTCTACCCATTTAGCCCAAAGGTCTTCAGCCGTTCCTTTCTCTTCTTCCGTTGTTTCACTTTTTCTTTCTCCATTTTTTGCTTTAGGGCTCATCGGCTTCTCTCTCTCTGAAACCTTCCGTTGTTTTTCTCACTAGCTACCAACAAGCCAATAGAAGTTTCTTAATGAAAAACCAACCAACAGTATAATTTTCTTCGGGTTTTGACTTTGATTCGAAGAAACTTCTACCTAGAAAAGCTCCCGTTTCCTGGTAAGATTTACTACTTTCTCGGTCTTGGGTTTTCTGTTGTTATCAGAAAAATATCGATATCATCTGGGGGTTTCGTTTTGTTTGAATTTCTTTTTTGTGATTTTGGGGATTTTGTTTGTAGCCTTCGATTCTACATGTGAGTTTAATTTCGTTAATTAATCTCTTTTTTTTTCGTGAAATATGTCGGAAATCGGTCCAGGAAAGGATTGAATCACATCAATTAGCTGATTTTCCATCTCATCCGATTGTAAATTGGTTTAATTCAACTTTATTTTCGTTGTTGAAAGTTCCTAGCTATGGGCTTCATGGGAAAATTTCCTATTTAGTTGAAAAATAGGCGTTCATTGATAATCTGGGTGAGGGGCAGATCTGGGATCCATTGTTTGGTAGCCGAGAAAACGTAGGAAAATAAATCTAATAAAATTCTGTGACTTTTTGGTTTTGTGTGCAGTAAATTGAAATATTTGGCTCAATTAGGGTCGATTAGTAAACTATATGGGAAAAATCCAATACAGCATAGTTTCACAGCTAGAACCTTAACCTTCTACCACATGCGATAACTATTAATTATTCAAAATTTTGGTAACTAACTTAGCTCTGATTATCTTCTGTGCATGCCTCTAAATCAAAGGCAAAAAACTCAAGGTACAAAAGGGTTCCATCAGCAAACTTTTGAGACCCACAATAGCAGGAAATATGTTTCTTCAAGTGAATGTTTTCAGTTTTTTGTTTGTTTGATTTCCTATATGAATATGTTTTGTTAATTGGCTTGCTTTGTTGTGAATTTTCTGCCTTTTATGAGTTTTAATCTTGAACTGATAATATGATATGTCTTTCAATTTCTAGCTGTGGATTTATGTTGCGATATTTTGGTGATTAATCGAGTAATGATTTGCATATGTTTATTTATAGAATATTCATAATTATTTCACAAGATTTGTGCTTGCACTTGATTTCTTTTTTTTTTCTTTTTTTTTGGGAGTCTGGAAAAATAGTGCATCTGTTTTTGGCTTAAAAGTTTTAAGATTTATATTCCGCTTTGTATGTAATTTAAAAATTGAAAAACATATATGAATTATTCTTTGAGCTTTGGCCATGAGGGTATTAGTAGGTTGTTCCACATATGAGAAAATGATTGAAAAAGAAGATTTTTTTATTTGTTGGTTGATTTGTGTATGGACTATGTATTAATTTTTTTTGGGATTTTGTGTAGAGAGTGCTCTGTGGAAACAGCAATGCAAGGGTGGGATCTGATCGGTCGCACCCAAACAGGGGTTTGTTTCTCAAATCGCGTTCATTAGTTAGATTATTAATGTGCTTTGGTAGGGGTTTTCAATATGATTTTCGAATTTCTCTTTTTCTTTTTTTGATTTTTGAACTATCTATGTATTTATGTTTAATTATAAAAGAAAAATTAATAAAACAAAGAGATGCAGCAATTGGAAACATGGCTGCAAGTGATGTCAGAGTCTTTGTTTTAAATCACTGTACTACTTTTGTAGTGTATGCATGCTTTAGCGAAATTCAAATTGTAATACAGGATCTTAGGGCTGTGCAAAATGGTGTACAAAAATACACACGAGTCGGAACTGTGAAACCAAGTCAACTCTCACTTAGAAGTATAAGTACTAGGAGGTCATCCTTGAGTGACCTGGCACGACGAATTTAACCAACATGGTTGGATTTCTAAACTTCATTATATTTCCGTATATTTTTCTTATATAGAATGCGTCTATCTGGGGATCGAAACATGTCCTTTTTCTAAATTTTCAGGGCATGAAAATTCATGCTCAGGCAGTGCCCCCATTTCAAGGCAAATGAGACCATTCGACGATGGTAATTGGTAACCCAATGGCTTTCTTTGTTGTTTTTCCTTAATGGGTTAACGATTCCTTGCTTTTTACTGAGTTTTTGGCTATGTGTATTTTGTATTTCTGAGCTTCAAGGCACATTTGCCCAGTACATATAATTGTTTTCGTAATTTAATATTCAACACCGCTTGCCAATTTATTGCATGAAAATTTTGAATATCAATGTCAAACTAAATTATACTATAAGTGGCTGTAAACAGTAGAACAGCCTTCGGGAAAATCAGTTTTTAATTGTCTTCCACATAATTGATTTTCTATAATCACAGATCTTATTTCTTTGATTTTGCATGAAATGGACAATAGCCATAATTCATAGTCTCAGCGGTTTGGAAAATATATGGTAAACCAATGGATAATATGTTTACCTGATTATCTATTTGTGTGTATAAAGTAATTTTTTGGAAATATGGTTATCTTTTCTGGTCTAGAACGGGATTTACAATGCAATGTCAAAAAGAGAGTTGAGTTTTAGTTTACTGGAAATGTAATGGAATATGTGTTATATTTATATGAGTTTGATAGTTATTACATCCTATTAGCTATGTTCCTTTTTAGAAGCTTTGATCAGAGCATTGCTATGTAACAATTGTGATTGATCTTGATTGGGATCATTTTGGCATGGGTTGGGAGGTAACTTTTGTGTCCTTCAAATGAAAATCTTGAAACAATGTATCCTACTGATTTTTTTAAACAAACTTGACTTTAATGGTTTGCCTACACATAATTTCATTTGGTATTAAAAATAGGAATGCCAATTATGCTACTGATCAGTCTTTAGATTTATGTAATGAATAGATTTAGTTTTTACTCAATTGTTCAATAGGATTATTGATAACACCTCTTTTGCAAAAATTATTATAACTTACATGCCTTTTAACTTCAATTATGTTTTTCTTACAAACATACTTGATCAAGCATGAACTATTTGTCGCGATAGGAAGGTGGAAGGTATAAAGGGATCAAATTGCTGAAAAGGGTCCTCTCCAACTGATAGAAAACCAGATTCCTTTCCACCAATAAAACATGAAGTAACCATGCTTTATGCTTATTTTTTATACAATATAAATCTGTTGATGTCAAAATTCATTGCAAGTATTTAATAATTAATTTTGGGAATTGTTATTATCATTCCAAAAATCTCATTCTACAGTCCTCGCAAGTGTATTTTTCTTTTAATTATAAAAAGTTTGAAATGCCAAATGAGATTTTTAGAGTGCCAATAACAATTCCCTTAATGTTTTGAGAAATAACTTTAAATTTTTGGTTTTATTTTTGCTAATTTTCGAAGTGGTTGTGGAAACTGGTTCTTTTGAACCAGTTTAATCGATTTTAGTGGTTGCATGTGGAGTGGGTTTTTGAATTTGTTTAGCCTATCTCAAAAGGTCAAGATTATATTTTCCTTCATTTTCTAACCAAACATAAAATGAGCTCTCTCTCCTTTGTTTGGTTTAACTTTACCAATTGATACTTTAAAAGTTTCTTAAGTTACTTCAACTATTATGTTTGAAATAATTGAATACTTGAAAATTGGGTTTCGTTTGATTGTTTGTGTTAATTGAGCTAATCTTTTGTTCTGTAGCAACAACGAGAAATGAGTCAGCCTGAGGACTTTGAAAGATGATTGTTGTTGTTGCTGTTATAGATATGCCGAGTCGAAGGATCCTTTGGAGGGAGAGTTAGGCTTGGGTTGAGAAGTGGGATAATCCTCTGCATTGCTATCAATAAAGTTCAAACTGGATCTGTGCCCAAGGTGACCCTGATCCTTTGATCCTTTTTCAAATTCGCACATTTGAGGTTGTTATTGACTGGTATGCATATGGAAGAAATATGGGAACCATTGAAATGTTGAATACTTTGCTTCATATACAATTTTTGAAATTCTTTTTCTATTTCTCTCCTAATTTCAGTCAACCACGCTAGGCGAAAAGAAAACAGACCCATTAGATTAAGGAAGTTCAACGCTACTGATTGTCCTTATTGTAGATAGGGTTGTAAATAGATTTTCCACATGTATATAAATAGTATAGCTTATCATATATAGATTTAAAAACTTTCTACATATTTTGTAAAGTTTTAAAACCCGCGGCATCGCGCGGGCACTCTTGCTAGTATCGTACTGTAATTAGGGCCGTCGAGACCTTCGGCATGGTAGATGTCAACACTCAGGACGACTTTTTGGTCCACGTATGAGTATTTTTCTTGTTCATCATCCTTGTTTGTCATCCTTTTCTTCTTTAGAGCTCTTTTGTAGTTATCTATATCATTGTTCATCCTCCTTGTCAAGCTGTATAGAAAAATTAAAGACCTAATAGAAGGGATAGAACAAAACTGAGAGAGAAAAACCAAGCAAAAAGAAAGCTAGACCCTTTTCTGCAAAATAATAAAATTACTTGAACGTATTTGGTACTACACGCCGAAGAAAAATTAAAATAAATAAATAAAATACAAAATAAATTAACTTATGAACAAAGGAAAATCACAAGAATAAGGGATCTAAAGCAACATATAAAAAAATCAAATTAATTTACAAATTGAATGATGGAGGCCTTTTCTATGCAAGACTTCTTGTGTAGGTACATCGTAGTACATAATCAATATCGGCCACTCAGATTTTTTATGAAGTTCTATAAACTCTTTTAAAATTTTGATTGAATATTAAGATCTTGATTAAATACATATGGATTTGTAAACTCTTTAACAATTATTTACTCTTAATTGAATACATCATCTTAAAACAAAACACGTTATATAAATTTCAATGGACTTGCCAAAAAGAGATGGGACTGGATATAATAGTATATTCTTGTTTCACCACGCAATGTTTGAGAACTCTCTCACCCTGTTCGGCAAAGATAAATAGGTGTTTTGCAAGTAAGATAAGATTTGACGGTCTTTGAAATAATAATTCTTCAAATGACAGTTACAACATTTTTTCAAGTATTTTCTTTGAAATAAGCTTCTTAAAAAAATTGGTTTCCATCGTTGGAACTTGGATCAGATACAAACAGCCAAGATATGCGAATACATGTTAGTGCGTGCATTGATAAACATGTCCTCGTCAATTTTAAACCTTAATAGAAAAGAAATTGACAAATAAGACAACAAATTCATCATGTCATTCCATGCCAGTTAATAATTGTTTGACCATGAGCCTCATGCCTTAATCCAGTACACGCGGTTAATTAGATTACAACGGTGCTAGTGATGAATTATCCTAATGGCTATGGCAACAACTTACAATGTTACCTTTAAAACTATATGTGTCGGTATGAGTCGTACTCTTGTTCTTCTGCAGATTTCCTCTTTAGGGCTTGCCGGTGTGAGTCGTGCTCTTCTTCTTCTTCTGCAGATTTCATCCCTGTCGCAGCCAAACTGTGTGAAAAAAGAAGAAGAAGAGTTTGTGTATGAGTCGAAGATGAAGGTTGATGCATGTATATATAGGAAATAGTGGCGTCTAGGTCTGGCATGCTGGCTATGGCAGCACCTTAAAGCATTGCCAACGACCACCTCATACATGGCAATCTTTGATTGGTCACTTCATGTCTAAAATACACAGTGATTGGTCAACCATGTCCCGCTCACTAGCTAGGAAAATTACGTGGCAATAATAATGTTTTACCTAACATTTTCCATATATAATATTGAATATAAATTGTACTTACTGGGTAATTAACAAGCAATTAGGTAATTACATGACTGGATAAACTAAAATGCATGCATTTTTTGTTTGTTGATAGATGCGAGAATATTTTATGTGAAACTTGTTTGGAAAGTTTATTACGTCATTAATTACTATATATGCTGGCATTCTCCATATATACTGCCCAAATATTAATTTTACCTAAACATTTCCATATAAATGGTACGTAATTACATTAAAATTTTCGTATCCAAACTTCTTTGGAAAAAAATATTAAGCTATTACTATAACAATATAATTTAGATAAAGGTTATCTATAATCATTTCATGTCAAATTATCTGAGTGCATGAATAAATAATTAGGAAAACTAATGAAAAATGATTGAAAACTTTGAGTTTTAACGATAAAGACAAACTAAAGGGTAAAGTGAATAGTATCAAGAGTGATATTTTAGTGTAAAATTGTGGCTTTTCGTTAAAATGAACCGTATCAGTATATTTTCGTAAAGTTCCCATAATAATTTTGCATGCCCTTTGCCGTCTACTAGTTATTTCTAATTCTTGTGTTTTCTTTTTGAGTGGGTTTGCATTTCCGATTTGTAAATGATCGTTATTATGTTTTTAGATCTTTAGATAGAATAGGAGATTGAAAATTCCAGATTTAATTTGCTTTTTCAAAGTAATTAAACATCAAATGCACATAATTTTGTTTTTTTTTTTTTTTGTTTTTTGTTTTTGTTTTTGTTTTTTTTTTTTTGAATCAAGAAGTCCAAAACTGGAATTAGGATAAAATAAATTGTACGAGTACATCTAGATAAGGAAGTCACCTTCATCAAATTTCATGAGGAACTATCTAACTAACTAGGTTACTCATCTAAACTTATATATTGACCAAGTTTCATCGACAAAAAAATGTGTCCTTCGGCTTTCAATACATGCCCTTCGCTTTTTGTCAGTCCAAACTTGCCTTCCTTTTTCTGGTTGATCTTCGGCAATGGGATTCTAGTCCTGCTCACACTGGATATCCCATTGGAGGTGCCTGGCTCGGACTCGTCTTTCCTCAGGATCTCTACGTGTAGAGATTCCCATTCCAAAAGACTGGCACTGAGCTGGAAATTCACTTGTCGGTTCCATGTAGGGTTTGGCAACCCATAGACAAACTTCGACTCGTACTCTTTGCCAGGTTCAACCCATAAGACAAGTTGATAGACCCTATTAGTACAACATATTGTACTATAATTAGGGCCGTCAAGGCCTTCGGCATGGTAGATGTCAACACTCAGGACGACTTTTTGGTCCAAGTATGAGTACTTTTCTTGTTCTTCATCCTTGTTTGTCATCCTTTTCTTCTTCAGAGCTCTGTTGTAGTTATCTATATCGTTGTTCATCCTCCTTGCCAAAGTCAAGCGGTTTACAAGAGTTAAAGACCTAATAGATCAAAAATGAAAGAGAAAAACCAAGCAAAAAATAATAATTAGACCCTAGCCTGCAAAATAAATAAATAAAATTATTACAACATATTTTGTACCACACGCCGAAATAAATAAATAAATAAAATACACAATAAATTAACTTGTGAAGATTGACATCATGTTCTATCAGTCACAAATTCTACCGCTATGTGAATGTGAGAGTCTTAGAGATACAAATCAAATGTGAAAAAAAAAATCACAAGAATTAGAGATACAAAGCAACATATAAAAAAATCAATTTAAGTTAAAAAAGAATTGATGGAGGCCTTTTCTATGCAAGGCTTACATCGTAGTACATAATCAGTGTCAACCACTCATATTTTTAAGAGGTTTTATAAACTCTTTTAAAATATTGGTTGAATATCCATGAGCTTTTATGAATTCATTTAAGATCTTGATTGAATGCGTATCTATTTGTAAAAAAATTTACAATAATTTATACTCCTAATCGAATACAACCTCCTAAAACGAAACATGATATTCAGATTTCAATTGACTTACCAGAAAGAGATGGTGACTAATATAATATTGTACTTTTCGTTTCTCCCCATTACGTTTGAGAATTCTCACCCTGTTCGGCTAAGATAAATAGGTGCCTTGTAGGTGAGATAAGATTTGACGGTCTTTAAAACATTCTTAAAATAATAATTACAACTTTTTTCCAAGTATTTTCTTTTAAATAAGTTTCTTAAAAAAATAATTATCTTTTCCGTCCTTGGATCATATATGAACAGTCAAGATATGTGAATACATGTTAGTGCGTGCATTGATAAACATGTCCCTCGTCAATTTTAAACCTTATTAGAAAATAAATTTGTAATACCCTGAAAAATTAAATATTTGAATTATATATTCATAATTATGATTTTATTCACCATTAAAGGATTAATGGGAATGATTCTAATTTGTATTCGTAACTCTATGGTTGAAATTTCGGGGACGAGATTTATTTTAATGGGGGGCGAATGTAATACCTTGAAAATTTAAATATCTAAATTATATATTCATAATTACGAATATGTAGAGAAAATCAAAAAGTAAATCGGTTTATGTTGATGAAGATAGAATTGATAAAAAATTTAAAAGTTCTATTTTCAGAAATTATTATAAATTACGAAGTTTAAAGTTTTAAAATTAATTATTCAAAAATCAGTGAACCATTCGAGGTCACAATTTAGATTTTTGCATAGAGTTTGGTCTCACGAACACGTGGGTGCAAACCGTTCGTGAAATGAAGTTATAATGATGAAGTTATTAACGTTTAAAGTGGAGGACAAAATGGTAAATTGATCCATTTTAAGAAGGCTCTGGATTTTTGAGTCAAAAATGAGAAAGCCACGTGGGTGGCTATGATGCAAAGGGAATGAGAGAAAAGGAGGGACACGGATGAATGAGAGAGGAGGAAAAGGAGTGAAAGGAGAGAAGGAAGAAAATGAGGGGGAGTCGGGTACATCCAACCCGTGCGACCCGAGACCAATTCTGGAGGTTTTTCGTCGTTTTTTTGGTGATTTTCACCGACTTACCCTTGGAAATTTTACACCGGTATCCCTTCTCTCAATTCCACCAAAAAACAAAAGGTATTTGGATGTATATTGGTGACGAAACACCGTGGGTGTCGTGGGCACCCTCGCTCGAATTCCACTAATTGTGAAAGGTTTCCCTCAAATTACCACCATTACTAGACTTCCTTTGAGGCCTAGAACAAAGCCCAAACAACTATAGGGGCGGCGGAGCACCGGAGATGACGATTCGAGGCTACCCATTTATAGGGTTTATGGCGAGTTCGAGGCAAATTAAAGCCTTTCTCAGCCAAATTGGACTTGGCTACAGGTATAAAACTTGCTCTACTCATTGAGATCTTCATTTTTGTAATTTTTGAGAATTTTTGGAAATAATTAAATTTTCCGGCAAGTCGGAGCAGCCGACTGGCAACCGCAGCGGCGCGTGGCCAGTGGGCCAACGTTGCCATTTTATTCAAATTCTGATATCATAAATATGAATTTGATATTCAATTTATGTGTTTTGATTATTTGACCAAATGTTGGTTATTTGGTTGTGATATGTGAAATTGAAATGCGAATACGATTGGCTTGATCCCTGTGATGAGTGCGTAGGCAGTCTAACGAGAAGGTTGAATGTAGCCATAAAATGTGTGAGGTTAAATAAATTCGAGATTAAAGGTTGCCAAAATGGAAATTGGTCTATAAAGGGAAATGGGTTAAAATTGAAAATAATGTCGTACATTTGATTAGGAATTATAATTATAGAGCTTGAGTGAAAGTTAAGTAGAGATTGTAATTGTAGATAGTTAACTAAATTACATTAAATATTTTGAGCCTATCCATGAATTTAATTCTCGGAAAGAAATATGTCGAGGCCGGGGTGTTACAAAATTGACAAATAAGGCGACAAATTTAGCATGTCATTCAGTGCCAATTAATAATGGTTTGACCATGCCGACATAATTCATTAGTTAAGGACGGATACCAATGAACTGGAAAGGCAATAGGTCATGGGCATCATGCCCTCATCCAGTACGCGCGGTTAGTTAGCTTACAATGTTGTGCCGGTATGAATTATCTTAGGTCTCGTTTGGTGAGAGAGATTTTTTAGTGTTATCGTCACACGAAATAATATATTACGTGCTTTTATATAAATAGTACAATATATGTGTGTTAAAAAATTAATAATTAAAAAATTAAAATTTTTCACTACTACATAAAAAAACGTGGTGTATCATCCGTATTCCCGTCACAACTAAAAATTTCTCGTTTGGTTGACATGATGTGATATATTATTTTCAATTAAACTGAACTTTAATCCAGCCAAATTTTTGTGAGAAAAATTGTAGCACAGACTGGATTGGCTACAAATCCAAAATAAAGAAAAATGTGATGGGTCATGTAATCTAACCACACACATAAGTTATGTAACCCCTGCCAATTCAAATTCAATCCTTAAGACTCAATTTCATCAAACCTACCAAAAAGACTCTTAGTGAAAATGACAACTTACATTGTTACCTTTAAAGATTCATAGAACTTAACACTTGGTACTTATCAGTACGTAAATCAGTGACAATGACAAACATGAGCATATGACTTTTTGTAGCAACAATAACAAGTATTTTAGTCCAACATGCTGCTTAAGTTGTGGCTGCAGGATTTGACATCTTGTTTTGTATATTTGCGTGCACTAATAATCATAAGTCATTTATAAATTATTTGTCTGAATGATATAAATTATTTTTATAGCGCTTCTCAAACAATCAATTTAAGCACTAAAAAAATTAATAAGATGTTTGATAATTATTTTGTTTTATTTTTTATTTTAAATTAGGATTGGATTGTTTGGTAAGTAGTTACAATTTTAAAGTTGAAAGCCAAATTTTGAAAGTAGTTTTAACTTTTGAAAAGTCAAATTTGAAAACAATATGGGTTATCAAACATGACACACTCCGACCCGAAAGTGAGGCGTGCTGGTCGTCACGCGAGCGTGACGTAACCATGTGCACAGTGCGGAAGCAAGATTAATAATAGGAATACGAACGAATTAAAACCAGGCCACTAGCAACCTAATTAAGATAGTGTGCTAGAGCGAGAATTATAGTGTTTATACAGAACCAGAACATACTAAGTCAAATGCAGTCAAGCAGGAATAATAAGTTCGAATAATACCAAATGGTGTCCTACATAAATGAATTTTGTCAGAACGTCCGATGAGGTCCTCGTATGCCACCAACGAACACTAGCTACCTAGAACCTGGAGGGGTGAAAAACAAGTTGAGTGGGTCAACAAAACAAATCTTTTCAAAATCATTCTTTTTTCTCAAAAGTTATAACCCATTTCTGTAAAACCTGTATAAATTCCCAGAAATAAAGTATATACTCATATATATAAATCTCGAAATCAAGCTGGAAATATGTATGTATGTATGTATGCCATGCCAAAGTATCATAACTGACTGCCCAAATTATAACTCTGTGGATGTGATCAAGTGCCAGATAATCAACTCAGCCCTCGGCTGTATATAGCTCATAATAATCTCATCATATCATATAGCTCATAATCAACACAATCATATCGTAAATCCTGCACACAAATCAATACCACTTCTAGTGGTCTGCTTAACATCGCTGAATATATAATAATATGCTCTAGTGCTACAATCATGTGAAGACTGTGCGAAGGATTCACGAGTCACCTTATAGTGGTCCATACGACAGGACTGTGCACCTAACTTAGATCCAAGGCGAGCATGCGGTGCAGGAGGTGAACATCACGTGAAAGACTATGCCCCTACTCTGGGCGGGAGCACTAATATCAAGGTGCAGGTATATGAGCTCTAATCACATCACATCACATCATTCTCATCATAACCAGTATAAAAACTCACCTAACACTTACCTGTGCGTCCACAGCACCAATCATAATTATATGCAATCACTAATGCATAAATAAAATAAAAGGAAAACTAACGAAAAGTCCCTGAATAGTGACAGTTTTAATGAAAAGTCCTTTTTGAAGGTATAATGAATAGTGACAGTTAAAGGTAAAAAAGTGGTTTTTCGTTAAAAGTAAACAGTGCCAGGGGTGTTTTATTAAAGCTCCCTAAAATAAATAGATACTTTGCATGACATTTCAAAATGTATAATCATTTAAGTTCATTTTTTGGGGAAAATAGCAATATATATAGGTATATACGGAAAACAACTGCCCACTCACTAATAAGTAGTCGGGTCGTAGCCCCCACGCCTAGCCTGGCTACGATCGTCCTCGGGATATGTCTCACCTATATGAGAATTTATTGAAATAACGTTATTTAAGCACATATACCAAACTTCGGAAATAACTTCTCATACAAAGCTCAATTTTGGTATTCGAATATACCAATGTGACCTACACGACGTCATGAACCCATACAAAATTTTAAAATAAATTTTTGTGGCCGCACGCGCCCCCACACGCCAGGAGGGGCACGGTACCACGCGCCCCCACAAGTATCATCTTCAACCTCAGTCACCGGACTGGTTTCACCGGCGACCACTGTGTCGTCGGTTTCTAGTAATTTTCAAAACACCATAACTTTCTTATTTTTCAACCATTTTCACGTTCTTTATATCAAAATGAAGATCTCAACGAGACGAACAAATCCATACATGTCTTGACCTCTAACTCGTCGAAGATTCGCCATAAATGCCTCAATAATTCCAGCCAAAATTCAAACTCTCCGTTCTCGTTGCCCCGATATCCAAAATCTTCAAACGAAGTACTCCGAGCCTCGTGGGGACCCTCTTAAGCTCCATATGAGCTTAAAATTCCATAAAATCACCCATTAAATTTTGCATGAACAGTACATATCTCGGGGGTTAATGGTTCGACGTGAAAACGACACTATTCTTACCTGAAATTTGTATAGATGAACTCGTGTTGACGAGATGAAGACGGTGGTGATTTTTGTTTCCTCGATCCGTGAGGTTTCACAAGGTTTTTGGGTGTGTTCGTATGTGAGGGATGAGAGAGAGTGAGAGTTCGAAGGAGAGAGATAGAGAGAGAGGGTCTGAGGGTTAGAGAGAGATACGAGAGTGAGACGAGAGAGAGAATGTGTGGTTATGTGGTCTAAAAGCCACCAATCAAAACAATAATTTCATTTGTTTCTCATTGGTCCCAATAGATTAGGAATTTATGCAATTGGACCAATACATTAACTCGAAATGCAATTACGTACTCAACGTTCGAGGGTAAATCCGTCAATTCACATTATCGATATGAAAAATCTGGGACAAGCTGTCACAAAACGACTTCCAAATATATGACTCATCTAACGCGCGTGACAATTGTCTATTTTATATTTTATTTCTTAAATACCTTAACCTTTATTTATTTTTTGAATAAACGATATTATCTAGACTAAGAGAGAGGAAGTGGGTTTAGCTCACAATAAGCTAGCAATAATTTAGTTCAAAAGGCCATAATGGAATGCAGTTGTTTCTTTTCAATTTTTTTATTAAATTGTTATTTTCAAAAGTTGTAACAAGAGAGTAGGATTTTTTACATCAACAAATGTTGCACCAAATTTATCTTCTCTCTTTATGCAGAGATTCTCTTAAAATAAATAACATTTAACAAACAAACAAAAATGAAGGGTAAAATGGTAAAAAAAACATGAGTGCCTCTAGACCCACTCAGGGTGCGTTTGTTGTACCGGACTATCTCGGACTGGACTAGCTGCAGGGACTAAGTTGGACTGGCTTAGACTGGACTAAGTTGGACTAGTTTAGTAAAGTGTTTGGTGTAGTGTCAAGATTAAGGAACATACTAATAACAAATTCTAATATTATATTATTTAATTCATATTTATTAATATTTTACATTATTTAATAAATATTTAGTATTATTTTATTATTATTTCTGTCTACTTTCTCATTCTAGAAACATTTCGTTCATCCCCCCTTCCTCCCTTTATTTTCTCCGCCCCTCTCCCTCTGTTTTTTCTAAATTTTTTTCTTCCCTCTCCCTTTTTTTCTTCGACCCTCTCCCTCTTCATCTCCATCTTCTTCTTTTGTTCTCCGTTCATCTCCTTATTTTCTTCCTTTTCTTCTCTGTTCATCTCCCTCTTTGATGAAAGAAATTAACATCAAGCTCACCTCACTGTATGTGCGATTGGCCCGAAGGTAGAAGATGGGGTTAGGATTTAGTTTGCGTTTTCTGAGTTTTTGGTAATGTGAATGAAAATTTCAAGCTCACCTCACTGCAGATTTTTTGGGTTTTTGGTTTTCTCAGTGTTGTGTGATTGAAAATTTCAAGCTCATGTCACTTTCAGATTTTTTTTTAGGTTTTCTAAGATTTTGGGTGTTGGATGTGGTTTTGAAAATAGAATGTTTGTAGATTTTTCTTCTATTTTGTTTCGGTTTTGCAGATGGTTCTGGGAAGCGAGGACGAAGTAGATGGATGTGCAAGCGGGAGGGGGTCTTAGCAGTCCGCCCAATTTCGGGGGGTCTCGCTAAGCCTCTTTAGCGAAGTGTTTAATCCAATTTAGTCTGGGCGAGTCCCATTAAAGTTAGGCCCTTCCGTAAACAAACACGAGATTAGACTAAAAAGTAATCCTGTCCAGTCCAGTGAAAGCTAAGGAGGGCAATCAAACACACCCTCAATGTCTTATTTCCCCACATACCTTATAATCACACCCACCACAAATGTTAAAAAAATTAAAATGCTATTTTTTTCAATCACTATTATTCCTAAAATAACATGTAATTTATATCTATATTCTATTTAAAATTTTCAGATGAATAAATGTTATAACCTTGATAAGTCTAGCCGACTCTCCATTCATTGTAGTTTCACGATTTTTATTCCAGTTAGAATTCCAGAATTTGGTCACTTCTTAGATCTTTAACCGATTGTAACTCTTATTCCTTCACTATTACATACCCTCAACGCAACCCGTTCCAAATTCCACGACCAAACCTCAAGCCGCATTTACAAAATTTCATCCTCGTGCCCATTTAAGCCAAATTCCTTTTTATCGTCTTCCATTTCATTTTAATAGTATTTCATTTTAAACAATAATTACAAGGAGATTATATTCACACACTCAAAATTACTTCTCCCACACTTTTTTTATTTTTTAATATTTTTCTATCAAGTGTTAGTGGTGTGTACAAAATATTAAAAAATTAAAAAAGTGTGAGAGAAGTAATTTGAGGTGTGTGAATATAATCTCTCTAATTATATACTATTAAACTAGGGAAATTGAAAATAAAAAAATATTAATTGAAAGGAATAGCACTCGAAAACAAAAGCACCTACCAAACGTCAAATGCTTTCTTCAACGAAACAACTAACCGATGAGGCGGGCCCTGATAGCGAGTGCCATACGCGTGGCTGCTTTCTGATTAGCCTCACAAGGCGAAAGTCAAAGGTTTTGTTTGAAAATATTTTTAAAATAACCAAAAGTATTTTTAGAAAAATATATTTTTGAATTTCAAAAATATTTTAAGTGTTTTTTATTTATAAAAAGTATCAGTTATTTCAAAAAACACTTTTAAGTGTTTTTTTTAAAATTTACTTATATCTTTTTTAATAATTTGTTTAAATAATATTTTCACCAAAATGCACGTCCAAATGAATTCTTAGTTTTCTTTCTCTCTCTCTCTCAAAAAATAAAATAAAAAATAAAAAAAGTTCAGATCTCCGAACCCTCCATGGCTCGCTACAGTTTCCCGAGAAAATAAGAAACCTTCACAAACATTTTATCGAGAAAATATGTCCGACGCTTTGATCAATGGCCTCGCCGGAGCTGGCGGCGGGATCATTGCGCAGCTCATCACATATCCTCTCCAGACTGTACAAATTTTCTCATTTCGTAATTGTTTTTATTGAGCTTTTGATAATCCTTGTTTTTTGTTTGAATTATGGGTCCTGATCTGCTGCAGGTGAATACTCGCCAACAAACAGACCGTGGTCTGAAGAAGGAGAAGAAGAAGCTCGGAACTGTTGAGCAAATATGTCAGGTCATCCCCTTTATCAAATTTCAGCTGAGTTCGAAACTTTTACCTTGTTTGGTTGCTGAGAAAATGGACGGGAAAATCTGTGAAAGGACACATTTCTCTGTTTGTTTCATTGTATCTGATTATTCGGCGAGATTGTGAATTTGATGTGCAGGTTATTAAAAATGAAGGATGGGAACGGTTGTACGGCGGTTTGACGCCATCATTGGTGGGGACGGCAGCATCTCAGGTGAGCAAACCTTTAGCTCTTTGCTGGATTGTTTTACTTCTTCGAATGTTATTTTCGTTCTTATTGTTACAATGATTAGAAACTAGGATGGAGTGAGTTAAATTATACGTGCTTGTAGGAAAGTATTGTGTAAAGTTGACATTCATTGTTTGTTAGCCGAGGAATTGATGGGAAAGAGCAGAAAAATTGAAACAGTTTTTAAAGGAGCGGAAACTGAATTAATGAGAAACTGTAGAGGAGTTTGGCCCTATATACAGATGTCTCTTAAACTATCCGAGCAACGGTGTAACTTGGGTTTTCGATTGGCCAAAATGCTGTAGGACGAAATGGCAGATATCATTAAGTTATTCTCTTGATTAGTACTAGTGAATGCAATTGTGTCATCCCAAAATTATATGGCCTCCATTGATAGGTTGCGTGCATGAAGCCGCCCAAACCGATGGAACCATGGCTGGCTTTTTTGCCCCGACCATCACGACACCTAATCAAAACATGTTATGCGTATTGGCTCAGTTATCCTTCATTCATTAGCGTTTATAAGTTGAGTCCAGTTGATCAATCATGTGTATAGTTCATAACGTTTAAGAGGTCAATATTAGCAGTAAATGCTTTCTGCGAGTTAGTAATGGTAACAGTGTGTGTTGATCTGCCTCATCAGTGAAAGGATTTGATCTGCTAATATAACATAAAAGGAGACAACCCTGAGTTTTTTTTATTTTTTTATTTTTTATGCTTATGCAGTCGTCTGAATAACAAAGTGACTGCCAGCATCAAATTGCAATGTTCTTACCCGACACTAGCTACATAAATTTTAACGCTCTTTCTGTAGTGTTTTTTGAGTCAGAAATTCCTTAGTTTGAACTTTGACATGATATAGAGCAGCTTACAGCCTTTTATCTTACAAAGGACGTTACCACTAAACCTTGTGTTGTGTAAATCTGCATAATTAATTTTTTATTTGGTTGTCTGGTTTCTTATCTACTTGCGATTTTATTGGTACAGGGTGTTTACTATTATTTCTATCAAATATTCAGGGACAAGGCTGAAACTGCTGCACTTGAACGGAGGAAGATGGGGGTTGGTGATGGATCTGTTGGAATGCTCTCTTCACTTTTGGTTGCTGCATTATCTGGGTATTTCTTTATTTATATGATGATGGGCCTTAAGACATTGTTTGTTTCTTAATATTTTCGAAGCTATAAAAGCATCTTTTCCTCAAAAAGTTGCATTCGCTCTTTCTGAAAGCTTTTAAGAAGAAGAAAATCAAGACAACAGTAAAGATTTGGTAGCTTTTACAGTATTTAATTTTTTTTATTATGAGTGTTTTTTTTTTCATGGATTTATTGCTGAAAATCTCATCACAATTTTATTCTTGCAGGTGCGTGAATGTGCTGTTCACAAATCCTGTATGGGTAGTTGTTACGCGTATGCAGGTAAAAATGAAGAGCTAATTGACATTAGCCTCAAATCTCATTGAATTTCCAAATCAAGTGACACAATAGCTCATATTTGCATGTCTTATTTGGATAGTTTTGTTTTCCTGTCTCTATGCTTGTGCTAGAAGTGACCTTTGAAGAGCACTGCATTCCAGGATTTAGAACTTATTTCAGAATTTTGAAATGCCTATGTTGTTAGTTACCAATTTCACCAAATTATCTTATCCTTCTGTGTAGCTAATTTAACAAACTGATCTTATGCATCTCTCACTCAAAGTATACAAGTTTGATGTTATTAATTTATTTTTTGTTCACGTTTTGCACTGTTAGACTTATAAAAAATCCTCAAAGAAGTGCCAGCCCAGTCAGGAGCTGTCAACTGCTCCAGATGAAGCAATCCTTGCTGCAGCTGAGCTTCCTGCCTTTGGGACTACTCATGCGGTTAGTATTATGTTATTTTTTTAATTCTTAATTCTTTGTCCCCTACCTGTGCGCGCACGGGGGGACAGTAGTGTTTCTATTGATTTCCAGAATTTTGTTTTCTGATTCACACAAGTTTGGCTTCAGTGCCAGCACAATTCTTTCCTATCATAACAATATATGGACACATACAGATTCAGGAAATTTATGATGAAGGTGGAGTTTTCGGCTTCTGGAGAGGTGTATTCCCGACATTGGTCATGGTATGTGAGAAGTGATTCTTATACAGGCTAAGGGAGTACGACTAATTGTTCTTGATTGTGATCACAGGTGAGTAATCCTTCCATGCAATTTATGCTGTATGAAACTATGTTGAAGAAGCTGAAACAAAGGCGTGCCTTGAATAAGAAGGGTAACAGCGGGGTTACTGCTTTAGAGGTTAGGTTTCATTTAGGTCTTAACCTTTTCAATAAATGTTTTATGATAACCTTTAACCCGAGTACTTACAGTACTAACCTATGTTACTCAGTCTTTTGATTTTCCTCTGAGCTAATAGATTGCCTAATTCTGCTAGATATTTCTTCTTAGTGCTTTGGCAAAACTAGGGGCTACAGTTGTGACATATCCTCTTCTAGTCGTAAAGGTAAAGGACTTATCATATACATCTTTGTTTATGTGAAGCAGTACACACTTTGAGTTATAATGTGAATGGATTGCGACCGACTGAAATGTCTTCCACTTTTTAAGCTCCTTTCAATTGAAAAAACACGGCTATCATGCTACATCCAGGAAGAGACAAAGTAGTATTATTATTACCTTGGATTTGGTTTCATTAACCTTTCAGTTTCTTACCGAGTCTTGTGCTGTTGCAGTCGAGGCTTCAAGCAAAACAGGTTACAAACGGAGACAAAAGGCAACACTACAAAGGTTTGAACTTCCAACTGCTAGCCAGAGCTTCTTATACCGCATAAATCATGCTTTACATTGAGAAACTAATACCTCAAAACTTCAATTCTGTATATTTTCAGATAAAAGTTTCGTGTTCATGAATTATGGTGTTACATATTATTTTGTTTACTTTCAGGCACATCAGATGCTATTTTAAAGATGATTCGGTATGAAGGACTTTACGGGTTCTACAAAGGGATGGGAACGAAAATAGTACAAAGTGTACTCGCAGCTGCTGTTCTGTTCATGATTAAGGAGGAACTTGTCAATGGCGCTCGATTCTTGCTCACCAGCAAAGTAAAACCAAAGCCTCCATAGCCGCGAACCTTTCATCCTCCCTCTTTTTCTGTCACTCCCTTCGACCCCGATTCCGATTATTTCATCTCATAATGTTATCAAGAAACTGCAGGATCAAATATTTATTGTTTGGAAATGTATTGCCAGTGTTGGCAAACCGATAGCCTTGAATACAAGGGATTTTTAGGGGGATCAATTTGGAATAATCTGATTAGTGTACCCATATTTTACTTAATCCGCCATA
This sequence comes from Crataegus laevigata, assembly GCA_963580275.1. Lineage (NCBI taxonomy): Eukaryota > Viridiplantae > Streptophyta > Magnoliopsida > Rosales > Rosaceae > Crataegus > Crataegus laevigata. The sequence goes on from OY756951.1 coordinate 7,378,936, forward strand.
TGAATAGTTGTATATGAAAAAGGAGACCCTTAGTTTGATTTTAGTGTTATCATTAGATTTTAGATGCCCCTCTTTTCCACTAACAATGTGGTTCCTTCATTGTTGATTAAAATAAAAAAAATTGAATTGTTTTCGCATTCATGTGAGTCAAATTAACCTCAAACAAGTGGAAAATTTTTTATAGTTAAAAAAAAAGTGGGTGCAAATAGTGGAATGAGGATTCTCACTAGATCTTATTTGTGAGGATCTCGGACTCTTCAATAATATCTGTTTATCGTACATCGTGATTAATTTTTATCAAGTAGTGTTTATATTTGATTTTAAATAAATTAATTTATAATTATTTTTAATTATACGATATATGATGATCGGATGTGATCGGAAGGAATCCTCACAAAATGTACCCACCGAATCCAGTTTTATTATAATCCCACTGGAACTGTATCCGCTCATTCTCTCTCTGTTTCCACCGTTTTCGGGAAAAAAAAACCCGTCAAATTCAGTCCGCCGACCCCATAAAAATGCAGGAAAAGAAATCAGACTCGGCCAACAAAAACCCTAAGAAGGCCAATCTCCTCGACCACCACTCCATCAAACACACACTCGACGAGTCCGTCACCGAGGTCGGTCTCTCTCCCTTCCCTCTTGATCCGTTTTCCCCTTCCCTTTCCTTTTTTTTTTCTTTTCAATTTTTGGTTATATTTTTTTATTGAATTTTCTCTCTGCAATTCGAGCAGATCGTGACGGGCCGCGGATATGTGGAGGACGTGCGGCTGAGCAATGTGAGGCTGTTACTGGGCACCATCATCATCGCCATCGCTCTCTTCGCTCAGTTTTACAAGAAGAAGTTTCCCGAAAACCGAGATTTTCTCATCCTCTGCATCGTCTTATATCCTAATTTATCTTGTTATTTGTGTTTTTATCTGTTCAATTGCTTTGAGTTTCTGTTTGGTTGATGCGAATTGTGTCGATGTTAGCTTGAAATGTGTTTGATCTTTGACTCTTGCACGTATATAGTCTTCAATGCGCTGTTGCAGCTCATCGTATTCACCAAGGAGAAGAATGCCATCCTCTTTACGCATCCTCCCGCGGTATGTTTTCTCTTTCCGATTGGAAATGCAGCTACATTGCTAGTTTGTATGTTGATATTTTACTTCTAGGTTACGGAATTTCCGAGCTATATGAGCGCCATTGTCTCTCCTCTACGGTTTGCTGATAACCGAAGGCAGATAAAAGTGTGATTTGATAAACTTTAATACGAGACTGTGTAACGGGGCACACTATAATTAGGTTCCTAATGTCTAGCTTCCCTTGTTATATATACTATTGCATCCATCCATACTCAACTTCCTGAGGTTCCAGGGCATGTGGGTGGAACCCGTGACGCTGTGCATAACCATTTTGGAGTCGCGTTCAATGTGCGCGCAATCCTTGTCCCATTGAAGGCTTTATTTTCAAGGCTTTACCTTTTGCCACTGGAATAGTTGCTCTATCACCTGTAATTTAGATTAGGGTGTTTGCTTGTATTGTTGCCGGGAGGTTGAGTGGTGACTTAATAACGCGAGGGTCCTATTTTCAAAATTTTAGCTTTATAACCTATAGCAAGCTCAGTTACCTATTAGCGAGTCTAAAGGACCCGAATACATCTAGATGATAATTTATTATAGGGGTGTGATATCCACACACCCCTTTTTACTTCTCTCACACCTTTTAGGATTTCGGCCGTCAGATCGGATGAATTGAAGAAGATCTAACGAACAGAAATTAACAGGGGTGTGTGAGAAGTAAAAAGCAGTGTGTGGATAGCACACCTCTTTATTATATGCTCTTCATCTGTAATGTGGTGTATCTTCTTCATTCCCTCTCGTTAGTAGTTGTATATGCATTATGTAACTGGGACGTGTCTCGGACATTATGCTCAGGTCTTTGCTGCCATCACCGTAGGGAGGAATATAAAGTAGTCTCTACTCAAATGTGTCTTGAGAGTTTCTTGTTCCTTAATTTCGCTCTTTGTTGAGTGTTTTTTGCCGAGCTGCCTTTTGAGGGTTACTGTCCATAGTTAGGTAACTGTACATGTGTGGTATGTGTGCAAGACCGATGGTTGTTTGATGATAGGGAGCTTTTGTGTGTTTCTTCTCTGGTTGACGCAACTGCTTACCCCTGTTACTAGGAGCAAGAATTTTAATATTCCATTTCAGAATTTGATACGTTTTATGTTCGTTTTGATGTAGTGTACAGTAAAACAGAATTACTCCTTCGATTGATTTATATGATCATATAGTTCCTTTTCCTTGTTAATATTTACCATTTTGAACTCAATCCTAATGCATAAGCAATTAACGGTACTGTTTTCTTTTGGTATTCGTTCATGAACAACTTCTATGTTGGACCGCATAAGCTACAATAAAGTCTAATGTTGTATAGAAAGTTGATTGTTCCTACAATTTAAGTCAGAATGGTCAATAAATATATCTAGTGTGTTTCTAAATTTTGGATTCGGCGAAAGTTTGTAAGCTTTATTCAGTTGCGGTTTATTCACGCAGGATTCCTTCACAAGCACAGGATTGGTGGTCTCTTCCAAATTGCCAAGATTCTCTGATATGTACACACTTGTGATAGCAAGTTCAGACCCCAAATCTATTTCTGCTAATCAACCAGTACAGTTCACCAAGAGTGTTACTCAGTGGTCTCTCTCTCTCTCTCTCTCTCCCTCTCTGCATAATCAATATTTTCTTAACATTTGGGAACATTTCAGGTTCACCAGGGACGGAGTTCTGGTGGAGGGCCTCTTCTGGAAAGATGTCGAAGCGCTAATAAATGAATATCAGAGAGAACCAAAAAAGAGCAAGTGATTGGAAACTACATCGTATCGTCGTTGGTGGAGAACCTGGTTGGAACGGAAAGAGCTTTAGTTTAGCTGTGACGCGACTGTAAACTTATATCTCATCGTTTACAAGACTTGAAGCGCATAGACGGAATTTTTAACAGTTAGGCTATTTTGTTATCCGTGGATGTTAGAGAACTGCTGAAATGAACTCGGGTAGCGATTCTAACACTGTTTGTTTAACCTCTGCCTGTGAGTGGAGTGACAAAATGAAAAGTAAAAGTCATGTTTCGTATGATTAAAGATGTTATGCTGATCTTATGGTTTATGCCGTTGGGGGTTATTTTCCTCTTCTAACCTTTTCCTTATCATCAAACTTCCATTGGATTGGAATTTTTATTAGAGAGTTTTAACGAAACACTTTTGTTACTGTTTACTTTTAACGAAAAATTATATTTTTATATTTGCTTAGTACTATTTACTATAATTTTATTTGTCTTTTTTTTATTAAAACTAAAGTTTGTTTGAATTTTTTGTTAGTTTTTCTTTTTTATTGTAGTATCCTTTACCCCAATCAACGGAACAAAAAGGTAAACTTAAGAAAAGCAAAAGGAAAATAGTTTTGCTCACCATGTACTATTGATTGTGATGGATTTAAATTTTGAAATTTAGGCAATACATAAATTGTTATTTTTGCTATAAATGTGTATAAATTAAACAACAGTAATGTGGGCTCAATCAATGCAGTAGTGACACTCACTATCAATGTGGGCACAAAAATGCACCCAATCAAAACTCGATGTATCATGGGACCCAGCATAAAGATAATTTTTAAAAGAAAATGCTAGAAATATTAAATTTGTAGATAAAATTTTTAAATTTCACACATCCTTTTCATTTTTCATACATTTTTGTTAATTTTTGTCAATTGTTTTTTTTCTTTTCAATTTATTCAATTTGATTATTGAAAAGTGAAAGATATGCGTCAGAAGTAAAAATAGATTTATAAATAACATTATTCATAAAAGATTCATACTATAGACAAACATTCAATATGAGGAAAAAAATTTATTAGACTAAAAGCAATATGAGGAAAAAAAATTTATTAGACTAAAAGCTAATTGACAACACAGCTAAATGAATAGTAAGCCTCAATTAAATATAAATAGAAAGATAATGTTAGAGAAATTAAATTTGTAAATAAAATTTACAAATTGAATGACGTGTTACTAATAAAAATAATCACGATCATCAATTTTTATGTCATTTACTTTATAAAAACTTATCTACAAATATAATCTGATTAACATTTCCCTAATTAGAAAAGTAATGAATAAGATGAAAGCTGTCTCGATTTCCAATCTCCTATCTAGGGGTGGTTCGGTATGGGATCCCATACCGAAACCCTTGTCCCGATTCCCAAACCAAAATTTTCGGGAATCCCAATTTCAATACCGATCCCAAACCAAAATTTCGGGAATCCCAAAATAGTTTCGGGATTTCGGGACAAATCGGGAATCCCGAAATGGTTGTGGGCTTTTGGGCTTTTGGACAAAAAGCCAAAATTGGGCCACGCCGAAAATCTGTCCGGAATATGTGAATATGTCCAAAATCTGTAGGATTAAATACACACAATGTTTGCCAAAATTGGGCCATGCCCATAATATGTAGGATTAAATGAATGTCCAATTATGTAGTCAATTCAACAGCTCATATGTATCTGCCTATTTAATTTCTACTACACATGCATATTTAATTTATACTACACATGCATGAATAAAAATAAATTAAGTATCAAATCCAAAAGCAAAAATATTAGTTACAAGCCAAGGTTTTAAAATAAATAAAGTAACAAACTCAAAAACAAAAAAATTAGTTACAAGCCAAAGTTTCAATAATTAAGTTACAAACCAAAAGCAAAAAAACAAAGCTTAAAATTTATGAAGATTGTTGGCCTCTTCGGCCCCTTGATCTTGTTGATGCTTGTGGTTGCTCCCTTCTTGTTGGTACTTGTACTCTTCCCCTTGATGGTTGAGCTATTCCCTTTACAATGGGTGGTCGTGGTCGTGGAGGTAGTGATTGATTCTGACGTTGTTGAACTTGAACTTGAGGTGGTCGAGAAGGTGGAGGTGGCATTTCATTTTCTTGTGTTGTATTCTCCTCACCTCCCAAATTAGCCATGCCTAAAACAATAAACCACAAATCATTTACATTGAATTATAGTCTACTAGATAATAAATACTAAAAAAATAAAAGAGGAGATTAAATTGTTTACTTACTTCTTTCTAAGCGTTCAAGCTCATTGTAGAAATGGAATTCGTCAAGTGTAGGCTCCTTCTAGAAACAAAATTCATTTCCTCTAAGCCAATCACTAGTACACACTAAAGCCTCAACCGTTTTAGGTGTTAAGGAAGTTCTAAAAGGATCAACAACTCTCCCACCAAAATAATCAATGGTTGAAATAATTCTCTTATAATTAAAAAATAATATATATATATATATATATAAAATTCGGTTCGGTATGGGAATACCGAAAATTGGAAATGGAATACCGAATCCCATACCGAAAATTTCGGTTTGGTTTGGGATTACATCCCGAAAATTTCGGGAATTTTGATTTGGGATCGGGAATTTTTTGGTTTGGTTTGGGATTTTTGGGATTTTTTTCCAGCCTCCTATCTTGGGAAAAAAAACTAAGTCCATAAATTAATATTTGTTTTGTTGTTCCTCAACCCGTCCCCATCCAACGCGCACGCTAGCAGCCACCCTCTTATCCGACGCCGCAGCAGCTCACTCGCTTTCCTGTTGCTGCTGAATCAAATGACCGTGATCCGCTCAGCGTCTGACGTGGCGCCTCTCCCCACCCCAATGCATCTGGTTCCACCAGACACGCGGGTCCCACAGAGTCTGATAAGCTGACGTGGTGCCTATGCAATCACGCCCGGATCTCAAGACCGAACACAACCGAATTGGATAGGCGGCTTTCAAGTCCGCCTCGTATTATATAAACCGGCCCCATTTCCATTTCCGTCCTTCCATTTTTGTAACAGAGACCAATTATTATTTTCTCCTCTCTCTCTCTCTCTCTCTCTCTCTCTCTCTCTCTCTCAGAAAACCGCCTTATCTTTTCCAAAAAAAAAAAAAAAACCGCCCTCTCTCTCTCCTCACCCACGAAATCGGCGATACAGTCTTCGTTTTCCGATTCAATCTCAACCAGCTCCGGGGCATCCGATTCAGATTTGGAAACTATAAATTGAAAAGGTTAAGTTTAATTTAACAAAAGGAATTGAATTCGATTAGGGTTTCGAATCTGTCCAGACGATTTGAGATTTCAAGGAAATTTCCCCTATTATTCGCGATGACTAACCGTGGAGACCGAGATTTAGACACGAACAACGAGATCAACGGCGGCGATCGCATTTCTGATCAATGGAGCGGTGGGGAAATGGAGGACTCATCGTCTGTGAACGGTGTGGAGAGCAACGGAGCTGGACCGGCGGCGAGGAGTGAGACTGGGCTCGAGGAGCGGTTGACGGGGATACTTGTTGACGAAGGAGATGGAGATCTGTTGCTGCAGCAGAGTAATCGAGAGGACCGCGTTTTGCAGTGGCTACAAGCGCTTGATATGCAGGTTATGGGCGCGTGTCGCGTCGACGAGAGGTTGAAGCCGTTGTTGAAGATGAATGTGTCGAACGACGTCGCAGAGGATCGATTGTTAGCTCAATTGAGCCAGGTATGATAGAAATGACGTAACTTGATTGAATTGAGCTCTATTTGCCATTCAATGGTTTTTGGTGGGAGTAATTGCAAAATACTTTGCGAATTGGATGGAAGGTTGTTGAAATCTGTCGAAATGTGCGCATAATTTTTGGGGTTAAGTTTATGTTGATTTCGGGTTTTGCAAATTGATGATCTCACACTTTGTGTTTGATGAATAGCATTTCGAGCCGGCAGAAGTGGGAATGCTTGCGAGGTGCTTCTGTATACCTCTCGTATCTATTCGTGTGGGGAAGATCAACAAGCAAGGGACTCTGTTGTGTCCCGCTGCTGCTAGGTAAACATCCGACTATCGATATCCATTGGTGCTCTGGTTTGGTGTGTTTTGGCCTGTGTGTTTGTTTGTTTGAAATGTTGATTGTAATTGATGTTTTTCATTATTTTTGCTCGTTTAAATAGTCTGAACAAGAACCGTACAAAGTCAATCACTTAGAACAACTGATTGTCTTTGCATTTAGATAGCTTTGCTGGAAATCTTTGGCTTTCGATTTAACTGTTGTTAGTAATGTCCTGATGTTAGTGCTGTCTGATGTTTCGCAGTTAATCAAACATTTAATTTACTCCCGTAAGTTCAAATTTGTTCGATATTAATTTCCAGGTCCTCATGTAGAAAAGTATTAGTTGTGTGATTGTGCGTGTTTGATTTTTATTGGGAGACTGGACTGCATCTTTCATGCTGATTATGAACTTAAGAAAGTACATAGTCTTTCTGTGAATCTTTGTATGCATATATATTTATGGGTCACCTTTAGAGAATGTTCTAGGAAAGTTCACTCAAGATAGTTTTGAATCATTGTTTTGGATTATTATACTTTTATCTGTGAAAATGATTGGAAAGCTCACTCTCATATGGGTTGGGACTTACTTTGGTTACTTAAAACATGGATTTGTTGTGGTTCGTCATATGGGAATCGGAAAGTGATGTCACCTTGCCAGAACAATGCAAAATGGGGTTTCACTCTTATAGACCGAATGTTCAATTACAACTTTGAATGTGGGGAAGACATTCTTAGATCAAATGTCGTTATGGTTTTGGCTTCTTATTAAGAAAACATCATAATCTACAAAAGCTTAATGGTGTTTATCATTTCAAGATGGTAGGTATTTTTGATCACCAAAATTACCATATAATTTAGTGTAACAATTTTGGAATCATGAATCCATGATTGTGGATTTTGAGGGTAGTAGCATTTTGTGATAGCCATGGGAAATACCATCATATTAACTATGTTTGACTTGTGGATTTCTATTTGCTGTGAAAAGCACTGCATCTTGATGTCACTTTGTACTGCATCATGGTTTTTGCAGTCAGACATGGAGAGACATTTTGGAGGTTAGTTTTAATGATGTACTTGTTAAATCAATTTATGCGAAGAAAGGGACATTTGTTTACAATACATAAGCAGAATGATTTCAGATGAAGCTTATATTTTCCATTGAATGTTTTGGTCTGCATTTATTTCTACGTATCTTTTACTTATCAGTCTTTTGTCAATAAATCAATTTATGGCTAGTCTGATATAGTTTACAGTTCTTATTTCCTTTTATTATAATTAACATCATTGGCATGTATCGATAACTTTTACTTGCGGGTTAGTTACTTTAGTGGTTACAAAATAAACAATTCTCTAAGTTTGGTAGAAGGGATTTTGATATAGTTTTGAATTTGTGAACAAATCTTATGGTGTGAGGAGTGTATCTTTAGTAAATAATGTTTTCGTAGGTAGGGGAATCTGTTTAGTTTATTAGTAGTGACAATGTTCATTCTTCCAAGTAAATATGTCTTTTGACTTGTAGGTAATGTGGGCATATTCTATTATGATCTCTGAATTAAGAGGAAGTAAAGGTAGTTCCACGATCCTATATATTATATAGCTTGTTGCTGCATTTTAATTATAATGGTCAACATCTTGATGGAAATCAAAAACTAGTGTGACTGATTGTTGTGTTTCAGAGTTATGTCATTTCTTCCTACCTTCTGCCAGAAGTTTGTTTGGTTCTGCAAGCATATGTTTCTTTATTAACATCAAGCTATTCTTAACTGAATGGGACATCAATGTACTACTTTATGCCTTACTTTCTTCCAGTCATATGGTGTATTGACGGCGTGTTACTTGAACTTCCTGTTTATGTATATATTTACAGAAAAGAAACATTTGTGTGAAATGCTTTGCTTGATAAAAGTAACATTATCTGATAATCCATTTATCAGTGAAAAACAGGAAGATACACCTTTTTGCATTGGTTGTGTACCTTGCATTTATGCTGGTCACTGGAGAGTCCAACTTTTGGAGATTTATGTTGTTATCAGGTTTTAGTATTTTTTGGATTCAAGATACAAAATTGACGTTGATGCATCTCTAAATAATAGCTTTTGTGATAGCTATTTTAAAGGGCTTAATATTTGAACTTTCAAGGAAAATGGTTGTGATCCTGCTTGGTGATTTGTTTTCTTAGAATGGTAAACAGATACCTTTGTCTGTAAAGCCTTCAAATTAACAATTTAATTGCTTGAATTTGTTTTGGATTTTATCAATGGAAAAGCAAAAGGAACAAAGAAATAATTTTGTTAATTGAGAAAGCACAATTAGATTTATATTGAGTGATTGTGCTCCTTCAATTTTAGTCTTCATATGCTTATCTTTGTTCCCCTCCTTTGAAACTACTTTCAAAGCATAACTGTGTAATGTAGTTTCTGGTTGATGTTGTTGTGTTTTATTTGTTTATTGTTTATATATGTATTTCTAAGTTTTCATTATCTTTTCATGTTATCTCAGGGGCAATTTAAATCTTACAGTTTTGCCAACTTCAAATTTACGCCTTTCATTTGTCGGGGATGATGGTCGTATTGATAGACTGTGTACCTTACATAATAAATCCGAATGCTCTGCTGTTGAAGTCAATGAGATTCCAGCAGACAATTCTGGCCGATCTTTCCTTATTAAAATTCCAGATGACCGAATTTTTTACTTTTGGTGCTCTGAGACATCACGACTTTTGGGAATTGAATTGCTTCTGAAAGTATGTATATAACAAGTAAGATTGATTTGATGTATTTGGTTCCAACAGTAGTTTTAACTCCATGTATTTTGTTTGTGTACAGATGAAGGATCTGCTCAAGAGGAAGCCCTCCATAGCTGAGTTAACTGGTATCAGTGAATCTCGCCTCGGTTGCTTTGCAACTCACCTACGTGCCTATCTGGTGGGATCAACAGCAGTTGGAAGTGCTTCAAGTTCTGCAGGCTCACCTTCTGATACGTATACCACCACAGAACCATCTGATACAGCTCAACACGGACACTTCTCATCCACATCATCAAAATCCCTGCGTTCCCGACATGGTGTCAATCAATCAATGAAGGCAAATTCATCATTTCAGGGTAGCCTAAGTCCACGGTCAAGTTCCTTCAAAGATCTGCCCAGAACCTTGTCTTCACTGAGGAATATTACCAGGGAGAAGTTAAGGAAGCGAGGTGACATCTATCTTTCAGCCATTGACAACCCAACAGTTGCTTCACCAATCACAATCGATTCATCTTGTTCAAATCATGCTGAAAGTGACTGGTGTCCAGAACCTGTTAGAAGTTGCTCGTTATCATCTTCAGGTTTCCTAGAGTCGCTAGGGAAATTGGCTCTTCCAACAACCCGGAACCCTGCATCACAAGTTCCTTACACGGTTACCCCTCTGCTTTCTCCTTACTATTGCTGGTGCCCTCCAGGTTCATCGGATTTGCAGTACTCGCCAGGACTTCCTGAACTCCCCCGCTCATCGATGGAGTCAGCATTGCTTCCACCACTTTCGTCTTTATTACCACCCAATATGCCCTCCAGCATGTTGACAACAAAACCACCTCTTCATTTGGCTGATTCCCCCTTGCTTGATTTCCCTGCATTTCTCCCAGACCCACTGGTTAGGCTACCAAGGCCATCTTCTCAGCAGATCCCAACTTTCATACCCTTGATGTGCGACCCAATTGTTCACATTCCAGTTATTGATATTTGCTCGTCGGGTCAAGGGTACTTGGTGAGCGCAGGTCCTGCTATTTCAACTGCAATATCTCCCCTGCACTCGAAACTTGTGAACATTCCTGAAACCGATTCTATGCTGGAGAAGGGTGCCAGAGAGACACTACGACGACTTCTAATCAGTGGTTCAACCCAGAATAGCTCACAGCTGATGGATGTATTGCCTGCTATGATAACAAGTGCACACGAGAATCGCAACATGCTTGTTACTGGGAGCCGGGGTCTCTATAGTGGAACCAGTGACGTTGACGTCATTGCGAACAGCATTGCAGCCATGGGTCTGGTCTCTCTGCCTGGGATATCGAACATGGCAAGTGTTTTAGATAATCGTAGTGGCCGCGACAATTTTAATATACAGGAAGAGGGAACTAGTGGGCTGGAGGCACCTTGTTCGGAAGATAAGGGTACCGCCTGTTGTTCGGATTTTAGGGCGAAGAGGGTCGATGAATAATCTAATGGCGTCCGTCTGTTGTTTCGTTATGTAGGTCTCTGTTCAGTTTTACATAATGTAGATATAGGTTGCTGTAGTTTTTGGCGTTTGAAGTGTAATTAGCGCTAATGCCACCGCCTATGGCTTTGTTCCGTTTCGTTACCTGCATTGTTTAGTGTTCTTCTTGTGTTGTTCTTGCTGTGTGCTTTTGGAAGAACGAAAAGCGCTTTCAGATAATTAAATCGTTAGCTGTGGCGGCCACAGAAGCAGTTATTTCATTTCTCAATTAATTTTCTCCTGAAACTAACTACGAGTCTGACTTTGCTCTCTCGAGCTTAAAAATCGTCACTTTACTCCCTGATTCCGCCTCGCCTTCTGATTCAGTCTCGCCGTTTCGCGACGTCAATTATATCCAAACTATTGGAGAATATTATCTTACTGGTGCTAGCTTGTAACCCAAATTGTCAGTTCACTTGAAACTTTAAATGAACTTTCTGTCACCTCACAGTTTAACGTCGATTTTTGTGCAAATATAAAATATTGTACCGAACAAATGAGGTGGCAGAGTCTACGTAGAGTAGAGTCCCACTTGTAGAAAAAACTCCTTGGCATTTCTCATTCGCATGATATAAAAAGAGAAATGTTAAGAGGAGTCTCTCAAAGTATAACTCTGTGCCATCTTACATTTTAACGTTAATTTTGGTGCTAGTATTATAAAACATTGTATAAAAAAAAATAGGTTGCAGAAAGTTCATAAAGAGTTCCACTTTTTAACAAAATATTCTTTAACATTTCTTGTATAAAAATATTCCATGTTCACTTATTAGTTAAGTTGTTGAAAAATAAATAAAATATTTTTGAGGCAAATGAAGAGAATAAGTTCACCCAATTTGCTCTAAAGCAGCTAAATTGGTTGGTCCCCCAACTCCTCTAAAGCAGCTAAACAGCTTTCTATTTATGTTCCCTGCATATAATGCACTACAAGAAGAGCATCTTCCTTTTAATAATTCAATAGATGAACTTTATTTTCTCAAATTTTTTCTTCTAGCTTTTTCACGCACGGAATTCAGTTTCACTGCTCGCCTGTTGAAATTCATTTGTTTGTATCTTTTAGAATCGAGATTCTCTTTGGATCTCGAAAGCTAGAGTTAACAGATCTAATAGTCCGGACAACTCATTTCAAATTTTACAGTCTCCATTAGTCCATCTCATTGGTCACTCCACAAAATTAAAGGTCCAGATCTCTCTCCCCCTCTCTTGAACGATCCGGATTACGCGGTCCATCATTTTCGGATTTCAAGATCCAAAAAGGATCTAAATTCCATTTATCGTGACGTGATTAGTTAGTTATATGATGAGAAATCATGCTGTGCAAGAGATAAATACATAATTATAATTATATAAGGTTGATGATAATGCAAGTATGAAAGTGGCTTCTGAAAAAAGAAGAGCATATATGCATATTAATTCTTGAAATGGAGTAGGTGCATGGCCTTGCCGGTGTAAATGGGGTCTGTACTGAGGTTCCCAACGTAGATAGCCCTTAAACCCTAATCAGATTATGTTAATTGTTTACTATTCTTGTGCTCCCCTTTAGGGTTTCTGACACAATTAGATTAATTAATCAAATGTTTAATCATAATTTGAGTGGAGTACCTATTTAACAAGACACTCCTATGTCACATTGATCCACTTACAATGTCCAATCGTCATCCATATGTGGAGAGTACATCCGAAACTTTATTTCATGGTGACAGGTGAATGACGTCGCTAAGTTATCAAAACAAACCACATTGAGAAAGGAAGAACCGAACTTGGAATTTCAGATACAACAGTAAATACTCTTAACTAACAAACTACCACATGCTACAAGATTATAGCTTGAAATTCTTAAGCGGTCCAACTAATTAAATGATGATACCATATAATAATGATTTTGAAATTACCAAATACTGGTCAACTAGAAAGCCTTGGTAGGCCTCCGAAAGATCCTTGCTTCGTTGCCCTTGCCAAAGCACACAAACCAACCTCACAACAAGTGACGGCCATGACATGTGCTATTCTCATAACTAATTGGAAACTCATCTCCAACTCGAAGGTCAATCATAATGCAACAAGTAACTCCACCATATTATACTCATTCAATCCCACATTGGTAAAGTAAGGAAATCTACTCCCAACTTTACCTCTCTTGACACCAATAGTACAGTCCTTACTAAATCTATGACCCATGTGACTTCAGGGTGCGTTTGGTACGCGGGACGGGACGGGACGAGGCGTTCCGTCCCGCGTTTGGTACGCCTAAAACGAGTGGGACGAGGCGTTCCACGGGACAAGTTTTGGATGATTTTTGGTTCCATCTCCCCCCATGGAACGGGGTTGTTCCACGTCTGTGGGCCAGAAATTTTTAACATTTTTTAGGACAACAATGCCCCATGTCTTTTTCAAAATTTACAACATCCGTCCCGTCCTGTTCCGTCCCGTCCCGTTCCGTCCCGTCCCGTCCCATCTGCGTACCAAACGCACCCTCAGAGTCCTCAAATAGCATCTTTGTCTCCGGTCGTTGGACACCTATTACGACTTCCTGTACTAACGAGTCTTATGAGATTTCGATGGGTTCTGGTGGCGTTGTGTCGACGACGGTGACTTTGGCTTGAGATGTTCTCTGCCAACCACCCCTCTGTGTTGTCCCTCAAAACATTGAGCGACCCACATCTTTCCGCTACCTACGCTCCTGCCACCTCTATACCAACGTCTCTTCTGTGGAGAAGTCATTGACATTAGTGTAACTTTAAGTTAGTTATGTGTGTGTTGTTTTGGCAATTTGTTTGCGTCGCTTCGGCCATTTATGTGGTCTTGCTATTTGCCACGATTTTGTGTGAGGATATTGATGCTAGGCTTCTCATGTCCATTGTATTTGTGACAAATTTACTTTGAGACTCTTGGTTCTAGTGATTTATTGTGGAGACTATATAGGGGTTTAAATCTTTTACGTTTTATGCGAATATTTTCAGATCAAGAAATTGATCACTAAAGAATACTTACTCATTTGACACCTCTTCTATTTGGCGATTCTTGTTAAAGAAACATATTCTAATAATGACTTGATCATTTTTTCACTCCTCACAAGTCACCACTTAACCTAATTAGCCGGAAAAAAAAATCGTAACTAATTGCTCATTAAAAGAATATAATAAGTGGTAACAATCGCAGGTCTTCTGTCTCTAAAATAATGAAGTTAGAAATAACATAACCTCATTTGATATGGAGAAATTATCTTGAATATGGCTATTTACTATATTAAAAACATTTTAAAAGAAGAGATGAATAACAATTATTCGATTTAGACTTATGAGTCTAGAAAACGTAAATCCCAAGCAGAATTTTCGTGTATCATTTTTCTCGTCGTTCACATCTCTGTTTCACTTTCACTTTCCAAAACAAACTATCCTTCGTCTGCATTCCAAAAAAGCATAAATGAAGAAGAGAAATGATTCGGATACCCTATCAACCTCAAGATTCACAGAACAATATTTTTCCTTGATTTGTATCATTTCATTATTTTTTATATGAATTTGTACGGTCAAGTCACACCATCAACTATTATAATAAAGAGTAATCATAACTGTAGAGTATCATGATATTTTCTGTACGGCTTTTCTCTAGATACAATGCATATGTCATTCTCACTGCATGACTTTGTTTTATTATTCTGTTATGACTTTTGTAATTATATTATCTATATATAATGAGAACATATCCTGACATTATTTTCTTTTTCACAACTTTTGACAGTTTTTTTTTTGGACTCGTTTTGTAATTTTGTATTTTAACGATCTGGATTATTTATTTTTGAGATATTCTCTCGCAGATTATGTTTACAAAAAATTATCGAAAGTTGAAACTATATGACCATTGAATTAAGAGTTTAGGGTTTCTTTGTAGAACCGTATTTGTCTATTTTCTTCACTGCAAATGAACGTTTTAATGATTTTAGATTTGTTTAATTTTTTTTCAAAGATGATCTATGAATATTCTTCTAAAAGATAATCAGTTTGGATGGTTAAAATACATTATGAAGTGTGCTCTACATAAACGTGTGTAAACAATTGTATAAAAAAATTGTCACGGATCCCCATGTATATCTTAACTTGATGGTTTGAATGATATTGACTCAGACCTGGATCCTCTCCTGAGCCCAAGGAGAGGATCCTCCTGACCAAGGATCCAAGACATCCAACGGCTATAATTATTATAACTTTAAATGGACCCCCCTGTTTGTAGCCGTTGGATTTTCATCCAACGGCCTTGGATCTTTGGTCAGGAGGATCCTTTCCTTGGGTTCAGGAGAGGATCCGGGTCCATATTGACTCTTGCAAGTCGGCCAGCTAGAGAAATAATCTTTTTTCTACATTTAAGTTCGAATTGTCGTTCTCCAAACTTAAAAAGTTCAAAAATCGCACAAGCAAATGTCAATGAAAAATTTACTAGATGATAAGGCTAACCCTAAATAGGGGAAGCAGAAAGCCCTCGGAAATTAAAGATCGTAGGCCGCCAGAAGGTTTTGAATTTGCAACCGCTAATTTTTTCAAGAACTTAATTTTGGGTTTCAGTTTTTGTCCATTTCTCTGGAATTTTCTAAGATAATGATAGAGAGGAGGAAAATGACTTGTTCATAGTCTTGTCGATTTCTAAGTCCCCAACTTGATGAGGAGGACAACGACTCACTCGCACCTAACGTCGACGATTTTTCAACATTGGTTAATTTTTACATAGATTATGTTCGTTAATTGAATTATGACACTTAGTATATTAAACCGTATATTTTGGTATACTTCACTATAAGCTCCTAGTTTTTGTTTCTCTAGGTTGCGAGGAAATCCCACCGTTTTTCTCTTCAAGTTATACTATTAGCTATGTACATATATATCATTATATCTACCATACTTAATTTGCGACTTTTCACTTCAAGTATTCATGCATGAATTAGATCACTTATGCACGAACGATACATCACATCAGCTCATCACAATAAAATTACGTCATTCTAATTGAATTACTCATAATTATATTTCAAACTCGTTGCGATATATATTGTCTTACTCATTTATAAAAGTCGGATTTGAAACCTCTTGCAACCGAATAGAGACAACTAACACTATATCGTATGGTAGTAGGTAGACCAATTTCCCATAACCTCTCTCCAATAATTTGTTCATCTTTTGGTTAATATAGATATGAAAAACCGTTACATATGCTCTCTTAAACATTTGGTGGACCAAGACAAATAGACTAGTTTAATTAAGTAGATTGGCTTTATTTATAGTAAACTATTTGCTTTATTAGTCATAAGGTGGAAGTCAGTCCTGTACTAATTACGTCAAAAAGAGGTTAATTTGTTTGATAAGACGGGCATGTGTTTTGACTAAGATGCTTCCTTAAAAACCCAACAGGATCCTCTCGTAGAATATTTGAGATTCGTAAATTGTGTCTGTTTAGTATGCATCGTACAATCAGTTTTTATATTTAATTTTAAATAAAAATATTTAAAATAATTTCTGACTGCATGATGTACGATGAACGAATATGATTCACGGATCTTCAATATTCTCACAAAGAGGATCCAGATTATTTGAAAATATATGCTTTTTAGTCAATATTTCATTGGAATTGGTACAAGTTCTCACTCTGGTCTTTGATATCGCTATAATTCCTTGTTTTGATCATTGAGATTTAAAATCGATAGAACTGGTCACTGAGTTTGTCTACCGTCAATCATTTTGGCCTTTCTGTGATAAACCTATGTTAAATAAGGATAAACTGACACAAAACCCATAATTTTTGGTAACTCATTTTGGCTCATTGTTCATTAAATTGAAGGTATTTGTCATTTTGATCCTTATTTAAACAAACATTTTCACAGAATGACTAAAATAATTGATGATAGACAAACACAGAGACCAGTTCTATCAATTATAAATCTCAGAGACCAAATTGAGGACTTATGTCAATCTCATAAACTATTTTAGCTAAAATGCCGAAAATATATCTATATACTAATACTATATGCTATGCCAATAGAGATGATGAGAAATATATTCTCCACTTGGAATAATATTCATTAATTCTTTGTTGCACTAGAAAAGGTTCTTTATAAGTAAGGAGTCATTCATTTTTGCAAAGCAACAATCAAAATTTTGACACGTATGCATATAAATTTTCGTTTTGTGATCAAAATGAATTATTTTTGTTTATGTGTCAAGTTGTGATATGCATTAAAAAAAAGTCACGTAAATTTGTTTATATGTAAGTGTGACAACCCGTCCCTAAAAATTATGATTTTTATAATTTTAATAAGTGAGTTTACGAAAATGCCCTTCGAGGCACATACTTCGATTGACGTTGACTGCCTTGTAGTGACACCTAAGATTCATTTTCTTGGCATATCCTTGTAGCATTCATCGCTACGGACGTGTAGGCGCAAAACGGATTCAAATTTGGAGTTATAACGAAGAAGTTATTAACGTTTGAAGTTGAGGGCAAAATTGATACTTTATGAAATTAATTGGAAAGTTCCAGAAATCTGAGGTGCCACTTGTGTGGCCCAGATTTAAAGGAAGGAGGAACGGGCGGTCAGGATGGGAAGCAAAGAAAAGAAAGGAGGGAGGTTATGGCTAATTGGAAGAGGAGAGAGATTATGTAGCCCAATCAGAAAGCAAAGAAAGGAAGGAAAGGAGGAAAGGTGAGAAGGAGAGGAAACTGGGTTTCCCCTTTGACCCGCGACCCGATTGGTACCCATGGTGATTTCCGACGGTTTTCACCCATTTTTCCGGTGAATTTCCTCAAACTACCCCCTAGAAACCCCTCCATAACCTCCATTCCATCCTTTTCACCTCAAATTTGGTGGGATTTGATCCCCAAAATAGAGAAAACGCACCCGTGGGTGCGGTGGGAAATTTGTTCGAAATCCTTCCAATCCTTAAACCATTTCATCCAATTAACACTACCAAAACACTCATTGGGAACCCAGGAACAAAGCCCAATCCTTTTTTGAAGCATCAGAATTGATTTGAAGTCGAATTGGAGAACACCCTATTTCTAGGGTTCTTGGCGGGTGTAGAAAAATTGGAGGTCTTCGAGGCCAAATTGGACTTTCTCACAGGTATGAAAGTTGTTCTAATCATTGAGATCTTTAATTCTAGAAATTTTGAGAATTTTTAGTGAAAGTTGAATTTTCCGGCGACTCGGGGGCGTCCAACCGCCACCCGCGGCGGCGCGTGGCCCAAGGGCCGCCAATGATGTTTTTAGGCGTTATTCAATGCCTTGAAATTAGTTTTGATAAGGGATTGACGTAGATTGATCGTTAGGACCTAAATTCGTTACGGTTCGGTAATAGGTCAAAATATGAATCGACGATCCGACCGTTGGATCGTCACCAAACTTTAGTATGTGGCAGTATGTAATATTTGAGGAATGTAGGAATTTACGGATCGGGAATCCGTCTAACGGATCTTCCCGAATTGGAATTGTAAGTTTGTAAATAAAACGTTAACCGCCACTTGGTTTTGGCAATTGGCGGAGATCCAACCGTTGGATCGTAACGAAACTTTGGGATATTGTTCTAGAAGCTTAATGTACATTATTGGAAGTGACGGATCGAAGATTCGTGATACGGATCTTCCGGATCAAATTCGTAGGGATGCGCTTTATATAAATTGCATATTCTCTCAGTACAAATTCTGAGACATGAATTGATATTTATGCTAGGCGGTGATCATTTGGGATATCTTGAGAGTCGTGCTAGGGGGCTGTAGCGCGGACTCCAAGTGAGTGGGATTTTGTTTTCAGTATACATATATATATATACACACACACACACACACACACTTGGTTTCCTAGAAATGACATTTTTAATGGTTTTGAAATTGAAATGGATTATAATTGATATGCCATGTCGAATATCTTTTATATTATTGTTATGATTGTGTTGATTATGCTGCGACGCCATGGACGCTCAGGTAAGTCAGGTGAGTATATATATTGGTAATGATGATTGTGATGTTGATGGTGAGATTGAGATATAGCTCATATTCCTGCACCTCGGGTGTTTGTGCTCCGTCAGAGTAGGGCCTAGCCTTCACTTGATCGTTCACCTCCTGCACCGTACGGTTACCTTGGATCCAAGGCAGGTGCCAGCCTGTCGTACAGACCACTATAGGTGGTTCCGACTCGTAGGTGACTCGCGATTCGTCGCACAGCCTTCACGTGATCGTAGCACTGAGCGTATTTTATACACCTAGCCTGTCGTACAGACCACTAAAGGTGGTTCTGACTCGTGTGCAGGATAGTGGTCGAGGAGCTATAGATTTATATTGCCGGCATATATATTGAGTATTGATTTTATCTCACATGATCGATGCATATGTTACTTGGCTGGATATTTTGGCATGGCATATTTTAGACGTGGCATATTCGAGTTTTATCGTTTTACAGCCTATTTTGGTATATGAGTATATACGTATTATTTTATGGGAAAGTATACGGGTTTTACAGTGAAGGGTTAGTACTTTTGATATCAAAATGGTTTTGAAAAGCTTTGTTTTTGCCCACTCACGTTTTCTGTTTTGTGCCCCTCCAGGTTTAGTTGATGAGGTTCGTATCGACGAGGATTCTTGGCGGATCTCAAGACGGGTAGCTACTTATGAGGGTATATTTCTTACCCGCTCTACTGTATCTACTTATGCTCTGAAGGCACGCGTGAGATGGGTTCGCTCCCGCTCACAAGCACACTTTGATGTTTAGGCACTTTTAGGTTTAAATTTATTCACATTTTTCCACATCACTACACTTTATGGCTTCGTCACCTTCCAGGTGTCGGCCAGCACAGCTCGACTTCAGTGTCCTATTGGACTTTTTGAGTCGGGGTGTGTCAGTAAGTGTTACAAATAGTGATCAATCGGTAGCTTCAAATTAATTTAATTTGTAATTAGATTTAGTTAAACAATGGATTAGTTGACCACATACAAACAACATATTCTTTTGTGGGGCAAGATTGAGTTACACGATACCGAATGCAATTTGTGTGTTAATATTCATATATTCTATTTATATTTTAAATTCCAAAACCATGGGCCGTCCATTGATTGGATATTATATCTTCATACAATAATTTTGTTCAAATTTCTAGTGGAATGCAAAGAGATTATAGAGCATAGGCCAAAAAATGCACGGTAAAGCATCCTTTGCTTTGAGTTTTAAAATGTGTCATTGACTTTCATATTTTCTTTGGACATCTCTCTTAGTAGCTTGTCATGTGTCCGATTAACTAACCAGAGAAGTCGAGCCAAGAGCACTTTCGTTCCTAATAACATTTCATCCCAAACCAATCCTCACAACTCACCTTGCTCAAGCGTTGTAGGATTCAACAATCGTTATCATACATATTTAATAAATAAATTCATTATCGTTACAAGATGAGACAGATGATAGACATATATTAAAATTAATGTTTGGGTGAGCAAAAATACACTTAAAAAATACTTAAAGAATACTAGCTAATTGTACTTGCACACGCAATGCTTTAAAGAAACATTAATATAACTATCATTTAATCTCATAATCATATATATTTCGATTTACATCAAATTTTATTGATGGATCTTCGAAAGAAGGCTTAATGCGTAAACGACTCAAATCGATGAAATACAATGCAGAGTGAAATTCATGTAAATGAGTTTCTTCCTCCAAAGTAATTTGAAATCCATGAGTAGAATCTCGTCTCAATCTCCATTAATTAAAATAGGAATTATGGAGTGTGAAGTGAATGGAGTAGGATTCTCTTTCTTCCTATTTTCATCCATTTCTCTCCCCTCCCCTCACATATTATTTTTTATCTTATTGTCTCTATAAAAAAATGAATATAAAATCTTGACGTAATTTAACCGCGACCGTTCAAATAAAAGGGGAGAGAATCATCCTACGAAGTGAATAGGTTTACTAGGTTTTTGCTGGGATCTATATATAAACTGATTGGATCTCTTCCTTTTTAGCTACGCGACATGAGTGTCATCATCAAATCCATCCCAATTAATCTTGGAAGATAGCACCACAATTTTGTCGAATATCATGCAGTGTATTCTGCGCATATTGTTATAAATGATACGGTGGTTGTATTGCATCGATTATGACTTATGATGTAATTAAATATTTACAGGGGAATGGATGGATATGTGGTACATGAATTTTGTCATACATTTTTATGAGATTTATTATGTAATGTATTTTAATAATTTGAATTGTTTATTTTTTAGGTTTATTTTTTCAAAAATTATGTCGATTAAAAATTATCTATATCTAAATTATATGACCATTGTATTAATTGATTTAGGGTTTTTTTTGTAGAATTGTATTTGTCTATTTTTTTATTACAAATAAATATCTTATTAATTTTGAATTTGCCTAATTTTTCTCAAGGATGATCTATGAATAGTGTTTTAAAAGATAGACGGTTTATGTGACATCCCACATCACCCAGGGGAGTGATCCTTAAATGTATATTCTCATCCCTACCTAGCACGAGGCCTTTTGGGAGCTCACTGGCTTCGGGTTCCGTAGGAACTCTGAAGTTAAGCGAGAAGGGGGCTAGAGCACTCCCAGGATGGGTGGTGACCCACTGGGAAGTTGCTCGTGAGTTCCCAGAAACAAAACCGTGAGGGCGTGGTCGGGGCCCAAAGCGGACAATATCGTGCTACGGTGGTGGAGCGGGCACGGAAAGTGATCCGCCCCGGACCGGGATGCGACCGTTAGATCGTTATAATACATTACGAAATGAAGCTCAAAAAAACGTGTTTAAAAAATTATAAAAAAAAATAGTGTCACGAAACCACTCTATATTTATTAAATATAAACAATCAAAATTAATGATATATTGATATATGTACTTGTTTTTTATATCAAAATTATAGATTTCATTCAAACAATGAAAAGGTGATTAGAAAATAATGACATCCGCTAAATTTGAGAAGAAAAATGAAATTATTATTCTGAAAACCAAGATCGAAGGCCTTTTCGTTACCAAGATTTTAGTAGGTTAAAGATTAAAATTTCCCATAATTTGCTTCGAGCATACTGCCATGAATTATCCCATGATCGTGCTAGTGACCATTGACCACAGATTCCTACTCGTACACGTATCAAAATTTTCCATTCTAAATAGATAAACATGTCATAACATCATAAAATAATAAAATAATGACCAATACACGTATCGAATTCTCTCGTTCTAAATAGATAAACATGTCATAACATCACAAAATGATAAAACACAATTGTAGATAGGAAAATGATGGGGGGAAAGAATGAGAGAGCCGGCTAGGGCAACAGAACAAACCACCCAAACCCAACAGCATCACTCGGCATCCAACAAGATGTCATGACGATCAACGGTAAAGAGTGAGCTGAAAATTCTACGGACCAGATGAGGGTTTGAGGCAGCAGCCGCAGCCATCAGCTATCATGGGTCGCTAGGGCACAACCGCAGCCATCAGCTATCACGCAGCCATCAGCTATCATGGGTCGCTAGCGCGCAAATAAAAGAGATGTGCCACGTCACACAATAAAACCACCCTTTGCGGCACAGCTGTCCAACAAGATCAGCTCACTGCTGCAAACGTTGTGTCACGAGTCAGCTCCTCCCTCAAGGTCCCACAAATACAAGAGTAGTGCTGCGTAGCACAAATTGAGATTTTTTCCAATCTGACTGTTCAGACTAACTCTAATTGTGTAAAATCTTACATTGCAGATTCTAAATTTGAATAAACGAGAAGAGGGAGGGCGTCAGATAGTCGACAGTTGATATTTTTATTTTATATGCTGACCACACCTAGTAAAAAATTTAACCGCTTAAAGGGTGAGATTTGAGCTTTGTTCAATGTAAGATAGAGATGAAATGGATTAATAAGAAAAACTTGTGTAGATACATCGAATCATGTCATGCGTAAACGAGACTCTTGGGCCATCTCCAACCGATGGCTGGCCAGAGGGCTCGTTTTAGCCATTTGGCCCTCCAAGATTCTCCAAGATATTAATATTTTAATGAACAGTACACGGCCATATTTGCCTCCATCTCCAACCGAGGGCCAGATGGCTCGTTTTAGCCCTGTCACAAAAAACCGTTTCCAACCAAGGGCCAAAGGGCCATAGGGCCATACATAATTTATTATTTAAAAATTACAACTTAAATTCAAATCCAACGGCTAAGTAATGTTGTTTCATGTTACTTAATTTAATTTAATGTTGTATAATGGCTTAGGAAGTTATAGGAAAAAAATATAATTTAAAAAAAATATGAAACAAATTTTGTGAAATAGAAGTTATAGGAAAAAAAATAGAATTTAAAATAAAATGAAACAAATTTTGTGAAATAGAAGTTATAGGAAAAAAAGAATTTAAAATAAAATGAAATAAATTTTCTGAAATAGAAGTTATAGGAAAAAATGGAATTTTAAAAAAATATGAAACAAATTTTGTAAAATAAAAGTTATAGGAAGAAATAGAAGTTATATAACAAATTTTGTAAATAAAAAATAATAATAAAACTGTAAAAAAAAAAAAAATTCAAATGCAGTACTAGCCGTTGCATTTGAATTATTTCTTAAGAATTACTGTCGGTTATAACCGACAGTAATTCTGATAGATTTTAAAAAAAAATAGCCAGCCCGGAGCTGGCTGGCTGGAAGTGGCCAGCCCTCTAGCCCAAATTCCAGAGCCCTCTGGACCTAATCATAATTTCACTCATGATGAGATTTGCTCTAGACAGACAAGTGTACCAAAGTTTTTTTCACTGTTACCTTTGGTTACCCTAAGTCAAATTATGCCATAAACAAAGATAGAAAAATATTTTTTTTAGGGCGGGTTATATCTTTAAAATATTGCCCACTTTCCTTTCTGGATTATTGGGGTTTCTTTCTTTTTCTTTTCCTTTTCATGGGCTCATTTGATTTTGTAACTAGGTAAGTTATGAACGTCCTAGTCACATGTAAATTGATAAAATAATAATGCAGATTTCAAAAGGCAAAACTAGTTTATCTACATGTTTAAAATTGTCTAAGTTCCATGACTTGAGGAATTAAAAGACTTCGATTATGAAAGTTCACATTGCATTAGTGCATTAGAAGTAGAGAAATGTCCTTATCGCTCTAAAAGAAAATGCAAACATTATTTGTCTTAAAAAAAATACATATAATGTTAATATATAAGCACACCAGATATCGAAAAAAACTTCAATCTACAACTTTAATTTTATTTATTGTCATTAAATATCACTTGTATGACTAAAATCGTGATTAACCAATTTAAGAAAAACAATAGTATCCAAAGATTGACATTGGAAAAATATCAAATAATAAAAACAAACTAGCGCTACTTTTTTATTCTTCCACTCACATCACAGTTAGACCTCTCCTAGACAGCATCTGTTAGAGAGATTTTTTTAGTGTGACTGCCATACGGGGTGATACACAACGTATCAATATATAAATGGTGAGATATGTATATTAAAAAGTTAATAACTTAAAAAAATAAATTTCCTACAACTTACATAAAAACACGTAGTGTACTATTCCTATCGCAACTAAAATTTTCTCCTGCTGCAGTGGCAGTGGCACTGCAATTGGACCACCAGACATCGACCAATCCCAAATCGCCACATTTCCAACTTCCCATTCATCCCTCCAAACGCATAACGACGACGTTTTACTGTTTCCTTGCCTTTGTTTTGTCGCCCTCCCTCTTTCTTTTTCCGCCCCCTACCCGCTTTCCTCTGCATTCCCCTCCCTATTGTTTTTAACGAGGCGCATAATTATTTGTAAAGACCCCTAATTACTCAGAGTCGGATTCAATCGCCGCCGGCTTCCGCCGTATCAGATCCATCTTCTCAGATCATGCGCTTCGCGTTCACGCCGACTCCATTCTCCCGCGCGAGCTTCTCGTAGATCGTGCTTCTTCTCGCTCCTCTCTCTTTCCGTTTGTCCCTGCTCGTTTCTTGGCACGTTGCGGCGTTTCTCTGAGATTGTGATTTTGTAAGCGGCGGCGGTGCGTTGTCGTTTTGATTCTTTTTTTGGAAGTGGATTTAGAAATATAACGGTTTTGGGTTCTGGTTTTGGGAATCCAGTTTCTATTTTTGGAAATATTTGGAGTTGGGGATTCGGAGCTCCGAAAACCCGATCTTGGACTTGAATTAAAGAATTCAAATATTTTTCCCACTTTAGACTGAAATTTTTTGTTAAAATAACAGTAAGATTTTTTCAGTGAGAGTATTTTCGTCCGGCGACGTTTCTTATTAGCGATGGAAGACCGAAACGTCCGGTGTAGGATTTCCGACGTCGTTATGGACGTCGTGATGCCGTATCTGCACGACCCGAAGGACCGCGACGCCGTGTCGTTGGTGTGCAAGCGGTGGTACGAGCTCGACGCGCTCACGCGGAAGCACGTGACCATCGCGCTCTGCTACACCACTACCCCCGATCGGCTGCGGCGGCGGTTTCAGCACCTGGAGTCGCTGAAGCTGAAGGGGAAGCCGAGGGCGGCGATGTTCAATCTGATTCCGGAGGACTGGGGAGGGTATGTGACGCCGTGGGTGAGGGAGATCGCCGACTCCTTCCACCGCTTGACGTGTCTGCACTTTCGGCGGATGATTGTTAGGGATTCGGACCTGGAGCTGCTGGCTGAAACGCGCGGGCGCGTGCTCCAGGTGCTTAAGCTCGACAAGTGCTCAGGGTTTTCCACTGATGGGCTTTTCCACATCGGCCACTCCTGCAGGTAGTAAAGTTCACTGCTTTATGTGAAATTTTTTTACTTGCGGTGAATTTTGTTGTGGGTTCTATCAGAAACGTTTGACGATGCATTCATTGTTTTGGTAAAAATTGAAGCACAAAGTTATATTCATTCATGCTGCATAGTTTCATTACTCTTTAAAAAAATTTAGTTGCAGGGATTGCTTATGGATCTTTCATTCTTTCATTATCTCTCACACAATTCAGCATGTTGTTTCGTTTGTTATTTGTTCGCGAAAGCCTTGTTTCGGGCGGTTTCTAGCACTTCTTTGATTCCTAAAATTTTTGAAGTTGCATAAGAAATGCTTCTGCAGGTGCCAAATAAGTCGCTTCTCGTTTAAGATTGACCCCCAACTTAACTGAAACCTTGGGAGCGTTGTACCGACATCTTACCATCATGTTTATGGACAAGGAAGAGATATTCACATGCTGCATTTCGGAACTCGCTTGGGGGGGGCATTCGTGTAGTAAACCTCGCATGCATGCGCATGCACACATCCACGAACCCTTGTTCTTGTATACATGTTAATGCAGCTTTTGCAATCATTCTCAACTTAGTAATTTTTTTTCTGTAATTGTTCTGGAGAGACGTTAATTGATGTTGGTTTTCACTGTGTGCTTTTGTAGGAATTTGAGGACCTTGTTTTTGGAAGAGAGCTCCATAAAGGAGAAAGACGGCAATTGGCTACACGAGCTTGCTGAGAACAACACTGTCCTGGAGACTCTGAATTTTTATATGACGGATCTTATGAAAGTTAAAATCGAAGACCTTGAACACATAGCCAGAAACTGTCGCTCCTTATCCTCTGTGAAGACTAGTGATTGTGAAATCTTGGATCTAGTGGGCTTCTTCCGTAATGCAGCTGTCTTGGAAGAGTTTTGTGGGGGTTTCTTCAACGAGCAATCAGAGAGGTACTCTGTTGTAACTTTACCCCAAAAACTTTGCCGTCTGGGTCTAACGTACATGGGAAAGAATGAAATGCCAATAGTATTCCCATTTGCAACCCTTCTCAAAAAGCTCGATCTCCTTTATGCATTGCTGGACACTGAGGACCACTGCACATTAATTCAAAGGTGCCCCAACCTGGAAATTCTTGAGGTAGGATTACAAAACCATTTTTTCTGCTTTATAATTTGTTGCCTTTTCGTGTACCATGCAAATGCGCATGTTGAGTGTGTCGAAGTACCATAATTGATTGGAATACTAGTTCAAGAACTCGCTATATTGTTTGTGACTAAATCAAATATTTCACATGGGTCACAAATAATGTTCTGTTTATTGTGCTTAGTTATATATAGGTTTTAAGTTTTTAGATACCAAAAAGATTCATTTGAAATTTCATTCATCATCAGGAGTGTCTTGAATGATTTTGCTTTGGAGTGGGATTCATATTCGAAACTTACTTAAAAACTTTAATTTGGTTATATTTTCGGCAGACAAGAAATGTTATTGGAGATAGAGGACTAGAAGTTCTTTCTCGGAGTTGCAAGAGACTGAGGAGGCTCCGAATAGAGCGGGGCGCAGATGAACCAGGCATGGAGCACGAAGAAGGTGTTGTTTCACAACGGGGTCTGATGGCCCTGGCACAGGGCTGCCTAGAGCTCGAATACCTGGCTGTTTATGTATCGGACATCACCAATGCATGCCTGGAATACATTGGGACTTACTCTAAAAATCTCTGTGATTTTCGCCTTGTCTTGCTGGACCGAGAAGAGACAATAACAGATTTGCCACTTGACAATGGGGTTCGGGCTCTTTTGATGGGATGCCAGAAGCTTCGAAGGTTTGCTCTGTATCTCCGTCGTGGGGGCTTGACTGATCTGGGACTGAGTTATGTCGGCCAGTACAGTCAGAATGTGAGATGGATGCTTCTGGGTTATGTTGGGGAATCTGATGCAGGGCTTTTGGAGTTCTCAAAGGGTTGCCCTAGCCTGCAAAAATTGGAAATGAGGGGTTGCTCCTTCAGCGAGCGTGCACTGGCTGACGCAGTAATGCAACTGACTTCCCTTAGGTACTTGTGGGTGCAGGGGTACAGAGGATCTGCTACTGGTCTCGACCTTTTGGCAATGGCTCGCCCATTTTGGAATATCGAGTTGATTCCTCCGAGACTCGTTGATGTTCCTGATCAGCAGGGAGTCGAGCATCCAGCCCATATACTTGCATACTACTCACTTGCTGGACCGAGAACAGATTTTCCAGACAGTGTTATTCCCGTTGATCCGGCATCCTTACTCACCTCCTAGAGCTGTAAATACAACGTCTCTTTTTTTCTTCCACAAGCAGTCATTTTCTTGCCATGCCTTGTTTATAAGTTGATGTAACCTTTTTACTTTTGTTTAGAGGGTTTCGATTTCATATTTTCAATTTTATTTCTAGACTCTTAGTTCTGTAATAAGTTTGATTTACGCTGTGTAATCTGCAAGCACTTGCACTCTTTGATCCGGAACTGTTTCGGTTCTCTTTTCCGGACAGTTTGCTTCAATTTCAAGCCGGTGCGACTGGTATTTGTTTGCTGAGGACGATCTTGCTGGGGGACTATTGTACTTTATTGTACTTTCTGGAGCAGAATGTGGCGATGTTGCAAGTTTTTGAATAAAATTGAAGAGTGATTTTGCTTGCCAGAATTTGTGAATCTGTCATGGTTTGATTCCTTTTGAGTGGATTCTACCAAAATACTAAGTCAACAGGGAACAAGCAACCCACTACACACTAAGTGTAGAATACATGTATTTATGTTCCAGTTTTTTTTTTTTTGAAACAAGGAAATGCATTCCCAGGCTGAGAAGCCGAAAGATACAAGAAAGCCTACAAGGAGGCAAACACCAAGGAAGGCACAACAAAACAACATCGATGAAAGAGGATACAAACCAAAAGACGCATCAACCACGTTTAGCATCACCCCACATTGCCATGACAACTCAATGTGGACATGGCAAATCGTCCTTGTTCAAAACATGAACCATTGAAGATGGGGGCCTATCGACCCAAACTACACATCTCTGAAAAACCAGGCGAGGAGAAGTAGCAAAATCTCTTTTAATGGCTAGGTAGTGAGGTTAGGGACTCGTCCATGGTAATAAACTACAATGCTGCAAGAATTATATGTAACTCAACTTGTAGTCGAGGAAATTTTATCTCATACAACGATATGTGTCTATCTTTTTTATCACGTGATCATCTATGTCGAGAAAAATAATTCTCTACAATTAGTTGCGCTCATGAATGGTTGGTTGTGAAGGGACAAAATTTTGGCCACATAAGTACAAGTTATTGTCAGGGTATTAGACTTTGGAGTTCTACTATACCCAAGAGGATCCTCGCCGGATTCTTTTTGTGAGGATCTTGGGAATCCTCCAATCACATCCGTTCATTGTACATTGTGCAGTCAGAAATCATTGTAAATT
Organism: Crataegus laevigata; assembly: GCA_963580275.1. Lineage (NCBI taxonomy): Eukaryota > Viridiplantae > Streptophyta > Magnoliopsida > Rosales > Rosaceae > Crataegus > Crataegus laevigata. The sequence continues at coordinate 7,408,229 of OY756951.1, forward strand.
TTTTATTTAAAATTGAATATAAACAATACTTAACAAAAACTGGCCGTACGATGTATGATGAACGGATGTGATTGAAGGATCCGGTGAGGATCCTCTCCTACTGTACATTAATGTGTGGTTTATGTTTTTTATTTTATTTTATAAAAAACGATATTATTTATAATAAAGGCGTGGGGGAGTGGGTTAAGCCTCACAATGGGCTAACAATAATGTGGTTCAAATTTTCCTTTAGCAATGAAGATGGATACCACTAGACCGTGATTTATGTCTTTTAAGTGGCTAAGATTCACCGTTAAATTCTATAAACTTTTTTAGCACACATTCATGACACACCCCGACCCGAAAGTGGGGCGTGCTGACCATCACGCGCCCCCACGCGCCAGGTATGGCACGGACCTACGCGCCCATCACGTGCAGTCATGTGACTTGCACACTGACGGCGTCAGTTAACGCTGTTAGGTATATACTGGGAATATTCCGTCATCTCTTAACGGCGTCAGCTAACGCCGTTAGCATATTCCGTCAAAACTGACGAAATATGCCGTCATCTTCTCCGATCAATCGCCGGTCGCCGGCGGCTTTGCCGGTTTTTGGAAAAAGTTTCTAACGTCCTATCTAACTCAATTTTCAACCATTTTTCGTGATTTTTGTCTCAAATTGAAGCTTAGAGCATCAAGAACATATCCTTACCAATCTTAGGACCCAAAGATCATGGGATCTCGCCGGAAAAACTCCACGAACTCCGGCCAAACTTTAAACTCGTATAAATCGCTTCTCCGACGTCCAAAATTTCTCAACGATACACTCCGAGCTTCATTAGGGCCTCACCAAGCTTCCTATAAGCTTGAAATTTCATAAAAATCACACATTACAAAAGTGCATGAACAGTGGTATTCTCGGAGGTTAAGAGTTTGACGTGAAAGCAAAGAAAATCTCACCTAAAACTGGTAAGGATGGACTCGTGGTGACGAGATGAAGACAATGGGACCAAGTGCGAGTTCGATCTGTGAAGTTTAGGGTGGTTCCTGGGTTCGTCCGTACGAAAATGGGAGAGAGAGAGAGTGTGTGTCTAAGAGAAAAAGAGCGATATGGGAGTGAGAAGAGAGAGAGAGAGGATGTTGGTTTGTGTGTGTGGTCCAAAAACCACCAATCAAAAACAATATATTCTTTCTCTTTCTATTGGTCCCAATAATGTAGGAAATTATGAAATTGGACCAATAATTTAATTCAATTTATCAATGTACCTCTACGCTTGAGGGCAATTCCGTCAATTCACATCCTCGTGAATAATATTTTGGGACGGGCTGTCACGATCTACCCACCTTATAAAAATTTCATCCCGAAATTTCATACAACATGTAAAATCACTAGTATCCATAAAATAACCTCGGATACATCTCTCTTATCCTGTCCTCAGTCTCCCAGGTAGCTTCTTCCACTGAATGGTTTCTCCATAAAACTTTTACCAATCAAACTGTCTTGTTCCTGAGCACCTTATCTTTCCAATCAAGTATCGTCACCGGCTCCTCATCATAAGTCAAATCTGGGTTAATCTCTAAAGGTTGCAGAGGAATCACATATGACGGATTTAAAACATAATGTCGAAGCATCGAAACATAAAATACATTATGTACTCGAGACAACTCTGACGGCAACCCAAGCCTGTAAGCCACTTCACCGACTCGTTCGGTGATCTGATAAGGTCCGATGTACCTAGGACTCAACTTTCCTTTCTTTTCAAATCGTACAACACCTCGCCACAGCGATAACTTCAAGAAATACCTAAACACCAACCTTGTACACTCGATCAGTGGCAAGTCTGTTAGCTGAACTCTTTTGGCGATCTTGGGCCGCTTTCATATTAGACGTAATAACCTGAATATTCTGAGTAGTCTCTTCTACTAACTCAGGGCCTACTAAAACTCTTTCTCCAACTTCTAACCAACACAATAGTGTACAACAGGGCCTACCATAGAGTGTCTCGAACGGTGTCATCCCATTGCTGGAGTGAAAACTGTTATTATAGGCGTACTCCATCAAATCCAAACGATGATGCCATGAGTCGCCAAACTACGAAATTGAAGATCTCAGCATATCCTTCAATGTCTGAATAGTTCTCTCTGATTAATCGTCTGTCTGAGGATGATATGCCGTACTGCAAGGTAATCTCGTACCAAAAACTTCCGGGAATGCTATCCAGAACTTAGAAGTGAATCGAGAATCACGATCTGAGACAATACTAATTGGAACGCCATGATACTTTACAATCTTCACTGTGAATAACTCAGCCAATCGATTCAACGAAAACTTCTCCCTCCCAGGAATGAAATGCGCCGACTTAGTGAGTCGATCAACAATCACCCAAACTCCATCATATCCATTCTGTGTACGAGGAATCTTGTACACAAAATCCATAATAATATTTTCCCATTTCCACTGAGGAACGGAAAGCTGCTGCATCAATCCAAATGGCTTCTTCCTTTCGGCTTTGACTTGCTGACATACTTAGCAATTTCTCTTTTCATACCCAGCCAAAAGTAAAACGGTCAAATGGTATGATACAATTTTTATGCCTCTGGGATGCATCGCATAAGCAGAAATATGCGCTTCGTCCAAGATATCTTTCTTTAACTCTACATTATTTGGCACGTACATCCTACTTTCTTACATAAGTATACCTTCTGATTCTCTAATTCGGAGGTCTTTTTCTTTTTTTTTTCTTTTCGTCATTCCGTAAATGAATAAGTTCCTAAGTTTCTCATCATCATTCATCTAGATCTTAAGTATACGATCAATCAAAATTGGCCTAACTTTGAAACTAACAAGTAAAGCATTTTCTCGATCATCTACCACAAAATTTCTCAACTCTAGCTGTACTCCGTCGATCTCAACTTTGCAAGAAGAGGAACACGGCTCGCATGGAAATCGTTAACTCTGCCCCGAGGCTTCCTACTAAAAGCATCAGTTACCACATTTGCACGACCAGGGTGGTATCAATCGTGCAATCATAGTCACTTAGCAATTCTATCCATCTCCGCTGACGAAGATTCAAATCTTTCTGAGTGAACAGGTACTGGAGACTCTTATGATCTGAGAAGATCCTGCATTTCTCATCGTAAAGGTAATGTCTCCAAATCTTCAAAGCAAATATAATGGCTGCCAACTCTAAATCATGTGTAGGGTAATTCATCTCGTGAGGCTTTAACTGACACGAAGCGTAAACAATCACCCTACCATGCTGCATCAAAACGTAACCCAAGCCATTCAACGAAGCATCACTGTAAATCTTGAAGTTACCATCATCATTAGGAAGGGCTAAAACCGGAGCATGAGTGAGATAATACTTCAACTGCTGGAAACTCTGCTCACAATTATCATCCCACTCAAATTTAACTTCCCTCCTGGTCAACTTCGTTAATGGTAACGCCATAATTAAGAAATCTTAACAACCGTCGGTAGTAACCTGCTAAGCCAAGAAAACTCCGTACCTCGGTGACGGTTTGTGGCTGTTCCCAATTCTCTACAGCTGCCATCGTCTGAGGGTCAACCTGAATACCCTGAGCTGAAACAACATGCCCTTAAAAAGCAACTTGATCTAACCAGAACTGGCACTTATTGAACTTAGCATACAATATGTGTACCCTCAGCTTCTTCAACACCAAAGTAATATGTCGAACATGATCTATGTTTGACTTAGAATACACCAGAATGTCATCAATGAAGACAATGACAAATATATCCAAATACTACTGAAATACCTTATTCATCAAACCCATACAAGCTGCTGGTGCATTCGTCAATCCGAATAGCATCACAAGAAACTCATCGTGACCATAACAAGTCCTAAAAGTAGTTTTAGGAATGTCGTCACTCTTGATCTTCAACTGATAGCAACTCGACCTCAAATCGATCTCAGAAAACACATAAGCACCTCAAAGTTGATCAACATGATCGCCTATACGCGTCGCCTGATTCAATTGCCTGTAATCAATACACAATCTCAAGGTACCGTCTTTCTTTCGAGCAAACAAGACTGGGCTCCCCAAGGTGAAGTACTAGGTTAAATGAAACCTTTATCAACCAATTCCTGTAACTATGTCTTCAATTTTCGTAACTCGGCAAGAGCCATGTGATAACAAGTTAAAGAAATATGATTAGTACCTGGTAACAATCAAGGGTGAACTCTACATCGCGATCTGGCGGTAAATCCAGGTAAATCATCAGGAAAAATGTCAGAAAAATGTCTGACCACCTTAACGTTTCTCCATGCTAACTGAAGCATCATCATTTAGTACCTACGTGAGTCAAGTACTCATAACAACCTTTCTTTAATAACTTTTGGTTCTCACAGCTGAAATGATTCCATGCCTGACTCCACTACGCTCACCAACCAAAGTAACCTCTGGTAATCCAAGACGATGGAAAGTAACTGATTTCCCGTAGCAATCTATATCGGCACGATCATACTGCAACTAATCTGTGCCTAGAATAACATCGAAGTCCACTATATCTAACGGAATAAAATTCGCTGACATAACTATATCTTCCACCATCATTGGGCACCATGAAAAACACCATACTAACATAGAATGACTTACCTGTTACTTGCTTAACGAATCCAACAAATAAGTTATTAATATTATGGTCTGCAGCCCGCAATACTGATAACTCACTGTTGTATCGATAAGTAAGTAATAATTCCGAAGGGTGTAATATTACCATCTTGCAGTGATTTGTGGTTAACACGTTCCTAGGCTTGTTGTCTTCCTCTAACTCTGTTGGCGTGAACTCCTCGTGCTTGAGAATTACGCATATGTCCTGACCATAGGTATAACACCTACTACTACCTCTTCGACGCACTCCAAAATGTCGATTATTGAACCTACGGCACAAGGGTGCATTTTCTCTACCAGAATTCCCCTACCTCTGGGATCTGGAACCTCCTGAAAAGCCTACCAAGTCCTCTCTGACCTGTGGAGCTAAAACCTCCGCTTGAAGAATTAGAACTGGTTCTGTATCTCTTAAAATCTTGAGTCTAGCGAGGTCCCTGAGATGATTGCCCCTATACTTTTATCTTTATCCTTATTCTAATTACTATCATTTCCTTCTTCTTCCTCACTATCACTGGGCATATTCTCAGAGTTCGCAATCCTCAACAACATCTCATAAAACTCCTGATAAGTGTCACAAGGACAAATGGTCGACATCGAACGCCATTTCTTCTTAGTACCCAGCTTAAAGCGTCTAAGCATCACAACTGAAATAGTAGCAATTTCTAAATCATAATGAAACAAATCAGTAAACTCCCTTTAATACTCGCTAGCGGACAACTTCCCCTGTTTCAAATCTGTGAACTCTTGTTCTTACGATCTAGATATGCTGGGGGATGAATCTTTTATAGAATGACCGTTTAAGATTATATCAGTTTACAATCTCCTCGGGTGTCCACCTGTAATTTTCCTGTTTCCACTAGGATATAGGTTTTGTGTCCAAAAGCCAAACAGTGGTCTCTATCCACTTATCATCGGGAAAACTCCCCTGACTCTACATCAGTCTAAAAGTATTCTCAATCTGATTGAGTCAACGCTCAAACCCCTCATGGCCTTCATTACCCCTAAAGGTAAGCAACTTTATATTATACTCTGACTCCAAGGAGTCCGCCGAGGACACGAATTACGGACTGAATAACACTAACAATAGCTTCCCCCAACTGTGTTATATCAGGGAAACTAGGTTCATTTGATCGACTTGACTCTCTACGAGGCGACATAGTTCCTGACAGAAACACCAAGATAATTCGAATATTCACAAGCTTTACAGGACTGCCAAACCTATGCTCTGATACCAAATTGTCACATCCCGGCCCGGGCGCAGCCACCTCCCGGGCCCGCTCCACCACCGTAGCACGATATTGTCCGCTTTGGGCCCTGACCACGCCCTCACGGTTTTGTTTCTGGGAACTCATGAGCAACTTCCCAGTGGGTCACCCATCATGGGAGTGCTCTAGCCCCTTTCTCACTTAACTTCGGAGTTCTTACGGAAACCGAAGCCAGTGAGCTCCCAAAAGGCCTCGTGCTAGGTAGGGATGGGAATATACATTAAAGGATCACTCCCCCGGGCGATGTGGGATGTCACACCCCTCTTAGGGGCCCGACATCCTCGTCGGCACACCTCCGACCAGGGATAGGCTCTGATACCAATTGTCACATCCCGGCCCGGGCGTAGCCACCTCCCGGGCCCACTCCACCACCGTAGCACGATATTGTCTGCTTTGGGCCCCAACCACGCCCTCACGATTTTGTTTCTGGGAACTCACGAGCAACTTCCCAGTGGGTCACCCATCATGTGAGTGCTCTATCCTCTTTCTCGCTTAACTTCGGAGTTCCCACGGAACCCGAAGCCAGTGAGCTCCCAAAAGGCCACGTGCTAGGTAGGGATGTGAATATACATTTAAGGATCACTCCCCTGGGTGATGTGGGATGTCACATTCAACTGTTAAATTCCGCAATGTATTGTTGTGATTTGCAGCTCAAATTAGAGTGATGCAAAAATTTGATTTGTTACATATTTCATTTTAGAATCCTATTTAGGCCTGTTGTGTCCTATTTGGGTTGATATTTTCGTTTTTTTTGTTGGATTCTTTATCCTTATAAAAAAAAGGATTTGATTTTCTTGCCTACTAGGTTTTGGATTTTATTTCCTTTTAGGATTCTTCTGTAAACCTAAATCCTATACTTTATAAAATAGGACCTTAGGGTTAGTTTATTTTGTGTGGCATATCCGCGTGGCAATTTGGTGAGAGTTAATTTGTGAATTTGAGAGTTAGTAATTTGTGAGAATATTTTCTGTTTGTTTGGAGTTCTCTTCTCGTGTTTGGTTTAGAGTTTGTAATTTGTGGAATTTAGTTAAACAATACATAGCATTTTTAGTTCGTAAAATGAAAAACTAACCATAATATACAATATTTAAGAAACTAAAGAATATCTTGATAAATTAATAAGTTATTAATACATTGATAAATTAATTAAGTTATTGTATTTAACTGTATACTACACATTCACGTATGCAAGTATAACATGGTCACCTATTCTATCCTCTAATTTAAGAAAAGATATTCGGTAACGCTGTTTGACAAAGACGAGTCTCATATAGTGAGCAAAATCTTACACGAATTTGTCTGCTGATTTGGGGAGCAACTTAAATGACCAAGTGCACCGCCACAATTTCTTCCCTATCCACTGACACTATGCCATACGAAATAGATTGGATTGAGATACTATTGTAACGATGTATTCGATTCATCTAAGTCATACCTAATTTGATATGTATGATCGGCAATCTTTCCTGACAGATTAATCAAAATCCCATGCGAGGTCGATGAAGACATCATCAAAATGGGAACCTAGCGTGGCTACTACACCAGAAATTAATTGGAAAAAAAAAAAAGGAAGCCAAAGGTGTACGGTTCAACTTTCTCAAAGGTTTGATCAAAATTGGAACAAAGGGCCCAGAGGCTCTCATGCTAGTTGCAGAAGGATGGACTATACCTGGAAAATTAAAGGTTAAAAAGTACAATCAAATTGCTCATGTTGCTTTGGAACTTTTAAACGCTGTGTGTGGTGTTTGCAAAATTGATATGTGCAAAAGTGACAGTACCGCGCACTAAGTTGTTTTCACGCGATCTTAGTCCATACATTTAGTCGGTAGAGAAAAACAACTCTAATGAAACAAACATAGTCGTTTCATATTACACAACATAGAACTCATTTAGAAGTGTTTTCAAAATTATTAAAAGTTCCTTTAGTGAAAATATAAAACCAATCCTTTATAAAAATTTAAGTGAGATCCTAAAAAAACACTTTAAGTGTTTCTTGTAAAAAGCATATATTTGGTGTTTCTTTCAAAAACCACTTAATGTGCTTTTGAAACCCAAAATCGATTTTACCAAAAGTGTTTTCAGTCAATTTAAAAGCACTTCCAAATGAGCTCATAATTAACTGTTAGAATAAAAAAAAACCATGATGTCATTTTTGAAATTAAGAGTCTCATTCTCGACACTGGTGACTAAAGGTTCATGATCAATCATATTTGAATTTGATATTAACTGTTAGAAATTAGACATTAAAAACATGTTTGTTTATTCTTCACCCTTGTTATCAAGTCTAAGATTGAGTGATCATGAATTTTTTAATCACCCGATGATCAAAAGAACATTTCTAGCAGACTCAAATCCATATTCATTAGATTCATCTAAGTAGCCAAAATGGGAGAGGCTTACTTATTGTTTGGCCAGATATAAGTAATAGTTACAAAATAACTTAATTCTACTTTTGAAACTATGATATTTTTTAGTATGCATCAGTGTATATTGTACAATGATATTCGTAGTCACTGGACTATTAGTTGTTAGATCATTGGTTGCACATTAAACACTCTGTTCGTCCCGTGCATGCTTTACACATGAATATAGTAAAGCTTTCGTAAAAAATAATAGAGAATTGCATATTAGGGTTCGTTATGAATAATACCAAAATCTTTTGAAATAAAACTCGACACGCGCATGAGTAAGCTCCTCCCACCTTATATTGATGTTAGAATTGAATCAAATTTAGCAGTGAATCCACATTGATACACAAGTACAACATGGCCAACCACATACAAACTAACAAATTATTATAGCACAACGAAGTAAAATGTAAGAGTTTTGAAATCAAACGAAAGAATTATTAAACGAATCATTACACTCTACAAAGAGCAAATCATAATGCTTGGCTAGACATAAACAAATGGCACAATGATGACGCAAAAAGTGTAGCCACCATCAACAATGGCATCGGCTTCAACAGCAAAAAATATCAAAGCAAAGGGGCCAAGTTGCCGAATGTCAAAAATGCATATTGGCAATTCCTGCGTGGAAGATCCTGCATCCTAAGATGGATTGACGCAGATGGATGCTTATCGAGTGGAATGCAAACTCAGCATCTCAGTGGTGGTCCAGTTTAGGGCAAGTAGTTTTTGCATATAAAGCAGAACAATGGCGGAAAGTAAATTTTTTTATTATATTTTTTATGGGAAGAAAAGGTAAAGCAATACGTTAGATACCGTGGAATTTTCAAAAGAGTGCAGAGTGAGTCAGCAGCCACATCGGCCAATGACATGTCTGCTTTTCCCTAGTGGTTGCAAGATCATTCCACGTGTGATGCAACCACAGATTAATCTGAGATCAACCTCAGCCATCCCAAGTGCAAATCCAGGAGAAAATTCGGTCAGGTTGTCCTACCATGTCATTTTGTAAGGCATTTGTCACGAGAATATGAGATTCTTCAAGTTTTTTGAAAGCCAATCTTCGCTGATAACTCTTGATTTGATATATACCTTAATTACACTGTTTTACTGAAGTTTTCAAGTGTAATGCCACCGCGCATTATGAAACAATAGGAAAAATAAAAAAGGTAAATTCTTATGAGTGGAATATTTGTAACTTTATTCTTTGTCTATATGATTGATTTGGAGATGTAAAGTTCTGGATTCTGTCTCTCAAATCTTGCAAATATTCAATCTGTATCCACATGAAGACCAAAGAAGGATTATAAAGCAAAGAAAATGATATAAGGGGTAAGATCATGCGCATGCATGAAATATGCCTATAATATATCATACATATATGCATACATATGCATATATTATATACGGGATTTCTCCGGTGCGGCATAAATCTTGCTGGATAGTTACGGGATGTATGCATGTTTATTTTACAACTCAAATGTTCAAAAACATCCGGGGCCGGTATGTAAATTCCTGAAGAGAGCAATTTACCATTCATTTCCATTCACATTTCAGACAATACGCTTTGTGGCCTACTGGAGTTTTACCATTCTGCAATGTTCAAGAACTACGTACGAAATTGAAAACCTTATTAACTAATCAATCCAACACGAACACGATAAAAAGACGAACACAGAAATTCTGAAGAAAATCATTTACTTGGATTTTCAATCCATGAAGACAACAAACAGGCCTGTGTTTTATCCATGAATCTGATGTCTTGCGGACTGCATTAGATACAGCGGATTTTGAGGTGTGGCATGAGCAGCATAATGAGCGCGACTATACAGTTTCTGCAGCTGCATCTTGATTCCATCTGCATCTACGTCGTACGGAGACGGATCAAAGAGATTGCCATGGGTAGAGTCGAAACCCATGGCAGCTCCTCCATCATCAGCCTCATTCCAGTCAAGTAACACGTTCAGCGATTCAGTGGACTTCTGCTCCGGCAGAAACTGGTCTGAAGGAGGCCCGTTAGTTTCCGACTGACCATCGCTTGTGAGGTTGACAGTAGTTATGTCATGGATGCTTGGCCTCCTTTTATCTTTCCCTCCTGAATGCTGCCTCATGAAGTATTTCTGAGCATGGCTTGCTACTTGTGTGGGAGTTTTAGTAACCACGTAATTCCGGGAGATGTTTCTCCAGTCCCCTTTCCCGTACTTCAGAAGTCCCATCAGAAATCGCCTACGATTCATACCAGCAATTTGTGTCGAAAAATATACCAAGAAAACACAGAGAAATCAAACTGTATTCTAGACAATTGCGACTTGACTAACATACTTTATTCACCACCATACTTAGAGGAGAATCAAGAGGCATAATTAAGGCTGAGGAGAGTAGAAGGTAAAACTAGGTGTGCGGAAATCACTCCGCTACATCAAAATCAAGTTAGTTTTGATGATTTGATCAGATGACTGCTTTTGAACTATATCTAGAACATGAAGCCAGAGTGGTTCACAACAAACTAGTTGGAAATTACCAGTTGGCTATGACAGTATATTAGTCGTCTCATTGCACTCTTTGGATCCTCTTCTCGTTGATTAGAGTAAGCTTAGAATCTCGTCTTGTCATAAAAACTACTTTGAAAATTAAAGAAAACAAAAGTTTGATCCACATATTTTCCTCTACTTTCATAGAAAATGAAATAATAATTTCAAATAGGTCTTGCACATTAATGCTACGTTGCATGTAAGACTTTTCCATTTACTTGAATTTAGAAGTGGCACAAAAATTAAAGACAATTGTAAAAAAAAAAAAGAAAAAGGGATGGAGATAAACCTGTGTTCTTCTTGTGTCCATGGAATTCCCTTTCTCCTTTCCTGTTCGGAAGCCTTCGCCGCCGCCACCGGCCTCTTTCGATTAGCATCGAAATCCCGGTCATCCCCCAACTCCAATCTGAAGTAAGACTGAGGGTACCCCGGAGGAATAGGAAACCTCCCGGATTCGATTTCAGAAACATCTTCCTCCAGCTCCTGGTACTGCTTGATCACGTCGATCACCGTCTTCCCCGGAATCATCTCCGCCACCCTCTGAAACCTGTCTGGTCTTTTCTCATCAAACATAGCCAGGGCACTCTCAAACATCTTGTTCTCCTCCTTAGTCCACTCCGAGCCCTGGCTCTCCTGGAAGAAATACAAGGTCTCCATGCTTTTACAAGTCGTAAAAATATGCAGGAACTGCTTCACTTATTCAGTCGGAGGCCATTGAAGTAAAGCTTAAAAAGGCAGTCAATTCCGAATTTTTACTGGGAATCAAGAATCTCCTTTTTCCTTGGTAGCATAAACCAAAGAATCTTGGAACGAATCCACTTTTTGGGAATCGGGGAGAACCTTGGAAAACCCCGAGAAAAATCTGATTTGGTTCGTTGGCTATAATCCCAGAGAGAAGGGGTCAGATGAAATTTTGGGATTTGAACGAAATTAAGCTCAAAGGTGAGGGCTTTATAGCAATCTGAAAGCAACCCACATCGTAAAAAGTTGAGAACTTCTGAAATTTAACCAGAAAAAGACTGAAAGATGAAGGATTCAAAAGCAATAAAATACCCAGTTGCGAAAAAAGTTAGATTCTAGGGGAATTACGGCTGAGAAAAGCGGGAAAAAAGATTTACTGGCTTCGTTGCTTTGAAGAGAAGGAAGAGGAAAAGATGAATGTGTATATATATAGGTGTATATATAGACTGGGAAAGCAGAGCGAGAATCAAAGAAATTGATCAGAACCATTTCAGCAACTTGTTGCTTTCTGTGATGGTTGTGTGAGTGTAGGATGTATCAGTTGAGAGAGATGTGATGCGTGACACACGGCGCGGTAGGATTGGACTGTGGGGACTGACTAGTCAGAGAGGTTTGGATTTCTCTTCCCCTTTTTTGGCGGGGGCCAAAATTCGGATGTTTATCTATCTTCTGAGTGAGTGGTTAAAGTTTATAAAAATGGGGGTTTCTGTTGTGTTTTGATGTGCCTTTTGTGCAATGGGATTGAGAAAGAAGGCATTTTTCAAGTATTATTCATTAATTTATATTTTGGTTAAATTAGGTACGGATGGGTATGGTTCCGATTTCGTGTTGGATTAATTTTACTTCTTAAAATCGTCACTAAACCAATTAGAGTAAAACGGTTTAATTTATTCTGATTACCGCAAGAATCACTAATTTTGTCTAGAGGTGGACGCGGATCGATTTGAATTTTTTGTTTTGCAAATATACTCTAAGCAGTGGATTGTCAAAGACTAAATAAAGCGATGATATTCTAGTATGGTTGAGTCCATACTAGATGTATGGACTCTAACAAATAATCAATTAAAATCTAACCTCTAATATGAATATTTAATTAAATGTTTATTAATATTTGCGATGCGTTTTGATTTTGACTTTATTAAACATGACATCTAATATGAATGTTTAATTAAATATTTATTAATATTTGCATAGCGGTTCCATTGCTAAAACTTGAACCAAACCCTACAATGCAGTTCGGTTTCAATATCGAAACTGTTTCAAATCATAAAATTGAACCGTTCGATGCGATCCGATTTGATTCATATTTCACTTTTGGTTTTCGGTTTCAAGTGCCACCCCTAATTTTTATGATTTTCTTTGGGTTGGATCTTATTTCTTTTACATTTTTCAACTTCATCAGCTCAATTATGAAAAAATATTTTGTGACTGCTACATATATTTTATTTTCTAGCACGTAAATATCAAAGCTCAATACCAAACTCAAACATAGGCCTTATTTTAAAAAAAATAACGATCATTACCAACTCAATCAACCCTCATTCGCAACTCCCGCTCCACTTCAAAGTTGAACGTACACATTTAGTTATCAGCCTATTGTAGTACAATGGTACTACACGTATAAGTAATATAAAGATAAATATACAAGTGGACGTTCGGTCTGATACATTTACAAAAGCTCAAAATTGCAGTGGAATCAAACCACATAAAACCAATACCTATGCAGTTTGACTTTTTTATTCGTATACCAAACAAACTAGCTACCGCGGTTCCAACTTTTCATAAAAATACCGATATTTTGATAAGCTAATTTTTACATATAATTTTTATTTTTGGCTATTAAACTGAATAAGTCAAATAGAAAACATGAATAAGAATAAACAAAGAGGAGAATTGTCTGCCCTCTTCATTTTCGTACCCTCCTGTTTTGTGTGGTCACGATTAAGTCACGTCAACATTTTATATTATTTTTTTTATGAAAATAATAAGACAAAAATGAATGGTAATATAAAATGTTAACGTGGCTTAACCGTAACCACAGAAACAAGAGGGCACAGAAAGGAGTAGGGCAGACAATTCTCCTCCAATAAACAATGGTGGGTTGGACGACACAAATGGGTTGTCATTCTCAATTTTCTATTATTTGTTTGTTGCCTTTTGCCAACTCACTTGGATCAATTAAATATAGCTCAACCGCAATGCTCTATCACCAAGCGCCTGTAGCTCAGTGGATAGAGCGTCTGTTTCCTAAGCAGAAGGTCATAGGTTCGACCCCTATCTGGCGCGCTGACATTTATTTTTAGGTCATTTTAACAAAATATCACTTTTTTTTAAGGTCATTTTTACAAAATAATGCACTTATTCTATTTTCCTCCTCCTTGTTGCACACTCTTCTCATGTGTAGAGCCTCAGTCCTCAATTTGAAAGCCGCTCGGGTCGGAAATTCCAGAAAGTTGGAAGATCAGTCGGAGGTGGCGACAGGAACTCATTTGGTCCTTCTCCATTTTCCACTACGAATGCCATCTTAAGCCCCCACGTCGTGTGAACTTCCAGGTGACAATGCAGAAACCAAATGCCTACCGTTCACCAAAAACAATAAATTTCTAAATAAATTACAATTCATTTGTAAGAATTGTTAGCATGCTACTTGGAATAGGAGAAACAATGAATCGGGGAAGTCCATCGAGATGTGTTGGATGGCTCTCTGGTGCTATGACAGCAGTGCCTTGTATCTACCACAATCTGAACCGTCGAATTTGTACTCCAGCCGGTATAGTCTTGCCCAGTTTGTGGTCTGAATGTTCGCCGGAGATATGCCGGTGTAATTAAAAGGATTTGGAGGGTTTGCCGGAAAATCAAGTGTGTAGACTCCCTTTATGTTGTAGTAATACGCTTGAAGAAGGGAGACATCATAAAGCTAACAAGTAACATCGTTCATGGCAGCTACTAGTTTGCTCCCATTGACACATATAGCACATGGATTTACACCAACAGAAATGGTGAAAAAAGCGAACATTCCATGGTCAATGGGACGTTGGCAGGAGATTCTGCTATGAAGGACTTGCCAATGCCCTGGTTTTCTGTTAGAGTTGCATTTGTGATTTGGCCTGGACTCATGAATATTGTGTCAGTTTGGAAAGGCTGAGTGCAGGAGGCATCAACTTCTACAACGGTTAGGTTGTGCCCGGCTACCTTGAACTTGAAGAACAAGTCATCATTCAGCGCGGCGTTCACGATGCGTAGCAAGTAGGTCTTGCCACTTTCAACATGTAAAGTGTATCCCCCCATTTCAGTAACCTGAGAAGAGCAACCAGGAAAAGGTCCGGCATGGCCACTGATGGTGTGTGCATCCGAGACATTTGATGGCAGGCCAGACTATATAGATTGATCGACCGCTGCTTCAACATCTGATTTCTACCATTTACCTGCAATCAGTAGATTGATCGACCACAGCTTCAGCTTCAACACCTCAACTTACCCATGATGATAAATTTTCCCCACAGGTGTGTGAAAGGGGTAGGGAGTGCCTCTATTAGGCAAGATGACCATAGCGTCGTGTAGAGCGGCCCTCAGCCAAGAGTCGTGTGCATGCCAAAGAAGTGTGCCTCTTCGGCCTGTAAGTGTGAAATTGTAGATATAGTTTTGGCCAGGTTGTGTGGGGCATTGTGTGATATATGCTGGCCCTTCTGACCAACCTGTTTCAAGTTGCTTCACCCCATGCCTTCCATTACCAAAATTATATGATTAATTTATTAAGATTTCATTGACTTTTAAAATGACAGTATTATTCAATTAAAAAATAACAGACATCTAAAAAAAGTAAAATAGGTCATTAAATCTTTCAGTTAAACTGTTTTATCATTCAACATTGTCACGTGACAGGAACAGTCTTGCATAAAGATTTCTAGTATATTTGTGGGATTAGAATAGTTCTCACTAGTGAATTGTGACACTGTTATTCACATGGTGGTTGGTGACCTTTACAATTACGGTATAATCTTCCCCTGCATATAGAGCTGGACAGGGGAACTTCCCATTCATGGTGACGATGGGCTTCAACGAACAAAGATTTGTTGTGCTCCTGAAGACCACCTGCATATATAATCCAGCCATTAATGTTACACTAGCGAGCTTAATTTGAAACAAGACACTGAACTTATAGTGTCGAATCAAGGAGTCGACGAAAGCTGGATACAAGAAGGCAACCAACAACATTGTTCAAAATTGAAGCCCGAAGAACTCCATGTTTGTCAGGGAGCTCTCTGATGTGTGTGAATTGCATGTTACACCATTGGACTGTACAGGTAGTTAAGTTAAGAACAATATCGGTGTTTGATCAATTACTAGTTAGCTGCTAGACCGCCTTTCTAAAACCTTGAAACCATAACTATTTCAGTTCAACATAGCATAGGTCTACCAAAAGGAATAGAAAAAGAACAGAAAGTTGAGTTTTATTTACTTAAACAAAAACATGTACAATAACATTCTACTCAAACTTCCTTGGACGCTGCTTCTAAAGCAGCTTCAATCCTATTAATACAAGACTTATACAGAAACCCTAGATAATCTACAGTGGTGTCCTCACATGCACCTTCTACGGGGTTGACCTCAAATGACCAGCTAACTAGGGTTGACTCATCCCCATAATCTACAAGCTTCAGTGAATTTACAGACCCATCCAACCCTACGTTGCTTGCTTCCAGTTTGTACACATAACTATGTTGTGATGAGTCCATGGTCACCAACTTCTCCTTGATCCATGACCTGTCTCCGTCTTCTTGAGGGAACATGAAGCCCGAGACTAACCGAACATATCCTGGAACGCCTTCCTCTCCAGCTAGATCAGTGCAGCACTCAACCATCGGCATCCATTCGGCTAGTCTTTTGGTTTGAGAAACCATGCTCCACACTTTGTCTATAGGAGCTTCAACAATGCCCCCTACTGATCCACGCCATTTCGCAGTTCTGGCCTCAGATGCCTGAAGAAAAAAATCGGGAACTTTGAGTTCTATGATTTCACCAATAACTTTAGCAAATTCAAAATCAAATGTTCATTAGTTAGTACGTCAAGAAATTAAGTGTGAAAAGAGAAAATTGTAGCTATATTATGATTTGAGAGAAAAAAATCGAGTCGTTTTCATATACGGAGAAAATTGAAAAGGGAATGTAGTAATCATACCATGATTTTCTGTGTTTTCCTTACAGAGAACTTGGTTGTAGGAACAGTATTTCCAATGAAAGCAGAGCTGTTCATGAAGGAATATGCCACGAAACAATATATGGTCTTGGCATGTACCATTGGAAGACAAAAAGGGTTGGATCTTATTAGGGGATACTCCAAGGCATAACTTAGGAATTTACAAAATTTTGGATTATATTATAATTTATTTTTTATTGTTTTTTCGATAGTTCAATTTCTTGTCTGTATAAATGTCATATCTTTGAATAAAAAAATAAATACACTATATAACCATATTAGAATGTGAAAATCTAACTTAAAATCAATATGATTGCTCTTATTGAAGGCTTTACTTCGTGGATATGTAACTCTTGACATGACATGGACTACGTAACTGTCTTGTGTTCAAACTAAAACATGGTCGAAGCCCGCAAATTTGACGGACAACTTAATCATCATACTAGTCACATGTAAACGTTGCTGCTTTAGATAATTTGAAAGCCTTTCAATGCTTTGTAAACACGCACCAAGTTGCTATATATAGTATGGTGAATAAGGCGCACAACTGCACATATACCTAATACAAACTATAACGATATACTAAATTAAACTGGGATCCATTTCCACCACCTTTGGAAAATTTGTGCACCATTATACGAAAGGAATGCATGGCTTAAGCTGCAGCTCCAACAGCCACACCTTTGTGCCTGGATGATCCGTATAAAGTTTCTTCGAATCGGATTATCTCATTTTTTGAACCATAAGCAACCTGAGTTCTATCATCGAGGTTAACAACGACCTTGTCTAGCACAGACTGCTGACCATCACTACTATAACCTCCAGCATTCTCAATCAACAACCCTAATGGAGCTACCTCAAATAACAGCCTGAGCTTGGCTTTCGTCGTTGGAGATATCACGTTTGTGAAAACCCCTTTCTCTTTCACAATTATCTGCACACAAAGAAACCATAAGTTTGTGAACTTTTTAAGAGTGCTAATTAGCGAACACAACTTAGTAGTTTTTGGTATGTTTGATTAAGGGGATGTCGAGAAGACCTGATTGACATCCGGCACCATTCCTCCGGTGTATCTCAACGTGTACTTCTCTTTTACATAGTAGCTGATCAACTGTTGATAAACAGAAAAAAAAAGTTGACAAAAAATAAATGAATCTGCTTAGTGGTGAATTTACGGATTAGTAGTGCAGTAATGAAATAATATTGCTCCTTAAACCTTTTCATAGTCTGGATTGTCAAATGTGGCTCTCAAATTCCCGGGCGAAAACATTTTTCCTTCACCAATCTCTGTTGTCTCTTTGACATGTTGCCACTTTCCTGACCAAGACATTCACGTGAGATATCGATTTACGGCCAGCAGGATTGAGCACCTCATACTTTTTATGAACATTTTTTTTATTTTTTGGGAACATGGGAGGTTTAAATAATTAAATTATTGTTACAATGTTACCTTCATCAAGAAGAAGAAATTCGTGGGTTCCGGGGAAGCCCTTGATAGCAAGAACATATGTAGTTCTGGGACCGTAAATCCCCATGGCTGCAGCAACTTGGTCTCTTCCTGTTACCCCAGTTAACTTATCCCCTGGCCACACACCAAAGATTGTCCCTACTGTGAAGTTTGTGTCGACAATGCTGGAGCCGTCGAGCGGATCAAAAGCAACACTAAATCCACCTGCTCGTGTTGCAAAATTCGATAATTAGGCTAACCCTTTTGATCATCTCATCCTCCGTGACAAGAAATAAACAAATTTTAAGATCGGAGAGCAATTCATCATAAGATAGGACTTGTTGACCTTCAACTGGGCCTCCCATGTCTTGGAGTTCCGGAACCTCTTCAGAGCAAGCGTATTTGCAGACGTGCGAAAAACTTAAGGCCTAAGGCACCAAATGTAACAGGCATTAATTTTATTGCTGATCCAAAAAATATACAAGTCCTGTATTCTATGCGGTTGTGAAAGAATGAGATCAAATTTCATCCGGACCGACAAGCAGAACGGAAACTTATCTTTTCCTTACCTCGAACAAAAGCTTGTCAGCAAGCATATCCACGGCGAGCTGCTCATCCCCGAAAGAATTAATGCAGGCTGTTCCTC
This sequence comes from Crataegus laevigata, assembly GCA_963580275.1. Classification (NCBI taxonomy): domain Eukaryota; kingdom Viridiplantae; phylum Streptophyta; class Magnoliopsida; order Rosales; family Rosaceae; genus Crataegus; species Crataegus laevigata. The sequence goes on from OY756951.1 coordinate 7,427,074, forward strand.
CACAAGAAGCTGTTCTGACCTTGAACGATATAGTCCTCAATGCTTCTCCCATGCTCAACAGCAACCTGATCAGTCCCTTATCAGGGGTTGCCGTTGCAAGAAACTCCTCCTACAATCACAGTTAATATTTTTACAAAATTTACCCTTTCAATGTTGCTTGGACAAAATTTCAGCTTCCAAACTACAGTTACGTTGAAAAAAAAGTGGTTCTTTTGTATAACTCACCAGGCTATCGCCGATCGCACACTTGGTAACATAGGAGGACTGTTTTGTTCTCGAAAACTTGAGCGATGATCGTGGCACTTGTCGTAGTGATTCTCCGAAGAGGGAGCTTGATTTTAGGCCCTGCAGTCACAAGGAAGCTCCAATTACACCATGTCATGATACTCACCATAAGTTTTATGTGATGACACGTGCATAAAATTGAAATGAAATGCTAACAACCTTGGAGCTGAAAGATGGAGCCACAAGTGAAGCGGAGTGCTGGTGAGTCGAAACGCCGGCAGCCGGCAGGAGCGCCCTGGTGGACGAGCAGCAAGCTATGGTGGCCTCCATGCTCTTGGAAAATACTACTCCAGAGATTGATATTCTGATCATCAATTTTCAGTACTACTTGCCTTGTTGGGGGATACCAGATAAGGCGGGAAATGGCGTTTCGACACGTGGAGGCCGACGAGAAGATGTGCTGACAAAGTGTTCTGTGGCTCTGCTATCTGCTCTGCTCCTCCCAAGAGATATGGTAGTTCACTGTTTGTAAGTTTGTGTGTGCCCAACCGCCTTCTGTTCTGCTTACGTGTTTTTAAGTTTGAGGACTGAATATAAAGGGACAGTCCTCTAAATTTAAGTATTTAAAGTAGAGGAGAACGGTGTTTCATTTTAGGAGAATTGATATAGATAACTTTTTATTTTTGACACACGACAGGATAATTTAGATAACTTTTTATTTTTGATAAACGATATGATAATTTATAAATTCATATAAATTAAGGGGAGAAGAATTCAAACAAGCTCGAGTGTAATGGTGAAGGCTCTTAACCAAGTGATAATATTTTCTTGACTTATCTTCTTGTGTTACTTGCGAATGGATAACTTATCTTCTTGAGTTATCTATCTCTTACCTTCAAGTTTGTCATAATATTTTCATTTTCTTCTTTCGACCTTCCTTGAAAATAGTTATTTATCAATTCCGATTCGATCATCTACTCCAAACAAAGCCATAGTGAAAAGGATTTCTAAAAGTTAAGTCACAGATAAAATATTAAATTGAATCATAATATCAATGCATAAAGTTTAAGTAAAGAATTCCAACTTGGCCAATTGGGCACTTCAATGTGTTCGGTCGCTACAATTGAGTTAGTATTCTATAAAAAAAATTGTCGCAAAACTTATTTTTTGTGTTATTTAAGTATCAATTATTGGTAAGACCGTTTCAAATTAACTTATAACATTTTCATATTGTGTATGCAATTGCAAAATAACTTGCGACAAATCAACCATTGCTTTTTACACAAAAGCTGTGAGCAATCGTTCTCGATTTTTAGTTAGTTTTGCGAAAACTTTATAGGATCACCATAAAACCTTATCATAATAATTTATGGCTGATTTTGGTTTGACAAGTTTAGATGGGTGATCATGAAGTACGCATTAAAGTTATCTTAATTGATGAGTTTAAAAGCATACTTAGTGCTAAATCTTTTTATATTTAACCAAATTTACATGCAAATAATTAAAAAAAATGGTGAATTGGGCGTGACTTGAGCATGAAATAATAAAGTGTTTTTTTAAAATTTAAGTGCTCACATAAAAGGTGTTATTGTGGCCGAGAAGAGAATTAAATATTACATGGCTCAATTTTTTAGTGGCCTATCAAATTGTGACAAATGTCAAGACAAGAATATTATATATAATTCATTCTGATCTCTATATATAATGTTGGATGATGCTCATTTGTATATGAAAATTGTGTAGGGATGGCTGTACATGTCATGTCAGACAGTTGGCATATGTACAATAATGTTTCAGGGCCAATGGGCTTTCCAAATTGCAATATCAAATGCAAAAGCACCGTTTTAATGATAATTATGGAACTAGAACCGTGATTAAAATTAATTAATTTAAGAGTTGGTTTGGTAGCAAATTCTACTTAACTGGCCCACAACCTGAAAATATTATGATTTCTCAACCGTCCTTGCCAACAAAAGACATATAGGGTGTGTTTGTTTGATCGGATTAGAGGGGACTGGACTAGACTGGACTATAGTCCCGTGTTTGTTTCACGCCGGGACTACGTGTAATGGGACTAAACGGGACTCGCCCCGATTGAACGCCTCGCTAGTCGTTCTTAGCGAGAGCCCTCGATTTCGAGTGGACTCCCAGTCCTGTCCTCTCTCGCAGCTGAACCATCCGTCTTCTTCTCCTTCGCACATTCGCCACCTCCCTTCTCCTTCACGACTTCGCGCGCTCTCCCTTGGGCCTTCACCTTCACCATCCCACCCAAAAGCTAAACCCAGATCCCGAACAAAATCAGGCGGACTGCTAAGACCTTCGCCCCTCCCATCTATGTCTTCTTCTTCGCTTCGCCCCTTCCCCCGCACTTCGCTCCACGTCGACAGAGACTCCACAGTTGGATCGATTTTCTTCTAGAATTGCTCTTCTTTATGTGTTTTGTTGATTGAATTGTTGTGGGTTTGTTTTGGATTGTCTTATTTGGATGGGTTTTTGGAAATTTTGGATGGGTTTTTGGAACAGATGGGGGATATGCCCTGCAATTCGATGGGTTTGGAACAGATGGGTTTTGGAACATAGTACCTGCAATTTGAGAAGAAGAAGAGGGATATCCCTTTTTTATTCATATATTAATTTTGATAATAATAAATTAAAGGGTAAATTACACCATAGCCCCTCAGGTTTGAGGTCTATTACAACCCCATACAACATCTTTAAAACATTTCACTTTCATACCTCAAGTACTATTTTATTTCAATTTCATACAGCCGTTACATTTTCCATCCATTGAACCGTTAAGTGCTGACGTGGCCGCCACATATATGCCACGTGGCTGCCAAATGTTTGCCACGTGGCAAATAAAATAATTTTTTATTTTTTTTAATTTAAAAATCCCAAATTTTCTCAACCAAAAAAAAATTGGGTAAATTACACCATACCCCCTCAAGTTTGAGGTCTATTACAACTCCATACAACATCTTTAAAACATTTCACTTTCATACATCCAGTACCATTTTGTAGTAGATCCATCTAATCTCAGGTGGAATTTTTGGGGGTGGGTGATGGGGGATGGGAGAAAGGGGTGGCTCGGGTGGGATTTTTTGGGGGGGGGGGGGTGATGATGGATAGAAGAAGGGGTGAGTCGGGGAAGACGATTTCAGGTTTTTTTTTTAAATATTTTTTTAAGAAGATTCAGGTTTTTAAGAATATTAAAAAAAAATTGTCACGTGGCAGCCACATCAGCATAAATGTGGCAGCCACGTCAACATTTAATAGACCAATGGACGGAAAATCTAACGGAGATGTTATTTTGAAATAAAATGGTACTTGATGTATGAAAGTGAAATATTTTAAAGATGTTGTATGAAGTTGTAATAGACCTCAAACCTGAGGGGGTATGGTGTAATTTACCCAATTTTTTTTTTTGGTTGAGAAAATTTAGGTTTTTTAAATAAAAAAATTATTTTTATTTGCCACGTGGCAGACATTTGGCAGCCACGTGGCATATATGTGGCAGCCACGTCAGCACTTAACGGTTCAATGGATGGAAAATGTAACGGCGGTATGAAATTGAAATAAAATAGTACTTGAGGTATGAAAGTGAAATGTTTTAAAGATGTTGTGCGGGGTTGTAATAGACCTCAAACCTGAGGGGTTATGGTGTAATTTACCCTAAATTAAAATATAATAATAATTTTTAGTTAGTCCACCTTTTTAGTCCGACACTGCACCAAACACTTCACTAAATTAGTCTAACTTAGTCTATTCTAAGCCAGTCCTTGAAGCTAGTCTAGTCCGAGATAGTCCGGTGCAACAAACGCACCCATATAGTATAACACAACATATAACTTTTTCATTATTCAATTCAAGGATTTAGACTCGTCATTTAATACTATAATTTAGTAATATTTCTCTTCACTTGTTAATGAGAGATTTTAGGCTCAATTCTCACCAAATGCAAATTTAAACTACATTATTACTAGCTCATTGTGAGGTTTAACCCACATTCTCTCCCTTAGTATAGATAATATCGTTTGTTTAAAAATGAAAATTCAAGCATTTAGACTCAAAACTCAATTTTTTTCCTAAGAAGGAAACCAGCTAGTGACTCTGACGCAGCAGTCCACCGTCTGAGAGGACTCAAAACTCAAATTTGAATTCTAATGTTATCTTTTTCACTTGCAACTTATAAGTAAATGGAATACACACACACACAAGACTGGGGCGTTTGGGGGGCAAAAGTGTCAATGAATAGAAAAACTACACTAATTAAATACGATGTTATCTTTTTCACTTGCAACTTATAAGTGAAAAGTTCAACTTAGACGATGAGTTTGAATTCGATAGCCAATTATAATTGATATTACAGCACAAAAGTGTATCTAGCAGAGTGTTTCTTTGTTTGACAAGTACCCTCTTGTTCATGGGACCTGTAAAACAGTAAAATCATAATCATAATGATTGCTAATTTTAAGAAAGGAAACTTCTTCAACTCTCTCTCCCCCATCTACAAGAACACGACAGAGAAACAGAGAGCTGCCTTGTCACACAATCTCTCCAATCCAGTGGATCTCTCTCTCAGGTATTCAATCTCGCGCTCTCTCTCTCTCTCTCTCTGTAGCTTCAGTTATTTAGTTAAATATCATCTGATCTGACGTTAATCGTTGAACATAGGGCTGTCAACTTGTATTATCGGTTTCCTTGATTTCCTGTGGGGCCAAAATATACAAATTGTGGAAAATAATATTGGATTGGTTAAATGATCTGCAAATCAGCAGATGATCTTTCTTGTCCCAACTCCCGACGCAACTCATGCTTTTTTATATATATTTCTTAATGTATATTTTTCATGAAATTGATGTTTTTATTGGATTTGGTCTAACTGGATATAGTCGAATGGTGGATTCTGGAATATGATGAGATTCAACCGAACAATGAACAAGCTGCTGGCTTTAAGGGGTGCATCTGAAAAACTGTAAGCATCAGATATAGAGAATGAGGTTTCTTTTGTAAATTTATTGTTTTTCGTGGTGTTTTAGGCAAAGAATTTAATCTGGGAAGTGGTTATGGTAGCTGTTGCGTTCTCATGATGTTTAATGTCACTTTTGTACGTTGCAGGTGATCCTTCTGTGAACAGGAAGGGACCTGGAGCTGTTCTGCAGAATAATTGAGCTGGTGATTTGTCTTGGATTTTAACCATGTCTGCCTATGGACGTCATATGGAGCGCGAGTACTCCGCCCAGAGTCTTTCGGGCGGAGGTTCAGGTATGTGATAACATTCTTCAGATCGGAGGAAGCGTTTCTGCTCATAAGCGTTTTTTCTACAAGTGCTTTTGTTAGGTGGTAGCCCAGTGAATTGTTATCCCCTTAGGCCTCCTTTAGTGTCTAAGATCTATAGATTTAGTATATGTTGAAGGAAGAAACGTATGACATACGAGTTATTCAATTCAACCCTAGGCACCAAACGAGCCCCGAGATCTTAGTTCATGTAATCAGAAGCATGGTGTTGAGCTTAATTAATCAATTTGATATTGTTCCATTTCATGGACACAGAGAGGGCAAGCAGTTATGCCATGGAGACGGGGTTTTACATGTCGTCTTTTGCTACAGCAATCTTCATTGGTGCACTTGTGACTGTTGGGCTCTTATTGATCACCTTGCTGATTGCACTGACTGTAATGCTGCAGTCTTGCGAAAGCAAGAGTCATGGAGTCATTGAGACTCAGAAACTGAGTTTCGATTACAATCACTGCCAGATCATCTCTCTGCATATGGAACTCAACGCCGTTGAAGCAGATCGCTTCCCTTCAATGTGCAGGGTTGTTGCCCTTCAGTACATTAAAGATGGTCAATACGCAAGAGACTTAAATTCTACCGTGTCGATGATTCAGGATTATTTCAGCGGCATTTCCCCAACACACGATGGTCTGGACGTGGTCTTGATCGACATAGATGACATTCTTTCTTCAAACCGTAGACTGCATCGGTAATTTAATCTCCTTTTAGTCCTTGAAGCATTTGTTCTTACATAGTTCCGGCTTTCGAGCTATCCCGTTTCCTTGTGCACAGATATGATCAGTATGGTGATAGTGATTTTGTGGAAGAGGCAAAGCATCTGAAGCGGATGTTTATTCTGAGATTATATATGGAACTTCATGCTGGTGGTTGGCCCTTGATTCTGCTCTCAAGAAAACCGGAGGCGGAGCGAAATTCTTCCATAGAGGATCTTATATCTGCAGGATATAGAGCTTGGTCTTCATTGATTATGAGGTATTTGTTACTATGCAAATGCCCCTTTCTTTCTGTAGTCTTTTAGGTAAAATTAGTTGGAGGTTTCTGAGTTCTGATTGGTCGTTCTGTTTTCGGCAGATCGGAAGATGAATTGCATATGGAGAGCCACGACTACTTCTCGAAACGAATGGATGCAATGCAGAGAAAGGGGTTCCGCGTTATAGCCTCCATAAGCAGTCACATGGATGCTCTAAGAAGTCCACTTTCAGGCGAGCGGATTTTCAAGCTTCCACACCCAATTTATTACAATTTTTCACATCAAACTGAGGACATACATACAGACGTGGGCGTCGCCACATTGGCTAGTATACGTGCACCAAAATAGATGTTTTTCCATGTTGGCACCATTGATATTTGCAGTCCATATAGATTTTCAGGAGATTCCTGATCTGAACTCTCCGCAGCCATGTAAATAGCCTCAGTTCTGCTCTGAGTATTCTCTTGTAAAAAAGTTTCAGCATAATTATTGGTGGTCGCTCTTCGTGTGTTGCTTAAGTTTGCCTAAATTTGTGCACTTAATCGAGTGACGATAAAAAATCAGCTACTTCTCAAAGAACAAGTGAAATCCAAGAGACAAGAAGCATCCTAGAACAAAGGCGGGCTGACGGATTGCAGCCGCTGCAACCAAGCAATTCTTACACTAGGCCTTTTCAACTGAAGAAATATTTCCCTGTATTCCTTTTTCAGGAATACATCTAATGCAAACAAATAGAGATCACTTCCTTGTTCTACTTCCTCCATGGCATCAAGACAGTTGATGCACTCCCCGATGCTATAAGTAGGCTTGCCTTGTGCAAAAGCAAATGTTACGGCATCCAGTTGCTCAACGTTGTTCTCCTCTTGATTCGCTATGCCTCCATCTTCTTCTATATGCAAAACAGATGTACTCAAGTTATCGTTGTACTTCCTACGCCTAGCAGGAGGCTCTGTCTCTCCGGTATCAATTGTTCCGTCAAATATGATTTCCAGTTTGTCCGCGCATTGGGGTTCCTTAAAGCGGAATGAAGCAGCTTCAGGGCCGGTCTGTAACAAAACAAAACCAACATGATTTAAGAACCCGAAATCATTCATAATCTTCCTAGTTTCCAACTTTGTAGAAATAGTTACCGGCAGTTGTACACCATACCTCTAAGTAATTGGCCCAATCTTCATCATTTGCGCCAAATCGTCTGGTGCTCGGATTCCAACCCATGCTAGTTGTGCCAATTAGCTTACACCAGATTCTCCATTGTTCCTTGGTGACATCCCAATGATTCTTCAACTGCAACCTATCATACATAAGGCCAGTTTTTTGGTTAAATGATTCGACAATAGTCCTCCAAGCGTCCCTGGTAAAATGTGTCCCAGGTTTGTTCCCTTTCAATGTCTCTTCTAGACATAGATCAATAAATACACCGTGGGATGCAGGCGACCAAACGGCCTTTGCCTTTGAATGGGATGAGCTAGATATGCTCTGCTCACTTGCAGTTGTTAGATGGTGTTCAGACTGAGCCACGTAACTCCTTAATGGAACAGCGTTTGAAACATGCTCCTCTCCCAGCTCCACAGTCACCAAATCTTGTTCTTCTGAGTGCAGAAAGGAGTTGTCCGAGCTATTGCTTTGCCTCCTCTGAGAATCACAAGGTTCCATGTCCCCAGAATCCGTAGTGCCAACAAAAAGAATTTCCAATAGGTCAGGGCACGGGATTTCCTTATGCTGAAACTGTGCAGCTTCGGGGTTCACCTGAGACAAAGCACTCGCAATTACAAATCTGAAATCACGAAAAACCTCTATAGCATCGTTCTTCGAATGCACAACATTAGCTGCTGTGAGTACATTAGCATTACCTGTATGTAGTTAGCCCATTCTTCTGCACTAGCACCGAATTGATTGGTCGTAGGATCCCACTTCATACTACTCTCGGCAATGAGCTTAACCCAAACTTTCCATTGCTTCTTGGTGAAATCCCAATGATTCTTCATTTGCTTCTTGGTGTACCTTAAACCCGTCTGCTCGTAGAACCCTTGGATGAGATTCCTCCAACCCTCCTTGGTAAAGTGTGTACCAGGCTTATTCCCTTTGTCCATCTCTTCTAGACAAAGATCAAAGAACACTTTCCGGTGCCCCGGAGTCCAGGTAGCTTTTGATCTTGTTGAGCTATACATCCTTTATCAATTCCAATTTCTCTGACATTTTTCATAGGCATGAACACGATACAATGCGAAATTCGTTACCTCAAAACAAAAAGTTAAAAACCCAGTGTATTTAAAATGAAAACAGGAAATGAAGGGCTTGTATGGAAGTGCTTTTAAAATTACTGAAAGCACTTTTGGTGAAAGTGTTTTTGAGGTTCCAAAAGCACTAAGTTATGTGCTTCTTGCTTTTTCAGGATTTACTTGCATTTATTAAGGATTGGTTCCAAAAGCGTTTGCAGTCATTTTAAAAGTGTTCCCAGACGAGCTGGATAATTTGGGCAAACATCAACACCAAAGCAGCATTGTAATTAGGAAAAACTCCATTAATTTTCTTCAAATTATTTTGCAGTCCAAATAAAGAGCAACCTTTTTTTTGCCAAAAACTACATAATTTGCAGTTGATTTATTGTTGATGACCTTAATGAGTACAAGGATTAGATTCATACTTCAAGTCTCTAACTTTATACAGTTAAAAGCAAAAAATAAGCAGAAAACAAAAGTGAAAAACTTGAAATGCAATTAAAACTGAAGCAAATAAATAAATAAAAACCCATATGATGCAATTAGAGTGTTCATACAGAAAAGCTTAATTGAAGTGGCAAAATTCGCATTTGAAACAATCTTCATGAATCTGCAATGCGTTAGCGATTGCATGCTAAAACAAAATAATAAAAAATTGCAACGAAATCGAAAGAGGGTACATAATTCCTACCTGGGATTTAAAGAGGGCCGGAATTCCTTCTTTGCAGTTTTTCACCATACCCTTTACCCTTTACCTTCCACAGGAAGACGACGACGACGAAAAAGCAGAACCCTCTCTCTCTCTCTCTCTCTCTCTCTCTCTCAGTGTTTCTGAAACGTGAAAACGACGGCGCACAATCCGAAAATTTTTATTATTCTTTTTTTTGGTGTGTTTGTTGTACCGGATTATCTCGAACTGAATTTGAATAGATTAAGATAGATTAAATTAATAAAGCGTTTGGTATAGGGTCAGATTAAAAAGTTGAATAGTTAACACTAAATAATATTATATTATCTAATAGATATTTAATAATATTTTATATCAACTTTTTCTTTAAAACCTGTACTCTCTAAAATATCCTCTCCCTCGTTGGCTCCGTCCAATCCCTTCATCTTCTTATCTCCCTCTTCTCCCTCTTCGTCTGTCCATCACTCTTGCTCCCCAAAGCTACTTTCTCTCCCCTTCTCTATCCATTTCTCTCCTTTCCCAAAGCAATGAGATGATACAGATTGTGATTCATGCGTCAGTGTTTGGGCCCGTTTTTACACTATTGGCCCGAGCAGTTAAGGTCATTGAATGAGCAGGTTCTAGACCGTTGGATTTCATATTTTTCTAGATATTACTATTGGATTTTCGTAGTAATTATCTTATGAAATATATTTTTGGAAGCAAAAGAGATCAATTTTCATTCGAATTGCTACGCGTACATGATGATTGATTTGAGAGCCAACGTGGTGGGTTAAGAGATTATCTCCCATGCATTTATGGAGATATAATGGAGATAAAGATGGGAGTTAAATAAATAAAAGAAGTATTATTGTACAAGGACTTTGTGGTTACGCATTGTGCAGCTTGGTTGGTTCGCATCTTGATCAACACGGGAATGTGATACTTATCGAAATCCAAGGATAAGACGGCATGGAGAAGTGGGAAATGTGATCAAGGGGAATATCTTTTGCATGATTCCAGCACGTGGAGGTCACGGGATCCATTTGGGATAATTCGAGAGGTTTAGTCTTGGTTGGTTTCTAGGAAATTGTCAAGGCTACAGGATTATGCATACTTGGAGAATATTCCCATTATTTTCGTAACTTACGACGGCAATCCTTACTGGTGAATTATAAATACAGGGCAAGGCACCATTCAAAGGACTTCCAACTCAACACACAAATTTGCTCTGCGTAAACTCTCGCTTTACGCGAACCTTCTCAACAACCTTGAGATTTTTATTTTCTTTTTCCGCCTTCACATCTTCAGTTTGGATAAACAACATTGTGGAGGCAACCGGTGACACCTTCAGTTTGGATAAACAGCACTGTTGCCGTAGAATCAGCCGACCTCGAAGCACATTTAGTTTGGATAAACAGCATTGCGTCGAGACCGACTGGTTATCTATCCAAGTCTTGGTCGACAAGGATTTTCGGATCCCTGCCAATAGAGGTCATCTCATCAGCCTTCTCGGCGAAGTGAGGTGTTACTGACTGTTAGGCTCGGTGCGTCAAACGCCAAGTTATTTTATGATCGCATACTCATAAGTGGGGTTTAGAGTTCAACATTTAGACGGCTAAACTACCTTTACTATTAAAACTTATATCCGATTTAAGTATTTGTGCCCTTATACTTTGGTGTCAATGCGGCGTGAGTTTACTCTAACGAATACTATCACCGTGACCGAAGCCAGCGACGATAACTAGTGAAGTTCGTAATTAGTAGCCTTGTTTTCAGGCTTGATAATCTAGAGGCCGAGACGTGTTCCTTTCTCGGCCATAGTCGCATGACATAGAAGTCAGCCGCGCGCATCAACGCAGCACATCGGCATATTTTTACTCCCCGGTCAAGCTCGACCGACGAGTTGGCACGTCCCGCACACATTTGAATGACGTAGTTAGTTTGTTAATTACTCAGCCTGCGCGTCGTGTAGGCTAGGTAGTTTTTAAAGTCAAAAGTCGGCTTCAAGCGAACAACTCTCAGATTTCAAAGAAACCTAAACTCTCTCTCAGCGCTTTGATTCTCTGTCTTAAATTCCAAAACAAAATAACCATCTCGGAATTTTATAAGAAAAAGGTGAAATTATTCGATTGGGGATTGTTGTTGTTATCTTTTGCTTCTTTCTTTTTTCTTTCAAATTTTGGTGGTTAGATTTTGAGATCTACATGGTGGTGTGGCCGCGTCAACTGTGGGTTGTAGCTGAGGGAGCCACAGAAGAAAGAAGGTGAAGCCCAGGGAAAACTAAAGTTTGGGTCTCATCTTGTTTCCTAGTCCCGCTTAATACCAAGCGAAAGCTTAGGACTCGTTAACGAGGTTTAGTGAAGCAGCAAGCGCCTCGTAGTCGAGACGAGTCTCACTTATTGTAGTCCAGTGTCATTCCAAACGTAGGATTATAGTCCTACTTAAGTTAGTCAAAGCCAATCCCACTTAATGAGGTGCAACAAACGCCCCATTTGAGTTTTGTAATAGGCCGAAGCAAGAACCATGGTCAAACAATTCTCATAGCCAGTCCACCATGCCCATTTCTGATAGCTTTTTTTTCCCTCTCGAAATGATATTCATCAATTTTTTTTTTTGATAAACATGAATTACAATACCTGGGCTAAGAAGCCAAAAAACAAGGAAAGCCTACCATGAGGCAAGCTAACATGAAAGTAAAAATCAAAGAAAGACAGTAGCGGGAGTTACAAGAAGGACAATATAGCCACACTATACTGTCGCCCCCTCTACTATCCCAAACCCTTCAAGGAGGATAGAGATGACCATCACTTTGAAGCACAAAAACTAACGAAGATGGGGGTCTATTAACCCAGGGATGATCGCACGTCTTCTCACATTGTCGCGACGCCAACAAATCCGCCGCCATATTGGCTTATCTTGGGATCCAAGACCAGCGACAGTCATGAAAAGACTCCCCTAACCGTTTAGCATTTACTAAGGAAGGGTAAGCCTCCCACCTACCATTCTTAATCGAACCCGAACGAGAACTAATGGAGTCATATGAGTCAGATTCAACAACAACCTTCGTAAGACCCCTTAATAGACCAAACTCACAACCTTTCAAGATTGCCAGAGCTTCAGCAGCACCCACAGACGGAGTTTGGATGGCGTGCCTAATCGCAACCACGAATGAACCCGAAACATCCCGAATAACAATTCCGACATAACTAGATCTCGATAGAGCTAACCAACTAGTATCTACATTAATTTTGAAGTATGGCGCATAAGAAGGGCGCCAGCAGAACAACTAATGAGCTACGACCATAAGTACAAAGGGCTCCGGATTTCTGCGACCAACTTCAAAGAAAGCTCCGATCGAATTAGTGATAACACATAAGACTTGGGAGGGAGTGAGTGGCTGGTGATCATACAAAAAATAACACCTTGCAGTTTTCCAAAAAAAAAAACACCTTTCTTTCTAAATATACCAGCACGTAAAAGCTCATTTTTTTGGATTTTTGGAGGTCTAATTTGTTCACCTTTTCTAATTTTTAGGGTGAAATTAGATTTATTTTCTTGATTTGGGTTGGGTGTGGATTACGTTTAGCAATCTAGGGCACAACATTCGAAATTGGTATTAATAATATATTTGACCTATTGTGATCGTTAATTTGAAAGTGAAACATCATTTTCGTTTTCAATTATATTGTACTAATAAAATGATAACTCTCTTCATTTTTACGAATAATTTTGTCATTATTTTTTTATTCTTTTGCGTGTTATTGGTTTTTATACATTATTTTTATTAGTCTCTTGCATTTTTTATTTTTGATATTGAATTGAATAAATTAAATGAAAATAACACTCTTGATTACAAAAGAGTATGTAGACAAAGTGTGTGTTTGTCATTTCTCAATCCACAAGTGTGCTGACATGATTGACTTTCATGTAAATTAGGGCCTAGTTTACAACGTCAAAACTTGATTTGGGAGTCATGAGCACAGAAAGTGTCAGTGATAAATGAAATTAATTTGGGGACCAAAATTTCACAAGGTCCTGCAAACCCATTTCGCAAGTGAAAAGAAATCCCTACCACTTCAACTACCTTATTGGGCGGAAAAAATGTAAGCTTTCCTCTACTTCTACTTCTACTTCAAAATTGGGCAGTAAAATGGTAAAGTTTACAGGATGCTACTCATCTGTTCATTTACCTACTACTAGACATGGATAATTAAAATTTCAATTCAATCTGCAGAACTTAAGACACCCAAATTCCCAATCCAATTCAATCTGCAGAAACTAATTCCCTCTGCAGAATTCAATCACCTCACAAGTAGGGATGGGCAACGGTTATGGCGGGCGGGTAACCGCGGTTATTTACCCATAACCGTTTATGCTCATACCCGCATAACCGTTTACCCGTTGGGTAATTACCTAAACGGTTATACCCATACCCATAACCGTTTATAAACGGTTAACCATACCCATAACCGCATACCCATTTAACCGTAACCGTTTAATACTCGTTTACCCATTTACTCTTTTTAACCCATTTATTTTCTTTTTTTTTTCTCATTACCCATTGTTTACCCCTCTACATGTTTTTTTTATTTTACCAATTCCAAACCAAATTTTCGGATATGATCCACGTTCATGTGTGTGTGTGTGTGTGTGTGTGTACGTGTACATATATATATATATATATCTATATGTGTGTGTCTGTGTGTGTACGTGTGTATATATATATATGTTATGTGTGTGTGTGTGTGTATATATATATGTTATGTGTGTGTGTGTGTGTGTGTGTGTGTGTATATATATGTGTGTGTGTGTGTCTGTGTGTGTATATATATATGTGTTTGTGCGTGCGCGCGCGTGTATATATATATATATATCTATATGTGTGTGTGTATATATATATCATATATACTAAAACCCAGTTCGGATGGGTACTGTTGATGACCAGTGCGATGACTGTTTTACCCCTCGGTTTATCATTGCTTTACTCCTTTAGGGTCCGTTGGTACAGTGAATTTACGATTTTGCCCTTTTCCACGTGTTCTATCCTTCATATGTCCGCTTCCAGTTGGAGGGTTTTCCATTTCGTTTAAACCTTTCTTTCTTCTGCTTCTTCTCTGATCCGTGCCTTATTCTCACTGTTTTTCTCGAATTGTTTGTTTTTCTTGGATATTGTGGTGTTTCGATCCCAAAATTTTTCGTTTTTTAAGAGATCTTATTTCTGGTATCTGATTTGTGGAGGGTTTCGGATCCTTTTAAACGTGGGGTTGTGGGTCTTTTGTCCAGCTTCATAAAATTGGGCTCTGTTTCTAGAGTTGTGATCGGGAGGGGCGAAGATTTGGCCCTTTTTGCGTTCGAATCCGTCTGGGATTGACGAGATTCAGAGTACTTATTATCAAATTGGTCGCACGGACCACTACGAGGAAGACATCCTCCAAACCCTCTACATAAGAATCGAGGTAAATCCCGCTTCTGCTCTGCTTCACAAATTATTTGTTATTTTCTGTAATATATTTTGATTTCTAGAACTGTAATTTCAGATTATTGACTCTTCGATTTTTGTCAGTTTGGACCAAACCCTAACCGTTTGGTTTTGTGATCAGTTGCAGTTTTTGTTATCTCAGTTCATAAATCTCGAATTTGGCAGGAATTGGAACGGCGCTGTTATTTTTTGGGTGTGTTATCTCTGCTTCTGTTTATCCCGATTTTAATATGTATTTGCAATTGTTGGATTAAAAGGGGGTTTGTGATTTGTGAAAAAAGATGAGTCAAGCGACTCCAATTTTTGAAAGTTTTCTGGTTTTGGTTTGTATCGAAAACAGGGAACACTGAGAGGGAGATGATGACATAAAGTATTAAGTTTAATTGTGATTTAAATTTTTTTATGCTGTTGGTTGAAGTGACAGGTGTAAAAAAATGAATATGCCCAGGTGTAAATAGTTGGAGGTTTATGGTATTTTGCAGGTTTTCTGTTGGTTCATGGTTTTGGCAGTTTTGATTTCGTGAGAGGCAGAGAGAGTATACACTGAGACAAATAGGTGGGAAGACAGAACAAGGGAAGGGGAAAATGAGAGAGACACGGGTTGGGCCATATTTTTTTTTAATTGATTTGGGGTTTTGTTTGGGTTTGGGGTTGTGATTTTCTGTATTTAATTTGGTATTTCATAGTTTGGGGTTCAGTCGTTATTTTTTTGGACGTTATGATCTCATTTGTGATTATCAAGTGCACAATGGTTAATTGTAATTTTCAATTCTTTATGCTATTAGTAGTTAAAATTAGGGGAATGGCTCCAATTTTGTTAGTCAATTAATTTAATTTTTTGTGTATCTCAAGCTTCTAATTGATTTCCTGCATCATTGCTTAGTTTTATTCACTGAGATTTGCATGGTTATTTTTTTTTTACTTTATTACCTCATTTGTGATTATCAAGTACATGATGGTTAATCGTAATTTTCAATTCTTTATGTTGTTAATGGTTAAAATTAGGGGAATAGCTCCAATTTTGTTGGTCAATTAATTTAATTTTTTGTATATCTCAAGCTTCTAATTGATTTCCTGCATCATTGCTTAGTTTTATTTACTGAGATTTGAGTGGTTAATTTGGATCAAACTCTAATGATTTTCCTTTGCAACAGTTGTGGTCCTCTGTTAGGATTTTCCTGGCAAAGTGTATATTTTCCGTTTTGGTTGCTCAATTGCTCAATCACAAATTTGCAAATAGCTCTGGTGGTGCTATTATTTTTGGGTATGTTTTCTGTCATTTTTTTTCCTGTTTGATCATGCATTTATGAATGTTGGATTAAAATGTGTTTATTTTTGGGAATAAATGAGACGGCTGGTTAGAGTTTTAGAAACCTTTGTTTTTCTTGCGTTTTATGGCAATGAGAAGGAGGAAAACATTGATCTTAATTGTAATTTTCAGTTCTTTACACAGTTAGTGCTGAAACCTCTGTTTTGTAGACAAATAGCTGACATGTGAACATTTGCAAATCCATGTTATTTTCTAAGTTGTTTTTTATTTTCCAATGTATTTTTTTCTTCATATCAACCTGGATGAAATGATTGTTGGTGGTTTTTAACCAGATGCTTGGTTTCAAAGCGATTAATCCTGTTAAGAATAAATAATTGCTTGGGGTATAAAATGTGTATTGTAATTGTTTTAGGTTCGTATTGTTGATGCTTTGGTCAATCTGACCATAAAAATAGAGTGGATTTTGGTTTCTTTGACTCTTTTGTTTGCTTTGTTTGTTTGTTGTTTGGAGCTAGGCTTAAAATACTTACAGATACTTGACAAGAAAGGTAATAGTTTGGATTAGGTTAGTGTTTATGCAATGATAACCATTGACAATTAATTCTCTGGTGGCTTATTTCATGCTTTAGTTTGGAAACTCTTATTTTTGTCATATATATAATACTGGCACGGCGTGCAAATACATTATCGATGGACTTCTAAATGGTGGTTAATTTAATTTATAAATTTGTAATGCATGTGCTCTCTAACCTTGAGCATTTCACCATCATGACATCATATGGCCATGATCCTGTTGGACACTGGCTTTTTGCATGTTTTCTTATATTACAGTTGTCGTATAACATGCCTTTCGTACATGTTCCCCTTATATTTCTTAGTTTAGTAGGATGTACAACAATGAAACGAATTCTCTTCATTTCCATTCTTGCATTTAATTTTCGAGTTAGTTTATGGTAAATAATAGGGGTGTGATATCCACACACCCCTTTTTACTTCTCCCACACCTTTTTATATTTCGGCCGTCGGATCGGATGAATTGAAGAAGATCTAACGGATAGAAATTAATAGGGTGTGTGAGAAGTAAAAAGGGGTGTGTGGATAGCACACCCCTAAATAATATTCAATTTTCGTTGTCTTCAATTCTACTGAGTTGCAGTTTATCAAACCACTTTTTTCTCTCTCTCGGTACTCCAGATATCATTCCCCCCTTCACCAAGATTAAAAACCACTGGCTTTCAATCTTTTTAAACAAGTTACGTTTGTAAGTATCAAAACTATACTTTTTCTATAGCAAATAGTAATCTTTTTTTCGCTATGGTAATTTTGTTTAGACTAATTAATGTTACATTGATACTAACTCAAATTTATACACTACTAGAAAATCAATTTGTAATCCCGCAGCAACGAGCGGGCATTACTACCTAGTATATATCTATATGTGTGTGTGTGTGTGTGTATATGTTATGTGTGTGTGTGTATATATATGTTATGTGTGTGTGTCTGTGTGTGTCTGTGTGTGTATATATGTGTGTGTGTATATTTAATTGATTCAACTTGGCAAAACTAGCAATACCACTAAGATGTTGGCTGAATTATTTGTTGGTTT
The DNA here is from genome assembly GCA_963580275.1 of Crataegus laevigata. Lineage (NCBI taxonomy): Eukaryota > Viridiplantae > Streptophyta > Magnoliopsida > Rosales > Rosaceae > Crataegus > Crataegus laevigata. The sequence goes on from OY756951.1 coordinate 7,444,811, forward strand.
TGGATCAATATCAACAATGACACGACTTTATGACCAATTTTGTAGCTTCTATCTAGACTAGTCAATGGTATGAAATGTGAAAAATAAGATGCTAGATGATTTTCTCTCTGTTGAAATTTTCGGTTTGGTTTCGGAATTTTTTCGGTTTGGTTTCGGGATTTTTTTCGGTTAAGTTTGGAATTTTTGGTAATTTTTTACATCCCTAGATAACATGGTTTGTGTTAATTTTACATATATAAAATAAATGGGTAAACGGTTACCCGTTTATAACCGCGGTTAATACCCATAACGGCCCATTTAAACTTTGCGGGTAAACGGTTATACCCATAACCGTTTATTTACCTAAACGGTTACCCATAACCATAACCATTTAATTTAAATGGGCGGGTAACCGCAGTTACCCAAGGTATTAAATATCGATGATATCGGAAATATCGGTAGTCCAAAAACACGGAAATTTCGATGGAAATATCGGGATATTATCGATATCGATAAAAATTGAATAAAAACCACGAAAATTGTAAGAAAAACTTGGAAATTTTTATTGAAACTTTGCAGGATGTTTATTTAGTCAATTATCTATTAGTTTATCACAAAAAATTGGAAGGAAAGACATTGCATGATGGATTTAACTGATTTAAGTTGATTATATAGCGAGCTGGCAAACATTGTGAATGTAGAAAATATGTAAATATTTTAGCATATTTTCACAAAAACATAAGTGATATGGTGGTCAAGGTGTTGAAGGAGTAAAATGGGAGGGGTTCGAATCCTCTTGGTGCTTTTTTAAATATAGAAATTTAAAAAACACGGAAATTTCGATGGAAATATCGATGACATCGGAAATATCGGTAGTCCAAAAACACGGAAATTTCGATGGAAATATCGGGATATTATGGATATTTAATACCTACCATGGGTATTTGCCCATTCCTACTCACAAGAAACTAAAGCATGAAACTTTCAAATTTTCAACAATCACACAACAAATCATCGATTAAACATTGCAGCCAACCAAGATGTTGATTTTTTTGAAAATAAAAAAATAGACCATCCAAGTAATTGAAATTAAGCCACAAACCACGTAATTTCACATCAATTTTCTCTGCAAAAACATCCACTAAAATCTGTTCATCCCAAGAAGAGTATTAGTTCAATTGGCTTCATCACAACCACCATTTCCTATACAAAATACCCTAAAAAACAGAGTACAAAAACAGTAATTCTTTTGAGCAGCAATCCAAACTGAACAAATTGAATCACCAAGACCATCTCCAAGAATCAAAATCACCAGTTAAGTAATCAACAACAATTTCTTCATATACCCAATTAAGTAATTAGCAACACCATCTCCATGAATCGAAAACTGTGCTAGTCAGCTACTAATCAAAGCAAGTAATTGAACCCAATTCACAGTCGACTGTGCCGATCAAAGATCACTAAGAACCCTCCAAGAATCAACAAATCGAGCTACCCAGTAATGAAATTAAGCAACTGAAACGGAAAACATTACCAGGCAAGTAATGCGAACACCAAGAGTTGCCCAACCGCCATGAACAATATATCAAAGAAACCTCCGCAATCGGACCCAGAATACTGAATCTCCTTGTACTTGCTGGTCAAATTTGGGTAAAGAATCCCCCAATTGCGCCCCTGCTTCACTTGCTTATCGAGCAGCTCGTAAATGTACGTCTCCGCAACCCCTTCTCTCCTCAGCGGCGTTCCCTTTCCGGACCTCAAATGACGCAAAAGCCCCTTGATGTACATCTCGGCGTAAACCGGGTTGGCGTCGATTTCAGCCGGGTCGGTGCTGAAGCTGGGCCACCCAGTCTCGGTCACGATCACCGGAATGTTCTCGTATCCTGCGACGGCCATGGCGCTGACGACGGCGTCGACCATCATGTCGAAGAGGTTCCCGTACCGGACGCCGGTGGTGAGGTCATCTCGGAATCCGAATGGGTGCTCCTGAAACAGGGGAAACCCGATCGGGATCTCGCTGCGCATCTTGTAGAGGTTGTAGGGGTAGAGGTTGATCAAGAACGAGGAATTGGTGTCGCGGAGGAACTGGAGGAGGGGCCTAATGACGGTGTCGACGGCCGGTTCTTGGAACTGGCCATTGGAAGGCGGGAACGCCGTGGTGATGACGTTGATGAAGGAGAAGGTGGTCGAGACGGAGATCTTATGGATTCCGAGGTCTTTGAGGGAGAGTTGAATGTTGCGGATGGCGGAAAGGAGGAAGGTGGAGAAATTCGGGGAGGACTCGAGGAGGTCGTTGCCGACGGAGATGGTGGAAATTTTGGTGCGGGGGTAGAAAGGGATGACGTGGATGTAGAGCCAGCAGAGGGCGTTGGAGCGGTTTGCGGCGAGGGGCGGGACGAGCTGGTTGGGGATGGTGAGGAGGAGGGAGGTGTTGGAGTAGAGGAAGGCGCGGACCATGGCGGGGTCGGAGGCGTCGAGTCGTAGCGCGGAGAGGCCGAGGGAGGAGACGGCGTGGGCAACGCGGTCGACGGCGGGAGGGGTGGTGTAGGTTGCGGCGGTGCTGGCGGAGTAGGTGGCACCGACAGTGGTGGAAAGCGAGGTGCTTCCGGGGAGGAGAGAGAGGGTGAAGAGGATGGCGGCGATGGAGAGAAAGAAGCACGCCGCCATGGCTTCTTGGGGCTTTCTTTGGAGGGAGTTTTCTTGGGGTTTGAAAATGAAGAGAGAGAGAGAGAGAGAGTGAGTGCGAGGAAGGCGTGATGTGGAAGCCGGTGGTTGTTAGTTTGTTAGAGCTGTTGGAGCAAGGGAGTTTTGGCGCGGGAACTGGAGTTTGAGGGGGGTGCGTAGTGCGCACTGGGTGTTGTTTAGTTGAGAGTAGGCTGTTAGCCGGATAGTGTCACACTCCCACTTAATTCGGGCAGCTAAATGCTGCTGGGCTTATTTTAAACGCTCAGCCCAAGCCCAGTATTAAAAAAACATTGATTTAATTCCTAACACTGGTTGAAAACATATTTTCAAGTCTAATTATTTTCTCTGTATATTTGAACCTTAATTTCTTCAAAATGTATTGCATAAATTAGTTACGAGCTTTGATGTGGACTTAGCATCGTCTCCTTACTGCAATTTAATTATTCTGATCAAGGAAGACGATTAATATGGACAGAAATTGATGTATTCTGAGTTCAAAAGATGATGATTCATAGAAATTTAATTATTCTGAGTTCAAAAGAGGATGATTCACACTCGACCGGGACATAGAAAAGACCGGCTAAAATACCGGCACACATGATCGGCAAGGTCATAATCTCGGCCAAACCATGTTCGTTAACAGTAAATTTATACTGCAGGGAAATGGTAGCATATATGCTGCATGATTGTTAGTTTACCGTTGTTTTTCGTTCACCTAAACTGGGACCAATTGTTGCCAAGTTTGGATCATCTCTGTGCTTGCCCCAGGCTGCAGCTTTGAACTGCACGCCTTTGCATCTGGGAATCATCACCTGGAGAAGCAACATAAAGAGGGAAAATGCGCCTAAAATAATAAGCTGGTAACACCAGACCAATACCATTAAAATGTGGACTGGACCGAATTATGGTTACCGTGGTTTGATGTAATAAAGGGTCATCATTTTGGCGAGAACAATGTCCAGCATGCAGTTCAAGCGCGTGCCGTCTCCCTCAGGACCTCGCTTGATTCGACTCATTACGTCTACTGCGGTCAGTCGCGCGCACGTTCGTACATTGAGACTTCATAATGTGTCAAGATTAGGATAGATGGTCGTGTCATTGATCTTAGCTCTTTGTAAGGCCATATAATAATGTGTACTGGATCAATTTTATTAACTAGAATTATCACCCGATTTTACTTAAAACTTACATCGTTAGTCATTTAGTGAATCAATACAACGCTAGCTATTTCATTTGAATCACTTTCATATAGCTTGGGGTGGACAATTTAGTGTTATTACTGACCAACCCAATTAACCGAAATGGGTTGAGTTAGTTGGGTTGTAAACTCTAAAAATTAACTTTGAGTAAAAATCCCACTACCCATTTAATAAGTGGGTTGGGTTGGGTTTAAGTATTATTAAGGGTAGATTACATAGAAACCCATCAGATTTGAGGTCTATTACAACCCCATACAACATTTTTAAAATATTTCACTTTCATACCTCACGTACTATTTTATTTCAAAATAACACATCCGTTAGATTTTCAATCCAATGGTCTGTTAAATGCTGACGTGGCTGCCACATTTGTGCTGATGTGGCAAAAAAAAACTTTTTAAATTTTTTTAAAACTGAATTTTCTAAGTTAAAAAAAACATTAAAAAACAAAAACCAAAACAAAACACATTTCATCTCCCCGTAACCCTTCCCTTAACCACAAACCAAACCAAACCCAGATCCCTGTAACCCCCCTCCCTTTGCGGCGACAATCCAATCGCGCCCTCCGCCCTTCCCGCATCATCACCGTCGACGACGATGGTGACCTATTCTCCCAGTACTAGTCCCCCATCCACGTCATTGGAAACGACACCGTTTCGGGGGAGCCCGATTCTTCATCCAACTTATCAGATTTGCTGGACCGCCGGGAGCCCCAGTAATCGTCTCAGGTAAACGCTCGCAGTCCCCTTTTGGTTTCTGAAGATATTGACGACAAGGATCATAGTTTTGGGGTTATTGAGTCAAATTGCGATGTGGGTATGGAGGGTTTGGACCTCGATTTGAGTTTAGGGTTAGGGTCGGTCCACGCAGGTGGGTCGTTGCAGGGGGTGAGGGGGTGGAACGCAGGTGGTCACGGGGGGATGGGGAGGGTAGTATGTCGTGTGGTTTTTCAGGTGGGTCATACAGAGAAGGGGATCTGGGTTGCGGGGAGGTGAAGAGGTGGGGGTGGGGTATGGGTTTTCATGTGGTGTATTGCGAACATTGTATCGAATTTAAACATACAATAGATAGACATATACATAAAATTTAATAGTTATTAAACACACTTATTTATTTAGACTTTAGTTAAATAATGAAATTCAAATATTAACAAATAGAGACTCAACAACACCACATTAACATTATTTAAGTCTAATATGACATGCATTTTGGATTATTTGTCACTCACGGTCACTATAAAAACAAGAAAGAAAGTAAATAATCTCAAACCTATTTTAGAATGGTTTGAGTTAATTGGTTTGTCTATTTTCTTGGATGGAAATGGTGGAAATGGGTTTCAATAATGTCAATTCGAGCCTACCAGGGCTATTAGTTGGCCAACGGGTTAAAATCAACCCAACCGAGGCACCTATTACCCACCCCCTACACAAAATAGTCTCTCACGACTTCATTTTTTCATTTTTTTTTTCATCTCAATTAATGTTAACTTCTGCAAAAATCTCTTAATTTAAAAAAAAAATTATTGATCATTTTTTTATCAACACTTTATTGCTGTATTGCAAACATTGTATCGAATTTATTTTATCCCCCAATTGGATAACAAAAAATACTTTTCGATTTGAGAATTCTTGCATATAATATGAAGGAGGGCATCCAAATAAGTGATTGGTGTACTAATGCTTGAGTGCCAAATAATTTTGCAATATAAGCAATATTGATCGAGGGCCTTGTTAACACTTACTTGAGTTACAAATTTGCAGATTTTTTTTAAGAAAGTACTATATTTATTGATGATTAGAAAAACATACAATTTGGGAATATGGGCATAATGTGCCTCGATAAAAATCTTGTCAGGATTTCAACTTAGTAGAATAAAAAGAGCATTATGCACTAGTGACTTAGAAGTCAACTATTCCCTATAAGTACAATCAACTTTTTATTTTATCAAAAAGTCAACTTTCATTATGATAAAAACTAGTACAAGGCTAAAAAAAGACTGGATAATCAACTATAGGGAAAGTAGCCTAAGCAAAATAAGAGTAGCAACTTAAGATACAACAGGAGGCCCACACAAGCTTAGGCTTGAAGACAGCAAAAAATAGGCCTGGGCACGGTTCGGTACGGTTCGGTACCGGAGTGGTACCGAAACCGAATCTGTAGTAAAATTTCGGTACGTTTAGGTTTGGTCCAAGTGTAGGTTCGGTTCGGTTTTCGGTTTGGTAAGGAATAAGACCTATTTTTCAATTTTTGTAAAAAAAAAAAACCCAAATTAGTTCTTTGTCCAAAACTGATTTGGTACGATTCGATACCGAACATAGAACCGAAACCAAACCGACTAAGTACCAAACTGAACCGATTTTGTACCGATACCGAATAAACCAAAAAAAAGAACCGAACCTACCGGTTAGGTACGGGTTCAGTTCGGTTCTCGATATTTTTTGCCCAGGCCTAGCAGAAAATAGACAATAAAATACTCTATTTCCAGCAGCAAAGACCACGTCACCACTGCCGTCACATCCTCGGAGGATGGCAAACTTCTAACTGAGAAAGTAGACATCAAATCTAAATCTCCTTCATGAACCCCTGCAAATATATACAAACAAAATATCATACAGGTAGAGAGTGAGGCTAAGGAGTGTATGAAAAATCCCCAACACTTGGTCTCGAAAAGTGGGGGGTGGGGTGAATGGGAAGTGAATGAGGGTAGTAGATTTGGTATCCTATTTCTAATTGGAGCCCACCTATCCAAGTACATGGTGGGATGGGAATAGAGTATCACAACTAAGGATGAAGGAAGACAAAAAGTTAAAAGGCATAAAACAGTAAAAGTAGGCAAAATATGCCGGATAAGGGCATGAAGCCTAGATCTGAGACAAGCTTAGAGGATAGTTGAGACCCATCTCAGGGAAAACTGAGATAAACTCAAAGAGAACCGGGAATAAAATGAAAGAATGAGACTGAGATTGGAAATAGGAGAGGAAGAGATGGATGCAGGGATGGGGATGGAGCAGAGGAAAGTGAGAGGGGAACAGAAAGAAGAAAAAGGCAAATGAGGTAAGTAAGGAATGAGGGAAGGAGGAGGGAAGAAGCAGACTGGAAAGAAGAGGAAGTAACGGGTTGCCGCCTACCTCGAGCAAAAATAAAGGGTGGCGGCTGAAAGTTGAAGCTGGAGAAAAGGCTCTGGATCTGGGTTTCTAGAGAGAGAAACAAGAAAAGAGAGAGAGAGAGAGAGAGAGAGAGAGAACGCGTATAACGGAAGACAAGTACAATCAATTTAAATCAAACATATCGGCTTTGTCTTGCTGCAAGGTATCCATGATAATGTCTGGTGGTTCCCTCGACGGGGCTTATTTGCAGATTTAACCTCTGCACAAACATAGGCTTATTTGTAAGTTTTTAAAATTATTGAAATTATTTTGATGAAAATATTTTCAAACCAATCTTTAATAAAAATAAAAATCCAACTATCTCTTGAAAAACATTTGAAGTTCTTCATTCAAGAAGCACATATCACATATTTGGTGTTTTTTACTTAAAATACTCTTGAAATCTAAAATTAATTTTATAAAAAATGCTTACAATTATTTAAAAAACACTTTCAAACGACGAATAAACAACACATGACATAGGCAAAATAGGATAAGGCTAGGTTGAGTGCACGTAAGTGGATAATATTAATATCCTAGCAAATAGATATAGCATTGAAAATTCGATGTCTTTGACAATTGACACCCAAAAAGTGGTGTAAGTGGAGCACCAATGCCTCATTCTATTTTATTTTATTTGTTGGTAACCACTTTGTCTTGTACTGGTCAAGGCATTTTTTTCTGACAAATTTGTAGCTTTGTTTATATTTGTTGGACTTGGATCCTCTCCGGATCCTCTCTATGGGGATCCTAGGGATTAAGTCACATGGACCGTTCATTAAAAATCGTGCGGCTAGAATTAAATGATTTTTATATTTTTAAAAATAAAGCAGTTTCGTTTTGCGTAAAAAAACATTTAATTGTAACCGCATGATTTTTTATGAATGACCTATGTGGCTTGATCTCTAGAATCCCCATAGAAGAGTTCCGAAGAGGATCCAAGTCCATATTTGTTTTGGTTGGGAACTAAATTAGTAGTTAAATCATATACCCAATGACCAAATCACAATTAATTACTATCGTATTTCGAAACGAATTTTAAATTATAATGTTTACCGTAGCTAATGATGTGGTGTGCAACCACAGCCTTTGTTTAAGTAGTTGTTATCTTCATTTGATTAGAGGAAGTCTTAGGTTTATTACAGTTGTTTGAGTGAATGTGATACTTATATATAAGAATCAGGCTGTTTGAATTTGATACATATAATACTACTACTCAAGTGTGAGTTCAATATATGCCCACTACTTTATAAGTATCACCTACAAAAGTTTCGATCCACAATAAGAGTGTGATTCCTAAACGAGCTCAGTATATTAGCATGACACTCATTTTTTTAGCCTTACTGTAAAAATTGTTCGGCTCATACGTATGCATAGATGACATATATTTGCGATGAGTTCGAGTCCCCCGGTAAAAAGTAAAGTAAATAGGGGTCAATGTGTAAATTTGTAGGCAACAAAGGGCGAGAAAAGCCGCGTAAAATCGAGTGGTTGAACGAGACAAAGTGTCTCCAGCGCGGATATTTTTATTCCCATTTATTATTTTATTACGCCTTTAAAATCTCTCTCATTGGATTTGGAGGGGTCTCTGTCTCTCTATAATTTCATCGTCGTCGTCTTCCTCCACTACGCTGCATCCGCGCCCTGCAAAAAGCGCTTGCCATTCGCCATCCGCCTGCCATCTCACTCCTTCTGTACGGAAAAGGACCCATTTGCCCTCTTCACCCATTTCGTTTTCAAAATCTTTTCTTTTTTATTCTACCCTTTTTAATTATCGAGATTTTTGAGCTTCACTCAGTCAGCCTTAAAGCTTCAAAGGGTACGCTTTTCTGACTCTGGAGAATTTTTATCGACTTCATTTCGTAATCTATGCTGCCAGATCTCCATTAATTTGTTCTTGCATTTGGGTGCTTTGAAGGTTGGATCAGAGAAAAAATCTTAAGAACAAATGTGTAATTTTTAATTTTTTTTTTAAATTTAGCTGTTTATGTTCTAAAAGTTTTAGATCGGTTTCTGGGAAAGCTGGAAAAGAGATTTGGGATTTTGGGTTTTCTGTCGATTTGTTGATAAAGTTGCCAAATTCTGTAACTTTACTGTTTTCCCTTATCTGGGTCGATGAATCTCTGTACTTTTACGCACATAATTTAAAATCCTTTTCTTTCTTCTACTTTCTTGGGAAACAAACAGAGCTCGTTTGATTCTGAATTTTCTCTTGTTAAATTGTGCATTGCAGGTGGAAGGTTGAGAGGGCTGATCTTGGTAAAGAGAGAAGAATCAGATCTAGAAGGAGATAGAATTATGTCTTTCATTGGCACCCAGCAGAAATGCAAGGCTTGTGAAAAGACAGTTTACCCAGTGGAGGAGCTATCTGCTGATGGGATTTCCTATCACAAGTCCTGCTTCAAATGCACCCACTGCAAAGGGACTTTGAAGGTACACAACCAACCATCAATTCTGCCTCATTTCATGCTTTGTTGTCCAATTTCGATCCATCTTGTGTGATCGTGGAACTTAGATGCATCATTTTCATTTGATTCAAAGCTAATTATAAAGATTATCGCTTTATCGATACTTCTGACCAAATTATATAAGGATTTCTGCTTTCTGTGAAGATTCTTAGTATCATGTCAATGGGTTTAATGACATAAAATATTGGTTAATAATCGAAACTCTTGCGTAGGAACACACATTTTTGCTTCTATGTTACTTGCAACCTTATTAGACTATCTAATTTCAAAGATTGTAAATAGTTAAATACTATAGAGTGGGAAAAGAAATGTTTACGTTTGTGTCCCAAACCCTTGTATATGAACGTACATTTGAATTTATCGACATATGAATGTATATGTTAGAAAGAGGAATCAAATAGCGATATTTGTTCATGCCATTGATCCGAATTCTGTTCAACTACGATATGTCACTTATGGAGTTGTTTATGGAAGTTCCTTCTTGTTTCTAATGTTTTATAATATTTGTCTTTACAGCTGAGCAATTATTCCTCAATGGAAGGTGTTCTGTACTGTAAGCCTCACTTTGAGCAACTGTTCAAGGAGACTGGCAATTTCAACAAGAACTTTCAGTCACGTATGTCTCTCTCTTTTTCCAGATGAAACCGTCTTTGATGTGTCGCCATGGTTTATTATTTACTGTTTTAATCTTCTATAAATTTAATTTGCAACAGCCGCAAAGTCAGCTGAGAAGTTAACTCCAGAGCTGGTAAACTTCTCTACATCGCTGTTATGAACTCCGTTTTTGAGTGAACAAAATATTCTTATACAATCAGATTGCGGCAACACTGATTCTCAAATGCTTGTGTTTGGTTCAGACTAGGTCACCTAGCAAAGCTGCTAGCATGTTTTCTGGAACACAAGACAAATGCGCTACTTGTGGTAAAACCGCTTATCCACTGGAGAAGGTAGGATCCCAAGTTATGTCTGTTGTTGATAATTTTTCTTTTGATTATTCTATTTTTTCCCTTTTTGGTCCCAAACAAGAAAGAATTGGTTTGAACTGGAACTTCTTTGCTTTGATATAATTTGAGCACATGTTCTATGTATTATTCCGAATTATGATCAGAGGTGTTTGAGGGTCCCCGAATTTCACATGACCTCCGTAGTAACTAGTTCCTCTGCAATAGTTATTTGAAGAAAATGAACTATTTTCTTATATAACGCACAAAGATATGAATCACGGGTATAGCGTGCTTATTCTTTGGCTAGATGTTCAGTATGTCCTGGAGTAGGGTTTTAGAAGTCAATCTCCAATGCAAAAATTGGTTGTGTAATCATGTCTGCTTCCAACCTCCATTCACCCCAAATTTGAGAAACAAAAAATTTTAAAAATCCCATGAAACTAATTCGAGTTTATTGAACCAAAATTTTGCAGGTGACAGTGGAGAGCCAGGCCTATCACAAGTCGTGTTTCAAGTGTTCTCACGGCGGCTGTCCTATTACTCCCTCAAACTACGCCGCTTTGGAGGGCATTCTATACTGCAAGCACCATTTCTCCCAGCTTTTCAAAGAGAAGGGGAGCTACAACCATCTTATTAAGTCCGCATCAATCAAGCGCACAGCAGCAGCGGCCGCAGCAGCAACAGCAGCAGTAGCCTCAATTCCAGAAGCATAAATTCTGTGTTTAAATGTTCGATTACATGGCTTTCGTTTGTTTAAGAGTGTTGTATTCCTCTTCAACCTCATGATTTTCCATGACGGAGTGAGAAAACTTGGTTCTTCTCTATTTTATTTGGCTCATCAATCTTGGGCACGTTGTTGTGTTTTTCTTGTATGTGATTCTGGGTCCGGCAGTTGTAAAAAGACCTTCAGGGCTTTGTTTTCCGAAAGTTCATGTTGTCACCATTTTTCTCGGCATTTGGCAAATATATGAAAGAGTCTGTCGTCTTCGCTTCATTTTCCTGCTTCCCTCTCACCTGAAAATTCTTCCGTGCGATAGTCATGTGGTGTTACAATTCAATCATATCTAAAAGATAAATAGATTGCACATTCTATTATAACATGTGGTTTCGTTTGGAAATGTATTATAAAAAAACCACATAAGCTCAGAAGCAGTTGAAACACATCGAAATTGAAGAACTTGACGTGCAAGCACATAGCAATTGTTTCTTCCTGAAAACACTTTTAAGTGCTTCTATATAGCACTTCCAAGTGTTTCTGATCTCTCCGGCGGAGAACAACAACTTTCGCACATTGCTTTTATTGTTAAGTTTACGGAAACCTCAACCTAGTTCTGCATTTTCTTTCAGTTTCTTGAATGGCTTCTATTTCTTTCTTTTCTTCATTTCTGGGATTTGTTGGTATCGTAACTTGGTTTTCGGGCAGGGCTGAATCTCGGAGATGGGCTTAGTTTGTGTGTTTTAAAGACTCGAAATTGATTTGTTTTCAGAAAAAGCAGAGGTGATGATACTTCAGTTCATGTCTTGCAACTCTGACTTTTGTTGTTCGTAAATTTGCTGATTTCTTGTTTAAAATTCTCTGTCATGAAGATCAAGACTCGAGATAAGAGTTCCTGTTTACATGATGAAGATAACGAAGACCAGAAGAAGAATGCCAAACCACTGTCAAGGATGCTGCCGGCGAGGCTTGCTACGATTTGCAAGGACATCTGTGAGCAATGAAGCTGCGAAGTTCTCGGTGAGCAATGAAGTTGTGAAGTTCTCCACCAATGGTGAGTCTGGGACTGCTTTTTCACAACATTCCTGTCGACAAGGTTCTTATTTTTCTGCAGAAATATGACATTTTCCCTGAATAAAACGTCACAAAAAATGGAAGTTTTTGTTTAGAGATGGGATTTTCACATCAGTTAATATGCTGCAATTACATATTATATATATGCAGCCTGAAGAAGCTACCATTATAGAAATGGAGGAGCCTGTTATATCGACCATTTCTCTGAGCAGTATGAGTCCGCTTGCCGCGCGGCAATCCCAACCACGAGCCAAGTGAAAATCAACATGCCTTCGAATCCACATCAGCCGGCGGTGATCGAGTACTGAGTTGCAGAGACGGTTTACGTAGGGTTCTTCCACTTGGCTCCTCGCGGAGATGTCGGAAACCTAGCAGAGCCGGAGGGAGAAAATGAAGTGGAGGTTGAGTAGTTTCATCCACACCTTTAAAGATCAAAATAATGTTTTAGGACCATCGTATTTTTGCTTTACAAAGATAAGCGTTACATGTACAAGCATGCAACCTTCGAAATATCAGACATTCCGGCAGATATTTCGTCCTCGGAACTGGTAGGAAAACAGGCAGAAATACGAGATGCAAGAACCAAACTGTGAAATTCTGAATGGTTTTGTTTTTCATTGATTCAAAAGAAGAAGTGTTAATAACAGACTCAATCTGTGGAGACCAATTCTACAACCCTTTTGCTGAAAGAATAAAATGATAAAATGATAAAATGATGAAACGATATTGATTTTCCTCCGTAATACTAGTCACTTATTAAGTTTCCTACTTTTCTCGACTTATCCTGCATTGTTTGCTGATACAAATGGAAGCCACGCATGTACTCAGGCTTCCAGGGGTAAAATAAAATTTGTAGAGGCGAGATCCCGGCACCAACTGCTCGCATGTACCCCCCCAACTATGCCTCCAGGACGGCCACTGCTGTTCTCGCAGTACAAAATACAAAACGTAGGACGATTCACTTGATGCTCTCCCGGAACTATGATTTACTTCGTTTCTTGGCTTCGCTGTATAGGATCACTCCAAAGACTGTAAGAGTGTAACCCATCATCCCAGTCACGGAAACTGGATTTCTAAAAATTAATATCGAGACCACCACAGCTACAGCTCCTTTAGCATTCCCTAGAACCTGGATAACCAAAGGTTCTGTTAGTTACTTGCAACAAGACTAGGAAAAGAAACGTTATACTTAATGATTACAATGCACATACTATTCAACCTTTCGCATTAAGAACCCATGAAGTAATGTAGAAAAATACGGTAAACACCAGATTTAAGAATGATCATTTCGTTTTTTCAACACATCAAACAAAAACATTAGCCAACATAGCCACGCGAACGGCAGAGCTACTAAAAAATTTCTTGCAGGTTCGACCAACATTCAAATGGCCATCCTCTTGTCCTACTACTGCCTTCAATCTAACGCATTTGGTCCTAGATTATAAATTCAGCCATGGTATAATGTTAACAGCCCCATATAAATGGCTATATTCCAGCAGGTGCCATTCTTCAACACGCACCAATAAATCATTATTTCTCAACCCTATAAACAGAACTAGTCCCTATAAGATTAGGATGACTCGTATCCCATAAGCAACAAAATCCAATTAGTTTCACCCACTTAAACCCTGAAGACAGAACTCCCTGCAACTTCAGTACTGCCCAAACTGTAACTGCTATTCATGAAATCTTCTAAATACTAGAACATAACAAGTGTTAACAGCATTTAAAATACATTTTGATTAACAATCAAAAAGATGCTACATCAATAAGGGAGACAAACCTGAAGTGTTAGAGCACTGGTGTGCTTTGTGACCAAAAAGTTGGTCAGATTTACAAAATATGCCAACGTCGAATTGAATAGTAGGTACCATATGATCTTGACATCATCTCTTGCAAGAGCTAGTGTTATACCGACCACATTTTCTTCCATTATAAGTGTTGCGGGAAGTAAGAAAACAACGGCTATCGGAGCCATATACAGAAGGAGGTTCATGGAATTCAGCTTCTCACTGGAATATAAAGGCAAGTCATTCAGTACCCATTCAACCATAAAGAGAATGATAGAGCAAACACATAAGGATTCCTTACCCTTCAGAAGAAAGCAAAATCCCTTGTAGCACTGATTTAAGCGCCCTGGCAGCGGTTGCTGCTATGCATATTAAGAAACCAAATAAATGGAAACTTGGTTCACCCTGCGTCCATGTAAAATAACAAACTATGAGATGCATTACTCCGATCAAATTGAAGGCTCCACATACGTTTGGACAATCTCACAACTTTACGGGCTACATTAACTAGGGAAATTCGAAAAAGACCACCCACTTTCATGCACCCAAAGTACTAACATTCACCCCGATTCAGTTAAATCTTGAACTAAGCTCAGTTTAACAGAAATATATCAGATCTCAGGTAGCTACTAAAACCTCAGGTCCAAAAATTCATCTTTCCTTTTGGTTTTGATAGATCTTGTCACAAAAGTTTTTTTCTCTAAAAACAACAGGATTGGCAAAAAATGCCACCAATCCATCCCAACCCATATCCCACAATTCAGACTTGTCCAAGCAAAGTTGCTCAGTTCCCAACCAAAGCAAACCCATTTCCAGAATTCACAGCAATTCTCAATAAAACACTTGAATGTGCATTAACCAAAGCAAAAAATTAACAGAAAAGGAAGAGAGCCCATACCCCACTTGCAATGACGACTCCTGTAACAACAGGAACGAGGGTGAGATACGTGAGCCAAGCCTCCTTTTTGAGAGTCATTAAGTAGGCGAAAACCGCAGTGAAGAACGGCGTGGTGGCGCCAATAGCCTGGTTAAACGACACCGGCAAATACCGCAGCGAAATGTTCCCAAACACGACGGAGACACAAAACACCAGGCTGAGCGCCATGATCTTCAAGAATTGGACCCGGGATCGAATGGTCTGCATCGGAACCATCTTCATCCAAGCAATTGCGACGTAGCTGAGCAGAGAGCAAGCCGTCATGTGGCACATGGTGAGGAAGATCGGGTACTTGAAGCCATAGTTACTAAGCAAGTACTTGTTCAGCAGCAAAACCCCAATGTTGGATGAGTACCAGGCGGTGACGAGCCCGATCGTGAACAAGCGGCTCTTCCCCTTCATCTTCCGAGGCGAGTCTCGATTAGAAGGCTGAGATTTGGGGAAAAACCCAGAATGCGTTAGATTCAGGTGGGGGTGGGATCTGCTAGGGCTGGGGCATTGGTGAAAACCCAGGAGCAGAATGAAGAATTGGGTTATGTAGAAAAATGGGTCGGCCTCCCATGGATCTGAGAATCTAGGTCCATTGAAAAGACTGCGAATTTATTGAGGAAATTGAAAACGAAAAACAGCAGGAAAAATTGGGGATTCTGAGATGGCAACGGAGAAAGGGAGAGGGAGGGAGGTGAGGTAGTTGGGTCTGCGTTGGAATTTAGAGAGAGGCTGCGTCGTTGGGTCAGAGTTTTGAGGACGACCGACGAGGAATGTGCTTCTTCTGCAAATAGGGTAGGACAGAGAGAGAGAGAGAGGGGGGGGGGGGGGGGAGAGAGAGAGTTTTAAAGCAGAGAGAGAGGTAAACGCGTACGCGAGAATTCACTTCGTGTATTCTTCTCTCCTTCATCTGCAGTAGTTTAATTAGTTTTTTTTTTTTTTAAATTCTTAATTAGTTTTTTTTTTTTAATTTTTAATCAGTTTTTTTTTCTATTTTTCTTTTGCTGTAAACTGAAAGGAAAGTGGACTTTGACTATATTCAGTTTTTAAAATTAATTGTATGAACTTAATTTTAATGGTAACTTATTAATGAATTGAATAATAAAACAATACCTTTCTTCATTTCCTCCCAAAGTATTTTGATTTTATTAAAAAAAAATGACAAATCTATAAAATACTTTTACAAAGAGTTGTGAACAGACTCGTATCAATATTCAGAATCAAACTAATTATAATTACGTATTGTCATCGCATTTATTTGATTCAGACATTATATTTTTACCAATTATCTAAAACGAATGTCTTTATGTTTTCAAAAAAAAGCCTATAATCTTCTTTTGTGTCCAATCGAATTAAGAAACTAGAAAGCAAATAAAGGAATTTCATATTTAAGATTTATTAAAGTATTATTTACAATTATTGTTTTAAAGAGAAAGAAAAGATGAGTATGGTAACTGCGTATACGAATCGGAAGTGTCTGCCGTAATAGCCGGTCCGTATAAATGAGGAAACTCTCAACGGCCGACGCACTTTTTTAATTTAATTTAATTTTGATTGGTTGAATACAAAATTAAAAGATTGTGTTAGGCCACATCGCAACATCAAAATTCCAGTCCAAATGTTTTTAAATTACGACTTGTTCGAATCTGGCCAGCATTTTTATTCTTTTCGAGCTTACTAGAATTTTGGATCATCATTCATGCAAACGACTAAGTAGCAGAACATTATTATTTTAATTTGTGGTTGGGTAACCTTCTAATCCACTTGACTTGATCATTAATCAGATGCTTCTTCTTAGTTTCTATTTCCTTTTGGCATTTTATCCAAAGGAAAAGGATCCATTAGGTGGAAATTTTAGGAATCTTCACATCGCAGTCGTTAATCGTGTATCGTACAGTCAGTTTTCGTCAGATACTATTTGTATTTAATTTAAAATAATAAAAGTCAAATGATTTCTAATCGCATGATACACAATGAACAGTTGAGATGTGTGGATCCCTAAGATCCTCACATAATGGATTCGGAGGGGATCCTTTTCCTTAGCCAAAATGATCATCGGTTGATATAACTCATCACTTTGATATTTGAGATTTGAAATCGATAAAAATAGTATCTAAGTTTATCCACTATCAATCATTTAGTTATTCTGTGAAAATATTTTGTTAAATAAGAACTAAAATTTACTATACTCTTAATTTCGTAAACAATGGGGCCAAAATAATTTTACAAAAATTAAAAGTATTTTTGTCCTTTTAGTATTATTAACAAAGGTATTTAGGGTGCGTTTGGTACGCAGACGGGACGGAACAGGACGAGATGGATGTTGTAAATTTTGAAAAAGACAAGGGGCATTTTTGTCCTAAAATGTTAAAAATTTCTGTCCCACAGACGTGGAACAACACCGTTCCAGGGGGAAGGTGGAACCAAAAATCATCCAAAACTTGTCCCGTGGAACGCCTCGTCCCACTCGTTTTAGGCGTACCAAATGCGGGACGGAACGCCTCGTCCCACCCTTAGGGTGCGTTTGGTACGCGGGATGGGACGAAACAGGGTGGGACGAGGCATTCCGTCCCGCGTTTGGTACGCCTAAAACGAGTGGGACGAGGCGTTCCACGGGACAAGTTTTGGATGATTTTTGGTTCCACCTCCCCCCTGGAACGGGGTTGTTCCACGCCTGTGGGACAGAAATTTTTAACATTTTATGATAAAAATGCCCCTTGTCTTTTTCAAAATTTACAACATCCGTCCCGTCCTGTTCCGTCCCGTCTGCGTACCAAACGCACCCCGCAGACGGGACGGGACGGGACGCAGACGGGACGGGACGGGATGGGACGGGACGGAACGGGACGGGACGGGATGGGACGGGACGGAACGGGACGGGACGGAACAGGACAGGACGGATGTTGTAAATTTTGAAAAAGACAAGGGGCATTGTTGTCCTAAAATGTTAAAAAAATTTGTCCCACAGACGTGGAACAACCCCGTTCCATGGGGGAGAGGTGGAACCAAAAATCATCCAAAACTTGTCTCGTGGAACGCCTCGTTCCACTCGTTTTAGGCGTACCAAACGCGGGACGGAACGCCTCGTCCTGTCCCGTCCTGCGTACCAAACGCACCCTTAAGGAACGACCAAATGATTGACAATAGACAAACTAAAAAACTATTTCTATCAATTTTAAATTTCATAGGCCTAAATGAAGAGTTATGTCAATCTCAACTACTATTTTAACTATAAAAAAAAAACTTGTATATAATATTTGGTATCAATTCAGGAGTTAAATTTATTTGGTAAAACAAAATCTTTGATGAAAATTAGTTGCTTGCTTTAATGATTACATTGATCACTTGAATTAGTGATATGTGTACCTTGCTTCCTTTTTTTAGTTTGAAATTGCTTTAGTGGAATGTATGTACCAAAAATGGAGATATAATTTTGGGAGCTTTAATAAAACACCCCTGGCACTGTTTACTTTTAACGAAAAACCACTTTTTTACCTTTAACTGTCACTATTTATTATACCTTCAAAAAGGACTTTTCATTAAAACTGTCACTATTCAGGGACTTTTCGTTAGTTTTCCTTATAATTTTTTGGTGGGGCACTGTATTGTTGTGTATTTGCACAATGTGTAAATGGTTCTTGTTATTTCTTCAGCTTATCGATCACATATCTCAACCGACACGAAATTCACCCACATAAAAAAGATGTAGTCTTTAATGTAGTCAGTAAACGTAGTATATATGTGTAACAGTACTCATAAATCTTTAATAATAATGTAAGAATGTTGTATTTAAAATCACATTACGTGATGTTTTAGCTTATCACTTGATCACAATAATTACTGTACTAGGCGAATTTCAACTCCGCCACATAAGCAGTTTAAATACGTCTTTAATGTAGCATTACTTAACCTTTTTTTTTAGTCAAATAATAACGTTAGTAAGTTAAATATTAGATTAGATACCAACGGAGTTCGAACTCATTCCGTGGGCGCAATATATTCCATTAATGTAATAAATGACCAATTGCAGCATTACTTAACCTTTAGCTTTAAGTAAAAAGGGTTTATAAAAAGCAAATTGAGAAGAGAGTCCTAACCTTATTATCTGCCCATGGATAAGAGACCAGTTGGCCT
This sequence comes from Crataegus laevigata, assembly GCA_963580275.1. Taxonomy (NCBI): domain Eukaryota; kingdom Viridiplantae; phylum Streptophyta; class Magnoliopsida; order Rosales; family Rosaceae; genus Crataegus; species Crataegus laevigata. The sequence goes on from OY756951.1 coordinate 7,463,870, forward strand.
TCAGCTACCTTTTCAAAACCTTCACTACTAGCTGCTGCTCCTGCTGCAGCTGCATTTGCTTCAACGATCCGAAGGCTCCTGCCTCCGGAACTTGTGATCGATAGCGAAGAACTGCTCGTACTCGCATATCGTCTTGAAGAACAGAGAAGCACTGATTTACTCCACGGCTTTGCACCGCCTGCAAAAATTCCCAGAAATGTCAAAAGCCTTCCCCAAATTCACAAATTTATGCCACTCTGTTTGGAATCCGAGAAAGTGCTGGAAAAATACAAGAAATAATCCAAAACCACGATCTGGGTTCTGATCAGATTACCAAATCACACAACACTTCTTAAGTTCTCGGTGACTCTTGCTCTACTTTTCTTCCCTTTTTCTCTCAACATTTTCTCAGCAACCAAACAGCATAATCCAGACTCCATTAGTTCAAGTCCCAAGAATTTGAAAAACAAATTTGTGCAGCTAATTAAGAAGAGGAGATCAATTAAGAGATAGAAACATACAATTACAACTGACGGGAACAAGAGGAGCTGAAGCAGTCAAAGCAATCTGTGCCATCGAAGAACTTAAAAAAAAAAAAAAAACACCAAACTCCGATAAGTGCTATTTGTTTGGGTGTAAAAAAACTTTAGGAAAACAGATTAATCAAGTCGTTTTAATCTGTTGATTTGAGCAAGTTACTGTGCATCCAAACATGGCCGGCTACCTGCAACTGCGAAGCTGCAACCAGAGTTGTTGGAGTTGAAGCTCTCAGGTGCTAACGTGGCACTGGTGGGGTTTTGACAAGCAAAGTTCAGAGAGCCGAGAAAGGAGTATATTCTGCTTCCGATTTACCATTGGTCTGGATGAAAAGGGAATATCCGTAATAATACCATCCAGTCCAATCCGGATCTTCCGTGTCGCAATTAGTCCAGGTTCACCAATTTGTCTGGATTTTGAAGGAGAAGGATGGTCAATGGCACGTTATCTTGTAAACTAAAACATCACCTAGGTCGACATCATCCTTGCCGTGGGGCTCAAAATATCTTTAAATGGAAAATTTTAAGGTGAAACGATAGTTGTTATGTTTACGATTATCGATTGAGCATATAACTAAGTCATTGTGAGGTTTAGTTCACTCTCTCACCTTCTTAATGTATATAATATTGTTTGTTCAAGAAGAAAAATATGATCGACACACTTTGTCTACTACTAAGGAGTGAAAGTCATCCACAAATAATTTAATCACCATCACATCATTACACACGCAGAGGCATATGCACGCTGGAACCTAAGACCATCTCCAACCGAAGGGTCCAGAGAGCCGAAAATAGCCCAAAACGGTCTCCAACCGATGGCTAGGCCAGAGAGCTTTGGAATCTGGGAAGGCCCCACTGAATCGGAGAGGGCTGGAGGGCTAGAGGGCTGGCCACTTCCAGCCAGCCCCGGGCTAGCTTTTTTTTTTTAAACTGTCGGAATTCTTGTCGGTTATAACCGACAGGAATAATTTAGAAGGCAGTGTTTAAAACTAGCCGTTAGTTTCAAATGTTTTTATTAATTACTATTAGTGTCAGTTATAACCGACACTAATAGTAATTTGAATTACAATAGTGTCGGTTATAACCGACACTAATAATTTGAAATTGAATTCAAAGCAACTAGCCGTTGCATTTAGCCGTTTCATTATTATTTTTTTAATTTAAAGCAACGGTCACTAGCCGTTGGAATTTTTTTTTAAAATTTAAACCTTTTTTTTTCTTCTATAAATATGATGAATCTCTTTCAATTCTTCACTTCATCTACAATATTTCCTTCATATGCAATATTTCTTCAAAATTTTCAATAATTTCCTTCAATATTTTTTCAATAAAAATGGCCTCATCTGCAATGAAAGGTAGGGCTTGGACCCGAAAAGAAGATGAAGCTCTTTGCAGGGCTTATAGATGGGTCTGAGAAGATAGTGTGAGGGGGATTTCTCAAACAAGTGAAGGTGTTTGGACTCGTGTGTCCAAAAAATACTTAGAATTCTATGAAGACACCATTCCACCGAATACCCGAAACCATGAGAGTTGTTCTTCAAGATGGAAGAAACATCTTCATCCAAGTTTGAATAAATGGCATCAAGCACTATTAGCAGCCGCAAATAGACATGAAAGCGGTGCCAATTACTACGACGAAGTTAGTGTTTTCATAATTTATTTTAAATGTTTAATTATATTACATTTAATTTCATGAATTAATTTCCTTTAATTTTTGTAATTATATTTTCTAGGTACGCCAAGCGGAGGAATTGTATATGGAGGGCAACTCAAAACCCTTTCAATTTCACTGTTGTTGGGAAATTTGTAAAAGGTGGGTATTATTTGAAGATCCACCTCAACGTAGAGTAGATCCTATGCCGATGTTGGAAACTACGTCCCCAATTGTAGATACGGATGAATATGAATCTCCTACCATTTAACAAAGAAGGGTAGAAAATTTGTCTCCGGCCGAAGGTTCTTTACCTAGGCCTATGGGACGAAACAAGGCCCGAAGGTTGAAGGAAAAGGACAAGGCAAATGATAATTACGCTGCTCAACTTGAAATAAACGGCCTCATTGCAATTAATGGTGGAGCAAAATGCTCGTGAGACGAAAGAAAAGAAGTGTAGGCATGCACAACAGGCCAAACAAATACAAGAAGAGATGAATGATAAGAATATGGAAAGGAACACTTCGAATTACACTCCAATGAGTAAGGCCTATTTTGATATGAAAAAAAAGGAAATTATGGCTCGGCGGCAGTTGTTTACCTCTGACTATACTCTTACAATGGCGGATGATGAAGATAATGTTGATTATCCATATTAAATTTAAATTGTTGTAGTTTTTAAATTTAAGTTAATGTTGTTTTTAAATTTAATTTGTAGTTTTTAAATTTAAGTTGTTGTTTTTAAATTTAAGTTGTTGTAGTTTTTAAATTAAAATAATAAATTATGTTTGGCCCTCGGTTGGAGACGGAGGCAAATATGGCCATGTACTGTTCATTAAAATATTAATATCTTGGAGAATCTTGAAGGGCCAGAGGGCTAAAACGAGCCCTCTGGCCAGCCATCGATTGGAGATGGTCTAAGTGGTCCTAGGACCACTTAAAGTTCAGAAAATATAAATGTGAACGTCTAACGAGGATCCTCCGAAGGTTTTGAACGGGCCCCTTTGTAGCTTATACCTACTAATTGTTTGATGTAATATATGTTAGGCGTATCTTGACAGATTGTGTGGACAACACTTGACAAATTCTCTCGATGTCACCCATTTAACGAAATGCCTCAGTGAGTCAACTGAATTTTTATTTTTTTGCGCCCTTCGCACTCTTTCTAAAAAACTTGAACTTTTAACACAAACCACCAAAAATTCGAATCCTAGATCTGCCACTAAATGCCAGCATATTTCAAAAGTTTATAATTGAGGAAGAGTCAGATAAAGAGTTGAGATGATGTATTGGGAATGTAGAATTTATGTAGAAACTAGAATTCATCTTTATTTTTTCTTTTCTATCTTTTTAACTTTGGTCTTGACTCATATTTTTTAGGGAACTTTAACGAAAAGCTCTATGTACTGTTCATTTTAACGAAAAACCACAATTTTACACTAAAAAGTCAATCCTGACACTATTTACTTTACCCTTTATTTTGTCATTTTCGTTAAAACAAAGTTTTTAAACGTTTTTCATTAGTTTTCCTTATTTTTTATTGCTCAAGTAAAAATTAGTTTCATCAATTAAGAAAATTAATTAAGTATTAGCATCCGATCTAAAGAAAAGCCTGAAAAGGTTAAGGAAGAGATTGCCATAAATTTCGGCCATGTGAAGGGATAAGAGCTCATGCAAGGACAAAGCAATATTTATATAATTCTAGTGATTTGGAAATAATATTATTATTTCCTACACTTGCACGATCCAAAGTCCAGGTGTACGTGCTGCCAAACTTACGGATATCCTAAGGGATGTGGGGATGTGGTATAGGCATTTTTTTTTTTTTACTTTTTACACAATTTTTTAATTTGTTTAAAAATATTTTATAAAATTTTTGGACTTTCGAATTTGAATATCTTATTTTCACGCAATTTATATTTACAGGGTTCGAATCCTACTAAGAGGTCTACTAGAGATCAGAAATTATTGAAGAAGAAACAAGTGTTTCTTTTGTCCCTTCTAGGCGATCGGAAAATAAAGAAATAGTTAACATATTCAAAATAATTACGTATTTACAAAATGTCGGCTCAATTCATCATATTTCATCATATCCGAGATGTGATATGGTTGCGAAGGATGAATTGGATATGGACAATTCTAATATCATGGGGATGGTCTACATGGTTCATAACTACTTCTCTTTACTACAAGACGCTTACCCAGCCAACATTTAGATCCGGCTTTACCCAAACTTTTTTGGTTCACCTCAACATTCTCCACTTGTCCAATTGTTCCTGACTAGTTTTTGGATATCAAACATTCTTTCTTATTTCTTTTCTCTTAAAATTATAGTACTCTTTCGGATCCATACTTTTCTCAAGGAAAGTATGGAGGTCTAGAAGAAAGTAGTAGTTGTCAAATTGAATGAATTAAAAAAGATATAAGAACGAAAATTAATAAGGAATGCATAAGAATTAAAAAATAATTTGTCGATAGCACACCCCTAATCTCTCCCTGGTCCCTACAACTTCATTAGGATTTTGGAATTCGGGGCTCATCCGCTGAATGTTCGATTATTAGCTTAGACACTTCCAATTGTTTTAAAATATAAAATTAAATAAAATTAAAAGCGTTAATCGTTGCATCTTAAATATCTGTATCGAATCTCTCGTTCCATCGATATTGCTTATACATAATAAAATGCAAGAGATGTATATTTGAATCAATAAATATTGTCACACTATTTGTTGAATAAGTTTTGACGCTGGTGGCCATGTTTGACAAACTAGAAATTTGAATCACTGGAAATTGAGCAGGATTTTGCTGGTAACGAACTAGAAATTTTCAGTTGTGACGGGAATACGTATGGTATATCACGTGTTTTTATATAAGTGGTGGAAAATTTAAATTTTTAAGTTTTTAATCTTTTAATATACATATCTCACTATTTATATAGAGACATATAATATACTATTTCGTGTGGCAGTCACACTGAAAAATCTCTAGTACCAAACTTTGAAATGTCTTGTGCGGGAGGCCATTTGCCATTTGGCGGCCTCATCCTAGTGCACACTTTACTCCAAGAAAAATGGGATTAGATTACCTAATTTATATGGACCTGGTTTAGTCAAACTCGGTTATTAATCCACATTGTTTGTCTACTGACTTCGACCGTAAGTTATGGCCAACGAAATCAACATCAACACATATTTGATTCATTAATTGTTGGGTGTAATTCAACAATCTTCAGTTACTCAGTTTAAACTATTGGATAAAATTCGACAATTATGTGTCTATACTAAGTGCTTATAGGTACTGAAGTCTATTCAAATATGTGTTGTCATTGAGCTTAATCGCAACTTATTAGCATGTCAAAATCGTGATTAGGTGTCACTCAGTATTACGGTCTAAAGGTATTCATTTTCACTTGAAAGTGTAAGATTTTAGGTTCGAATCTTGTAAATAGCGAATTCGATACCAAATTAAGTTGCTCACTGTGTAGCTTAGCTGAACTCTCCCTCCCCTTAATGTAAAATATATCGTTGTACTAAAAAAAAAACCGTGATTAGGTATGAGAGAGTAGTTTGATGGGTTACTTAGGACATGGATCATGAGCTAAAAAGTCAATGCGAAGGCTTAAATCTTACAATTTGGATCATGTGGGTTGTGAATGCGAGACGCAGAGTTCATGCACGTGCGTATCGTATGGTTTAAAACAACTTTTACATCGCACGCCACTTAATTACAAACCAAAGCAAAGCAAATCTACACTTTCGACGTTTCGCATCCACGAGCACCATGTTCACAACAATTGGTTTTTAGCTACAAAACCAAGGCAAATATGACCTCAATAGCAAGTTATATCGCAATACCTTTTGTGCATTTCCTTCAGCATTTCTCGGGCATCGGAGGCGGGCTTTCTTTCGAAGGTTTTTTCATTCCTTTCGAGAAATACACACAAATAGAACCGCACAAATAGTTGATTAAATATCGATTGTCATCACAACAAATTCTTTCCAGGCAATATGAAAGTGACCAGTGAGGCAGATGAGAGAAGAATGCCAATATCTGACAACTCCCACCAGGATTGAAACCGAACGAGTTCCACTCCGGATTTCTGTTTCCTAAGCCTGCATACCAAGAGACCCCCAACATTGAAGAGAGAGAGAGAGAGAGATCAAAACCGTTCAAATTTTGAATCTTTTTGAAGTGGACCAGAGGGATAGAAGATTGAAATTGAGTGGTCCGGATCTACCAAACAACGGGCTCCAAACACAAAGATCCGGAGTGTCAATCCGAGTGAAACAAACAAAACAACTCAAAAAGGGAACATCAAAATTTCAACAAGAGAGACCACGAACGAAGACTAGGTCACAATCAGTGTAGATTAAGTATCATTTGTTCCCTCAGAAAAGGAGTATTAAAACAATGTTCTACCATCCGAACAACAAAACTGACTCGGCTTTAACCAAATACATCTAACTTCGCTTGTAAAAACCATGTGAAAGTAGACCCCTTCAAGCGTCCGTTCTCTATCATCTAGAAGTCCTGAGCAACTGCAAGGAAGAAATGAGCATGAGCTTAGAACCAGGGTAAGAAGAATATACTACAGAAGCAATACGAACTGCAGGCTGATCACATAGTTGCACAAATAGTCATATGAAGATGGATGTAACATGCATCATGACTACAAGACGTTAAAACATGGAGCGAGAAACAAAAAAGCGATATACATATTGCTGCCAATCAAATTTCTTGACATCCTACAAAATTACAAACATGGAGCCTTATGATTAAACACCCCGCGTAATTCTGATTACAAAGCAAAACTTTCTTCGTGGACAGATAAATTTGCAATCCCTATATAAGCTCATATACTGAATTTGTATCTTATAGAGACAAGAAATACATGAGCATAAAAAAATGTCGTGAAACAGGCCCAATGGAAGAAACCCAAAAGATAACTGAATAGTTATACGATGTATCAAATATCAATCAACATTTGGAATGCAAACAATCCAAAAGTTCGGAGTCAACTGAAATAACATACGAAGGGAGTACTCTCGAGGCCATGTAAAAATGAAGGTACCGTAGCCGCAAGTTCATAAATAACCATTAAAACTGTAAACCTATATTGGAATATTTGAAAGGATCCTCAAGATAACAACGCACTCCCTACAGTACACCACACAAGCTCATTGCCCCGAAAACACACGCCTGATTGTCTAACGAAGGTAAAGGACACATGCTGAAGTTGAGTATTGATCCACATTGTAGAAGAAAAATCCACAACAAAAGATCACAACAATAAACGAAAACTTTTGAAGATAAACATCCATGCCATGCGCAAGAAACACATACCCCCTATAAATAACAATGTAGGCAGACAATTAAGCAAAGCAAGCTCAAAAATTGTACCTTAAAAACTTAGATATTGCTGGGGTACATGAACACCCTCACGCGAGAACCCTGCAAAGAAACACGAAAGAGCTCAATAAAATACCGATTGCAACAAAAAGAAAAACCGCAAACAATAATTCTAATACAACACAATACCATGGACTTGGGGGGCAAATTGGAAGTGAACTTAGCACGAACTACGCCGCTGTTACCATGAGGCCGGGAAACCTTGCCCCAAATGCAGCGGTAGTGGCTGCCATTGGTCTTCACCTTGGCCTTGTAGATGTAGGCCAACCGCTTCCCGGCATACCATGCAACCTCCTCTTTGGTGTTCACTCCCTCGATCTGAATCAGAGAGGTGTTCGGGTACTGGTTCGACTTAGACCTAACCCCAAAAAAAAAAAGAGTCAACCCAAAACCCTAGCCTCCATTTAGCTCAAAACACAACAAACAACAACAACAAAGCCTTTTCCCATTAAGTGAGGTCAGCTATATGAATCCTAGAATGCCATTGCGCTCGGTAGAAATCAATTACCTCTTGTATCCGAGGACGGTGCCCCTGACGTACAGTCTGATACGAGAAAAATAAAGTGAGAAAACGATTAGAAATCTGAAAACATGTAATCGGATTAACATTTTCGAAATTAGGGTTTTTGGGGGGAAAGAAATGGATCAGTTTACCTAATTCGCTCTCCTTGGCGTCCCTTCACCATTTTTTGCGATTGGGGGTTTATATGAGTACAGCGAGCAACCACAAACGCCTGCGAAGAAGAAGCACTAAAACCCTAGTTTGGTTGCGGGAGAGGATGACGGTATTTATATAAAAGGGTTTAAGTTTACAGGTGGGCCTTTTCTTGAATTATCAGAAGGCCCAAGTTTGTGTAGGAGTCCGATTCAATGATTTTGGATCCCAAGCCCAACCCAAACTGAAAGCCTTTCCTCTTGTTGCATGAGATTTTGCCTTAATTTTTTCATTTTCTTCCCTTTTTAAAAAAAAAAAATGAGAACAGCTGGTGGCAAAATCACGACATTCTATTTTTTTTAGAGGCTTGAAAGACTCACAGGAGCATTTTAGCCTCCTCATGGTCACCATCATGTGATTCATTAGCGCCAAAAATCGAAACTAAGACTAACCGTATGGAATACGGTCCTGAAATTTGTTCCAACAACTCGACCACCCTTTAGTTCTTGTAAGTGGAAGGTTTTGTATTTTGAATCTCATGTGTAATAAGTTTGAAACGTAATTATAATTGATTGACTAAGCTCAAATCTCCTTATCGTTAAAACTCAAAGTTTTCAAACCTTTTTCATTAATTTTTTTTTATACAAAAATAGAATAAAAAATAAGTTTATCATAATCATATTGCTAAACAAACTAGTGAACTTTGTCAACGTAAAAAATAAAATTTGAAGAACTATTTTAGATTGCTAATAGCAATTTCTTTATCGAGGCCTTTTTATGCATACTATCCTCTTGATTTGTATGTATTCTCCTCTTCAAATAGCAACTTCTTAAATATATTTTATCTATTAATATTTTAAAAATTATTGGATGCTCTACCCAACTTATAAATTAATCACTTAAAACAAACGGTAATTTATACTAATTTTGTTGGTTTGCTTATACAAAATTTTTACAGGCTCGTTTGGATGTACTTTTAAAATGACTGAAAGTCCTCTTCACCAAAAGCGTTTTCAGTCATTTTAAATGCACATCTAAATAATAAATTATATAAATATAGACAAAAAAAAAACAAAACAAAAAAAAACCCATCACAAACACAGTGCCTCCTCCGCCTTATAATTCGCTCCCACTTATACTCAACGCCATTAAAATTATAAAAACAAAAAAAACAGTTAATCAAACATGGCAGTATCTTCCCCCCACTACTTCCCCTTAACCCAATCCCACCTCCCCCTTTCCTTCTTTTTCTTTCTTTACATTACTCTGCATCTCCTCTGTTTTCCCCCTGTTTCTCTCCTCCTCTATGTCGAAATCCACAAGTGATCACAATTCATGCGCCAGGTCGAGGCGGAGGCATTTCGAGGCAACAGAGGGGCAACCGGGTTCCTCCACCAAGTTTGATGACGCCAACATTCATGCCGTGTTCTTCCGCCGCAGGGTGCGAAAGTTGTCCGATTTCTCGAGCGGGCGGTGGTGCAAATGGACTTCAATGGTTTTGATGGGTTTGGCCTTTCTGTCAATGTTGGCCAAGTTTGCCTTGCTGAACACGTTTCCAGAGTTGACGGTGATGGAGAAAATAAGTTTGATTCGACCTTCACTGATCGAAGGGACGACGACGTTGAAACAGAACATGGTCAGATTAGGTGACAGGGTAAATGTGGCTAAAATGCTCATAAGTTCGAGGTCAGTTTGCTATCTTTTACTGCATTTTATTTTAAACTGTTGCAGAAATTGTGATCCCATCTTTTATTTGATTTCTGCTAGTCAGACCCTTGATATTTGGACGCCATCAGAGAGTTATAACTACTACCAATGCATAAACCGAGCGAAGAAGGAGTTTCGTACGTCCCGAAAGCTTTCTTCCCCAACAAGTAAGCTTTTGCGATCCATCAGTGAAACATTTTAGATAAATTGCAAGTTTCATTTCTTGCAGTGAATGAAACAGCCACAAATGGCTACATCCTTGTTCGTTCCAATGGCGGATTGAATCAAATGAAGCTCGGGGTACACACTAATAATCGAGCTAAGCTTTTGTGTTTTCGGATTTTCCAATTCGGTATATGTTTCTTTTTCTTATTGCTTCTTATGAACAAATTGGAATTGCAGATAAGTGACATGGTTGCCATAGCAAAACTTATGAATGCCACTCTTGTTCTACCTTCTTTAGATCACAGATCCTTTTGGACTGACCCAAGGTTAGCGTCGAATTAACTTACTAACTGATTACTGTATGTTTATAATTAGATTAGGTTATGTAATTAAGTTTTTTTGTTTTTTCCTTCTCAGTGACTTTAAAGACATTTTCAATTGGAAGAACTTCATGGAAGTTTTGAGAGATGATATCATGATCGTAGAGTCTCTCCCGCCGGAGTTTGCAAACATGAAACCCCGCCATAAGGCTCCAGTTTCTTGGTCAGGGGTATGATCAACGTTGTCAGTACCATTTTCGGCAAAACCACTGAGGTTTGATTGCTCGAATCTAACAATGTCAAACAATTTGTGTTTTGTGACCAGCCCGGTTACTATAAACAGCAGATGGTGACATTATTGAAGAAGCACAAGGTTGTCAAATTTACCTTCACAGATTCCAGACTTGCTAATAATGTTGATAACTCAATCCAGAGACTCCGTTGCCGCGCCTTTTATAAGGCACTGCGCTTTGCAGTTGAAATCGAAGAGCTTGCAATGAATTTGATCTACAGATTAAAGAACAATGGTGGCAAATACATTGCTCTCCATCTAAGGTTTGCCTAATTAATTAAAAAAATGGGATATTTAACATATTCTTGCTGTCCAAGTAATGTTTCTAACAAGTGATCAGAATGTTACAAACGCAGATATGAAAAGGACATGCTTTCTTTCACAGGCTGTAGTCACAATCTCACTAGAGAAGAAGATTTAGAACTCGAAATGATAAGGGAGAAGACGCCACATTGGAAGCACAAAAAGATCAACGGTACGGTGCAGAGACACCAAGGGCAATGCCCCATGACCCCAAGAGAGATTGCTGTTTTCCTTGAGGCAATAGGGTTTCCTTCGGATACAAAAATTTACATAGCTGCAGGTGAAGTCTATGGGCAAGACGGGCTAACACCACTGCAAGCCAAGTATCCAAATATATTTTTCCACTCAAATTTAGCATCAGAAGAGGAGTTGCAACCTTACAAGGATAAGCTCAATCAGCTTGCCGCATTAGATTATATTATAGCAGTTGAGAGTGATGTTTTCATCTACTCCTATGATGGAAACATGGCCAAAGCAGTCAAAGGCCACAGAAGATTTGAAGGGTTTAGGAAAACAATCAGCCCCGACAAGTAAGCACGATTCTTTCCCAATTAATTTCAGCTCAATCTTCACTCGCACTCTATCTAACGAGAAAAACTTACCTGTCACGTGTTGCATAACCCGCTCTCAATATCTCTCTCGTAATAGGGTGATGTGGCTAGAGACAGAGGGGTAAGTAACATGTTTCATTGGGAGTTTCGTATCTGACACACTCGATGTTACTTGCCTTGCAGACAAAGATTTGTTAGATTGATTGATAAGTTAGACAAGGGTGTGATAACTTGGAAAACATTCTCGTCCCGAGTTAAGAGGTTACACAAAAATCGGATGGGAGCACCATATCCAAGAGTGCCCAGAATTTTGCCTAGACTGGAGGAGAACTTTTATGCGAATCCATATCCAGGTTGCATTTGTGAAAGGTCCAATGAGCCAGCTTCATCACCAGCAGGGAGATATTCATCCAAATGACATTTTCCTTTATATTATGTACATACAAAGTGTATCATATATGAAGACAATTGAAAATTAGATTTAGCATGTTTTTCTTTTGTATAAATACGACCCTTTCGCGGTTCTGAATATAGATCCAGGACAACAATTTTCACACTCTCGTATTTTTCGTATGTAGTTTTACTCTTTTCTATCGTTTGATTTTCATTTTATTTAGTCAATCACAAAAATAAGTGAGAGAATTGCAATATAAGAAACGAGATTTTAAATTGCCAACATAATGTAGATTGTCAGGGATTCAAAGTGGCTTAATTCAGATCTATTGCCATCCTAAAATTTTAACTTTGACAATTATTACAAGGCCCACTATGACCAGACCCAAATGAGGTGATCCAGCAAGAAAGCATGAAAAAAAAACAAAAACATAAGGGCACGTTATACTTTGTTCCTCGAGTTTTCGTTGTTGGAAGCCTTTGGCTTTAGCATTTTCCACCTCCAAGTCTCTCCCTCTCCTGAGATCAGGTCCTCGCATTCAGGTTAGTAACAAGGGTTTTCAATTTTCTTCCTTAATCTCTGAAATTATTACTTGGATTTGTATCAATTTCTGAATCACATTCATAATTTGCGAGCTAGATCTTCCTACTTTTCGTGTTTGCCATAGCTGGGTTATTCTTGTAATTACTTGTGCCATTGAAGCTTGGTGGGTTCAAAGTTATGACTTTAAGCTTCAATCTGACATGGGCTTTATTGGGTTTTTGAGGTTTTACCGCACTGCTTGAGGGGATTCGATTTTTTCTGGGTGGCTAGGTTTTGCACCCCTTTTTTGGGTTTGGTATTTAGGGTTGTTTAAAAGTGAGGTAATTGAGTCGTAATCTCTCTTAGTTACTGTTGTTTCTGTGGCAGAATGCTGCAAGTCTTCATTTTTCTGGAGCTTAAAATAGTTTGCTCTTTTAAACAATCAGAATAGTATAACTGATTGATCTAAGGGGTCGATAATGATCAGCCTTGCGTCGTTGCGTTAATCATGACGACATCTTCCTAAAATACAGAGGGCAGAGTTCGTGTCAATCTACTATTTTAGATTCATTGTAAAAAGTTTTAGATACTTCCCAAAATTATGTTTACGGAAGTGAGAAAGCACACAACGAGTGCTTTGCTGGTGCATGATGCGACATGGTCCAGATCTACTTCGATTTTGTAAGATACGAGGGATTTTCTCCTAAAAATAGGTGCACTCTCATTTACGTATTAGATTGAACAGGGGGTGGGGAATGGAGATTAATGCCTAAAAATCAAAGTCATACGTCGTTGTATGAGACAAACGCTTCATTTTTCAGGTAAATGGGTCTGGGTACACTACTTGAAGGCTTTCTGCTTCTTGCAAATGCACTGGCGATTTTAAATGAAGACCGCTTCCTTGCGCCTAGGGGATGGAGCCTCTCAGAATTCTCAGGGGGCAAGACAAAATCAGTCAAGGGACAGATTATAGGTCTCATCTACGCCACACAATACTTGAGAGTTCCTCTTGTGCTACTCAATACTGTCTGCATCGTTCTAAAATTGATATCTGGATGATTCCAAGTGAGGTAATATATATATATCTATGTCTAAGTAAAGAGTGTATGATATTATCCAAACAAACTTAGTCTTGAACTTCTGCTCAGGTGAGGCTTGTTAACAACTCTGGTTATGTTTATATTCTAGCATTCTTATCCCCACAGCCCCGAGCCAATAGATCCTGGTTTGCTGGAGTCGTATGCATTTGACGATTCAATAGGGTTTTGTTAACTTATGAATATGCCATAATGTGGCTTCACTCGACATTAATAAATCCGACAGAGCAAGAGAAGATTTGGTTAACTAGAAAAGTATGCATTTTTCCAATGTCACGACGTGAACCTAGCTTATTTCTTTCTGTGCTTGGTGAAAACTGATAATGTCACGATTTTATCCATATCGAAACTTGATTGCGTTTTTCTTTCTGAACGGATGCAGGTTATTTGTTCAGAAGATTCGTCGAACTGATATTAGGAATCGGCCAAAATGGATCTCTCGTTTCTCGGAAGGCTGAAGCATTAGGATGATGGATATTGTTTGAATGTTGTATTTTTGAAGTAGTTCTTGTTTCTCATTGTTCAGAAGCTATTTGACTTTAGATATCAGTTTTACGGTGTAATTTCCTCCAAGGTGTTAACTTTTCCAACATTTTAACGCCAAATTCGGCCCCCGTAATTGTTTTTGTTACATTTTCGTCCTTGTAGTTTCGTTTCATTTCAAATTTAGTCGAATGTATCCGCTAATTGATTTTTATTCGTTAACTATGCTATAAAATGCTTAATCCTTGAAGAACAAAAGACATAACTAAATGCCAATAGCAAATTAAATACAATTGTGGGATCGAATGGCAACTAAATGCCAATAGCAAATTAAATACAATTGTGGGATCTAATGGCCAAAAAAAAAAGAGGCGTTTGGGGGGGGGGGGGGGGGGGGAGGAAGAAAATTACTCATAGATCAGCAAATACATGGTAAGTTTTGGAATCTACGGCTATGAGCCTCAAGGCCGAAATCAAAGCTGCAACAGCCAAAAGGCCGAAGAAACCAACATTCAGCCAATGCCAGCACTTCTGCGCAGAAGTCAGCTTCTCCTTCTTTGCCACCAAATACATGTGGTTTGCAAGAATAAATGTGAGGGGGAATGTGCTTATGGCTCCTGTTAGGCTCATGAAATCTCCGAGGAACGGCAGCAGAGCCGCAACCAGCGTGTTAATCGCCAAGTAGCCGCCTCGAACGGTGATTCTGAATGTCAAGTTTTGAATTTTCAGTGGACTTCCTTTGATGCCGAACTTTGTATCCAGATATTCGTACATTGGACTTGCAAATATCTGCAAGCAGCGGTAAAAAAAAGCTTGTTGGGTTAGTGCATTTTCGGAAAGTGAAAGAGGGGGGGTCAGAAGGAAGAAGGTTTACATGCAGGGCAATGACTGTTTGCAGGAAGGCAGCAAAATTGGCCATCGCCTTCACCCAGACCGGTCCGTTGACGCTGTTGAGCAGATAAGATGATGTGTTATTTCCATATGCCCAATACCCTATAAAACAGACGGCATACAACGGCACAACACCGGCGGTGAACTGAAAGTACAGAGCTTTCATCATGTTGTCAACCACTGGCTTCCTCACTGTAGCCTGTCACATAATCACAGCCAAAACAAAATTCAGTGCGGAAAGCCTTCCATAGACAGGCGATTGTTGTTTTTGCAAGATTTCTCATTACTCGTGTCAGCGTTCTTGCGAAAAACTTGAAAGATTGAAGCTTTTGATACCTGTATCTCTGGTAGCATTCCCGTGTTGAATGCAAAAACAAGGCTAGCAGCCGCTCCGATTGTAGTAAATATTCTGCTTGTCGATGTCCCTGGGATGTCATAATCCCTGGCCGGTGCTTTAAGTCCTAGAACAACATAGCTGTTGTTAATGAAAATCCAACAGTACAAAGTTCATCATTTAAAGCAAGAAAATGGCATGTGCATCATCCAAATCGACCTCAAAGCGTGAAACATCCAGAAAATTTCTACACTTGTTCAAGTAGTATGGAAGAAAGAACGTGAGATAATCCTTACCATCTTTAAGTGACAGGACGATTGCTATAACAATATACATTAAGCTGAAGACTGTTGAAAACCCCAGCCAAATCCTCAGAGCTGACAAGTGCGGTATACTTATGGCAAATACAGCGCACACAAAGCCGGAAATGGCAATAAAATGTGGTAGCTTCATGGTATGGTCCTCCCTAAACAGAACATACGCAGCCTGCACGCGAAATGAACGACTACAAGTTTAAGGAAAATAAGACATTAACCTGTTCATATATGCACATAGTATGATCCGATCGGAGTTAATATGCAATGTGCTCTCACCTTGAGTGCCTGACCAGCCAAGATGATAAAACCAGTGTTAATCATGAAGAGATTGACATATTGCAATCCCCATGTCAGAGAGTAAGCTTTCTTGCCTGCAATGAAATAGCCCCATCAAGGAACGATACAGCCAGGAAAGAAGAAATCGAAAAGGTAAATTCACAAAACGAATCAGATCAATTTTTCGCTTTTGCTATCCTTTTCGCTCGTACCATATATAAATCCAGCAAGGTCTCTGTATCTGATGTGCCTAACCCCTCCATACTCATGAAGCTTGGCAATGAGAGCATTTGCATAGAGTGATATTGCAGTGGCTAGAATTAAACCGATCACACCGCCGGTCCAACCAAGAGGAATCATGACATTTCCGGAGTACCCCAGAACATACGCACTGTTGATACCGGTGGTGAGGACGAATCCCACTTGAAACCATGAATCTGTGGAAACCGAAGAGGTAACATGAGCTCACAACGAGAGCAATTTCAGTACCAATATCACAATTCACAAAGCTATTCGAAACCGTTCAGAATTACTTCATTACAAATGTGCACTAAATTCCCAAGAACCACAAACCGAAAAACTATAAATTCATGAACTGCAATCCGGAATCCAAAAACTGAAACTTTTTAGGAACCATATGAACAAAATTAGAAGAAAAAACGATTCATTTCCTCAACCAAATGAAAAATTCATTCAAACTTGCAGAAAAAAAAAACCAGAAAAAACCAAACCCAGATGAATAAATAACATTTTCCTTCCGGGTTTCGGAAAATGATTGGAAAAACAGTAATTTTCTTCATCCAATTATTGAATTGTGATACCAGAACAATCAAACATGCAGAAAAAAACAAACCCAGATAACAAAAACATATAAAAAATAATATGAAACAATTAATATTTAAGAAAAATGAAAATTTCAGAACCTGTGCTAATCTGATGAGCGGTTTCTGGGATTTCGGTACTTTCTTCATCATGAACCTTTCTAGAACCGGAATGAGCTTCACTGGTAGAATCCATAGTCGACTCTCGACGATGTCCTTGCCCCGCCAGGAGCCACTCGGTGACGGTTATCTGCTCTTCCCAGTCGTCCTCCGCCTCCTGCTCTGCTTCCGAGATATCAGTAACAGCCAGCGTATCCCTACTCTTCCCTTCCTCCTTTTTATAGGCCCCAGCTGAATTCAAGCGTACAATTCCACTTCAACCAGCAAAAGGTAGCGCCCAATTAGATAATTAATTAAATTCGAAATCTTTTCAACGAATTATTCTTTTCGAAAATTTAATTAAATTCGAAATATACTTTTTTTTTTGTGTGTGTAATTTCGCTTTCTTTATCTCCCTCCGGATTTCCTCGCCGCTCGTATCGGTTTGGCTCGCTGCTTTGTTGGAGGCGCGTCAGATGCGTTGAGCATCCCAAAGGTATCTTGTAAATTGTCGACGCGTGGGGTTTCGCTAGATTTCGTTCCCCACCCGCTTTCTCCCTGGGAGTGTGTGACCGTTTTGACCATTTATAGTTGCGCGCAGAGTGTCATTCTGGTTTTCCTCCGTTTTGGGATCGCGCGCATGAGAAAGTGCCACGACAGTCGTGGACTTTTGGAGCCATTCGATTTCGTTGAAGTGTTGTTGTGTGCAAAATTAAGACGAGATTAATTTTTATGAAACACGTTTATTGTTTGACTTTCTGTTCTTGTAATGTCATATTGAGCAAAATATATATTATATTATTGGATTAATTAATCATTAATACGCTATACTGATTAGAAATTTGTTCGATATAAGTTATTCTTCAACAATGAAGAGATAGCTTATTAATAAAACTGACATATATGATGGGGAATGTAAGCCTTGATCTAGTTTTATACTCGGAGGAGACTTATGATCAGTTGGTCTAGTAGTGTTCAATGTATAGTTTGAGTGATGTCGCATGTCCAATAGATACTTGTCATGTGTTCAAAAAGTACACTATCATTTCAATAAGTGTTTGTCACTCAATGCCTTTGTTAGAAGAGAGTTTATCTTAGAAGAGATTTTAAATCACAACATTATAGCTACTTATCATTCTAAAGCATTGCCAATTACCACGGTATGGTGGTTTGTGACGAATTTCAAACATCTATTTCACATTGTATGTCCTGAATTAGATTTCTGACAATTGTGAATCACACAATAATAGTCAAAAGAAGGATGAAATGTCTTTCCGAGTCTTCTTGAATCCCAAAGCTAGATTGTCGTAGCAAAGGCAACAACCCATCCCTTTAGAAAAAAAATTATTGTAAAGCATCGGCATTTACCTTTATTAGTTTAGTCCAAATAATTTGAGGAATCTCTCTAAGATTTTAATTTCTTTTTTCCTAATATATCTTGAATTGACGGCCACCAACCCAACCATCTTTTTTGAAATGTTGACAAGTTTAATACGATATTTCAACTTGTTCACAATGAAATGATTGGAAATCGTTTTCATTCAACTGTTTAGGTGTGGAAGTCGGCATATGTTTTCAAACATTAGAAGAGAAATACTAAGGAGATTTTTTAAAGTATGACTCTTTATAGGTTCTTTGTTATTTTATATTTTTAGTATAATATTAGTATTAATATTATAAAATATTATGTAAAAAATATGAGGTGGTAAAGATTTCCTAAAAAGTCTTATTTTGCAATAATCTCTTAAGCATTTCCCACATTAAAAGTTTTGAAGTGTCGTAACTAAAGAATCTTCTAACATTATCGAAAGACTAAAAAGCGTTTGAAATGAAGAGACGTATACGAAAATAACAACCATTCCTCTTCATGCACTTTAAAAAGAAAAATTCCCAACCTTAGAGTTTTATAAATTAAAGTAGAAGTAAAGGAAAAAAATAAAAAAAAAGTATGAAATGAGGTAACGCGAGTATGCAACTTACTATTCTAACCACATTTCTGTAGAACTCACTTGGAAGTGGATTGAAAGCGCTCTTGTTGAAATTAATTTTGGATTCAAAAAATATTTTTAAGTGTTTTTTACAAGAAGCAACATATATAGATGTTGATCAAATAAATTGAAGAAGATCAATGATAAAAAATTAACAAGTGTGAATGGCAGGTAAAAATATATGTGAAGAACAATATCTACTATGAATTTATCCATTTTTGTGACGACCTGTCCCAATTATATATATATATATATATATATATATATATATATATATATATATATATATATTATCCATGAGTGTGTAAAATGACGATTATGCACTCGTTGGCTGAGTGATGTGGATGTACATATACAGTTTTAAATTATTAATTATGCTATCGTAATTAAATCGTACTCGACATCGTGAGTGACTTGGTGCGAGTTAGACCCAAATCGGTGTCGTAACGAAAATGTTACGAACAACTAAGTGCGTAAACCAACTAGATATTTTGGGCTTTTATTTCTAACTACATTAGTTCATAACCACCCTAAACCAACTAGATATTTTGGGCTTTTATTTCTTTTGGACCAATTGAAATACCTCTCTCTCTTCTGCCCAATCGGACTACACATTCTCTCTCTCTCTCTCTCTCTCCCTTCATCTTTCTCGATTTTTCCTTCTTCTTCCTCGAACCTGTGAGACACCCATACACCAACACATTAAAACCCTCATAGATGAGAGTAACTCAGGAAGTCAGAAGCTCTGACGAGGAGCAAATTTTCTCCGATGTGATCCCGGCGAGAATACGAGGTTAGGACCTGGAAAAAAAGTCCCCACGCAACTTCCCCAGAACCCTAGAGTATGTTGGAGGTCGAGTTGACGTCAAAACAAGTGGTTTCGAGGAACCTCAGTTTTGGCCCGATTTTTCAAGGAATTTTTAGGCTCTTTTCCATTTGATTTTGGACTCTAAAGAGGTACAAACTTGTTCTACTCTTCAAGACCTTCAAATCCATATAAATTTCGTGGATTTTGGTTAAGAAATGAGGTGGATATTGAGATTTGAAAATTTTCCAGAATCCAGAGAGATTTTTCCAGTTTCCGGTGAACCAGACGATAGCGCTGGCCACGGCGGATGACAAGGCAACCAAAGAAGACAAGGTATATTCCGTTAACTTTAACGAAATATTATAACGGCGTTAGGTAACGCCGTTACCATTTAACTAAATATTCCGTCGATTGTAACGGAATATTCCTAGTGTCTGTTAGGGCTTCCGTCCGGTGTGCCGTACACGTGTTTGTGCGTGCCTTGGCCGACGCGTGGCGGCGCGTCCGATGTCCAAAAAAAATTCTGAAAATTTGTGTGGGTTCGTATCGTTGAGTAGATCATGTTCGTATATTCAAACCTTCCATTTGGGCAAATTATGAGAAGTTATTCCTAGATTTTGTATATGTGCTATCTAATTAACGAAAAATAGTTATATCGCATATAAGTGAGACGTACCCATAAGACGAGCGTGGACAAGCGAGGCTAGGGGCTATGATCCTTCTACTTATTAGTGAGTGAGCATTTGTTATATATATATATGCTTTTCGGTTTCCAGAAATATTTTTAAATTGAATTATGCTTTGCATGCCATGTCTCAAATGAGTTATATCGTAAATGTTGCATTGTTATAATTTGTGATTTATATTAATTGATGCTGCGGAGGCACATGTAAGTTCAGGTGAGTTATTATGTGATTGAAATGGTTGCATTATATTGTTGTGCATAAATGCATTTAGAGCTCATCATTGATGCACCCTGGTGTTAGTGCTCCCGCCCTGGGCTACGGCATAGTTCTTCACGTGATGTTCACCTCCCGCACCGCACGCTCACCTTCAATCCAAGTTTGGTGCCAGCCTTATCGTACAGGTCATATTAGGTGACTCTGACTCGTCGTAGGTGACCCGCGATTTATCGCACAGCCTTCACGTGATCATAGCACTTGAGTGTATATATTTACACCCAACCCTATTGTATAGGTCACACTAGGTGACTCTAACTCGTGCGCTAGCATAACTGATGAGCTGTAGGTCCAGTCGTATAGGTCACGTTAGGTGACTCCGACTAGCATGCTAGTTTAGATTGATTTCACACTTTTCTTACATTTATTATTGTTGAAAAGTTTGTGACGTGGCATGCTTCTGTTTTCACTTGCTTTGCGCATTGATTTACATACTTACATAATATTATTTTCTGGAAATTATACGGGTTTTACAGAGAGGTGTTATTATGTTTAGAAAAGATAAATGTGTTTTCTAAAGCTTTGTTTTTGCCTACTCACCCTTCTGTTTTGCGCCCCTCCAGGTCTTAGGTAACTGTACTTCTTTGTGGCTCACGAGGACTGTCCATTGGTTTTGACATTCCAGTAAATAATGTAGGAATCGGTTTGTATATTAGTACTTAGTTAGTTCGACTGCACTTTTGAATTACCTATGCTTTGAATACTTGTATATTGGGTTGTGATCACTTTCACACACTTACATATTATCTTTAATTTAAATAAATTTAGTTTTGGTTTTCATTGGTTCACATTTTACTTAATTATTATCACTTCTGTTGTGCACATGGCTACGCCACTCTCACGTGATGGCCAACACGTCTCGACTCCAGTCGAGGTGTGTCAATTTTTTCTCTCCACTTTGTTGGATAAAGTTTACACTTTATATTCACTATGATTAATGATATTCCACAAAAGAAAAAGAATGAGAAAGTTATGCCACTTGGGGAATTTGTGTAATATTCATATGGTTAATGATATATTCCACAAATTAAAAAATATATTTATTATAATTAAATTATATGCAAATGTATCATTTTAAATATTTTTTAGTAGAACAATATCGTTAATAAATTAGATGATTAGCTATTAAAAAGGAAGAATATCAGAAAATTTTGAAACTGCACAAAATTGCAGAAACATAATCTTTTATTTGCTACATCAATACTAATCATTTGGTGAGCATAAAAAAAGGACTATATAATCATGACCATGTATAATGATTGCATGACTACAATCATTCAATCAATCACAAAGCATGATTACTGGAGGATTATTTTTTAGAGTATGATTCACTCCCTTTCTATACTCATTCCCCTGTTTTCTCTCTTTTTCACAGATTATTTTTTGTCTTCTTATGACTATTAAAAATTAACACTAAATGTTGATGTGGCTTAATCGTAATCGTTCAAATAGAAAGAAAGAAAATTGAAGGGGGATTAGAAGGGAAGATAATCCTACTCCTTATTTTTTTTTTCCTCTTATTACTCTGCCTCATCATCCCCTTCTTTTAATTTAAATCATTCAAAATGAATCTAATGATTTGGAGTTGTGCCACATATTTAGCGAGACTTATTTATATTTAATTACTTTTGTTCAAACACAAATGAATCAGCAAACCATGCACACCAAAGGGAGTGTACTCAATTGAGATTTTGAGGGATTTTAATTCTTTTAATGAATCTAGAGGTATTCAATCAAGAATTTAAGTAATTATCTAACATTCAATGTGTATTCAATCAGGATTTTAAGTAGTTTATTAAAATCCTTAGAAATCTGAGTGTATTCAATTAAAATTTTAAAGAAGCTTATAACATTATAAGTGTATTCAATTAGAATTTGATTTTAAAGAATTTGAAAAAGTTAAGGAATTAGAGGGAATTGAAGAGATTTTGTAGTGTATTTTAAGTATCCACAAATCTCATCTCTCCCTAAGAGATTTTGAGAGAATTGAATCAAAATTTTATATGGAATCTCTACAAATTAATTAGACTCCATAAAAATCCATAGATTCATACATCCAAAATTTTCAACCAAATGCTTGAACCTCTTCAACACCAACGGAGAGAAGATGGCCAACCACGGCTGGCGTGTGGGAGAGGAGAAGGGTAACTAGTGATGTTAACTGGGGTGGAGAAGAGTTACGAGGAGAGAATTCAAGTCCAAAATTAATAGTGGTATTTTCTTTCTTAATAACAATCTCCTTTTTGACTGAAAATTACAGATCAACAATCATGGATTCTCAGAAGTTGCAAAACATTGGACAATGGAAGGTAAACAGAAGAGGGGTCGCGCTCAGAATCCCACTACGACAGTTGCTTAACGTAAAGAAGAAAATAATAGGCATCGAGCTTTATGTGTTTTCCACTAAAATTTGGATGCTTTGAGGTGAGGCTGCTTTCATTTTCCAATTGTTTAAGGTTTTGGTGATTGATAAAGTGATTCCATTGTTTTCAAAGGCTCTGGTTTTTGGGGTTTTGGCCTTGTAAAGTATTAGAAATGATGATGTATGTTCCTCTAAAGCTTTCGAAACTTTATGTTATTCGTATCAATTATTAAGTGCACTTAGTAGTAAATTCGATAATGCTTATATAGGGGGCACTTTTGCTCATTTTTATTAAAAGGATGATAATTTTTTTATATTAAGAATTTAAGTGTTTTACGTAAAGGACTTGTAGGTGATTCTCCCAAAAAAAAAAAAGATTCTAAAAAGTGCTAAGAGCTAGTCAGGCATTGAGCAAGGCCTAGGGTCTTAGCGGTTTTTATTATTTTTATTATTTTAATTTTTTTTAATTTCAATTAAATTTATTATATAACAATACAAATATATAAATTAGTGACTACAATTGATTGAATACATAAAATGAAATATGAATTGAGAATTATTTTATAAGAAACCGCCTAGAGCTGCCTAGATCGCCTAAAGCTGCCTAGACTGCCTAGGCGGACGCCTAATTGCCACCTAGAGGCTTCACCGATTTTCTAAACTCCCCTAATCGAGATGCCCGGCCTCTGCCTAAACCGCTTTTTTGAATAGTGCAATAAAGTACCAAAATGTGCTTTGAACGCCTTTTTAGTTATGGGAAAATTTAGCAAAACTTCTTGAATTGTAGACCATGTTCTAGTTCACCTCTGGTTATGAAACCTCCGAAAACTTTTAATTTGTGCCAATATATTTCTAATTGTTAGTTTTTATTCCGTTCTTCCGAATTTGCGGCACATGCAAGTTACGCTTCATGTTAAACTTTTCTTAAATATGAAAATTCAAAGTATTTACTAATTTTCCTTGTGAATGTAGCATTTTATTGACTTATATGCCACTAAAAGTTGATCATGTGCATTACACAATAATTAAATTAATAAAATTGTGACGAAATTGATGGTCAGGAGATTACT
Organism: Crataegus laevigata; assembly: GCA_963580275.1. NCBI lineage: Eukaryota > Viridiplantae > Streptophyta > Magnoliopsida > Rosales > Rosaceae > Crataegus > Crataegus laevigata. Next base: position 7,487,859 of record OY756951.1, read on the forward strand.
AAAAAGTTTCTGTAAAAAGCACAATTTGTTTTTTTTTGTTTTTTTAGTACATCGATGTTTTTACACTAAGGGATGAGAAGTTAGGCTAAGCCACACAAGATTCAAACACCTCTCACTTCTAAGTAAAGAGAAATATCATTAGATCGTAGTACTGAGTGGCTGTAAAAAACACAATTAGAAACCTATTGATTGTCTAAAATCTGTTTTACAGAGTTACACTATCCATACCAATTTGTATGCGAGGAAAAGGAATATAAAAGTTATAAACTGGTTTGAACCACCGCTTTTCCAGCCCATTGGACAAGCTTACAAGTCATACATCAAAATCCATGATTAACAACATTGTTTTAAAGATAACTCAAACTCCTAATACAATTTGGCCATGGTTTTACTAGAAAGAGATTCCGAATGTCTTCTTCCCCGACAACGAGTCGTCGACAAACAACAGCTAAGGCCTTCCAGAGTAGATCGAAAAAAAGATTTAGGATTTAGGGAAACTAAATTTCACTTTTTCATGTGGTGATTTTCAAATGAGCCACAAGTTTTCAATTGTCTCAGTTTGCTCCCCGTTTTGAAATTGTAGCAATTTACACCTTTTGTCTAATGAATTATTTGAATTTTCGTTCAATTGATGACGTGGTGAGCATTGAAACCTGTAAATGGGTTGATACGTAAGCCACATTTACACCCCATTATCTAAAAAACTCATCAATCTAATGAATAAATAGACATAAAAGGTGTAATACACTTTAAGAACAGCAAACTTTTCATACTTGCTAAATTGCACAAAATGGAGCTACATGATGAATGAACAAAACAGATCCACACATACACACGACATATGTGATCATCAGACCTAATTGCATTAGAATTTGCCATCAGAATTCACACCAGAACTACAGCATTCATCACATTTGTTCGGGTTAGAAATTACAATCAACATTTCCGACATAGAATCACAGCAAAAAAGGCCACATCTGTTAAGGTTTTTACGCTCTACTTCTTAACACCATCGGCATCTTTCTCTACAACTACTTTGATCTTCACATACCTGAGATCCACAGCCGTTACAGGAAACACAGCCGGGTACACCAAAACAACAGAATTCATCACATTTTCGTGTTAGAGATTACAAACAACATTTGCAACATACATTCACAGGAAAAAAAGGCCACGCCCTTGAAGACTTTACGCTCTACTTCTTAACACCATCGGCATCTTTCTCTACCACTACATCGATCTTCTCGTACCTAAAATCCACAGGTTTTGGAGAAAACTCAGCAGAGAACTCCGTGTGCCTACTGATGATAATAGCCCACATAAACAGCACCACAAAAGCCACCAATGCTCCGCACCCAGTCGCGAAGATCATCCCGGCAAGAACTGTCAATGGGCAAACCCCCCGCTTATGCACGCTCAAACTCTCACCATGTCCATCCAAATACCCCCTCGGATTCACCGGCAGAGAATGCATTGACTTGGGAACATTTCTAAGCCTAAAATTCCATGAATACACACTGCTAATCTGTGACGAATTTCCATTGGAATTTGAGGAGCTAATACCTACATACACATCCTCACCTCTCCACATTCCCGACATATCTATCCCATATGCCATAATCGGAGTATAAGGCCTCGATTCGTCCATTTTGCCTAGCCTAATCTCCAATCGTTTCGAACTAGCATCGTAATCGATCCAGCATTTCAACTTTTCTCCACTATTAAGCACCAAATTCAATTCAGAAACATTACCAACAGCTAGAGATACAAAGCTACCAACATCTACCCCGATGTGATTAGCATTCAAATCATTCATATCTCCATTCATGTCAGTATCAAATTCAATACCCAGAAATCGATCCTCACCTTTAATCCCAAACGGGCCCTTACCCGATAATCTGGACCCCAAATCTCCGGGAGCAAAGACGAGAAAAAGGCCGTCGCCGCCGTCGGGCGTCATCGAGAATGCGAACTCGGTTGAAAACGACGTCGGGTTGCTGAGATTCCCATCAAGAAATTTAAAGGGTTTACTGCGGAGGAGAAGACCGGAGCTTGAGACCGACGGCCGCGTAAGGTTGACATAGGATCCACCTCCTGCTAGCGCGGCGTCGCCGAGGAGGGCAATTTCGGAATCGAAGTTGGGATTGCTGCTGTTGTTTAGAGGTTTGGGCCCGGAAGAAGAAATGGGTTCTGCAGTTAGGGTTAGGGTTAGGAAATAGAAGGAGGAGAGGAGGAAAATGAAGGGGAAATTGCAGCGGGAAATGGTGAAGTTCGCCATCGTTGTTTGCAGAAACCCGAGTCGTCTTCGTGCACTTCCCGAATCACAGCGATTCAACGATTTTCTATTTATCCGATCCGAAAAACGGATTTTCTATTTTTTTCTTTTTGGTAAAGCAGTTTTGCATTTTTCTGTCCCAAAAATCTCGCAACATATATAGGCTCAACGACGTCGTGTTGCCTTCACAGCGACACCCTGATTTAGGAAGCAGTTGACGACGTTAGTCCAGAGTCAAAACCTGGTATTTGTTTGGTCAACTTTTTGGTGATAACATTTTGGACAAACTACATTTTACACTTTTAATGTTCTTTTTTATAAAACGATAGATTTTGTTAGATTAGTAATCGATAGAGTTTAAACTCACACCGTGATGCAATGACTCAACACTTTTCTACCACTGTAGTAAAAAACGGCTTGCACACTCTCAATGTTTAAAGTCATTTTAAAACAAGTTATTAGGTTTCAATTTTTTCACATTACACCTTAACATTTGGTATCGTATCAAATTACACCTTAAGATTTGTAACCTGGGATTTGGAGAGATGAAGATGGTGGAGCCTGGAGCTTTTTTTTTTTTTTGGATAATGGAGGGCCTGGAGGTTATAGCTATAGGAAGTGAGAGAGTTCTCTCTTTCGTTTTCTATGTTAAATTTTTTTTTATATCATTTCATTTTGTTTTTATGAGATTTCGTTACTTGATTTAGAATTTTTTTTAATTTTTACTATGGGCTTTTGAATCATTTTGTTGAGGGCTACATCTGTCTTTAAAAACTTTACAAAATTTACGTCTTTTGGGTAATAAAACGAAAACAAAAAGCCCAAAACAACCTAAACAGAAACAAATCTAAAGGCCCATTTAACATATAAATATCCAAATCCAGTCGTTTCCATCCGCAGCAAAATATGAATTGTATTTGCAATCCAAGGGCATCTGCCATAAGAATTGACAATTAGTCAACAACACAAAGAATCGTTTAAATAAATGGTGGATTAACCTGTAGGTTAGGGGTTTTCTCTTCAACTCAATGTGCTCAATGCGCTCAACGCTACACAATATTGTAAGATATTTCGGGCGCGAGTAATTTGCATATGTGTAGGGCTAGGTTCGGTTGGTAAATCGTGCCAAATTTCTTGTGCCACCTGTCAGTCACATATACATAATTAGCCAACCATTTTCTTGCAGTTGCCAAAAATCGGTTCAGCGAAAATTATTGGCTGGTTCGGCTGGTAAATGGCACAACCGTTGGTTTGCATTGCACTGCATTATTGGTCCCTAGACCCCGATGAAATATATGCGCACATCTTCTAAATCCAAATAAGGGGATACAATAGAAAAAATTCATTTAAAAATAATACTGGAATGCAACAGTACTATGAATACATAAGATATGCATAAAGCATCGCAATATAATAAATCCCCAAGAGAAGGGTTTCACAAATATTTAGCTAAAGTTGAAAGCTGATGAAGAAGAATAAGATTTCTGGTAGAGATAGCAGTTGACCGAATGACAAGGAGGTGTGTGTTGAAGACAAGAAGAAAATTGGGAGAAGGTTGCTAAGGGCCTGTTTGGTATCTTATTTGAAATTTTTTATCATTTCTCAAAACATTTTTTAAAAACATTTCTTGAAAACAATTTTCTTTAAGACTCAAAAACTTGATTGGTTTGTGATTTAAAAATTTTAAATCTTACGACTTAAACTTGATTGGATTAGAGTAGAGACGAAAAAAGTAAAAAAAACAAAAGGGAGAAAGAAAGAAGAAAAGAGAGATATATATTTGGAGTGAGAGGGGAGGAGGGAGAGAAAAGAAATGAGTAAGTTTAAGTTTAAAAACTCTAAAAACTCACTTTTTATGTTTTTAAGGAATAGACTATATTTTTTAGTTAGTTTTGAGTTCAGTTTTTAAAAATAGTCATACCAAACAAGTTTTTAAGACCTAAAACTTGAAAACTGTTTTTGAGTTTAAAAGTTGGATTCAAGTACACTACCAAACAGGGCCTAAAAGTCTTGCATATATTTTTTAAACCCTAAAACTAAGGAGTCATTTATTTTCTAAACCCTAAAACTGAGGAGTCAAGTATGTAAAAAATACTTAAAATATCTAAATAGAAAATAATAATAATAATAATAAATGTAGGTATGGCATACTGCCGGCATACAAAATCAATTACCAAAGTCATGCCATTAATTGTCGGTTTGGTAAAATGCCAACCAATTATGAAAAAAATGCCAAAACTATACCATACCATTATGAGCTGACCGGTAAATTAGTTTATGACAAAATTTCCCACTCTTACATATGAGTTTGCAACGTGCGCATAGATTAGGAGGGCCATATATTTTTTTGTGATATATGGTTTGTTTGGAAGTTCTTTTAAAATGACTGAAAGCGTTTTTAGTAAAAATATTTTTGAGTACCAAAAACACTTGAAGTGCTTCAGTTTTTAAGGAAGCACTTACATTTTTACTAAGGATTGATTCCAAAAACATTTTCAGTCATTTAAAAAAAAAGGGTTTGAAACGTGCCTATAGATTCTTAAGTTATTTTATAATGTTCCATTGTAGTAATGCAAATACTAAAAAGGGTATGTGGTGTGCTATCCACACACCCCTTTTTACTTCTCACGCATCCCTTGTTAATTTATGTCTGTTGATCTTCTTCAATTCATCCGATTCGATGGCCGAAAACCAAAAAAGTGTGGAAAAAATAATAGGGGTGTGTGAATATCACACTCCATACTAAAACTGTGAGGAATAGCTCGCTATTGGGATAAATGTTAGTGTCTAATGTTGTTTATTGGTCATATTTATTTGGACTTACAAATATGACATTCTCGTGGCATGAAAATCTTTCTCTATTTTAGGAAATTTGTAACTCATGTGACTCAACACATTCAAGCTCTTGTGTTCAAGTCTCTCACAAACTACCCCCAAATCATCTTGAATCCCCTAAGCACTTGTTCATTTTCTGCCCTAGCTTCTCTTGCAATTTGAAATTTTGAATTCCCTCCCTCAGTTCTCTCTGCCTGATACTGTAAAGAGCTCTTCTTATTATTCTGATACGGTAGCAGGAACGCACTATGCCTGCCTGTCGAATACAAAATAATACTTCCACTCTTTTTCATAGGGTAGCTTCGATAGATAACAACGTAAGGGTAACGTGCAACTTTATGAACACTTCTCAATCAAATCCCCCAAGTAATCAAATCCTCCAGATCCCGAATACATGGCTGAAAATCGAGTCTCACAAAGTGAAAATATTAAAAATAGTAATCGAGAAGAAATAGGAGTGGAGGGGTTTGAATTTGGAGGCAAGTCAAGGGTTTTGGGGTCCCTTTGGTAGTTGCCACAGCAAAGCAGCATCCAAATCCTTCAGACGGATTGAACAGGCAAGTCAAGGGTTTTGGGGTCCTTTTGGTAGTTGCCACAGCAAAAGCAGCATCCAAATCCTTCTGATGGATTGAAAAAATTTCAAGTGTGTGGGGGTTTTGTTTTGGCTGTTTGTGTGTCCTTTGATAAAGCTTTGTGTAGTGCGGGAGGGAGACAATTGGGGTGCATATCTCACAATTCAAGATAATTTGCACACACACGACACTCACGCACACACACAGACGACACTGGTGCCCCCAAATTCTTCTTCTCCCACTTTGGACCCCATCTGCCATTTGAATTAGACCATTCGTTTAGTGGTAAAAGATTTAGATTTAGATGATGATGGTGATGATTACTATTAATTACTACCATGATGAACAATGATGATAGTTAGACCACGCAACATTTTCTACTCGAGAATTCTCCAAACTTTGCATAGATTTAGGAAGCTTCTGAAATCAAGAATTCCTTGTTAACATATTCAAAGTGAATGCTAATCATCTAATTATTTAATAGTGCAAGCTATCCTCCACAATACTACACAATAGCGTAAAAGTAACATTTTCTTTTGTGGGGATCAATCTCTTTCATATGCACGTTATACTGCATAAGTAACTGTATTCTACAAACCTACATATTTATTTTAAAAAGAAAGTAAAATATACACAAACAAACTTCAAGAATAGTTGACGCGTGCTCAAGTCCAACCCACATTATAGCTCTCATCCACCCCTTTCCCATTCCCCTCCCCACACCCCAATTTTGGTGGCCGAAACCGTACCTAAATGTATATAATCAACGCATACAAGACCATTTTCAATAGACAATTTTGTTATTTAAGTCTATCTATTAATTTAATAACAAGGAAAACAATTAAGGTGGTGCAAGGTTGGGAGTCACCAGTCTTGCGACAAAATAAATCAAGTACACCAGAGCATGCTAGAATTTTCGTACGTTTCGTATGAGTTTTACAAATCGATCATTTATTTCAAAATGAGAGAAATGGTTAAAAGAGCTTTTATTTAATTAGGTCTCATCTCATCACATGTATATGATATCCTTGCCTTTGCCTTTGGTGCACTCAATGCGAGGCCCAAAAGTGGGGGAAAAAGAAAGTCGTTAAGTTTATAAAATCATTCCTCCACTACCTTGGATTCTAATTAAAGTTCTTAAAAGCGTGAGATTTGGAGTTCTTGACTTTAGTCCACTGCAGTTCATGTGGCCATGTTAGTCTGTTCTAGTAGGTTCAAGTTCAACTGGATCTCCCTAGTTTCGGGTGGTGGCACTTGTAGAAAATAACAAATGTCAGCAACACTTGCAGCTGTAATTCATGCTAATCAACCATGTGGTTTCTACTTTCTTGCAATTTGTCAATTTGATCGTCAAAGTAAAATTACCTTTACAAAAAGGTGAAGTCGAAGTGTTGGAAGGTAATGATCAAAAGTTTCAGAGATTAGGGTAAATTGTAACGCAAGACATCACCTTGACAGCTTCCACTTTTATGCTAATCATGATTCATGAACTGGAAAATCAAAACTTAATTACTACCAGTTTCTTAATCTAGAAAGTTTTATTTTTACTTTTTCATGTTTACTGCAAAAAAAAAAAAAAAAAAAAAAAAAAAAAAAATTGATTACAATTTATTTACCATAATGTTTTTAAGGAATTCCACAGGATGAAGGAAATTTGATTAAAAATGTATTCACCATAGATATGTAATGTAGTAGTATACTACAAATTGCTAAGATTAATCAGTTTTAACATATCTTTGTTATAATGTAAATAAGATTTTTTTTACAAGCAATGGAGCTAGATTCCATTAACCCACGTCAAATTTACGAGGTGCCAAATGGGTACATATTTTTCATTGACCAATTTTTTTTCTGAAGAGAGATTCATTCAATTAACAAATAAGAGAAAACCCTTATGACTACCACACACAAGAACTAGGTGCAAATGCTATAATATGTCACAAAAAATAATAAACGCGACAAATCATGCTCTGAATGCACACATAAGCCATCACTAAAACAACTAGGCCACATCGCACCACCGCTAGAACAACGAGGCCATAACACTCGCCGACGTGACATAACACAAAACGTTAAACAAAACTAACTAAATCGAGAAGGGAACCACTAATAAACTCGACTCCACGACACCAACACGGCTTCTAGAGATATCTATATCATTCACCACAAGAGCCGCCACAGGTTTGGTCATGTAAGGCGGCTAGGCTGGCTGAGGAGCGCAAAATCACCCTGGAGAACGAGTCGTACGAGGTGGATCTAACCCGCCACAACCACAAATCTTACCCATACCCACGGATCTAGCCCAAAAGAGCAAAGCCAGAGCTCAGGAAGAGCTTCGTCAAAGGAAGGGCCAGCTGCTTGAAAATTTGTGGGAGAGGGGATGGTGAGGGGGAGGAAGAGGCGCTAGGTAAGGGAAAGGTAAGGGGACAAAGACGAGGCGGGGGGAAGGGAGGCATGGCACGAAGGTAGGGGAAGCGGTGGGAGAGCGGGGGCACGGTGTGTGGGAGGGGACAAAATAAACGATAGGCATGACTCGAATTAGGGGGCAAATGGTTGCCACCGACCCCAAGCCAGAGCAAGAGGCAGGTAGCTGTAGGTTTTCGGATCTAGGGTTTTTGGAAGGAGGGAGTTAGAGGGAGTTGGGGAGTGAGACATCTGGTTTAAATAAATAAAAAAATAATTAAGATTAATAAACATCAATGACACCTGTAAACAACGTGAGTAAAAAAATCAATTGATTGTTTTCCAGAGTTCATTTCTGGGTTTTGGCGTCGAACTGTATCCCCAGAAAATCAGATCCAACATGTTCATATGGGATTTCGGGTTTGGTTAACTTACAGCTTTCCCTAATATTCAATACAACAAAAAATAATTACATAATTTAGCAAGATATATAGGAAGCTATATATGCCGAAAAGTATCATCAAATTTTAATTGAAGAAACAACAGAGATTAATATATACAAACCAAAATCTTTGACCAAGTTAATTTCATGAATAATTGGGACAGAGGGGAGTTCATAACTAAGCGTCAAATAGATTTTCGACATGATGAAAAGACATATATATATATGGTAGAATCATAAGTATAGAATGCAAAACCCTAATCGAAATGCATAATTTGTCTCATTAACTATGACGATGTACATCTTTTTTTCCAGTCAATGAAAATATTCAGATGTTGGCTGCTGAAGACATAGATTGGAAGCTCGATCTGACAAAAAAAGAAAGAGAGAAGAAGAGAAGACATATATGAAAAAGGTTTGAATTACCTGAACAAGAAACCGTCGAGTTTGGCTGAATACCTTGAACGTGTAAGAAGTCGTTGATGCAAGATATATAGAAATAAGCTTGAAGCTTCCAAAGGAGAAATCCAAAGGGATAGCATGATCCAAACCAAACGATGGAAATAAATAGTTAGCTGGGATCAATGCGATCCCTTTGGATGCCTCCTCTAGAAGCAATTAATATATGAAACCAACCCAGCACTTCGCGTCCTTCTCAAAACTCTCTGTGTAAGAGGAAAATGGTATTTGTGAGGGAGCCTCCAATATAAAAGAGGGAGTGAGCGTTATAACTTCTTCATCTTCGATGTTACCATTCATATATTTTTATTCTTTTTGGATAATACTTGCATTCCCTTCTTTATGGGTGAATTTATTCTTTTACTTACAAATAATATATTTTTACCATATAAATTTCATAATCAGAATTGTTCAGTGTCTTAATCTTCATTTGAATATCATACTTACAAAAAATCATTTAAAACGGAGATCGTTTAGTCCTCTAAATGTATCAAGTAAATGGACAATTCATCATTAATATGTTAATTGGTACTTACACCGTTGATTTATTTGATACAATTTGAATGACTAAACAATATCTAAGTCGAATGAATTTTTGTAGAAATAATCTTTAGATGAAAATTAAGACATTGAACAATTTCGATTATGAAATTTTTAAGATGAAGACATTATTTACAAGTGGCTGAAGAATGAGTTTATCTCTCTAAGAGGATAATGCAAGTTTTATTTATTTTTTTATTTATCAAAATAATCATAATGAAGGCCTTTTCTATGACAATTGATAGCGTTAACCAGCTAAATAGTTAAGATCATGGTCTAATTGTATTTTTCACTACTTATAACTAAAAAGGCTTATAGCTTCGGCTCTTGAATGGTGAGTTCTACACCAACTTGTTATCACTGACTTGAGGTTTATCTCAAATACCTTCCCTATCTTATCACATATAAAAGTTTAATTTCAAGGATATTTTTATTTGTAGACCCCATTCTCAAACAAACTAGACACGTGGAAAGGGTTTATACGTTGTGTGTCCACATTAGAAGTCCCCCAACAAGTTGGTACAATCGTATTAATTTATGGTTTAATTTCTCATATATTCTCCTCATCTAAACCAAGGTCTGTGGTCCAACCATGTTCCCCCTCACAGACCTACTCTTTTTCTATGCTTTACAGAGTATTGCACATTCTCATTTTTTTTTTAAATTTAATTATGGTATCTAAATATATATTCAAATATCAGTCAATGATAAGACCCTATAATGGATTTTGAAATTCCAACAGGATCTTTTAGCGAGAATCTATGAATTGTGTCTGTTTATTGTAAATTGTGCGTCAGTTTTTGTTAGGTACTGTTTGTGTTTAATTTTAAATAAAAATATTTAAAATGATTTCTGACCACATAATATACGATGAATGAACACAATTTATGAATTCCCGGGATCCTCACAAAAAGGATCCGGCAAGAATCCGTATTCTTTGAAATTAAAATGTATTAGCTAGTGGGATCCACAAGGTGTGTGATTTAGCCAATCAAGGCACCGGTCTTCCTCAAACACGAGATATTTTTCAGCGGAACACGATCTATTATACTAAGTTTCATTATACAAGTAGTTGGATACTTAAAAAAAAAATTCAATCACTTGGATTATGACACTTAACGCACCGAGTCGTGTTTCTAGCTAGTACATTGAAAATTTTCTAATTAATGTAATGTAATTCAGTAAAATCATTTAAAATATGTGGTCTAATTGATTGATTCAGATTAGAATTTAAAACACGTTGAGAGTTTGATTCCTCTAATATTACAAAAAGAAAAGTTAAAATTAAATTTTAGTGGACAACTTCAAATTATCTAATTACAAATTGACATGTCCTGATCACTCTTTGACAATTATAGTTGAAATGTTGGAAACCCTAGTGTTAGTCCAATGAAGTTCTTCCGTTTGGTACACATAAAAGGAATATTTACCAAACCACCAAAAAAGAAACGAGATAATAGAAGACACAAACGATGATCTATTCAATTTTGTTATCTTTTCTTTAGACACCAAAGTGCGAGGACCATCACTACGAAGGCCTATAAATGGTGCACATGGATAGGCACAAATATATATATATATATATATATATATATATATATATATAATGGTATCAATCTTACTAACAATATTGATTAATTTCTTAGCCGTCCGCTCACCATAATATATACATAGATACTTACCTGAGCCCATTTTTAAAAGAGACTCCGTTCCACTGTTCATGGAGCGGGATCAATACCTCGTCTGGTGACAATGCATTGCCTACATAACACTCCTTTATTATGGAGCTAAAACTGACATAAACAATGAAATATAGACAATCAATATCTAGTCAATACTTCGTTGCTATACGAGCAAAGCAACGGTCTATGATATTTGACCGTGTAAACTCTAGAGCAGGAATCATGCTCAGAAGCTGGCTCTGTACATATTTTACAACTTGTATATATTTGATAAGAAAATGAAGTCGGACTAGTGAATTTTACATATTATGTTACCCCATAAAATGAACTTCCAATCTTTGTGTATTGCTAAATTAAATATAGCCACCTACCACATGATTTTTTTTGCAAGATTGATTTATGGATGGGGGGTCCTCTAACCACTATCGATCTTCGTAACATGGCTATGCATTATATATATATATATTGTCTATAAGTGTGTAAGTGGAATTTTACCTTTTTCCTCAATTCGGCAGCAACCTTTTCAAAACTTCTCACTTGTTAATTAGTTGTTAGTTCCTAACGAAAAAGAAAGAAAAACTTGTTCCAGAGTAACAGTTACTTGTCATCCTCCATAAATGGTGACTGTAGTGCAATGCATGAAAGGGCAAAACAACATATCTAGTGCTTGGCTGAAAAGCTAATCCCGCTTCTACTGTAGTCATCTCGGCCGTTCAAAATGCGGGGCCGCAACAAGATTGCTCAGTTGACCACTCCAGATCATGATGGCATGGATGGTGTTAGATCTTGTCCACACTAGTGAAGCACTGAAGCATATAGATGGACCACAGCCACAGAGCAGGTTTGTCGATGGTGCAGTGGCTCCACGGTCCACCATGCATGTATATTTTACCTTCCCACGCATAATGTGAAAATGGGGTAATTTGTGATTGGCTTATACTGTCTGATGTGATTTGAAAATAGGGTTTTGGCTCACCTCCAAGGACATATGCCCCTTGTTTGCAGGACACAAGAATTATTTTTTCTCAGGCCTTGTAACCCATCTGCTGGATCACCACAGGAACTTGAATGTGCCTGCTAATTGGCTATTGCTGCTGCCCACTGTATTTCAGATCTTCATCTCTCCCATGCATGAGATATACTATTCATCCACCTAGGGCCAATAGCTTGCACTCACACACCCTTTTCTTTTATTGAATTCATAGCGTGGAATTTTGGGTTAGAAATATATATAATCTGAAAAATGTTGTTTGCATGCTCTAATTTATCTTTGTCTTTTGATTCTTGTGATTTATTCAATTTAGATGTCAAGAATAAATAAAAGTGTCTAGCAATAGAAAACAATTTGTGAAAAAAACTTCCTTATAATATAATCTAATCGTGTAAGTTTGAATCTAAGATCATGACTAATTCCGAATTTTTGTTTTGTTAATTTCATGGAAAATATATATATACAAGAAATTTAAAACTTCTGGCACAACAAAAGTTAAAAGATAAAGTGATCATCACAAACAATTACCCTTTTGAATACCAGAAGCTTAAGAGAATTCTCATTTTGTGAATAATAAATATGTAAGATGATTGAGTTACTATCATAAAATTTGTTTAAATAGTTGAAGAGAAAAAAAAAAAACTTCATTCTAGTCCTTAGGAAAATCACTTTTAAACTATAGCCTTGTGTAAGATAGAAACCTAATTTTTGTCCCTTGACTAAATATGTCAGCATACATTTAATCACCTCATATAATTATATTTTGTTGTTTTATTTCTCTTTTTCTTCCTTGTTTTAATGTATTAAGTGCATTTATTCCTAATTTTTATTTCATTCATCATAATATATTTTGTTGTAGATATCTCGGTAAATTAACTTTTTATATAATATATTTTGATACAGTTTGTGTTCTTCATTTAGGAATATTATTTTATTTAATATATTTTGGTATATTCATTTTGGTACAGACATAGTAGGTACATTAATTCAATATAATACATTTCATTAACTATCTACATTTTGGTACATACACTTCCATACAAACATTCATGTACATTATATTTATTATAATATATTTATGTACTAATATTTAAGTACATTAATTCATTTTATTATATTTCGGTAAACTTACGTATTTACATAATTTTCATACGTGTGAATATTTTTATTAAATGTTTCTCTAATTGGAGGAAATTAAGCAAAATTAATGAATTAAAATGGGAGTTTTATATAGAGAGACAAAAACTTTTACCATATTTCAACAAAATAAACATGTGCCAAAAGCTCAACCTATCATCGACTATTTCTGCAGAATCAATTTTGAAATTATATATATAATTAGTTTGTATCCTTACTAGAATTAATTCAACCCATCCTCAACCATTTTTGTAGAATCAGTTCAACGTGTCCTCGACGATTTTTTGCAGAATCAGTTCAACCTGCCCTTGACATCTTTTATAGAATTAGTTCAACTCGTCATCGACCATTTTTACAGAATCAGTTTAACCATTCCTCGACCATTTTTGTAGAATTAGTTCAACCTGTTTTCAACCATTTTTGCAGAATCCGTTCAACCCATTCTCAACCATTTTTGCATAATCATTTCAACATTTCAACCCGTCTTCGACCATTTTTACACAATCAGTTCAACCTCGACCAGTTTTGCAAAATCAGTTCAACTCGTTTTCGACCATTTTTGCGAAATCAATTCAACCCATAAATGTAAATATTTTGTTTTCATCATCGTAAATGTACATAAGAGAATTGCTAGCAAGACTTGCCACTAAAGTGAATCATACACGAATAGCTGGACACCTGTTCCGCAACTTAAAACATATAATTGTAATGTGGGACCCTTTTATGAAAAGTAAAATAAAAATAAGAAAAACTATAAAACTATCCATTTTGGCCCAATTGTTTTCAACTCCACAACCCTTCACCGTCTTTAAACAAAATTGCAACATTGTCTCCACCTTCAACTAGAGTAGTTCTTGTTCCACCACCACCACCAAACTAACCCATTTTTTCTTTCAATTCTCGTTTCTTTGTATAATTTACAGTTTAATTTTATAAACCAATTATGAGATTCCAATTAAAACACCGTGCCTTGCTGCACACTTCAAACTTGGTTTTGATGTCTCCCTGCACATTTGAAATCTAAAAGGTGGTGATAAGTAGTGAGTTGAAACAAAACCTTTTATATGAACCTAGTGTGGAAGTTTAGACATAAAGAGAAAGGGGCTTGGCTGGGTGAGGACTAAGGAGATATGGGAGTTGCCGGTGGTGGATTGGGGTGGGTGGAAGTTTTATTGAAGGTTTGGCAACGGCGGAGCGAAGTGGGGTGGGTGGGTGGAAGTCTTATTGATGGGTTTGTTTCCTTCAAAATTCATATAAAATTATAATTTGATGACATAACAGAGGAAAATGTTTGGTCTTGAAATGAAGAATGTACGTAGAGATGGGATGACCAAATCGCCAGGCGAGAAACCTTCAACTGCAGACTAGTTTTCATATCCTCCAACTGCTAAAGGCTAATTTTTAGTATAATCAATTTGTATCAAGGGCATTTTTGTAAAAACCCTAGAGAAAAAAGGCAATGATGTCATTTGTCACATGTATTAACTTTTGTCTCTCATTGAAATGTTTAAAAACTGTTGTCTCAATATAAAATTAATTATTAAAAGTATACTTTATATGTAATTTTTCAATTAAAATATAGATATTAATAAATTTAAATATTTAATAGGGAGACATTAAATAAAATACACATCAGATATTAAAAAAAAATTGATTGAAGTACACATCAAAAGACTAAAATCAATATGTAATCTATCACTAGGTTTTAATTAAATTCCAATATTTTTCAAGGATTAAAGTTTAAAAAAAACCCTATTAAAGTTTGAAAAGGTATCATCAGCCAAAATAACGAGAGAGGATACTTGCTGGATCCTCTTTGTGAGGATCCCGGTGATTCTCCAATCACATCCGTTCATCATACATCGTGCATCTAGTTTTTGTCAGATATTTTTTTATAGTCAAGTTCAAATAAAAAAATTTATAATGATTTTTTATTGTACGATGTATGATGAACGAATATAATTAGAGGATCACCAAGATCTTCACAAAGAGGATCCGACTTGGATTCTCTTGTAAATAGAACCACAAACTATGGAATCAAAATCAATATTCAAACGAAAACACTATTCACGTCGGAGTCGACCTTTTCAAACTGCTATTCCAGTCCTTTGTCACTTTCTCCTCACCAAAGTAATGAACAAAAGTACAATGGAAAAATGGACTTATAAATTTAATGGCTCATTTGGAAGTGTTTTTAAAATGATTGAAAGCGTTTTTAGTGAAAATATTTTTGGAATCAATTCTTAATAAAAATATAAGTGAATTTTAGAAAAGCATTTGAAATGCTTCGTGGAATAGAGAAAGCATTTAACTGCTTTTGGGAGCTTTTTTTTAAAAGTGCTTTCAGTTATTTTAAAAACATTTTCAAATGAGTATTAAGATTAATTGAATTCTATTTTCATGAATTACTGTCACAACAGCTTTACTCTCAAGTAAAACTTTCATCAACTGAAGGAAGGATTGATCCTCCTGTATTTTTCCTGTATATACAAGGACTTTAAATAGGGTCATTTAAAATCATCTCTTGAGAGGTCCTACGCTGACTACCGTCTTGGCCCTCATCTACAATTCTTCAATTGTTGGATGTGGAGGGTTTGGACCACATCTATTGACACCATTATAAATACACAAGATGATGAGAAAGCTTCTGTTCCATCCATCAAATTGTACTAATGCTTATGGACAATAAGAAAAAATCGATCAAAATATATGTGGTGTGGGTATAGAGAGGCTAGGGTTTCCTTCTCAAAACAGAAGGTGCGTGATGATGATTTCTTTATCTTTGTGTTTTTTTTATAAAGTAATATTCTAAGTTATAGTAAACCAATAAAAAATAAAATTTAACTTCGGGTGCAAGAGATTAGAGGTATACTGTCTTAATAATCAACTGACATAACGTACATATGCATGTCTTTACTTTTCTAAAGTATTACTAATCATCCGGGCCTAAAGTCAATTATTAGTTATCTTAGCGGTAAAAAAAGTTTATCTTGTATTAGATTTATACAGCAAGAAGAATTGGCACTGCATGGCAGCATGGGGCAAAAGTTGGTGGGAACAATCCATCTAGCATTTTCAAATTTCAACAATATATAATTTAATGTGCAGTGTCAATTGCTATAACCTAAATCGTGCAAACACGACATGATCGAAGGAATGGCAGACCCAGAAAAAGTTGTATTCAAATGGTGTTCATCCGATGGCTGGCCCGTGGGAGATACTATATGTGTATGTAAAGCTAGCTAGGGTTCGGCCGAACTGTAGGGCATTTGATTTCAAATTGCAGAAGTATTTTCTTTGTCATGTTACAGCTAACTAGCCTGGTAGACCCATGCAAGGACGTTTTTAATATCACGGCACTGAATTATGTAAACTTATCGACACTAGCTAGCTAGTGTTTATACATTCCTGATGTAAAACGTACGGACACACCCTGTTTGTTTCTCACTGGCGCTAGAGCTAGGGTTAGCACGGACATGGATGTTATGTCACATAGATTCAATTAGGATGGTCTTCAAACATAAAGGACAAATCAATTAGTGGTTAGGACCCCTTCCTGTGTCACACCCCTCACTGACCCAACTTGTTTGGCATCAAACTCAATGGCGCTTTCAATCTGACTTCTGTGAGAAGTGGGACACCGACACTGGTGTAAGGAATTAGGGTTTTGGACCCTCAAAACTCAAATGCAAACGATAGTATAAGAACTAGGAATTAGGGTTTCGGATCATTAAAGAAAATTACAGAATAGAAAATACATGAAAGTGTGTTAAAATGTGTGTAAAAAATCATGTGTATTCCTATTCTATATTTGATCCGCATTATTAGGTCATAATATATTTTAAAGATCCAACTGTTTATCTTTTAGGTATTTCCTCAAAGTTCATCTCTACCAAAAATCACCTAAATCATATGACAATTTAATTAAATGGTATTCATTTTAGTGTTTTTTTGTTATACCGTATACGTCTATTTTCGTCACTACAAATAAATGTCTTAGTTTTTTATTTGTCTAATTCTTTGCAAATATGATTCATAAATGATGAATTAGAATATAAATGACTCGGATTCTTAAAAAAAGTTACGAAATAAGAACTACAAAAAAATTTGTCAAAATGTTTGTCAAAAATTATGCGAGCACAACATATATTTATATATAAGGGTTTTCGTCATCACTTATTGGGTAACCCTTGCTTATTATAATTTCTTTTTGTGGGGACGTGAGTTATATGTTAACTTTGTGGGTAATATCTAGCTAGCTGTCACATTGGATCCTTTTGGTCATCTCATTGTGTTTGGCATGTCCTGGTTTCTGCAATTCGTTCTACTTAATTAAAAATTTGAACCTGTATAATTCTACGGGTGTTTGGTGTATATAGAGTCTTATCTGCAGGTAGCAGGTGACCAATATTTTGCAGCAAAATATTTTGTCATCTGTTTTTGCTTTGGTAGTTGGTGTGTGTATCTGCATATGTCATGTATGAATTTGACCTCTTGACGTAAAACAAGGTTATAATGCGTGACATGCATTAATTTAATGTGAACGATCTTTGTGAGGAACCCTAATGTTTACTTATACTGCATCCCTTATTGTATTTATGCTTAAGAAATAATTAAAATCAAGGCACATCTCAATCTAGTGGGTTTTATCATTAAGAACCTCATTTATATAGAGTCCTTTACCCAACCATCCTTCACCAGTTAGCTTTGTCTAATCCAAAGGGCTTCGTAAGAATACATCGTTGTAAAATGCAATGATATTAGGAGTATCGTAATTTTACTTCAGGTTGATTATCATAACTCTAATGATTTTCCCACCTCCTTTTTAAATTGATCTCCTCCTGCCCTAAAAGTCAAGGGTGTACATATACTTTAGGAGAAAAATAATGCATAAAAATCACTTTCCAAAAAAATTTGAGTAAACAGCGTTGTGAGAGTTGAATTCCACATCAAGGACTACTCTTCATATTGCCAATTAATATTTTTTTGAACAAATAATATTATCTATACTAAGGAGGAGGGGGTGGGCTTAGCCTCACAATTGGCTAGCAAAGTTGAACATAAGACCTCTCACTTACAAGTGAAGAGAAATACCACTATATCGTAGTACCAAGTGACAATTGATTTTATGATGTAACTTGAACTTCTCCATGGTATTGTGTAGCATGTGAAGCCCAATGACCATACACACTCCACATCACTCAATTTGTATTGTTAACTTGTTTGACTGAAAAATTTGCTACACTTTGTTGAGAGTTGAATCTCATTCTCACATCAGGGAAAAGAAGGACATTTACATACGTTTATAAGTAATTAAGATTACTTCTTATATTGCCCTATGGTAAACCCCAACTTCTTCAATTAATGCCAGGAACAGTGAATCTTAATCACATCAAAGACAGCGATCCATGGAGCATGAGAAGTTCCAGCTGATGCTCTAAAAATCGCCGTCAGGATGCATTTGCGGGGCATCTGTGTCTGCCTCGGAAAGGCCATCGATTGACTCTTTTGGTGATTCGGTTGGTTTAAAAAAACATGCACTTCTTGATTTGGTATTCGTCATCATCTTGCTTCTCCATTGAATATTGATGCTGCTGCTTACACTCACTTACCCTAAAGTGAACGGAACTGCTTTGCCTTTTGATCATCTTCTATCTAGCTTTGAGAAAATAAAGCAAGTTTTTTAGTGTGAAATCCATGTCATGGCCGAAAGGTAGGGGCCATGTGATTTGAAGAGTGGTCTAAGATGCGATGGAATAGATGCCGCTCCTTCGATTTTTCATTGGTGCCTAATTAAAGATCGAACACATGATCAAATTCACATAGGAGAAAAGGGAATATAAAAAGTTGACTGGAACACGTGAAAGACCCAAGTCTAATTAAGAACTTCTACTAGCTACTAAAGTAGGGATTAATATATGTCCAAAGAGTAGAAAATAGACACCATTACATATGGGTTTTCACTTGGTGGAATGGATTTGATTAATTGTTGTTAAGTGACTAG
The DNA here is from genome assembly GCA_963580275.1 of Crataegus laevigata. Classification (NCBI taxonomy): domain Eukaryota; kingdom Viridiplantae; phylum Streptophyta; class Magnoliopsida; order Rosales; family Rosaceae; genus Crataegus; species Crataegus laevigata. The sequence continues at coordinate 7,507,199 of OY756951.1, forward strand.
ATTAGATTAGGTTTAATTGGGGTGACGATGAGTCATGTTCAGATTTATCTGTTTATATTCTTGTTATGTTCGTGTTGTGCAAAGTGAAATAAAAATAATTTTGCAATAATACAACAATTCATTTTTTCATCCGAAATTTTAAAAATAGTTATCATCTTATTAATCTTGTACACATTGAGTATTATATTTGTTTCAAGCCGTTGTTTATTGTTAATGGTACCACTTTAGTGGGTTGTGTTTGTGTATGTGGTCAAGACTTGTGGCGATAGCTTTGTTGTGGTCTTGCTGTATAGCAATGACTTAGATGTGTGTTTGATATAGGTTTGTTGCATCTATTGTCATTATGACATATTTGTACTAGTGCATTTGTTTTGTGTGCTAGCGGGTTTAATGTTCTTTAATGTTTGTGCAAATTTACCTCCAGATCAAGGATTTGGTCACTAAAGTTTATGCACCCATGTTGGCACCGCTTTTAACTATTTGTCCATCAATAGAATTATGTTCTCGTTTTAAATAAAAAAAATAAAAAAAAAAGTCGTAACGTGCTGTGAGTCTAGTTCACAGGTCGGACTAGTGGGATTAACCACCTTAATTTTGTTTAAGAATTAGTTATCCTATAAGAATGTAAATCATAGGATAATGATAGTATTAGGATAGCTTTCGTCCAATTCCTCTAATTTACCTTACCAAAGAAAAAGGGTAAATTACATAGAAACCCATCAGGTTTGAAGTCTATTACAACTCCATACAACATCTTTAAAACATTTCACTTTCATACCTCACCAACTATTTTATTTCAAAATAATATTTCCGTTACATTTTCCATCCATTGATTCGTTAAGTGCTGACGTGGCCGCCACATATATGCCAGGTGGCTGCCAAAATTCTGCCACGTGGCAATAAAATAAATTTTTAATTTTTTTTAAACCTAAATTTTTTCAAAAATAAAAAAACAAAAAAATTGAAACCCACATTCCTATTCCTAATCCCGAACAAGAAGAAGAGGGAGGAAGAAGATTAAAAAAAAACCCCATAACCCAGTTCGTCCCCTCGCAACTAAAAGAAGAAGAAGAAGAAGAAGATGAGGGACGGGATCCTGGCCCAGAGGGTCGTGGAGGTGGGTCCCGTGGGGGGCGGATGGGATCTGAGCTTCTTCACGGGGGGCCCCGGGGGGGGGGGGGGGGGGGAGGGGACATGAGATCTAGGCTTTCGCGGCGCTGGGGGGATATGTGGTATGGGGAAGTTTGAGGAATTTTTTTTGGGGGGGGGGGGACATGGGATACGAGTTGAAGTTTCTAACTTTTTTTTTTGTTGGTTAAAGATTCAGGTTTTTTTTTTAAATTAAAAAATTATTTTTATTTGCCACATGACAGACATTTGGTAGCCGCGTGTCTTATATGTGGCAGCCACGTCAGCACTTAACCGATGGAAAATGTAACATAGATATTATTTTGAAATACAATAGTAAGTGAGGTAAAGTGAAATATTTTAAAGATATTATATGAGGTTGTAATAGATCTCAAACATGAGGGATTCCTATATAATTTATCCAAAGAAAAATCATGCATTAATTTACGAATAGCAAGAAAGATGGACTAAAATAGCCCATACACGTAATGGGCCTGATGCAGCTCCAAAAATTTGTAGGACAATATGGGCTTGACGCATCCTCCAATTTGAGGCCATTGAGTTGAAGAATGGACCATTTGTGTCCTTTTTTTTTGGGTTCAACAAAAAACTTCTGAAACTTGTGGAAATTGTGTCCAAAACACAACGGTTTTCACAAGAAAACATCAGAAAGTCATTAAAAATATTTTTTTTTTAACCAACATGGTCCCTAAAATTGGTATACTCTTCATTGGTCATGACAGTAAACATTGATAGAAGTGGTTTCTGTGTTTACCCACTGTAAATCATTTTGGTTATTCTGTGAAATATCATTTTTAAATTGTCATGTGAAAGACTACATGATCACATTTTTAACGAGTATATTGACATATTTTTCAAGGAATGATCAAAATAATTTATGGGCGACAAAATCAGGGACCACTTCTATAGATTTTCATTATTAATGACCAAAATAAGAAATTATATCAATTGGAGAATATTTTAGCTAAAAAAACCTTTAAAAAATACATAAGAAACATATGAAAATTGCTTGTTAAGAATGAAGAGGAGAACCTTAAAAAGTGAGGAAAATTAACAGGAGAAACGTTGACTACACAATATATTCTAGCAAAAGGATCAAAACCAGAATCTTCAAAGCATATTGTTGTCCAATATATAAATAGATTAATTAATGGTTATCTGACTTGAATTGTTCTCCAAAATTGTTCTTGACTGGTAAAAGACGCCAGACGATTATATTGATTCATATACAGTAGCTTAATCTAAATCGAATCCTTAAGCTTTTGTTTAGAAATTTACACTGGACATCCACTCAATTTAAAACAATGTGCATTTCTCTACAACTTACATCAAAGCACCATAACTGGATCATCATCAAACAAATGAATTTCAATCATAAATGTCACTAAACCTACGTGGAAATACTCTAATCTCATATATTACACATTGTTTACATTTATCAACACATCAAATAAATATTGAAACCCGCTTGCAGCTCAAGTAATTAAGAATACTCACCAGATGTTGTGTTCAATTTCTCCCCTCTCACAATCATCGACCCCGATATCACAAACTTTTCTGGTGACCGTGTCGTTGAGATTGGGGTATAGCCACGGCGTTTGTACTTCCCTGATCAGCAACTAACATCTTATTGCTACTCAATCTTCTAACATAATCTTTCTTCTTTAATGCCGCCGGCCCCCTTGTATTACTCGAGCTCTCTTTCACCGTTGGAACCGCGTACCAAAAAATAGACGTACACAATATGGCAAACGACCGCCCAAACAAAGTCAACAACACCAAAATAAAGATCACAACGACCGGCAAATAATAATATGGCTTTCTCCACTCATCCAACTTCATTTTCCAACTTGAAAATCTCCCCCTCTTGCTCTCTTGATCAGATTCCGATCTCGGTTGCTTCTGCTTCATGTGTTTCTTGTCGATGTGGGGCTGATCAATATTTTCAAAGACTTCTGAATTAGGGTTTGCATGCTTCTCTTCACGATCACTAGCTGTCTTTGTTTTGTCTTCCTTTTTGTCTTTCAGTTTGATCACGATTGGAACCGGAGCATTTGTATCAGTTTCGTCCTTGAACACGAACCGCACAAAAGATTTGTCTTTCGGGTCCATTTTCGCGTAAATCTTCTGCCTTTTCTCTTCTAGGTCAGCTACAAGTGCAGAAAACTTGTCGAGGCCGCGGTCCGAATAAGGGTTTTTGCTGTCCTTGTTGTGTCTTCTGTAAATCAGGCCAGCGCTTTTCGACCTTGATGATTTTCTTGGAGACGGAGGCGAAGTTGAAATCATATGCTCATCATCTTCTTCTTCTTGGTGACTAAAACTGGCACAGCTGAAAGGGCTGAACATGTTGTGGTAATTTTCAGGATCTGTCTCTCTCTCTCTGTCGTTTAAATTTTATTGGTTTTCTTTCTTTCTCTGAGCTGATGGTTTGGTTGTGACTGTGAAAGGGGAAGAATAGAGAGACAGATATATTATTGAAGGGCCTGCTGAGAGAGGCTGATCCAAACAAGCCTAGTCAAATTAGAGGTTTGAAAAGACAAAATTCCATAGAAGCTTCGATCACCAAATTTATTTAAATATGGTGACGCTTGACTTCTTGGGGAGTAGGCAAAATTATGGATATACATGCGTGTAGAAAGAATGATTGTATTGAGGCCAAAAGACAAGGAAAAAATGGACATGAAACGAAATTAACTCGTTAAGCACCTTAATATGCCTAATGCTTGGACAAATTAAAAGGCTTGAAGAAGTCCAACGTTATAATGTCAATATTGAACCTAGGCATCTACGCGCATACATTTTTCAGAATCTTAAACCTGTAATAAGTACAATATTTTCTGGAAATGGTGCCATAATTAAGTTTTATGCGTTGGTTGATAGGTACTAAGTTTTTGTCACGAAAAGTCTCGATGTTATTAGTAGTGAAACTACGTGTAAATTTTAGAGATTATTTTGTCAAGTTTTCGATGTGAGATTTTACTTGCATTCTCTAGCAAGTTATGTTGAGGTATTTTGTAAGAAACATTCAACACATTGATCAAGTCAAATCATCTATATTACTCTTTATCATTTCAACGCCTTTTGTTTTGTGATAACAATTGTTGATTTGAGCAAAAAATTTCCTTCAACAAAGTAAAAAAACGAATGTCACTAGACTAACATGGTTGACGACTCATCTAAGGTTACACATAGATGCTTTGCATTTATTTGACAAGTAATTGAAGAGGATGGTGAACGAGTATAATCAGCAACATTGTAAAACATGCTTACCTCAACACGCTTCGGATATTGTAGTTTTCCTCTCACTTTCTTCTGTGTAGGGAAGCAAAATATATTGTAAATTGAAGTTTTGCACGCTTACTTCAAATTTACAAGAACATGAACAAGAATATAAAACGTGTATTTTTCAGAAGTCTAGAACATCTAGAAGCAATCACGTCACAATAATTCAAGCAAATTGTGTGGGTTCACAATCGAGAGACTACTGATTGAGTTGCTAAAATATTTTAAAGGGCCTTAATAAAGAATAATGAAGCTTCTTCTACAAGACTGTATTTCACTCAATCAATTTACAATTACACAGAAGAGAATATATATAGCCTTTGGCTCTTTACATGTATACTCTTGACTACCTTAACTAAACTTGTAACCATTCTAACTAACCATAGTTAATAACAAAACTAACCACATTTAACTTTTACCAAACTATTTAACATCAACAGAAATAGAAGACTTGTTATCTTCCTTAATACACCCCCTCAAGCGAGAGGAGGAATCAAAGTTGATTCCAATGGGAAGCTTGGAACACAAGTATCAGAACTGGTTTTTAGACAAAGATTTGGTATGTAGATCAGCCAATTGATCGGCACTGCAAACAAACTGGACTTTGAGAAGATTAGCTAGAACCAGTTCTCAAATGTAATGGTAATCAATCTCAACATGCTTAGTGCGAGCATGAAAAACAGGATTAGAGGCTAAAGAGATGGCGGAAATGTTATCACACCACAGTATAGGCAGTTTAGGGAGAGGACAGTGAAGGTCACAAAGGATTTTACAAACCCAAGTGAGTTCTGCAGCCGTGTGAGCCAGAGACCGATATTCTGCTTCGGTAGAAGAACGGGTGACAGTACTTTGTTTCTTGGCACTCCAGCTGATGAGGTTTGGACCAAGAAAGACACAATATCCGCTAGTTAAACGCCTATCAAACATGCATCCAGCCCAATCAGCATCGGAGTATGCTGAGAGATCAATAGAACCCTTTGTAAACCATAATCCTTGTGAAACAGAACCTTTGAGAAATCGAAGAACACGTTTGGCAGCTTGAAAATGTTGTTCACGCGGAGCATGCATAAACTGGCAGAGCTGATTGACAGCAAAAGCAAGGTCTGGTCGAGTCCACGTGAGATATTGAAAGCCTCCAACAATGGAGCGATACTCAGTTGGATTGGGTAGAAGAGAAATGGTGTGATCCAGTTTGTAGGAGCCAAGAAGTGTGCAACAAGGTTTGGCACCATGCATATTTGTCCGTTGAAGAAGATCAAGCAAATATTTAGTTTGATGAAGAAAGATCCCTTTAGAAGATCGCTGGACTTCTAGCCCCAAGAAATAGTGTAAAGGACCAAGATCCTTCACTGGAAATCGATCACTAAGCTGGGTAATGAATTGATGACAGAGATGAGAATTAGGGCCAGTAACAAGAATGTCATCCACATAAACTAGAACTATAACCAACTGAGGACCATTGAGTACAAACAAAGAAGCATCAAGAATGTCTTCCTTAATACTTAACCTCTCCAACTCATTTTCAAAGAACAGAGTAATAGAAACGTGGACGGGTTGTATGGCCTAATTTACATTGTTAATGATCTGAATTATTTATATTTTAAGTTTCAACTTATAAATTATTTATATTTTAAGTTTCAACTTATAAATTATTTATACAAAAATCGATTCAATCAGAAATTATGTGGACATTTATCTTAAATAATTTAAACACTTTTTAGCGAGGTTGCGAGAGGGCTAGTGTTATATGAAAATCAAACACCTTTGTGTCCCTCTTCACTTGGATTCATGATTGAATTATGGATCTTTTGAAAGGGGGAATTTTGAGTTTTAATTTTTGAGTAATAGATTTGTGTTTTGGGAGAAAGTTGTGGAATTTGGGAGCTTTAACCGATTGAAATGGAGGATCAATGGGACCATCAAGAGAGAGAGACGGAGTTGGATAAGAAAAAAGAGAGGGAGAGGATAGAGAGGGTTCTAGAAAAGAAAAGGTCAAAAAAAAAAGAGAGAGAGAATTAATTATTATTATTTTGTTTACTGTTCTAATTATTTAATTAAATCAGTCTAACTTAATTTTTAAAAATAGAAAGCTTCATTTTAATCCTTAGTAAAAATGACTTTTAGATAAAAACTATGAGTAATATTAAAATATAATTTTAATCCATTGATACATTAATAACCTCATTTATTAATTATATTTTAATTTTTTATCCTTTTCTTTATAATTTTCATTTTCATTTCATTCATCGTAATATTTTTTGTTGTGAACATTTAGATAAACTAATTTTTGTTATACAATATATTTCGATGTACTTTATCTTCTTTATTTAGGTACATTAAATTCATTATAATACATTTCGGTGCATACATTTAGGTAAACATATTTCGGTATATGCATTTCGATACAAATATTTAGGTACACACATTTCGGTACATATATTTTGATGTATTTCAATACAAACATTTAGGTACACACATTTCGATACAAACATTTAGGTAGAGTAATTCAATATAATACATTTCGGTACACAAATTTAGGTACATTAATTTAATATTAATATATTTCGGTACATACATTTCAGTACTAACATTTAAATATATTAGTTCAGTATAATAAATTTCGGTACACATATTATTTCGGTACTAACATTTAGGTACATTAATTGAGTCTTTCAAATTTGAAGAATGTTAAATAAAATTAATAAATTAAAAAAAACTCTTTTTTTGGTCAAAAAATAAATTAAAATTTGTGTATTAATAAGTTTAAATATTTAATAGAAGACATTAAATAAAATGCACATTAATTATTTTAAATTAAGGACACATTATGGACTAAAATCAATATTCAATCTAACATCAGATTCTTTTATTTTTTTATTTTTAATTTTAATCTTCTTGAAAGATTAAAGTTAAAAAAAATCCTTCTAAAAAACCAATCCAGTGTGATAATTCGGTGCAATGAACGCAGCATAAACGAGACTACGACAAAAGCTAAGCCGTCGTTTTGGTGACCAAACGGTGAATATAGGGGTAATTTGGCGAGTTCACGCACCGGATTCACGGACTGTAGGATTCCATTTCCCTCCCATCTTTAGAAAGTTGTCCAAACAAAGTCAACGCGAAGACTCCAGCTTCATAACAAAAAACGACGTCGCAATGGAAACAGGCGGGGACACGCTGGTCATTAAAAAAAAACTGCCGTACAAAACCGGAATCCGAAACATTCGCAAAAGGCCAGTCCCACATTAAACGCTTTTCTATTTGCAGTTAAAAAGGCAGAGGTTTGGTCTGCTGGGTAGGTACTCACAAAAACAAACCAACCGAAGCCTCCCGAACCGACCACCAATGACGGTCCTAAACGACGCCGTCCCCAAAGAAGCCGACGACCGCCCCGGCACCGAGGCCGAGTTGAACGAGGGCGCAGTGCCCAGCGGGAAAGTGAGGGGACCGTGGTCGCCCGAGGAGGACGCGGTGCTGAGCCGGCTCGTGAGCAACTTCGGGCCGAGGAATTGGAGCCTGATCGCTCGAGGAATTCCCGGACGGTCTGGGAAGTCGTGCCGGCTGAGGTGGTGTAATCAGCTTGACCCCTGCGTCAAGCGTAAACCCTTTTCTGGTAATTTATTGCCGCCACTTTCGTTTTGATATTTTCTCTGTTGTGTTTGATTGGTTTCGTTGTGTTTGGATTTTGACGGTTACTGAATTTCGATTAGGATGTGCTTAATCAGTGGAATTATGAATTTCCGAGTGTCAATTTTTCGATTTCGAATTCGAAGCTGTTTGTGAACTCTTGCCACTGTCTTGTTTGTTACATATGTCGGAGGTGTCTTCTTGGTTTCTTGTTTGTCACTGTCTTGTTTGTTACATATGTCGGAAGTGTCTTCTTGGTTTCTTGTTTGTTTAAACAAAGATGTAGTATGTCATTTTTCGAAAAATTGTAGGCATTGGATATGGTTCTAAGCAGCACACAAAAGGCGTGGGATTGATGTTGGTATGTCGTAAGTCTAGTGTGTTGATCGAGGAGCCAAGCATTTCGTTAGTGTCGAATATGATTTCAAGATTAAAGATGGAACCTTGAGAGATATGCAGTTAGTCTAGCACGGTACAAATTTGTTCGAATTTTGTTGATGTTGGAACTGGTATTGTGTTTGGACTGTCCAATGTGCACATAAACGCTCCAATTAGCGCGGTCTTATTCTTAGTGTGGTTTTCAGTCTCGAGTACGTTGTTTCCATAATGTTAACACATCTTGTTTTTGTCGTGATCTATCTGTTTGTTAATTTGTGATTTTGTATGTATATCGATTCTCAGCTTTCTTGATTCTTCTTTATATGCAACTTTTGGACAATGTTTAAGGAATGAATGCAACTGAATATTTGGAAAGTTCAGAATGATTTATAACACCACAATGGAAGAACGTACTTGAAGTTGTGGTCACAATTTGGTGATACATTTTGAAGGATATTGTGTTCATGTAGGGTTGGTGCATCAAATCATTTTAATTAGGTGGTTCATCTATTTTATTAGTCCCCAGGGATCATTGGTTGATTAAGGTAAACGTCCTTGGTTTAACCTCGCTTTATGTTGTTTGGAATTGCATTAAGATTTTGTATCATGCTGGTTCTCTTGTTGCTAAAATGTTGCTGCTCGTTCAGGACCTCAGGTTAGTGAATCAAATATAGCTGGAAATTATTTACCTGCAAACTTCGTAATCTTGTCCTTGCATGGATTGCTTTTGTTGTCATTACATTTTGAGAAATATGTTAAATGAATTTGATACTGGCATACCTTTCTGTCTAAAGTTGCATATTTATTTTGCTTCATTGCTTTTTCTGAAGTTTTCTCAATGGAACTTTAATTAATGCAGAGGAAGAAGACCATATTATAGTTTCAGCACATGCTATACATGGGAACAAATGGGCAGTAATTGCAAAGCTTCTTCCAGGTAGAACTGATAATGGAATCAAGAACCATTGGAATTCTACACTAAGGCGCAAGTGCTTTGATATAGGAAGGTTTAATTCTGGACCTGGGGAAATGATGGAAGATGACACCTTTGACAGAAAAAATGCATCCTCAGAAGAAACCCCGTCAGTTGGGAATATCAGTTCATTCAAGACTCATGAAGGAAGAGAGGTCTTGATGGAAAATAGACCAAACCAGTTCGACGTAAGAAGTCATGCAAAGGAGAGTTCTGGCGCTGCCGAATCAAAGCACAATTCTACTCTTATTGCGGAGCCAAGAGACGATCCAACTCTCCAGTCCACCATTTGTCGTCCAGTGGCACGTGTTAGTGCTTTTAGTTTTTATAACCGTCCAAGTGGTCCAGCAAATACTTCATCATTTTCAAGGACAGTCCCAAGTCATGGCCCTTTGGTCCCAACAACTAAACTTGATTTCGGCTTTGACAACTTCCTTGAAGGTGCATGCAATGAGCCTGTGGTTCCTCAACGCTGTGGCCACGGTTGCTGTGATCGAGTTGAGGGGCATTCTCAAGGCTCATTGTTGGGTCCTGAGTTCGTTGAGTATGATGAGCCTCTCCCTTTCTCCAGCCACGAATTAATCTCCATTGCTACGGATTTGAACAAGATTGCATGGATTAAGAGTGGCCTTGAGAGCAATGGGATTAGGATGCCAGAGAACATAGCAAGCCGGAGAGTCTTTCAAGCAGCTGCCACTACCTTGCAAATGGGGTTGCCAGCAAACACTCACATGAATGACCATATGCGCTTTGAGGAAGGAAGAAACAAGTTGATGGGAATGATGACGGACGTGCCTAGACAAACTTTTGCAATGCCAACTGAAGTTGAGGGATTGAGCTAGAACTCATGGCTGGTCTTCCTCAGTCTTCGGGGTGTTTCGGTTATAGCGGTACGGACCGGTTAATTTACAGCGGATCAAAGTTAAAATCTCCAGTTTCATTTAGAAGGCTTTTCACTTTTGACTTATCTCGTTTAAGAGGGCATTACATCAAAGATATATATGTAGGTACTTCTCTACCCCCTTTGTCATGAGCAAAGAAGCTGTTGACTAGTAAATGCTTTTATACAAAGTGCTTTTATCTCAAATCCAAAAACATGATTGATAAAACTTTGGCACTCCAAATCGATTATTTTCTAGTTTATTCACATTTAGGTGGGAGGAGTGCTAGAAGTTAAAATGAGTGTGAAAATCATTATACGGAAATCAAAATCATTATTTTTGTAAACTATACGTTCATATCTTTATGTCCTTTAATTATCTTAATTCTCTTTTGATCCGTTCAATTCAAAAATTAAAAATAAACCGGGCTTGCAGAAGAAGTGTCGAAAACCATCTCCCATAAAGAAAAGATTTTGGGCTTACCTTACCTGGCTTGGTCTATGATCCTTATAAAAAGGGGCTAAAGCAAGTGGATACTTGGCCCGTCATAAAAAGGCTGAATAGGATCATGAGTCGATCTTAGACTCAAAACAAGCTTCAAGCTTGACCCATATTCTCCATTTAAAAGAATAGGAAAATTAATGAAAATGGCTTGAAAACTTTGAGTTTTAATAATAAAGACAAAATAAAGGGTAAAGTGAATAGTACCAGGATTGACTTTTTAGTGTAAAATGTGGTTTTTCGTTAAATTGAACAGTACCATGTGCTTTTCGTTAAAATTCCCTTTAAAAATATGTCACTCAAATCGGTATCGATGTCTAATTTGAGCAGCTTTCACATCCAACTGGATTAATGTAACTCAATAGATCAAAATATAACCGTTTCATCTTTTTGTCAAAAATGCTCTACAGATGACATGGTTGACATTTCCACCTCATATTTTTTTTCAAATATTTAATCATTAAATTTGGTTTTCAAAGGATGAGGAAATATATTAAAAGAGTGAATGAGGATCCTCTACGAATCCTCTTTGTGAGGATTTCAGAGATTCTATAATCACATACTGTGAACACGGAAAATTCCCGAAGGAAGGAGAGACAATGGGGACAGAACGCGTCTACAAAATAATATTTGTATTTGATGATTTTGGGTTACAATCTCTATTTGTTCCTCTGATTCGATATCCGTAAGACTTTGATTTGTGGACTTGATCCAAGGGCCGTCGAGGCTTTGATCTTGAATGAACAGGGGGAAGTTTCTTCAAGGGCCGTTGGGCTTGATCTTGAAGTTTGGCAGATGAACGTTTCTTCAGAGGCCTTTTGGGCTTGATTCTTGAAGTTGGATGAATGGATCTTCAAGGGTCGTTGGGGCTTGATCCTGAAGTTGGATGAACGTTGAATGACGAATGGATCTTCAAGGGGCTTTTGGGCTTCTTCTTGAAAATGGATGAACGACGAACGAAGTATGATGAACGATGAATGAACTTCAAGGGGCTTTTGGGCTTGATTATTGAAGAATGGATGTGTGGATCCAAGGGCCGTAGGGGCTTGATCTTGGAAGGTGGATGAACGTTGCTTCAAGGGCCGTCAGGGCTTGATCTTGAAGAACGGATGAACGGATCTTTAAGGGCTTTTGGGGCTTGATCTTGGAGGTGGATGAACGGATGAACGATGAATGGATCTTCAAGGGATTTTGGGCTTGATCTTGAAGAACAGTTGTGTTGATCCAAGGGCTGTTAAGGCTTGATCTTGGATGAAGAATCGGCACGTGACCAAAGTGCTTGTTGATTCTTCAAAGGTTTTGGCGAAGTTTCTTCAAGGGCCGTTGGGCTTGATCTCGAAGGTGGATGAGCGTTTCTTCAAGGGCCGTTGGGGCTTGATCTCGAAGAACGATGAACGAAGAACGAACTTCAAGTGAATTCTCTTCCAATTTGGGAGTAGAGAAATGTATTTGTGAATTGGTGAATTAAAATGAATGCCTTGACTTCCTATTTATAGAATTTCAAAACTTGATTTTTGGATTTAAATAATCAGATGAAATAAATCATTTCTGCCCGTTGTTGACACGTGTCCTATTTGACGGCTTTTCTGACTCATTTTAATTTCCGTCGAATCACACGCTACGTGTAAAATTTATGTAATACATGAGCGTTGAAACTTTGACCATCGATCAACATTTTATTTATCAAAATTTCGATGTCTACACATACGTTCATCATATATTGTGCGTTCAAAAATTATGATAAATTTTTTTATTTAAAATTAAATATAAATTAATATCTGACGAAAACTACCTGTACGATGAACGAATGTGATTGGAAGATTCCCAAAATCTTCACAAAGAGAATGCGAAGAAAATCCTTATTCTAAAAGAGTGGCTATACATAGAGCTGCATTCCTCCCCCAACCCCCACCCCACATATTTTAATTTTGACCAAAAGCTTAATTTAGGATTTTGGCAAACATGAGGTTAAAATGAAAATTTTCAACTTACCCTAAATTTTCAACTTATACATAAGAACGACATGGGCATGTCTGTCTGTCTGTCCACAAGTTAAAGTCGACTGTCCTCAAACAGAAGTACGGGGTCTTCATGTCAGTTAAGCAAGTGAAACAGAAGCAGATTAAAAAAAGCAGCTTTGGGTGAAGAAGACAGTGAAATCTGCTTTTGATGCATGCAACTTCGGTGCTCTCTGCTCGACAGTTTTCTGAAGTCACCTCAATCACTTCTTCTCTGATAAAAGAAAGAATTAGCGTTTTCCTGCAATAATCTGTAAATTATTTATAAATCAATGCTATTAAATTAAAGGAAAACTAACGAAAAGGGCCTGAATAGTGACAGTTTTAATGAAAAGTCCTTTTTGAAGGTATAATGAATAGTGACAGTTAAAGGTAAAAAAAGACTTTTCGTTAAAAGTAAACAGTACCGGAGATGTTTTATTAAACCTCCCTTAAATTAAAACGTTACAGTAATAATAATGTACCGTACTGTATAAGTTGCTTTTTAAAAGTATTTTATTGCTCTATCTTCTCAACTACAATGATTAAGCAAGGAGTAAAAAACCCTCCTCCCTTATCTTCTCAACTGAAATGATTAAACGGAGAGATTAGCAGATAAAGACAGACTAATCTCCCCCATCACTTGTTAACCCAAAAGGCAAGTTAAATATGCGATGTGGCGGCACATTATTTATTGTTTATGATCGCTAAACAACACACAAATGCTGTTAACTTAACAAAACAAAAAATCAGAGCAGCAGGGGGGAGGGGTCAAAGTCGTCTGTTTTGGGGGACACAAATTAGGAAGCTGTATATGTTATTATGTTTCACCTGCTCACTGCAAACATTTTGGGTTTTTTTTTTAGTGTGTGCGCGTTTATTTTTCTGCATTAGATAAAAGATCTTTCCTTGGTCACTGACACCGAGAGAGGAGTGAGGAGTGAGAGAGAGGAGAGAGGGAGAGAGGCGGGAGGGGTTACCTACCACTACAGGACCCAGTTGCTGAAAATCTAAGAAACCCTCTTCCTACTGGGTTGAGAGCTTCTTCAGCCTCTGTGGGCATTGATGATCTCGGCCGCACAGAGCCATTACATGAAGATTCTCTCTCTGGGTTTTGCAAATGGCAGCCGTAGACAAAGCCCACGTGGTTGTTGATGTGGCGGAGGGGGAAGTGGGACGCCGCAGCGCCGCCACGGGTCGACGTAGCTACCCTGAGTCCGGCTCCGAGGGGTCGGAGGACGAGGAGAAAAGGTGCTCCAGTGAGTCAAGTTCTGAGATTGTGGAGAGGGAATCATCTGCAACGGAGAGTTCTGTGGAGGTGGATCTGGAGGAGGTGAAGATGCACGTGGCGAAAGTGGAGAGGGATTGCAGGATTTGTCACCTGAGCTTGGATGCAACGAATCATGAATCTGGGATTCCCATTGAGCTGGGGTGTTCTTGTAAGGCTGATTTGGCTGCTGCCCACAAGCAGTGTGCTGAGGCTTGGTTCAAGATCAAGGGTAACAAGTAAGTTTTTTTTACATCCAAAGGTTAAATCTTTCTGTGTTTTGGAGATTACCTAGCTGTTAATTTATTTACATTTATCTGTTAGCATTGATTTCGTTGAAATGCTAGGTTAAATTGTTATGTTGTTCTTCTGAGGATTGTGTAATATGAAGTATAATTTGGGGATAATGCTGGAAAAATTGTTTTACGTAATGAGAAGAACACAATAATGCAAACTTTTGACAAAGCGATATTTTAATCTTCTCTAATTTACGGGGGAAAGAAATATGGAAGAGGCGAGCATATTGTCCTGACCAACCGGTCTAATTCATGTTTGCACATGATAATGCAAACTTAAATTAGAATAAGTTTGTGTGGTGCTTTAAAGAAAAAGCATATTAGTGTAAATCAATAGCATAAAGCTTAATAAAGCGAAAGTCGAAAGCACCTGCAGTCTTGCATGGAATTCCAACTGTGCACATGATTCTTCTCCCATTCTTGCCTAGTTGGAATGCCTGCACTTTGCATTTCTCTCACTCCTTTTCCGACACTTTTTCTGCCATTCCGGTTGGAAAAGCTGGTTGGTGATGTGTGCTTTGTAAAGGTCAAATAATTTGGTTTTTCTGCACATTTTTCTGATATGATATGTTAAATGAAATTACTTGACTCAGTAAACCTGTATTGAACATGTGTTTTCCATGTACATTTATCTTCATGATGGATGTTTTGGAAATAATAATGTCCTTTTACCCAGTCTCCTTTTTCTGATATTGACCCCACTATGAATTTTCCGACTTGACGGCTCAAACTGTTGTAAGGTGCCATCTTATGAAGATTGATCACCGAATGAAGTAGGTTTGTCTTGTCAAAAGCACCACAAATTAAGTGGAAAAAATCTGCATTTTAGTCTCTAGGTTTATATAATTTTGTTTGAATCCATCACAAGATCAATGCATAAACAACAATCATCTCAGTAACTCCTTTGTGTATCGTTAGAGCAAAAGCTAATTCTGGAACAAATATCATTATTTCACCTCGGGCATACATTTTCCATTGCTTCTAGTAAAACATGCTTATATTCCCTTGTTCTCCTCAAGCTACTCTCCGTGTTTTGCTTCGTATTATGTTCTGATGTTATTAGCCTCTTCTTGAATTCTTTGGATCTTTTGTAATGTTTGAACTTTGAAGGTTTCTGAAGGTTGATTTTCTTTTTACCTTTCCTATTCCCATTAGACAAAAACCTTCAAATTGCCTGGTGTCCTTCTACTTGTGTCAAAAAGAAAAAGGAAGGAAAATAACTGAAATTGAAATTGGTTGCGTAGTGTGTTCTGCTTTCTCATTCACGACTTTGTTCCTTTCATCTATGAAGTTCTTGCTATAAGTTGGCATGCTTTTCATGCAGAATTGTAAGGATCATTGCTTATCGAATCCTGATGACTTCATAGATTCTTTATGCTTGGTAGTGCGTTCTACTTCTTCATTCACGTCTTTGTTCCTTTTTTCTATTAAGTTCTTGCTATAAGTTGACAAGCTTTTTATGCTTGGTATGTTTTTAAAGGGAAATATGGCAGAAACCAATAGCAGTCTGACTGAGATGGTAAAAAACAAGTACATACCGGAAAAGATAAAGATTTTAAATTTTCATATAAAAGTAATAATCGCATTCGGTTCTTATCCAACTTTTCTGACATCCTAAAACCATTATACAAAAATTCTTAGCTGTATCTATACCTTGATTTGGTTCCTTGTAATTGGATTAAAATGATTGTGCGTTTATGCAAAATTCCAAATAGGTTTTTTTTTTTGTTTCCATAGGAAATCGAACATGTAGGTTATTGTTTTGGGTAAGATCCCAGTCTTACGTGTAGGTGTTGTGACTCTAACCAAAGCATAGAGTAAGTAGATGTGCGTGCTTTTTACCACACCGTAGTAAGAAGTGGTTCCATTTGATGTATTCATTTATTATGAGTCCATTGTACTTATATGAATACAGGGAATGGCGTTTCACGCTAATCTAATCCTTCTTATATGAATACAGGGAATGGCGTTTCACGCTAATAACTAAGCCCTAACAAAAATAAAGTTTCATTGCGCTCCCAGGAGGGATGCTGAATGACAGGTGTTCTATACACCTGCTTCTTTCTTCAGTTCTGCCTTCAGAATAAGAAATGTCTTCTATCCAATATCAAATTTTTAGTTCAGCTTGCTTAACCTGTAACCAAACTAAGGAGTTGTTTTTCACATGCTTCTTTGGGGTATCCTTTGCATCTTCATGTTTGTGTTATTATTGCTCAACTTTCGGACTAAATATATATGGTTGCAGAACCTGTGAGATATGTGGATCAACCGCGCGTAATGTTTCTGGTTTGAGTGAAGCTGATTTGGCGGAGCAGTGGCATGATGAAGCCGCACTGGCAGCAGCAGGTGCCCCTGTGCAGACACCAGAGAGCCGAAACTTCTGGCATGGTCACCGCTTCCTGAACTTCTTGCTAGCTTGTATGGTTTTTGCGTTTGTCATCTCGTGGCTGTTTCACTTCAATGTGCCCTCATGAAAACCTGCTGTTGAGGGTTACACATTTTACTTCGGTGGTGACAGAGAGGTAGCAAACAAGCACTCAACGGTACCCTCCTTGTACCCGTGCCTCCAAAACCTATGTTGGAGTTAGCTGTTTGTCTCTGTGTACTTGTTTATATATTAAGTATCCCTAGCTTCAGCAGGTTGTGTAATTTATGTTTCCATTTTTAAAACTTGGAATTGAATTTGCATCACCAGAGTAGTTTCTTGTAGTAACTTAAGATGCTTTATTAGAGAACAAACAACCAATTATATGTGTATAAGTTTTGTGGCAGATGCTTCACGATGCAGTATTGCTGTATAAGCAGGTAAGATTCTCTGTATAGGGGCACTCGCATTAGGCCAGCCGAAGGGTTGCTCTTCTAAAAGCATGAGATTTTATGTATTTTCGTCTCTTAAAAAAATTGGTATGAGAGTTCTTGGTCAGGCAATCATATCGAAGTTTTTCTCATAAGCTGCGCATATTTGGAGTCTGCGTACGTTCCAGTTCTTTTTTGGGAAGCATGGATTAAATAGAAAATTCTCAAACATAAAAATCTAGTGGGGAGACTTCTTATTCTGCAAGTTGGAATTTTAAATTCTTGGAGGCAAGATATTTGAACTGGGTGAAAAGTTTGACCGAGAACTGGGGATCGAGAGGAGCCATTTCTCCTTGAACTTGGTTATAGAAATCCCTTGACTCTGCAAGCAACGCGTTTGCCTTGACCATCTGCAAGGTCACACACATATAATATGGTTTGACATTCAGGCTGAGTGGTTACTGCTTAATATTTCTATCAATGACCCTGAAATTTGGTAGGAGTTTGAGAAGAAGTTGGGTAAGGATACTAGTCAAGGTTTTAAAAAACGCTAGACACTAGTGAGGAGGCCGGCTAGCGTCTAGCCGCCTAGCCTAAGCGATAAGTGCATATTGACACTTACAAAAAATTATACTTGTATGAAATCCATGGAAAAGATAATAAAAGAATGATAAAATGCAAAAAGAGTATCCAACAAGTCCAAAATTTAAAAACACATTAAGTATATATGCCATATAACTATAGTGAGGAGTATTGTAGGATGACACATGTACAATAAGTTCACAATTTAAAACAACATAAAATGGAAAATAGGAGGAAAATAAGGAAATTTAGTAATGTAAGATACTTATCTTTAGCATTCTGAAATTTAAGTTGATACACAATACATTTATTCTATAAAATTAACAAAATTTCAAAGTATAATTAGAACTTAGACTTTAAACAAATTTCAAAAAAAAAAAAAAAAACCACCCAGCTGCCTAACACCGCCTAGGGCCACCTAGGCCACCTAGAGCCACCCCAATTTTTCCAGCCGTTTTGCACAAAATTGCCTCGGTTCCAAGGCGCCTAGAGCGTTTTTTAGAACATTGATAATAGTGCAGAAACTTGGCATGCTTCATGAGATATCGTTGCTTAAAATTCTCGAGACCCTTTAAGATGCTTGTAGCTCAAGTTGTTAAGAGCGTTTTTCCTTGAACATAATGTTCTACAATCACGAGTCATATCCTTTCCAATAGCTTATATCCGAGAACTTTTGAAGAAACCTTTGGAATATGTCGGGATGGGTATTAAACTTGTTTCTATCTTTGGCTTCTACAACGTTTATCAACATAAGGATGTTAAAATTAATTAGATTCTCGATTTGTCATGTGTTTACTAGCACATATACATAAAAATATGTGAATCCCATGTTGAACTTATATATACAGCCAAGAACAAGGTCAAGTCGCAGTAATCACAATCAAATAAAGCACAATCCTTTCACATATAAAACATTGCAATTTTACTAACCTGATGAACCTGCATTCGAGACTGCCATGGCTGCAAAACCAATCTCTGTGTGTTGGGACTCTTCTCCTCTCTGTCAGATTGTTATAAACTCTAACCAAGAATAGGACTTAGTTCTATCTTGAGCAAACATCTATGAGAGCAGAGGTCACAATATATATAGGCATATATCTCTCCTAATCCAATAAGGATTCCTATTACAATCCTTGTAGAAAACAACTTATGTTTCCTAATCCATATCAATTCATCACTACTATAGACTTCTCTATTGAAAAGAACTGACATTCACCTACCTATAAGGCTTTCTTATACCAATTGGACCAAACAACTAATGCCAGATCATCTGAACTCATGTTCATATTCTTACAGTCTCCCACTTGAACATGAGACAAAAATCTAACACAACTTATCACCAATTATAAGAAGTGATCACATAGCCTTATTCAAGATTTTACCATCATGACCAATGTCTCATTACATATCAAAATACAAAAACCAAGAATCTCAAACTACAACAAAAAAGCAGTTTTGATTCAAGGCTTACATGTATCCAATTTGCAAATATGACTCATGACTCAACACAAAATAGTCTAGATCATGCTCCCACTTTTCAAAAGATCACAACATTAATCTTCAATGAAAAGCAACATTTCAATGACTGAATAAAATTCATTAACTAAAAACTATAAACAGACAAACTGTCTTTTCAAAGTATCAAATGAATCTAACTTCTAACTTGGTCCATCATCAAAACCACAATACTTTGAAACTTAAAGCATTGAGTCTCGAGATAAAGACACTTATTAAAAATTACAAACAAAAAAAAAAAAAACCAACAAACTAGATATAACTAAATAAACCAACCCTGACCAAGATTGCAAGCATACTACTAGATTGAGTTACTCACACAGCTGCAACCTTCAAGTTCTTCAAAACACAACCAACTACTCCCACTGATCTAGACCCTCCAACACTCCCATCCGAGACACGTTTCTAAAATTCTCCAATGAGCAATGCTTTAGTCAAAGGATCTGCAATCATCATATCAGTACTAATGTGCTGGACTACAATCATCCCTTTCTTCACTTGCTCTCTGACTTTAAGAAATTTTACATCCATTAACCTTTAAGCAGAAGTTCTTCTATTATTCTTGGCAAAGAACATGATTGAGTTGTTGTCACAAAACATTCTCATAGGTTTTTGAATTGAATTCACAACCTTCAAATTTGACACAAAGTTCTTCAACCAAATAAACTGTTTCATCCCTTTCGAAACAAGCTACAAATTCAGCCTCCATAGTGGATGTAGTAATAACAATTTATTTAGCACTTTTCCAAAAAACTGCACCACCATTTAACATGAATATATAACCACCTGTTGACTTCTTATTATCCATATCACCAGCCAAATCTGAGTCAGTGTATCTTTCAAGTTCCAAAGATTCACTCTTGCCATAAACCAACATGAAATTATTGGTTCTTTGCAAATATCTCAAAACTTTTTTGGCAAATATCCAATGTGCTTATCCTAGATTTACTTGAAACCTTCCAAGCATTCATACTATAAAAGCAATGTCTGGCCGTGTACATATGGTTGCATACATAAGACTTCCCACCAGAGAAGCATAGGGCTTAGATTGCATTTTCTTAATCTCCAAATCAGTCTTCGGGCATTGATTCTTTGAGAACTTATCCCTTTTATTAACCAGAACTTGGCCACAATTACAATTTTCCATATTAAATCGGTGTAACATTCTATCAATGTTATCCTTTTGAGACAAACCAAACAATCTTTTCTGTCTATCTCAGACAATTTCAATCCCCAACACATAGTGTGCTTCCCATGGGTCATTTATATCAATATTCTCACTGAGCATCTTTTTAGTATTATATAACAATTGAGGACAAGAACTTGCTAGAAGAATATCATCAACATAAAGCACCAAAAAGATAAATTGTAAACTAGAAAACTTAGTGTAAATGCAATCACCCAACTTGTTTTCTTCGAACCCCAGTGAAGACAAAATTTGATCAAATTTCAAATACCACTGTCTTGAAGCTTGCTTTAACCCATATATTGACTTATTTAGTTTGCAAACCGTATTCTCATTCCCCCTTTCAATAAATCCAGTTTGTTGCTTCATGTAAATACTCTCTTCTAAATCTCCATTGAGAAAAGCCGTTTTCACATCCATTTGATGTAATTCCAAATCAAAATATGCAACCAAAGAATCAATGCCTTTTCTACGAGTAAAGCCCTTTGCTACTAACCGGGCCTTATATATTTCAATATGACCAAGAGCATCTCTTTTGGTTTTATACACCCACTTGCAACCTATAGGCTTAATTTGAGAACTAGACTCCACAAGTGTCCAAACATTATTTTTGTACATGGAATATAACTCATCCTTCATTGCATTCTGCCATAGAATTGATTGAGAACATTCCATGGCCTGAGTGTAGGAGAGAGGATCATTAATATCACCAATGTTGAATTCACTTTCTTGTAGATAAACAGTCACTCATAATTGTCGACTTTCATATTCCAGTTGATTTCCTTGTCTCAAAACTTGAAGCAACTTCAACTGGTGCTGACTATTGTGATTTAGTGGCAATATTAGAAATTGTTGAGACTGGATTTGTCTCCATAGTGTTCTCAGTGCCAAAAGCCAATTCAGTACTAGAAAACAATTCTTCATTCAAGTTTTCCATTTCATTTGACTTTGGTGAAGGTAACAACAAAACTGGTTTATAACCTATTTGTGCAGTGTAACCCGAACCCTGAACCATCTCTTCAAAAATAAAATTTTCCCTTGATAGGTCTGAAACATCTTGATCCTCTAAGAAAGTTGCATTATGTGTTTCTTGAATCCGAGTGTGACCTTGAGGAACATAGAACTTGTATCCTTTTGATTTCTCAGTGTAGCCTATGAAGTAACATAACTGAGTCCTAGAATCCAGTTTTCTTTCATTAGGATTATAGAACCTAGCTTCTGCTTTACAACCCCAAACATGGAAATATGTAAAATTAGGAACTCTCCTATACCATAACTTAATGGGTGTTGAAGAGATTGCCTTGCTTGGAACTCGGTTTAATATATAATTGGTTGTTTTCAAGGCTTCTCCCCACAAGAATCCTGACAATTTTGATCTTGACATCATGCTTCTAACCATGCTAATGAGAGTCCCGTTTCTTCTTTCAGAGACACCATTTTGTTGAGGTGTTCCTGGTGTGGTGTATTGTGCCACAATCCTATTCTTCTCGAGATAGAGAGCAAATGGACCCTTTTGTTGCCCACATTTAGTGTACCTGCCAAAGTATTCTCCTCCCCTATCTGATGAATCATGAAATCACAATATGAACATTCAGTGTTTTGATTTCATTTCACAGTCTATTGCACATCATAACACTATAACCAATATCCATATACACAATCTTAACAACAAATAGTTGAAAAGCACATATAGGATTAAGGGTATCAATATACAGCTATGAACTTAGCATCATGTAATCAAGAACAACCATCTGATGAACATATTTACCCCATACATCACAGTTCATAGTTATAACAGCACCAACAATTTTGCATAAAATTCAAACAAAATTTCCACTCATGGTCAATCAGTTTTAACATGTTGATGCTAAATTAAATTAAAATTCAAGAACAACATCTTTCATGTAAGTCAAAATCATCATATCAGAAGATTTGTAAGAATCATATGAATTCAAGGTTTCATATTCCTAATTTGAGTTTCAAGAATCACATACCAGTTTAAGAGATGAGGATCAATACTCAACAGCGGAAACATATTTGATGAATATTGAACACTCAACGATAGGATTTGAAGCACTCAGATTTTCAAAACATGAATCGAGATTAAGGAAACAATGCGAAGTCCTTTTACCTAAAACCCAGAAACCCCAAAAGCAAAACAGATTTCGAGTTCTAACGGTCAAATTTTTTAAATAACCTTATTTTATTAAAACACCGGCGTTAAAACTTTCTTCCGTGAGATCTAGAACCAGTTTCGAAACCTGATCATGACAATTTTGCTGGTTTTTAATTTTTTTTTTTATATATGTGGTTTCCATCGACTTTGCTTGATTGAATTTAAGAACTTTAAACCTAGGGCCTTGATACCACATGTTGAACTTATATATACAGCCAAGAACAAGGTCAAGTCGCAGTAATCACAATCAAATAAAGCACAATCCTTTCACATCTAAAACATTGCAATTTTACTAACCTTATGAACCTCCATTCGAGATTGCCATGGCTGCAAAACTGATCTGTGTGTGTTGGGACTCTTCTCCTCTCTGTCAAATTGTTATAAGCTCTAACCAAGAATAGGACTTAGTTCTATCTTGAGCACACATCTGTGAGAGCAGAGGTCACAATATATAGGCATATATCTCTCCTAATCCAATAAGGATTTCCCATTAAAATCCTTGTAGAAAACAACTTATGTTTCCCAATCCATATCTGTTCATCACTACTATAGACTTCTCTATTGACAATAACTGACATTTATCTTCCTTTAAAGCGTTTTTATACCAATTGGACCAAACAACTAATGCCAGATCACTCGTACTCATGTTCATATTCTTACATCCCATAAAAATATGTCAAACAAATTGGAATTTAGGAATGGATAATATGGTAACATGGGACACGTGGTTAGGGGGTCCAGAAAGCAAAGTTAGGAGATGGAAAAGACGAACATTGTCAGCACCCTGGGAGTTGACTGCTGTCTGCATTTTCCATTAGAGATGTCAAAATTCACAAACAAACAGATAATATTTGGTCCATGCACGAGTTCCTGCATGGAAGGTGCCGTGATTGGCGATCGCCATCTTAATATGCCACAGACACAGCTCGTGTGAGGTGTGGCGGTGGGAACTCACTCCAAATAATCTCCAATTCTTTAGGCCGGGTAGGGAATTCATTCTCTTTGTTTTTGTATTTTTAAGTGGACGAATCAATCATAGTCTCCTAACGCCAAAAAATTGGAAAAGAAAACCAATTAAAATAATTTTTTGTTTGTTATTATGGTGGTCTGCACTAGTTGTGACGCCTATGCTCATAAGTTGCATTGAGTGATTATTATAACTTCACCCGAGATCCTGTATTCGATATATGAGCTTCTAAGTTTTGGGTTTATGTGGTTAAAAGTAAGTGCATTCCATGGCAAGCAGTGGCGAAGCCACGTTGGGGCGGCCCGTGGCGGCCGCCACTCCCCTCGCCGGAAAACACAACCCCAGCACCAGGTTCCGCCCCCCCTCCCGGAAACCCAGCCCCTCCCTCCCTCGCTCGACTCGCCTGTGCTCTGTTCTGTTTCTGTCCTTCTTCTGGGAACAAAGATGAAATGCAGCGTTTTTGAATATTTTTTTTTAATCCAGGCCAAAACGACGTCGTTTTGGACCTGGTATAAAAAAAAAAAAAAAAAAAACCTGACGCCAAACGGCGTCGTTTCGTGCAACAATTTTGAAAAAAAAAATATAGGGTTCGGGGAGACCGCGTGTCCCCCATTCAAAGCTGCCCCCCACCTTTACTCTCTCTCAACCCTCTCACCAATACCAGACAGAGGAGCAGCAAAGCTGCCCCCAAATCCTAGCAGCAGAAGCAAGCAACGGGAGCCAAGCCACCAAGCCAGCCAACTCCAAGCCGTTTCCTCTATCTCACTGTTTCTCCAGCCCCACAGCCATAGCCGAGTGAGCCAGCCTTCAAACTAAGGTAAATTTAAAATCCCAACCTACCTAACCCTAAATAATTATTGAATACAAAATTAATTTAATTGATATAGAAATAGAATCATATTCTATTCATATGGTAATAATGCACTAAGTTGGTTATTGGTTGTTGATTATTGATATGAAATTAATTTTTAGGGTGAAAATTAAAATTTGATATGTTTAAGTGGTTGGAGTATAGTATATAAAAAAATGCTGCATTTTGCCGTTATTGTTATCTTTTCAAATGTGATTTTGATCAAATGGGTAGCACTGGAAGTGATGTCTTCACTGAGATAGGGTTTACAAATTGGAAGAAAGGACCCAAAAGTTTTCTAGTCCATGAGGGAGGTGTTGGAAGTCTTCATAATAAAGCTGTACAACAAGCTAGAGATTTGATGGCACAAAAACAACACATTGAAACATTTGTGATTAAGCAAACTGATGAAGCTCGCATTAATTATCGTACTTTATTGAGTGCCTCACTTGAGTGCACAAGATGGTTGTTGGGACAAGGTTTGCCTTTTCGTGGCCACGATGAATCGTTAAAATCAAGCAATAGGGGCAATTATTTGGAGCTTATGCAATTTCTTTCCAAGCATAATGAACAAGTTAGGAAGGTTGTGTTTGACAATGCTCCCAAGAATCTTAAGTATACTTCTTCCGACATTCAAAAAGATCTTGTCCGTGCTTGTGCCATTGAAACTGTAGATGCAATAACTAAAGATATAGAAGGTGCATTTTTTTCTCTTTTGGTTGATGGAGCACGCGATTCTTCAACTAAAGAGCAAATGGCGGTGGTATTGCGTTATGTGAATAAAAAAGGGGAAGCAATTGAAAAGTTTTTGGGTGTTCAACATGTCTCCTCTACAACTAGTAGCTCGCTTGAAGAGGCCATTGAGAGATTGTTTGCTACAACAAATTTGAGTATGTCCAAGTTAAGAGGACAAGGCTATAATGGAGCTAGCAATATGAAGGGTGAGTTGAATGGTCTTAAAACAAAGATATTGAACAAATACCCTCAAGCATTTTATATTCATTGTTTTGCACATCAACTCCAACTAGCTCTTGTATTCGTGGCAAAGGAAAATGAGGATGTTGCCAATTTCTTCATCAATGCTAGTAGTTTGGTGAATCTTATTGGATCATCGTGTAAGCGTCGTGATGCATTTAGAGAGAAACAACAAGAACAAATTCAGAAAGCTCTTGATCTTGGTAATCTTGAAACAGGTAAATGATTAAATCAAGAAATGAGTCTCATGCGTCCATGTAATACACGGTGGAACTCGCATTATGGTACTATAGTTAGTATTATTCTTATGTTTGAAGCCGTGGTGGAGGTGGTTGAATGGATTAAAAGTGATCGCAACCAAGATAATCTCGGTGAAGCAACTAGGTTATTCAAAGACATACAAACTTTTGATTTTGCATTTCACCTTTTCTTGATGAGACTTATATTGGGAATTACAAATGAGTTATCACAAGCATTGCAAAAGAAAGATCAAGATATTGTGAATGCAATGGCGTTAGTGGAAGTATGCAAGCAAAGACTACAATCATTGAGAGATGATGACTTTGGGGACTTGCTTCACGATGTAGAAAAGTTTTGTGAGGAGCATGATATTATTATTCCTAACATGGATGATTTGCATTTCGTAACTGGAAAATCAAGGCGTAAAGCTCCAAAAATCACAAACTTCCATTACTATCGTGTGGACCTCTATTTTCAAGTCCTTGATATGCAACTAAAGGAGTTGAATGATCGCTTCAATGAGGTAAACACTGAGTTACTTCTTTGTATGGCATGTTTGAGTCCGGTGAATAATTTTGCATCTTTTGACAAAGCAAAAATTGTTCGTTTAGCCCAACTTTATCCTTAAGATTTTGATCGTATGGATCTCATGAATCTTCCAATTCAACTTGACAATTACATTCATGATATGAAGATGCATAGTGAGTTTTCATCATTGAGAGGAATTAGTGATCTTGCACAAGAGTTAGTGAAGACCGGAAGGTGTGAAAGCTATATGTTAGTGTATAAACTTCTTACATTGGCTTTGGTATTACCGGTTGCAACCGCTTCAGTGGAGAGAGCTTTTTCTGCTATGAAGATTGTGAAAACACCATTGCGTAACAAAATGAGAGATCAATGGTTGAGTGATAGCATGCTTGTTTACATTGAGAAAGATGTATTTGCTTTTATTGATAATGAGCCCATTATGCGACGTTTTCATGACATGAAACCTCGCCGGCAACAATTGTAATTTGTTTGTATTGATTAATTATGAAAGACATTACTATATCAAAAGATTTAGTTGTTGCCATTTTTCTTTAACTTTGCATTCTTTTAAGTTCGCCCCTCCCCCGAAAAATCCTGGCTTCGCCACTGGGCATAATACACCAGTCATCATGGGGTATTTACTAATTTTATAATGTAGTGCGTCTTTTATCATTGATGCGAGATGTCATAGCGACCGTATACACATAATTCAAATTGCTCCCGCAAGGTAGGTCCTATATTAATTTGTCTCATCCTCCAAACTCAAAAGCGGCTTGTATAAAGAAAAGTATACACTGACAGCTGCATTACTTGAATACAAAGAAACTTATGGAGATGGTGTTTTTCCAGAGACTTTTCATCAATCCAGTTAGGAAAAATGGTATATTTCAAGGAAATTGTATGAGAGTTCAATGGGATACAGTCAGATGAAAACTCCTGAAAAATGAATTCATCAAATTCGGTGACCTAGTTAGTCTTTTGATAATATCGAAATACTTTTAGACATTGGTTTTTGTTTATCAGTTCGTCACGTGGCTAAGCATGAAGGTGAACCTTAGATTTTTTTTTCTTTGTTTTCTGTAACTAATTTTCAATCCGCGTCTCAGTCATTGAAACTCTCCTTCAAGATTTCCTTCTTTCTCTATTCGTTTTTCTTATATATCAAATTGTTTTTAATTTATAAAAAATTGATTTTAATAACAGAAAAATCATAATAATCAAATCGCTTAAAATTTGATTTAGAAGTTCCCGTAGCAGCAAGTGGTGAAGTGAGAAATAAAAACCAAATTATGGGTTGAAGTCCTTTGCTTTCTTAATCTAGCAGCAGAACTATCGTTGTAGTAAACATAAATAAATAAATAAATATTTCTGAATGCTAAATTTGATACTTACGTTATATAATTTAACAAATATGCTTTAAATAGATAATCACACCAGTTTTCTCGAAGCCTCTTGTTCATATCTCTCATTAAAATGTACTATTCGATAATATTTATCTTACTAGAACGGCTCTTCCCCTGTTGACCTGAGCGTGCATTCAAATATATGTCATACATTCCCTAGCACTACCCTAAACAGAAAATATGTACGAAGGACTAGCGCTTTAAGAGAGTAGTTAATTATTTGGATCAGATAATAAACTCATCTGCTAATATATAAGAGTCTAACAGATGCCTTATACTTTTTTTTTTTTTTTTTTTTTTGTGTTTACATTTTTGTATTATTGGTTAAATATGAATATCACTTACAAGAATACAAGACAGCGTTACATATCTTGATAAATCACTTCTCTCATCTTCCTTGGATTGTTTGTAACAACAATGCATTTTTTTTTGTAACAAGAAGACTTTGTTACCTCGTCGCCACTCCAAGGGATTATAAGGGTTAATCCGAATAAATAAACTAAAAAACAAACAATAATATTTTCAAGATTTCATACGAACGTGCTGGACATGATTGAGAGCAGAGCAACACGTGTCGCAACCCCACAACACCGACTCAGTTAATTTAGGGTTTTATTCCAGGAGCTTTGTATCTTCCAGTTTCTTGTTTTGCAAAAGACAAATTGCTTAATTAGCTAAACAAAGCAAAATAATTCACTAAAAAAATAAACAAAAAGAATTAAGCACGTACAGATACAGCTAATGCAATGCAGCAGCAGCAGCAAAAATATTGGAATCGAGAGAGAAAATTAGATTGAGTGTCGACTCAATAAAAATGTCGGTCGCATGCTCCGGCAGCATCATCCAATGATGATGATTATGATTATATTCTTATCCGTTTTAATGCGTAAAAAGCTTTTGCGTCAGATTATATGCTGCGATTAAAGCCGGCAAAGTGGATGCGGTAAGATATTCAGAGGAACAGATCATTGATCCACTCCTAATCATAAGTATATAGTTCTAACTTAATCAATTTTTTAGTACATTGATATTTTTATATTGGAGAAAGAAAGAGTTGGACTAAGCCACACAATAAGTAGTCTAATTTAGTATTGAATTCGCCATTCACGAGATTTGAACTTAAGGCCTCTCACTTTTAAGCGAAGATGAATATCACTAGACCATAATATTGAATGACAACTTAATCATTTATTGTTAAGTGTTAAGTTTTATCACAAAAATATTCGATGTTATTAAAAGTAAAATCATATACTTATATATTGTACTTTATTTTCTTAATTCTCCGATATGAAACTTATATTCAACACATGCCACAGTTATATACCTCTTTTACTTTATCTTTTTCTCTCCTTTTTTTTTTCTTTCTTTTTGGGTGTATTGTGAATGAGCTTTGTTTTCCTGTATGCAGTCAATCCAACACATATTTCGCAATGATAAAAGAGTGAGTATCAATTATAGGTTTATGAGATGTATATTTATTGGGAATGTGTATGAGAGCATCATCTACATCCTATTTTGGAGAATATAAAAATGGGAGTTTTAACGAAAAGCCCGCGATACTGTTCACTTTAACGAAAAACCACATTTTTACACTAAAAAGTCAAACCTGGTACTATTCACTTTACTCCTTATTTTGTCCTTATCGTTAAAACTCAAAGTTTTCAAGCCCTTTTCATTAGTTTTCCTTATAAAAATATATGAATTTCAAAAGAGGCTTAGGGCTAGTTTGGTATTGTTGTGTTTTGAAAAAAAAATTGTTTCTACTGTGCTGTGAGAATAAGCAGCTGTGAAATAAAGCAGCAGAGTGTTTGGTAAATTTTTTTGTAAAATTGCTTTTGAAAAAAAAAAAGCAGTATTATTAGGGGTGGTTTTAGTATATTACCGTACCAAAATCTCTGTACCGATTATCATACCAAATATTTGGTACGACAAAATTTATTACCATTACCGTACCAAACTTTTGGTATACCGAATATCGGTATACCAAATAGTTTGATTGGTATGGTATGCTAATGGTAATTATCACTTTGTTTTAAGCCACTTTGTTTGCCCAAAATCTAATATTTTTTCTAACCTAATTCAAAGCCTATAAAATATACAGTTTGACATATATACACAATTTAACCTAATTCAAGAATTTTTACTATTGTATGTCAAAGTGGTAAAAACTTAATAAATCATAAGACAACATTTCTATAGCATGCTGAGACTTAAATGAACCAGAAACGTAAGACAACAAACCACAAAAATGTAAATATCTATAGCTGTGCTAGACGACTGGCTTGCTGATTTGAACCCACAATCCAAGGTGGTAATACCCAATGCATATGTTGTGCCCTCACTTGGAAGACAAAGTCGCCGGAAACGAGAAACGAAGATGAATCGATGGGAGAGCTGCAACGGCGGAACAAGCCCTAGGTTTCTAATGTGTCGAGCAGAGACCAGAGTGAGAGACTAAGAGTGTTTGGTTTGTGGAGATTTTAGGAATAGAATAAATGAGTCAAAATGTCAAACGGCATAATATAATATTACATAATACATAATTATATATATATATGAATAAATATATAATATAATATTAATAATATTGGTAACCGGTAGGTATGGTATACCACTGGTACTAGTTTTGAGTACCAGTACCGTACCGAAATAGTATGGTATGGTACAAATACCGTACCATTACCAGTGGTACACATTTTTTGGCACAACTTTGGTATGGTACGGTTGGTAATACGGTAGGTATGGTAATGTAGTAAAAAATTCCACCCCTAAGTATTATAGTGTTTGGTAAATTTTTATATAAAACAGATGTGAAAAAAAGTTAGTTTTTCAAAGCCGGGTTTTGCAGCTTTGTGTTTTTAGCTTTTTTTTCACCCAAAACTGCAAAAAAAAACCTGAAGTTGAGAGTTTTTTTTAATAATTACTTTTTTTCAAAAGAACCTCAGTACCAAACCAAGGCTTACTTCCAAGTGATTTAGACTGCATTTACTCTTACACCTCAGATTCTATACTCAATTCTCCATTTTTTCAATATTGCTTGTATTAATAAGACTTTACAATCCATAATTTCTTTATACAACGATATTTTTTTTCTTCTCTAAATCAGGAATTGGATCACACAGGTCCTTATTTTCCATTCCTAAAAATCAGAAATTTGATCAAGTAGGTCCTTGTTGATTATTAAGTTCCATGATCTCTTTATTTTCCCATTCTGCATTCATAAGATCCTTGAGCTTACTGCTTTCACATTGACAAAAAATACTTATTGCTTGTATATGTTTACTGACTTTAATCATCGAAAAGTCATCGTAATCCAACTCCTTCAACCCTAAACGGTCCTGGTTGGTAGTTGAAATCAAGGTCACACAAGGGCATAAGTCTACCTTTAATTAATAGCTTTAACACTACTTTTATTTTAACCCTTTTTTTAATTCCACATACTCTTTGAGTTCAGATGATCTACTCCTTGGATGCCAATCTACCTCAATTATAATATAAGAACGAACCAAGTTTGAGAGAGAGAGAGAGAGAGAGAGAGAGAGAGAGAGAGAGAGAGAGAGAGAGAGAGAGAGCGTGCAAACACGACATAGACAAAGTAAACCACGTTAGAGTGAGAGCCATTGGTCGGTTGGTAATGTTTAACAGCTGCAGGGTACAAAGACCCCTCCCTACTTCCTCCCTTTGAATCCAAGACTCAACTCGCAACCACTTCAATTGCTCTTAGTATTCCTAGTCCTACATAGAATAGCTCTCTCCACCAATCCCACACCCCTCTTCCCTCCTCCTAAACTCTCTTTTGCCAATTAATCTGCTCTGATCTTTCTTGTCATCGTCATGAGGAAGCTTTGTCCCAATCTGGACCGTGAAGACGGGCTTGAAACAGTCCTCGAGGTCCCAATCCCAGAAGAGATGTATGTTTCAGGCAATGACAAGAACGCCACTACTTCATGGCACAACATGAAGTCGTGGATGAAACCCTCAAACAACGACCGATCACAGTCAGCCAACGCGGTTTTTGGAAGCAAAAACGCCGAAGCCCAGCTCTTGCTTGGAGTCATTGGAGCCCCTCTCATTCCCTTACCAATTCCAAAAGATCACCAACCCATCAGCCGCTCCATCAAAGATCAACCTATTGTAAGTCATTTTTACTTGATTGTTCAAAATAAAATTAGGACAACGTTTTCTTATCAGACTATGCACTACATTAATGCTTATGTTGTTAAACTGGAATTTGAACCACCCAATCTGACAAGAACGAATACAATTAGTGGTCTAGATTCCTAGTATGACAAGAAAAACGTCTTATATTGTAAGGAGTTTGACGTCCAGTCACATGAAAGTTACGTTTGACATATAACTTTTGGTCACATATGAAGTTTCCTTAATAATTTTTGTGTTTTATGATTTGTAGGAAGTTTCAATGGCTAAGTACATAGTCAAGCAATACATAGCGGCTGTTGGAGGAGAGAAGGCTTTGAATTCAGCGGACAGCATGTACGCAATGGGAAAGGTGAAGATGGCGGCGTCAGAGTTTTGTACTGGAGAGAGGAGCTTGAATGGTGGCAATAACAAGTTGAAGGTGAAGAGCTTGTTGAGATCAGTGGGCGGCGGCGGCGAGATGGGTGGGTTTGTGCTGTGGCAGAAGAGACCAGAACTTTGGTGCTTGGAATTGGTGGTATCTGGTTGCAAGATCAGTGCAGGGAGTGATGGAAAGGTGGCTTGGCGCCAAACACCATGGCACCACTCGCATGCCTCTCGAGGCCCGCCTCGCCCTCTCCGGCGTCTCCTTCAGGTACTAATTCCTTTTACCTCTCTTTCCTTTCCGGGTGTTTTTTTGGTGTGATGCCTTTGTATTCACCGTTTGATCAAGATAACAAAGTTACAGAAAAATTCATAATCACGATTTATGCTCTCATGATTGTCATCCGTTAAAGTTTTGAAAACGTTTCACAATGCATCAATGATTATCAATTATATATACACATTTTAACGAGATATCTAATGAAATTATTGTTATTCGTTGATGTATGTGTGTATAGCCGCATATAAGTGCTCATAGTTCATTAAGTTTAGCCAAAGAATGTGTTTGAGGACCCTTTTTTTCTCTTTTGGTTTCTTTTGACTTTGCCCATAGGAAGCCCTGACTTCTAAGTTGGTCTGTCCACATCAAACTATTCCAAAGTATAAATCTACGGCCCACTTTCTTGTGGGCCAAAACTGCACGTTTCTCAGCACTCTCCCTACCTAACTATCTTATTTTTTAGAGATTTAATAAAACACTCCCGGTACTGTTTATTTTTAACGAAAAATTACTTTTTTACCTTTAACTGTCCCTATTCACTATACCTTTAAAAGTGTATTTTCGTTAAAAAGAAAATTTTCAAGCCATTTTTGTTAGTTTTCCTTTTTTTTTTTGCTTGTTTTGAAAAAGTCCAATTAAAAAAAAAAATATATATATATATATATAACAATATTTGACTAATAAAAATTGTGTAGGAATTCCTATTTAAAACTCTTAGTATTTTAATCATAAAAATTTGTGCTTATAATCAGAACTGTCCATACTATGAATTACACTATAAAGATCATCTCTGCAAAAAATAAATTAAAACTAAGGTCGTTTAATCAATCTATTTTAGTAAATACATAGACGGTTCGTAATGTTTTTACCAATACCGTTCATTTTTTTAAAATAGTTTAATAACTAAATGACCTTAGTTTTAATTTATTTTTTTGCATATGCGATCTTTATAGGGTGATTTATAATATGAACGGTTCTGATTATAAACACGAAGTTTTATAAATTGACAATGAATAATTTTGAGAAATTTTGAATAAGAGTTTCTATTCATCTTTGAGTAGCCAAGTATTGTTCTAGAAAAAAGCACAATTATTAATGCATAAACCACGAGTTGGTGGCCTAGTAGTAAATAGCAGATTGCGAGACTTCCTTCAAAAACTACAAAAAAAGTGTGGAGGTCTTGCGTTCGAAACCAGCTGCTGCTGTGGAAGCCAGACTTGTGGTTAGGGAGAGGCTGAAATGCCTCTGTGAGTCTTCCTAGCCTCCGAAAGGGGTGAATAACCATAGCCTACAACCAGTTGTCACCCTTTTAAAAAAAAAAAAAAACCTTAATGCATAAGCCACTTAATACTACGATTAGTGGTATTTCTCTTTACAAGAAGTAAAATCTTAAATTCAATTTACGCCAAAGATAAAATTAAACTACATTATTACTAGCCTATTGTGATGCTTAACTTACTCTCTCACTTCTTACGATAGATAATATCGTTGGTTTGAAAAGAAAAAAAACCTTAATGCACAAATATTGATACTACATTCTGTACTCAACAGGGTCTTGATCCGAGGTCAACAGCCAACTTATTCAGCAACTCAGTTTGCATTGGAGAGAAAGCAATCAAGGACGAAGACTGCTTCATGCTAAAATTAGAAGCCGAATCCTCAACCCTAAAAGCAAGAAGCAGCACCAACGTTGAGATAATAAGGCACACGGTTTGGGGCTACTTCAGCCAAAAAACCGGCCTCCTAGTCCAACTAGAGGACTCCCACCTCCTCCGAATCAAATCCGCCGGCAACGACCACGGCATTTGTTGGGAGACCACAATGGAGTCCTATGTCCAAGACTACCGGAACGTCGAAGGCATCAGCATCGCGCACGGGGGCAAGACATGTGCATCTTTGTTTAGGTTTGGTGACAGCACGGAAGGCCATTCGAGGACGCGAATGGAGGAGGCTTGGGAAATTGAGGAGGTCGATTTTAACATAAAGGGTTTGTCCATGGACTGCTTCTTGCCCCCCGGTGACCTAAAGAAAGAGGAAGAGGAAGGAAAACGGGGCGATATGGTCGCTAGTGCGCATTCGAATTTGCCGTACAAAATTCGATCCGCTTCATTGAGAATTAGTGCTTCGAAAGTCGCTGCACTCGATGTTGAATATGATTCGGAAAACAGAAATAGTAGCTATCAAGAATCATTGTAGATTCGTTATTTTATATTTTATTTTGCACATAACTTTTACATTAACAAGTTTAATTTTATTAGTTAATGTCGCATGTCACTCTGTCAATAAAATGAGTGGGCATGGGCTTAAGCCATTGGGCCTTACTTGAGTCCATGGGCTTTTTAATTTTTACGATATTTGCCCAAAACGTAGAGGCTGTACGTTTCGTGGGATGAAAATGGAGAACGTGCGGCACAACTAAACTCTGTGGAAATCCAATCATGTTGTAAAACCGACGGTGTGTGCAGTGGAATAAATAAATAAGACACAAAATGTACGAGGTTCCTCTACAGTCAGTGTGACTGGAGTACGTCCTCGGGACAGCAGTGATGCTTTCATTATAATTTAGAATAATAGGAGTACAAAAATAACTCTCTCTATTATCTCCTCTCATCTTCCTCTCTTTTCTCTCTTCATCTTCTATGAACTTTATGTGTTCTCTCTATACCCTTTAACTGCAGTCGGAGCGCTTTATTTATAGAGCGGCTCCATACAAACAAGTTCTTACAATTTGAAAATTTACATCGCATGTTTTGAAAAACACTTCTTTTGTTTCCAAAGTCCATTCCAATTTTCATGGGCATTGAAAATGTCTGTATGTGGCATTGAAAATTCTACCAAGACACTGTGGGCATTCACTAACCCACAACATTTTCAACACGACACTGTGGGCATTCACTAACCCACAACATTTTCAACACTCTCCCTTGGATGCCCACATATCAACATACATCAGTTGCCTCATTAAAATCTTGATCTATTTTTGGATGCTCCCCGTAATGAGTATCTCCCCCTGACTTCAAATCATTTAGGCTAATCGTTAATCATTCTGCTTCAGTCTCTTAGCGAGAAGAGTTGTCAACAGAGGTGCTTTACTGGTAGTTAACTTTCCATAGGCTTGTTCTTGAATTGGGCTGGAGGACATTCTGCTAGACTTCCTCCAAAGGTCTGAATTTACTCATTTAATGTGGAAATGAATTTAATTCAGGGGTGGTGGACACTTGTTCTTGTATTGGACAATGAGGAACTTCATGTAGCAAGTGATATTCGGCTTTGTCGGGGATGAATCGGCTTGTGTTTTGCTGTGCTTGTCTCCACATGCTTCAATGTATCATTTTCATTTGCCTTACTTGCTCCCCTTTCAGAAGTGGTATTTTCCCTAGTTTTCCCCATGCAGGTTTGGCATCTTCTCTTGCAGTATTTTCCCTCTGATGCAGGAGTGGAATGCAAACCTTGCATTTGGATGGCCCTTCAGAGCATCACTTCTCAGTGACTCATCATGCTTGGCAGCAGAATTTTGATTGGAGGTTCCGACATATTGCTTTCTTTATCCTTGTCTTAGTAGGTAAGAGTAAGGGCAAAGAAAAGGACAGTGAGATTGCATGATATGAGATACTTTTGCTTTCGACCCTGATGATATGAGATACTCTTGCTCTGGTGTGACTTCTTTTGAAGAGGTATTCTTGGAGAGGAAGAAAACTGAGTATTTTGAGATGTTTTGTTGAAGATGCATTCTCGGAGAGGAGGAAGAGTTAGATATTTTTCAGGTTTGCCTTGCCATGGAGGTTGACATATATAGAGATTTCCCAATAGCAGTTAGTAGTGATGTACCTTTACTCTTGTCAGCAATTGTGGTGTAATTAGAACAGTAAGATTTACGTGTTTTCAACTTTATCAGAGATCTTTGATAAAGTTGCACGTGATATCCAAGAGCTAAGATTGCATCTGAGAAATGTTGACAGACGGCATGCAGGGAAATCCAGCTTTTGAAATTTGAAAATCGGTGTCTCTTCGATTTTTGAATAGGTGACCATATTGCCTATTTTTTTTAATAGAGATATCAATTTTGTTCAGATACACTCAGAAAATTGTTGTCTGCAGAAATTTTCCCTTCTTGCACTTCTGAGATTTTATTTGACCTCCTTTTCTTTCATCATTTTTGAAATGGCTTGCCCATCTAACCTTTGTTTAGATTTAAGTTTCGGGAGGGATACAGACGAGCCGTGTCAAGATAATATATGGCGTTCGTCTTTCTCATCTTCTAATGGTCCTCTTATGGTTGAGGATTTTGTGATGAAGAATGACTTGATTGCTACAGTGGTAGCTAGGAATCTTCTCACTCTCAAGGATAACAGAATCCTTTCAAATCGGTCTGATGAGGCGGCCGTTCAAGACTCTTTGGTTCTTGGTGTTCAATGTGCAGACTCTGTTTCTAATATAAGCCAACGCCAACTTGCTCGAACTCGCCAAGTTGAATCATTGATGGCTGAGGTGGCAAGTCTTAAACAATAGATTAGAGGGCTCAAGCACAAGAATAGAGTGTTATACATGCTTGTAAATAATTACTCGATGAGCATGAAAAAAAAGTTCGACCAGCTGATGGAATCTGAATGTCGGACTCAAAATGACAATCAGAGGTTCGAGTCGTTATTCCAAAGACACCCATTGTCTCAGATGTTTGGAGTTCCACTAAGAATTGAGACTCCAAATAATCAACCTCTGGTGCCTCCCCCTTTTGGGGTACCTTTGAGTACTGAGGCTTCACATGAGCAGCCTTTGTGAAGGTTCCTCCTATTTGTTTGTTTTTACTCATGTCTATAATTTCTCGGAGATAATAAATAAGCTTGATTTCATTCAATGTATTGTGCCAAATACAATAAAGCATATACTTCACTAAGATGTGGTACTTCTAGACCAAATATCAATTTATCTTTACCCTCGTGAAGATAAATGATCATTCTTAGTGTCTAAATCATTTGAGCATTCAACTCATAATCTTCAATCCATATGATTCTTTAATATCATAAACACCATGGATAAGATTCGTGTTGGCATATTGTTCGATCTGCAGTTCGAGACAATATTTCTCTCAACACTTTATAATCTTTCTTGACTCTTCAGGAGTTCTAATTTAATGTCATTGACTCTTGCAAGATATTTTAGTATGTTGCAACAATATTATAATAATAGTACTTACTAAGGCAATTATACCATCCATTGGTATTGAGTACATAATTTATGCTTTATCCTTCCAGGACTTATTTCAAGCAATCTGAATCCTTCAGGGATTTTCTACACTTCATGACACATTTTTCTTTGGAATTTATACAGAGCAATTTCCTCCTATGTATACTTGAGGGATTTACATATGGAGATATGATGTGGGCGATTCAAAACCGTTCGTATATGATTCTCCATTCAGATGAACTCATTTACAAGAGTATAATTTCAGGTTTCAATTAGTAACC
The DNA here is from genome assembly GCA_963580275.1 of Crataegus laevigata. Taxonomy (NCBI): domain Eukaryota; kingdom Viridiplantae; phylum Streptophyta; class Magnoliopsida; order Rosales; family Rosaceae; genus Crataegus; species Crataegus laevigata. The sequence goes on from OY756951.1 coordinate 7,545,034, forward strand.
TTGTGTCATATCATGTGAGTGTATTTCACTGTATTACAAATGCCTATATGTAACCTCTTTAGTTTAACATCTTTTGGCTATTTGTATTGTATACATACATATATATATATATATATATATATATATATATATATATATATATATATATATATAGGTCCATTTCTCCACGTTCTTACATAATTGTAATGGAATTGCCTTTCTCTATTTTTTTTGCCAATAATTTTTCCTTTCGTCGACGAGCAAAAGAACGTGACTCAATATCAACACAGCTTATTGATGAAATTTAGTAGCTACTTGTAAAACCAAAATTATCATTGGTTTTCATCAATCTATGATCCCATATTCTCATGTGCATGCGCATGCATAAAAACTTTTCATTTCTTTGGATATCCATTGCCTCTTTAAGGGCGTTACACTATCTCTTCTAGGATAGTCATAATTTAGAGAATGTGGATCATAACATTTTCTTGAGCGTTATAGAGCTGAGATTTTAATCTCCACTTCCGGGAGTTGAGTCATTGGAACCTATACGTCGATCATGCTTCATGCATGAGACATCGCATTCCCATGTCCATGGATTGTCCTTTCTGGGACGTGTATCCATACGGCAACTGTCATGCTTCAACATACAACAGTTATGCTTTGGGAATGCAATGGTTTAGTAGTGCCATATTCTTCTTCTTTTAAATGACTGAACCTTCTTAATCTAAGGGTTTGCCACGCTTCAGGCGTGTAACAAATAAATTATTTACTACCACATTATCTGCCATGTTTCAGGCATGCAACAGATAAATCATTTGCTGCTTCATTATATTGTCCAACAGGGACATGAATTCTTATAGGCAAATTTGCAACAAGTATATGTGATTTCATTACTTTCGTTGCATCACTAAATGCATCTAGCACTTGATTTGCATATCGATGGATCATTCAATTATTCTCAATTAATCGCTTCATGAATCAAAATAAGACAAATTCTCTTCGTTCTTTTGGAATGATCATTCTTCTGGAATGATATTTTCTCCCCCTAATGGCGGGTAAACTATTTTATCAAAATTATAGTCCGCAAACCATGCGGTAAACATATCCCCAGTCAAGGGTTCCAAATGTTGAATGATAGACGGTGAATCAACATCAATGCCCAATTTGTGATGATGCTTCATTTCAGTAAGTTGTGGTAAAAGGCACAAATATAACACAACCAAAAACTCGTAGATGTATAATGTTTGGCTGGTTCCCAAACACGAGTTGTACTGAGAAGTATTGATGGTTGGTAACAAATTTCAAACAAACTAATATTGCATCATGCAAAATAGCATGTGCTCATGTAAAAACTGGCAATTTTGTTTTTTATGAGCAGAGCGCGGGTAATTAATTTCATCCGCTTAATAAATGCTTCTACTAAACCATTTTAAGTATAGACATAAGGAACTTCTGGTCTTTATTTAATAGTTTGTAGATTGAGACTCTAATGGCTTTTATTGAAATTAAGTTGAGGCACTGCGGCACTTCAAACTTACTGTACTCATCAAGGAACTTCATGTCCTGATCTTGATGATTAAGGGACTTCATGCCTGATCTTTTTGTATGATGGAACTTCTGGTCTAATCATTTTTATGTGATGAGGATCAAGAAACTGCAAGTTCCGATCTGTTTAAGGAACTTTGGGTCCTTGTTTTATACTCATCGTAACAAAAGATAAGTACAATAAATAAATTGCATTTAAGTAAATAAAGCTTGTTACAAGGGCATTAATTCAGCACCATTCACATAAATCAAAACTTAAAGCAGTATGCGGTAAAATCATCCATGATAAATAAATTACTTTAAAGTAAATAGAACTTGTGAAAGTGTTTTAAACCAACACCATTCACATAAATATATATTTTTTCTTCTTTCTTTTCAAATGGTACGACACCATCCAAAATGTCTTTACTTTTTTTTTTGTTTTTTGATTACTTTTTCTTAATTTCCACATGGTGTCTGACACACCATCATTTTTCCTTTTATTTTATTATTTTGTCTTATGCTTTTCAAATGGTGTTGATGCACCATTCCATAAATCCCTATTTCTATTATTTTTCTTCCTTCTCTGTCTCTATCAGTCTTGAAACTCAGGGCCAGCTGAGTTGTTGTGGAGGTTAACCAAATTAAATTCAATCCAAAAGGCTACCAGAGACTGGTGTTGTTCTTGCATGACCCAGGGAACATGGCATCACGAAGCAAGAACCTCCCTACAGGAACATGATCGGATCATATTTATATACATTTTTATATCAAATTCACTCGTCTTTTCTTAGTTAGTTCGTTATATTTTGAGCTATTTGCGTTATTTTTATGTTTTATAAATTTATCTCGCAAAGAAAATAAAAATTGATTAAGTGAAGTGTTAAGTATTAATTTCGTCTAAATTATTTTGCTTGTTGAATAGAACTTTTCATTTGGAAAATAATTTATTTATTTATATATATATATTTATATATTTATATATTTATATTTATATATTTATATATATTTATATATATATATATATTTCAATATATATATATATATGTTGATTTAATGTGTTTGGGTGGAAAACATTCGGTGGAAAGGTGGAAAAAGGAGATAAAAGCAGCATGAGAAGGAGATGGCATCTTAAGAAAAGAAGAAAAAATAATAGAAAGCACATGCATGCTTTCGGTGAAAAGGAAAAAAACTCCCAGCATGTGCAGTGGGGTTGCACAGCAGAGCAGCGCACGGGGATTAAATAAAAGAGAAGAAGCTCAGCTATAAGGCACAGTGCGGGGGAGCTTACGGAAAAAAAGAGGGAAGGCAGGAGGGCAGCGAGGTCCGTGGCTGCAAGGCAGCCTTGTAGGCTGCTGTCGGTCCAAGTAAGAAGAAGCCTCTGTGAGGCGAGAGAGGAGAGGAGCTTCGGACCAGCCACGAGGGAGAACTCGAGAGGCTTCCTGGGGGTTGACACGGAGGAGAGCTGACTCATTGGGGCAGCTGGAGAAGTCAAAACCGAAGGAGGCAAAGAAAAACAGAGGAGAGAAACGCTGCTTTCTTGCCATGTCAGCGGGCCTAGGAAGGAAGCCTCGGAGCAGCCCAATTGAAGGAAGCCTCGGGGCCAATTGGAGTGCACAGCACAGTGCACAGATCTTGGATCATTAATTTGGTTTAATCCTCCAAACTCATTTTAATTTCTGTTTTTAATTTATAAATAATGTGTAATTAATTTATTTTGGCTAGAGGATAATTCAAAACCATGATTATATTTGTAATTTGAATTGATAACTTCAGTTGTGATTTCTGAGTTGTGATTTAATTTGCTTAACTGCTTGATAGATAACTTATTTGTGTATGTTAATTAAGGATGCATACTTAATTTACACGCATGAATTTGATGCTAGAATATAAGTGAATTTCACCTAATCGTTATGAACTTATATTCATGAGTAGTGAAGGTTGCTATCCGCAATCACGTTAAGTAAATTCCTGGCAAACGTATCATGCTGTTCATAGTTACGAATGCCTTGTCAACACTTATGATTTTCATAGAACATAATGATCTTTAATCGTATCTCTATTGTGCTTTTCACGTAGGGAACTTTTGGGGAATAATTTGAGTTGTTGTATGCTGTTCATCCAATTCAATAACATAAGGAAAATCTGAAGGTTAATTTAAGCGTACCTAATTAATCTGGAGTATTGAAATTTACAATTTATTGAAAGAACAACTGAAGGTCAATTTAGATTGCATATGTGTCTTGTGTGGAGAAAAACCCCCTAGCCAATTCGTCGCCCATCCATTCACTTTTAATTTTATGTTTTTGTCAATTTGTATTTTATTTAAGTTTAATTTACTTCGTCAAAACCAAATCAATCCCCCCATTATTAAAATATTATTATTTAGTTAATTTTTATTATCTTTTAATTTACTTTCTGTCCAATTAAATTCCTAGTTTTTATTTTAAATTGTTTTTATTATTTTGAGTCATTTTTAGTGTGTTTCGATTTTTTAGCTTAGTTTGTATTTTCTAGAGTCTTGAGTTGTTTTGAGTCTTTTGATTTGTTTTAGTTTATTTGTTAGTTTTATTTTGAGTTATTTTAGTTAAGTGTTTTTATTTTAATTTAGTGTTTTAAACTTTGTTTTTACGTTTTAAAATTATTTTAGAGGTTTTAGCAAGCCCTCCTAATCCCCGGCCTAGAACGATACCCTACTTACATCTATACTACAAATGTCAAAAGAGGGTTAAATTTGTGCGGTTTTAAAATCCCGTCAAATTTTTGGCGCCGTTGCCGGGGATTAGCAACTTTGCTAATCCCTTTATTTTTTTGTTTGTGTTTAATTTTTGTTTATGTTTTTGTTTGTGCTTATTTATTTTTTTTTCTTTTTATTATTTTTGTGTTTTTGTCTTTTACTTTTGATATTTGATTTAGTTTTCTTTATTTGATTTTAGGTACAAATGGAGCGAGACATGGCACTTGCATCCATTCAAGCTCAATTGGCGAATCTCACGTCTCAATTGACTCAGAATGCCGAAAGGGCCACAATGCCAAGTGTCCCTACATTTGGTGCATCATATGGGCAAGGATATCAAAATCATCAATGTCCCCAATTTTCTGCAAATGAAGATGTTTGGGGATATCAAGGCCACAATCAATCAAGGGGCAACATGTTTTCCAACACTTGCAATTCGAATTGGCGAGGTTATTCAGATTATATGTGGGAAGAACCTCAACAGGTTCAACAAAGTGGATATTGGCAGCAAAATGAAGCGTTCTATTCGAGATCTATGCAGCCACCACAACCTCCCCCACAGCAATTCCAATCGAATTCAAATATGCCCATGAATTATAATGAAATTCTTGATGGACTCATTTCTTTGACGCAGGGCTCACAAAAAGAAGAACAACTACAGCCGTCAGAGGAGTTCTATCAATGGCCATGTGCACCACCACAGTCTCCACCACAACCTTCCCCTCAACCTTCACATCCAAATTCAGGTATATCAAATTATTATAAAGAAGTTATTCAGCAACTAAATTCTTTGGAGTAGGGTAGGGAAGCTCAACCATTTCAACAAGACGCATTTTGGCAACCAATTGAGGATTTCTATCAAGCAAAGGAGTTGGCTGAGTGGAACAATCAATTTGGGCAGAATGCAGAATGCATGGAACAAATTCAAGAACAAATGGTTGAAGATGAGCCCATGGATGAATTGCTACTGCTCGAAGAGGAGGCGGATGCACAAGGCACGGCAAGGTTCATGCAATCCACGAAAGATGAGGGGAAGAAAGGCATCTTGGACACCTTTCCAAAAATTCCAGAAAAGGAAGTGGCCGGAGAATATGTTGAACATATCAAAGAGGCTGTGCATGAGACAACAAAGGCCCTAGAAGTTGAGACTGAGGACACGGGACAAGCCACAACAATCATAATAAATTTGGCCAAGTTCAAAGTTCCTGAAACGTTCAAAGACGTGATTTTTGTTATTGAGTTTGCGTCGGAGAATGAAAGTAAGCCATCTTCTCCATTTTTAATTTTGTTTTATACTAACAATCTGATTTTTATGATTCAGGCACCCACTCGTGAATTCAGACCATTGCCGGATCATTTCAAGTACCACTGTCCGTTCAAGGATAAAGCCATGCACTTGAATAAAGAAGGGAAGCCTAGGAATCACCCACAATCAGATTTGCATTCCTAAACCCTTCTATTTACTGCTTTCATATTTGTTTTGTTATTTTGTTATTTGGTTGATTTTTATTTAGTTTGAGTTTAAATAAATTAAAGGCAATGTTTATTTTTAGTGCGGATAAACAAAGTCTTGTTACTTCAATTTACGTATTTTACTTTACTTATTTTAATTTGCTTAAAATAACCCTAAAAAAAAATTAAAAAAAAAAAATTAAAAAAAAAAAATTAAAAAAAAAAAAAAAAATTTACAATAATACGAAAAACTAATAGCAATCATTGGTTTTGGTTAGGTGGCGCCCCAGAGGTCGATGGAGCTCCGGGAAGACGAAGAGCCAGAGTTGGAATCTCTGGAGCCGGAATGCTTGGTGCTACTCCAGAGGACGAAGGCAACATAAACCTCGGGAGTAGTGCCATGAACCTTTCATGATCGCTCTGAATCCGACCGTCCGACTCCTGCAGCTGGTCCAGCTTCCTCTTCATGCTGGTCGAGTAACTAGTTGCAAGCATGTGCAACTCCTTGTTCTCGTGCCTGAGTCCTCTGACCTCCTGCCGAAGACTGGCCACCTCAGCCATCAGCGACTCCACCTGACGAGATCTTGCAAGCAGGCGCTGGCCCATGTTCGAAACTGAGCCTGCACTTTGGACGCTGAGTGCAAGAGATTCCTGAACGGCTAGCTCGTCCGACCGCCTAGATAGCATCCTATTATCCCTTGGAGTGAGCAGATTTCTGGCAATCACCGTAGCGGTGATTTCGTTCCTCATCATTGTGTCCCCGACTGTAAGAGGACCATTGGGGGATATGAAGGACGGATTCCAAATGTTGTTCGGAGAAGACGAGTCATCGTCTTCCCCGACATTCAAGTTTAGGCGACGGTCGGAAGGGCAAGACATTTTAGAGGGTGTTGAGGAAGAAAAGAGTTCGCTAAGTTTAAGAGTGCAGGAAGAGTTCGAAAAGATTAAAAGTGCAGAAGTGCAAGAAAAGAGCGGAAGGAGTATGAATGCAGAAGTGTTTGAGGAATTTTTGGAGTTCAAGTGTGAGGTGGAGCATAATTAGCGCCTCTATAAAAAGAAGAAAATGAAGAGCGCCCGCTCCTCAGAGGTGAAGACGCGTCCTCACGCAAATCGGAAAAGCTGGACACTCATTTCTCGAAGGCCGTTTCCTTTCTCAAAAGCTGGGCTTGACTCAGCAATCACGTGGTTCAGTTTTTCCAATTTTGTCGTGACTCATCACGTGCAGCATGGAGCGTAGCGAAAACCACGAGCCGCACCCGGTTTTGAACCCTGGTTTTCAAAAGATCATCATTCCAATTTGTCGTCACTCGTCGCATGGGCAGTCAGCTTCGCGGAAATTACGGAAGCTTTGTCAGAAAGCGCGTAACGGGCACTGTTCATCCATCCACCGGCTGCCGACAAATAGTGAGGGAACAGTTCCGGTTGTGAAGGAAAATTTCTATAAAGTCGACCTTCGCCTTCCACATCAAAGGCACACCTTCACACCCTCTCAACCTCTCAACCTCTCAACCTCTCTTCATCTCCGATAATGTCTTCCCAAAGAAAGCTTTCGAGTTACTCAGTGTTCTTCATCCCTTGGATCACCCCAGAAAACAAATTATCCAGAGCAAAAGTATTTCATATCAAAAAGGTTAAAAGCAAAAGTATCTCAAATAACGCTTTCTCCTCACCTTCGTCTGAAGAACATGGAGAAAGTGAGATCCTGATTGCTTACCTAGTCTTGCTCTCGAGTACTCATCTCAGACCCCTCCCAGCCCACTTCAAAAATAAACCTGTGTTGAGGTACTTCTTCAAAAACAAAAGTACCTCACAGACGAAGCAGGAGGAGTCTGAGGTGCACCCAAGAGCAGATGAGTCTGGGTTGATCCAAGAGTTCAAGAAGATGCCACACCTGCGTGGAGACCGGACTACTTGAAGCATGTGGAGACAACGTGCTGATTCATCCTCAACTAAGCTGAGGATCACTTGCAAGAAGAAGGCCCATCCAGTTCAAGATGAAAGCTGTGGAAAATCAACAAGCGACCAATGACCACCTATTAGTTCTTTTCGTTGTCTTTTATTTTTATTTTCTATTTTTCGTTTGCAGTTTCTATATTTTCTTGCGTGCTTAACTGATTTATTTCTTTTCTTTGCAGGAACGTTTGGTTATTTTCTCCCTTGAAGTTGATTGCAAAATTTACGCTTGGGGGTCATCGCTTGAGTTTTCTGCAAATTAGAGAAATTTTCAGTCCCTTTGCTTTATTTTGTTTCGTATTATTTTTTTTATTTTATTTTTATTTGCATTTTATTGTTTTCTGACATTGGGGACAATGTCTAGTTTAAGTGTGGGGGTATCAAGATAAAAAATGACCAAATTGAAAATTTTTTGTACCTTCGACTTTGAACTGGTTTCATTTGTTTCCATGTTGTTATTTTTGTTTTCTTAATTAGTTTTGTTTTATTTAATTTTTTCGAAAAAATTTTAAAAATCCAAAAATATTGTTTTATTTTCCTTATTGTTTTGAATTAGATTTTTATTAGTTTCCCGACCTAATGATATAACTGGATGAAATTTGAACCATGATGATCAAGAACTTAGTTAACATGTGTTATGTGAAATTCCTTATTCTCTTGTTAGTATTGTTTATGTTTGATCATCTTTGAAAAACCAAATGCACATAGCCTTGTTGATGTGAAACTAAAGCATGAATTAAAGCTTCATATGTGAATTTAGTGACCATATACATCCCATGTGAGTTTTTGAGCCTATTGAAAGTGTGTGCATTTTTCATACACTCCTATTCTTTCATGTGTGATGAACTTATGTGAGATGCATCTCTAGAACTTGCGTAACGATCTTTCGAAATATTTGTCATTGATTGCATGAACTTGAAAATGATAGAGGCATTAGGTTCACCACCATGGCCCAAATAAGCATGTTTTCCCAAAGAAAAATGATATCACTAGATTGTCATTTGAGCCGTATTTGTTGAGCCTTTTATTTCTTATCACCAGATATGTCTACCCTTATACCTCAAAACATGTTTCCTTACCCTTTCCAAGCGAGCAATTTGAGATTGTTGAGAAATGTTTGTGAAGTACTTGGAATGAGTTTGGCAAAAGAATAAGTGTGGGGGTATTTCATGTTTGTATTATTTAAAAAAAAAAAATGAGAAAAGAGAAGAAAAGAAAAGAAAAAGAAAGATTGTATACGAAGAAAAAAAAAAGTTTTTAAAGTTTCAGTTTAAGGGTGTGATGGGAGGTGTTAGAAGAATCGTTGGAGAACTTGAGTTCTTATAAATCTCAACCAAAAGAATTGCTTGCAATGTAACTTGGAACTTGTGCTTTCCTATTCTTTCGTTTCAATAGCCTTATCCCTAAGCCTCATTACATCCAATAAAAGTCCTCTTGATTTAAGTTTTGCAATTATGATTGTGGAGAAGTGATCTTTATGCAAGCTTATGGTAGAACTTTCACATTTGTTTCTTTGAGCGAAACACATTTAAACTAAACACATGTGTGATTGAGTGCATATCCCGTGAGAAGGTTGCTGGTTTGCATATGGTGATTTTAAAAATAAAAACTTGAAATTGCATTAGCATGGCTATCTCACACACTACACTTCGAGGATGATTTAAAGATTACTGCTAATATTCGAATAAGGAAGATGAACTTGGATTAGTTTGTTTGGTGCTAACTATGGTTCTTGCTAATTTATGTTCTCAAATGAAATTCTATGAGGGTCAAATAGGGGGAAGCTAATGTTTTTCATGTTATTACTTTTTCTGTTTTCTTTGTTTTACTCGAGGACTAGCAAAAGCTAAGTGTGGGGGTATTTGATCGGATCATATTTATATACATTTTTATATCAAATTCACTCGTCTTTTCTTAGTTAATTCGTTATATTTTGAGCTATTTGCGTTATTTTTATGTTTTATAAATTTATCTCGCAAAGAAAATAAAAATTGATAAAGTGAAGTGTTAAGTATTAATTTCGTCTAAATTATTTTGCTTGTTGAATAGAACTTTTCATTTGGAAAATAATTTATTTATTTATATATATATTTTTATATATTTATATATTTATATTTATATATTTATATATATTTATATATATATATATATATATATTTCAATATATATATATATATGTTGATTTAATGTGTTTGGGTGGAAAACATTCGGTGGAAAGGTGGAAAAAGGAGATAAAAGCAGCATGAGAAGGAGATGGCATCTTAAGAAAAGAAGAAAAAATAATAGAAAGCACATGCATGCTTTCGGTGAAAAGGAAAAAAACTCCCAGCATGTGCAGTGGGGTTGCACAGCAGAGCAGCGCACGGGGATTAAATAAAAGAGAAGAAGCTCAGCTATAAGGCACGGTGCGGGGGAGCTTACGGAAAAAAGAGGGAAGGCAGGAGGGCAGCGAGGTCCGTGGCTGCAAGGCAGCCTTGTAGGCTGCTGTCGGTCCAAGTAAGAAGAAGCCTCTGTGAGGCGAGAGAGGAGAGGAGCTTCGGACCAGCCACGAGGGAGAACTCGAGAGGCTTCCTGGGGGTTGACACAGAGGAGAGCTGACTCATTGGGGCAGCTGGAGAAGTCAAAACCGAAGGAGGCAAAGAAAAACAGAGGAGAGAAACGCTGCTTTCTTGCCATGTCAGCGGGCCTAGGAAGGAAGCCTCGGAGCAGCCCAATTGAAGGAAGCCTCGGAGCCAATTGGAGTGCACAGCACAGTGCACAGATCTTGGATCATTAATTTGGTTTAATCCTCCAAACTCATTTTAATTTCTGTTTTTAATTTATAAATAATGTGTAATTAATTTATTTTGGCTAGAGGATAATTCAAAACCATGATTATATTTGTAATTTGAATTGATAACTTCAGTTGTGATTTCTGAGTTGTGATTTAATTTGCTTAACTGCTTGATAGATAACTTATTTGTGTATGTTAATTAAGGATGCATACTTAATTTACACGCATGAATTTGATGCTAGAATATAAGTGAATTTCACCTAATCGTTATGAACTTATATTCATGAGTAGTGAAGGTTGCTATCCGCAATCGCGTTAAGTAAATTCCTGGCAAACGTATCATGCTGTTCATAGTTACGAATGCCTTGTCAACACTTATGATTTTCATAGAACATAATGATCTTTAATCGTATCTCTATTGTGCTTTTCACGTAGGGAACTTTTGGGGAATAATTTGAGTTGTTGTATGCTGTTCATCCAATTCAATAACATAAGGAAAATCTGAAGGTTAATTTAAGCGTACCTAATTAATCTGGAGTATTGAAATTTACAATTTATTGAAAGAACAACTGAAGGTCAATTTAGATTGCATATGTGTCTTGTGTGGAGAAAAACCCCCTAGCCAATTCGTCACCCATCCATTCACTTTTAATTTTATGTTTTTGTCAATTTGTATTTTATTTAAGTTTAATTTACTTCGTCAAAACCAAATCAATCCCCCCATTATTAAAATATTATTATTTAGTTAATTTTTATTATCTTTTAATTTACTTTCTGTCCAATTAAATTCCTAGTTTTTATTTTAAATTGTTTTTATTATTTTGAGTCATTTTTAGTGTGTTTCGAGTTTTTAGCTTAGTTTGTATTTTCTAGAGTCTTGAGTTGTTTTGAGTCTTTTGATTTGTTTTAGTTTATTTGTTAGTTTTATTTTGAGTTATTTTAGTTAAGTGTTTTTATTTTAATTTAGTGTTTTAAACTTTGTTTTTACGTTTTAAAATTATTTTAGAGGTTTTAGCAAGCCCTCCTAATCCCCGGCCTAGAACGATACCCTACTTACATCTATACTACAATTGTGAAAAGAGGGTTAAATTTGTGCGGTTTTAAAATCCTGTCAGAACATAGATGACAACGAGGTTGATGGAGGTATAAGAGAGGGTGGCCTATGTGGAGTCAATACTGTCATCACTATCTTAGACAACTGAGTAATCATGGGAGTTCTCGAGATCTGTCGAAAACGACACGATCTGGGTTTCCAAGTTTGATGAGATTCTTTTGGATCTCTAGAAATCAGTTGTCAAGTACGAGTTTTCTTATCTCGTGATGACTACAGGTCGTTGTAAATTTCAATTCTCACCAGAATTCGGTGGGGCGCTTCTGGTGCGTTGGGAAAGATGAAAAATGGACATACCTTTTATTCTGTGAGATTTCAGCTGATGGAGGTGAGAGATAGATAGTGCTTCACCTGATTTATGGCGTTGTGCTTTTCGCTGACATGAGAGCTTCTCGTGCTGATAACGTGTTGTAAAATCGACAGTGTGTGCAGTGGAATAAATAAATAAGACACAAAATTTACGAGGTTCTTCTACAGTCAGTGTGACTGGAGTACGTCCTCAGGGCAGCAGTGATGCTTTCATTATAATTTAGAATAATAGGAGTACAAAAATAACTCTCTATTATCTCCTCTTCTTCTATGAACTTTCTGTGTTCTCTCTATATCCTTTAACTGCAGTCGGAGCGCTCTATTTATAGAGCGGCTCCATACAAATAAGTTCTTACAATTTGAAAATTTACATCGCCTGTTTTGAAAAACACTCATTTTGTTTCCAAAGTCCATTCCAATTTTCATGGGCATTGAAAATGTCTGTATGTGGCATTGAAAATTCTACCAAGACAATGTGGGCATTCACTAACCCACTAGCATTTTCAACAAATCACTGATTTATAAAAAGGGAAATTTTATTTGAACATATACAACCTCTTTCTACATCCATATTACTTTTAATTAAATTCTCAATGTCTCTTTAAACCCAACTTACCACCTAAACTACCCTCACAAACCAAATTCAAATTCAATATATAAATTTATTTTTACACTCATTTAGAAAATAAAAACCCAAAATGAGCATCCTACAACTCATTCTATGCGGTAGATGTCACTCAATCTTTTATGAAAAATAGTATCCGTTCAATGTCAGCCATGGCATGCACTTGAAGTGTTCATTTTTTCCTCATCACAACCGAAAGAGACAAAGATTATCTTAAACTCCCAACTCTAAGTATTTCATAAAGTCACGTTCTTGCAATACAGAGGATAATTGCAAGGCCTACACCAATTTGCAGAGAAGTAGATTCACAGTTTCTTCTCATTAAATGACGATAAGGGTACCTAATAATCTCGTAATCAAAACAAGATTATGTTTTAATTATCATAATCAAGATAAAAAAATTCAACCCTAAAACTGAAGGCATATTTTGCCATGCCATGAACTTACTTGAACCTCACATTCCTATATTTTAATGAAATCAAAACATTTTCGATATCCAAACAATTGAATTAAATTATGAAAAACAATATTGATTGAAACAAGAGAAAGAAGGGGAAGCTTTTGGAGACTACATACATTTGTTTCACTAGATAGAAGGATCTCAACACCTTTAAATTCAAGAATAGTAGCTATAGTGTTGCTATGCAATGCCATCAAAACTACAAGCAAAGTATAGCCTCCACTCTTCACGAATGAAAGGAGAAGAAAGTGTGACATTGGCACAAGTTGCTACATTTTAAAATTTTAAATCCCATATATATGTTTATGCTAGTAATTATGCTTTGGAAAATGTGCTGATTTTGTTCCTAAATCCTAATAAAAATTGAAATCAAACGAAAAAAACTTGTAAAAATCGATTCATACTTTAGTTGGAGGATTCAAAACTTCTAAATCACCATCCATCGTTCAAAAAAAGCTTGTTTTTCTCTATGAAAGCATATTAGGTTTTAGTCAGAATGAACGTAGGATAAAGATTCCATGATGGTAAGGTTTGATTATTAGGTGTGGGTTTATTGATAAATTTTAGTTTGTTGTTAATTTCATCTTGTAGTTAGTGATAATTATGTAATAGGGTAAAAATGACAATTCACTTCAAAGTTTAAGTTGGGTGTAGAGAGATGTTTTATGGGTTCAAATAAAATTTTCTTATTTTTTAGTAAAATAAGCTACTTTTTTTTTAAAAGTATAACAAATCCAAACAAGTAAACATTCATTCATTAGTACAAATACTATATGTACACTATTAACGCTATTGAATTGCAAGAATCTTAAGGAAGAAGAAACTAAAGAAATCAAAGAGAAGAGAGAGAGAGACCTTTCAGTTGTATACACTAAGTAAAAGGAATTATTACATCATAATCTCCTAAGTCTCTAAGACAGTGCTTATATAAAGACTATGTTGCATAGTTTTACAACTTCACCCTTTACAACTAACTCCAACTAACTTTAACTGTTTTGAAGATAAATACCAACTAATTCAAGTTTATTTGGTTAATACTCCTCCCTCAAACAGAACTGGGATCTCCCAAGTTGTGTTTGCAATGATGTATTAACTTGAGTGGAGAGACAAAGAAGCTAGTACTGCAATGATGCACTTGTTCTATAGCTGCTGCACTTGATTCAGTTTATGTTCTGTGGCTGCTGACCAATACCAGAGACTCCAATATGTAGACTATTATAATGTTGAATGAACACTGGACTATGTAAACCTTTTATGAATACATCTGCTACTTGTTCATTTGTTGATATGTATTGAATAAGAAGATCCCTTTTTTGAATTTTTTTTCCTTTACAAAATGATAATCTGTGTCCAGATGTTTTATCTTTGAGTGGAACACTGGATTGGAACATAATACCAGAGCTGAGAGGTCATCACAATGCAAGGTAGGAGGTTGTGTAAGAACTTGATGGACATCCTTAAGCAGAGATCAAATCCAGAATACATCTGCAGCACAGTGTGTCAAGGCTTTGTACTCAGCTTTTGTAGAATTTCGAGATACAGTTGCCTGTTTCTTTGACTGCCATGATATTGGATTGGATTCCAAATAAACAACATAACCAGTAATGGATCTCCTTGTGTTGATATTTGCTGCCCAATCAGAGTCAGAATAAGCACTGATCTGAAAGTCAGAAGATTGAGTGTATGTCAACCCACAATTGTATGTACCCTGAAGACACCTCATAATTCTTTTCACCAGATGCATATGAGACTCAGAAGGATTGGTCATGTATTGACACACTACATTAACTGAGTATGCAATATCTGGCTTGGTAAAGGTAAGGTACTGCAAAACCCCAACTAAGCTCCTATAGTGTGTAGGATTAGATAATGATTTTCCTTCAGTTGTAAGTAGCTGAGTGAGGTTTGGAAGGTGTTGAGGTTGGTTTACACTGCTCAATTCCATCATTCTTCAACAACTCCTTAGTGTATTTTGATTGATTCACAAACAAAGACTCATCTGCATTATACTGAATCTGGAGTCCCAAGAAATATGTCAACTTTCCCATATCTTTTAAATCAAACATATCTGCAAGACTATTAATGACAAACTGAATTTCTCTCAGTACTATATCTAGTTAAATTGATGTCATCACCATATAAGAGAAGCAAAATAACACCACTCTCATCCACCTTCACAAACAAACTTGTATCAGACATTGAGGTTTTAAAACCAAGTGTAGGCATAAAGCTTGTAAATTTAGAATTCAAAGCTCTTGGAGCTTGTTTCAACCCATATAGTGATTTTACTAATCTACACACATGACTTGGGGTACTGTTGATCCACAAATCCTTGGGGTTGTTTCATATATACTTCTTCTTTAAGCTCCCCATGCAAAAATGCATTTTTAATATCTAATTGTCTTAAATTCCAGTGAAATTGGGCTGCCAATGCTAGAATAAGCCTCACAGATGAATGTCTAACCACAAGACTGAAAGTTTCTGAATAATCCAGCCATTGCTCTCAACTAAAACCTTATGCTACTAATCGGGCTTTGTACCTTGACATTGTCTCATCATGATTTCTTTTCGCTTTATAGACCCATTTACTTCATATCACAGCTCTATCAATTTGAGAATGAACTAGTTTCCATGTACCCTATGACTTTAGAGCATCATATTCTTCCTGCATAGCATTTTGCCATTGAGACATAGTTGATGCAGCTATGAAGTTCTTTGGTTCATCTTCCTCATGTATGTTAGCTAAAAAGGAAAACCCACATGATATAGGACTATTGATATCTCCAGTATTGTCATCTTTAAACTGAATAGTTGCTAACTCAGGCAATGCAGCTAGGAATGATATGTAGTCTCTTCTCATAATAGCATCTGTCTTAAGTCTAGTTTAAATAATATTATTGTGTAATTGAGGTTGAGTTTGTGCATTTGATGAGGACATAGGAAGAATTACCTGAAGCTGAGATGGATCAATGATAGGAAGCAATGAAACTGTATATTGAGAAGAGGAAAGAGTTTCTGTGGATGCTTGAGTTTTAAATCCTTGTGTTCCAGTGCCAGATTGTATTAAAGAACTATTTATGTGTGAAGTGGAGAATAGTGTATGTGCATTAGTTTGAATTGCAGATGATGTCCCATTACTAGAGAAGGATTCCACGATACCCTTTTGATGTATTCCCACGATCTGAAGATCTGTGTTGTACTGGAATTGGTACTACTACAATGTTATATTGAGTTTGATTCGAAATGGCTTTCTGTCCTTGAACTTTAGATTTTAACAATGCATAATGAAACACATTCTCATCAAAGATAACATGTCTCAAGACAATACATTTCTGACCTTGAACATTATAATAGAGCACAACTTTGTATCCCCTAGAATAACCCAAAAACACACATTGATCAGACCTAGGTAGTAACTTATGTGCAGAATATGGTCTTAACCAAGGATAGACTGCTGATCCAAACACTTTTAAATTCTGCAACTCATGATCATCACCATATAATTTCTTATAAGGGGACACCATGGACAACACTTTGCAAGGCATTCTATTTATAAAAAAACACAGCATGTGAACATGCATAGTACCAAAATCCAATTGGTAATTCAGCTTGAGCAAGAAGAGTAATGGCAGTTTCCACTATATGCCTATGTTTTCTTTCAACTACCCCATTCTATTGTGGAGTGTATAGAAAAAAAATAATTTGTTTAACACCTTTTACAACAAGAAAAGCTTTCAAAGAATGACTTGTGTACTCACCCCCACAATCAAATTGTATACATTTAATAGTAACACCAAACTGTGTATAAACAAAGTTGTAAAATCTCACAAAAATTGCATACACATCTGATTTGTTATACATTGGAAAAATCCAAACATACTTTGTATATTGATCAACAAAAGTAACATAGTATCTATACCCCTCTATTGTTTTGACTGAAGAAGGGCCCTATACATCTGAGTGCACCTTTTCAAATGGTGAGAAGTACCTATCACTGCTATGAGAAAAATGAAGTCTACACATCTTTCCTTCAATACAGTAAGTACATATACTATGATTCTTATCTAATTCTAGTGGTATATTTGACTGTTTCAACATGATGGACATTATTTTATTAGAAGGATGACCAAACAGTTGATGCCACAGAGTTGACTTCACCAAATGTCCAAGAAAACCAGAAGGCTGCTGAATCACAGACTGAACTCCTCTTGAATGCTTGATAACATGGATTTGAAACAACTGTCTTGCTTTATTCTTTCCTCTGTACAATATGCCCTTTGTCTTCTTGTCTTACACAAAAAACTCATTCTTATCACAAATAAACCAACTATGATTATCAGCACACAATTGTTGTACAGATAGCAGACTTCAAGCAATTTTGGGAACACATAAAACATTATTAAGAACCAGGCTATGAGAATTAGTTTTAATAGTAGTTGCACAGGTATTTTCAATAGATAAACATGTCCCATTGCCAACTATAATTGTTTCACAACCTTGGAATGGTGTAACTAGATTCAATGTGTTAACATCAGCAATAATATGGCGAGATGCACCAGCGTCAACAATCCAAGCATCCTGAGGAATATGTTATTCTGCTTGCTGTGCTGTCATAGCTGTTAAATTTGCAGATGGTTGTTGACCTTGGAACACATAATTCCCTCTGTGATAGCAGTTAAGAGCTGAGTGACCACGTTTCCCATAAATCTGACACTTCATTTGAAAACTAGTACTTGGTGCACTAGCATTTATGTGAAAACAATTAACAGCAGTATGTCCTCTCTTGTTGCAAATTTGACACTCAATCACATTAGTAGACCTGTTTTCTGTATTCTCATTCCACATATTTGTACCATATTGCCTTGTATTGCCAGATGAAAAACTAAAAGAAGAACATGTATTATATACCATTTGCCTTTAAAACCAGCATTTGACCTGAAACTGTTATTACCCTTATAATTTGGCTTATGTATAAATGAAGGTCTTGAACTAGAATTTGAAGAATTACCCATATACCCAACACCATAAGGAACTTGAGGATATACAGAACCAGGGAATTGTTAAGGCATAAGAAGTTGTGAATATGGTTGTGGTAAGATAAATGGTGATGAAAATTGTTGAGGCAGAAGAGGTTGTGAGTATGGTTGTGAGTATGGCTCAACTGAATATGGATATGGATTAAGAGTTAGGACACCCCCAGTTGTTCCAGGTAGATGACTATGTCTTGCAGGATTAGACCCTGAAGCAGAAGAAGCTCCCTGAGTCATTTGAGAATCTTGAACATATAAGGCAAAATGATTTTGAGACACACCACTTAATTCACCTTCAATTTCCTTTTTAGCCCAACAAAGCTCGAAATTCTTTAACAGAAATAGATGATTCTCTGGCTAATATCACTGTTCAAATTATTGCATATTCTTTTGGTAAACCAGCTAGACTAGTAATTATCACATCATCATCAGAAATGAATTCTCTACCAACAGGTAATTGTTCCCTTATATTCTTCAATCTTAACAGATATTTATCAATTGAATCCCCTAATTTTGAATTGTATGCAGTTCTATCTTTAAGTGATTGACTCTAGACTTAGACACAGAAGCAAACCGATCCACAAGATTTAACCAAGCCTCATAAGTCCAATAACATATTTAATAGCCTCATTAGACAAAGTAGCTAGTTAAAGACTTAACAGTGCCATATCTGTGGACCCCATTCAATATATGCATCATTAAGTTTAGAAGTAACTCCTCCCTCAGTATGAATTACAAATTTCGACGGACAAGTAGTAGTGCAATCAAAATGCCTAAACAATTTATGACCATTTAACATAGACTTGAATTGAAATGCCCATTTTGCAAAATTATCATCCTTCAACTTTATAGTATTCATTCACAACAAATTTTCAACTTTAACAGTATAATTAGCCATGATTTCTTGATGTAATACACAAACTTTCAAGAACCAAACAAACACCCAATCTTCGATATAGTATGAATTGAAAGAAAGACTGATACTTTCTTATGAATCAAGTGAGAATGAAACTCCCTTCGTAATCAAGAAAGATTGAAACTTTCTTGAGAAATCTTGTAATACAGGTGAAATCAAACACACAACATGACACCAAACTCCGAAATCGTAATCTTCTATTAGGACTGAAACCCAATTAATCTTCTAATCAGGACTGAAATCCAATTACTCAACAAAAATTTACAATATCACCTGAATCAGAGCTTTGATTAATACCCCAAGAATGAAACCGCAATCGTCAGAACGAAACTGCAATCGCCAGAGCAAAGCTTCAAACACCAGAAAAAAACCACAATTGCCAGAATAAAACTGCAATCGCAAGAACGTTGAACAGACGTGATGAAATCCTCTCGGATTCTTGGATCGTGTGTAACAACAGCGGAAGAACTAGGATCAACAACAACAGTGAGCCAATGCCTGCTCTGATACCATATTAACGCTATTGAATTGCAGGAATCTTAATGAAGAAGAAACTAAAGAAATCGAAAAAAGGAAGATAGAGAGACCTTTCAGTTGTGTACACTAATTAAAAGGAATTATTACATCATAATCTCCTAAGTCTTTAAGATAATGCTTATATAGAGACTATGTTGCACAGTTTTACAACTTTATCCTTTACAACTAACTCCAACTAACTCTAACTGTTTTGAAGATAAATCCCAAGTAATTCAAGTTTATTTGGTTAATATACATATGCTTTTTTCTTATAAGTTTTATGAATTTTCATGTATACACCACAATATACTCAACTTAATTCATCGTTGCAAATTGAAAAAGGGAAAATCTAGAATGATCCTACTAGTCTGCCGTAATAAGTGACCGGTATGATGAAGGTAGAACCTCAAGTCTGGAGGATCTAACATGGGTGAGAAGTTGGTTAGGCTTAAAAGAATGAGAGTGCGCTCTCGAATAAGAAGAGACCAATCAGCTCTATAGTAGGCTATCAGATTCATCTGCACGTAGTTATGTTTATTCACATTCAAGTTCTGATATTTTGTATACAATTTTCAATTTGACAAAAGTCTAGAAACTAAAGTTTATAAGAATTAGCGAAATGGCGGAACTTATGAAATTATTCCGGATCTTGCGTGATGCCTTAATCCAAGTACGACTTGATGAATGTTATATGGACTAGAAATTATGAAATATGCTACATCCTACAGGATGCACATGTATGGTATGATTATTGATGTCATAATTATGTCTGCGGCTATGAATGATAGTATGTTGATTAGAATTATCAAAACACTATGGCATGACTATATTTGTGTTTTATGCTCATCGTGTGCTGCACCTGGTATTAGTGCTTGCCCAGGGCCAGGGTAGTCTTTCATATGTATGTTCACATCCGTACCGCATGCTCGCCTTGGATCGAAGTAGGTGCCAGTCCTGTCGTATATGTTGCAATAGGCAACTCCAACTCGTATGTGACTGCGAATAGCGCCAGTCTTCACGTGATTATAACACTATAGCGTATATTATGATTACACCCGATCTTGTTCATGTCAGAATATCTCTGCATGAACTCGTGTGTCAGCATGTGTCGATGAGCACTTGTTATTATATGTTGCTTATGCGAGATTATGCAATTATAGATGTTATGCACTTATTTACAAATTATTGTGTTGTATTGATATCTTGATATTTTGCAGGTTACGATAAGTATTTTCATACTATACGTAGTATGTATATTTTGGAAACTATACTTGTTTTATAGTGAGGGGTTATAAAGTTTTAAAAAGGTTTTCTATTAAAACTTTATTTTCAGGCCCACTCACTTTTGTTTTTCGCCCCTCCAGGTTTTAGCAGCTGAACTTTTGTATCGACGAGGATTCTTAGCAAATCTCGGTATATATGGCTACCTATGATGGTATAATCCTTATCCTATCTTACTGTATTTTACTTATGCTCTGACATCACGTGTGAAATGAGTTCATTCCCGCTCACAAGCGCACTCTTATATTTAGGAACTTTTAGGTTTAAATTTATACACTTTTTTTCACATCACTACACTTTATTGTTTCGTCACCTTCCAGGTGTCGGCCAGCACAGCTCGATTCAGAGTCCTAGTGGACCTTCTCAGTCATGTTGTGTCATCTTTCACATGCAGATAATAATGTGATTAAATTAGTTGCCAAATGATTATTTTTTTAACAAACGATATTATCTACACTAAAGGGAAGAGGTGGGCTTAGCCTCACAATGGACTAACAATAATGTGATTCAATCAATTGTTTATTAAATATTATTTTCTTTATTCTTAATGTAAATTCTATAGAGACCGATTTTATTTTGTGAATTCAACTGCTTTAATTGATTTTTGAGGGGTTTCTTCTTGCATGATATAAAACTATTCATTTACTTCAAATATTTGACTTTCCTTTTGTCAATTTACGCATATAAATACATTTAAAATGTGTAAGTCATGTATAGCACGCCGTGATTTAAAAAATGTCTTTTGGACGATCGTGAGTGCATGCATGAAGGCTAGTTATATATAACACGAAAGGTTTCTTAATTTTCCGACGATGGATTCACACTCTACCAAGTTACCAAAACATAGTCGAGCTTTATCTCACATCTCTTTATTAAACTTATATATGTAACTGGGATATGTGGAGGGGCACCTGAAATGACACACTCCAACTCAGAATGTCCACTGGACTTTGAATCGAGTTGTGCTGGTCGACACCACAAGGGTGACGAAGCCATAAAGTGTAGTGAAGTGGAAAATGTGAACAAATTTAAACCTAAAAGTGCCTAATTTTTAAGAGTGCGCTTGTGAGTGGGAATGAAACCGTTACATACGTGATGTTAGAGCTTAAGTACACTATAGTATAGTAGAAAGAAGATTGTACCAACGAAGGTAATCACTTATACCAATATTTTGCCAAGAATCCCCGTCGACATAAAAGCTCAGCCGCTAAAACCTGGAGGGGCGAAAAACAAGGGTGAATGGGCCTGAAAATAAAGCTTTATAAAACCTTCTTGAAACGTTATAACCCCTCGCCATAAAACAAGTATAGTTTTCAAAATATATGTACTACTTATAGTATAAAAATGCTTTCCATAGCCAGCAATGTTTCAAGGATGCCATACGTCACAAAATTCGTATGTAAATACATTGTTGGAAATGTACCCTAAAAGCCAATCATATGATGATACTTTATGGACATTTTATGTGTTAAGCTAATCTAGTTTAATATACATAAAAGGCAAAGATTATTTTGTAAAGCTGTCTCATATAAATGTTATATACTTGAACGATAAGTCCAAAGAATATTTAATTAGGAGAATGTAATCTAAAGAAGTTAGGTTCATGAGACCATTCTCTTTCGTATACATATCATAAACGTTCCTGATCATAGGATTGCCAATTGGGCATTGACAGTCCGTTAAGATCAGTACGTGTTATGTATTTTCTTAGGGAGAATGACTGGTCTCGAGTCATTGGTGTGACTGACACTAAGACAAGCATATAGGTGCTCAATAGAGAATGAGTTCACTGAACACGATCAATGAAGAGTTCTCATAATCATGTCACATGAGAACTCGTGGTTGGGATAATGCAAAGTAGTCCTTTGACCTGAGGCATCATAGTTGTCTTGTGGTTAGGTCCTTGATCTTTGACTAAGTCAAAGTCACTCCGTCAGAGGGTGTCCACGACATAGTTAGGGTTAAGCCACTTAGCTATGGAGGCAAGTGAATGCGCAACAAGGGATCTCTAACCTTCAAACTATTTGAGGGAGAATACTCTACGATATGATTAAGAATCTCTGACCAAAGTATGAATGAGATTTAGGAAGTCATTCCAAATCACATTCAAGGTAATCATATAAGTAAATGAAGTACATTGGATAGTAGACATGAATAAAGTATCACTCCAAACAAGATGATAGGAAAACTAAATGAATGTGAAAATCCAATTGAATTATATGATTTAAATAGAATTGATTTACTTATATAAGGTAATCATATAAGGTGATAATCCAATTTTCATTTCATTTGGTTTTTGTATCCATAAAATTGATTTAAATAGAGCTAAATGAAATGAAAATCCAATTGAATTACAAGATGATAATCAACAAATATAACAACCTAGTCCCTACACCACTAGCTCCAAGGTAGTCAAGAAAGATCTATAAACCGTCTCAGTTGAATGGTTTGAACTTTATGACTATGTCATGGAGTTACATCTCTTAATTAGAAAGAAATAAGAATGGATATCCTTATGACTACATTGAGTGTATGTATGACATATGCTCAAGAAAATGGTATAAAACCATTTGATTCGAAATAATGAAACCTTCAAAGCTAAATGGTAGCTTAAGGTGACTACAATCAATGAGATTGGTTGACTTGGAAGAAACTATCTTTGATATAGTCTTGGTTTCTATTAATTCGAAGATTGCTTGCTACAACTAAACGGTGATTCAATGTTTGGACATAATGTGGGTTTTCCGAGACCATTATCAAGATAGTCTTGATAGTATATGTCTAAAACTCGGAATCACAAGACATGAAAGTTGTAGAGATCCATCCATCATGAATCTTAGCAAGCTAGTGGGAGCTATAAGCATCTTATGAGAAAAGGATCAAATCGTTTGATTTCTCATAAAAATGTAAATGAATCTTTTGTTTACCAGGTTTACAAAAGATTAGTGGGAGTTAATCATATTCCTAAAATTGAACATATATATGATATATATTAATTTAATTTTGGAAATGAAAGGAATTCTTCTTCGTTAAAGTTATGACTTTAAACATTCTATAATGATAGAATGTATATGGGAGACATAGTCTATATACATGGGATGGAAATCTATAATGATAGATTTCAGGATATAATTGGATTATATAAATCCCTAATGATAGACAAAAGATGATAGGAAGTTTCTCATATGATGATAAACTTCAATCAGAAGGACAATCCAAGTAAGACTAGGAAGTTGCTCTTCACAAAGGGAACGTACCCCTTTGACTCCCAAAGAAATAATGCGTAAATAGAATCCTTTATGCATATGCAGAAAGGTGATTTATGTATTTCATATTATATAAAAACATTGATATGAGTTGTACCAAGATTGGTACAAGACGATATCAATACAAGCCCATGATCAGAACCATGGCAACTGTCAAATGAATCCTTAAGTATTTAAGAAATACTAAAGGATGAATTCCTCAAGAATGAGGAAGAATTAGAGTAACGTAATGGAAGCGTATATGTATTAGATTATGAATCTAATCCATCATTGGATGTCTCTTCACTATGACTAAAGAGATAATTGGATATCTCTTTATTATGACTAAAGAGATATTTGGGTGGAAACATTAAAAGTAATGACTTTAGTATGTTCCATCATGCATGCAAAATATATCGCCATGTAGAAGCTTACAACATTGTTGTTTGGATGGGAAAGTCCATTTATGAACTCTCCATTTGGTTCTAACCAGAAAGTGTCTCTTGTGTGCCAACACTACGACACTAATGGGGCAATAGCTCAAGCCAGGGAATCAAGGTCTCATCAAGATCTGAACTCAAATGAGAGACTGAACCACATGATTGAGAATCATATATAATGGTGACGTTGTTATTCTCAAGGTTGCTTCTATGGATAACATATAGATATCCATTATCTAGGCCTACTACTCAGCCATTTTTGAAATGAATTCAGAAGAGGTATCATCACTGATGACCAAGCTGATTAGCTCTAGTGCAAGTGGGAGATTGTTGGAAATGTGCCCTAAAAGCCAATCATATGATGATACTTTACGGACATTTCACGTGTTAAGCTAATCTAGTTTAATATACATAACGGGCAAAGATTATTGTTTAAAGCTGTCTCATATAAATGTTATATGCTTGAACGATAAGTCCAAAGAATATGTAATTAGGAGAATGTAATCTAAAGAAGTTAGGTTCATGAGACCATTCTCTTTCATATACATATCCTAAACATTCCTGATCATAGGATTGCCAATTGGGCATTGATAGTCCGTTAAGATCAGTACGTGCTATGTCTTTTCTTAGGGAGAATGATTGGTCTCGAGTCATTGGTGTGACTGACACCAAGACAAGCATGTAGGTGCTCAATAGAGAATGAGTTCACTGAACACGATCAATGAGGAGTTCTCATAATCATGTCACATGAGAACTCGTGGTTGGGATAATGCAAAGTAGTCCTTTGACCTGAGGCATCATAGTTGTCTTGTGGTTAGTTCCTTGATCTTTGACTATGTCAAAGTCACTCCGTTAGAGGGTATCCATGACATAGTTGGGGTTAAGCCTCTTAGCTATGGAGGCAAGTGAATGCTCAACAAGGGATCTCTAACCTTCAAACTGTTTGAGGGAGAATACTCTATGATATGATTAAGAATCTCTAGCCAGAGTATGAATGAAATTTAGGAAGTCGTTCCAAATCACATTCAAGGTAATCATATAAGTAATTGAATTACATTGGATAGTAGACATGAATAAACTATCACTCTAAACAATGTGGTCAAGAGTATTGTATTAGAGAAAGACCGTATTGCATTGTAATCCTAAACCGAATAGGTTCTCCACCTCTTCTGATTAGCTTGGGTAGCCATGACATACTGCTAGGTGTCACTCATGGTTTGTGGAAGCCCTAAAGGTGTATAATCACTAAAGGGAGAATTGAAAGTATGTTTCAATTCACAATCGATTTGAAAGAGTTCTAATTGCCCACTGCCGCTAAAAGGAACCTAAGGGATCGTACACTGAGTAAGGTAAAGATTGAAGAAATAATGGAGATGAGTAAGGATAATTAAATGGTTTAATTATTTATGGCAAGGATTAATTAATATGTTAATTAATTAAACAAATAAGTTCGTTAAAGACCTCGGGTTAGTTTTGGGCTGCAAGGCCCAATGGGATTTGAATGTCAAGCCCATTAACTCAAGTTGTATGACAACTTGAAAACACAAAGGGCTTGAAATCCCAATGAACCCTTAATGGCCGGCCATATAGAGAGGGGTAGTGAACTTGGCTTGATTGCAAGTTTGCCACTCCATTGTGAAGTGGTATAAAGGCAACTTTATAGCCATTTCAACCTTAGGGGTTTCTTTTGGAGAAAAGATGAGAACACAAAGCTCTCTTTGCTCTAAGAGGCCGGCCACCCTAGGAAGATTTTACTAGCATCTAAATCTTCCTAGGTCACTCATCTCCTCATCAAAGCTCTCATTGGTGTGGAAAAATTAGAGGTTCTCTATTTTGAGGTTTTGGAAAACCCTTTCAACCATCTTCCTCCAAGAAATCCATGGAGCTAAGAAGCAAGGAATGACAGCCCTCTCCTTGGGTGATTAGCCTTTGCTTATGCAAAGAGGAATCAACAAAGGTATAAGATTTCAACTCACTTTGTTCTTGAGTTGAGTCTTGGTTCACCTATCTACTAGGCTTTGAATTTCATGGGTTAAGTTTTGTTTTTAAATGCATATAAACATGATTCCGCCTGTAAATTGTTAATTGCATGTTGTTGATGTTGCTCAAATAAACTTGTTTTTCACAAATTATCCTTCATACATGACATCCGAAATCATATAATCTCACACAAGCAAACATATCATATCGAGTGCTCATCGACACATGTTGACACACGAGTTCATACAGAGATATTCTGACATGAACATGACTGGCTGTAATAATGATATACACTTTAGTACTACAATCACGTGAAGACTGGCACTATGTGCAGCACATACGAGTCGGAAACCTGTACGACAGGATTGACACCTACAATGGATCCAAAGTGAGCATATGGTGCTATGTGCACATACATGTGAAAGTCTGACCCTGGCTCGAGCTAGTACTAACACTGATGCAGCAAACGATGAACAGATAACATAAATATAATCATGCCATAGACATTCAACAATTCTAGTCAATATCATACGATTCATGGCCATAAATATAATTAAGGCATCCCCTTATAACAAGCTTACCTATGCATCATGTATGATTATTTCATCATTTCCCAACAATAAGGCATTTTTAATAAATGTAAGTTTAATCATGGCTATCATGTAGAGAATTTATTAATAATTGTATATATGGAAACTAACCAATATATATATATATATATATATATATATATATATATATATATATATATATGTCAAAGAAAAGATCCACTCACAGATCATGTCGTTGAGTAGATCATGCCTCGTAACATTGAGAGTCGTTGTGATACATTTTGCCTATAAACAAAACCATTTTCGTAAATACATAGCGTATTAACGTAATTACGCGTTTTCGTACAAAGTACGGCTAATAAAGGAACTATCTTAAAACTGTCGAATTTCAGAAAACGGACGGCGAATTTGGGTTCAACACGTTAAGAAATCTAAGGAGGGACCTCGGGTTCCCCATGCGCCGCCATAAGGTGGCTGCTCAGAAGGCCACGCGTAGCCATGCTCCGATTTGGGTCTCCAAAAAAGTCGCTGGAGCCGTCGTGGACAGCGGCGGAGCATAATACCTTCGGTGAAGGCGCATATGCTCTATGCGTCGGCCAAGGCTCGGCCTCACGCGTGCCCATGTGTAGGCTCATGTGCAACCTGGGTTCTAGAATTGGGCCAATCCAGTTTAGTTTGGGCTTGGGTTTTAGGCCTCAAGGTTGGGCCTAGAAACCGGGTTTGAGCCTAGGTTTTGGGTTGCTGATCATTGGACCAACAACTGAGTTAGGCCAGTTTTCAATCACGGTCGCCAGAATCCACAAAAGAGAAAGCCGGAGCTTCTTAAGCTCCGATCAACATTAAAACTTAATTAAAACTAACCATTCTATATATCAAAATGAAGGTCGAAGAACAAGGATTCAAGTAGTGCCATTGGTTTCCTCAGCCGTGGTAGAGTCTTGTCGAAAAACAGCTCGAAAACCGTCGGGTTTTCACTGGAAACTGGGTTTGAGTTCCAGGGAGGTTTCCTGCGCTAAACTCCTACCAAAAGTCTTAGAAAAACTAGAAATACAACCGAAAGCATGATCCAAGAAGTTTTGGGTGATTCTCGGGACTTACCAACGTCGAAAAATCCAAAAACTCGCCAGAGTAAAAATGTGAATAGTGGTGGCGCAACAGTGTAAGGAGATAGATAGGGAAAATGATTGCGCCAAATTTTGAGATCTAGGACATGATGGTTAGGTGGTGTGCAGTGGTGGTGAGATTTGCCGGAGTTGGTGAAGGTTTATGTGATGGTGTCTCAGTGGTTGAGCTTACAGAGATGGGGAGTTGACAGAAGTGAGGGAACGAGAGACTAGAGAGAGAGAGATGGTTGGGGAAATAGAGATAGCCGATAGCGACAAGATGAGGTGGCAACAAGGGATAGGCCCCTAGAATCTGGAAGAGGACACATGAGTAAGGGAAAAATGGGGTGTGGGCCCCATGTGGCTCATAAAACAAGACATGAAATATCTTCCCAATATGAAATTACCAAATTGCCCTTCACTTTCGTAGCTCCAAGTTTGATTCCGCTTCCGCCTACGCGTTCATAGTGGCGATCACTATTAAGATACACTAAAAGAATGTTTCATACATCTCCCAATACGCTGATCAACGAAAGTCAACACCCTCGCCTTTAGGGGCATTTTCTTCAATTCACTCATTTAAAATTAATAAAATTGTGAAATTAGGGACTGGTTGTCACATGAAAGATTGAGTTATCAAATTGTTAGTGAGTGAAAACCACCTCCACTTGAAAACAAAGTGGTTTATGGCTTGTTTGGTATTACTGTGTTTTAAAAAAAAAACTTCTTCTACTGTGCCATGAGAATAAACAGTTGCAAAATAAAGTTAAGTGTTTGGTAAACTTTTATATAAATTGTTGTAAATATCTTAAATGACTAAATAGGATATGGTATTTAAAGGAGCAAGGATTATAACTTTGTAAAATATGTGGGTTATCCTTGCCATTTGAAAAGTTCATTAAATATGCATTGATTACTATGTTTTAAAAAGAAAAGAAAAACTCTTTTTAGAAGTATATTAGACTCTGCTTCTTCTTTTCTACTATCACTAAAAGCAATTTTTACAAATATATTTTTTTGTTTTACCCAAACACATATAATGTTCCAAAACTTTAATAGCTAATTTTTTTTTGGGAAATTTTATTTGAACCCATATAACCTTTTTCTACACCAAACTTACTCTCTACACCCATATTACTTTTAATTAAATTCTCAATATCTCGTTAAACCCAACTTACTACCTAAAGTACCCTCACAAACCAAATTCAATATATAAATTTATCTTTACACCCATTTAGAAAATAAAGACCCAAAATCAGCATTCTACAACTCATTCTATGCGGAAGATGTCACTCAATCTTTTATGAAAAATAGCATCCATTTAATGCTAGCCATGGCATGCACTTGAAGTGTCACATCCCAGCCCAGGCGCAGCCACCTCCCGGGCCCGCTCCACCACCGTAGCACGATATTGTCAGCTTTGGGCCCCAACCACGCCCTCACGATTTTGTTTCTGGGAACTCACGAGCAACTTCCCAGTGGGTCACCCATCCTGGGAGTGCTCCAGCCCCCTTCTCGCTTAACTTCGGAGTTCTTACGGAACCCAAAGCTACTGAGCTCCCAAAAGGCCTCGTGCTAGGTAGGGATGAGAATATACATTTAAGGATCACTCCCCTGGGTGATGTGGGATGTCACATGAAGTGATCAATTTTTACCTCATCACAACCAAAAGAGGCAAAGATTATATTAAACTCCCCACTCTAAGCATTTCATAAAGTCACGTTCTTGCAAAGCAGAGGGGTAATTGCAAGGCCTATACCAATTTACAGAGAAGTAGATTCACAGTTTCTTCCCATTAAATGACGATAAGGGTACCTAATAATCTCGTAATAAAAACAAGATTAAGTTTTAATTATAATAATCAAGATAAAAAAAATTCAACCCTAAAATTGAAGGCATATTTTTCATGCTATGAAAAATTGAGAAAATAATCAGCGTGCAAAAGACTTCTCTTTTATAACCGTCATTACACGTCTTTTAAGATGCTTTGAACGTGTTTAATTATAGAGAAAAAAATATTTAATAAACAACTAATTGAATCATATTATTACTAGCCCACTATGAGGCTAAGTCAACCCCTTCCCCCTTAGTGTAGATAATCTTGTTTATATATATATAAAAAAACCATTTGACATTTAATTTAATCACATTATTATCTGCGTGCAAAAGACCTTTTTATAACCGGCATCACACGTCTCTTAAGATGTTTTGAACCTGTTTAAAAATAGAGAAAATAATATTTAATAAACAACTGATTGAATCACATTATTGCTAGTCTATTGTGAGACTAAGCCCATCCCCTCCCCCTTTATGTAGATAATATCATTTGTTAAAAAAAAATCATTTGATAACTAATTTAATCACATTATTATCCGCGTGCCAAAGACTTTTTTTATAACCGGCATTACACGCCTCTTAAAATGTTTTGAATGTGTTTTAAAATAGAGAAATTGAATTACATTATTAATAACCTATTGTGAGGTACTAATTAAAAAAAAGCAGTACAAAAAAAACTAATTAAAATGACGAATGCATTTTTTTAATCACGGCATGCTACGTGCGACTTACACGTTATTTTTAAATATATTTATATGCGTAAATTGACAAAATAAAATCCAAATATTAAGTAAATGAAAAATTTTAGATCATGTTAAAAGAAACCCCTCGCAAACCAGTTAAAGCAGTTGAATTCACATAATAAAATCGGTAACTATAGAATTTACATTAAGAATAGAGAAAATAATATTTAATAAACAATTGATTAAATCACATTATTGCCAACTCATTGTGAGGCTAATCCAACCACCTCCCCCTTGGTGTAGATAATATCGTTTGTTAAAAAAGAAAAAATAATCATTTGATAACTAATTTAATCACATTATTATCCGCGTGCGAAATACATTTTTTTTATAACCGGCATACACCATCTTAAGATGCTTTGAACATATTTAAAAATCGAGAAAATAATATTTAATAAACGACTGATTGAATCACATTATTACCAGCCCATTGTGAGGCTAAGCCCACCCACTACCCCTTAGAGCAACTCCAGTGTAGGAGCCCTCCCCCCAGGCAATACACTATTCAATCCACCTAATGAACAGTAATTGCCTTAATGAACAGTGTATTCCCCTGGCAATAGCCTTTTTGCATCTCCACCCCTGGCAATTGGCAATTAAATATTAGTATTTTTTTATTTATAAAATAATACATAATATTTTTAATCGTTCTCGTTGCGCCACGTGTCATTATCCGAAAAGCGAATACCAATAATAAAAAAAATTCAAAATAATTTTATTTGTTATTTCGAATAAGATTTTTAATCATTCTCGTTGCGTCACGTGTCATTATCCGCAAAGACAATTATTGGTGGTGGATTTCCGATAAGATTTTTAATCGTTGTCGTTGCGCCACGTGTCATTATCCGCAAAAAATTTGGCTTCAAACTTCGAGAGAAAGATAGGAATGTGAGGAGAAATAGTTGAGAAAATATGGAATTGTGGTGTAAGGTAGATGTTAATGACAAGGTATTTATAGAAAAGTAAAAAAAAAAAAAAAAAATTTACAGATTTTTACAATTTTTTACAGATTTTTTTAAATTTTTTTATTCAACTAATTAATCTCTACCGTTGGATTTAAAAAAAATTGAATTCCAACACTCCAGATTGTGCCACGTGTCACAACGGTAACATTTTTGATTTTTTAAACTTTTTTTTTTTAAATTTATAAAGCAGAATAATATCAACCGTTGATCTGAGATCCAACGGTTGATATTAAATAAGTTTTTTTATTTTTATTATTGTTGAAAATCGGACGGCTCAAATTAAAGATCCGTTGGGATCGAACGGACCGTGGGAAGCCACGTGGCTTCCCAACAGTAACAAACATATTCTGAAAAGTTTTTTTTTTCTTTCTAAAAAGGTGTCAGGCGACGCGCCCCCACACGCGCGTGGGGTGCACGCGCCTGATAGAAAAAAATAAAAAAATGGCGTGACATCAGGCTGACGTCAGCATCCACTGGGTGGCTGGGTCAGTCAACTTTTCACGGGCCCGTCCCTCGGGCCTCCACCTTCCCTCGGGCCGGACCACTCTGGAGCTAGCAGGCCGGGTGGCGTGGCCTTTTTCGCCCACCTTCCCCCGAGCAAATGCTCCTGCTGGAGCTGCTCTTAGTGTAGATAATATCATTTGTTAAAAAAATAAACAATCATTTGACAACTAATTTAATCACATTATTATCTGCGTGCGAATGACTTTTTTTATAATCGGCATTACATGCCCCTTAAGATGTTTTGAATATGTTTATAAATAGAGAAATTAAATCACATTATTATTAGACTATTGTGATGAACTAATTTAATATAAAACCACAAAAAATTTAATTATTAAAAAAATACTGTTAAAATGAAGAAAATGGGGCATTTTTGTCCAAATCTTTTTGTTGAAACTTGGTGACATCAAAATCACTATTCACCTTTTCCATTGGATAAGTGACATCTACAGCATAGAATGAGTTATAGAAGGTTGATTTTTGGTCTTTATTTTTAAGATGGGTGTAAAGATAAATTTATATATTGAATTTGGTTTGTGAGGGTAATTTAGATAATAAGTTGAGTTTAAAGAAATATTGAAAATTTAATTAAAAGTAATACGAATGTAGATTGTAAATTAGATGTAGAAAGAAGTTTGCGTTCAAATAAAATTTTCCTTTATAAAATTCGCCAAAATTCGAAGGGTCCTTATCCGAAAATACAAAATCCAAAATTGCATTATTGATTAGATGATTCTCAAATAATCTAGTGATTCCGAACCCATTCCACCCATTCGGGAGCCTATCCACCACCCATTCCAGTCACTCTTGGACATGTCGTCCGGGTCCAAACCGTCGTTAGCCCGAGCGAACATCGACTGGAAGGAGACGCTGACGCCGCACGTGTTCAAAGCGGAAATGCCGGGGCTCCGGAAAGAGATGGTGAAGGTTCTTGTGGAGGATGGTTGGATCCTCGAAGATCACTGAAATTATGAGTTAAAAAATTGGATTTGATTGAATTAAAACAAGTGTACTCGAACTTTTATTATGGTGAAGGTTCATGTGGAGGATGGTTGGATCCTCGAAGATCACATGCAGAAACCACAAAAGAAAATTGACAGACAGACACTGAAATACAACAACAAAACGCAGGAGTTAACACCAAAACAAACCATGATTATTTAACATACGTATGACTTTATTCTTAAAAGTAGCCGAGGTTATACGAATTTAGTTTAGGAGATTTCAATGGGCCTGACATTAGGCGTCTTCACCTCTTTCAGCAGAGTCACAGTCAGCACCCCATTCTCCAGCGTCGCCTTCACCTGATCAGGTTTCACGTTCTCCGGCAGCCCGACCCTCCCCGACTTGCTGCTGCTCCTCTCCACTCTAAGTGACGTTTCATTCTCCTCCTGCACCCGGCTCTTCTCACAGATGTGCAGCACCTTATCGTCCTCAAACTCCACTTTCACCTGTTCCTTTGTGAACCCCGGGAGGTACGCCTTGATGATGTGGGCGTCCAGGGTCTCATTCCAGAAGCGGGTGTTGGAGATGGCGGTGGTTTCACTGGCGGAGGAGGGGGTGTTGGCCAGAGCGCCGAAGACCTCGAATGGGTCCCAGATATCCAGAGAGAAGGGGTCGAAGATGTTGTTTCGTTGTCCGCCAAAGAGACTGAGAGCCATTTGATGCTGGATTAGAGTTCGGTTTTTGCTGGGTGTGAACTCGAAGGATTTGATTTTGATCCACCGGGGGTAGGCCTTGAAGATGTAGACCTCCCGGGTCTCCTTCCAATCGATGCGGGTGTTGGCGATGGCGATGGTTTCACGGGCGGAGGAGGGGATGTTGGCCAGAGCGCCGAAGCCCTCGAATGGGTCCCAGATGTCCAGAGAGAAGGGGTCGAAGACTTTGTTTCGTCGTCCGCTAAAGACACTGAGAGCCATTTGATGCTGGATTAGAGTTGGGTTTTTGCTGGGTGTGGAGCGGAGTGACTTGTATATATATAGTACGGCACCGAATGTTTCAAAACTACAAACAAAGTTTCCATGCACGTTTAAGCATTATTTCTTTGTCTTGGAACATTTTTCAACTTTCGTACCAAAGCCTTAACCCACATATTAAAGAGAATGTTATAATTTATTTGCACCATCTTTCTAATAAAGATAGACTTCACCAATGTATGTGTGCTCTACCTCTATTAGTAAGACAAAACAAATAAATAAAAAGAAAACTAACGAAAAGCCCCTGAAAACTTTCTTTTTAACGAAAAGCCACTTTTAAAGGTTTAGTGAATATTGACAGTTAAAGGTAAAAAATCAAATTTTCATTAAAAGTAAACAGTACCGGGAGTGTTTTATTAAACCTTCCATAAATAAATGATAAAGATAACATTTTTACAAATTAAATGCCCAACAACTTGCTACTGGTGCAGTATGCCTCTGTTCAACAATTATTGGCCTATTTATTTAGGAGTGTGCTATCCATACACAATTTTTTACTTCTTCCACACCCCTTGCTAATTTATATCCTTTGATCTTCAATTCATCTGATTCGACGGTCGAAAATTGAAAAGATATGAGAAAAGTAAAAAGGGTTGCGTGGATATCACACCCTTTTATTTACATACACCCCTTTATTTATATTCGGCAAATGAAAATTTGTCTATCTCCACGTGAAGAAAACATCATTGCAAGATGACGTGACCTTGGTGATGTCACTTTGTTATCGATTGTCAAAATCCAAACCAAAGATCTTCCAACATGTATAATCCATCTAAGTGATTATTTGATCATCCAGGGATAATCAACTTGTTTGAGGCGTTCACTTACAATTTGACGGGTGTGGTATACCTGTCTAAGTGATTATTTGATCATCCAGGGATAACTTATGCCCTTGCGTGTTAAAACTATGAAGTCTTATTCCGAATTGCTAGAGTTACAGTCTATGTCGTTGACATGAATCTCACTAAGACTCTAGAAGAGCTTGAGAAAATTGCCTCGCATTGGAATTTGAGATGAAGGATCTTGGGAAAAACTCGTTTATGCCTTGACCTAAAGTTGAAGCATTGTTCTGACGATACCTTTGGTCTACCAGTCGAACTACACCCCGAATGTGTTACCTTTGAGTGTTCATATGATCGTCCATACGTTATATGTAAATGCGACCCTTGAAGAGGTTATGGCATCCGAAATTCCATATCTAAGTTCAAATTTATGCTTAGTTATACTTAGCTCATTATATTAGAAATGACATCTCCTTCGTTGTTGATCTATTGGTAAACATGCAGCATCACGCCTACACGCAACCACTGAATTAGTATTAAAGACGTACCCTAAAGGTACTATAAGGGTAAATCCCAATACATCTCGAGTTGATCCAACCCCCTGATCATCAGAATCATGCTTACCTTGTTTGTTATGCTGACGCAGGTTACTGATCAAACCCACACAAAACAAAATCCCTAAATGGTAATGTCTTTACCGTTAGGGATATCGCAATATCTTGGAGGTCCACGATATGACTTTAGTTGTGAAATCTTCGAATCATTCCAAGACTCACCTTACTTCACTACGCTACAAGTGAGACGTGGTTAGGAGTTCTTGTTGAGCATATTCGAAGTACTTGCTATGTTTTTCATAAATCGTTGAGTCCCAACAACGATCCATGAAGACCATGCCACATGTATCCACCCGACCAAGACATGCTATATCAAAGAAGTCAATGTCAAGACATATTGTGTCTACATCTACATCAGCAAAGCATCAGGAGATTGAAGTTATGCAAGCTGATCTCAGACAACCTTGCCGACCTCTACATGACGTCATTGCCGAAGTCAACCTTCTAGAAGCTTGTTCGAGGAATTGGTATACCTAACTATTGTATACAATGCTTGTAGTTCTCATTTGGAAGTTATGTCAAACTCAGGGGGAATATCTAGAAATATACTCACTTGATCTTAATATACTCTTTTTCCCTACGATTAGGAGCATTTTTCTCATTGGATTTTTGCTACCTAACTAGGTTTTAACGAGGCACCCATCTTGGGCTAATCATACCCTTGTGAGCTCTTCTATTTGCGTCCAAAAGATGTATAGTTTTGATTTAATGCAACTTCTTACTTTCTCCTTAGTCTATGGGTTTTCTTCCACCTTGGGTTTTACCATAGCGAGATTTTGTGAGTTTTACCTTTTTATACATTTTTCTGTTGATCTGAGACTCACTGCTCATTGTGCCAACGACTTCATCAACTTTACTTACTTCATCGCTGAAGACCTAATGTGCCATTTACTTGAGTATTTACACACTCAAGAGAGAATGTTGCAATCCTATTAGATTAAGAATATGATTGTGTAAATCCTAGTAGATATATGAATATATCTTTTATTCCTATTAGGAGTTGAGTACCTATTAAGAGTTGTAATCTTAAAAAAGTAAGGAATTAACCTTCCCTATAACTATAAATAAAGGCACAACGGGGTGGAATAGAACACTCATCACAATTACACATCTCTATCTTTTTCTATACTATTGCCACAACCCTCTCTCTATGGCCTTCATAATTGTTTAGTAAATTATGCCTATAACAAAACTTACATTCTCTTTTTTGTTTTTGTCTTTTCAATTTATGTAATTTTCTGTTTCTTGAAGATTTTAGTTTTATATGTTTGAATGGTCGTTGGATATTGGAATTTATAAGGAAAGGTATATTAGGTGGTTATGGAAACACGCCTTATTTTAACTTTCAGTAGAATTTTGTGTTTGTCTGTTGGATGTTTTGAGTGGAAGCTTTAGATCCAAGGAGCAGCACACATAGACGTTCTCTCCCTTTCATATCAAAACCCTAGATTTAAAAACTCCATATCCGCATGTCTCTTGTTTCGATTGACAAGAAACGTATTCGTTAAGGTGATAATATCATAAACCTATTTGCAATGTCCTATAGAGAAGTTAAAACATGCGGTGGGGTCATGAATGCAAAAATTACATTTACATTCCATTTTTTTACACTTTCAAAAAATGTTAATGAGAGTTTACTTTGATAGGGAAGAAGTAAATTTGAACTCCCATTAAAGATGACCTTACACGGGGTGCGGGGTTTTTTTTTTATAAGAAAATTAATAAAAATGATTTAAAAATTTTGAATTTTAACGATAATGACAAAATAAAAGGTAAAATGAATAGTACTAGAATTAACATTTTAGTGTAAAAATGTAATTTTTTGTTAAAGTAAACAGTACTGAAAGTTTTTCGTTTTTTTTTTTTCGAATGTGACACGGGACCTAAAATCTTTGCAGTTACAGATAATGGTAGGTCTCCGTGAAGTCTTTATGTACACAGGTGAACAATGTGAAGACTCTTCCAAATTCGTGTTCTGTCCCTACATTCTACATCGTTTGTCTGGTTGTTCTACAGTGGTATTCATGTTTTTGTTGTAGATATGTGCAAACCCTACTGCTACTAAGAGCGGTACAGTTTGTAATGTTAGAAAAACTAATTTTTTAGATAAAATTTACAAATCAAATGTTATGTTATCAATAAAAAATAAGCACGTTAATTAAATTTTAAATAATAATTTAATTATTCACATCATTTAATTTATAAATTTTAATTTAAAAATTTAATATCCTTAGTATTACCCTTTATGATTTATGCATGCCTGTTTACCGAACTATACTAATTGCCCTGATATCTGCTTGATTTATTGGGAGTATAATGTCAAAAGGGTTGTCAAAATTTCTGTGCAGGCGGCCCTTGTCAAAAGAGTTGTCAAAATTTCACGGCAGGTAGCCCATTGCAAAAGACAACTATATATGTGGACAAACTTTTGGTTGTTAAAATTTCACTGCAGGTAGCCCTTGTCAAAGGAGACAGATTATCTGCTCTCACTTCTCATATATTTTTTATCTCCTTTTATTTATGCAATCACGATTAAGTCATGTTAAATTTTTATATTAATTTTTTATAAAAATAATAAGATAAAAAGTAATAATAATATAAAATATTAACGTGTCTTAATCATAACTGAATAAATAAAAAAAGACGAAAGTGTATAAAAAATGGAAAGGCAAGCCTTGTCAAAAGAGTTGTCAAAATTTCACGGCAGGTAGCCCATTGCAAGACAGCTATACATGTGGGCAAACTTTATCATCATCTATTATATAAAGCCAGTGAGTTTATTAAATATTATTTTCTCTATTATTAATGTAAATTCTATCAAGATCGATTTTATTATGTGAATTCAACTGTTTTAATTGATTTATGAGAGGTTACTTCTAGCATGATATAAAACGATTCATTTAAAACGTTGTAAGTCGAGCGTAGTACGTCGTAATAAAAAAAAACTTTCTGCATGCGTTGAGCGCATACATGAAGGCAGAAGATGATCCTCTCCTGACCTCAGGATGGGAATCCTCCTGGCCAGATCATCTGGACCGTTCAAATTTAATCAAACGGTTGTAATTATTATAACTTTTAGATAGTCTCCCTATTTGAAACAGTTGAATTAAATTTAAACGGTCCAGATAATTCGGTCAATAGGATTTCCATCCTGAGCTCATAAGAGGAACCTCTTCCCATGAAGGCTAGTTAATATTAAAGCGTGAGCAAAAACGGACTAAGAAATTTAATACAGGACTTGGTCAGATATATATGTTAATGGTGCTGGCCGGCAATCCAAGTTTATTTATTTATTGTCAAAAGACCGGCAGTTCAAGTTTAATCCGACAAAGAAAAGAATACATCAAATCAAATAAACCTCCCAAGCTTTTAAATTTTGCAGAAAGTGAAAGCTCAGAAAAGGAACAGTTGGTCAGATATATATGTTGATTGTGCTGGCCGGCAGTCCAAGTTTATTTATTTATTTATTTTTTTTGTCAAAAGGCCGGCAGTTCAAGTTTAATCCGACAAAGAAAAGAATACATCAAATCAAATAAACCTCCCAAACTTTGGAATTTTGCAGAAAGTGAAAGCTCAGAAAAGGAAACAATTGTTTATTTTTCAACAACTCATGGAAATCTACCATATGACCGGAATTTTTTTTTGTTTATCTCTTTTGTCACGCATGCTAAACCTTATAATTTGTCAATTGTTACACCCTAAAAATTTGCCAATTGTCAAGCAATAAACGGTCTTAGCTGCCCAACATGAAAAAGAAAGAAAGAAAATTTTATTAGCAACAATTTAAAAGAAAAAAGAAAATTAATGAAAAATATTTTAAAAATTTGAGTTTTAACGATAAAGACAAAATAAATGATAAAGTGAATAGCATTAGGATTAACTTTTGAGTGTAAAAATGTAATTTTTTGTTAAAATAAACAGTACTGAAAGTTTCCTTTAAAAAATTCAGTTGAGTAGAACAAAAAAAGATATTATTAGCAACTGCATTTTCCTCCCTTCACTTGTTGCTAGCTAGCCCCTTGCTATCGCAATTAATTCAATTATTCAATTTGTGTGCGAGCATTGTTTTTGATATTTCACAGCTCCCAACTGGAGTCGGTAGAGCTTTCACATGCTCCAACCTCGATGCAAAGGAATGGTGCACTAAATGACTTCTTTTTTAATTTGGCATGGAAGTAATCATAGATGAGGTATGCTTTTCCCAAGTTATTATCTAATATTCTTACGAAAAATGTAAACATTTATATAAAATTTTAGTAAAAAGCTCTATGGTTTGACGGAATTTCTTTTTTCAATTGGTGGCAGGTTCCTATCACTAATTTTTTTGTTCAAAGATCAATATTTTGCAGTCAAGGTATGCTTTTCCCATAGTCTGAAATATTAATAATATCGACGAAATATTGAGGATATTTCAGTTTTTTCGAATCACGGATATTTCGGAACATATCTATGTACATATTGTACAAATATCGAGGATAATATCGGAAAATATCGATGTCGATAATTTCGCTAAAATATTAAAAATATCGATGAAAAAAAAGGAAAAAAAAAGGAAAAAAGGGAGGAAAAAAAACACAAAGGGGATTTGAACTCATCCCATTTTACTTGTCTAACACCTTAACCACCATATATCACTTATGTTTTAGTGATAATATGCTAAAATATTTATATTTATATGAGTGACATGTTAACAATTATATGCAAAACTATTTTGGGGATTTATCATTTGATGAATACTCTTCACAATAAACTTACTCTACACATAGAGATGATGAAGATAGTGAAAAATTTGAACCTCATAGGAAATTTATGTGGTACTAAATCACTCATGTATCTTACCATGCAATGTATAAAGTGTAAAATATTGTAGTAAATCATTATATATAAATGATTATGGTGTGTTTAATTTTTTTTTCATTAATTACTACATATTTTCTGCACTCACAGTGTTTGTCAGCTCGCTATATAATCAACTTAAATCAGTTAAATCCATCATGTAATGCATTTCCTTCTTTTCTTTTTATAAACTAATAGATAATTGACTAAATAAACATTCTCCAAAGTTTCAATAAAAATTTCCAAGTTTTTCTTACATTTTTCATGATTTTTATTCAATTTTTATCGATATCGATAATATCCCAATATATTTCTATCGAAATTTCCATATTTTTGGACTACCGAAATTTCCGATATCATCAATATTTTAGACCATGGCTTTTCCGAAGTCATTATTTAATATTCTTATAAAAAATGTAAACATTTTTATAAAAATTTAGTAAAAAGCTCTATGGTTTGACGGAATTTTTTTTTCAATTGGTGGCAGGTTCCTATCACTAATTTTTTTGTTCAAAGATCAATATTTTGCAGTCAATCTTTCTTTATATTATTTTTTTGGGACAAATGATAGAATATCTATATTAAACTATGAGGAGAAGGATGTCATCAAGCTTTAACAAAAGATTTGGACTAAAATACCCCCAAGACAAAAAAATTTCAAAGGCATTCCAAAATAATGCATCAAATAAAACAAGGGCATTTTCGTTATTTAAAAAATATTTTTTAATAATTAAGTTTTCTTTTCATTTTAATTAGTACCTTATAATAGCCTAGCAATAATGTGATTTAATTTCTCTATTTTTCAACACGTTCAAAACATCTTAAGAGGTGTGTACTGCCGGTTATAAAAAAAATGTCATTTGTACACGGATAATAAAGTGATTAAATTAGTTGTCAAATTATTTTTTTTAACAAACGATATTATTTACACTAAGGGGTGGGGGTGGGCTTAGCTTCACAATAAACTAGTAATAATGTGATTTAATCAGTTGTTTATTAAATATTATTTTCTCTATTTTTAAACACGTTCAAAATATTTTAAAAGGCGTGTAATCCTTGTTATAAAAAAAGTCTTTCGCACGCATATAATAATATGATTAAATTAGTTGTCAAATGATTGTTTTTTTTAACAAATAATATTATCTACACTAAAAGGGGTGGGTAGGCCTAGCAAATGGGTCGTGTCTATCGTGTTCGTGTTGTTTTCGTATAACACCTGTTATCTTAACGAGTCGTGTCGTGTCACACTCGTTAAGAAAAATATATATTTTTTCTTAAATTTGCACATACCACACATTGCCACATAAATATTACTTCAAAACACTGAAACACATTTGTCATTTAAGTATTACATCTACACTTGAAAATAAGAGCCTAATAAACAAACAAACATACACTACTAGTCTATTACAAAATATTAAATGTGCAATGATATGCAAAATGAAAGTGATTTTGTTTTCAAGGTTGTTAAGACTTTCTCAAAAGTTTAAACCTTGTCAATGGAACTCAAAGCTTGCATGTTATTACTATTACAAAATCCTCAATTTTCATCGATCATCATGACATAAGATTTTGTGGTATCCACTTGTGTAAATATTTAAATTGACGATCAAATTAGTTCATTGTATTCATATAGGATCAAGGAGTGTAACTGTAAAAAATCATCAAAATTGGAGTTAAAATAACCGTTAAATCGTGATTTTTCGTTGATAATCGTTGAAACGTTTTTTCTCGTTACTTGATCTCTGAATGTTTGTTTTTTGTAATTTTTGGCGTATGCAATCTCGAAGTATATACAAATATGTTTGATGGTTAGATAGTTGAAACTAGTTTTGTAGAATGCATATCCCATTAAAACAATAGATTTACTAATACTTAAGAGTTTATTCATACTTTCATTAAGTATAACATAAGATTTTGTGGTATCCACTAGTGTAAATATTTTAAATTGAAGTTCATTCATCATATTCATATAGGGTCAATGAGTGTAGCTGTAAAAAAAATCATCAAAATCGGAGTTAAAATAACCGTTAAATCGTGATTTTTCGTTGATAACCGTCGAAATTTTTTGTTTCGTTACTTGATCTCTGAATGTTTGTTTTTTTTCCGATGTTTTATATATGTGTTTGTGTGTGTATGTGTATATACTAAGTAGATTTAAATTTATTTATTTTGTACGTATAACACTTAAGAAATTGAATGGTATGTATATTTAAGTTGATCCAATAGTCACCAATTTTTAAAATTTAATTATATATATATATATATATATATAATTATTATAGTTTTTAGGGGTATAAAATTGTTAAATTAATATATATAATTATTATAGTATTTTTTAGGGTTAAAAAATTATAAAATTAATATTTTGCTTATCGTGTATCGTGTTACCCACGTGTATACTCGAACTAACCCATTATCTTAACAAGTGCTTATCAGGTTACCCAATAATGACTCGATTTATTATCGTGTCGACCCGAACACTTGTTAATTTCGTGTCGGATTATCGGGTCGTGTCAGAAATTGTCAGGCCTACGGGTGGGGGGTGGGCTTAGCCTCACAATAAGCTAGCAATAATGTGATTCAATTAGTTGTTTATTAAATATTATTTTCTCTATTTTTAAACATGTTCAAAATATCTTAAAAGGTGTGTAATGCCAGTTATAAAAAAAGTATTTTGTACTCAACTAAAAATGTAATTAAATTACATTAAATTAGTTGTCAAATGATTGTTTTTTTTTTATTTTAACAAATGATATTATCTACACTAAGAGAGAGGGTGGGCTTATCCTCACAATAACCTATCAATAATGTGATTCAATCAGTTGTTTATTAAATATTATTTTTTTTAATATTTTTAAACACGTTCAAAGCATTTTAAGAAGTGTGTGATACTGGTTATAAAAAATATTTTTTGCACCGGGATAATAATGTGATTGAATTAGTTGTTAAATGATTTTTTTTAACAAATGATATTATCTACATTAAGGGGGTGGGGGTGGGCTTAGCCTCACAATGGGCTAGCAATAATGTGATTCAATCAATTATTTATTAAATATTATTTTCTCTATTCTTAATGTAAATTTTATAGAGACGGATTTTATTATGTAAATTTAGTTGCTTTAATTGTTTTATGAGGGGTTGCTTCTTGCATGATCTAAGATTATTCATTTACTTCAATTATTTGACTTTCCTTTTGTCAATTTACGCATATAAATATATTTAAAAAGTGTAAAGCGTATGTAGCACACCGTGATTCAAAAATGCCTCCGTCATTTCAACTTGTTTTTATGCTGTTTTTTTAATTAGTACCTTATGATAGGCCAGCAATAATATGATTCAATTTCTCTATTTAAAAACACGTTCAAAACATCTTAAGAGGTGTGTAATACTCGTTATAAAAAAAAAGGTTTTTCGTACGCGGATAATAATATGATTAAAT
Organism: Crataegus laevigata; assembly: GCA_963580275.1. Classification (NCBI taxonomy): domain Eukaryota; kingdom Viridiplantae; phylum Streptophyta; class Magnoliopsida; order Rosales; family Rosaceae; genus Crataegus; species Crataegus laevigata. Next base: position 7,588,720 of record OY756951.1, read on the forward strand.
TAGTTATCAAATGATTGCTTTTTTTTTTAACAAATGATATTATCTACACTAAGGGGAGGGGGTGGGCTTAGTAATAATGTGATTCAATTAGTTATTTATTAAATATTTTTTATTTTTTATTTTTAAACACGTTTAAAACATCTTAAGAGGCGTGTAATGCCAGTTATAAAAAATGTCTTTCACACGCGAATAATAATGTGATTAAATTAGTTGTCAAATGGTTATTTTTTCAACAAAAGATCTTATATACAGTAAAGGGGATAGGCTTAGCCTCACAATGGGCTAACAAAAATGTGATTCAATCAATTGTTTATTAAATATTATTTTCTCTATTCTTAATGTAAATTCTATAGATACCGATTTTATTTTGTGAATTCAGCTGCTTTAATTGGTTTATGAGGGGTTTCTTCTAGCATGATCTAAGATTATTCATTTACTTCAAGTATTTGACTTTCCTTTTGTCAATTTACGTATATAAATACAATTAAAACGTGTAAGTTGTGCGTAGCACGCCATGATTCAAAAAACGCATTATGCACGCTCGTGAGCGCGTGCATGAAGGTTAGCTATATATAACACGAAAGGTTTCTTAATTTTCCGACGAAGGATTCACACAAAACATAGTCAAGCTTTATCTCACTTCTCTTCATTAAACTTATATATGTAATTCGGACATATGGAGGGGAACTTGAAAGATTGAGTTATCAATTTAGTAGTGAGTGAAAACCACCTCCACTTGAAAACAAAGTGGTTTAGGGCTTTTTTGGTATTATTGTGTAAAAAAAGAGAGGCTATTTCTGCTATACAATGAGAATAAACAGTTGTAAAATAAAGTTGAGTGTTTGGTAAAATATTATTATTATTATTATTATTATTTTTGTAAAAGTGCTTTTAACAAAAAAAAAGTATCTGAGTATTTGATAAACTTTTATATAAATTGTTGTGAATATCTTAAATGACTAAATATGATATTGTATTTAAAGGAGCAAAGATTATAATTTTGTAAAATATGTGGGTGTATCCTTGCTGTTTGAAAAGAAAAAAAAAATTCTTTTTAAGAGTATATTAGACTCTGCTTCTTATTTTCTATTATCATTGACAGTAGTTTTTATAAATAAATTTTTTTTATACCCAAACACATAATGTTCCAAATTTTTTTAATAAGCTTCTTTATTTTTTTGGAAAATTTTATTTGAACCCATATGACCTCTTTCTACACCCAACTTATTTTTTACACCCATATTACTTTGGAAAATTTTATTTAAACCCATGCAACCTCTTTTTACACCCAACTTAAAATTTTGAATGTTAATTGTCTATTTTATCCTATGACATAATTACTATTAAGTACAAAATGAACTTAATAATAAAACTCAAATTTATCAATAAACTCAAACATTATAATTAAACCCTACGATCATTCTTTGTTTATCCTACGTTCATTCTGGCTAAAACCCTAATAGCTCTCATAGAGAAAAATAAGTTTTTCTATTGATGGATGGTGATTTTGAAGTTTTGAATCCTCCAACCAAGGTATGACTGAATTTATAAATTTTTTGTTCATTCGATTTCAATTTTTTAGAGTTTAGAAGATGAGTATTTTGGTTATAATTTTTTTTTCAATCAATTCCGCTAGCTTCTTTATCTTCTCTGCAACAATAAATAGCAGTCGGTTTCCCTAATTCTGCATAGTAAATAGCTTGTTCATCAATTCCGCATAGTAAATAGCTTGTTCATCAATTCCGCATAGTAGTTTGGTTCTTCAGTTATTATATTATTTTTATCATCACTGTCGGTGTAGTCTAGCTACACCAAAAATCATGGAAACAGTATTGGTCAAACTAAAAGTCCTAATGAAAAGTCTGCACAAAATCATGGCATGACTATTGGCAGATATTGCAAGGGTTGCTTCTTATTTTTTTTATATATATTTTTTTCTTCTCTGTTAGTCCAAATTCATGGCATCAGGTTGCTTCTTATTTTTTATATTATTTTGTTTTCTTCTCTGTCAATCCAAAATCATGGCATCACACCAAAAAAGTTTTAGTCGCAGATATTGCAAGGCATTCTTCTGTTTTTATGTTTTTTTTTTCCTTCTCTGACTACATCCCAAACACCAGTTACATCAATGTAGCTATTTGTCCATTTGTTTTAAATCATAACTTGACGGTTTTTTACTGTAATCATAATTTTGCCATTTATTTTTTAGCACCAAGAATTCAATGATGCCTCTGATCGAGGCAACGAGGTTGGACAAGAATGTGTGATGGATTATACCGATCAATTTACAACTTATGAGGTAATTATATATTTATAGTGTCGTTGACGTGTTAGTTAATTTTAGAATTTTACTTCAAAATAAAATATGTGTTACGTGCAGATATTCAAAGGAAAATTTGCATTGATTACATGGGTTCGTGAACAGGGAAAGCTTAATAATATGGTAATTGTTATTAAAATGTCTGATTTAGGAGGTGAAGGTAAAACTGTGAGTCGCCCTCGACTAACACTTGCTTGTGAAAGAAACGGTACATATTCGTCATACAAGTGTGTTGTAGCATATGGTCAAAGGTCAGATAAGATTGGTCAGACAAAAAAACAGTCTAGGAGTTCTGGTACGAAAAAATGTGGATGTCCATTCTTGTTGAAAGGTGTGAATATTGGCGATGAGGACGATTGGACATTGAAGGTAGTATGTGGAGTGCATAATCATCCTGCTTTAAAGTATCTTGAAGGACATTCTTTTGCGGGGCGACTTTCTAAAGAGGAGAATGAATTGTTGGTGGATATGTCTAAGAGTTTGGTGAGGCCCAAAGATATCTTGGTCTCTATCAAAGACAGAGATGCAAAAAATGTATCAACTATAAGGACAATATATAATGCTAGGCATCGAAGTAGGATGAAAGAATTTGCTGGGAGGACACAGATGCAACAATTGCTTCATAAGTTGTCAGAACACAAGTATGTTGAGTGGCACAGAAGTTGTGGTGATACTGTGACTGACCTTTTCTGGGCCCACCCTATTAGTATTGAGATATTACGAGCATTCCCACATGTACTTATCATGGATTGCACATATAAGACTAACAGGTATCGTTTTCCACTCTTACAAATTGTGGGTGTGACATCCACTAATATGACATTCTCAGTTGATTTTGTGTATATAGAGGCTGAGAAAGAAGACAATTACACTTGGGCCCTGACTAGATTAAAGACATTGCTTCATGGCTATTGTCTTCCTGGGGTTATTGCCACTGATCGAGATTTAGCAGCACTCCTGAATTCTATCAAGTCTGTATTTCCTAGTGCGCAACATTTATTGTGTAGATGGCATATTAACAAAAATGTGTTGTCAAAGTGCAAGAAAATGTTTGAGTCAAACAAGCAGTGGAATAAATTTAATAGAGATTGGAATTGCCTTGTGAGTTCGGAAACAGAAGAGGAGTATCAGCGTTCTTTGCAAGAAATGGAATCTAAGTTCAGTAATTATGATGATGCTCTTGAATACATACGAAACAATTCGTTAATTCCATATAAAGATAAGTTCATAGGCACGTGGATATATAATTGTATGCATCTTGGTACTACAACCTCAAACAGGTATATTTCTCCTTACTTTTTCATAACTCTATATGATGCATTTTACGATGCTAGGTCCTGTTTTCCCATCACTTTATTATTGTTATTTGGTTTTTAGCTTTTGTATTGTTAATTCTATAGTTTATGCTTACTCATTTGTTGTTATAAACAGGGCAGAAAGTGCACATGCAAAGTTGAAGCGACAACTTCGCTCTAGTCAACTTAACTTTGAGACGTCTTGGGTACATATAAACTCTTTGTTGGAGTTGCATCATACAGAGGTTAAAGCATCTTTTGAAAAAAGTCGATGTTTTGTTCAACACAAATTCAAGAAACCTGAGTTGCAACGACTAGTAGGTTTTGTTTCTACCCATGCCTTGAACTTAATTGTTTGCGAATCCAAAAGGTAGTTTGGGTTTGCCTTGCATTTACATTATTATTGTTTAGCCTTTTAAACTATATTGTATTTGAAGGTAACTTAAATTATATTCTATTTCTTTTAATAACAGGTTGGAAAAAGAAAGAGTGACTGTTGTATCTTGTGGTTGCACCATTCGCCAAACTCATGAGTTGCCGTGCGCACATGAAATTGCAGAGTATAGAAGGCTTGGTAAGCCAATCCCACTTGATGCTCTTCATCCGCATTGGAGAAAATTAAATTTTATCAATGTGCCAAATAGTAGTGAACAACTAGGTCCTCCGGAAAAGTCACGAGTAGAAAGATTTAATATGTGGTATGAAGAAAAAGACGAAGATAAGAAAAGAGAGCTCGAGATGAAAATTGAAGAGCTAATGAACCCAAATACCACTTCACTTAATGCTCCAAAAGAAAAGATTAAGACAAAAGGGCAACCATGCAAAGTTGACAATTCTACTCGACGTCTCCCATCAGCATTTGAGATTGCAGAGGTTGAACTTGCCCAATCTGGATTTGATTGCCAAACACCAGTTACTAGTACAATGGCGAGTGTTAGTACTGTCTCACGAAGAAAAAAGAAGCAAAAGGAGAATGTCATAGCGCCATCAAACAAGAAACGAAAAGAGAATGTCATTACCTTACCAAAAAAGAAACAAAAGATGAATCTTGTTGCCACATCACCAATCGTGAATGTCGACATTCTCCTTGATCAACTGAGTTGTGACATTCAAACACCAGAGGCTAATATATTGGCACAACGTAAACAATTTAAGGTAGGTAAAAATTTGAGCATCTCTTGAAATACAATAAAGCTTTCCTTCATTACTATGAAGAAACTAATGTTCATTTTTTTTTCATTGTCTTGTTTATGTCGTACTAGATTTATACACCTCCTGAATTTATTGATCCCTTGCCGACATGGATATATAGAGAAGAATTCCCTGAGGCTATCAGGACATATATTACTGGTCAAACTGATGTTAATCCTGATGGAAACTGTGGATACAGAGTCATATCTATGGCTTTGGGGATTGATAATGGATGGCGTAAGGTACGAAGAGATTTACTACATCAACTACATCAAAAGCCTTCTCTTTTTCAGGAGTGTTTTGTAGGGAACGACAGGTATGCAGAGATTGAACGAGCACTTGATTATTTTGAAGATGGTTTTGCCCCAGAGTATAGTTGGTTGACCATGCCAGATATGGGGCATATAATTGCTACATGTTATAACGTGGTTTTGATACACTTGAGCATGACACAATGCATTACATTTCTTCCATACTCTCTACGATCATCATCTCAATCAGGTGATACTGACCTACGTGAGGTTGCCATTGGTTATCTAACTGAAGATCATCATTTTTTCCAGGTATAAGATATGTTTTTTCTTTTTACATATATATTTATTTTATCTTATTTGATAACTCTAAATTGATTGATGACTTTGTGTATTGTAGGTACATTTGTGTGAAGGTCACCCTATGCCACTAGTTTCTACCATGTGGCACAAAAAGAGCCAAACAAGCAGTGATATTAGAGTGAAAAACTTGTACTCAAAATACTAGGGGCGTGTGGATCAATTCAAGCAACTTCGAGGGCTAGAGAATGTAGCCACTAATGATGTTGTGGATGTTGAAGATGATTAAAACATGGTTTTTCTTCTTGTAAAGACTATTGTAAACTCTATTCTCCGTTTGAGATTAAATCATAGTTTATGCTTACTAAAACGTGAACGCGAAATTCTTTCAATTCAATCATCTTCCTCCGGCCCGGCAAACACAAGAAAGCTCTGATCGTCATCAAATGTGATTTTAATTTTAATTATTTCATTTGCGAAATCTAGATTTTCAAATGCGTCATTTTATTTTTTGTTTTGGTATGTATACCTTCATTCCGGTGTGTAATCCATGTAATCAGCTTGATTATCTAAATAGCTTCATTTTATTTTTTGTTTTGGTATGTATAGCTACATGATCTTGCTATATAAGAAAGATAAACTTACAATCCATGTTTCTAAAGTTGCACTGGGAAAAATCTTAACTGGTTTCTGTCACATTCGAAGTTTATCGAACACCGAATTCTGAATTTGCAATTATAGGTTTGTTTGGCATCGAAATTCTTTTTTTCGTTTTCGGTAGTTGTAAGATAAAGGGTTGTGGACAACAAAATCACATTAACTCAAAGCATATCTCACTTCTCAGTCTAAGGTTTGGATCTGGAGATGCAAACTAAATCGACAAATACGCACTTCAACTATTCTATCCTCGCCTCTCTTTTATCTCCGGATGCCTGAAATCGAAAATTTAGTCATGATCAAAACCAACTCACAGGTTTGAGGCTGCGATATAAGTATTTACGGAGCAGGAATCGTACCTCTGAATGTGATCAAGAATGAGAAGCCTGGGTCCGGGAGGGATTTTCACGTCTCTAAGAGCACTGAAATGAAATGACAGGACAAACGAAAGGGCGTTAGTTGAAGTGGTTTATAAATACGGACATACAAAGTAACTTGTATGATAGTAAGGAATGATAAAGAATTTGAAAGTCCTACTACTTGCCTATCGTTGAGCAGAGGCAAAGTGTTGTCGGATAATAGGCCTTTCTTGAAATTCTTCTCGTAACTCTGGAGGCCAAGGTTGTTCAACATGCTTCTTGTTTTAGCGTAGTAGATATCTTCAGTAGGTGGTTGAGAAATGTTTTGCCCCAACTGCATAACCATGTGAAAAGTGCTTTCAGTGAGTATAAGTAACGAGACCCCGATGCAAACAAACTTGCATGCAAGCAGTACTAACTCATACAGACCGCAGAGTATTAGAATTATGAAATTGGAATAGCATGAAAAGTACACCTTGAACAAGTGCAAAGAAGAGTCCAGAAGTAACTGCATTTGCTGCTTGATTGGGGCCACCCATGCCGCTCACCAGTGAAAACAGGGCTCCTGAACCAAAAGCAGCCACCATGTTGCAGTACATAGAAACAAAGTAAGAATTACAGTTCAAACTAATTTAAACAGTAGCCATGTTTCAAAATTTATCCCTTATCATTGAGAACCTTGAAGAATGTTTGGAGTTCATACTAACATACACGACTACAAGAACAAGTTTCAACTTCTACAAATGTTTAACAGAACTACCAAATAATAGTAAATTAGAAAAACACCCTGACAACTATAAGTTTACTAGAACAAACACTTCAGTTGATTCTTAGTTCCGAAACTCCTCCGGTGTCCTCCCATTGCAACGTAAGCAAGGTTGGGTTTGAAGTGTAATATTTTAAAGGGTTATATGCGAAAAGCCGAATAATTAAAGTACTAACGCATGTAAAGTGAAAAGAATCAAATTTTAGATAGGTAGTCTCCGAGAGGAAGAAAAAGATATAGCAGTTTCCGGCACCGACATCAATCACAGTAAACAAACTCACAGAACAAAGCAATAACTTTTCCCCAAAAACTTAACTTTCTGTGTGTTTAATTACTGAAAATTACTACAAACAACAAACAAAATATTGGGATTAATATCAAATCAAAATGCCAAATGGGGTGCGCAAAAGTTTCAATCTTTCTCCAAATTCTCCGGGCAGTTCCCAATAGAAATCCAATCCAAACAAAGGGCAATTCGTAGTTTAAGCGAAAATAGAGTGAAATTTGAGAGAGAGAGAGAGAGAGAGAGACCTGAGCTTGCTTGAAAGAGGCCATGGCTTGGGAGTTGAGGCCGGCCTGAGGAGGAGGAGTGGGAAGATAGGAAGACACGTCGTTGGTGAGAGTACCCATAAAGCCCCTGAAGCCAGCCTCCAGCTCCTTAAAGCGAGCCTGCAATTGCTCTATTGGGTTATGAGGAGGTACCATTTTCGCCACCATAACTCCCTGTTTACCTTTTTCCATTATTCCCAAACCCATCAATCATCGCATTCCACGCAACCACACATGGTTCAGAAATTTCCTCAAACACCTTACGCGCATCGCACCCGCGCGACGACGACGGAGTGCCGGCCGATTCGACTCCCTGCGGGTCTGACGATCTAGAGGACTGATTGGGAGGAATAGAGTGATGGCTAACAAATGGAGCAGCATCTCCTTCTCCTTCTTAGTCTTCTTCTTCGATTTCAATCTCTGTTGAAGGTGTAGCTTCTGACTTAAATTCAAAATTTAAATTTAAATGGGTGTGAAAATAAATTCACATATTGGATTGGGTTTATGGGGGTATATTAGGTATTAAATTTGGGTTTAAAGAGATATTAATAATTTAGTTAAAAATTAAATGGGTGAAAAGAGTAAATTGGGTGTATAAATAGGTTAGATGAGTTTAAATAAAATTACCCTATTACTTTTAATTAAATTCTCATTCTCAGTATCTCTTTAAACCCAACTTACTACCTAAACTATGCTCACAAACCAAATTCAATATATAAATTTATCTTTACACCCATATAGAAAATAAAGATCCAAAATGACACACCCCGACCAGAATCGAGGCGTGCTGGCCGTTAAGTGAAGGTGACGTAACCATGTGCGCATCGTGGAGGTGATAGCGATATAAAAGTGAGTATTTAAAAACCAAAACTAACTAATTTACACTAAGATACACATATTCAGAGCATAGGAGTCCCACGTGCAGTCCAGCAAACTAAATATTAATTATACAGGACATGAAAGAAATTCCTACATTTATTGTAGGGCTGTCAGAATCGCCGTAGAGTCCTCGTTAGCCGCCAATACGAATGTCTTGCGAGAACCTGGAGGGGCGCAAAACAGAAAACGTGAGTGGGCAAAAACAAAGTTTTTGAAAACATCTTTCTCTTTAGAAACTAAATAACCCATCACCATAAAACCCGTATAATTTCCCAGAAAATAATAATACATACGTATATAGAAATCATGCTCGAGAGCAATGAAAACCAAAGTATATGCCATGTCAAGAATCTCAATAATAAATGTGTAAGCCAGGTGATGTGAATCAATGAAAATGATATGTCAGCCGGAGTCACTTAACGTGACCTATACGGCTAAACTTAGCTCATCTATCAACTCTTGCACACGAGTAGGAACCACCTAATGTGGTCTGTACGACAGGTTAACACCTGTCTTAGATCCAAGGTGAGCGTGTGGTGCAAGAGGTGAACGATCACGTGAAGGCTAGGTCCACATCCTCATAGGTGAGAGATGACTTAGAGTTTGATGTCCCCAATTTGATGTTTTTATGTCTCTTCGCTTACCTTGCATTGTTAGTAGTAACCCTCACTCCGACTTGATGTCGGCAATGCCTTATCTCCTAGAAAATTAAAGCCTAAATTCTAATAGACCTAATTGCATTTGACTAACCATACTCTCACCATAATACATTACAATTTCATGTTAATCATGAAGTTTACATTACATAGTGTGGATGCAAACTTCCATTGTCTTCTCTTTTGACGGAAAGGCACCTACAAAATAATAACACCTAAGATTAAGGTCAAAAGCCTCACACGCCCACATTGAATCAAGAGGTTTGTCTGAAGAATCTCCGATGCCAAAGTTAGAATTTGAGAGACAACGTGTTTGAAACTTTTTTGGAGAGAATGAATTTAACTTCTTAGAAGGAATATGAGGCTATTTGTAGGAGTGTGGCCAACCCTATTTGGAGAATAGGGTCATCCATAATAGATAGAAATAAGGGTTTAATTGCAAGATATTATGTGACAACCCATCCCTAAAAAATTATGATTTTTATAATTTTAATAAGTGAGTTTACGAAAATGCCCTTCGAGGCACATACTTCGATTGGTGTAGACTTCCTCGTAGTGACACCTAAGATTCATTTTCTTGGCATATTCTTATAGTATTCGTCACTACAGACGCATGGGCACAAACGGATCCGAATTTGGAGTTATAACGAAGAAGTTATTAACGTTTGAAGTTGAGGGTAAAATTGATACTTTCTAAAATTGTTTGGGAAAGTTCCAGAAATTTGGGGTGCCACTTGTGTGGCCCAGATTTAAAGGAAGGAGGAATGGGCGGTCAGGATGGTTTAGCAAAGGAAAGAAAAGGAGGGAGAGTGACTAATGGATAAAGGAGAGAGAAATGGGCTTGTCCAATCAGAAAAGAGAACAAGGAGGAACAAGGAGAGAAGGAAAAAGAGGGGAAGCAAATCGGGTCCGTGACTCGTGTGGATTTCGTCGAAATCTAGGGGGTTTTTCCGACGAATTGAGTAAAGGTACTACCTGGAAATCATTCCCTAACCCTCCATCTTCCATTTCCAATCAAATTTCACAAGATTTAACCTCGAATTTGGGTAAACCCGCAACAAAGAGGGCGCACGGGTTGGGTTATTCTCCGCCATTATTTGAAGCAATTTATTCAAATTGACACCACCACTAGACTTGGATGGAGCATCGGAGTTGATTTGGAGCTCGAATTGGAGCACACCCATTCTAGGGTTCTTGGCGGGTGTGGTGAAATTGAAGGTCTTCGGGGAAAAATTGGACTTTCTCGAAGGTATGAAAGTTGTTCTACTCATTGAGATCTTTAATTCTGGAAATTTTGAGAATTTTTAGTGAAAGTTGAATTTTTCGGCGACTCGGGGGCGGCCAACCGCCACCCATGGCGGCGCGTGCGGCGGCACGTGGCCTGAGGGCCGCCAATGAAGTTTTTAGATGTTATTTAATGCCTTGAATTTAGTTTTGATAATGGATTGACGTAGATTGATCGTTAGGACGTAAATTCGTTATGATTCGGTAATAGGTCAAAGTATGAATCGACGATCCGACCGTTGGATTGTCACCAAAATTTAATATGTGGTAGTATGTAATATTTGAGGAATGTAGGAATTTATAGATCGGGAATCCGTGGTACGGATATTCCCGAATTGGAATTGTAAGTTTGTAATTAAAACGTTAACTGCCACTTGGTTTTGGCAATTGGCGGAGATCCAACCGTTGGATCGTAACGAAACTTTGGGGTAATATTCTAGAAGTTTAATGTGGGTTATTGGAAGTGACGGATTGAAGATTCGTGATACGGATCTTGCGGATCAAATTCGTAGGGATATGTTTTATATAAATTGCATATTCCCTCAGTATGGATTCTGAGACATGAATTGATATTTATGCTAGGCGGTGATCATTTGGGATCATTTGAGTTATCTCGAGAGTTGTGCTAGGGGGCTGTAACGTGGACTCCAGGTGAGTGGGCTTTTGTTTTCAGTATATATATATAACTGCTGTTTTTCCCAGAAACTTGATTTGAATGATTTGCGAATCGAATTGATTTTAGAATCAAATTGCCATGTCGTATGCCAAATTACATTTCATTACTATGATTGTGATTACATTCTTTATGCTTCGGCGCTGTAGACGGCCAGGTAAGTCAGGTGAGTTTGATAGTTAGTGATAGTGATGATGATGATTGTGATATAACTCATTTACCTGCACCTCGGGTGTTAGTGCTCCGCCATAGTAGGGACTAGCCTTCACGTGATCGTTCATCTCCCGCACCGTACGCTCACCTTGGATCCAAGGCAGGTGCACAGCCTGTCGTACAGACCATTATAGGTGGTTCCGACTCGTAGGTGACCCGCGATTCGTCGCACAGCCTTCACGTGATCGTATCACTGAGCATAATATTATACACCTAGCCTGTCGTACAGACCATTGCAGGTGGTTCCGACTCATGTGTAGGATAGTGATTGATTGTGATTGGTGAGCTATCGATTCAGCCGTACAGGTCACTAGAGATGACTCCGGCTGACATGATAGTATTGATGCATATTGATTTATCTCACCTGTCTGATATTACTTGCTTTTAAGTTGGTATATCGACATGGCTTATTTATGAGATTTGATGATGAGTTTTGATTTATGGACAATGTTTTCTTATATGAGTATATATATATACGTACTATTTTCTGGGAAACTATACGGGTTTTACAGTGAGGGGTTAGTACTTTTGATATCAAAATGGTTTTGAAAAGCTTTGTTTTTGCCCACTCACGTTTTCTGTTTTGCGCCCCTCCAGGTTTAGTTGATGAGGTTCGTATCGACGAGGATTCTTGGCGAATCTCAAGACTGGTGGCTATTTATGAGGGTATATTTCTTACCCGCTCTACTGTATCTACTTATGCTCTGAAGGCACGCGTGAGATGGGTTCGCTCCCGCTCACGAACACACTTTGATGTTTAGGCACTTTTAGGTTTAAATTTATTCACATTTTCCACATCACTACACTTTATGGCTTCGTCACCTTCCAGGTGTCGGCCTGCACAGCTCGACTTCAGTGTCCTAGTGGACTTTCTGGGTCGGGGTGTGTCATATTATGTAAAATAATATCTTGCAATTAATCTTGATAATCAATCCCAACTTAAATAAGATAATTTGAAGTTACCTTTTAAGTGGGGATTTGATTAGGAGTGATGAGAAGGATTTGAATAAATACCATTTTAATCACCTTTGATTCTTCCTTAATTTATTATCTATTGCATGTGAGAGAATCTCGGTGTGCCTCGAGGATAATTTTATCTTTTTCACCCAAAAGCCCACGTGACGCCTTCATAATTTTCTTGATTATTTTTAGCTCCATAAATTCCCCCACACCTATTGGGCTGCTTGCAGGAAATGACAGCAAGTGTAGAGATCTTCCCTTACTTTAGGAAACACTAGTTATTAAGCCCGAGTGTTGCGATAGGAACCAACTGTTTCAGGCATAACTGCATGAATAAGACACATTTAACCTTAATAAATTCAACACAATCATTAATGAATAGAGGGACACGTGAGTGAATGAGATCGATAAGATAAGTAGCTTGGCTTATATATATATTCAACTAAGCTTGGCTTATTCAAGGGTTAAAAGGGCATTTAAACTGATTGAAATAAAAACAGTCACAATACATGACTTGAATTTTAGAGCTTCGTTCGCCAAAATCACTTCCCATTCCTAAAATTAGGAAAATTCCCAACAATAACAACAAAAAACCTCTTAGATTTCACTTTCACTTAATCATAGGCATCCAGTCATCCATAACAAATGGAGAAATAAGCATAAATCACCTTGAGACAACACAAAGTCCACTGTTGTTGTCTCGGCAGCATCTTGAACGAAAAGAATACCAATTAACCCCTTCTATTCCCGCTGCCATAACTCATGCTCCGCCAATTTAACTGACACACCCCGACCCAGGGGTCGAAGCGTGCTGGCCGTCACGTGCCAGTGACGTAGCCAAAGACGTCAGCGGAAGATAATTATGCATGAAATGCAGCAGTTAAGTCAAGTTGATAATATACATGAGATGAAAAGTGATAAAGAGTGGAAGTGAAATAGTTAAAGGTCTCAGAGCCAATCCTAGGTGCAGTCGATTAAAACAAACAGCACAACTACTAAAGAAATCCTACATCAGTGGTGGTCTGTCAGAACTGCCTCGGTGCCTCGATAGCCGTCCACGTCGTCGTTACCTAGAACCTGGAGGGGCGCAAAACAGAAAATATGAGTGGGCAAAAACAATTGTTTTAAAAACCATTTCATAAAATCCATAAATAACCCCTCTCCGTAAATCAATATAATTTTCCCAGAAAATAATACGTATATAAAATTATATACGAAAAACCTTGTCTCAGAATCAAATCCATTATCAAAACACAAGGATAGGCCATGTCGATATACCAACTCGGAAAATCATCATTATCAGTCAGGTAATGTAAATCAGAAATACCCCTAATGTAATGTCAGCCGGAGTCACCTCTAGTGACCTGTACGGCTGAACCTATAGCTCATCCGTCATACTCAATCGCTATCAATCACTATCCTGCACACGAGTCGGAACCACCTATAGTGGTCTGTACGACAGGCTAGGTGTATAATATTACGCTCAGTGCTACGATCACGTGAAGGCTGTGCGACGAATCGCGGGTCACCTACGAGTCGGAACCACCTATAGTGGTCTGTACGACAGGCTAGGCACCTGCCTTGGATCCAAGGTGAGCGTAAGGTGCGTGAGGTGAACGATCACATGAAGGCTAGGCCCTACTCTGGCGGAGCACTAACACCCGAGGTGCAGGTGATGAGCTAACTCACTATCTATCATCATCTCAAGCACTATCATTATACTTACCTGACTTACCTGGCCGTCCTCGGCGTCGGAGTGAAGCAATTACAATCATAATCATATTTATAAAATATAATTGGTATACGACATGGCAATATAATTATAAAACCATTTCCGTTCATAAATCATGCAATTTGCGTTTCTGGGAAAAACGCCAATTATATGTATATATATACTGAAAACAAAAGCCCACTCACTGGTATGTCGACGGGTCGTATCCCCCGAGCCTAGAATGAATGCGCTCGTCCTCTGGGTACGTCTCACCTATATGTGAAACAACTGCAAAACAGTCATTAACAGCACATAATCGAACTACGTAATTAACTTTTCATACGAAGGTCAATTTTGGTATTTGAATATACCAACGCGACCTACACGACGTCACGAGCGTCGTGATATTTTTAAAATAATTTTTGGACACTGCACGCGCCCCCACGCGCCTGCACAGTGCACGGCACACGCGCCCCCACGCGCAGTGCACACTGACGGCGTCAGGAATATTCCTGGAATATTCCGTTAACTTTAACGGCGTCAGTTAACGGCGTCAGAATATTCCGTCAACTTTGACGGAATATTCCGTCAACTTTGACGGAATATTCCGTCACCCCCAACCTCCAGCTCCGGCGACCGTCGCCGGCGCCGGCGCCGGACTGGTTTTTCCGGCGACATTTTCCGACGAATATTCAAACTTCCATATCTCACCCATTTTTCAACCAAAATTCGTGAAATTTATGCCAAAATGCTCTAAATTCAACGTAGAACACCTTTGTACCTTTAAATCCTTCGAAAAACTCCAAAATCTCGATGAACAATTCCTCCCAAAATCGGCCAATCTCGAAACCCACGATCCCGACGTCCAAAATGCCTCAACGGGGGTCTCCGAGCTTCGTGGAACGTTTATAAGGTGACTGGTGATCTTGGTTTCACCTAAGAAGTCCTGAAATGAAAGTGAATGAACAGTACCAAAATAATTAAGCTCGGGTTTGGTATGTTTTCGAAGGTCTCCGTCCACAAAACCAACATATATAGACTCAGTAGGTCCTAAGGAATAAGTATATGCTTACCTTAGCCTCGATCTGGGTCGAGGAGGTGTGGTGTGTGTGTGTCCGTACGTTTCAGATGAGGAAGGAGGGTGAGAGTTCGAGCGAGTGCTTGAGTGAGTGAAAACCAGTGCACGTGTGTGCATGTGTGCGTGTGTGTGTTTAAATATCAGCCCAAACTTTGGGCTTAAATGATTAGGGCACCCAAAGCCCAATAAATCCCCTAAACACACCCGTTCACGTATAAACGAGGGGTAGGATCGTCATTTCACGTCGAAACTATATTTAAACTCGGGACGGGATGTCACATTAACACTACACTAATCAAATTCCCCAATTTTATCAATTTGATAATTCAACTTACAAACCGCATAACGGTCTTTAACAAAAAAAGAAAAAAGTAAGTTGGCATATGAAATTAACTCTGGCAAAATTGAAGAACAAAATATGCAAACTTTTTGTAGCAAAAAGTAAACAACATAGTTTGGGCAACAAAGAGCATAAAAAGGAACATAATTTCCAAGCAAGCACAGTAATTGCAGAGCTATAAAGTTTGTGCTGAGCTAAAACGGCTACCGGTTAAAGTATATACAAAGTTTTCTCAGAATTCAAACAGAAGAGTAAGCAACGTTGTAAACCAATTAAAGTACAACGGGAGCACTTGGTTTCTGTGCAAACAGTGTGGCAAAACTTTCTAAAGACGGGTTTGAAGGAAAAATATGTTAGAAATTACCTCTACGCAAGTGCCAATATCAAATCCACTTAACCGGAATCAAAATTTGTAATTGAACCATCGTAAAGAAATGCAGATTTTATGGCTGACGTATTGACATCTGAATTTGAGTCAAACTTGGAATGAAAGACGTACTGACATCTGAATTTGAGTCAAACTTGGAATGAAGTATATGCAATATTAATAGAAAATAAGATTCATGGCTAAGGCAAGTGTTTAACTAAACAAATTTGATGGCAAAACAAACAAAGAACAATATCTTAAATCAGGACACTTACACATAAGGAATAAACAGTTCTATTTTGTTTCTTGTACCCACCATGACCTAGCACCACACAGATAAAGTTCATCCAAACAAAGGATCCTTTAAAATTAGATAAAACCACTATTAATGCTCCCAACCATAAATTAGAACATACTCTTAGTCTTAAAAAAAGTGTATCACATGTGTACTAGCAAGGCAAGATGTCACTCACTAAGTTTTCTAGTGACAAAATCACCAGCAACTAACTATATGTATAGGACTCAGAATATGTATCAATTCATTCACTAGTGCTTATCAAGAGTATTTTCTATTAGCATGTTTACGAATTCTTTAGTATGTCCATTAAAAAGTAAATAAATTCTTTATTATATATGTCTTCACTAATCGTACGTGGTGGTGAAACAAACAATGTTTACTGATGCATTCAGACTAAGGACATATAATAATTCGCAAATGGAATTAGATCTATGTAGTCAATTGAACATGTCAAGTAAAATCATATTCAGTTGAATCCAAACTATATCATGCTAAATAAAGATGGAAAAGGATACAACTATAGAAACTTCTGAGGATAGACATAAAAAGAATTTATGTCTAAAAACTTCTTCTAATAGGAAGAGAGAAGTTTTCATGAGTCAGCATCGCTTTCCTTTGCCCTTTTTCACTTTCTAATCTTTGCAGATCCTAACTTTAATTTGGAAACATATAAAAACTACAAAATCACAACTCGCTTGTACTGGATCAACGTTTTGCTCTGAAATCTCTATTTTAGACTTAGTATTGGGAAACAAAAAGTCATATGTAAAAGATAACTCATTCATCACAAAGCAACAATACATTTGCAGTAACTATTTAAGTCAAAACATATTGATCATCATCAATTGCAGCATTAGCATTCTAATTAGAAACTTGTAGCCATAAAATATAACATTTCACTACCACTTTTGATCGCATTAAACAATCCAATTATTGATAATTACTTTAGCAGAAGCTTGAATTTCTCTGGCAATCACATCCAAAGCAAGTGCATAACCTTAAACCCTCTGATTTTCACTAATCAGATTTAAACTAAAAAACAAATCATTAACATCGTTATACTAAAACTAAATCATTAGCATCAACATTATTAACTGATTAATTAAACTAAATCATTAACAACAACACTATGAACTGATTAATTAACTGACCTAAAAAATGGATTAATTAACAAATAACAGTAACAAAAATTACAAATTTACCGGCGACATAATCCATAGCGGTGAGATCCCCACTCTTCCTTTTCCCTCTCTCTCTGTCGCAACTGGTGCAAGTAGAGGGGAAGGAGGAAGAGAGAAATAGGAATTTGCAGCATTCACACCTGAAAAAAAAAAAAAAAAAAAAAGTCCAAAAACATTATAAAAACAAAACAAATTAAAAGGCTTCACAGATAATATTTCGGTACATAATCCTACGGAAATTGACATTTCACATGTAACAACAGACCTGCCCTCTTGATCCAGTGTTGCTTGCCCATGTTAGTTAGAAATTTTGAAGTATTTGTTTGACAAATGGAGAAAAATGAATCTGAGCATATCCATTATTCACAAAATAACCAACTGACTAGGACTCTAAATTTGGCCACCTTCCCAAGAACAAAAGAAGTATGCATATTCAACTCAAAAGTCTAATTGATGTTTTTAAAGATTTTTCTCATCCAGCCAAACCAGATGCTCACTTTCCAAATAGTGGTGATTTATATTTTGGAGAACAAGGAATATCATTCCAAGGCAAAGAAGCCAAAGAGAAAACAGGAAGGCCTACGAAAGGCAAACAACGATAATGCAGATACACGAAAGCAGTGAAGGGAGCTACAAGTAATGGGATGCCTCAACCAAGTTAAGACATCACCCCCTACGCTGCCAACAAAAAACGCTAATGAGGACCTGGAAGACCATCATTGTTCAAAACAAAAATAAGCGAAGATGGGGCCTGTCAACCTAAACTACATCACACATCTCTGCACAATCCACCGACGTAAGAACATCCACCGCCATATTGGCTGATCTTGGGACCTAAGACCAGTGACAGTTCTGGAAAGTATTCCTCAATTGATTCACACTAACTAAGGTGGGAAAGGCCTCCCAACTGCCATTTTCCATAGAACCAGAGAGACGAGAGACAGCCTCAACCGAGTCTGATTCCAGGATGACCTAAGAAAAACCCAATGAAACACCCACCTCACTCCCTCTGAGCAGCGCCAGGGCTTTCGTAGCAGCCACAGAGGGGGCCTTAATCGAATATCTTGTTGCCGCTATAAATCTCCCCTCAGCATCACGAATCACCACTCCAACGAAGCCGAACAAGGATATCCTAAACCAACTGCCATCAACGTTAATTTTAATATAAGGGAAAAGATGAGGGTTCCATCGGGGAACCTGTCTTGAGACCACGTTGCCCTCCACAATTTTTCTCGGTCCCCTGTCAATAGAACCCACCAATTTCGTAGCAAAGAAAGAACCCATTGCGATCGAAATGTTCATGATAACCTTGGTTGGATTTAATGTAACTTGATTAAACACAAAATTGCAACGAGCCTCCCATATGAACCAACAAGTGAACGCCACAATCGAATGGACTCGCAACTCAGAGGTAGGTGCTCCAAAATCAGCATTAAAAATATCATCCATCCACCTCACCCACGAGCTGATGCCATTTGTGTCCACTCTATAGCTCAAAGGACCTCCAAACCATACAGTTTGGACCCACGGGCAGAGGAGGAAAAGATGTTCAGATGTTTCATCAGCACCAAGACATATAGGGCACGGCGGGGATGTGGAGGATCGCTTGGTAAAAAGAGAAGCCATAATAGCGAGGGTATTATGAAGAGAACTCCAGAGGAAGTGACAAATTTTAGGTGGCACCCCCACCTTCCAGATGCACTTCCATAACTTCTCCGAGATAGAACGGACATAGGGTAGGCGGTGGTCAGTCAGACTCACGGACCTTGCTTGGAGCCATCGATACCCAGAATTGACTGAGTATCGCCCACACTTGTTAGCAGGCCAAATTAGTCGATCATCACCATCGATATCACCAATGGGCGTTAAATTAATAGCCTCAGAATCTACATCCGATAGAAAAGGCAGAAAAAAATTCAAATCCCATTCCCGCGAGATAGGGTAAATTAGAGAGCTAACCCAAAGATTTGGGGTCACCGCAACCTCACCCAACACCGTAGGATGTCCTGAGAGGAGGGAAGGCAGCCACCGGTCCACCCACACTCTCACGTTTTTTCCCCCCATTATTTGCCAGTGGGCGCCATTTAGAAGTAAGTCACGACCCAAGAGCAGACAGCTCCGGGCCCAAGAAGCCTGACCCCCTTTATGAGCCTCCAAGAATGAACAATTCGAGAAATATCTGGCCTTAATAACTCGAGCCCACAACGAATCCAGGTCACAAATTAAACACCAACATTGCTTGGCCAAAAGCGCATCATTAAACTCCTTGAAGTTCCTGAAGCCCAATCCACCCATATGCTTGGGAAGCCCTAAAACCTCTTTAGACACCCAATGCATATTTCTTTCTCCATCCGAACTTCCCCACCAGAATTTTGCAACCATACCATCTAATTCCTCACAAACTCCAATAGGAAATTTGAATAAGTTCATAGGATAAGCAGGAATAGCCTGAGAAACCACTTTGATTAAAACTTCCTTTCCCGCCTTCGACAGAGAATTCCGCTTCCACCCTTGTAGTTTCCCCATAATTCTTCCCTTAACATAAGCAAGGCCCCACTTTTTCGAACGACCCCATAATGCCGGTACACCCAAATACGTGCCAGGGTTATCAACCACTGGAATGCCAAGAATGGATTGTAATTCCTCAGCAACCCTCGGCGGGGTATTCGCCCCAAAATACACACTAGAGTTTTGCATATTAATTTCCTGTCCCGAGGCATCACAATACTTCCGGAGAAACATTACAAGATTCCTGCAATTTTTCTCATCAACCCTCAAGAAAAGTAGTGTGTCATCTGTAAAGAAGATATGTGATAAGGCCGGCCACGTGATACCCAACTGAACCCCATCCACATCCCTATTCTCCACCACCACCTGAATCAGTCGCGAAAAAACCTCTCCAATCAAAAGAAATAAATATGGGGATAGAGGGTCTCCTTGACGGAGGCCCCTAGACGGAGCAAACTTATTTCCGAGCTGCCCATTGAGAATGATAACAAACTTGACAGAACTCACGCAACCCATAATGAGCTTTCTCCACATACTTCAAAAGCCCAATTTCTCCATTATTGCATCCAAGAAGTCCCACTTCACCTTGTCATAGGCTTTCTGCATGTCAAGTTTAATTCCCATTTCGAACTTCTTCTTAGTTTGCCTACCTTTTAGAAAATGGAAAACCTCATGAGCAATACTAATATTGTCTTGAATTTGTCTACCTGCCACAAAAGCATTCTGGGATGGAGAAATGATTTGAGACAAAAGAGGTTTCAATCTATTGGCCAGCACTTTGGAAAGAACTTTGTAGGAGTAATTGCAAAGGCTGATGGGCCGGAAATGCGACACCGACACTGGGTTCTGAATCTTAGGGATCATCACAATATGGGTGTGATTGATCATGTTAGGAACAACCGTACCCTGCATAAGATTGAGAATTAAGTTGTTGACATCATCCATAATATTGTCCTAGAAAGACTGATAGAAGATTCCTTGAAAACCATCCGGGCCTGGAGCTTTTAATCCCCTCATTTAGAGGGCTACATCCTTAATTTCATCAAGAGAAACAAGTGCCACCAGAGCCAAATTCATATCATCAGTAACACCCAGATTTAGGCAATCCAGCAGGTTTCCCCAGTTCCTAGCCCTCGTAGTCATGAAGAGATTGATGAAATGATCATCCATCAGTTTTCGGACATGGTTAGGATTCTCCACCCAAATGCCCGCACCATCCAAATTTTTTAAAACCTTATTCCTTCTGCGCCGTTGTAGAGTAGACTGATGAAATAATTTAGTATTTGCATCCCTTTTTCGCAACCATTTCACTCTAGATCTCTGATGCCAGAAGCTTTCCTCATATTCCCATAAATCATCAAGAAGTTCAGATTTCATTTTTATTGCCTCTAAATTTGCACCCTAATTAATTTGGAGATCCTCCAACTGGCCGAGAAGCTCCTCGATTTGTCTCCCCCTCTTTTTGAATTTATTTATACTCCACCTAATCAATTGAAAGCGATAATCATTAATTTTTTTCACCCACCTTTCAGCAGTATCCCCATCAATTTGCTTAGCCCAGCAATTCTTCACTAGATGTTTGCATTCATCCTCCTTGGCCCAGAATGCCTCAAACCGAAACAATTTTTCCCCTCATTCCTTCCATCTTTGTTCTAATGATAATCGAACAGTGATCAGATCCCATGACCGTCCCGTAGATTGCAGTTGAGTCTGGCCAAAGGTCTTGCCAAAGCTTATTTACCAAGCCCTGATCTAACCTTTCCTCCACCAGCTCGCCGTTCCTCATGCCTCTCCAGGTGAAAACCGGACTAGTATAATCAAGATTCATTAGGTTTGTGTGATTCATAAAATCCTCAAGATAGTGGGTCCGATTGTAGAGCACCTCCACCCCGCCAGCTTTCTCATGGTCCCAGATGAAAATTTATTGAAATTTCCCCCACAGAGCCACGGAGTATTAGAAGGGGAAAAAAACTCGTTCATCCATCTCCAGAAATCCGTTTTCTCAACTCTATAAGCGGTCCCATAAATACCAGTGACCCGAACCCACTGTTGTGTCTCCCAATCTTTCATGAGTGCGTCAATTACATGCTTGGATGAGAACAAAATCTGCACTTCCACTAAATCGTCCCACCACAAGCTCAAACCCCCAACCCTCCACAGAAGGAACATTAAACCCATTCAAAAAGCCCATCATTCTCCGCATTCCATCTATTTTATGATCTTTTTTTAGTTTCGGAAAGAAAGATCATAGAGGGTCACTTATTCCTTATCAGCCCATGTAGGGCCCGAACTGCCGTGTCCGACCCTAGACAACGACAGTTCCAAAAAAGATAGATCATGGCGAACTTGCGGTTGTTGAGGGCTAGCCGCCACCATCCCGAGCTAGGTTGCTCGCATTCTCTGCTTTGGGCGCACTCATTTCACCTTCGGTTATCATATCCGTATTTTCCCATCTGTCACGGTACTGAAATGGGGCATCCTGTAGGGCCTCTTCTGCGTATATGGCCCGATTCTCCACTTGATATCAATCCATTGTGCTCATCGCAATCAGTTTCCTGTCCATCCTGCCTATTATGTGATCCTCACCTCCAGAGCCCCGAACTTTTTTTTGGGGGGATTGAGATATCTCCATGGTTTGGGCTTCTTTACCTTTTTTCATTTTGCTGCCCTTCAGGGTGGGACATTTGAGAGATTGCATTTGACTCCCATTATCATGAGTAGATTCAACACCGTCATCATCATTGTTGGGCAGAGCTGGAGCCTCCTCAGAAATATCAGTGATAAGGACTGAATGCATACCATTTCCCCTAGTTGCATAGTGAGATTTTGTAGAAAAAGAATCCTAGGGCTCCATGTGGGGTGGCCACCATTTTGTGGGAACATCCAGTTGAGTCTTCCACTACTCTCCCGTGATTTTCTATGCCATTTCTTCCTTTCCCTGGTTAGAGAGACCTTCTTGTTCCCCTGCTCATCTCCCAATAAAGTGTTGACATCTGGTTGACACCCCTTTGGATAGGTAGAATGCGTTTGGGTTGGGGTCGTAGGTAAGGTCCCTACTCTCACTGCACTAGCTTTTCTACGATCGCCTATTCCAATGGTTAAAGCTCTAGGCACCTCTACCACATCCCTAACAGGTGGTGCTTTAGTCCACTCACAAAAGCCAGCAGCCCCTCCTGTGTTTTACTTCAAAGGTACATTCATTGTTAACATGATTTATGCGACCGCATTTATAACAAAAGTCTTGTAACCTTTCGTATCGAAACTCCACCCAAGTATCTCAGTTTTCATTCCTACGTAACCAGCATCCATTGGCTAATAGTTGATTCGTGTTCATCATCAATCTAGCCCTCAAGAACCCTCGAGCCTTCGCCGGATCCTCCATTTCCATGAAAACTCCCACTGCACTGGTTAGACGTTTCACATTGTCGGTCGACGTAAGACATAGAGGTACGCCTCTTATTTGCACCCAAAACGGGACCTGCTACATTTCAATTTCCTCCTGAGCAAGCTTAGAAAGCCACATATTGACATAAATTTTTTTTTTCATCACGACCCAGGGCACCTGTTCCAGAATCTTGGATGCTCCATTTTCATCCGGGACCATAATGATAAAAGTGTTGTCTTTCACCCACTTAATCTCTACAGCTCCATATTCCTTCTAGGCCGCCCGAAGAATGTTCCTTACCCCCCATTTGTTCAGAGCTCTGCACGCCAGCGCCATCCCCACCAACTTCACCCTATGTTCCATAGCTGAGAGATCCATGGATTTTTCGAAATGGACCACAAGTTCTTCTACACCTTGCTAAGCCATTAGATTTCCACTTCGATTCGAAGGTTGACTTATCTGAATAGCAGAGTACGAAAGATACAAGGTAGAAGCTTTTTCTTGCCTCACAGCCGGATAAATGGTTGTTTTTTCCACCCGAGAGTCAGACTCTTTGATTTTTTGTAAACAGATCAAGAGAACAATAATTATAGGTGGTTGGAAGTACCTGGGTCTGGTAAGAATTAAAGGCTTTACAGGTGCATCAGTAGGAGCTTTTGCGTCTGCAGTGTCAGCCATCACATTTGATGTCGGTCCTCCCGGGGCCAATTATTCTTTATGCTTCTGTGTAGGATCCTTGCACTACTTTTTCCCCTTGAATCAATTGCCAAAGAGAACCACCCATACCCCCAACACCGACAATTTGGGCTAGGGATTTAAAGACAGAAGAATCGCAATAACTACAATGTCAGATTTGAAATTAAATTGAGAACCATCCCCACCCACCAAGGGCAGAGGCAACATAAAGATAAACCCAGGAGAGGAAAGACGTCGAGGTCTGACCCTAATGGAATAAATGAGATTGTGCAGAAGGGCACAAGAGATTCACTGTAAACGCGGATTGGGTCCACCTTTTCGGCACAAAAGGGGGAGAGGAATTGCAAGATCTGAGAGAGTTAAACCAGAAGTAGGTATAAGGCTCAGCGATCCCACGAGGTGCACTTAGATCCGAAAATTAAACTCGCACTCCGGCGGAATCTCACAGAGGAGAAAGAACTCTCACCGAGGAGAGAACAGGAGCATATAGTGGTGATTTATATTTATTGCTTAATTTACATACGCTTAACATCCATGGAGTAATTACATAAGAGTTTTTGTGCTTACCTGCCAAACTAATCCCTCGGGGTCTTCCAGTGCTTTCGGAAAGCCCTCATGTTGGTCCAATGTGCGCATTTCAACACGTGAAATTTAGAGCAGCCTTATGTTTTTTTAACATTGCTGAAATTGGCACATACCCATCACTAGGGCTGGAAAAAAATCCCAAAAATCCCAAACCAAACAAAAAAAATCCCGATCCCAAATCAAAAAAATCCCAAACCAAAATTCTTGAAATTTTCAGGATGTAATCCCAAACCAAACCGAAATTTTCAGTATGGGATTCGATATTCCATCTCCAATTTTCTGTATTCCCATACTGAACTGAAAAAAATTATATATAATATATATATATATATATATATTATTTTTTAATTATAAGAGAATTATTTCAACCATTGATTATTTTGGGTTTAATCTGAGCCGTTGATTTGTTTTTAGGTCAGATCCCAAATGACTCTTCTCTTTCCGTTCATGTCATCATTTGTTTCCATCGAACAATGTAGCCCTCCTCCCTCACCGAGCTCTCATCTCATCGTCTCTGTCGAATTCTTTACTGTGTTTGTTGCCTCACAAAATATTGGGCAAACGGGAGGGGAAAGCTCCTGATTTTCGTGATTTGACCGATCTAATTTTTGGTGTGCGATTTGGGGGGAGTCTCCGTTATTTTCAAATCTAGGGTACTGGGTGTTTTCTGCGCTCTTAAAAAATTGGTTTCCAAGATTTGTAGAGTTGGTGTTCTGTGTCTTCTTTTGTGCAGTTTTGGAAGAGATTTTTGTTTAAGGTGAGAAACTTGCAATGAACATCTGTGTTTTATTCGATTGCCCTTTCTTGGTGTGTTAATCTGATCCCGGTATTTTTTCTTCTTCTTTTGATTCTGTTTTTAGGTGCAGAAGAACATGTATTTACTCTTTTAGATAAAAAAAAACCCCAAATTCCAAAAATCCCTAACCTTCAGCAATGATTTGGTGAGCATTTTTTGTGGTATTTTTCTGTCAGATTATTTGTGTTTTCCTTGGTGTTTTTTGGGTTTGTTCAAGTTCTTAAGGAATCTTTAGTTTTTGAGTTTTTGATTGAATGTGGGAGTTAATGGGTATTTGGTAGTATTTTTTCTGAAGGTAATTTTTGGGTGGGTTTCTGATTACTGTAATCAATTTTGGGTATTGTAGAATGAAATAGAAAGATAGAAGTTTGGAAACCAAGAGTAGAGCTTAAACGAAAAAAACCATGAGTTCTTTTTTTTTTTTTAAAGCAATTTTGGATTTTCTTTATTTATTGTTTGGTTCCTGAGCAAATTGAGTTAGTTGGTGATAAAGAAGTTTTGTACTTTTGGTTGGTTCAGCAATTTTTGGGAGTTCATGATTTTTTGTTGTGTTAGACACTTATACCAAATGTAGATTGGATGCTTATGTAGAAATTGATAATTGTTTGGGTATGTTCTTGCTTCTCATCTCTTTTGTCAGTGTTTCTAAAAATTTTCATATCGGTACATGAGGTGAAGTCTACTTCAAATACTGGATCATGACACAATTGGACAGATTCTGGGCTGGAGCGGACAGATTCTGGGCGTGGCCCAATTTTGGCTTTTTGTCCAAAAGCCCAAAAGCCACAACTATTTCAGGATTCCCGATTTGTCCCGAAATCTCGAAACTATTTCCGGATTCCCAAAAATTGGGATTCCCGAAATTTTGGTTTAGGATCGGGATTGAAATTGGGATTCCCAAAAATTTTGGTTTGGGAATCGGGACAAGAGTTTCGGTATGGGATCCCATACCGAACCACCCCTACTCATCACGATTGCAGGAGTTGTAAAATCTAGCAGTTAATTCAGCAGGATCCTGGCAGTCTTGTACCACCAGTAGATACCTGATACCTGCTCATAAATCAAATAAAGAAACTCCACAATAAAATAAACTTGTGAAGAACTAATGTCCAATAAAGTGACTCACTTTTGTAGCAATGAGTGTGCCTTCAAAAGCTAAATTGGCCAGAGCAAGTACCCGATCACCATGATCAATCAACACACGGGAGTACCAATTAAGAAAGAATCTGCCATAGTAGCTTTCATAATAACCTCCGTCACGGAAAAACCTTGTCTCATGTGGTTGGGAATTATAAGAACCTGCGTTATCTGGTACTCTGGCCCAGAAGGAGTGGCCCCTTGCTTCTGCAGCCCGCGCCAGATTCTTCATCAAGTATCGATCATAACACTGCACCAAACCAGGTTGAATCAGATAACTACTTCAAAGTTCAGATAGAAGTAAAAAAATCAAATGATCTACAGGCTTAAGGTCATAACTACAGATGAATGAAGGGCTTTTAACTTAACATTTAGAACTAATAGTCAGTCCCTAGCTATTATGCATGCCACTAATGAAATGAGGGATCACCATTTATTAAGGTACCTGGAATTCACCGATACTAGGATATTTCCAACCATGCTGTTCAGGATAAGAAGGATACCGTAGCTCTCCACCCGGACCTAATCCAACTTCAATTTCTGATATTATTCCTTCCTAAAAAAACTCATCAAATTCAACTTTGAAGCTCCTCATGTAGTCGAAGTAAACCTGCATTGGTTCAATTATAATATAACAGAATAGAAACTCTCAGCATTAAACAGTAAGAATGCAAACGGTCTGATTCTTAGAGCATACAAAAGGAAAATTCTTAGAAATATAGAACATATAAGTTGGAATAGGTTTAGCAATAGTTTCTTTTAAAACATGAGTGGAACATGTAAAAGAAGACAAATATAGCAAAGGAGGTATGGCAATCCATAGAAATAAAAGACCAACATAACTAAGTAATTCTAGAATACCATACCTCAACAGCAGTGCGGCCTCTTAAAACCCGCTCTTTATCAATTCCCCACGTGAGACATTCAGTGTTGCGTTTCCCTTCTTTATTAGTAAAATATATATCAGGATTCTTTTGGCCAATTTCTGTCACCCAGTGAGGAAGTGGGATATGTACATCATCCCCGACATTGCTTCCACACTCGTGGAATGACATCACGACCTACACCAATATACAGTAAGACAATGCACACCATATCCAACATGCATATTCAAAGAAAATATGTAAAGCAGAAAATATCTCTTATTTTAAATAAGTTTTAACTAAGGTCTAAAATATCGCTGATATCGGAAATATCGGTAGTCCAAAAATACGGAAATTTCGATGGAAATACCGGGATATTATCGATATCGATAAAAATTGAATAAAAACCACAGAAATTGTAAGAAAAACTTGGAAATTTTTATTGAAACTTTGCAGGATGTTTATTTAGTCAATTATCTATTAGTTTATCACAAAAAATTGGAAGAAAATGCATTGCATGATGGATTTAACTGATCTAAGTTGATTATATAGCGAGCTGGCAAACATTGTGAGTGTAGAAAATATGTAGTAATTAATGAAAGAAGTTTAAACACACCATAATCATTTATATATAATGAATTAGTACAATATTTTACACTTTATACATTGCACGGTAAGATACATGAGTGACTTAGTACCACATATAGTTCCTATAAGATTCAAAATTTTCACTATCTTCATCATCTCTATGTGTAGAGTAAGTGTATTGTGAAGAGTAGTCATCAAATGATAAATCCCCAAAATAGTTTTGCATGTAATTGTTAACATGCCACCCATATGGATTCGAGATTGGTTGACGTTGTCCATAAGCAAAACCATTTGAAGATTGAGTCTCGTATTCTTTCCATGAGTCGCTCGATTCTATCCCAACAGGAATGGGATATGAAGGGTAGGGAAATGGTTGGTTATGAGTATAACCATAGTTACTACTTCCCACTCCAACAGAGTCCGAAGTTATAGATAACAAGTCATCTTCTTGACTTGACAAAGTCCCCTTGCCTCTTTCTCTACGAGTATAGTCTTTCCCTATGGCACCAATTCCTGGTCCTGTCCGCCTATTGCCATAGTCCTCATCCTGTGTTGCATGCGTGAAGTTTGCCTTACCAGTGAAGGGGCTCATAAATCCGAGAGGTGGTCCAACATAGTTTCCATATCCACCACTACCTCCAGCTCCACTATATCTTTCATCATTCCCACCTCCGGTGGTAGGTGACTCTCCTGATCTTGTACTAGAGCTATCATTAGTATCAGCAGGATCTTGTGGTTGTGTAGGATTGGAAAAAGGTGGAATTCCAGTGTTTCTTGGTCTTGGACGCAAAAGTTCTTCCAAAGAGTCAGCACTGCTAGATCCCACCTTCTCCTCTAATACTCTTTCTACATTTATCCCTTCATTACGTGCTTCTTCAGCAACTCTTAAAGTTGGGTTGCCTTCATCATCATCATCTAAATGAAGAGGTCTAATCCATTGATAAAGTTGGTTACCCTCTGTATCATCATCTTCAACAACAATATCAAACACATCTAGTGGGTCACCACGGTCGACATGATCTATTTCTGCTTCCTTATCTCGAATTTGAAGCTTCATGTTGTAGTAGCAACAAACTAATTTTTCCAACCTATGAGCCAACCTATTTCTTTGCTTTGTGTGTATGAGTGCAAATGTATTCCAATTTCAAGCAGATGAGGAATCTGTTTGTGACAATAATTTGATTGCTAACTTTCTCACAGTTGGTGCACCAGTCCCATACATGATCCACCATTCATCTATAATGAAAAACAATGTTGATAAGCCTAATAATGTTGATAGTGAAATATGTTTACACTCACTAGGAGACATTTTTGTTCGAGCAGCAACTGTTGTTGGTTCTCCAAAAGTTCTTCTTGCATCTTTAAACTATGTTAGCTGAATTCAATAAATTGTGTTAGTTTAATCCAACAATGTAATTATTATAATTTAAGTAATTGTATACCTCATTTGTAAATTGGCTAACTGCTGGTGATGCATGGTCTAATTTAGAGTATACATTATGTACAACATGTATAAGGGTACCATCATCTCCAACACCGGGTCTGTATTGGTATTGAAGATTCAAATAATATGCTATTCAAAGAAACACATACTCTAATAAGAGAAATAATACTTATGTAACTAAACAAATGAATTGCAAATTATGACATAATTTATACTTGCTGCATGCAAATCGTGGTATAATGTTTTATACCATCGGTTATCAATTATCTTTATGACCCACCTTGTACCATGTTTTCTTTTCAAGTCCTCCTTCACTACACGCATCAACTCATCCCCCCATAGTAGGATACACTTCTGTGTCAACGATCCATAAAACTTTGTAAAGAGGTTCAGATAGTTGGCACATATGATATGATTGAGTCCAAAAAGCATGATCAAGCACTATACTTTCCACCATACGACCTGCATTTGAGCGGCTGAAATTGTGGTTGGCCCAATCGTCACTAGTGAATAGTTGCTTCAACCTTGCTTTCTTCTTAAGTAGGCTGTCTAATGCAATATAGTTGGTGGCGAATCGAGTGGTAGCTGGACGAATAATTTCTCCTTTGCAAAATTCACGCATCTTTGCTAACAACCAACCGTGATTATAAATATAATTTGTGATCGTTCTAGCTCTTTTTACGACATTAGCAACATTCTCTCTCTTCCCCATTGCCTTAACCATGAGATTAATACAATGTGCTGCACATGATGTCCAAAACACATTATGATACTTCATCAACTTTTTTTCCAGCTTTGACAAATGCAGAACCGTTGTCGGTCACGACTTGGACAACATTATGCTCTCCCACCTCCATGATTACATCCCTCAATAATTTGTAAATATACTTCTAGTTCTTTATATGGTCTGAAGCATCAATGGACTTAAAAAAAATTGTCTTTCCCTTGGAGTATACCATGAAGTTTATGATAGACAATCTGGTCGGGCCAATCCATCTGTCACACATGATTGTGCAACCATTAGTTTCCTGCTTTGACCTCAACTTGTTAACATACTTGCCAATGTCTTTATACTCCATTTCCAAATATTTGTTTCTCACCTCATACGGAGTGGGAGGTTGTACTCCAACACCGGCCTGTTGACATCCCAATACCATATTTTTGAAATGATGTGATGATGCCTTCTCAGCGTGGACATTTTCATAGATAAATAACTTGCTAATTAGACGCCCCATTCCCACCTTCACATTACCTCCAGTGAGATAACTCCAAACACTTTTTTGACGTGCTTTGGATGACTTATATAACCTTGGGGCTATTGGTGGTGTTGGTTGTGATTCTCTAACACTTGCTCCCCGTCTCATTTGTGCACCACCACTTGTCCCGGAACCTTGTGCTCTATTAGGAATTTTATGAAGGTGTTCTCTTTCCCATGCCGACTGTTTGGAGGACCGTAATGCTTGTTTGAAATTGTGTCGTTCTTCAGGTCCCATGTCATCATCACATTTGTCCTCATCGTCATCATCATCATTGTCAACCGCTTGGCCAATGACTTCTCCTTGTAGCCCAGCTTGAATATTTTCCATTCCATGTGTTTTCTTTTCCTTCTGGTGTTTTTTATTTTTTAATAATGTGGTGATGAATGCCTTCACTTCTGGGGGGACATTATCGCATCGTTGGACATTATTTCCTGGATCTAATCCACTAAGATAGTACTTAAGTCGTGTCACTTTGTCACTCTTCATTACCCGACCACAATATTTGCAAATTGTGCCATGTTTGTTTCCGTCTATTGGGTCTCCATGTTCCCAAGCTGGATCACGTTTAGTAACTCCACTGGACATCTTAAACGTACCTATATTTATTTTTCATGGAAATTAGGCAATTATTTTTTGGCCAAAAAGTATAGTAGTGACGGTTATATAAGAGAACCTAAATAATAAAGTTATTCTACAGAAGAATTAAATAGGAAGTAAAGAAAATGATAAAAATAATATGGAATAATAAAACCTAATATTAATGAATAATAATCCAATTTGATAATAAAATAATCTTAATATTAAACATATTAATGAATAATAATCCAATTTGATAATAATCCAATTTAATAATAATCCAATTTGATAATAAAACCTAATATTAATAAAATAATAAAATAATAAAAAACATTAAACATATTAAAATTATCCTAGGGAATAATTATACAACATTACTTAATTACTTCAAAAAATTAACATGCAAGTATTATTTGGTTCCTAGATCACATGTACGGGTCCACACAATTTTTTTTGTTGTTGTATAAATTACAATAATATAAATATAAGTTTGTAAACTTACCTTAAATATGGAACCCTTTGTGTTGAAGCTCTGAAAGGGCTCTGGAAAGGCTCTGAAAGGGCTAAGGGAAGAAGAAGAAACGAAAAGGTGTAATAGAGGTGTGATGATCTGATACTTCGAATGTGAAAGAGTTGGAAGTGGCACACGGTTTTGAGTATGAAACCAACCACCACTACTTTTTGTCTTGTCAAAAGTTTCAAAAGTCGGCCCGTTTGGGGGATTTATATTTTGTAACTTATCATAACACACACACACACACACACACACACACACACACACACACACACACACACACACACACACACACACACCGACACACACACACATACACACACCAACACACACACACACAGAATTATTATGTTTATTTTATCGATATTATCCTGATATTACCGATATTATCCCGATATTATCGATATTATCGATATTATCGATATTAACGATATTATCCTGATATATTGACGAAAATAAAGTGGATACATGTGAAAATATCGCCCTCTAAAAAAACGATATTATCGGCGAAATATCACCGATAATATTGATATTTAAGACCTTGGTTTTAACTGATAGTCTCACAAGCTAATTTACAAAAAAGAAAGCTAGCGGTGGGTTGCTTTTCAGCAATCTACTCAAAACTATTATTCCCCTTACCTAAGACAACAGTCAGAATAAACTTATTTTATATACAATGCAAGCCAAAAGAAGCAAAACACTCAGTTAAATTCAAATGAACTTGTTGAAAATATAAGTACCTTCTTCATCTGGGTTTTGATTTCATATTTCTGGGATTTGTTGTAAATCCTCCTCTTTTCAGCCTGCCGAGCTCTCTTCACAGTAGAGTTAGGCTTCTTCATGGCGACCTCACAAACAACGGAATGTCAAACCGACCTCTGAAGTGGGCTCACAGAGATGACGTAGTTGTGGTTTTAGTGTTTGGATATTCTATTTTTACTTAGCATTTCTACATATATTTTCTTTTTCGATGCTTTTGGTGCGAATCTTATGTGGAAGAAGAATCTTTTCAGAGAAGGACCTCAGCCATTTAAGTTTGCTGGAATTGGTGGGGTTTCAAAATTCCTTGGGTAACTATCTGGTCTTACTCACTTTAACTTCCACTTAATTTCTGAGCAACAGAAAGACCAAGCCAAATCAAACCAACAATTTTCAACTAAATTGCACAAAAGAGTCAAAATTTAATTGCTATACAGAACTATCGGTTTAATCGAAAACAATCAGAATTTGAGACCCTACCTTCTCCATTCTCTGATAGTGAAGCCCTCCTCGGGCAGTATCTCCAATAGAGCTGGCAAAATCGGATTGTCGATTCGGCGTAGATCGATGGAGGAGAAAAGGCCTCCAACGCCGGCTGAGTGCCGAAAGCGTCGTCTACGGCAGAGCCATGGAAGATTGGGGAATCGGTGGCGGAGTCCTTGAGCGACTTGGAGTCGACGAATGAGTCAAATTGCTGGGCATAGAGTCGGGGGGTCGAGCTTTTGTAGAAAGTGAGGTGTGTTTTGTCGAGGTTTTGAGTTGTAGGTAGAGCTAACGAAGAGAGATGAGAGAGAGAGAGGGGTGGAACACCTCGGTGTTTACAGAGAAGAGAAAGAGGAAGGCCCAGGAACTAGTAGTTGTTTGATAGAATTGAGGTCGCCAGAATGGCGAGTTGTGATGTGGACTAAGGCCTCTCGGCCTCTGGGTTTTACGGAGAAGGTGAAGACGGTGAGGGTTGAGAGAGATGCAGAGTTTGAAAGAGAGTGAAAGAGAAAGGGTTATAGAGAAGTTGAGTGTGAGAGAAGATTGAAGCAAAACACACCCGGATGATAGACACGTGTGCTTGGTTCAAAATGGCAAGCCCGTAAATACCCCATGACAGATTTGTAAATAAAATGAAATTCACTCCAAAACACTATTCATTTGAACAGTGCAATTTCAATCCTTACTTTAGACTAAAGTAATGTAAAGATATTCCTTTACTTTAGGAAACATAGTATTGTTTCCTATTTTGATGTAGATTCCCACCTTAATTGGAAATTAGATCCTTCTAGGAAAGTAAAATAAATTACTTCTAAAGTCTGTTTAAGTCTACCTTAAGTAGATTATTAAATCAACTTCAGAGAGCAATTTATTCTACTTTACAAGAGAGAGAAAGCTAGATATATTTGTTCCCCCTCACCTAACAATCTTCTAAACTTGCCCGTGCAAATGATCGTCTTTCGTTGCTTTCTTCGTCTTCACGCTGCACTAAGGTAAGAAACAAATTAATTTTCCTTGTCTTCTTAATTTTTGGGAGCCTTGGGGCTTGAAATTTGGCTCAACAAATGGTCGAGGATGTGTGAAAAGTTGGTTTGAAAGGGCTACGACATGGGCTGTTTGGCACGGTGGTGGTTGACTTGGGCTGAGTTGATGGGCGCTAAGGCGCTGGGCTAGGCCTGGAGTGGCCTAGGCTGGTGAGATGGACTTGGGCTTCGGCCCATGTGAGAGAGAGAGAGAGAGAGAGAGAGAGAGAGAGAGAGAGAGAGAGAGAGGCGCGGGCCCATGTACTACAGAGAAATGCCTTCTAATTTTGAGTAGGAGTTCCTACTCATCTTTGAGTAACCAAGTATTGTTCTAAAAAAAAGCATAATTAAATACCTTAATGCATAAACTACGAGCTGGCCTAGTAGTAAATAACGAATTGAGAGACTTCCTTCAAAAACTACAAAAAATGTGTGGAGGTTTTGGATTCAATACTCGTTGCTAGTGTGAAAGCTAAACTTGTGGTTAGGAGGAGGCTGAAATGCCTCTGTGAGTCTTATCGATCCTTGAAATGGATGGATAACTGTAACTTGTCACCAGTTGTCTAATTTTTTTAAAAGAAAAAAAAAACCTTAACGAATAAGCCACTTAATACTACGGCCAATTATATCTCTTCACTTATAAATAGAAGATCTTAAGTTCGATTTATGCCGAAGGCAAAATTAAACTACGTTATTACTAGCATATTATGAGGGTTAATTTACTCCCTCACTTTTTAAGATAGATTATATCGTTGGTTCGAAAAGAAAAAAAGACATTAATGCACAAATATTGATACTACATTCTGTACTCAACAGGGTCTGGATCCGAGGTCAACAGCCAACTTATTCAGCAACTCAGTTTGCATTGGAGAGAAAGCAATCAAGGATGAAAACTGCTTCATACTAAAATTAGAAGCCGAACCCTTAACCCTAAAAGCAAGAAGCAGCACCAACGTTGAGATTTAAGGCACACGGTTTGGAGCTACTTCAGCCAAAAAACCGGCCTCCTAGTCCAACTAGAGAACTCCAACCTCCTCCGAATCAAATCTGCCGGCAACGACCACGGCATTTGTTGGGAGACCACAATAGAGTCCTACGTCCAAGACTACAGGAACTTCGAAGGCATTAGCATCGCGCACGGGGGCAAGACATGTGCATCGTTGTTTAGGTTAGGTGACCGCACGGAAGGCCATTCGAGAACGCGAATGGAGGCGGCTTGGGAAATTGAGGAGGTCGATCTTAACATACGGGGTTTGTACATGGACTGCTTCTTGCTCCCTGTGACTTTAAGAAAGAGGAAGAGGAAAAACGGGGTCGCTAGGGTCGCTAGTGCGCATTCGAATTTGCCGTACAAAATTCAATCCGCTTCGTTGAGAATTACCGCTTCGAAAGTCGCTTGCACAATATGACTCAGAAAACAGCGATAGGAGCGGTTAAGAATCATTGTAAATTCGTTATTTTTTTTTGTTTTGTACATGACGTTTACATTAAGCGATAGGAGCGGTTAAGAATCATTGTAAAAAAAAAAAGGTTGGGTGCGAAACGATTTGCCTACCTTAAATCCTAACTCATATTTTCATCTCATTTTATTCAAAGAAAGGAAAAAAAAAATCAATAAACTTAAAAGATGACTTTGTCATTAAAGAGGTGAAAGATGACGCTTTTATAAAAGAGGTTAAAGATTATGTTCTCTTTGAAAAGGTAAAAGAATAATTTGTGTGAATCATTTGAATTTGTCCATTGTATTTTTGAATTTATCATTGTCGAATTCTTTTGAATTTGAATACCTCTGCCGTTTCTATTTAAATTTAGAGACCTTAGTAGTTTTTATTTACATAATATTTATTTATATTAAAAATAAGAGATAATTTTATAATTTCATATGTATGCATATATTAAAGGTTATTTTAAAAATAATAGTAGATGAAAAAATAACATTTTAATTTTTTAACTTTTTAAGGTGGATGAGATTATAACGTGTGAAAAAATAAAACAGTAGAGTGGGTCTAGTAGCTTTCAAACTTTTATTAAGGTTTATAATATTTCACAAGCAGAAACCATACATGAAAATTTACAGACACTGAAATACAAGAACAAAACGCAGGAGCTGACACCACAACAAACCATGATTATTTAACATACATATGACATTAACCCTAAAAGTAGCCGAGGTTATACGAATTTAGTTTAGCCGTAGATGTCAATGGCCCTGACATAAGACGACCTCACCTCATTCGGCACGATCACAGTCAGCAACCCGTTCTCCATCTCCGCCTTCACATGATCAAGCTTCGCGTTCTCCGGCAGCCTGAACCTCCTCATAAACTTGCCGCTGCTCCTCTCCACCCTGTGCCACGTGTCGTTCTTCCCCTCCAGCTCCCGGCATCTCTCTCCCCTGATCTGCAGCACCCTCCCGTCCTCCACCTCCACTTTCACCTCTTTCTTTTTTATCCCCGGCAGGTCCGCCTTGAAGATGTGAGCCTCCGGGGTCTCCTTCCAGTCGATGAAGATCTTGGCGATGGCGGTGTTTTCATAGGGGGATGAGCGGATGTTAGCCAGAGCGCCGTAGCCCTCGATTGGGTCCCAGATGTCCTGAGAGTAGGGGTCGAAGACGTTGTTTCGTCGTCCGCCAAAGTGACTGAGAGCCATTAGATGCTGGATTAGAGTTGGGTTTTTGCTGGGTGTGAATTCGAAGGATTTGAGTCTATCTGATGGGTTGGGTAGCGGAGTGACTTGTATATATAGGACACAGAAGGTTTCTCTGAGAACTACGGACAGTTCTGCAGCTATCCAGAAGGGATAAAACAAAAAAACAAAAAAAACCCAGAGAGTTCCATCAGCCTTGAAAGCGCCTTTTTATGGGTTAGTTCCTTTTCGGCCCAAAACATAATTGGTACTTATAAAAAGACTCCAATTTGGTATTATAAAATTGCGTATCATGTTAATTAAGGAAAAAAAAATACTAAACTCAATTCTGTTGTCAAAATATCATTAAATCGTAGTACTAAGTGACTTTTGTCAAACTAATTTTAAAATAGGTGAGACATGACTTATTTCTTATATGTATCCAACTACTTAGAGTTCGTTTGAATGTGCTTTTAAAATAACTGAAAGCATTTTGGTGAAAATATTTTTTCAACTAATCTTTAGTAAAAATACAAATAAATCTTGGAAAAGCACATAACTGATGCTTCTTGCAGAAAGCACTTAAAGTATTTTTGGAACCCAAAAATATTTTCTCTAAAACTGTTTTTAGTCATTTTAAAAGCATATTCAAACGAGTGTTTAATCTCAAATTTAACTATGCTAATTTTTAATAAAACAAAAAAAAAAGTTAAAAACAAAATCAGAGAAACTAGTATCCAGCGAGTCTTCACCTACTCCAACACCACTCTTACATGCCCCCTATATTGGAAGTAGATTGTCTGTCCTTCTTTTCTCATGCTCTTTCCATCACTTTCTATTTGTCCGGTCACAGTTAAGCTATGTTAATATTTTATATTAATTTTTTAATAGAGATAATAAGACAAAAAGTAATAAGAATATAAAATGTTAACGTAATTTAACCGTGACTGCACAAACAACAACTTGGCCTTGAATTTCCTTCGGATATGTTTCCCCTATTTATAAATAATTTATAACGAATTAATTAAAGCTTATATACGGAAACTTAAATAAAACTCCAATAGATTGCTCAAACCTAAGGTTTAAATATACCAAAGTGATCTACTCGACGCCACGAACACACCCAAAATTTTTAAATAATTTTTGGACTTGTCACGCGCCCCCACGCGCCAAAAATGGCACGGACCTACGCGCCCCCACGCGCGGCCATTTGACATTCATACTGACGGTTTCTGTCAACGCCATCAGGAATATTCTTCGGAATATTCCGTTAAGTCTTAACTGGGACCGTTATCTTTGACTGACGGCGTCAGAATATTCTGTCGTCTTCTCCGGCGAGTCGCCGGTTTCTGGGTAAATTTTTAAAATGCTATAACTTTGTCATTTTTCATCCATTTTTCACGTTCTTTATACCAAAATGAAGCCCTTAACATGTAGAATAGGTTTATACCTCTTTGGAGCTTCAAATCCTTCAAAATCTTGTCGGAATAAAATCACGAAACTCGGCCAACTTTGAAACTCACGATCTCGACGTCTAAATTCCTTCAAACGAACTACTCTGAGGTTCTTTGGAGAGTTCTAAGACTCATGGTGAACTTGGTTTCCTTTAAAACACAACCATTTAAAAGTTGATGAATAGTATCATAATCGGAGGTTGACATTTCGACGTGAAAATGGTCGAGTTCTTACCTGAAATTGATGTAGATGGACTCGTGAGGTTCCAAGCAATCCAAAGGTAACCTTGGATCCTCAAATCTTCAAGGTTGGAGTTGTTTTCCAATTTGCTCCGTAAGGAATGTAGAGAGAGAGAGTGAGTTCGAAGGTAGGAGAGAGAGAGAGTGTGTCTGAGAGCTTGAGAGAAACGGGAGTGAGAGAATGAGTTGTATTATTTGGTTTTCGCAGTGTTATGATGGAATGACAGCAATTTGATGGAATGGTGAGTTGTAATGGATGGAGGATAGGGTTTCAGATAATAGAAGGCTAAGTTGAGTGAGCTGGTGTGAGGGGCTACGAGTCCCTTTTCTTTAATAAAAGAGAATATTTTCTGACAATATACACTTTCGGTGTATACATTAAATCCCAATACAGTGTTTCAAGCACTGTTAAATCTGTACGTGTGGGTGATATTGGAATACTAAAATGCGAACGAAATAAAATTAATATAATGCGTCCACGTCACTCAACGATAAGGGCATAATTGCCAGTACACACATGCGGGGAGAATTTATATAGGAACATTAGGGACGGGTCGCCACAATCTACCCCCTTATAAAAATTTCGTCCCCGAAATTTCAACATCAATTACATATCGAAACCATAAAACAAACGTGGGTACAAATCTCTCATACGCTCTTCTGCCTCCCAAGTAGTTTCTTCTACTGAGTGGTTTCTCTATAAGACCTTTACCATCCATACGGTCTTATTATTAAGGACTTTATCTTTCCAGTCAAGAATCGTCACTGGAATCTCGTCGTAGGTTAAATCTGGGTTGATTTCCAACGGTTGAGGATGGATCACGTGTGATGGATCAGAGACATATCTCCGTAGCATCAATACGTGAAATACATTATGCACTCTCGCTAATTCTGGTGGCAAAGCGAGTCGATAAGCAACTTCACCAATTCGTTTGATGATCTGGTACGGTTCGACGTACCTAGGGCTAAGCTTCCCTTTCTTCCCAAAGCGCACAACGCTTTTCCACGGCGATAGCTTCAAGAATACCAAGTCACCAACCTTTTAAACTCTGTCGGTGGAATGTCGATCGGCAATACTTTTCTGTCGATCTTGGGCTGCTTTTAGGTTAGCTTTTATCACTTAAATGTTCTGTGTCGTCTCATCCACGATCTCCGAGCCCACCAAAACCCGTTCACCTACTTCAGACCAACACAAAAGAGTACGACACGGTTTTCCATACAACGCTTCAAATGGGGCCATACCAATGCTAGAATGAAAACTGTTGTTGTAGGCAAATTCTATCAACGGAAAACGCTTGTGCTAAGCGTCTCCAAATTGTAGAACTGGCGATCTCAACATGTCTTCCAAAGTTTGGATTGTTCTTTCTGATTGTCCATCGGTTTGAGGATGATAGGCGGTACTGTAAAGCAATCTCATACCCAAAGCTTCCTGAAAAGCTCTCCAGAACTTCGAGGTAAACCGGGGGTCCCGATCACAAATGATGCTAATAGGGACTCCGTGATACTTTACTACCTCGGAGACAAACCGTTCGGCCAGTTGGTCCAACGAGTAATTCTCACGAACGGGTATGAAATGTGATGACTTAGTGAGTCGGTCAACGATAACCCAGATACCATCATAACCATTTCGCGTACGGGATAATTTGTACACGAAATCCATCGTAATGTTCTCCCATTTCCACTGAGGTATCGGGAGTGGTTGTAGTAACCCGAAAGGCCTCTTTCTTTCCGCCTTAACCTGTTGACAAATTGCACATCGACTTACATACTCAGTAACCTCTCTTTTCATACCTAGCCAATAGTAAAATTGTCGGACGGTATGATACATTTTGGTATTTCCGGGATGCATCGCATAAGCAGAAATATGTGTTTCATCCAGTATATCCTTCTTTAGTTCTCCAATATTTGGTACATACATCCGAGTACCCTGCATCAACATGCCATCAGTGTCTATGACCCTTAGATCTTTCTTCCTCCCTTCTGATACCGCCTGTATCAACTCCTGAATTTCTGTATTGTTCCCTTAGGCTTCAAGAACACGATCCAACAAGATTGGTCTGACTTGAAAACTGGTAATTAAGGCTCATCGTCACTCTGCTTCCAAGGTTACGCCAGTAGATCGTAGGTCAGTCAATACAGGAAGATGACTTGCAATAAGAGTATTAAGCCGAGCATGAGGTTTCCTGCTAAGAGCATCTGCTACGGTATTCGCACGACCTAGGTGATACTCAATAGTGCAGTCATAGTCACTAAGCAACTCTATCCACCTTCGTTGCCGAAGATTAAGCTCTGGCTGAGTGAAAATGTACTTTAGGCTCTTATGATCAGTGAAGATTGTACACTTCTCTCCATAAAGGTAATGTCTCTAAATCTTCAGAGCGAATACGATTGCTGCCAATTCAAGGTCATGAGTGGGATAATTCTTCTCATGAGGCTTTAGCTGGCGTGAAGCATACGCGATCACATTCCCATGTTGCATTAGCACACATCCAAGACCATTCAGAGACGCATCACTGTAGATCTCGAAGTTACCTTTGTCATCGGGGAGTACTAAGACAGGTGCATGAGTGAGAAAGTACTTCAACTGTTGGAAACTCTGTTTACACTCCTCACTCCATATAAATGGAACTCCATTCCTAGTCAACTTCGTCAGAGGCAGTGCAATAGTTGAAAAATCCTTCACGAAGCGTCGATAATAGCTAGCAAGACCAAGAAAACTTCGTATTTCAGTAACCGTCTGGGGTTGCTCCCAATTCTCAACGGCTGATATTTTCTGAGGATCAACAAGCACACCCTGAGCCGATATCACATGCCCCAGGAATGACATCTGGTCTAGCCAAAACTGACATTTACTAAACTTAGCATACAACTTATTCTCCCTTAGGGTCTCTAAAAGTAAATGCAAGTGCCTGGCATGGTCAGCTTCATTCTTAGAGTACACCAAGATATCATCTATGAAAACAATGACGAACTTGTCGAGGTATGGATGAAATACTCGATTCATCAGGTTCATGAAAACTGCTGGTGCATTAGTTAACCCAAATGGCATCACAAGGAATTCGTAATGACCATATCGAGTTCGGAAGGCTGTTTTTGAGATGTCATCATGTTTGATCTTTAATTGGTAGTAACCAGACCTTAGATCAATCTTTGAGAATACGCAAGCTCTTCTAAGCTGGTCAAAGAGATCATCTCGGATAACGGTTTTTAATCGTCACCCGATTCAACTGTCTGTAATCGATGCACAATCTCATAGTTCCGTCTTTCTTCTTCACAAACAGAACTAGAGCTCCCAAAGGGGAAGTGCTTGGTTGAATGAAACCTTTATCAACAAGCTCTTGTAACTGAGTTTTAAGTTCCTTCAACTCTGCTGGAGCCATACGATAAGGTGTAAGAGAAATAGGATTAGTACCTGCAAGTAGATCAATGGTGAACTCTACTTCGCGATCTGAGGGTAAACCAGGTAAGTCTTCAGGGAAAACATCTGGAAAGTGTCTGACCACTTCGATGTCGTTCACCGACGCAGTAGTCTATTCAGATAGTACTACATGAGCTAAGTAGCCTTGACGGCCCTTGCTCAACATTCTTCTCGCCCTCACCGCGGTGATAACTCCGCGCCTTAGACCATTTCGTTCACCAACAAACGTGACACTAGGCACGTCTGGTCGATGAAAAGTAACTACCTTTCGATAGCAATCTAGATGGGCACAGTAGTAGTTCAACCAATCCATGCCTAAGATAACGTCAAAATCAACAATATCTAACGGAACAAGATTAGCCGACATTACTACATCTTCGATAAGGATGGGACATCCTTGATACTCCCAGTTAACATAATAGATTTCACCCCTAGGCATCGAGAATTCTAACTCGTAACCGAGTGAAGTGGGATGTGGTTGGGTTGTTTGAGCAAACTTATGAGAAATAACTGAATGTGTAGCACCAGAATCAATTAAAACTTTAGCAAGGTGGCCTAGAACATTCAACGTACCCATTATCAAGTTCGGGTTTGCCTGGGCCTCCTAGAAGGTGATGTTGTTGACTCTTCCTTGAACTTGTTGTTTGCCTCCACGACCTCTGTTTGCCTGAGTTTGGTTTCCTCGACCCTGGTTCCTTCGATCCTGAGAGGGTGGAAGTGCCTGTCTGCCTGCACCTCCACTGCTAGAAGCTACATCCAAATTCTGATATTGCCCTCCAGTATGCATCTGAGTTCCACCACCCTGATAAGGCACATAATCTCCCTGGTACTGCAGGTGGCCTCCCTGAATCTGCTGATTTCCCGTCTGATAATAGGGTGCCTCAATTGGATTCGGGTATGGTCTTCCCTGGTACGAGGCTATGTCTCCCTGATAATGGAAAGCTCCACCATAGCCTATCATTTGACGGTTTCCAGTGTAGGACGTTGTTGTATGGGTACTGCATGCGGCATATTAACAAGCTAATTTTTCTGACTTTGAGGACAATTATAGGCTCTATGCCCTGGCTTTCCGCAGGTGAAACATCCTCATGTTCCTCTCCTACACTCACCATAATGACGAGTGTTACACCTGTGACAAAATTGAGCCTCTATGCTGTTGGAGTTTCCCTGAGTCTAGGAACGAGAATTTCCGGTGAATCTATTTCCTCTATTTTGGGTACCATAGTTAGAACCTCCGTTGTTTCCGTTCCTCTTGAAGTTCTGTGTTCTCCGTGGATGAAACGGAGACTGTCCATGGTTGTTGTTCCTCTGGATATTCTTGCCCTTATCCTCATCATTATCATCAGGAGCGTTCTTTAACTCTTCCACTCGAAGAAAAACCTCAAAGAACTCCTGATAAGTATTACAATGAATAGCGGTCGCTAAGCTGCGTAGTTTCTTTTGAGTTCTCTTCTTAAATAGACGAAGCATCTCCTGAGGATTACCAGCTGTCTCGGGGTGATAGCGGGATAAATCCGTATAAATCCGTGAACTTCCGATGGTACTCAGTGGCTGACATCCTACCCTGCTCCAGTTCCGTGAACTCATTCTTTTTCTTGTCCAAATAAGTTGGGGGAATGAAACTGGTCTGGAAGATGTGTTTGAAAGTATCCCAATCTGTAATCTCCTCAGCGGACAAAGAGCGTTTCTCCTGTATCCACTAGGATTCTGCTCCCTTACGTAAAAACCAAGTCGCTGTATCGACCCATATCTCTTTAGGAAGATTCCCCTGTCGATGCATGACCTCAAAAGTCTTCTCAACATGTTCGAGCCAAGTCTCTGACTTCTCTGGCCCTTCAGTACCGAAGAATTCATCTATCTTCAGGCGTGCCACAGAGTCTAGAGTGTTCCTCTGGGGAGGACGAAGTGCCGACTGGATAGCATTAGCGATAGCCTCGCCAAATTGCTTAAAACCCGGAAAGTTGTTTTCGACGGGAGCACGGGGCTCTTTTCGAGGTGGCATGTTTCTGACATAAGAAGACAAAAGTTTAAACATACTAGGAATAATAGGATTATCTAAACCTAGTGCTCTGATACCAAGCTGACACGCCCCGACCTGGAAAGGTCGACGCATGCTGGCTATCACTGTGAAGTGACGTAACCATAGGGGTAAGTGATGTAAAAGTGCATAAATTTAAATCGAACTTAGAATCAATTCAAATAAGATAGTGACAGAGTGCACAAACGTGGGCGTGGCCCACTATAGTTATTCAGAGCTTTAAGATAGAACGACTACTGAAGAGTAGTCAAGCAACTAAAGTACGCTTATTACACACGGTGATAAGTTCATACATCAGAAGCTGATGCCAAATGTCAGAAACTTTCAAGATTCCTTGAAACGCCACGAAGAACAGCTATCTAGGTCCTGGAGGGGCGAAAAACAAAGTTGAGTGGGTCAGCAAAACAAAATTATGTGAAAACTTTTGGTTTTGAATATACTAACCCCTCGCCGTAAAACAATTATAGTTTCCTTTAATAAGAAGTACATTATGAGTAAGTACGTATATATATATCCACAATACTGTAGCCAAGTATTAATGACAATATGCGAGTTGAATCATGATAAAGTCAATGTTGCAGAAGTATAATCATGTGGCAATAATATAATGCAAATCTCATCTATCT
The DNA here is from genome assembly GCA_963580275.1 of Crataegus laevigata. Classification (NCBI taxonomy): domain Eukaryota; kingdom Viridiplantae; phylum Streptophyta; class Magnoliopsida; order Rosales; family Rosaceae; genus Crataegus; species Crataegus laevigata. The sequence continues at coordinate 7,633,064 of OY756951.1, forward strand.
AATGCTTGCACACAAGTTCGAACATACGGAATCTGACACGAACAAGACTGGGTGTAATCAATGCGCTCAAGTACTACGATCACGTGAAGACTGGTGCAGAAGCACATCACATACAAGTCAGATTACCTAATGCAATCTACCCAACAGGACTGGCACCTAACCTGGATCCAGACGAGCGAACGGTGCGATGTGAACATACACGTGAAGGACTGGCCCTGACCCTAAGGTGAGTACTAACACCAGTGCAGCAAGATGAGTATGTATACAAACATGTATGAATATCATGACAACTATATCTCAACCATATAGCAGCATTTATCACAATTATATCGTACTTAACATTTATTTGGCAATATGTACGTAAAGTGAATCATTCATGCATTTTGGAAACTATAAATACGTATAAGTACAAAAACAAATTGCCCACTCACTAGTACGTTGCTGGGTCGTAGCCCTCGGGCCTAGCTTGGCCTTGAATTTCCTCCGGATATGTTTCCCCTATTTATAAATAATTTATAACGAATTAATTAAAGCTTATATACGGAAACTTAAATAAAACTCCCATAGATTGCTCAAACCTAAGGTTTAAATATACCAAATTGATCTACTCGACGCCACGAACACACCCAAAATTTTTAAATAATTTTTGAACTTGTCACGCGCCCCCACGCGCCAAAAATGGCACGGACCTACGCGCCCCCACGTGAGGCCACGTGACATGCATATTGACGGTTTCTGTCAACGCCGTCAGGAATATTCTTCAGAATATTCCGTTAAGTCTTAACTGGGACCGTTATCTTTGACTGACGGCGTCAGAATATTCCGTCGTCTTCTCCGGCGAGTCGCCGGTGACTTCGCCGATTTCTGGGTAAATTTTTAAAATGCTATAACTTTGTCATTTTTCATCCATTTTTCACGTTCTTTATACCAAAATGAAGCCCTTAACATGTAGAATAGGTTTATACATCTTTGGAGCTTCAAATCATTCGAAATCTTGTCGGAATAAAATCACGAAACTCGGCCAACTTTGAAACTCACGATCCCGACGTCTAAATTCCTTCAAACGAACTACTCTGAGGTTCCTGGGAGAGTTCTAAAACTCATGGTGAACTTGGTTTCCTTTAAAACACAACCATTTAAAAGTTGATGAATAGTATCATAATCAGATGTTGACATTTCGACGTGAAAATGGTCGAGTTCTTACCTGAAATTGATGTAGATGGACTCGTGAGGTTCCAAGCAATCCAAAGGTAACCTTGGATCCTCAAATCTTCAAGGTTGGAGTTGTTTTCCAATTTGCTCTGTAAGGAATGTAGAGAGAGAGAGTGAGTTTGAAGGTAGGAGAGAGAGTGTCTGAGAGCTTGAGAGAAACGGGAGTGAGAGAATGAGTTGTATTATTTGGTTTTCGCAGTATGAGTTGTATTATTTGGTTTTCGGAGTGTTATGATGGAATGACAGCAATTTGATGGAATGGTGAGTTGTAATGGATGGAGGATGGGGTTTCAGATAATAGAAGGCTGAGTTGAGTGAGCTGGTGTGAGGGGCTACGCGTCTCTTTTCTTTAATAAAAGAGAATATTTTCTGACAATATACACTTTCGGTGTATACATTAAATCCCAATACAGTGTTTCAAGCACTGTTAAATCTGTACGTGTTGGTGAAATTGGAATACTAAAATGCGAACGAAATAAAATTAATAAAATGCGTCCACGTCACTCAACGATAAGTGTCACATCCCGGCCCGAGCGCAACCACCTCCCGGGCCCGCTCCACCACCGTAGCATGATATTTTCCGCTTTGGGCCCCGACCACGCCCTCACGGTTTTGTTTCTGGAAACTCACGAGCAACTTCCCAGTGGGTCACCCATCATGGGAGTGCTTTAGCCCCATTCTCGCTTAACTTCGAAGTTCCTACGGAACCCGAAGCCAGTGAGCTCCCAAAAGGCCTCGTGCTAGGTATGGATGAGAATATACATTTAAGGATCACTCCCCTAGGTGGTGTGGGATGTCACAATCCACCCCCCTTAGGGGCCCGACGTCTTCGTCGGCACACTTCCGACCAGGGATGGGCTCTGATACCAATTGTCATATCCCGGCCCGGGCGGGACCACTTCCCGGGCCCGCTCTACTACCGTAGCACGATATTGTTCGCTTTGGGCCCCAACCACGCCTTCACGGTTTTGTTTCTGGGAACTCACGAGCAACTTCCCAGTGGGTCACCCATCATGGGAGTGCTCTAGCCCCTTCTTGCTTAACTTCGGAGTTCCTACGGAACCCGAAGCCAGTGAGCTCCCAAAAGGCCTCGTGCTAGGTAGGGATGGGAATATACATTTAAGGATCACTCCCCTAGGTGATGTGGGATGTCACAGTCCACCCTCCTTAAGGGCTCGACATCCTCGTCGGCACACTTCCGGCCAGGGATGGGCTCTGATACCAAATGTCACATCCCGGCCCGGGCACAACCACCTCTCGGGCCCGCTCCACCACCGTAGCACGATATTGTCCGCTTTGGGCCCCGACCACGCCCTCGCGGTTTTGTTTCTGGGAACTCAGAAGCAACTTCCTAGTGGGTTCATGGGAGTGCTCTAACCCCCTTCTCGCTTAACTTCGAAGTTCCTACGGAACCCGAAGCCAGTGAGCTCCCAAAAGGCCTCTTACTAGGTAGGGATGGGAATATAAATTTAAGGATCACTCCCCTAGGTGATGTGGGATGTCACAATAAGGGCATAATTGCCAATACACACATGCAGGGAGAATTTATATAGGAAAATTAGGGTCGGGTCGCCACATTTTCTACACTCACAAAGTTTGCCAGCTCGCTATATAATCAACTTAAATCAGTTAAATCCATCATGCAATGCATTTTCTTTCAATTTTTTGTGATAAACTAATAGACAATTGACTAAATAAACATCCTGCAAAGTTTCAATAAAAATTTATAAGTTTCTTACAATTTCCGTGGTTTTTATTTAATTTTTATCGATATCGATAATATCTCGATATTTCTATCAAAATTTCTGTGTTTTTGGACTACCGATATTTCTGATATTATCGATATTTAATACCTTGAGTAGACCTAATTGATGTCGGCAGGGCCTCTCTCACTATAATAAATTACAATTTCATGTTAATCATGAAGTTTACACTACCTAAGAATCCTCTTTACCATCATTGTTGCGACTATATCTTTACAGTTTCATCTTTATCATGAATTTACATTACCCAATCAAGAATCCTCTTGTTATATGACTGTTTTCAAACTAATTTTAAAGTATGTGAGAGGTGACTTAGGGTTTGATGTCCCCAATTTGATGTTTCCATGTCTCTTGCTGATTTCTTACACGTAACCAACCAATTAATCTTAAATTTAACTATACTGATTTTTAATAAAAAGAAGTCAAAAACAAAATTAGAGAAATTAGTATCCAGCGAGTCTTCACCTACTCCGACACAATTCTTACTTGCCCCTTGTGTTGGAAGCAGATTGTCTGTCCTTCTTTTCTCATGCTCTTTCCATTTTTTTCTATTTTTGCGGTCACAGTTAAACCACGTCAACATTTTATATTAATTTTTTAATAAAAATAATTAGATAAAAAGCAATAAGAATATAAAATGTTGACGTAATTTAATCGTGACCGCACAAATAAGAGAAGATAGAAAGAGAATGATAAGAGGTGGTCATACAACCTGCCTCCCACTACGTTTCCTCACGCCAGCAACCTTGCATCGTTAGTAGTAACCCTCACTCCGACCTGATGTCGGCAGGACCTCCATCTCCTAAAAAATTAAAGCCTAAATTCTAACCGTATATTAGACCTAATTGATGTCGGCAGGGCCTCTCTCACTATAATAAATTACAATTTCATGTTAATCATGAAGTTTACGCTACCTAAGAATCCTCTTTACCATCATTGTTGCGACTAGATCTTTACAGTTTCATCTTTATCATGAATTTACATTACCCAATCAAGAATCCTCTTGTTATATGACTGTTTTCAAACTAATTTTAAAGTATGTGAGAGGTGACTTAGGGTTTGATGTCCCCAATTTGATGTTTTTATGTCTCTTGCTGATTTCTTACACGTATCCAACCAATTAATCTTAAATTTAACTATACTGATTTTTAATAAAAAGAAGTCAAAAACAAAATCAGAGAAACTAGTATCCAGCGAGTCTTCACCTACTCCGACACCGCTCTTACTTGCCCTCTGTGTTGGAAGCAAATTGTCTGTCCTTCTTTTCTCATGCTCTTTCCATCTCTTTTTATTTGTGCGGTCACAGTTAAACCGCATCAACATTTTATATTAATTTTTTAATAAAAATATAAAATATTAACGTAATTTAATCATGACCGCACAAATAAGAGAAGATGGAAAGAGAATGATAAGAGGAGGTCATACAACCTGCCTCCCCCTACGTTTCCTCACGCCAGCAACCTTGCATCGTTAGTAGTAACCCTCACTCCGACCTGATGTCGGCAGGACCTCCATCTCCTAAAAAATTAAAGCCTAAATTCTAACCGTATATTAGACCTAATTGAGGTCGGCAGGGCCTCTCTCACTATAATAAATTACAATTTCATGTTAATCATGAAGTTTACGCTACCTAAGAATCCTCTTTACCATCATTGTTGCGACTAGATCTTTACAGTTTCATCTTTATCATGAATTTACATTACCCAATCAAGAATCCTCTTGTTATATGACTGTTTTCAAACTAATTTTAAAGTATGTGAGAGGTGACTTAGGGTTTGATGTCCCCAATTTGATGTTTTTATGTCTCTTGCTGATTTCTTACACGTATCCAACCAATTAATCTTAAATTTAACTATACTGATTTTTAATAAAAAGAAGTCAAAAACAAAATCAGAGAAACTAGTATCCAGCGAGTCTTCACCTACTCCGACACCGCTCTTACTTGCCCCCTGTGTTGGAAGCAGATTGTCTGTCCTTTTTTTCTCATGCTCTTTCCATCTCTTTTTATTTGTGCGGTCACAGTTAAACCACGTCAATATTTTATATTAATTTTTTAATAGAAATATAAAATATTGACGTAATTTAATCATAATCGTACAAATAAGAGAAGATGGAAAGAGAATGATAAGAGGAGGTCATACAACCTGCCTCCCCCTACGTTTCCTCACGCCAGCAACCTTGCATCGTTAGTAGTAACCCTCACTCCGACCTGATGTCGGCAGGACCTCCATCTCCTAAAAAATTAAAGCCTAAATTCTAACCGTATATTAGACCTAATTGATGTCGGCAGGGCCTCTTCCACTATAATAAATTACAATTTCAATTTAATCATGAAGTTTACGCTACCTAAGAATCCTCTTTACCATCACTGGTTCAGACACACGACTAGATGTTTACAGTTTCATCTTTATCATGAATTTACATTACCCAATCAAGAATCCTCTTGTTATCAAGGACAATTGGAAAGCTCCACTTATTTGAAATCCAGAACAATAAAACTTCTTCTACAAGATTGTATTTTATTCAATGGATAATCAATTACACAGATGTGAATATATATAGCCTTTGACTTTTTACATTTGTATCCTTAACTGCCTTAAGTAAACCTTTAACCATTATAACTAATCACAGCTATTAACAAAACTAACCACATTTGGTTTTACCAAACTATTTTACATTAACAGAAATGGATGACTTTTCATCCTACCTAATACACCCCTTCAAGCGAGAAAAGGAATCAGATCTGATTCCAATTGGAAGCTTGGAACACAAGTATCTGAACCTGGTTTTAGACTCCAAATTGGTATTATAAAATTAGGTATCATGTTAATTAAGAAAAAAAAAACTAAATTAAGTTGTCAAACTAATTTTTAAACAATCGATATTATCTAGTGAAAGAAAGAGTGAATTAAGCCTCACAATTGGTTAGTAATAGTGTGATTCAAGTTCGTCTTTGTCAGAATCGAACCTAAAACCTCTTACTTAAAATTAAAGAGGATTATGACTTTTTTTCAAACTAATTTTAAAGTATGTGAGAGATGACTTAGGGTTTGATGTCCCCAATTTGATGTTTTTTATGTCTCTTGCTTATTTCTTACACGTATCCAACCACTTAATCTCAAATTTAACTATGTTGATTTTTAATAAAAAGAAGTTAAAAACAAAATCAGAGAAACTAATATCCAGCGAGTCTTCACCTATTCTGACACCACTCTTACCTGCCCCTTATGTTGGAAGCAGATTGTCTGTTCTTCTTTTCTCATGCTCTTTCCATCCATTTCTATTTGTGCAGTCACAGTTAAGCCATGTCAACATTTTATATTAATTTTTAATAGAGATAATAAGACAAAAAGTAATAGAAATATAAAATATTAACGTAATTTAATCGTGACCGCACAAATAAGAGAAGATGAAAAAAAAATGATAAGAAGAGGGCATACAATCTACCTCCCCCTACGTTTCCTCACGCCAGCAACCTTGCATCGTTAGTAGTAACCCTCACTCCGACCTGATGTCGGCAGGACCTCCATCTCCTAAAAAATTAAAGCCTAAATTCTAACCGTATATTAGACCTAATTGATGTCGGCAGGGCGTCTCTCACTATAATAAATTACAATTTCATGTTAATCATGAAGTTTACACTACCTAAGAATCCTCTTTACCATCATTGGTGCAGACACACGACTAGATGTTTACAGTTTCATCTTTATCATGAATTTACATTACCCAATAAGAATCCTCTTGTTATCAAGGAGCTCCACTTATTTGAAATCCTTAAAGAACAATAAAACTTCTTCTACAAGATTGTATTTCATTCAATGAATAATCAATTACATAGATGGGAATATATATAGCCTTTGGCTTTTTACATTTGTACCCTTAACTGCCTTAACTAAACTTTTAACCATTATAACTAATCACATCTATTAACAAAACTAACCACATCTGGTTTTACCAAACTATTTTGCATTAACAGAAATGGATGACTTGTCATCCTCCCTAATACACCCATCAAGCGAGAAGAGGAATCAGAGCTGATTCCAATTGGAAGCTTGGAACACAAGTATCTGAACCTGGTTTTAGACTCTAAATTGGTACTTATAAAAGACTCCAAATTGGTATTATAAAATTAGGTATCATGTTAATTAAGAAAAAAAAAAACTAAATTAAGCTATCAAACTAATTTTTAAACAATCGATATTATATAGTGAAAGAAAGAGTGAATTAAGCCTCACAATTGGTTAGCAATAGTGTGATTCAAGTTCATCTTTGGCAGAATCGAACCTCAAACTGTTAGCTTGAGTCATAAAAAGTATGTAAAGATTATGTAGATATTATATGAGGTCTCTTTTAGGAATGTTAGATATTGTGTCCTTTTATGTTTCCTTGTGTAATTAGGGTTGTAATATATATGTCTTTGTATGTGAGAAATAATACAAGAATTATTCCTGCCGTATATTTCTACTTGGTATTAGAGCCTAGTGCCATAACCCTAATTCTAAAACAAGTCCCATCGTGCTGCTGCTACTGCTGTGATTCTGCAAGGGCTCTATGTTGTCTGCTCTTGTTGTGCTGTTGCTGTTGTGCGTGAAGGAAGATGGTGAATGCTGAAGATGGAAGCTCGAGGCAGAAGCCTGGCGTTGGCGCTGGTGGTCTTGCCAACAATTCTGCTCTAAACTATGTGATAATCCAGAATGATGCCTCGACAGTGCCGAGTGCAGTGAAACTTAACGGGTCCAACTATCCGCTTTGGTCCAAAGTATTGGAGATGCATATTGCAGGACGTGGTAAGAAGGGTTTTGTGACAGGGAGCATCAAGGAACCCAGGGAAAATAGTACCGAGTTTAAGACATGGGAGACTGGGAACGCTATTGTGAAATGATGGTTGATTAATTCCATGGAGCCAGCCATCATGAGTTTTTTCATTCACCTTCGTACCACCAAAGAAGTGTGGGAGGAGGTTGCTCGAACTTACTATGATGGCTTTGATATCTCTCAAATTTATGAGTTGAAGGTTAAGTCGTTTCGACTCCGACAGGAAGGGCGTCCGCTTGGGGTGTACTATGCTGATCTCAGATCCGTGTGGCAGGAGTTGGATCAACGGATGCCAATTAAGATGGAGTGCGCTCAAGATTTGAAGACACTACGAGAGGAGGTCCAATTGGACCGAGTATATGCCTTCTTGGCAGGTTTGGATGATATTTTTGATAAGGTTCGTAGTGACATCTTACGAACCCAACCTCTTCCGTCTGTCGATGAGGTGTTCTCTATGGTCAGGCGTGAAGCACAACGTCACGCCACAATGATGGGTGGTAGTCAGATTGGCAGCCAAGGAGGATGACCTGCAGCGGCTATGGTGTCACGGTATCCTGCTAGTTTTCCTTCTGGTGGTTTGTTGAACTTGTCTTTGAATTCTCGTTCATTCACTCGGGAAAACAAAGATAATTTGAAGTGTACCTTCTGCGGTCAAACCCGTCATATCGAACATACATGTTTTGCAAAGCATGGAGTACTCGAGTGGTTTCTGGAGTTAAAGAAACGGTTGCGTGCCAAAGACCGTGGGAACAATAGTTCTAGTGGTGGACGGGCAGCCTTAGCTACTGCCAACAAAAAAGCTGAGGTGCAATCTGGTGAGCCGAGTCAATCTTTGTTGACTCGTACCAATCTTGGTGAACCATCTTCAAATACAGGTACTGTAGGCTGTGTTCTCTTAGCCTCAGACACTGCTCAGCATACAGGTTGGATTCTAGACTCTGGTGCAACAGATCATATGACCTATGATAAGAATTTGTTTCAGTATATGACCAAGCCCCGTAAAACATGTGTGGAGACTGCTAATGGTACTACTGCTTTGGTTAATGGAACAGGCACCATGTGTCTTACACCATCTCTCTCTTTACATCACTGCTTATTTGTTTCGTCTTTATCTCATCACCTACTATCTATACCGCAAGTTACGAAATAGTTATATTGTGTTGTATTAATATATCCCTTCTTTTGTTTGCTTCAGGATATTCAGACCACTGAGATAATTGGGTGTGGCTCTAAGAGAGAGGGGTTGTATTATATGGATGATGTCGTTCCGGGAAGAGCTGCTGCGGTTTGGACGTCCACTGTTTAAAGGATGTTTGGATGTTACATAGCCGTTTAGGCCATGCTTCTTTTGGTTATTTGAGGCGTTTGTTGCATAGTTTATTTCATGGAATAAATGAATCAAACTTACATTGTGAAGTATGTATTCTTGCTAAAAGCCATCGTGTTTCGTTTCCTCCAAGTATGAATAAAAGTTTGTTTCCGTTTGATCTTATGCATTCTGATGTTTGGGGTCCTTCCCCTGTAAGTGCGGCTTCTGGAGTTAAATGGTTTGTCACATTTGTTGATGATTGCACCCGTATGACCTGGTTATATGTGATTAAAAATAAGAGTGATGTTGCTATGGTGTTTCATTCTTTTTATCAGATGATCCAGACACAATATTCCTCTATTATTAAAGTTCTCCGCTCTGATAATGGAGGTGAATATATTAATTTTGAGTTGTCTCAGTACTCATGAGATTCTTCATGAAATGACGTGTCCTCACACTCCACAACAAAACGGGGTTGCCGAGAGGAAAAATCGTCATGTCTTGGAAACTGCTTGTGCATTGTGATAGGTGCCTCCGTGCCTCAACGTTTTTGGCCTGAAGCTGTCACTTATGCTATCTATCTCATCAACCATATGCCCTCCCGTGTTGTGGGATTTCAAACCCCACTTCAAGTGCTCAGTAAACATGCTACCGTGGTGTCCACAAATACTCTCACTCCTCGTGTTTTTGGTTGTGTGGTGTATGTTCATCTCCACAAAATACATCGTAGTAAGCTTGATCCTTGTGCCCTTCGGTGTGTCTTTGTGGGTTTTTCTACTCAACAAAAGGGATATAAATGTTATCACCTCGGAACCTGCCATATGTATATGACTATGGATGTTACATTTTCTGAATTCGAATATTTTTATGCTTCTCCCCGGTCCACTTCAGATCACCAGGGGGAGAGCGAGATTATAGGTGATCTTGGTTGGTTGGATTGTGATTTAGGGGGAGATGTTAGTGGTAAACCCGAGATTGATGTTGTAGAAGGAGGGACACGCATCATAACAGCACCGCAGTAGGCTGTTGTCGACTCCAGTGCTACTGCCGAGGAGAATAATCAGGTTCGGCCAGCTTCTGCCGAACCCAGTATTGAACAACTTGATGCTACCGATCCAAGTGCTAAGTTTAGTAGTATTTTATCCCCTCTCTCTAATTCCACAGTGCCGCCCAATGCATCTTCTCTGAATATACCTGAGGTAAGTACAATAGATGATTGTACAACTAATTCAAATGATATTGTAAGTACATATAAGTTGCCACCAAGACAAAATCAAGGTGTGCTACCTGACAGGTTTTCTCCGGAAGGGAAGGTGAGGTATCCAATCGCCAACTATGTATCCTGTAAGAACCTTGCACCTGAACGTAAGGCTCTGATAAATAACATAGAGTCCATTAAAGTTCCGACTCAAGTGGAGGAAGCTCTGAAAGATCCAAGGTGGGTGAAAGCAATGGATGAGGAAATGATGGCTCTACAGAAAAATAAAACCTGGGAAGTAGTGGAACTACCTAACGAGGAGAAGCTGGTTGGATGCCGCTGGGTGTTTACAATCAAATACAGGGCTGACGGATCCATAGACAGATACAAAGCAAGGTTGGTAGCGAAATGATATACTCAAACATATGGTGTAGACTATCAGGAGACTTTCTCTCCGGTAGCCAAGATGAATACAGTACGTGTTCTTATCTCTTTAGCTTTAAACATGGATTGGCCATTAAAACAGTTCGATGTGAAGAATGCTTTCCTTCATGGACGGTTTTTCCTCCTGGATATGATGCAGGAAGAAAGACGGGGGTTTGTCGATTGCGTAAGTCTCTTTATGGACTTAAGCAGTCACCTCATGCATGGTTTGACAGGTTCACACAAGCCATAAAGAAGAATGGATATTGTCAGTGTCATTCCAACCATACTTTGTTTGTGAAGCATAAATTGAATAAAGTAACGGCTTTGATTATCTATGTAGATGATATGATCATTACCGGAGATGACTCTGATGAAATATTAAGGTTGCAGATAAACCTTGCGGCAGAATTTGAAATGAAGAACTTGGGAGATTTAAAATATTTTCTGGGAGTTGAAGTTGCCCATTCATCCAGAGGTATTTTCTTGTCTCAGCGTAAATATGTGTTGGATTTGTTGAAGGAAACTGGTATGCTAGGGTGTAAACCAATGGGCAGTCTTATTGTTGAGAAGCATCATCTTGGCATATATCCAAATCAGGTATCGGTTGATAAAGGCAGATATCAAAGACTTGTAGGAAGACTGATTTATTTGGCTCATACTCGTCCTGACATTGCTTATGCTGTAAGTGTTGTGAGTCAGTTTATCCACTCACCAAGTGCAGACCATATGGCCGCAGTCATGCATATTTTAGCATATTTAAAGTCCGCACCGGGAAAAGAAATATTATATGGGAGACATGGACATCTGAGAATTGAAGGTTTTACTGATGCAGATTGGGCTGGTGATGTAATTGATAGGCGATCGACATCTGGATACTTTACGTTTGTTGGAGGTAATTTAGTTACGTGGCGTAGTAAGAAACAGAAAGTGGTCTCACGATCATCAGCTGAAGCTGAGTACAAGGGCATGGCACAAGGAATTTGTGAGATTCTTTAGTTGCGGAAACTTCTTTGGGAGCTTAGGTTCAAACCCAAGGATACCATGAAATTATATTGTGATAACAAATTTGCAAGAGATATAGCAGACAATCCAATACAACATGATAGGACTAAGCATATAGAGGTCGACAGACGTTTTATCAAGGAAAAACTCGAAAGGAAAATTGTATCTCTTCCGTTTGTGACTTCCAAGGAGCAACTTGCAGATGTCCTCACTCATGCAGTATGTAGTAGAACGTTTAATGACTCACTCATCAAGTTGGGCATGTGTGATATCTATGCACCAATTTGAGGGGGAGTGTTAGCGTGAGTCATAAAAAGTATGTAAAGATTATGTAGATATTATAGGAGGTCTCTTTTACGAATGTTAGATATTGTGTCCTTTTATGTTTCCTTGTGTAATTCAGGTGAGGCGGTTCTAAATTCAATTCATTCTAACCCCATTCCACCAAATGTCCCTTTTCCGCACAGGTTTTTGATTCCAAATAATGAAGAGAGTGAAAAAGACATTGTGGAAGCTCTTCCAAAGGTGCAAAGTGAGATCCCAATTCTTGGTGTACCAAATCAAGTTCCAGATTATGTTGAATTGTTTGAAGATAGTTGTACACCAAGAAGATGGATTCAAGATAATGAAGTGGCTGGAGAATATGTAGAATGCATCAAAGAAGATGTATTTGAGGAAACAAAGGCCCAAGAAGTTGAGTTTGATGACACGGGACAAACCACAACCATCATAGTAAATCTGGCCAAGTTCAAAGTCCCTGAAACGTTCAAGGACGTAGTGTTTGTTATTGAGTTTCTGTCGGAGAAAGAAAGTAAGCCATCTTCTCCAATTTTAATTTTGTTTTATACTAACATGCTGATTTTGATGATTCAGGCACCCACTCTTGAATTTAAACCATTGCCGGATCATTTCAAGTATCACCTCCCATTCGAAGATAAATTCCATCCTGTGGAATCTAGGGGAGTTTAATGGAAAGTCTCGTCCGGCTGCAAGACGTTAAAACAAGCGCTTCTTGGGAGGCAACCTATGCATTCAACGAAGGGAGACTTTGGAATTGCAAACCAAATCAGATTTGCATTATTACACCCTTATCATTACTGCTTTCATTTTGTTTTGTTTAGTTAGTTGTGTTATTTGGTTGATTTATGTGAGTTTGTTGTGTTATTTGGTTGATTTCTGTGAGTTTGTTGTGTTATTTGGTTGATTTCTGTGAGTTTGTGTTTAAAACATTGAGGGCAATATTTAGTTTGAGTGTAGGGGAAGGTTAAACAAAGTTTTTTACATTGATTTACATATTTTACATTGATTTAAAAAATAAAAATAAAAAACAAAATCAAATCAAATCAAATAACAATAAAAGCAAAAATATTTTACAATAATGTGTAAACTAATAGCCTTCATTGGTTAGGTGGTGCCTCAACAGTCGACGGAGCTCCAGAAAGACGAAGCGCCAGAGTTTGATCTTCTGGAGCCTCAACACTTGGTGCAACTCCAGACGACGAAGGCAGAAGATGCCTCTGCAGTAACGCCACAAACCTTTGATGATCACTCTGAATTCGCATTTCGGACTCCTGCAGCTGGTCAAGTTTTCTCTTCATACTTGTTGAGTAACTAGTTGCGAGCATGTGCAACTCCTTATTCTCGTGCCTGAGTCATCTGATTTTTTATCGAAGACTAGCCACCTCAGCCATCAAATACTCAACCTGACGAGATCGTGCAAGAAGACGTTGGCCCATGTTTGAAACTGAGCCTGCATACTGGACGCCGAGCGCCAGAGAGTCCTGAACAGCGAGCTCGTCAGATCGCTTGGAAAGCAACCTATTGTCTCTTGGAGTGAGAAGGTTTCTAGCAACCACCGTAGCGGTTGTATCGTTTCTCATCATAGAGTCCCCAACTGTAAGAGGACCACTGGGGGATATGAAGGACGGATGCCAAATGTTGTTTGGAGAAGACAAGTCATTATCTTCACCGACATTCAAGTTAAGGCGACGGTCAGAGGGGCAAGACATTTTCCGAAGGTGTTGAAAAAGAAGAGATCAGACAGATTAAGATTTCAGAGGTGCAAGAAGGGAGTTTTTACAGGAGGCAATTCAAGTGTGATATGGAACAAAATTCGTGCCTCTATAAAAAGAAGAAATCGAAGAGGCACTACTCAGAAATCAAAGAGGCGCCTGCTCACAAATCGAAGAGGCGTCTGCTCGCAAATCGAAGAGTCACTCCTCTCTCAAAAGCTAGGTCTGCTCAGAAACCACGAGTCGACCCCCAGATTTCAAAAGATCAACTTTTCCAGACTTGTCGTCAACTGTCACATGCACCCTTAGCTTTTCGGGAATTACGGGTAACTTTGTCAGAAAGCGCGTAACCCTTACTGTTCAATCATCCACCGGTTGCCGACAAGAGTAAGAGAACAATACCGGTTGTGAAGAAATTCCTATAAGTGTCTACCTTCGCCCTCCATAGCAAAGGCAGACTTACTCAACACTTATTCATCTCCGAGAATGTATTCCCAAAGAAACCTCTCGAGTTACTCAGTGTTCCTCATCCCCTGGAGTACCTCTGCAAACAAGTCATCAAGAGCAAAAGTATTTCATATCATGAAGGTTAAAAGCAATAGTATCTTATATCATGCTTTCTCCTCACCTTCATCTGAAGAACAAGGAGAAAGAGAGATCCTGATTGCTTACCTAGTCTTGCTCTCGAGTACTCATCTTCGAGCTTCTCCAGCCTAGTTCAAAAATAAACCTGTGGAGAGATACTTCTTCAAAAGAAAAAGTATCTCATAGAAGATGCAAGAGAAGTTTGAGTCGCATCTAAGAGCAAGATAAGTCTGAGATGATCCAAGAACTCGAGAAGATGCCACACCTGCATGGAGACCTGATTATTTGAAGCATGTGGAGACAACGTGCTGATTCATCCTCAACTAAGCAGAGGATTTCTTGCAAGTAAAAAGCTCCCCAACCCAGTTCAAGAATCAACCTGTGGAAAGATACTTCTTCAAAAGCAAAAGTACCTCATATCATCAGAATTGAAGGCAAAGGTATCTTATGGCATGCTTTTCCTTTACCCTTGCTTTTGCCTACAGAATAAAGGAGAAAGAAAGCAATCGGTCGGCATTTGGAAAGATTGAACAAAGAGACAGACCATCACCACCAAGGAATTCTCTTTTTCCTTTCTCGGAACTGCCATCCAGTTCAAGATCAAAGCTGTGGAAAGCCAACAGGCACGAGAAAATTCACTACCGAGACCAATGATCATCTACCTCAGGAAGCTAAGTAGTTACTAACTATTTCTAAATGTTTTTAAGTTGTTTTGGAGTGTTTTAGTATGTTTTGATGAAATCATACGAAAATGACATAAAAATTTGAAAAATGTTTTGAAAAACCCAAAAAGAATTGTTTTAGAGTTGTTTTTGTGTGTTTGTGTCTTAGGTACCTTCCAACACAATGATGAGGATTTGGTTTTTAATTGCATGACTGTTAAAGAAATTTATAAACATGGATGGAAGTTTGATATGCTCTTGGTTTATGCTTAGTTGTAGTTGTTGTTTATGAATTTAAATTTGATCACAAAAGGATAAAATTAGTTTTTGTAACATGCTTGAAGGAAGGAACTCAAACTAATGCTACATCCCTGTGAGACTTGAGCTTATACCTTCTTTGGAGAGTTATTAATCTTGATGTTTTTGTTTTCTAAAGTCGTTACATGATCTCATTATTCTTTTCTTGGTTGATACTTAGAAGGCGTTTTATCATCTTAGTTTCAAATACTAGAACTCATATCTGTTTCATTCAAAGCATGACATTGAATTGCATAACCATATCAAGATGAAGTTGTTTAGTGAACCACCACATCCAAAAAGCCTTACCTTCCATGTTTCTTATGTTTTGTAGGTTTACCCCTTTTGAGCCTTGTTTAGCCTATGTTCTTTGTTAACCACATTAACCTTACCTAGCCTAGTGTAGGACTGTTCATACCCTTGTTCTTAAAGGATAGTGAAGCATGACTTAAAATGAATTCCTTTTGATCTACACTATGCAGAAAAACAAGTGTGGGGGAGGGATTGGTGATTTTGAGCTCAATTGTACGTTTTGTGTTTCAAAAAAAAAAGAAGAAGAAGAGAAAAACGTGTGAAAAGAAAGAAAGAAAGAAAAAGAGTTTGAAAAGAAGTGAAAATGAGTTCAAAAATGTTGATTGTTGAAGAAAAGGGTCCAAAAGTTTGAATTTGACCCTAAGTGTTGCATGAATCTCCCCTTGTGTTCAAAGTTGAGTTTGCATTCGAAAGTGAATTCTAAGTGTCAATCTCATTACTTTGCTTATTATTGCTTTAACATATGTGAGTACTAGTTTTCATGATTACATCAATCTTCTCACATATACCTAGTGTAGGGAGTGTAGTCATAAAATCTAAGTGAAAATTGAGTTCATATCTAGTAAGGAATTGAGTTAATTCTCTAAGGCATGTTACTACATTCAAAATATTGTTTTAATTGATTAAATGCGAACTAATAAGTGGTGACTGTGATTAAGTATGTGCTTAAGGGTATGGATGGCCAAAATCTGTGTAATTGATGATTTTTAATATGTCATGTTCATTGGAAATCCTTGAGACAAATGTTGGAAGGTTTAGATTGAGTTTTGTTTTGTTTGTTTTATTTTGTTTTGCTCGAGGACTAACAAAAGCTAAGTGTGGGGGTATTTGATAGGAGCATATTTATGCAACTTAGTTAGCTTGTTTTCTTGCATTTGGATTGTTAGTTCTTAGTTATTTTAGTATTTTAAGCTATTTTGGTGTGTTTGTAGGTCCTAATAACAAAGTTGGCAAAGAAGTGCATTTTTGTGCAAATTGGAGCAGTTTTGGGTTGGAATGGATTGCATGCATGTGAAGCATAAAGGATGGACGTTTTGGTGCTTGAAAGGGCTTCAAACATATGCTAAAATCTGGACACAGTGAAGAAGATACCTTGCAAAGACCAAGCATGTGTGTTGCTAGCTGTTTTAATCATGAAAACACAAGTGCTAGCTAATTCATCACTAGGGGGCCCACGGCATGGACCAAAGAATGCATGTTGCAAGCTATTTCATCATGATTTCTGCAAAGTAACAAGTGTGCTAGCTATTTCATCATGAAGATGAGCCTATTTTTGAAAATGAGCATGTGTGCTAGTTGTTTCATCATGAAGAAGAGCCTATTTATGAAAAGGAGCATGTGTGCTAGCTGTTTTGAATGATTTAATCTTTGTTTGTGTTGTTTATTAAAACCACTTGTGTGGTTCTTTACTTTCAGCACCTATAAATAAGCCTTCTTGTAAGGCTTAGAAGGAGACCATTTTTCCATACAACACACTTAGAAGGAGAAGAGAGTGCTTGGACGTGCTTGCTGTTCAACTTGGATCGTTTGAGCGTTTAGGTGTTTTCTTTCTTTTGTTTTCAATATATAAATCTATTTACCTTTGTTTTACGTTTATGAGGAACTAAACCCCCCTTTTGCTAGGGGGATTCAAAGCCATGATTACACTTTCATTATCAATTAATTACTTTTGGTTGTGATTTCATAATTTGTGATTTCAATTCGCTTAACTGTTTGATTGATAACTTATTTATGTATGTTGATTAAGAGTGCACGCTTAGTTTTCATGCATAAGTTTGATGCTAGAATATAAGTGAATTTCACCTAATCGTTATGAACTTATATTCATGAGTAGTGAAGGTTGCTATCCACAATTGTGTTAAGTAAATTCTTGGCAAGAGTATCATGCTTTTCATAGTTACGAATGCCTTGTCAATACTTATAGTTCTCATGAATCTTAATGATCTTTGATTGTATCTCTGTTGTGCTTTTCACGTAGGGAACTTTTGAAGAATGTTTTGAATTGTTATATGCGCTTTCCCATTCAATTCATTAACTTAAGGAGA
Organism: Crataegus laevigata; assembly: GCA_963580275.1. Classification (NCBI taxonomy): domain Eukaryota; kingdom Viridiplantae; phylum Streptophyta; class Magnoliopsida; order Rosales; family Rosaceae; genus Crataegus; species Crataegus laevigata. The sequence continues at coordinate 7,650,702 of OY756951.1, forward strand.
ACTTGAAGGTTAAAAAAGTGCTATCACGGTTAACCCGGGGTATTGAGTTTCACAATTTATTGAAAGAACAACCGAAAATTGGTTTATGTGCAAATGTGTCATGTGTGGAGAAGAACCCTCTAGCTAATCCATCAACCATCAATTCACCTTAATTTTATGTTTTTGTTTACTTTCTGCAAGTTCTTACTTTTAAGTTTTTAAATTCGTCCAAAACCAATCCCCCCCCTTTACATTGAGTGTCTTTTAGTGTCAATATGTCCATTTTGGTGTCTTTTCATTGTTTTGAGTCTTTGTAATCCTAAATTCGTCCAAATCAGTCCCTATTGTCTAGTTTGAGTCAATTTGGTTGTTTTGAGTCATTCTAGTGTGTTTTGAGTTATTAGAGTTTAGTTAAGTGTCTTTTGCCTAGTTTTGTGTTTTTGAGTCTTATTTAGTGTTTTTAAGTCAGTTTTGAGTAGATTAGCAATCCCTCCTAATCCCCGGCCTAGAACGATCCCTACTTACATCTTTACTACAATTGTCAACAAGAGGGTTTAATTTGTGTGTTGTTTACAATGCATCACTCCATCTCCTAAAAAATTAAAGCCTAAATTCTAACCGTACTTTAGACCTAATTGATGTCGGCAGGGCGTCTCTCACTATAATAAATTACAATTTCATGTTAATCATGAAGTTTACACTACCTAAGAATCCTCTTTACCATCATAGTTGCAGACACACGACTAGATGTTTACAGTTTCATCTTTATCATGAATTTACATTACCCAATCAAGAATCCTCTTGTTATCAAGGACAATTGGAAAGCTCCACTTATTTGAAATCCTTAAAGAACAATTGTATTTCATTCAATGAATAATCAATTACACAGATGTGAATATATATAGCCTTTGGCTTTTTACATTTGTACCCTTAACTGCCTTAACTAAACCTTTAACCATTATAACTAATCACATATATTAACAAACCTAACCACATTTGGTTTTACCAAACTATTTTACATTAACAGAAATGGATGACTTGTTATCCTCCCTAATACACCCCCTCAAGCGAGAAGAGGAATCAGAGCTGATTCCAATTGGAAGCTTGGAACACAAGTATTTGAACCTGGTTTTAGACTCCAAATTGGTACTTATAAAAAGACTCCAAATTGGTATTATAAAATTAGGTATCATGTTAATTAAGAAACAAAAAACTAAATTAAGCTGTCAAACTAATTTTTAAACAATCGATAGTATCTAGTGAAATAGTGGGTTAAGCCTCACAATTGGTTAGCAATAGTGTGATTCAAGTTCATCTTTGGCAGAATCGAACCTAAAACCTCTCACTTACAAGTAAAGAGGAATATGAATTGTGGAGCAAAAAATAATCACAAGGCAACCCGTGGTTTTTTTGGACAAAATAGGACAAAAATACCCTTGAGGCATAACTGGGTTCCTACGCGCAAGCAGCGGACAATCATCCTCAACCAAGTCAAAAATGTCCAAAATAGGTAACAAATTCAAAACCTATTTCATTCCATATATATTTTTACCTCACGTTCCCTCTTTTAACTAATCAAATTAGCTATCATTCTATAACCTACAAAATATTTCACACAAATTGAGTTAATTGGCTAATTAATGAGATTATTACTTAATTAATCCATTAATTGTCAATTGAACTATCCATTATGCCCAAAAAATACACTAAAAGCCGGTTACCCTCCTTCCCAAAGGAACTGGCCATTTCCTTCATACATCCACTTCCTTTTTTGGAGACATTGATTTGTTAATCAATCAAGCAATTATTTTAAAATTATACCAAACGTATTCCTTTTATTTATGTTAATTACCCAATTAATATATTTGTCACATCCCGCCCCGGGGTGGATCACTTCCCGGACCCGCTCCACCACCGTAGCACGATATTGTCCGCTTTGGGCCCCGACCACGCCCCCACGGTTTTGTTTATGGGAACTCACGAGCAACTTCCCAGTGGGTCACCCATCATGGGAGTGCTCTAGCCCCTTTCTCACTTAACTTCGGAGTTCTTACGGAACCAGAAGCCAATGAGCTCCCAAAAAAAGGCCTCGTGCTAGGTAGGGATGAGAATACACATTTAAAGATCACTCATATGGGCGATATGGGATGTCACAATCCACCCCTCTTAGGGGCCCGATGTCCTCATCAGCACACCACAGCCAGGGTTAGGCTCTGATACCAATTTTCACATCCCGACCCGGGGCGGATCACTTTCCGAGCCCACTCCACCATCATAGCACGATATTGTCCTCTTTGGGCCCCGACCACGCCCTCACCATTTTGTTTTTGGGAACTCACGAGCAACTTCCCAGTGGGTCACCCATCATGGGAGTGCTCTAGCCCCCTTCTCACTTAACTTCGGAGTTTCTACGGAACCCGAAGCCAGTGAGCTCCCAAAAGGCCTCGTGCTAGGTAGGGATGAGAATATACATTTAAGGATCACTCCCTTGGGCGATGTGGGATGTCACAATCCACCCCCCTTAGGGCCTCGACATCCTTGTCGGCACACCACGGCTAGGGTTTGGCTTTGATACCAAACAATGCTAAGAAAGTAGCGACTCCCAAGAGGAAAATAATAGTAGCAAGGCAAAACAATGCTGAGAAAGTAGTAAAAGAAGAGAATCATTAAATTAGTTAAATGGAAGTGTTTAGCTTTGAGAAAATGATTAAGAATTATAGCAGCTATCAGAATATATGATTAGTGGAATAGTGAGGCTTCTATTTTGCCATTTGCTTAGCCAGAGCTTTTGGCTTCGCTGTCAACATAGTAGACACTTCTCTTGAATCCCAAGTTACTGTTTTCAAAAGGGTTCTTTGTTGGCAAAACACTGGAGTAGTTGGCCGCATTTGGAAGAACAGAGGAGGATAGAGTGCTTGGTTCTGGATAGAGTTTGTACGATGACAGTTTTTGGTTTTGTTTGATTTGGGTATGGCACTTTTTACGACATGGTACGAGGGTTTGCTACAGGTAACTTTGGTTAGCAGATGAGTATTGCAAACAAGTTTTTGGATGATCGAACTTGTGTGTGAAATTGTGCACCCTCAGGAAATTACTACTTGTTTATCGAGACAACGATGTGTTGTCGATATTGCGGGTTGCAGACTGTGATATCGATAGCTTAATTGTTTGGTTCGTTAAGCAAGTGGGCAAGAAAACTTTTCTTCAGCCGTCGTTGCAATTTTCGCTATTGTTAGGACTTAACCCAAAGACATCCGTTCTCGAAGTACGTGACGTTACTTATGCTTGGGCAAGACCCACTCTCATTTTCAGTTTTAGATTTTTAGCACAAGTATTTTAACTCCCTTTACTTTAGTTATTTGTTTTGGCGTTACAAATGTTTTGGGAAAAGTATTTCTGTTTTTAGTTTTAAGTTCGCTCGAGTTTTGGACCTATATGTTAGTACATATCTATTTTGACTCTATAATATTTTGCGTACTTATTTTTGACCTTATGTTAATATATATGTTTTCAACTTTATATCTTTGTGAAGTATGTTTCTACTTTTCACTGACGGGGAAAGAAAGTATAGGCATGGAGGCACGAAAGATGAAATTATTACAACCGATCGCGACGGTGTGGCATTTTTCCTTTTTGTGCAACCGTTTTGACTTGATTACTTCGTCACATATACATATATTCTTCTTTATATTTTTGAGTATTTCAACTTACTAAGTGATTTTAAATATCAGGTTCGAATTTTTTTTATAAGGAGGGTAAATTGTTACACCCCCTCTTCTTTTTATTTAAAAATTGTTTTGGGTCTTAAATGGTCAGCCCAAGAGGGCCTACCCCATGATTTTGTCCCCCTTTCCCGTATCCCCTCTCCCTCTCATCTCTCTGCTCTCTCTGTGATCTCTCTTCCCCATTCTCATCATTTTCTTCTCTAACCGTGAACAACACACACACACACACACACACACACACACACACACACACACACACACATACACACACACACACACACTCACACCCATGCACTGTCACCACCACCCTCGTCTCTCTCTTTCTCTCCCTCTCTCACATCTCCTTGTCTCTACAAGCTTTGAGACACCCGGGACACCCAAAACCCAGGCTCCGGCGAGTCCGACGGCTTTCGAGCCAATTTTCGGCCAAACCACGACGAGTTGGCTGGTGTGCAAGGTATCAATCTCTTCGTCTCGTCGAGTACTACAACTTTCCTTTTTGTTTCACTCAATTTTGTTGAGTATTAATCTTACCCAGTTTCCAGCGAGTCCGGTGGCTTTCGAGGCAGTTTCCGGCCAAACCACGACGAGTTAGACGTCGTGTGAGGTATCATTCTCTTCGTCTCTTCGAGAACTACAACGTTCGTTTTTGTTTCACTTGATTTCGTCGAGTATTGACAAAGTTATGGATGTTCAAAGTGTGTGTAGTATTTCGGAAAACCCAGCATATTTTCCTTTTTTAATTTATTTTATTTTGTTTTGTTATTTTACTAGGCCTTTTGGCCATATCTTTTAGGGCTTCAAGCCCATTTCAAACCAACCCAAAATCCCAACCCATTTCTGATTTATTTATGTTTTTATTTAAGTGTTAAAAGGCCTTGGTCCAATTTAATTTGGGGCCTTTGGCCCGTTCCGTTTTGTGCAGCCCAAAAACCCAACTCGTAGCCTTTTTTAATTTTATTTAAATTGTTTTAAAAACCCAAAGGCCTACGGGCCATTTCATTAAAGGCCTATGGCCTATTGTCAAAGCCCAAAACCCCAAAAACCCATTAACCCATTTAAACCCAAACCCCCTTAGGGCCCAACCCAGTTGACCCTGATCCGTTGACCCGATCAACGGTCAATGTTGATTTTGACTTTGACTTTGACCAGTCAACGGTCAACGTTGACTTTTTGGTTGACTTTTTGGGTTCCGTTCAAGAGCCCTCCTAGTGCAGTACTTTTTGGGGTTGACTTTTTAGTGCAGTACTGTGAGTGGACCCCTTCTAAAATGCCTGTTTTATTAGTAGAATTGCACGCATGAAAAACATGAGTTTATAATAATGATGTATGACGTTACTTTTCAATAAATATATGTGCGATGATTTTGTATTACCTAATAGTCCTAATTTCCGCTACGAGATGAAGGGATAGATTCCGGTCCATCCCGGGCGACAGTGGAGTTGGCATAGGGCCTGGAGTGTGTTTCCTCTGGCTATTTAGCACAGGGACGGGGAGCTAGCATAGGGCTTGAAGCGATATTTTTCTCTGACTGTATGCTCAGGGACGGGGAGATGGCATAAGGTCTAGAGGGATATATGTGGACACTTGACACTAGTGATTATTATATGCGAGTTATGAATTGAAAATATTGCACGACATTCTAGGTTTCGAAAAACCTATGTTTATCATGATATATATATGTGTTTTCATAAAATTAGGGGGTTAGTATGTTGATAACTGTTTTATTATATGTATATCAAATTGGTCTACTCAGTGTAGGACCACTCTTTTTGTTTATTTAATTTTATATTCTTTCTTTGTAGTATTCTAATTAATTGTATGCTCTGAACACGTTCCTTAAATGCTTATTAATGTTCCATTAAATTCATAATTCTTATTTATTTCTCGTTCTCATGCATTCTAAATGGCTTTCGTCACCCCTAGGGTGTCGGCCATCACGTGACCATCCCGATGTCCCCAGGACATCGGGATCGGGGCATGTCAATAGTTATTCCTAATCAATATATTAATTGCTAATTACGTCACCAAATAACACCCAAAAAACCTCTAAAGGCCGGCCACCCTATCCCTATAAATAGGCTCCTATTTTCACCAAAAGATCATTCCAACACTCTTGCAAAAATCTCAAAAACTCTTCAAACACTTTTTCTCTCTAAATTCTAACTTTGGCATCGGAGGTTCTTTGGCCAAAGCCCCCCCCCCCCAATTCATCGTGGGCGCGTGAGGGTTTTGGCCTTGACCAAAGGTGTTAATTGTTTTGTAGGTGTAATTTTGTCCAAGAAGAAAGCGGCGGAAATTTGCATTACAAATTGGTGCTTTCATTAAGAGCGAAAATCCATACTCGTAGAAGACTCTCGCACAACAAGGTTTTTTTCTCTAATTTCTAGTCCATTTGAATATTTTTCATACGTTTTTATTGTTAGAATTTTTTATTCGCAAAGATTCTTTGATTAAGCGTGAAAGAAAAATATAATGGCTAGAAATATAGAAATTTCCCAAAGTGAAAATTCTAGTACTCAAGAAACGGGATCACGGCGATCCATGAGGTTAAACGTAATCATGGGTGGAGTGGCACCACTACGAAGCTCCACCGTGCCAATCACCCGTGGCGAGATCCGCACCACCACCATGGCCTAAGCCATGCCATCTCAACTTGCACGGGTCCAATCCTCGTGCTCGCATGCATCACGCACTGAGCAGCCTGCTCCTTTGATACAGACTGCTCCTGTGATCTGTGGTCCAGTTTGCTCCCTTGACCCAGCCTGCTCCAACGGTCCAGCCTGCCCCGCTAGTTTCCCAAGCAGTCCAAGTTGGCCCAAAAGTAGCACAACTGTCTCGACTTCAAGTCTCGGGACCCATGTTCGAATCAGGGGCATTTTCACCACATTTCTTCGCAGATTTGACATTTCCCAACTCAAATCTCACGCCCGGGGTCTACACACTTCCACTACTCAAGGAGATACATTCATTCTAAGCCATTCCAACCCAAATGGAGAACAACACTTGTCTCGACAAGTCATAGAGTTGACACGCACCCTCGCACAGCAAACGACCTTGGTGAACCAGCTCTTACAGCGCACCGAGATGCAACGTGCCATAGGTGTGGTGTCTTGAAGTAGGACAAGGGCAAACGATGAATCTCTCCAGCAGCATCCCAGAAAGCAGCTACTAGATCGGCCACAAACCAAGCATTCTGGCAGTGTACACTCCCGACTAGGCCCTCGAGATAGCGTATACTCCCGTCTTAGCGCGCGAAGAAGTGTGCACTCTCGACTAGGCCCACGGACGAACATACATTTACTGTTGGGGTCGCACTCCGTTAGTCAACATGAACAACCTTCCAGGCGAAGTGTTCATTCACGGCTAAGCCCGCAAGGAGCATCCTGCACCTCATATCGGAGTAGGCAGCATGATAGACGGAGAGAAGCAGTCACTCAATCCAGCTCAAGTTCAACCAACAGCCTGCGAAGAACTCGCTCGCTTGCTAGGAACGCATCACAGGAACCGCATCCGCGGCATAGAAGAGCCAAATACATGGAAGAGCAGCCTAGACCAACAAGTCATGATTGGGGGCAGCCGAGAGCTCTGCTACCCCAAAGGAAAATTCAGGAAGAAGTAGAAAGACTATTGACCAAACGATTGCGTAATTTTTAACGCAATGAGGTCACCGACGAGGCACTACGATGGAACATGACCAACATAAGCAAGTCACCCTTCACGGATGAGATCGAGCAGGCAGAGCCTTCACGCGAGTTCAGCATGCCACATTTCACATCTTTCAATGAGGAAGAAGACCTGGAGAAACACTTGAAGCATTACTGAAGCACAATGATCCTCTATCAAAACAACGATGATCTTATGTGCAAGATATTCGTCACCACTCTACAAGGCGAATCGCAAGATTGGTTCTACACCCTGCCGCCACAGTCCATTCGAAATTTTGATGAACTTTCTTTGGCTTTCATCAAAGAATATTCACCTTATCGCTCGATCAAGAAGAAATTTGACCATTCGTTCAACGTCAAGAAAAACCCAAATGAGTCACTTCGTGACTATGTGAAGAGGTTCAAAGCAGAGAAGGCAAGGATAGTCGGATGCAACGACTTGATAGCTAGAGCAGCCTTCCAAAAAAGACTTCCAGCAAACCACCCGTTGTTCAGAGAATTGATCATGAAAACAGATCTAACCCTAGCAGACTCCTTCGTTGATGCAATGATTATGCAAACACATAAATTAAACCCTCTTGTTGACAATTGTAGTATATATGCAAGTAGGGATTGTTCTAAACCGGGGATTAGGAGGGATTGCTAATCTATATAAAATAACTTAGAAACACTAAATAAAACTTTAAAAACACAAATCTAAAATCAAAACACTTAACTAGATTCAAATGATTCCAACTAAACTAGAATAACTCAAAATAAAACTAAAACAGATTATAGGGTTGTTTTAGGACGTGAATTGAATTTAAAAGATTCAAATTATGAAAATTAACCAACTCTAAACTAAATTAACTCAAAGAACTCAAAAGAAATCAAATAAAGTAGATTCAAATCAAAGGACATAAATTGTAAAAGGGGGATTGGGTTTTGATGAGAATAACTTGAAAATAAACAAATTATAAACTAGACAAATTTAGACACAAAATATGGTTGTTTGAATGGATGATGGATTAGCTAGAGGGCTCTCCTCCACACATGATACACTTGTACATAAACCAATTTTTAGTTGTTCTTTCGATAATTTATGAAACTCAATACTCCGGTTTAACCGTGATAGCACTTTTTTAATCTTCAAGTTCTCCTTAAGTTAATGAATTGAATGGGAAAGCGCATATAACAATTCAAAACATTCTTCAAAAGTTCCATACGTGAAAAGCACAATAGAGATACAATCAAAGATCATTAAGATTCATGAGAACTATAAGTATTGACAAGGCATTCGTAACTATGAAAAGCATGATACTCTTGCCAAGAATTCACTTAACACGATTGTGGATAGCAACCTTCACTACTCATGAATATAAGTTCATAACGATTAGGTGAAATTTCCTTATATTCTAGCATTAAACTTATGCATGAAAACTAAGCGTGCACTCTTAATTAACATACACAAATAAGTTATCAATCAAATAGTTAAGCGAATTGAAATCACAAATTATTAAAGCACAACCAAAAGTAATTAATTCATAACGCAAATGTAATCATGGCTTTGAATCCCCCCTAGCAAAAGAGGGGGTTTAGTTCCTCATAATTGTAAAACAAAGGTAATTAGATTTATACATTGAAAATAAAAGAAAGAAAACACCTAAACGCTCCAACAATCCTCGTTGAGTGGCAAGCACGTTCAAGCACTTTCCCTCCCTTCCTTTGCTACGGCACAAGGGGTGGTTTTGGGTTGAAGGTTTGGTTGTATGGAGGAATGGATAGGAGGATGTATAGTGGTATTTAGGATGGTTGGGGGAGGTGTGGCAATGGTGTTTATGGGCAGATTTTTGTGGAGGGTTTTAGGGAATAGGTGCGGCTGTTTTTGGAGAGAATGAATGGATGTGTAGAAAGAAGTTGTTGTATGAATTGGTCCGTTTTAAGCCTTGCAAGAAGGCCTATTTATAGGTGCTCAAAAGTAAAGAACCACACAAGTTGTTTTAATAAACAATACAAAGTAAGAATTAATCATCAAAAACAGCTAGCACACATGCATCTTTGTAGAAATTTCATGATGAAACAACTTGCATTCATCCTCCTTGGTCCATGCCTTTGGTCCCTCTTGGTCTTCTCATGATGAATCAGCTAGTACACTTGCAAAACAGCTAGCACACTTGTATTTCATGATTAAATAAGCTAGCACACTTGCAAAACATGATTATCCATCCATGTTGTGGGGTTTCCTTGCAAAAACAACTTGCACACTTGTGTTTTCATGATTAAAACAGCTAGCAACACACATGCTTGGTCTTTGCAAGGTATCTTCTTCATTTTGATCAGAGTTTAGCATGTGTTTGAAGCCCTTTCATGCACCAAAATTTCCATCCTTTTGCTGCATGCATGTGCTTTGCTCATTGCAGTTACAAACTGCTCAGCCGCTTTGGACCCTTTCAGTGTTAAAATGCCCATAACTTCTTCTAGAAAAATGATCTTAATAATCCGCAAAATGCTCCATAAAATAGACATTCGTAGCTTTCCAAACATATAAGGCTCATTCGCTAGTTCATTTTGAGCAGTTCGAAAATTGCTTTCAAAGTCAACTGATCTGCACAGGCAGTTTTTGACGAATTTATTACTTAAAATCTTACTTGTTCTATTTTTCTTTTCTTTGCTTGACAACTTCTATAAAACACAAAAACAAAGTAAATAGCTCAAAAATATAAGGAACTAACTAAGAAAAGATAAGTGAATTTGATGTAAAATATATATAAATATGAGCTTATCAAATACCCCCACACTTAGCTTTTGCTAGTCCTCGAGCAAAACAAAGAAAACATGAAAAAGAAGTAACACGAAAAACATTAGCTTCCCCCTAAGTGACCCTCATAGAATTTCATTCAAGAAAACAAATCATCAAGAACCATAGTTAGCACCAAACAAGCTAATCTAAGTTCATCTTCCTTATTCACATATTAGCAGTAATCTTTTAATCATTCTTGAAGTGTAGTGTGTGAGATAGCCATGCTAATGCAATTTCAAGTTTTTTTTTTATTTTTTTATTTTTTTTATTTTTTTTATTTTTTTTATTTTTAAAATCACCATATGCAAACTAGTGACCTTCTCACAGGACATACACTCAAACACTCATGTGTTTAGTTTTAATGTGTTTCGCTCAAGGAATCAAATGTGAAAATTCTACCATAAGCTTGCATAAAGATCACTTCTCCACAATCATAATTGCAAAACTTAAATCAAGAGGACTTTTATTGGATGTAATGAGGCTTAGGGAGAGGGTTATTGAAATGAAAGAATAGGTAAACACAAGTTCCAAGCTACATTGCAAGCAATTTTTTTGTTGATATTTATAAGAACTCAAGCTCTCCAGCGATTCTTCTAATACTTCCAACCACACCCTTAAACTGAAATTTTAAAAACTTTTTATTTGCTTTGTATACAAATCTTTCTTTTCCTTTTTCTTTTCTTTTTTTTTTTTTAAGCACATAACTAAATACAAACATGAAATACCCCCCACACTTATTCTTTTGCCAAACTCCTTCCAAGTACTTCACAAACATTTCTCATAAGACAATCTCACATTGCTCACTAGCTCGCTTGGAAAGGGTAAGGAAAAATGTTTGAGGTATAAGGGTAGACATATCTGGTGATAAGAAATAAAAGGCTCAACATATACAGCTCAAATTGGCAATCTAATGATATCATTTTTCTTTGGGAAACATGGTTATTTGGGCCATGGTGGTAAACCTAATGCCTCTATCATTTTCAAGTTCATGCAATCAATGACAAACATTTCGAAAGATCGTTACGCAAGTTCTAGAGATGTATCTCACATAAGTTCATCACACATGAAAGAATAGGAGTGTATGAAAAATGCACACTTTCAATAGGCTCAAAAACTCACATAGGATGTATATGGTCACTAAATTCACATATGAAGCTTTTAAGTCATGCTTTAGTTTCACATCAACAAGGCTATGTGCATTTGGTTTTTTCAAGAATGATCAAACATGTACAATACTAACAAGAGAATTAGGAATTTCACACAACACATGTTAACTAAGTTCTTGATCACTATGGTTCAAATTTGATCCAATTATATCATTGGGTCAGGAAACTAACAAAAAATCTAATTCAAAACAATAAGGAAAACAAGACAATATTTTTTTGATTTTTAAATCTTCCGATAATTTTAAATTTATTATTATTTTTTTTAAAAACAAAAATAATTAAGAAAACAAAAAGCAACAACACGGAAACAAATGAAACCAGTTCATAGTCGAAGGTACAAAAAAAACTTCAATTTGGTCATTTTTATACTCTTTACCCCCAAACTTAAACTGGACATTGTCCCCAATGTCATAAAACATTATAATGCAAAATAAATATAAAAATAAAATGACTAAATGAAAAGAAACAAAATAAAGCATTTGGACTGAAAACTTCCCTAATTTGCAGTAAAATCAAGCGATGACCCCCAAGCTTAAATTCTGCAATCAACTTCAAGGGTGGAAATAACCAAAAATTCCTGCAAAGAAAAGAAATAAATCAGTTAAGCACGCAAGAAAATGTAGAAAATGCAAACGAAAAATTGAAAATGACAATAAAAGATAATGAATAGAACTAATAGGTGATCATTGGTCGTGCTTGTTGACTTTCCACATCTTTCATCTTGAACTGAATAGGGCTTTCCACAACTTTCATCTTGAACTGGATGGGACTTCTTTCTTGCAAGTGATCCTCAGCTTAGTTGAGGATGAATCAGCACGTTGTCTCCACATGTTTCAAGTAATCAGGTCTCCATGCCGGTGTGCATCTTTTCGAGCTCTTCGATGCAACTCAGACTCCTCCTGCTTCGTCTGTGAGATACTTTTGCTTTTGAAGAAGTATCTCTCCACAGGTTTATTCTTGAACTGGGCTGGAGGGGCTCGAAGATGAGTACTCGAGAGCAAGACTAGGTAAGCAATCAGGATCTCTCTTTCTCCCTGTTCTTCAGATGAAGGTGAGGAGAAAGCATGATATGAGATATTTTTGCTTTTAACCTTCATGATATGAAATACTTTTGCTCTTGATGAATTGCTTGCAGAGGTACTCCAGGGGATGATGAACACTGAGAGACTCGAGAGGCTCTGTTGGGAAATCATTCTCAGAGATGAAGAGAGGTTGAGTAAGTCTGCCTTTGCTATGGAAGGCGAAGGTAGACACTTATAGGAATTTCTTCACAACCGGAACTATTCTCTTACTCTTGTCGGCAGCCGGTAGATGAATGAACAGTAAAAATTACGCGCTTTCTGACAAAGCTGCCCGTAATTTCCACAAAGCTGAAGGTACATGTGACGAGTGACGACAAATCTGGAAAAGTTGATCGCCTCGTGATTTCTGAGCAGGCCTGGCTTTTGAGAAAGGCGCGCCTCTTCGATTTCTGAGTAATGCCTCTTCGATTTGCGAGCAGACGCCTCTTCGATCTCTGAGTAGTGCCTCTTCGATTTCTAAGTAGTGCCTCTTCGATTTCTTCTTTTTATAGAGACACTAATTTTGTTCCACATCACACTTGAATTGCCTTCTGTAAACACTCTCTTCTTGCACCTCTAAAATCTTAATCTTCCGATCTCTTCTTTCTTAACACCTTCGAAAAATGTCTTGCCCCTCTGACCGTCGCCTTAACTTGAATGTCGGGGAAGATGATGACTTGTCTTCTTCAAACAACATTTGGCATCCGTCCTTCATATCCCCCAATGGTCCTCTTACAGTTGGGGACTCAATGATGAGAAACGATACAACCACTACGGTGGTTGCTAGAAATCTTCTTACTCCAAGAGACAATAGGATGTTATCCAAGCGGTCAGACGAGTTGGCTGTTTAGGACTCTCTGGCGCTCAGCGTCCAGTGTGCAGGCTCAGTCTCAAACATAGGCCAACGCCTTCTTGCACGATCTCGTCAGGTTGAGTCTTTGATGGCTGAGGTGGCTAGTCTTCGGCAAGAGGTCAGAGGACTCAGGCACGAGAATAAGGAGTTACACATGCTCGCAACTAGTTACTCAACAAGTATAAAGAGCAAGCTTGACCAGCTGCAGGAGTCTGAAGTGCGGATTCAGAGTGATCATCAAAGGTTTGTGGCGTTACTGCAGAGGTATCTTCTGCCTTCGTCATCTGGAGTTGCACCAAGTGTTGAGGCTCTAGAGGATCAAACTCTGGCGCTTCGTCTTTCTGGAGCTCCGTCGACTGCTGAGGCACCACCTGACCAATGAATGCTATTAGTTTACACATTATTGTAAAATATTTTTGCTTTTATTTTTATTTTATTTTATTTTGTTTTTTATTTTTTATTTTTACTGTTTATTTTTTATTTTTTTTAGAGCTTTTCTACGAAGATCAATGTAAAAACCCTTTTTTTTATTTATTTATAAAATCAATGGAAAATATGTAAATCAATGTAAAAAGACTTTGTTTACCCTCCCCCACACTTAAACTAAACATTGCCCTCAATATTTTAAATATAGGTTCACACTTAAGCAAACAAACAATTAATGAACTAAGCAAGGCAATATAAATCCAGTAAGAAAAGGGTTTAGGCAATATAAATCTAGTAAAGAAAAGGGTTTAGGAGTGCAAATCTGATTTGTTGAGCAATTCCAAAGTCTCCCTTCGTTGAATGCTTGGGTTGCCTCCCAAGGAGCGCTTGATTTAACGTCTTGCAGCCAGACGAGACCTCCAATTATGCTGCCGTAGGTTCCACGGCATGGAATTTATCTTTCAATGGGAGGTGATACTTGAAATGATCCGGAAATGGTCTAAATTCTAGGGTGGGTGCTTGAATCATCAAAATCAGTATGTTAGTATAAAATAAAATTGAAATTGGAGAAGATGGCTTACTTTCTTTCTCCGACACAAACTCAATGACAAACACCACATCTTTGATGGTTGTGGCTTGTCCCGTGTCATAAAATTCAACTTCTTTGGGTTTGATTGTCTCATGTACATCCTCTTTGATGCATTCTACGCATTCTCCAGCCACTTCGATATCTTGAATCCTTCTTCTTGGTGTACAAGTCTCTTTAAACAATTCAACACAATCTGGAACTTGATTTGGTGCACCAAGAATTGGGGTATCACTTTGCACCTTTGGAAGAGCTTCTACAATGTCTTTTTCACTCTCTTCGTCATTGGGAATCAAAAACCTGCGAGGAAAAGGGACATTTGGTGGAATAATGTTAGAATGAATTGAATTTGGAACAACATTACTGAAGTTGGACATCATAGGGACTTGAGGGGCTTGCGGCAAGAGTTCTTCTAAACTGCACATGTCGTCCTCGTCATCTTCTTCTTGCAGCAGCAATTCATCCATGTTCTGGCTAAAACGTGGCTGGGCAGTTTCTATGCAGATTATCCTAGCTTAATTAGGAAACTAATTATAATAAATAAAATAATAAAATAAAGTCCTAATTAAGCTAGGATAATCTGCAGAGAAACTGCCCAGCCACGTTTTAGCCTCAAATCTCCTCCAAATACAGCCCAATATAGCTTACTTTGAAGATTAGGACGTTCTGAACACATCTCCAGAAGGCCACGAACCCATCCGAAGTCATCTTGGGCTCCAAAAACGCAATTCAAGTCCAAAACGTCACTTTTCCAGCACTGCACATCGCGCCTTTATTTGGTTGCCAGAAAATCATCGCTTAGTAGAAAAATCTGATATTTTGATACAATCAAGCTAAGTGACTCACGAACGCCCTCCAACTGGAAGTACTCCAAAATTCATCCGTTTGACCGTGTTTTGCTCCAGAGGAAGTCGAAAGTCCTATATTGGAAATACAATTCAAAGTATCAAAATTCTTCTAAAATATTAACCAAAATATACTAAGTATAGGGTTAAATATATAATATAAAATTGACTCATCACCCACCCCCTCCCATTTAGTGAAGATAATATCGTTTGTTCAAAATAATAATAATAATAATAATAATACGGGAGAAAGTTGTCTTGGAGCCTCTATTGGCATCCAATCAATCTACATAATAACCAAAAAATTAGCGTTTCTTCGTCACAATGAATGCATCCAATCAACATACATACATAATAGTCATCATGCTAACATTGTCTACTTTTAATTGATCTAGAATACTGGCATATTGTTCCTTTGGATGCTTCTACTTGCTATCAAACGTTTTTTTCCATAAGTTTACTCCAAACTTCCCTGGATATTTTCTGATGCCTTGTCCAAGAAGTAAACTGCGAAGGGTTTACAAGTGTTCTAATGCTGACACACTCCGACCTAAAATGTCCACTAGGACTCCGAATTGAGCTGTGTTGGTCGACACCTGGAAGGTGATGAAGCCATAAAGTGTAGTGATGTGAAAAATGTGAATAAATTTAAACCTAAAAGTGCCTAAATACAAGAGTGCGCTGTGAGTGGGAATGAACCCATTTCACACGCGACGTGGGAGCATAAGTAAAGTACAATAGAGTGGTTAAGGATTATATCCTCAGGGGTAGCCACCTATACTGAGATTTGCCAAGAATCATCGTCGATACACACGTTCAGCAGCTAAAACCTAGAGGGGCGAAAAATAAGGGTGTGTGGGCCTAAAAATAAAGTTTTAATAAAAACCTTTTGAAAACGTTATAACCCCTCACTGTAAAACCCATATAATTTCCAAAAACTAATACTACGTAATATATATATATATATATATATAAACCAATGCACAAGGCCAGTAAAAACTAAAGTATGCCATGTCATAACATTTCAACACTAAAAGATGTAAGTCAGGTGTAAAATCAATATAAAATAGTATGCCAGTCGGAGTCACCTAACATGACCTGTACGACTAGAACTATAGCTCATCAATCCAGGCTAGCACATGAGTCGGAGTCACCTAATGTGACCTGTACGATAAGCTGAGTATAAATATGCATGCTCAAGTGCTACGATCACGTGAAGACTGTGCGATAAATTGCGGGTCACCTACGAGTTGAAACCACCTATTGTGGTTCATACAAGCTAGCACCAAACTTGGATCTAGGGTGAGCGTGCGATGCTGGAGGTGAACAATCGCGTGAAGGCGGTACCCTAGCCTGGGGCGGGATCATTAATACCGGGGTGTAGCCATGATGAGCTCTACATTATCTATGCATAACAATATGCAATGCAACCAATACCATCACAATATACTCACCTCAAACTTACCTAGCCTCCGCATCATCATTCAATATAAATATAATTCATAACAATGCAACATTTTAAATATAACATTATTTAATCATGGCATGATATGCATAACTCAGTTCAAAGCATTTGTGGAAACTATAAAGTTTATATATATATATATATATATATACACACACACACTATAAAAAAGAAAGCGACCCACTCACCTGGAGTCCGTGCTACAACTCCTTAGCATGAATATTGAGGCGTCACGAACGATCAAGACCTAGAACAATTATCAAATCACGCCTCAGAATTCTTATCGATAGAATACGTAACTTACATAAAACACATCCCCAAGGACGTTTTAGAATGATTTGAGACCCATTGACCAAAAGTCATCCGTCGATGAAAGATCGACGGTAGGGTCCATAACACTACGTAACTGGAAGATCCACATCTCAGATTTCCTATTCATGACTTCCAAAGATCCACATTATGCTTCTAGAACATCATACTTAAGTTTCATTATTATCCAACGTTGGATCTCCGCCAATTACAAATTCAAGTAGCGGTTAACGTTTTATTTTATGAACTTACAAATCCAATTCGGGAAGATCCGTATGTCGGATTCCCAATTCATAAGTTCCTATGATCCTCATATATTACGTACTATAAAGTACTAAAGTTTGGTGATGATTCAACGGTTGGATCGTTGATTGCTATAATGTTCAAGTGGCGGACCTTAACGAAATTTCACCGGATTCTGTAGAGTTTGCAGATTTCCTGGGCAATCTTTGGAACTCCATATCTCACTTGTTTCTCAACCAAATTCAACCCACAATATACCAAAATGCAGCTAGAGAAGTTTAGAACAAGTTCTTACCTTTTTGGAGTCCAAATGGTGTTCAGAGGTGTTCAT
This sequence comes from Crataegus laevigata, assembly GCA_963580275.1. NCBI lineage: Eukaryota > Viridiplantae > Streptophyta > Magnoliopsida > Rosales > Rosaceae > Crataegus > Crataegus laevigata. The sequence goes on from OY756951.1 coordinate 7,668,138, forward strand.
AAAATAGCCTCAAAGACGGCTGTCCGCTGTAAAACTAGTGACTCATCGGAATTTCTGGGCAACTTTTCAACGTCCATAACTTTGTCAATACTCAACGAAATCAAGTAATTCAAAAACAGAAATTATAGTTCTCGACGAGATGAAGAGATTAAACCTTACACTATGGATATCTCACCGTGATTTGGCTAGAAAATGCCTCGAAAGCAGCGGAGGTCGCCAGAAACTGGGCAAACTTTAAATCGTTATAACTTTCTCATTTCTCCACCAATTTAAATGATCCAAACATTAAAATTCATCTACATAACATGAAGAATCGGTTTATACCTATTTTGAGTTCAAAAGATAGCTAAAAATTGTCTTAAATTGAAGGAAAAATCACGGCTCCAATGAAGGTTCTTGAAATGGCATCCGTGCACAGTATTCCGAGAAACCAAAATTTTATTTAGGTTTCTAGGTCTGAGGAGAGTAATAATATGGTGATTTTTAAGTTGTTAAGTTGTCAGGAAGGTGATTTGGTGCTTAAGTGTCACGGGAATGGAAGAGAGGGCCTAGAGAGAGATATAAGCTGAGAAGGGTCACGAGAGAAAGAAGAAGAATGAGAGGAAAAGAAGAATCTAGAAAAAATGGGGACCAATCTGTGGGTCCCACATGGCACACAACCAATTTCACATGTGTTCAATTGTCAATTTACCAAAATACCCTCGACGTTTAAAGGTTCTTAGAATCTTCGTTATAACTCCAAATCACATTTCGTTTACGCCCATGAGTTCGTAGCAACAAATACTACGAGGATACGCCAAGAAAATAGATCTTACATGACACGACAAGACGGTCAAACAACGCATTTGCCTCAATGGGCATTTTTGTAAATTCTCTTATTAAAATTATAAAAACTGTAAAATGAGAAACGGGTCTTTACAATCTACCCCCCTTAAGAAAAATTTCGTCCCTAAAATTTAAAGTCTTTTGTTAAATGTAAAATACTCAAAAATAAGGAAAAAATATTATATAAATACATATACAAGGAAAAAAATCGAGTTAGAGCGGCTGCATAAAAGAGAATGCCATTCCGTCGCGATCGGATTGCAATTATTCCTCTTTCATGCCTTCAAGCTCATACTTTCCTTCTCCTTTAGCACAATACCAAAAATCTAATACTTTTATAAAAGCATAGGGTCAAAAATAGACGTATAAAAGTATAAAGTCCAAATATGTATATGTAATACCGTAGAAATAGTTGTACTGAAATCAAAATTGAGCATAGAAAAATTTTACCTACGTACTCGTAGCGTATCGTACTCCGAACGTATGTATGTAGTATCTTTGGATTGAGCCCAAATAGTAAATAAATAACTAAAATAATAACGTAGATGGACCTAAATGTCCACGTACTCAACGAGTTCAACAAATAAGTTCTCAATATTATGGTATGCAACCCGCAATACCAACAACTCACTATTGTCCCGATAAGTAAGTAACACGATCTCGAGGGTGCAATATTACCATCATGCCCCCCATTGAGAAATACACATAAATCATCTGGTCAAAGCTTTGATCGTGCTCACGAACTACCCTCTCGGGCAATATCGTTGATAAAATAAAAAATTTTATATCGTAATCTCAAACATTCAGATACCTGTTTGCAATACTCACCTGCCAATTATGCATTGTGCATAAAGTCTCCATACAATGTCTTAAACTGTGTCATACCCAAAAATCAAAAGTGTAACCGCAGTTACACACAACCCTAATAAAAATAAATATCTGCTATAAACTTACCCAAGTATACAGAATGAATAAAACGTAACATGTACATGAAGGTTTATGTAGGTTCGTTGAGACTAACCACCAGTCTAAGGATAAAGTGCAGTACCGTGTAACAACTTCGTACTCATAGCATTCAAGAAGACTTCTCAATACTTGGAAATGAACCACGCATCATAAGATACAAAAGTGAAAAACGTACCATGTAGTCGTATAATGTAGTCCATAACACCTTAGCGAGCATCTTCATATTAAATTCCTCTCGAATTTAGCGAAAACAAAATATGTCGAAAGGCTAAAAGAGTACTTAAGAGTTTGAGAGTAAAAAACAAGTCCAACAAATCTCGAATACAAGGTAACTAAAATTAATGTATGATATCTCGCTACAACAATAGCTGCAAGAATATCCAATCACCAACGGTAAAGATTCGTTCAGTAGAGTATTTGTTGGGTGATTGAAGAATTACTGATCACAACTACATTTCAATATCCAAGCAATTCCTTTAGACGGTTTCTCTGTTTCAAGAATAATACAAAGTGTAGTAGGGTAGACATGGACCCAAGATTGACTAGAATACCTTCCAACACAAAGAGGTGAATATGGAATCCCTATCAAAAATAGACGTTGATCTAAATGCTCGAGAAATTTGATAATTTAGAATGAGGAATTTTACCAAGTGGTCTAAAATCTAGTCCCTCTAGACCAATGGAAAATGGGCTAACTTGTCACGTCGGTCGATGGTCACTGAAACATCATCATAATTCCACATGTACAAGATATCTCATATTGAAAGCTTATGGTAATATTTCCCATCCTTATATAGATACAGGAAGTGATTATAACCATCCAAACAATTTATTGATATCTCATAAGTAACATCAAAACAATACTTTTAAATTCCAACTGAGGTGGGATAGGACAAGCTAAAGGTGTTGTTTGCACCACCAGAGTAATACACAATAGTGCAATCGTAGGCATTGATTTGGTTCTTCCAACGTCGCTATCATAAATTTTAGCTTATCTCAAATGAAGATGTATTGGAGAAATCTAAGGTTAGTAAAGGTTTTAGACACATTTCTCATCGAGAAGTGTCATCCGATATTTCAAATGTAGATAATAACAATTAACTCTAAATCATGAATAGAATGGTTCATTTCAAACGGTTTTAACCGATGGAAAATACAAGCGATTCTCTGTCATGCTACCCCAGCACAGTCAAAACATCCAGACAATACGTCATCATGGATTTCCAAATGATCAATGTCATAAAAAAGTGTAATACAAAAGTAAGTTGAGACAACAATTCGGTTGTCAGAACTTTCGTCATTCGATGATCGGATCATATTTCTATATATTTTTATATCAAATTCACTCGTCTTTTCTTAGTTAGTTCGTTATATTTTGAGTTATTTACGTTATTTTTATGTTTTATAAGAATTTATCAAGTTAAGAAATATATATATATATATATATATATTATTTTATATATATATATTATATATATATATATATATTTATATTAATATAATATATTGTGATAATATGTGTGAGTAATGCTTTCGGTGGAAAGCATAATTAGGTGGGGCAATCAGCATGTTTGAGGAATTTTGAAAAGAAATGAGGAATGGCCTGCCAACTTGCAAACTGAAAATAAAAGAATACCTAAAGCAAGTAGACAGTTAAGAGAGCACCAAAAGGAATAAGTGTGGCTGCAAAAATATAAGTGAATTAATAAAATAAATAAAGGAGAGGAGCTAAACAAGGCAGCGTGGTGGATGGACAGAAGGGCAGCAACGTTGAATAAGTTCGAAGGCAGTGCCTTTTTAAAGAATCTGGCAACGAAGGCTTGCGGGGGGGAGCATTATTACGAGGGCCAATAAGAGAGGAGATAAACTCCTCGGGGGAGAAAGAAGTCAGCCTGGGGGAGCTGCATCTTGCGCGAAGGAGTTTGGGCTTCTCGGGGCCAGAGAAAACAGGAGCTGCGCAGCAGCCAATCAAGATAGCTGCCTTAGCAGCGTGAGCTTTGGGAAGAAAGCTGCCATTTGGCAGCTGGAGCACCGAGCGCACGAGGCAAGCCTCGGGGGAAAGAGCACGGGAAGAAAACCAAAGGCGCATAAAAATGAGGAGAGCTGCCTTTGGCAGCTTAAGCACGCAGCCAGGAATCAAGGAGAAGGCACGGTCTAAACTTAAACAAAGCACAGTGGAAACAAATTTGCACAGACCCTTGATTCCCAATTTGGTTTAATCCTCCAACTTATGTTTTTAATTTCTGTTTTAATTTCTGTTTTAATAATGTGTAATTAAATTATTTTGGCTAGAGGTTAATTCGAAACCATGATTATATTTGTAATTTAAATTGGTAACTTCAGTTGTGATTTAATTTGCTTAACTGCTTGATTGATAACTTATTTGTGTATGTTGATTAAGAATGCATACTTAATTTACATGCATGAATTTGATGCTAGAATATAAGTGAATTTCACCTAATCGTTATGAACTTATATTCATGAGTAGTGAAGGTTGCTATCCACAATCGTGTTAAGTAAATTCTTGGCAGGAGTATCATGCTTTTCATAGTTACAAATGCCTCGTCAGTATTTATAGTTTTCACAAAGTTTAATGATCTTTGATTGTATCTCTATTGTGCTTTTCACGCAGGGGACTTTTAGAGAATGTGTTGAATTGTTGTATGCTGTTCATCCAATTCAATAACTTAAGGAAAACTTGAAGATTAAAAAAGTGCTGTTCACGGTTAATCTGGAGTATTGAAATTTACAATTTATTGAAAGAACAACTGAAAATCAATTTAGGTTGCATATGTGTCATGTGTGGAGAAAAACCCTCTAGCCAATCTGTCACCTATCCGTTCACTTTAATTTTATGTTTTTGTCGATTTTGTAATTTAGTTAAGTTTAATTTGCGTTTCGTAAAAACCAAATCAATCCCCCCTTTATTAAAATATTATTATTTAGTTAAGTTTTATTATTTTTAATCTTTTAATTTAAATTCCGTCTAATTAATTTCCTAGTTTTTAAATTTGATTGTTTTTATTATTTTGAGTCATTTTAAGTGTGTTTCGAGTTTTTAGCTTAGTTTGTGTTTTATAGAGTCTTGAGTTGTTTTAAGTCTTTTGATTTGTTTTAGTTTATTTGTTAGTTTTATTTTGAGTTATTCTAGTTAAGTGTTTTTATTTTAGTTTAGTGTTTTAAACTTTGTTTTTACGTTTTTAATTTATTTTAGAGGTTTTAGCAAGCCCTCCTAATCCCCGGCCTAGAACGATAACCTACTTACATCTATACTACAACTGTCAAAAAGAGGGTTAAATTTGTGCGGTTTAAAATCCCGTCAAATTTTTGGCGCCGTTGCCGGGGATTAGCAAATTTGCTAATCCCTTGTTTATGTTTTTGTTTATGTTTTATGTTTTTGTTTGTGTTTATTTATTTTTTTCTTTTTATTATTTTTGTGTTTTTGTGTTTTACTTTTGATATTTGATTTAGTTCTCTTTCTTTGATTTTAGGTACTAGAGAAGTAAGTCATGGATTTTGCTAGCATTCACGCTCAATTGGCAAATCTTACTTCTCAATTGTCTCAGAATGCCGGAAGGTCTACAATGCAAAGTGTCCCTACATATGGTGGGCAAGATCATTCCAATTCTATGTGGTGGGAAGCTCAACAAGTTCAACATGAAGAATATTGGCAGCCGTATGAGGAGTTCTGTCAATGGCCATATGAACCACCACAGCCTCCCCCTCAACCTTCACATCCAAATTCAGGTATATCAAATTATTATAAGGAAGTTATTCAGCAACTAAATTCTTTGGAGCAGGGCAGGGAAGCTCAACCATTTCAACAAGACGCATTTTGGCAACCAATTGAGGATTTCTATCAAGCAAAGGAGTTGGCTGAGTGGAACAATCAATTTGGGCAGAATGCAGAATGCATGGAACAAATTCAAGAACAAATGGTTGAAGATGAGCCTATGGATGAATTGCTACTGCTCGAAGAGGATGAGGATGCACAAGGCACGGCAAGGGAAGAACAACCCTTGCCGCAACTTCTAAACGAGGAAAAAGTGGTTGAGGAGCATCTTGAATTCATCAAGGAGGAAATTGGAGTGGATCACACGGCCACAATCATCACTTGCAATTTGGCCAAAATCAAAGTCCCTGAGACTTTTGAAGACGTGATTTTTGTTATTGAGTTTGTGTCGGAGAATGAAACTAAGCCATCTTCTCCATTTTTAATTTTGTTTTTTACTAACATTCTGATTTTAATGATTCAGGCACCCACCCGAGAATTCAAACCATTGCCGAATCATTTCAAGTATCACCTCCCATTGAAAGATAAATTTCATGCTTTGGAGCCGAGGGGAGGTTAAAGGAAAGATTCGTCCGGCTAAAGACGTTAAACCAAGCGCTTCTTGGGAGGCAACCCAAGCAATCAGATTTGCATTTCTAATCCTCTTCTTTATTGCCTTTACTTTCATTTTGTTTTGTTTTGTTAGTTGTTTTATTTGGTTAATTTTTGTTTAGTTTGTGTTTAAATAAATTAAGGGCAATGTTTATTTTAAGTGCGGATAAACAAAGTCTTTTTACATTAATTTACTTATTTTGCATTACATATTTTAATTTGCTTAAAATAAACTTAAAAAAAATATATATATATATATTAATAATAATAATAATAATATTAGTAATATTTATATATATATATATTTTTATATATTTATTTATTTATTTAAATAAACTTAAAAAAAAAAATTAAATTACAATAATACGAAAAACTAATAGCAATCATTGGTTTTGGTTAGGTGGCGCCTGAGAGGTCGACGGTGCTCCGGGAAGACGAAGAGCCAGAGTTGGAATCTCTGGAGCCGGAACGCTTGGTGCAACTCCCGAGGACGAAGGCAACATAAACCTCGGGAGTAGAGCCATGAACCTTTCATGATCACTCTGGATCCGACCGTCCGACTCTTGCAGCTGGTCCAGCTTCCTCTTCATGCTAGTCGAGTAACTAGTTGCAAGCATGTGCAACTCCTTGTTCTCGTGCCTGAGTCCTCTGACTTCTTGCCGAAGACTGGCCACCTCTGCCATTAGCGACTCCACTTGACGAGACCGGGCAAGCAGGCGCTGGCCCATGTTCGAAACTGAGCCTGCACTTTGGACGCTGAGGGCCAGAGATTCCTGAACGGCCAGCTCGTCCGACCGCCTAGATAGCATCCTATTGTCCCTTGGAGTGAGCAGATTTCTGGCAATCACCGTAGCGGTGATTTCATTCCTCATCATTGTGTCCCCGACTGTAAGTGGACCATTGGGGGATATGAAGGATGGATTCCAAATATTGTTCGGAGAAGACGAGTCATCGTCTTCCCCGACATTCAAGTTTAGGCGACGGTCGGAAGGGCAAGACATTTTTAGAGGGGGTTGAGGAAGAAAAGAGTTCGGAAAGATTAAGATTGCTGAAGCGGAAGAAGAGAGCGGAAAGATTAAGAGTGCAGAAGTGCAAAAAGAGTTCGGAAGGATTATGAGTGTTTACAGAAGAGAGTATTTTCAGAAGGAAGTGTTTGAGGGAGTTCAAGTGTGAGGTGGAGCAGAATTAGCGCCTCTATAAAAACAAAGAGGCGCCCGCTCCTCAGAGGTGAAGACGCGTCCTCACGCAAATCGGAAAAGTTGGACGCTCATTTCTCAAATGCCGGAGTCCTGTCTCAAAAGAGCCGTTTCCTTTCTCAAAAGCTGGGCTTGACTCAGCAATCACGTGGCCTCAGCTTTTCCAATTTTGTCGTGACTCATCACGTGCAGCGTGGAGCGTTGCGAAAACCACGAGCCGCACCCGGTTTTGAACCCCGGTTTTCAAAAGATCATCATTCCAATTTGTCGTCACTCGTCGCATGCGCAGTCAGCTTCGCGGAAATTACGGAAGCTTTGTCAGAAAGCGCGTAACGGGCACTGTTCATCCATCCACCGGCTGCCGACAAATAGTGAGGGAACAGTTCCGGTTGTGAAGGAAAATTTCTATAAAGTTGACCTTCGCCTTCCACATCAAAGGCACACCTTCACACCCTCTCCACCTCTCAACCTCTCTTCATCTCCGATAATGTCTTCCCAAAGAAAGCTTTCGAGTTATTCAGTGTTCTTCATCCCTTGGATCACCCCAGAAAACAAACCTTCCAGAGCAAAAGTATTTCATATTAAAAAGGTTAAAAGCAAAAGTATCTCATATTACGCTTTCTCCTCACTTTCATCTGAAGAACATGGAGAAAGTGAGATCCTGATTGCTTACCTAGTCTTGCTCTCGAGTACTCATCTCAGACCCCTCCCAACCCACTTCAAAAATAAACCTGTGTTGAGGTACTTCTTCAAAAACAAAAGTACCTCACAGACGAAGCAGGAGGAGTCTGAGGTGCATCCTGATGAAGGCGGAGGGTGAGATGATCCAAGAGTTCAAGAAGATGCCACACCTGCGTGGAGACCGGACTACTTGAAGCATGTGGAGACAACGTGCTGATTCATCCTCAACTAAGCTGAGGAGCACTTGCAAGAAGAAGGCCCATCCAGTTCAAGATGAAAGCTGTGGAAAATCAACAAGCGACCAATGACCACCTATTAATTCTTTTCGTTATCTTTTATTTTCATTTTCAATTTTCGTTTGCATTTTCTATATTTTCTTGCGTGCTTAACTGATTTATTTCTTTTCTTTGCAAGAACGTTTGGTTATTTCTCCCTTGAAGTTGATTGCAAAATTTACGCTTGGGGGTCATCGCTTGGTTTTCTGCAAATTAGAGAAGTTTTCAGTCCCTTTTCTTTATTTTCTTTCGTATTATTTATTCATTTTATTTTTATTTGCATATTTTTGTTTTATGACATTGGGGACAATGTCTAGTTTAAGTGTGGGGGTATCAAGTATAAAAAATTGACCAAATTGAAAATTTTTGTACCTTCGACTTTGAACTGGTTTCATTTGTTTCCATGTTATTGCTTTTTGTTTTCTTAATTAGCTTTGTGTTTTACTTAATTTTTTTCGGAGTTTTGTGTTTTATTTAATTTTTCTCGAAAAAATTTAAAAAATCCAAAAATATTGTTTTGTTTTCCTTATGGTTTTAAATTAGATTTTTATTAGTTTCCCGACCCAATGATATAACTGGATGAAATTTGAACCATGATTATCAAGAACTTAGTTAACATGTGTTTTATGAAATTCCTTGTTCTCTTGTTAGTATTGTACATGTTTGATCATCTTTGAAAAACCAAATGCACATAGCCTTGTTGATGTGAAACTAAAGCATGAATTAAAGCTTCATATGTGAATTTAGTGACCATCTACATCCCATGTGAGTTTTTTTGAGCCTATTGAAAGTGTGTGCATTTTTCATACACTCCTATTCTTTCATGTGTGATGAACTTATGTGAGATGCATCTCTAGAACTTGCGTAACGATCTTTCGAAATATTTGTCATTGATTGCATGAATTTGAAAATGATAGAGGCATTAGGTTCACCACCATGGCCCAAATAACCTTATTTCCCAAAAAAAAAAAAAAAAAAATTTATTATCATTAGATTGCCTATTTGAGCCGTATATGTTGAACCTTTTATTTCTTATCACCAGATATGTCTACCCTTATACCTCAAACATGTTTCCTTACCCTTTCCAAGCGAGCAATTTGAGACTGTCTTTTGTGAAATATTTGTGAAGTACTTGGAAGGAGTTTGGCAAAAGAATAAGTGTGGGGGTATTTCATGTTTGTATTCTTTAAAAAAAAAAAAAAAAAAAAAAAAAAAAAAAAAGAGAAAAGAAAAAGAAAAAAAAGAAAGGTTGTATTCGAGGAAAATAAAAAAATAAAAAAAAAAGTTTCTAAAGTTTCAGTTTAAGGGTGTGACGGGAGTTGTTAAGAGAATCGCTGGAAGCTTGAGTTATTATAAATCTCCAACTAAAAGAATTGCTTGAAATGTAGCTTGGAACTTGTGCTTTCCTATTCTTTCGTTTCAATAGCCCTATCCCTAAGCCCCGTTACATCCAATAAAAGTCCTCTTGATTTAAGTTTTGCAATTATGATTGTGGAGAAGTGATTTTTATGCAAGCTTATGGTAGATCTTTCACATTTGTTTCTTTGAGCGAAACACATTAAAACTAAACACATGTGTGATTGAGTGCATATCCCGTGAGAAGGTTGCTGGTTTGCATATGGTGATTTTAAAAATAAAAACTTGAAATTACATTAGCTTGGCTATCTCACACACTACACTTCAAGGATGATTTAAAGATTACTACTAATTTTTGAATAAGGAAGATGAGCTTGAATTAGCTTGTTTGGTGCTAGTTATGGTTCTTGCTGATTTATGTTCTCGAATGAAATTCTTTGAGGGTCAAATAGGGGGAAGCTAATGTTTTTCATGTTATTACTTGTTCTTGTTTTCTTTGTTTTGCTCGAGGACTAGCAAAAGCTAAGTGTGGGGGTATTTGATCGGATCATATTTCTATATATTTTTATATCAAATTCACTCGTCTTTTCTTAGTTAGTTCGTTATATTTTGAGTTATTTACGTTATTTTTATGTTTTATAAGAATTTATCAAGTTAAGAAATATATATATATATATATATTATTATATATATATATATATATATTTATATTAATATAATATATTGTGATAATATGTGTGAGTAATGCTTTCGGTGGAAAGCATAATTAGGTGGGGCAATCAGCATGTTTGAGGAATTTTGAAAAGAAATGAGGAATGGCCTGCCAACTTGCAAACTGAAAATAAAAGAATACCTAAAGCAAGTAGACAGTTAAGAGAGCACCAAAAGGAATAAGTGTGGCTGCAAAAATATAAGTGAATTAATAAAATAAATAAAGGAAAGGAGCTAAACAAGGCAGCGTGGTGGATGGACAGAAGGGCAGCAACGTTGAATAAGTTCGAAGGCAGTGCCTTTTTAAAGAATCTGGCAACGAAGGCTTGCGGGGGGGGAGCATTATTACGAGGGCCAATAAGAGAGGAGATAAACTCCTCGGGGGAGAAAGAAGTCAGCCTGGGGGAGCTGCATCTTGCGCGAAGGAGTTTGGGCTTCTCAGGGCCAGAGAAAACAGGAGCTGCGCAGCAGCCAATCAAGATAGCTGCCTTAGCAGCGTGAGCTTTGGGAAGAAAGCTGCCATTTGGCAGCTGGAGCACCGAGCGCACGAGGCAAGCCTCGGGGGAAAGAGCACGGGAAGAAAACCAAAGGCGCATAAAAATGAGGAGAGCTGCCTTTGGCAGCTTAAGCACGCAGCCAGGAATCAAGGAGAAGGCACGGTCTAAACTTAAACAAAGCACAGTGGAAACAAATTTGCACAGACCCTTGATTCCCAATTTGGTTTAATCCTCCAACTTATGTTTTTAATTTCTGTTTTAATTTCTGTTTTAATAATGTGTAATTAAATTATTTTGGCTAGAGGTTAATTCGAAACCATGATTATATTTGTAATTTAAATTGGTAACTTCAGTTGTGATTTAATTTGCTTAACTGCTTGATTGATAACTTATTTGTGTATGTTGATTAAGAATGCATACTTAATTTACATGCATGAATTTGATGCTAGAATATAAGTGAATTTCACCTAATCGTTATGAACTTATATTCATGAGTAGTGAAGGTTGCTATCCACAATCGTGTTAAGTAAATTCTTGGCAGGAGTATCATGCTTTTCATAGTTACGAATGCCTCGTCAGTATTTATAGTTTTCACAAAGTTTAATGATCTTTGATTGTATCTCTATTGTGCTTTTCACGTAGGGGACTTTTAGAGAATGTGTTGAATTGTTGTATGCTGTTCATCCAATTCAATAACTTAAGGAAAACTTGAAGATTAAAAAAGTGCTGTTCACGGTTAATCTGGAGTATTGAAATTTACAATTTATTGAAAGAACAACTGAAAATCAATTTAGGTTGCATATGTGTCATGTGTGGAGAAAAACCCTCTAGCCAATCTGTCACCTATCCGTTCACTTTAATTTTATGTTTTTGTCGATTTTGTAATTTAGTTAAGTTTAATTTGCGTTTCGTAAAAACCAAATCAATCCCCCCTTTATTAAAATATTATTATTTAGTTAAGTTTTATTATTTTTAATCTTTTAATTTAAATTCCGTCTAATTAATTTCCTAGTTTTTAAATTTGATTGTTTTTATTATTTTGAGTCATTTTAAGTGTGTTTCGAGTTTTTAGCTTAGTTTGTGTTTTATAGAGTCTTGAGTTATTTTAAGTCTTTTGATTTGTTTTAGTTTATTTGTTAGTTTTATTTTGAGTTATTCTAGTTAAGTGTTTTTATTTTAGTTTAGTGTTTTAAACTTTGTTTTTACGTTTTTAATTTATTTTAGAGGTTTTAGCAAGCCCTCCTAATCCCCGGCCTAGAACGATACCCTACTTACATCTATACTACAACTGTCAAAAAGAGGGTTAAATTTGTGCGGTTTAAAATCCCGTCATTCGACAAGACCAAAGATATCTCGAAATTCCATATACTTTGTGAGAATTTCAACTTTCTTTCGCTACAACCTTTTGGGAGAAAGAAAAGAATCTTGTCCACTGAGATCATGTCTTCCAAGAAGAGTATCAATTAAATCAAATTTTACAGTCAATGAATCTGGTAATAAGCTGACTAACAGAGCCTAGAGAATTTGGTCTCACTGTCAAGGTAGATAAAAAGGTCGTCAATAAGACCACTATGAATTCGTCAGACCATGGAGGAGGCAAACTCGGGTTACAAAGGTTGATCGACTAGACCATCAATGTGAAGTAGGGTTTAAACGGTTTTTAATCATCACCCGATCAAGTTGCTAAAGTCTAGGTACAAACTTAGGGTTCAGTCTTTCGCCCTCGCGAATAGGTTTAAAGTTCCCTAGATAAAGTGTTTGATTGAGTAATTCCCTAATCTGTAAGCTTTAGTGACTAAGTTCTCTCAATGAAGTAGAAATTGTTCAAAAGGTCACAAGGAAAACTGATATAGGAGTTGTTCGATAAGAAATAAAGAGAATAAATGTGGTGTTAACAAGGTGGATCAATGGTGTATTCTACTTCTCGCATTCGGTGGCATCCCAAGTAGAATTTTGAGAAAAGACGCCAAAGGTTTATATCCTCAAAACGTACTAAACTACTAACTCTACGACACGAACTAAAAGGTCTTCACTATTTTCTCGACAGTCCAAAACATTCTAACAGTGAGATGTCATTTCGTATTTCAATCCTATTATCTACCTATGGAAGTGATCGAGAGATGGTTAGTCGAAGAAGTTTTGATTACTTAAATAGGTAGTATGGTTAACATAACCGTGAGTTTACTATCTTAATACAAGGTTTGCTCCTAAGTTTCCACGATTTAGTTTCTTCAGCTCAAGTAGTCACTGTTAATCAGTCTACCAGTCGCTTCGCTAATTGACGCATATACGATATTATGATATTGTTTGCTACCCTAAAACTGTAAATTGGCGTCCTAACATAACGGTATCACTCTCGGATACTAGCATGTGTCCGGTATCAGAAGTCATACCGCCTGAATACTAGTTGACAGTTCCTGGATATCGGATAGTAACGTCAACTAATAGCGTCATCATAGGTTGATTACAGGCTAGACCCCGCTCAGATAGTTGGTTTTGGACGATTGGTAATGAATTGGTCCGCTGAGGTGGTTTCATTAATTTTAGAGAAAATACTTACTACTTCAGGGATTTCTACTAACTGCATGTATAACAACTCGTACACCGGTGCCTTTGCTTGTCGAATTGACGAGTACATCACCAAAAGAAAACTCGGGAACTAGAATTGGCTGAAACGTCCTAAGGCCAAAAAAAGAATTTTCTAATAATCTACTTTAGGACGGATTTAAACGGAAGTTAATCTTCCTCCTGAAGATCCGGAATGATCACTAGTGTGTTTAGAAAGATTAGTGCTACCATGGACCAAAAGTGATTGTCCCCCTGATGTTTTTACATCGAGTGCTACCCCTTTAGCACCACATTGTCACTAGAGACATTTCTGGAAATTTTGACGAAAGTACAACTTCGTAGGAATTCCGATATAAGGTATACTAACAGATACTACCAAAGGATCAAAACTATTCTTAGCTTTCATTCTTGAAAGGGCTGGTAGAAATGACTAGATGGTAGTGGAATTGGTAGGTAATTCTCCTTGTGATGCACAACTGTCGATATAGTAGCCCTGCTTCAGAGCCATCAACTTATCTCAAATCTACACATTTCCTTGGCAGGGGAATTCTTCACTTATAATTTAGAGGCGTTTGCCAAAATGATCTTCTAAAAGGTCGATAAGTCGACTAAGTCACTCAAGACTTAGAAAAAGCTAATATATTTTTCATGTTCGACGAGGTGCAAGATTAAAAAATTAGGCTCAAGAACCTAAAATGCTTACATCACGCGTGTGATGGATGCAACACTGCCCAACTTATGCCCTCATACCAAATTGACACAACCCAACTTGGAATGTCCACTAGGACTCTGAATCGAGCTATACTGGCCGACACCTGAAAGGTGATGAAGCCATAAAGTGTAGTGATGTGGAAAATGTGAATAAATTTAAACCTAAAAAATGCCTAAATACAATAGTGCACTGTGAGCAGGAATGAACTCATTTCACACGCGATGTCAGATCATAAGTAAAGTACAATATAGTAGGTAAGGATTATACCCTCAAAGGTAGCCACCTATATTAAGATTCACTAAGAATCCTCGTCGATACACAGTTCAACAGCTAAAATCTAGAGGGGTGAAAAACAAGGGTGAGTGTGCCTGAAAATAAAGTTTTAATAAAAACCTTTTGAAAACGTTATAACTCCTCACTGTAAAACCCATATAATTTCCAGAAAATAATACTACGTATATATATATATATATATATATATATATATATATATGAAAACCCATGCACAAGGCCAGTAAAAACTGAAGTATGCCATGTCATAACATTTCAGCACTAAAAGATGTAAGCCAAGTGTGAAATTAATAAAAAATAGTATGCCAGTCGGAGTCACCTAACGTGACCTGTATGACTGGAACTATAGCTTATCAATCTAGGCCAGCATAGCTCGATTCAGAATCCTAATAAACATTCTAGGTTGAAGTGTGTCAAATGCACTGTCCCATTTTGACAGAAAATAAAAAGAAATTCTTAACCATAACTTTGTAATAAAGTTTTCCCATAACCACCATATATAGATGGAGTGTGTCTTAATCTTTTAGGGAAACGTCCTGGTGAATATAGACAATAATGGATTTGAATCCCACCCATATTTAAATGGTAGGATCTTAAAAATCCTCATATCTTAGTCATTCATCATATATCGTGTATTAAAAAATTTACCGTACGATGAATCCGAAGAAGATCTTCTTTTGACAATAATATTCCTTGTGTATCTTTGTAAGCAAGAAGCAACCTCAAAAAATAAGTAACGACAAAAAGAGCTGGTGGTGGACACGTGGGATTTAGGAAAATTTCAACTTCAACTGAGCCAACAATAAGATAAGATTCCAGGGTTGCGTCATGCGTGACCAAATTTTCCATATAGTATATTTTCCTCAAGAGATTTTTTTAATATGATTAGAACTATATTATATGCTATTATATAAGTGAGTGATTTTTTTTTTTTTTTTCATTTGTCTCTTTACTTGTATAATATAGATGACTTATACACTTATATTCTGAGTACACTATAAAACCTCTGTTTCCCAACCTCAGCCGCCTCAGCAATCAGTATTCACAGTGAGTTCACAAGACACAAGCCAAGCAAACGTAAACGTTGTCGATTGGAAAATGGGGCAAAGCAAAGGCAGGAGGGTGGTCCTCTTCCCACTGCCCTTCAAAGGGCACATAAACTCTACACTGGAACTGGCCAACATTCTATAATCCCACTGTCCTTGCATGACGTCTTGAGTTCAAACTTTATTTGTGGCTATTCTAATATCTAATCTAACAAAATTTATTGTTTGACCGAAAAAATAAATAAATAAAAAAGGAGCTTCTCCATAGCCATCATCTACACCAACTTCAACTCCCTCAATCCTTCAGCCCTAAACCCGACACCTCACCTACAATTCAATCCCTGCTGACTTGAGAGAAACCGAGGCCTCTATCAAGGATCTCACCCTTTTCCCTTCTATTCTAAATGCTAAATGTGTTGAGGCCTTTTAGATAATGCTTGGCCGGGTTGTTATCTGATGACATTAGTTCGCAGGACACCATTGCATGCTTAATCTCCGACCTTCCCTTCGACATTACTCGATCTGTTGTGGAGAGCTTTAAGCCGCTGAGGATCACGTTAAGGACCGGCGGCGCCGCTTCCTTTGCGGTTTATGCTACATTTCCACTTCTCAAGGAAAATGGTTACCCACCAATACCAGGTATAATCTCAAACCAACAAAACCATAATATTAAGTGTCTTTTTAATCTCATATGTAGCTTTCTATTTTGACAATAATTAGATTCTCGACTAGAAGAGCTAATGACGGATCTTTCACCTATCAAAGTTAAAGACCTACCCATGATGTCCAAATGCGACCCTGAGGATTTCTATCAACTAATAACCAGCATGGCAAATGAATCCAAGGCTTCTTATGGACTCATTTTCAAAACTTACGAAGATTTTGAATGTGAAAACTTGCCAATTCACCAAGAATATTACCCCAATATTCCAATTTTTCCAATAGGTCCATTTCACAAGTGGGGCCCAACAACCTCTTCTTCTTTAAATAGTTTATTAGCACAAGACCAAGGTTGCATTTCATGGCCAAACACTCAAGCGCCAAAATCTGTTCCTTATGTTAGCTTTGGGAGCAATACCAAGATAAATCAAGCTCACTTTTTGGAGATTCCTTGGGGCTTGGCCAACGGTGGCCAACCCTTTTTTGGGTTGCTCGACCCGGATTATATTAAGAGGCAAAGTGTTGCTTAACGGATATCTAGAAGCTTTGAACAAGAAAGATCATGTCGTAAATGGGCTCCACAAAAAAAAGTGTTAGCCCACCAAGCAGTTGGGAGTTTTTTGGACTCTTGAGGTTAGAATTCTACATTAGAGAGCATTTGTGATGGGGTCCCTATGATCTGTACACCATTTTTCATTGATCAAATGGTGGATGCAAGATTTATAAGTAATGTTTGGAAGGTAGGGCTATTGGAGCATGAGATTGAGAGAGGCGAGGTTGAACGAACAATTAGAAGATTGATGGTTGAGAGAGAAGGGGAAGAGATCAAAGAGAGAGCTTTAAAGTTGATGGAACAGGCAAATTTTTGCCTCAAAGAAGGTGGCTCTTCGTCCAATCTTTGAATGGCTTTGTTAATCATATTTTATCATAATAAATTGTTTTTGAAACTAAAATCCAGTTGTTTTTTAAACTCCTCTCATGTATCATGTATTATATCATGATGCTTATGTGTCTTCGTGTTTTAAAAAAATATGGTCCTTTATCTTTATCATATCCTTCAGAATTATTCTGTTTTTTCCCTTGCTCTATTACAATTATCCAATTATCCTTTTTTTTTTTTTATGTAAAGCACTATTAAAGAAATAAGATTTGAATACAGAACTTCGAGTTAAAGATTTATGCATAAACATGCGCAAGGGTATGTACATAAACAGTAAATCATTGGGCTTAGTCAATACTTACAATTTAGTAATGAATCGTTTTATCTGTGGATTATCAACATGATTTATCGTGTAAACACTTGTCACTTCCCCTCCAATCGAAAATATAGTTGTTGGATTGCCCCACCCTGCAATGGTCAGTTATGCAAACGAAGAAGGCTCCAAACTACGACTAATAGAATTAACGAAAGAAAGATGTCTCGGTGAATACCATTTAGAAGAAATAAAATTATAAAGTGGATAACGAGTACCTCTGAAAGGATTGGTTGCGGAAGACAAAGATTGGTGTGGTGGTAGAATCACGCGGGCAAATTTAGTCCTTTAAGTAAGAGTGTGCCACTTTGGTACAGCTAGAAAAACGTGTAGGTTGGAGCTGTGGGGTTGGTGGTGTTGGTGAAGTTGATGAAGTTAGGGTTGAAGAAGTAGAGGATGTGGGACTTTCTGGTAAAAGATCACTTGTAAGTGACCACAAAAAGAAGTAACGACAAAAGGAGCTCGTGGTGGACATGTGAGATTTAGGAAATAAAATCAACTTCAACAGAGCCATCAAATAAGAAAATGCTTAAAAAAAAAAAAGCCATATAATATTTTCCAAGTGCAGCATTCAGCAATAATTTAAGCTCACAAGTCACGTCTCACAAGCTAAACAAACATAAACATTGTCGATTCAAAAATGGAGCAAAGCAAAGGCAGGAAACTGATACTCTTCCCACTGCCCTTCCAAGGGCACATAAACCCTATGCTGGAACTGGCCAACATTCTGCATTCCAAAGGCTTCTCCATAGCCATCATCCACACTAACTTCAACTCACTCAATCCTTCAACCCGAAACCCATACTTCACCTACCATTCAATCCCTGTTGACTTGACAGAAACCGAGGTCTCCCTCAAGGATTTCACCGTTCTTCTTTCTATTCTAAATGCTAAATGTGTTGAGCCTTTCAGAGAATGCTTGGCCGGATTGTTATCCGATAAGGACCACATTGCATGCTTGATCTCCGACCCTCTCTTTGACTTCACTGGATCGGTTGCGGAAAGCTTTAAGCTGCCGAGGATCATGTTAAGTACCGGGGGTGCCGCTTCCTTCGCTGTTTATGCTGCATTTCCACTTCTCAAAGAAAAGGGTTACCTACCAATACAAGGTACAATCTCAAGCCAATAAAACTCTATTATCAAATATATTTTTGTCGTATATATCATTGTTACTAATTAATCCACGCAATATGAATAGACTCATAACACCATACCAAGACTAGTGACTCGTTTCGGATTTTTTTGTAAGTGGCATTTTGTTTTTACTCGTAAGAGATTATGCAATATGTGCTTTTATTATAACCTGTCAAAAAATTTATTAAAAACTCAAGTGCTTCTTGAAAAAAGAAAAAGGGTCAAAGTGATTATTCTTCTCCTTCTTCAGAAATCACTCTATAGATCCAAAATGCTTTCGGTTACCAAAAAACAATTTTAGTACTTCTAGAAGCGATCCAAAGTTGGCACTTAGGTAACTTATGCATATTTGAGTTAAGTTAGTTAACCAGGTTAGCATTTTTATTTCTTACTCTCCCTCCTTGTAAATTGGCATTTTAGAATATGCAATAAAAGGCAAAATATGTATACTTACTAGAAACCTTATATTTGGCTTTCTATTTGAAAATAATTAGATTCTCGACTAGAAGAGCCGGTGATGGAGCTTTCACCTATCAAATTTAAAGACCTACCAATGATGCCCAATTGCGATCCTGAAGATTTCTGCCAACTGATAACCAACGTCGCAAATGAACCCAAGGCTTCTCATGGTTTCATCTGCAATACTTTTGAAGATCTTGAGGGACATGCACTTGCCACAATTCACCAAGAATATTACCCTAATATTCCAATTTTCTCACTAGGTCCATTTCACAAGTGTGGCCGTACAACCTCTTCTTCTTTCACTAGTTTATTAGCACAAGACCAAAGATGCATTTCGTGGCTAAACACTCAAGCGCCAAAATCTGTTGCTTATGTTAGCTTTGGGAGCGTTGCCAAGATAGACCAAGCTCAATTTTTGGAGATTGCTTGGGGCTTGGCCAACGGTGGCCAACCTTTTTTGTGAGGGATTCGACCTGGATTAGTTGAAGAGTCGGACTGGCTTAAAGTATTGCCTAATGGGTTTTTAGAAGCGTTGAATGAGATGGCCCATATCGTGAAATGGGCTCCACAAAAAGAAGTGTTGGCCCACCCAGCAGTTGGAGCCTTTTGGACTCATTGGGGTTGGAATTCTATATTGGAGAGCATTTGTGAAGGGGTCCCTATGATTTGCACGCCATGTTTTAGTGAACAAATGGTGAATGCAAGATATGTGAGCGATGTTTGGAAGGTAGGACTGCAGATGGAGCACGGGATTGAGAGAGGTGAGGTTGAAAGAACAATTAGAAGACTGATGGTTGAAAAAGAAGGGGACGAGATAAAAAAGAGAGCCTTGAAGTTGATGGAAAAGGCAAATCTTTGCCTCAAAGAAGGTGGCTCTTCATACCAGTCTTTGGATGGCTTGGTTAAGCACATTTTATCATTATAAATATTTTGTTTTCTGAAACTAAAGTCCAGTTGTTGTTTACTGAAACTCCTTTGATGCATTATGTAATTATATCATGAATTATAATGATTCGTTTGTCTCATTATGTTTAAAGAAAATGGTGGTCCATCATCATTATCATATTATTTCAGAATTATTCTATGTTTTTTCCCTTGACCCCTTACAATTTCGAATTACCTTTTTTCTTTAAAAAAAATAATGAAAATTGTTTGAAAACTTTATGTTTTAACGAGAATGAAAAAATAAAGGGTAAAGTGAATAATACCAGGATTGATTTTTTAGTATAAAAATGTGGTTTTTCGTAAAATGAACAATACTATGAGCTTTTTGTTAAAGTTTTCTTTTCTTTAAGCAAATCACTATCTAAAAATAAGAATAATATACATAACTTACATAAGAATAGAATGCAGAACTTCGAGTGAAAGATTTATGATTTATGCATATTAATAAACATGAGCAAGGGTATTGTACATACTATCTAAACCCGGAACTAGCCAAGCAATTCTTTTGGTGAACTGTCATGGTAAATAAAGGCCGTTGTGGGTTTGCTGTCCCGGAATTCATGTCCCGTTGGTATCTCTTTGTTTAGTTTGATGACACGTGTTTTACAATTTAACTCCACAAAACACTGTTACTTTTTATAAAATAAATTATAAAAAAATCAAAGAAATAAGAAAACTTCTGAGACCCACCCCCAAACTCCAGATACCCAGAATTTTTGCAATTTAACTTTTCACTGGTGAGGTGCATCTCTCTCTGCTGAGAATTTTTCTGTTGGAAGGTGATTTAGAAGTCACCGTACCATTTCTCTCCCAGGTGCATCTCTTTCTTGATTTGATCAAATCTGGAAAAAAAAAAAGCAAACTAAAAAAATAAGAGCACCGGCCGTTTAGTTCCCAATTGCAAAAACACGTGGGGTCCGGCCATTGATCTCGCCGGTCTCTTTATTCACCAACCCATTACCCATCGTCGTCATCATCTTCTTCAACTTGATTTTCGAATTTTTCTACTTTGCTCTTTGCTGGGTTTGTCGTGATGGGTTTGCGATGGCGAGGCAGAGAAGCCGAATGGGCTTTTAATTTTTATTTATTTATTAATTAGTTTTATTAAAACTTAACAGTGTTAGATGTTGGCGTCAAGTAAGGAACACGTGTCAGAAAATTACGAATGAGACACAAATGGGACATAGAGTCTAGGACAGCAGACCCGGAGCCGCTCGACACATTTATTTTTATCTCTTACACACCCTTTTTAATTTTTAATCATTAGATCGAGCCAAACGAATTGAAAAGGTCAATGGGCAAAAGTTAAAAAGAAATGTGAAAGGTGAAAAAAAAAATTGTATGAATAACACTACTGTAAAATAAATCACCACCACCTATGCATAAATCATGTTTTTAGCAATTCATACAATGACTAAAATAGAAGACAATAACCTTTTGAGAACAACACTTTCAAAGCCAGTCAAACAAACAATAACGTCAAAAAAATGTATAGTATTATGAAATATGAGATACTCTGGATGCTTCAATCGTTAGATTTTAATTTTCATAGGTAAATTATAATCTGACTTCGACAAATCTTGAACAGCTACAGAAACCTCCAATCCAACAAGCCGCATGCAAAACCAAATGGTTTTTCTTTTTTTTTACTACCAATTAAATTTTTGGGCTGAAAAGGAACTAACCCAATTTAGGGCTGGTTTGGTATTGCTGTGTTTTGAAAAAAAACTGTTGTGAGAATAAGCGACTGTGTTGTGAGAATAAGCGGCTGTGAAATAAATCAGCTGAGTGTTTGGTAAACATTTTTGTAAAAGTGCTTTTGAAAAAAAAAACAGTCTGATAGTGGGTCTTTTCATTAAAGGAGCACTGTAGCTATACGTGCTTTGAAAAAAAACCAGTTTTCTAAAGCTACAAATAGCTGCTTTAGCTTTTTCCTTTGATTTTAGCTTATTCTCACAGCAGCTTCCAAAATAAGCCTTTTTTTTTTAGTTTACCAAACACCTAAAACTCTTACAATTTTTTTTCATGGGTGTTTTTTTTTAAAATACCTCACTCCCAAACTAGAGCTTAGTGCACTGGGCTGCCGTTCTTGAAATTGATATTATTTTGTTTTTCCAAAAAACTGAAGTTTCAAGAAGTTTATGGAAGCTCATGGAATTCTCTGTTTTTCTTTTCCTTTTCTTTTTTTTTTTTTCGTTTTTTTCTGGACCATACAACTGTCAGTAGTTCTCAAAGAACCATTAAAACACCTGAACCTGCTTTGGCAACCTATAAATACAGCCACTCTCACACCCACCTTTGTCGGATAAGATCGTTGAAAGCAATCTAAGCAAAAATCTCTCATTCAAATTCTTCGAATTCACGCCCAGCAAAAACCCAACTCAAACCCATCATCCAATGGCTCTCAGTCTCTTTGGCAACGGCCGACGAAGCAACTTCTTCGACCCCTTCTCCCTGGACATCTGGGATCCATTCGAGGGCTTCGGTACTCTGGCCAACATTCCCTCCTCCGCCCGTGAAACCACCGCCATTGCCAACACCCGCATCGACTGGAAGGAGACCCCGGAGGCCCACATTTTCAAGGCGGACCTCCCGGGGATAAAAAAGGAGGAGGTGAAAGTGGAGGTGGAGGACGGGAGGGTCCTGCAGATCAGCGGTGAGAGGAGCCGGGAACAGGAGGAGAAGAACGACAAGTGGCACAGGGTGGAGAGGAGCAGTGGCAAGTTTATGAGGAGGTTCAGGCTGCCGGAGAACGCGAAGATTGATCAGGTGAAGGCATCGATGGAGAATGGGGTCCTGACTGTGACTGTGCCGAAAGAGGAGGAGAAGAAGCCGGATGTTAAGGCCATTGACATCTCCGGCTAAGCACTTGTGGTTTTAATTTCGGCTTCTGTGTATTTCCGAGTGTCTGTATGTGAGATGAGTGATATGGTGTGTCAATTTTCATGTATGGCTTCTTGTTCTAAATATTATAATAAATCTTTATAAAAGTTGAATACATTTTATTTTTTAAGAAGTGTCTCTAAGATCTATTTAATTTTGAGTAATATTATTATTTATACCATGTTTTTATATTATTTCAAATAGTATTTGATGTAGGCAGTCACATTATTTAAAAAATTTATAAGATTCAAAAAAGTGAAGTGAAAAAACTTATGTATATCATAATTATTATTTAATTATTATGTGAATGTTTACATTAAATGCTACTTAAGGTAGTATGAAAATGTAATTAAAAAACATGGTATAAATAGTATTATTCTTTAATTTTTTTACTACGAACATGGGGATCTATTTAATTTTCTTGCTACGAATAAAAGTCCTATGGTGGTCGAAATTCCTAGCTGCTGTGTTTGGTTTGATTTGTAAACAAGGTTATATTTTCAAATTTTGAATTGGTGACTGTTTCTCTTTGCTTTTAGTTTCAGTCTTCAATCATTTTAGGTATCTTGTGTTTTCGAGTAGCCGATTCAATTATTTTATTTTTAGGTATCTTGTGTTTTCGAGTCTTTACTTGCTTTGCCATGACGGTTTGAGACATTCAGGTCACGGTATGATTCGATGTATACTTGTTCTTCACACCGGCATCCTCTTATTCGAAATAAGATCTTGTGCTTTCGTACACCATGCTTAGCTTGTTTTTTGGTAAAATTGAATTCTAGACCTTCCCTGCAAAGATGTTACCGATTTGTGGACAATCCAACCACAACGAACACCATATAGATACTTTATGATTTTGTTTGCTGTATCGATATGATGATTACATGTTTACTTGTTGTATGCAAGAAACACTGCATTTGCGAAGCTTCTGTCGCATATTATCAAACTCCTGGTTAGCAAACTTAAGGCTCGCGGTAATTATATTAGCTTGAAATTATTTTATATATAAGCCTAAGGCGTCTATAGACCTAATGTAGATTTTACGAATTGTGAAATAAAGAAATTAGTGAGAAGGGAATTTGGTTTTCTAATTTGAGAAATTGAAAAATAAAACACCGCGCTTAAGTACTCTTGTTGTCACACCCAACTAGAGGAGAAGATTCTAGTAGATCATCTTCGTACTCTATCATTTAGAGATTCATTCGTGTATATATTAGTAGAGAACTAACATTTGGAAGCCTCAACAAATTTAAATTTGTCTGCATATGAAATCTAAAAGTTGGAGTTTTGATGACACACCCCGACTCGGAATGTCCACTATGACTTCAAAGTCGAGCTGTGCTGGTCGATACCTGGAAGGTGACGAAGCAATGAATTGTAGTGATGTGAAAAATGTGAATAAATTTAAACCTAAAAGTGCCTAAATACCAGAGTGCACTGGTGAGCAGGAGTGAACCCATCTCACACGTAACGTCAGAGCATAAGTAAAATATAGTAGAGCGAATAAGAATTATACCCTCAGAAGTAGCCACCAGAACTGAGATTCGCCAAGAATCTTTGTCGATACGAATCTCGACAGCTAAAACCTAGAGGGGCGCAAAACAGAAAGTGTGAGTGGGCAAAAGCAAAGTTTTTCAAAACCTTTTCTTTATCAAAAGTAATAACCCCTCATCGTAAAACATGTATACTTTTTCAGAAAATATTATGCATAACCATAACTCAAAATCATAGTAAAAACAATGGTAAATCCACAAGTATGCCATGTCAAATATCTAGTCATGAAATATATGTAATCAGGTGAGATAAATCAATAAAAATATTATGTCAGCCGGAGTCACCTAACGTGACCTGTACGACTGAATCTATAGCTCATCTACCAATTCCTGCACACGATTCAGAACCACCTATAGTGGTTCGTACGACAGGCTGGGGTGTAAATGAGTATGCTCAAGTGCTACAATCATGTGAAGGCTGTGCGAAGTATCGCAAGCAGTGTTCTAAAAATCCCCGCCTAGCTCCGCCTAGGCCCCGCCTAGGCGCTAGGCGCTTGGCCACCGCCCCGATTAATGCCTAGGCGTTTGAAAATTAAGAAAGGGCGTCTAGACCTGCTAAGGCGCCCATCTAGACCGCCTAAGCACCCGCCTAACCCGACTAGACCCGCCTAGGCACCCGTTAGGTTGCGACTCACTTAGACAGAAAATAGATAACTTTTATTTTGGATTTTATTTTTTTTCAATAAATTGTAAGAAACTTGTTGAATAGTTAAATGAGCACACATTATATGTTTGTTCCCCATGTTTTCATTATGTTCAAATACTTTATAATATATATATCATTCTGTTTTGTAGTTTATGATGAAATTATATATATTTTTAAGTATAAACAAACACTTATTTACACAAAATATAACAGATTTAGTTAAATCCGCCTAGTCCGCCTAGGCGCC
Organism: Crataegus laevigata; assembly: GCA_963580275.1. NCBI lineage: Eukaryota > Viridiplantae > Streptophyta > Magnoliopsida > Rosales > Rosaceae > Crataegus > Crataegus laevigata. The sequence continues at coordinate 7,693,426 of OY756951.1, forward strand.
CGCCTAGATCCCGCCTAGCCGCCTAGGCGCTAGGCCCCAGCCCGCCGCCCGACTAGTGCCTAGCGTCTTTTAGAACCTTGATCGCAAGTCACTTACGAGTCGGAACCACCTAAAGTGGTTTGTACGACAAGCTGGCACCTGCCTTGGATCCAAGGTAAGTGTATGGTACGAGAGGTAAACGATCACGTGAAAGCTAGGCCCTAACCTCTGGCGGAGCACTAACACCGAGGTGCATGATAATGAGCTATACATGCATCTCAACACAATCATACTCATTACCATCACTATCATTAACATATACTCACCTGAAGCTTACCTAAGCGTCCGCAACGCTAAGCAACAATATATAATCATAATAATCCATAATCAAACATAGAGATCATTTGACATGGCAGTTTAATCTATAAAACCATTTAAACACATTTTCTGGGAAATATACCAAGTATATACATATATACTAAAAATAAAAGCCCACTCACCTGGAGTTTGCGCTACAACTCTCTAGCATAAATATCGAGATGTCTTGAACGATCGCAGCATGTGACCAAGACCAATGTGGCCTAGAAAGGCTCCAATTTCATCAAAACCCGTCTGAACCCTAGAATTGGGTGTGCTTCAATTCGACCTCCATACTTGCTCTGACACATCCACCACTGTTTGGGCTTTGTTCCAGGCCTCAAGAGGATGCTATGGGTGGTGGTGATCGAAGAGATTTGTCTCAAATTTGTTCGATCGAAGACAAAAAACTCTCACACCCACCAGTGTAGGTTTCACAATTTTAAGGCTAAATTCATTAATATTTGGGGTGGAATAGGTAAAGGGGAGGTTATGGAAGATGTTACAAGTGATAGATGGGTGTGTCTCGTCGGAAAATGGGTGAAAATCGCCGGAATTCATGAAAAGAAAGTGGGTCAGGTCGCGGGCCTTCAAAAGACTCGATTCCCCCCTTTCTTTTTCTCCCTCATTTCCCCTCCTTGCTCTATTTTCTGATTGGGCAATCTGAACCCCCATTCTCTCCTTTCTCTCATTCCTTTTTCATCTTGACCACACATCTCACTCCTCTTTACATCTCAGCCACACATGTGGCACTCCAATTAAATGGAAAAATATCAATTTTGCCCTCAACTTCAATCATTAATAACTTCTTCGTTATAACTCCAAATAATGTTCCGTATGCGCCCACACGTCCGTAGTGACGAGTACTACAAGGATACCCCAAGAAAACAAACCTTACATGTCACTACAAGGTGGTCAACATCAATCGACGTATGTGCCTCGAATGGCATTTTCGTAAACTCACTTATTAAAATTATAAAAATCATAATTTTTAAGGACGGGTTTTTACATTTGAACTTAATATAAGTTTATGCATATGTCCTTAATTTATTTTTCATGAAGACAAGCATCGCAATTAACTACAACCACCTAGTTTAATTTTATATAATTCAACATTCTGCTAACCATGTAAATTGGATTATTTATGCTTACGTCTCCTGCCACTCTTTTGCACATGGGTACTAAAGTAGTTTACAACCCAACAAAATCGAACCACACTCTTGCATCGCTTTAATGAGGATAAGACGAAACCTTTGAGTAGTCCTATGATCATCCTAACTTTGGATGCAAAATGAGATCAATTCCATCCTAAAGATGAGGATGAAGAGGTCTTGGAACCTAAAGTTTCTCATCTAAGTGTAATCGACATTATATTGTACTTGACTCAATGCAGTAGACCGGACATATTATTTACTGTGAATCTTTAAACAAGATACAATAACGAGCCTACTACACATAGACACTGGAGATGTACCGAAAACATCCTGCATTACCTTAAGGGAACAACGGATATGGACTTATTATTACACACCTTGGAGCGGATCTAGCCCCCAATACTCGAAATGATGCTCTCTTTTTAGTTATGTTGACGACGGTTATTTATTTGGCCCGCACAAGATACATTCCCAAACGAATCATGTTTTTACCGTTAGAGATATTGCAATATTATGGAGATCAACCAAATAAGGTTAAATTTGAGATTAAATGGTTAGACACATGTTAAGAAATAATCAAATAGACACAAAGAAAACATCGTATTGGGGACATCAAACCCTCAGTCCTCTCTCACCTACTTGTAAAATTAGTTTCACAAACATAATTAAGTTTTGTATTTTTTCCTTAAATATGCATTTAAAAAAAATATGTGTCCAGTTTAACATGATACTTAATTTTATAAGTACCAATTTCGTTATAAAAAAAATAAAATAATAATAATAAAAAAAAAACAGGAGTTTATAAGTTCCAACTATGTTTTGGGCCGAAAAGGAACTAACCCAAAAAAAGGCACTTTCGAGAACTTGGTGGAAGCTGATGGAACTCTCTGTTTTTATTGTTTTTTCCCCTCTGGATACCTGCAGAACTTTCTGTAGTTCTCGGGAAACCTTCTGTGCCATCCTGTATATATACAACTCACTCCACAGCCCACCTTATCAGATAGAATCAACCAAAGCAATCTAGGCAAAAATCTCTCGTAAATCCTTCGAGTTCACACCCAGCAAAAACCTAATTCAAACCCATCATCTAATGGCTCTCAGTCTCTTTGGCGGACGACGAAGCAACGTCTTCGACCCCTTCTCTCTGGACATCTGGGACCCATTTGAGGGCTTCGGCGCTCTGGCCAACATCCCCTCCTCCGCCCGTGAAACCACCGCCATCGCCAACACACGCATCGACTGGAAGGAGACCCCGGAGGCCCACATCTTCAAGGCGGACCTCCCGGGGATAAAGAAGGAGGAGGTAAAGGTGGAGGTGGAGGACGGGAGGGTCCTGCAAATCAGCGGCGAGAGGAGCCGGGAGCAGGAGGAGAAGAACGACAAGTGGCACAGGGTGGAGAGGAGCAGTGGCAAGTTTATGAGGAGGTTCAGGCTGCCGGAGAATTCGAAACTTGATCAGGTGAAGGCGGCAATGGAGAATGGGGTGCTGACTGTGACTGTGCCGAAAGAGGAGAAGAAGTCTGAGGTCAAGGCCATTGATATCTCCGGCTAAACTAAATTCGCATAACCTCGATCGGCTACTTTGAGCTCTGTTTTGGTGTGGTGTTAAGTTCTGCTTGTGTGTATTTCCGAGTGTCTCTGTATTACTGTAATGTGAGATGAGTGATTTGGTGTGTCAATTGTCATGTATGCGTTCTTGTTCTAAATATTATAATAAATCTTTATAAATGTTTTACATTTTATTTCCAAGATGTGTGTCTGGGAGAAGGTGTATTTAAATTTTTTCCACGAATATGAAGAAGATGACCATTCATGGTGCGATCCTCTTGCTCTTAAAAGCTAGAACTTAAACATTTGCACATAGAATTGACAAAGATTCTTTTGATCTTGACATGTGTTGCTGCAATTGAGCGCCAGCTGCTGAGCTCGTGTGTCCTACGAAGATTGAAGAAGTATCATATTGAGAAAATGATTTGGCTTTTTCATTAAATTTCAGAGAATAAGTTTACAGAGTATATATATACAACTGAAAAGAGTAAAAACTAAAGTTACTAAAGTTAAGAAATTATAACAGTAGTAACTTTAACAAAAACACTAACTTTTAACTCTTTTACATTTGTATATATTCTATTATTCTCTTCACACCCCCTCAAGCTAAACGGAGAAGGTTGGAGTGAGAGCTTGGAATGGAGAAGAAGAAATCGCTGCCTTGGAAGGGATTTGGTATGAATGTCAGCAAGTTGATCCTAACTGCAGACAAATTGAACATTCAGCAGCTTGGCAAGAACAAGTTCCCTTATGTAATGGTAATCGATTTCCACATGCTTAGTGCGAGCCTGGAAAACAGGATTGGAAGCAAGAGCAATCGCTGAAACATTATCACACCAAATTTGAGGAATAAAAGGCAACTTGAAACAAATATCTGTGAACAGTTTGCAGATCCAGGTCAACTCAGCAGCAGTGTGTGCTAAAGATCTATATTCAGCTTCAGTGGAGGAACGAGCAACAGTGTGTTGCTTCTTGACACTCCAACTGATAATGGAGGATCCAAGAAAAATACAAAAACCGCCAGTAGAACGTCTATCCCAGGAGCAGCTCGCCCAATCAGCATCAGAATATGCTTTGAGAGTAAGAGGAATAAAGGTTTTAGGAAACCAAAGACCATGACCAAGAGTACCCTTAAGATAGCGAAGGATGCGCTTCACAGCTTGATAATGAGGTTCTCTTGGAGAATGTATAAACTGGCAGACCAAGTAAGGAGAGATCGGGACGAGTTCATGTAAGATACTGAAGGGCCCCAACAACAGATCAGTACTCTTCAGGATTAGCCAAAAGAGAAATCGAGCTTCGTGGAACCAAGAGGAGTTGTGCAAGGTTTTGCCCTATCCATCTTAGTTCGTTTGAGAAGATCCAAGATGTACTTGGATTGATGAATAAAGATTCCTGTAGATGAGCGGTTAACTTCCAAACCAAGGAAAAAATGCAAATCACCCAAGTCTGTAATGGGAAATTGAACACTGAGTTGAGAGATGACATGGTTGCAAGCAGTGGAAGAAGGTCTAGTGACAATAATTTCATCGACATAAACCAAAACAATCACCAAGGAAGGTTGGTGCAACACAAACAAGCTGTGATCAGATTGGGAAGCCTTAAACGCCATAAAGATGAGAGCAGATTGTAGTTTTTCAAACCAAGCCCGAGGGGCTTGTTTTAAGCCATAAAGGGATTTTTGCAAATGACAAACATATGAAGGTTTATCCTAATCAATGAATCCCGGATGTTGCGACTTATACACATTTTCCTTCAGAGAACCATGTAAGAATGCATTACTTACATCCAATTGATGTAGAAACCAATTGGAGTGAACAACAAGTGTGAGAAGAAGGCGAATGGTCACGGTTTAGCCATCGGGCTAAAAGTGTCAATGTAATCAATACCCTCTTGCTGATTGTACCCCTTAGCCACTAACCGGGCCTTATAACGATCTACAGAGCCATCAGGGTTCCTTTTAATCCAGAAGACCCATTTGCACCCAACCAAATTGTAAGAAGGAGCAGGAGGAACCAATTGTCAGGTGCAGGTATTCTGCAGAGCATTAAACTCATCTTGCATTGCAGTTCTCCAATGAGAATATTTGAATGCCTGAATGTATGTAGTGGGAACAAACTCAGTGTTTAAAGTGGAAGGAATAAGATGTTTAGTAGCAGTGAAGGCCTTGGGCTTAAAGATGCCAGACTTGGATCTGGTTTGCATAAGATGAGTCGAGGCTGGAAGAATGGGAGGTGGAGATTGAGGGACAGGAACAGTGGCAGGAACTGAAACAGGGGCAGTGGCAGAGGCAGGGGTACTGGAGAATGGGAAGGGACAGTTGCAGGTGCTGGAGCCACAAGTGAGGGTGAATGTGAAATTGGAATATTAGATGGAGGATAAAGGTTGGGAAATGTTAGAGAAAAGGAAGAATGGTGGACGGATGAGGAATCACAAGGTTGAGGCTTAGAAACAAAAAAAGAATGATGAAATAGGAATGTAGATTCATCAAAATAAACATGTCGAGAGACATACACTCTGTTGGTGAAGGGGTCTAAGCATCTGTAACCCTTGTGAACCAAACTGTAGCCAATAAAGACACACAACTTGCTCTTGGGTTCAAGTTTGGACTGAGTGTACAGCTTGAGCCAAGGATAACAGCTGCAACCAAAGATACGCAATTGAAGATAATCTGGTTTCTTCCTGAAAAGCTGCTCCCAAGGTGAAGAGTTAGCTGCAGGAGGAAGTCTATTAATGAGATAAGCTACAGTGAGAAATGCCTCTACCCAAAATTGATGAGGAACCTTGGATGCAATAAGAAGTGTTCTGGCTGTTTCCACAATGTGACGATGCTTTCGTTCTGCACAACCGTTATGCTGAGGAGTATAGGGACAACTGAAGTGTTGTTGAATGCCATGACTGGATAAATGTTGTTTGAACTTAACACTGATGAATTCACCCCCTGAGTCACAGCGCAAAGTTCCAATTTTATGACCAGACAGATTTTCAGCAAGAGCTTGAAATTGAACAAAAACCTAAAATACTTCGCATTTATGTTGGAGAGGATACAACCAAGTGTACTTAGTAAAGTCATCAACAAAGATGACATAAAATCGATATCCTCTTACAGAAGGTAACGAAGCTGGACCCCAAACATCCACATGAACCAATTCTAGAGATCTAGAAGTATTACAGATAGAAGCCTGAAAAGGTAACTTGGCACATTTTCCTAAAACACAATTCGAATAGAAAGCTTGTTTGACAGTAGTAGAGATAGGCAAATCAGACTTTGAAATCACAGATTGTAAAGTCTTGAACGCTGGATGGCCCAAACATTGATGCCAAGTATGTTGCGATGCCTTGAGTGCAGTAAGACCATGATGCTTTGGTGAAGACTGAGACTTTGCAATAAATGGATAGAGGCCACAACAAACAGGAGCTCTAAAAAGCATCATCCCTGTAGTAAGATCCTTGACATTAAAGTCAAAACGATTTAGAGTTAAGGAGCACCAATTGTCTCTAAGAAACATATTTGTAGAAACAAGATCATGCTTCAAATGTGGAACATGCAACACACTGTTTAATTGAAAAGTGGCAGAAAGAGTATGAAGTAAAGAGGAACCAGAGTGGAGGATCGACAAACCTTGGTCGTCTCTAATATAGACTTTATCAGGACCATTGTAAGGCTGAGGATTCTAAAGATTGTTGATGTTGTTGGTCATATGAGAGCTTGCTTCAGAGTCAAGCAGCCACGGAGGAGAAGAAGATGCAGTGGAGTTGGCATACAGAGTAAGCTTAGCTGGTGGAATACGACCTTGAAAGTTGGGATTCATGCGGTTGGAGCAATCAATCGCTTGATGACTAGTGTCATCACAGATTTGGTAAGGAACATTTCTGAAATTGTGATTGTTGAAACGAGAACCATTGCGATTGGCATCACCACTGCGATTATTGGTGTTGTTGTTGCGAGGGTATCAGGTTCGATTATTAGAATTCCGGTGAAAATTATTTCGACGAAAATTACCGCTGTTGAAATTGGAGAAAGAAAGTGGTTGAACAATGTACGCTTGAGGTGTAGGAAGAAGTGGAGGAGCAGTAGAGGACGCCTGAATAGAATGAAAGGCTTGATAGGGTGCAGAATTTGTGCCTGGAGATTGGTTCTTGCAAGTAAGAGCCATTTCTTTGCTAAGCAAAAATCCGTGAAGGTCATCAGCAGTAGTGTCAGCAAGTCGAAACTGAACAGAATCCACAAATGAATCATACTCATCAGGTAAGCCATTAAGGATGATAAAAAGAAGATTATGATCATCCACAAGAGCACCAGCAGCTGCAAGAGCATCTGTAGCCTCTTTAATGCGTTGAAGATACTCCGAGATAGAAGGAACCTTTCTTTGCAGAGTGTAAGGTTGAACGGAGCTGATGAATGTGAGACCGAGATACACCGCCAAAACGTCGTTCAAGATTTTGCCAAAGTTCTCGCGCAGATTTAACGCCCACAGTGAAAGGAAGTAGATCTTCCGAGAGGGTTGAATTAATCCAAATAATAATGTTCTGATCCTTCTCATACCACAATTCGTAGGCCGGATTAGGAACAAAGGTGAATCGACCAGAATCATCAGGAAGAAACTGAGGCGGTGGAGGTTCAGATCCATCAACAATACCAGTGAGTTTGTAACGACGGAAGATCGGCTCGAAGAGAGATCGCCAAACAAGATAGTTATGGCGCTTGAGCTTAGTCTGAATCATACTCCCAATGTTGTTGATCGTAATCGAGTTGAGCGAGGCTTGAAAAGAACAATTAGGGTTTGTGTTCATCGGAACTGAAGAATGAGGATTGGGAGAAGAAGAATGAGGATCAGCAATCACAGGAGGAGAAGTGTGATGTGCGATCACAGGAGATGAAGAATTTGCAGAATTTTCCACCATAGATCGACAATTTCAGAGAGAAAAGGACAAGAAAGAGACGTGTTTGGCTACTGAGAAAAAGACGAGGAAGCGAAAAGGCAGAGAATCGGAGTCGGTAGATGATAGGCGAGTGATACCATATTGAGAAAATGATTTGCCTTTTTCATTAAATTTCAGAGAATAAGTTTACAGAGTATATATATACAACTGAAAAGAGTAAAAACTAAAGTTACTAAAGTTAAGAAATTATTACAGTAGTAACTTTAACAAAAACACTAACTAACTTTTAACTCTTTTTCATTTGTATATACTCTATTATTCTCTTCATATCAGGCATAAAAGAAAGTTAGAGATGCAAATTTTGTATGGGAGTAATGCTCAAGTCGACAGCCCAGCAAGACATTGAACACATCTCACTCACTCCAAGAGCCTATGGCGAATGCTCGAAGTTGCGTGGTCACGACATAGACCTATAGTGGTCGAAATTCCTAGCAGCTGCTTTTGGTTTAATTTGTGAACAATGTTATATTTTCAAATTTAAAACTGGTGTTTGTTTCTTTTGGTTTTTAGTTGGATATTAAAGGTGTTGCGGTGTTTTAATGTGCGATAAAACAAAGCTTTTGAGTACTCTCATGGTCATCTTAACTTTGGATGCACGGTTCCATCTTTAAATGAGACCAATTCCTTAAGTTAAATCAATGTTGTATTGTATTTGACTCAATACACTAGAGTTGACATATTCTTCGTTGTGAATTTTTTTAACAAGGTACAACAATGGGCATACACAGTAAGCACATACATAGACGCTAGACATGTGTCCAAGTCATCTTGCAGTTACCTTAAATGTACAATGAAGTGATGTTCTCCTTCTAAGTTATGCTGACGATTGTTATTAATTTAAAATGCACAAAGTGCGTTTTTAGAACGTGTTTGTCTTTCAATAACGATATTGCAATATGGTGCATATCAACCAAACAGGACTTGGCTACTGAGTCTTTAAATGCAAAGTATCGCATGAATGATTTTGGCTAAGGTGCGTGATTGATCACGTTAGAATTTTATGTGGTTTTTCTTACATTGTTGATGTTTCCATCCACCAACGACGACATTACAAAGCATATTTCACTCATCCGCAACAAGAGCATTAAGAAATCGAAGTTAAGCAAATATGATCCTAAGACAATTATGTTGACCTCTTCGTGAAGTCAGTACGAAAGTTTACTTTCTCAAAAGCTTGTTTATGAAATTGGACTACATAAACTTTTGGATTTATGTCACTAGTAGTTCTTTTGGGGAGTTTTATCGAACTTAGGAAAGTATCTTATAGTATACTTACATGATCATAACATACTTTCTTCCTTATGATCAAGAGTAGTTTTCTTATTGAATTTTTGCTAACCTGACGAAGTTTTTTGATGAAGTACTTACTCTGGGTTGGTCATACCTTTGTATGTGTTAATGATCATTCTAAATATGTGAAGCATCGACATCCTACATTAACTCAATTTTTCTCTGTAAGTCTACTGATTGTCATAGCAAGGTTTTTATTGATAGTTGATGACAACAACCGCCATCATCTAATCACGAAGACTTGATCTAACTACTTCTTAAGTTGTACATATTTAAGCAGGAGTGTTGTGGTTATTAATTAGGAATATGATTGTGTAAATTTAAAGTAGAATTCCATTATGATTTGGAGATCAAATAATCATAGATTTTATATTACTTGTAAGGCAAGAAAACCCACCATAATTAGTATAAAAAAAGTCACATGCTTGGGTGAACACACCATTCTAATACACGAGTCGTTCTTCCTCTGCTGTCCCCTTTCTCTCTCTCACTGTCGCGGGTCTGTTATCCCTAATTGTGGTGTCTCTTCTCTAACTTCTCAACACGTGTACCACCCATTTCACCTAGCCTTCACCCCCATTAATTTTTTAACAAAACTAAAAGACTAAAACCCAAAAACAAAGAAACTAGCAGCCATCGTGTTCCCACCCACCCAATCCCTGCAGTCCCGTGCGCCAGCAACCCAAACAGTCACCCATGCCAACCTTCACATGCACCAGCGGCTAACCCTACTTATACTTGCCGTCACCAAAAGCCTCCTCCATCCAAGGGTGGATTTATTAAGGGACTTGGGTGGTTTCAGAACCACCCAAAAGCTCGGATAATTGGCTATGAGAACTTCCGAGGACCACCCCAGTCTGGACAATGAAGGGAAAGAGCAGCGGCTGCATAATGTTCTGGCTTTTCGCAAACCAGAAGGAGGGAAGAAGTAGAAGACCAATTCTTTTTTAAACGGTATCCCAGGTCACATGCTACTAAGTCACGTTGAGCATTCAAGTAAAGAGTAATGATACCGAGACTAAATTTGTAGAAAAATTTGCAAACTAAATGATGTGTCACTAATAAAAAAAATGATCATCTTTATCAACGTATAAGTTATAATTCAGTTATCAATTTTCATATCATTGTTGTAAACTTTCCTACTTTATGTGTGATTGTGTAAATCATAAATTAGATTTGATTCTAGTTATCCTTTCCTATATGGACTTGTATTCCTTGGGCAAGAAGGAATATCTTCTCTCCTCTTATTACTATAAATAAAGGCACAATGTAGGAGGGATAACAACACACATATTCCCCTACAATTCTACAAACACGTCTCTCTCTACACTCTTGTTGCCGGCCCTCTTTAACTATGTCAGATAAAATATGTGACAACACGTTATCAGTACGCTCTTACCGCTGCGCTTAGGAATTTGACGTTGAAGAATTTTTCTGCATCAAACCAGTTCATTCATATCATCACGCAATCAGGTTCTTTCAAAACAATGATTTTTATCTCGATATTTTGGTAGCCCTGATAGCATAAACATTCACCATGATGCATGACCCAACTTTACGTTTTACATATTTTAGATTCTACATAAATTGTGTATGCATCATAATCATAATTGCTGAATTATGTGAATTTGATATTTGCCACGAATTGAATCAAATATATTTGTATATGCATCACATTGAATTAAATTATTATTATCTTGAATATGCATATAATTGAATTATATTTGAATTGAAGAAAAAAAAAACGAAATTGCGAATCACGGCCTGGGTTCTTCGAACCCATGACCTTGCGCCTTCAACCAAGCCTAAAGCTTGGATGGCCTGCATCGAGTCCCCAAGCCGGAGCCGTGGGCTACAGGTTGAAACCCCGAACACCCCGATATCCACCAGGGCGTCTCCACCGTCCCAGGATGGCCTGCAGCCCATCCTCACGTCACAATGTTTGATGGTCTGAAGCCCGTCCTCAACATCAATTGATCGAGATTCAATTGAATCTCATCAGGTTTTTTTTTTTTTTTTTTGAAAACTCGATCCGAAATTCTAGGGTTTTTACAAAGAATTTCGAGATTTTTTTTTTTCAAATCTCCATTCATATTTGAGGTCTTTGATGACCCACAGACTCGTTCAAAGCATCGTTGTCCCCAAGTCGACTGCCTAACACAGCGCCATCGACTAAAACTCTGGTGTTCTTCTCCGATGCGCACACCTAGCACGGCTGGGATGTATGACCCGCGGCCCTTTAGGCCACCCCTTCTCGGCCTAACCTTCAAACCTCAATCGGTTTTGGGCATGCATCTTGCAGCCCATAACATTTCTTTTGGCTTAATTTTTTTTCCACGGCAAAAAAAAAGAAAAAAAATAAATCTTTTAGGCTCGCCTGAAGCGGCCTGTATGAAAAGAATTTTTTTTAAAACCCCTGGGCCTGCTTGCAACAGCTTATCCCCCCAAGCCGGTTCTCTTCGTAGGCTTGCAGCGTACACCCAAGATCCCTAGCCCAATTCTTGGGCCTGGAATACACGACACATTTTTTTTTCTTCAAGCCACCCAAAGGCTTATTCTTTGGGCCCCAAATTTTATTCGTATAATTATTTTAGGCCCAATGGGTTTTAAATTTTTTTCACCCACATTTTAATTTAGCCCGAAGTCCAAATAAATTAATTCAATTATAATTATAAACCTAAAATTCTATTTTTGCATATTTGTTTGCATATATATATCTATTTGTGTTTGACTGCAGGAACATATGAACCTGAAGTTCATAATTATTTTGAAACCCGAAATTTCTTATAACTATGCCTTGTTTGAAAACTCGAAGTTTTAACTTAAAAACACCACCCATGAAAACCCAAAATTAAACCAATACATGTTTATTAGAACTTGTATGTTCTATTCCTATGTGAATGGATTGATTTTTTTTTCCATTACACTAACCACATCTTGTCCATTTATTTTGTGATGGGAACATGTCGAATTTGAACAAACTCGACTTCACCGCTTTAGAGGTCTCTGGAAAGAACTACCTTAAGTGGGTTCAAGATGTGAAGCTCCACCTCATTGCAAAGAACTTACGTCCTGCCATTGAAGAAGCAACGGACGAGCCTATTGGCGAAGCTGAAAAAGCCATTGCTATGATCTTCATTGGAAGACATATACATGATGCTTTGCAAACTGAGTATCTTGCTGAGGAGGATCTACGTGCATTATAGGTCGATTTGGCTAATTGTTTTGATCACCAAAAAGACATATTCTTGCCTGAAGCAAGACATGACTGGCAGCACTTGCGCTTCCAAGACTTTAAGTCTGTGAATCAAAATAATTCTGAAGTTTGTCGAATCCAATCACTTTTCAAGTTTAGCAATGAAACTTTGATCGAAGAAGATTTCCTGGAGAAGACCTATTCGACCTTTTCTGCTTTTACTATTGTCGTGCAGCAACAATATAGAGCTCAGAAGTTCACCAAGTTCTTGGATTTGATCTTTTTTTTACTTCTTGCTGAAAAACAGAACCAGTTGTTGATGAAGAATCATTAAGCTCGACCTACTAGAGCTACTGATGTGCCTGAAGCACATTATAGCACTAACCAGTGCCCAAAATGCCAAAAGATGTGTGGTAGGGGCAGCCAGAAGTCATCCCACCAAGGTTAACAGAGTCAAGGCCCATCCAAGGGAGGAAACAAAGCTCAACAGCGCTCAAACCTCGCTCCCAAGGCCCTGAACTTCAAGAATAAGGGCATAGCACCTGAAACCATTGATGTGGATATGTGCTATCGCTGTGGTTCAAAGGACCATTGGTCTCATGTTTGCCGCGCTCCTAAGAAGGTTATAGATGAATATCATTCTCGTTGTAATAAGTTTGAATCAAACTTCATGCAAGTAAACGAATCGGAGACTACAAAGATGAAGGTTTTTTACTTTCAAGAGGATACCACCCTTATGGAAGATTTGAATCTTAGATATAGACTTATTTTTTCATTGAAATAAGACAATTGGGGCCGAATTCCACTAAGTGGCCGAACCCCCTTGTGTTTTTGGTTGATTTTTTAACAATTTTCCTTTATGTTTGGATTATTGGTTGGTGATTTGTTTTTGGATATTAAATTTTAATTAATTACCATCCTTGAATAAATGAAATTACTTTGAATTGATATTTGTTTTAAGAACTTTTATGCATGTGACTGATTCAAATTAATTTTTCATTCTAGGTATGACTAGTGAGAAAATTAGTTGTTTGGCAGATAGTGCAACCATGTAAACCATTTTGCGTGAACGAATCTATTTCACTAACTTCATACCTAAGAATGTACCTATAACAACCCTCTTAGGCCCATCTAACCTGATAGAAGGATACGGTAAGGCACGTATAATGTTGCCCAATGGTACAATCTTGACCATTGATGAGGCATTTTATTCTCCACGTTTTGGAAGTATATTGCTAAGTTTCAAGGACATTAGAGATAAAAATTACTATGCTAAAACCCACATAGAAAACGATGTTGAACTTATATGCATAACTTCCTATAAATATGGCCAGAAGCGTATTCTAGAGAAGATGGAGTTTATCCCGAGTGGTCTGTATACTACGACCATACGCCCTATAGAATGCCACCATGTGGCCGGCCCTACTACTGGGACCGCGCACGAAATTACACTTTGGCATGACCGTTTGGGACATCCTGGATGAATAGTAATGCGTTGAATCCTCAAATCATCACACGGGCATCCACTAGCCCAAAGTTTAGGTTCGATCCAAGGAATCGCATGTCAAACATGTTCTATGGGAAAGATTATTACTAAGCATTCTTATGAAAAGATTCATTCGAATCCTTCTATTTTTTCTACAACGGATTCAAGGGGACATTTGTAGATTGATTCACCTTCCATGCAGACCATTTAGATATTTTATGATTTTGGTTGACTCTTCCACACGTTGGTCACACATGTGCTTGTTGTCTACAAGGAACGCTGCATTCTCAAAACTGTTGGCTCAGTTTATTAAGCTCAAGGCTCACCACCTTGATTATCCGATCAAATCTATTCGATTTGATAATGCTAGAGAATTCACATCTAAAACTTTTGATGCCTATTGCATGTTGGTTGGGGTTGAAGTTGAACATCTCGTACCCCATGTTCACACCCAAAATGGCCTGGCAGAGGCTTTCATTAAGTGTTTACAAATGATTGCTCGATCATTGGTCATACGTACCAAGCTCCTGATCGCTGCTTGGGGCATGCAATATTGCACATAGCAAAGTTGGTCCGCCTGAGGCCTATTGCAACACAATTATTCAGTGCCCTTAAGTTGGTTACCGGATACGAACCCGACTTATTGCATCTGTGCATTTTTGGATGTGTGGTATATGTGTCGATCTCGCCGCTCTTACATACAAAAATGGGGCCTCGATGAAGGATGGAAATCTATGTCGAATATAATTCTCCTTTGATTATTCGTTACTTAGAAATTTTTGACAAGCGATCTGTTTACCGCTCGTTTTTGCGAATTATCACTTCTATGAGACAGTCTTCCTATCATTAGTGGGAGATAAGAACGTCAACATTCCTGATGAACGACACGAATTATCATGGACGACTCCCACTTCGTCTCATTTAGATCACCGCACCGTTTAGTTTGAAACTGAAGTGCAACGCATATTAGATCTTCAAAGCATAGCACAGAGCATGCCAGATACTTTCACCAATCTAGCGCGCGTGATAAGATAACACATTCCAACTGCAAATACGCCTACAAAGATAGATGTACCAAATGTACGACGGATTACCCTACTGGAAACCCTGGACGCCTATCTTGGTGATCCACATACATTAACAGCTAGCCAATCATCTGCCCCTACACAAAAGCATGGCAAACTTCTTGGTTCAAATGATTCACACCCTCGAAAGAGGAAATCTACTACACAAGGTCTTGAAAAGCTTACCGTGAATCCGACTATCGCTTACTCATTCTACCCAACTCATGATGAAATTCTAGATTACGGAAACGTCCTTGAAAAGACGAATCATCCTCCCGAGAATCGTGAGATTTCGATCTATTATGCTAGCTTAGATGATGTGTGGCATAGAAATGAGATAATTGTCGACGATGCATTAGAATTTGCAATAGCTACTGAGATCATGTTGAGCAATAACATTGAACCGCATTTTGTTGATGAATGTCAACATAGAATTGATTGGTCAAAATGGAAACAAGCAATCCAAGTCGAACTTGATTTTCTTGTGAAACGTAAGGTGTTTGGACTTTTAGCTCTTACTCTTCCACATGTGAAGCCCATTAGCTACAAGTGGGTTTTCGTTCTGAAACGTAATGAGAATAACGAGATTGTGCTTTACAAAGCTTGTCTTGTTGCACAAGGCTTCTCACAACGCCCGGGATTAACTATGATGAAACTTATTCACCCGTTATGGATGTGATTACTTTTCGCTACCATATTAGTTTGGTAGTTTCCGAAAAACTAAGTATGCAGCTGATGGACGTAGTAACCGTGTATATCTATGGAGATCTTGATACGGAAATTTACATGAAAGTTCTCGAAAGACTTACATTGACTGGTTCAAATATTTCCAAAACCCCGGAACACGCTCTTAATTTGGCTGAGGCATTTACTCTACAATTTGAAACAATCCGGAAGAATGTGGTATAATCATCTAAGTGAGTTTTTTTACTAGTCAGGGATATGTGAACAATGAAATATGCCCTTGTGTGTTCATTAAAAAGTCACATTCTAGATTTGCAATGGTTGCAATATATGTTGATGACATGAATCTAATCGGAACTTCTGAAAAGCTCGCGAGAACTGTCGCGCACCTGAAGTCAGAATTTGAGATGAAAGATCTAGGTAAGACTCGATACTGTCTCGGTCTCGAGATAGAGCATTGTTCGGATGGAATCCTAGTACATCAATCGAACTACACCCAGAAAATGTTGCGCCACTTTAATGAGGATAAAGCGAAGCCTTCGAGTACTCTTATGGTCGTTCATTCGCTAGATGCAAAACGAGATCCCTTCCGACCGAAGGAGGATGATGGAGAGATTTTAGAGCCTAAATTTTCTTATCTAAGTGTGATAGGCACTTTATTATACTTAGCTCAATACACTAGACCCGGCATCTTATTTGTTGTTAATCTTTTGGCAAGATACAGTAATGCACCTACACGCAGACACTGAACTGTCGTGAAAGACATTTTCCGTTACCTTAAGGGTACTACGGATTTGGGCTTGTTCTATCTCTTCAAATCCTCGAGTGATGCCACACCCTATGTTTCTTGAGTTGATTCTCGCCTTGTTGGTTATGCTGACGCAAGATACTTGTCTGATCCGCACAAGGCGCGTTCTCAAACTGGTTATGTCTTTACCATTGGAGCCACCGCAATCCCTTGGAGGTCAACTAAACATACCTTAGTTGCCACTTCGTTTAACCATGCTAAAATTCTCACCTTACACGAAGCAACTCGGGAATGCTTTTGGTTGAAAGTAGTAGTGGGCCATATTCGAAGCTCCTACGATCTTTATCCTGATCACGATCTTTGAAGACAACGCAACATGCATCGAACAGCTCAAGAAGGGTGTGGATGCAAATTTTCTCCTCCTCGATCTTGGACGATTTTGCACCTACAAAACAAGTAGCACCTTAGGTTAAGGCCAATAGCCTCACGCGCCCACGATGAATGGGGGGGCTTTGGCCGAAGAACCTCCGATGCCAAAGTTAGAATTTTAAAGAGAAAGAGTGTTTAGAGTATTTAGGATTTTTTGCAGGAGAAATGGAATCATCTTTTTGGTGAGAATAGGGTCCTATTTATAAAGCTAGGATTTGCTTTATTTGAGAGGTTGTGGCCGGCCACCATTAAGCTTTTGTGGTTATGGTTTTGCTTAATTAGCCAATTTATTGTGTAAATAGGAGGTTACAAAATTGAATAGTTGTGTAAATAGGATAATAAAATGGAGAAAAGTGTGAGAAGTATAGGAAAATATGATAGGTTATTTCTTGGATGGGTTGGCCGGCCATTGATGTGGTTTTGGGTGGTTTATTTGATATAATGGGTGATTAAATTGGTGATTAATGGATTAATTAGGAATTAATCCATTAATTAGCCAATAAATCTTTATTTATATGAAATAATTTGTAGGTTATGAAGTAATTGCCTAAGAAGAGGATGGATGAGATAACTATGAATTTGTTACCTTCCTTTGGGCACTTTTGACTTGGTTTAGGGATGATTGCCCACTGCTCGCGCGTAGGAATCCCAGTATGCCTCAAGGGTATTTTTGTCCTCCTTTACCCAAGAATCCACGTGTCGCCTTGTGATTATTTTTGGCTCCACAAAGGGTTACATCAAAAGAGACGACACCAAGCACATTGCACTGAAGTTTTTCTTTTCACATCAACAACAAGAGCATTAGAAGATTGAAGTCACGCAAATCTGTTCACAAGACAATCTGGCTAACCTCTTCACCAAATTACTACCGAAGATAACATTTCAGAAGCTTGTTCATGGAATTAGTATGCATAAACTTTCTGAGTTGTAACATTACTATTTCTCTTTGAAAATCTGTCAAACTCAAGGGGAGTATTCTGAAGATACTTGCTTGACCTTAATGTACTCTTTTTTCCTACGATTAGGAGCACTTTTCCCATTGGGTTTTTGCTACCTAACTAGGTTTTAACTAGGCACCTACCTTGGGTTGGTCATATCCCTGATGACATCTTATAGACATTTCTTTTGACTTTGCATTTCTCACGCATTTTCCTTAGACTATAGATTTTTTACCTACTCGGGTTTTTACCATAGCCTTAGGTTTTTTAGTGAGACTTACTTACTTATGTAAGTTCCTACCTTATTGAGAATAAGCGTTATTCCTTGGAATCAGAGCCGACGAGTCGACTTCCTCAACTTCTACATGATGCTTGTTGATGCACAAAACTGGGTGGGTCTTAGAACAACATAAATCCAACTGTGAATCTGCAAAAAGGCCCAAGAACACAAAGAAAACAAAGATGTATCGTGGTTTACCTTTAGATCGAGGCTACGTCCACACTATTGTCGGTTTGGTTTCACTGTGTAATTGTTGAATATACATGTGTTTCTCTTTTGGCCTTGATTTGGCCCTTTCTGTATTTCTGATGGCCTTTGGCCTATTTTTCTCTCTTAGATCTCCCCAGGCTTCTTTAGATGCCTCTTTTAGACCTATCCCAAATGAAGGGGATGGGGTCCTTTTATAGAATAAGGGTTCCCTTCTTAATTACATATTTGCCCCTTAAGTCCCCTGAGTATTTATACGAGGCCCAAATACAGAGGCCTAATATATGGTACAAATAGTAGTCCCCCAAGTCTTCAGTCAAGAAAGTCTTTTGGCTGGAGACTTTAAATTCAATTCATGTGTGGGCCGAAGTGACTTGGTGTTGTTTAGAACTGGTACTCGACATGAGATGGTGCTCCATGTGAAGCGATACTTAACTATAAGTAGCACACATTGCGAGGCTGTTCGACTAGAGGTGATGCTCGCAGCGACGCAGTTGCTCAACTGCCGGCGGTGCTCGTTGCGAGGTGGCTCGACTTGTGGCTTCTGTTGCCTTGGTTGGCTCTTCTTGGCTTCTTTAGGCTCTCTTTGGTTGGGCTTCATTTTAGTTCCCCTTGGAAGTGAGGATAAGGAGTCCTTTTATAGAATAAGGGCTCCTCATTTATTACATAATTGCCGAGCTAAGTGCCTTTCTCTAATGAAGGTGAGGGAGTCCCTTTTATAGAATAAGGGTTTCCTCCTCAATACATGAATAATGGGCTAAGTGCCTCTCTTTAATGAAGGTGAGGGAGTCCGTTTTATAGAATAAGGGTTTCCTCCTCAATACATGAATAATAGGCTAAGTGCCTTTCTTTAATGAAGGTGAGGGAGTCCCTTTTATAGAATAAGGGCTCACTTTTCAATACATAAATAATGGGCTAAGTCTCCCAAATACTTTCATGAGGCCCAATATATGGTACACACAGTGTAGTCCCTTAAGTTTTCAGTCAAGAGAGCCTTTCGGCTAGAGACTTCAAATTCAATCCATGTATGGGCCGAAGTGGCGATTGTTCGGCTGGAGGCGGTTTTTGTATACCATGTACTGAAACCATTGTTGATAATAATGGCAAGTTCCCGAATGATATTAGAGTACGTGTTGTACCCTTTCGAAGCTCAATTGGGTTATGTATGAATGTGTTGCATTGTTGATTGACATGAGTGATGCTCATGAATGTTTATGTTGATTGGCATAAGTGATGCTCATGAATGTTTATGTATGATGTTGATTGACATGAGTGATGGTCATGAGTGTTTATGTTGATTGACATGAGTGATGCTTATGAATGTTTGTGAACTAACAAACCGAATTTCACCCCTATTTCACACGGGTGGGCGGGTTATGACCCAAAAATCAAATTTTAAAGATAAAACCCAATGCAAGATAAAACCCAACTCAAGTCAGGTAATTATGGGTGGGTTGGTCTGAGTGACCTGAGAGAATGCCCACCCCTAGTGATAACAGTGTAGTACAAATTAACTTACGGTGCCTGATTTTTACGTATAGGTATCACACTTACCTAAACCATTGTAGGTACTAGAAAAATGATTATTAGGGGCGGGAAAAAAGAATTGCCCATATTAATTGTCATTTAGAGACGGATTTAGTGAAAATGCATTAGGGGCGGATTACATGCAAACTAGGGCATTAATTTAAGGACAGTAGGGGGAAAATATTGGCCACAACTATTTATTTTGTGTTTTTATTAAAAAAACTATTTATTTTCTATTATAATTTAAAATTTTATATTATTAAATGTAAAGTTAGCACGTAATCCAACTTCTAACTTATAAAAACCCTACGTCGCCTTTTACATTCCCATTTCTTCACTTTCTCCACCACGTTCCTTCACTTTCACAACCAAGACCACCACATTCTTTCTTCTCACCAGCTTTCCTTCCGTTCTTCCTTCTTTCTTTCTTAATTCTTTGTCGTCCAAGCTACTTGATTGAATCTAAGATTGGGAGATGATTAAGGGTTTCTGAAAATTTGAGATTTTATTTTATCTGAGTTCCCTGTTTCTTTCATCGTTTTCATCAAGGTAACAATTCCCATTACTTTTCTTTATTTTTTTGTTAGTGTTTTATAAAACTTATATTTGTATACATGTTGTTTGTTACTAATGAAACCGATCGAACCCAGGTTTTCTCAGTTTGGGTTTGGGCATTTTCATCTTTGTTTTGTGTTGGAACCCCTCATTTGTCCCACATCGGACAGAGGGAGAAGAGAAGAGTGTTTTAAATAGATTTACTCCTCTCTAACTAACACCGAGGTCTTTTGTGATAAAACACCACACCTGAGGATTGTGCAAGTGGTTAAGTGGGGACAGTATCGGTATTGTTGGAGTGGGCTCTCGATCTGTCGACTTGAAAAATTGTACATTTTGTTTGCAGGTTTTGTTTGGTATTTTATTTAGGATGGGTGATTCACAGTGGTTGCTCATTTTCACTTTTGTGAGTATTTTACATATTGTTATTTAATATTGCATCTTTTAGTTGGGTTTAGTGTGTATGAGTTATTTTGAAAATTTGTAACCTTTTTGTGCTTTGACTCTGCGGGGATGATGAAAGACAGACATGTAATCTAGATCAATTGTGTGTTCGGATTAGATAATGGGTCTTCATTAGATTCAATTGTAAGTTTTGCTAAAAGCCTTATGTACACTACTGGATTTGTAGTTCAAATATCAACCTATCTTGTTCATCAAGTTCTTATGGGATTGTGAAAAGAAAACTTTTTTTGTTTTGTTTTGTTTTTTTTTTTTTCATTTGAAACAATTTCTCTAAATGCAATAATGGCTGATAAATGGTATTTTTTATATCATAATTATAAAATACAAGTAGGGGCGGAACCTTCTGCCTTTAATGTGCTAATTTTCAGTGTGTCATGCAAAACATTAGGAGCGGATGTTAAAACAATAGGGGCACATATAAGAAAATATATGCCTCTAATTGTAGCTACGTCTTTTGTAGGGCCGAATCATTTATCCGCTCCTCATTGTTTTAAGAGGTAGAAATTGACAATAAATGCCCCTAATAATAGCAACTTGAGGCAAATAAAATTGCCCCTAATAATTCATTTTCTTGTAGGTGGAACACATTTATATTAGTAGTCCTAACTTTATTAGAGAGGTGGTACAACCGTGATGACTAAAGGGTTTCGAGTTGTCCTCCATATACAATTCCTTCGCTTGGCGTACCTATAAAATATAATAACAAAAATTGAAGGAAATTAATTTATGAAATTAAATGTAATACAATTAAATATTTAAAATAACTTGTGAAAGCACTTACTTTGTTCTAGTAATTGGCTCCGCTTTCATGTTTGCTTTTGGCCTTCAACACCGCTTGATTCCATTTATTCAAACTTGGATGAAGATGTTTTTTCCATCTTGAAGAACAACTCTCGTGGTTTTAGGAATTTGGTGGAGTGGTGTCTTTGTAGAACTCATAGTACTTTTTGGACGTACAAGTCCAAACACCTTCACTTGTTTGAGAACTCACATTCACACTATCTTCCGAGACCCATCTACAAGCCCTGCAAAGAGCTTCATCTTCTTTTCGGGTCCAAGCCCTACCTTTCATTGTAGATGTGGCCATTTGAAAATTATTGAAAAAATTGAAGGAAATATTATTGGAAGAGGTAAGAGAATAGAACGTGAAGAATTGAAATAAAATGAGATAAGATAGTATAGAATGATGAAAATTATGTGAGAAATTGTGTAGGAATGACTTAGGTATTTACAGGAAAAAAATTGTCTGAAAAAAAAATAAATCAAATGCAACGGTAACCTAGCGTCAACATGACGTTAGCTAGTCGTTGCTAGCTGGCGTCATGACGCCAGGTAGCCATTGCTTTTGAATTTTGGGTCAGTAGGGGTTGGCTGGCTGGCTTATTTGGACCAGCCGGTTGGCTTGTTTTCCAATTTTTGGCCTGGTGGGGCTCACGAGCTCTTTGGCCTAGCCCTTTGTTAGAGATGGTTTTCTTGTCATTTCGAGCTATTTTTGGCCCTATAATCATTTGGCCTACTTGGTTAGAGATGGCCTTAGCTTGTGGCTTGTGAACTTATTGTGAATGTTGGTTGTTGAGGCAGCTGAGCTTGGGAAACAGAGATTTTATAGTGTGCTCGGAATATAGGTGCATAAGTCATTTATATTATACAAGTAAAGGAACAAATGAAAAAAAAAAGTTCTCTCACTTATGTAATAACCAAGGTATTAAATATCGATGATATCGGAAATATCGGTAGTCCAAAAACACGGAAATTTCGATGGAAATATCGGGATATTATCGATATCGATAAAAATTGAATAAAAATCACGGAAATTGTAAGAAAAACTTGGAAATTTTTATTGAAACTTTGCAAGATGTTTATTTAGTCAATTATCTATTAGTATATCACAAAAAATTAGAAGGAAATGCATTGCATGATGGATTTAACTGGTTTAAGTTGATTATATAGCGAGTTGGCAACCATTGTGAGTGTAGAAAATATATAAATATTTTAGCATATTTTCACAAAAACATAAGTGATATGGTGGTCAAGGTGTTGAAGGAGTAAAATGGGAGAGGTTCAAATCCCCTTGGTGTTTTTTTAAATATAGAAATTTAAAAAACACGGAAATTTCGATGACATCGGAAATATCGGTAGTCCAAAAACACGGAAATATCGATGGAAATATCGGAATATTATTGTCTATAGTTACAAAGTTCTAAAAGATGCAAGATGTTAGTCGGACGGCAGGTTGGATCTAGAACTTACGCGGTCAGATAGGGTCTAAGCAGGTGATCACTCATATATTTCATGCATTTATACCATCCATTTCTTATGTCTTTGTGATGTTTTTGTATTAGAATGGTTGCATTTTACTTTACTTTGTGTTAGTGTGCAGTTACATTTACTTTAGAGTCAATTTCAAGAAAATACGAGGGTAAGAAGAGAAGCTGATGGCCTTGGTGCTGTTGTAAATTCGTTGCCCTTTGGCTAAAGGCAACAGACAGCAATGGATGGGATTTTAATGTAATAAAATAAGAAAAGAAAGGTAGGAGATAGTGGGACGGAAAAGAATGGATAGAAAAATAAAATAAAAGAAAATAAGGGATAAGGCAATGATGAAATCTGATGGCTGGAGTGGACGGTAGTGGAGAAGAAAAGAAAGATAAAATAAAAAAAAAGGAAAAGCAAGGGAGTGCACGAGAAGGAGGAGGAATTATATTAGAGAGAGAGAGGCGAGCAGAAAAGAGGGGGGAGCGAGGGGGCTCCCTCGGGAGGACAGAGAGGCTCGGGACAGATGGGGGAATAGAAGACAGAGGAGAGAGGCAAGGAGAGAAGGAGTCACGGTGATAACAGAAAAAAATAAAGAAAAAGTCAGCGAGGGCAGCAGGGATGGACATGCAGGCATAGGCTGCAATAGAGGAGGATGGACTCGGGAGTGCGGCTGGCGAGAGAGGAGAAGGCAGCTTGCAAGAGCTGCAGAGCATGGACAGATGCACAGAAGCAGAGGCTCACGGACAGAAGCAAGAATATTGGAGAGCTCAGATAGCTTCTTTGTAAAAAAGGGTTGTCTCTTTCCTTAATTCTTCATGAATAAATTTCTTATGTATTCAAATAATTATGTGTAATTAATTTCCTTTCGCTAGAGTGAGACCATGAGCCACAACATGATTATGTGGATTTCTATTTTAATTGCTTAAGTGTTGTTACATGCTTGCTTTGATATTTTCAATTACCGAATTAAACTATCTATGTGCCTTGATGCTTAATCACCATTAGGATGCTTAGAAAAGTCATTGGATGCAATTTTGAACGAATATCACGTTAAAATTGGTTGTGCTTCTTGTGATTGAGGATTGTAATTTCTCCTAAGGTAAATATCATACTCTTAGGGATTGCATGGTTTAACAAAAGGATTTTCACCAAGATTAATGAATCACTCATGTTTATATTTAATCCAAATGTCATGGATAAATTGCATGTAGTGGTATGCGTTTTAGCTTGAATATCACAAGTAAAATATACATAAGGAAAATCCAACCTTCAAAGCATGTGTGTTTTCGATTACTTAAGCAATTAGATGAGCTATGTATGAGTGTTGTTGGTAAAGGTTGAACTCTAGCGCTTTGTCAATCTAATTTTCTTCAATCATTTATTTTACCTTGAATTTCTATATTTACTTGTTATGTTTAGTTCGATCGCTACTTCTATTAACCAATCCCATTTTAGATAATTGTTTTAGTCACTTTCTATAGTATTTAATTTTGTTAAATTAGTGAAGTTCTTAGAGTTAAATAAGCAAAATACTCCAAAAACTCGTAAATTGTTCATATCAGTCCCTGAGGAAATTCGACCTTGCTTGAGCCATTCTATATTACAAACGACTTGTTCTCTTGCAAGATTTTTCTAACGGTTTTACCCTTGTTTTACAGGTGGTAAAATCGCTATCAGCAGGCGCCTAAGCATACTAGGCAGATTTAAGTAGATCCATTATATTTCATGTAAATAAGTGTCAGTTTATACTTAAAATACATATAATTTCATCATAAACTACAAAATAGAATGACATATTATGTGTATTTATTTAAGTATTCAACAAGTCTCTTACAATTTATTGAAAAAATAAAATGTAAAATGAAGTTATCTATTTTCTGTCTAAGTGAGTCGCAACCTAGACAGGTGCCTAAGCGGGTGCCTAGGGGCTCTAGGCGAATTTCATTTTATTTACTGCCAAAATGGGTCTTTGCATTGGAACACTTGAAAACCCTTTGCAGTTTACTTCTTGGACAAAGGCATCATAAAATATCCAGGGGAGTTTGGAGTAAACCTATGGGAAAAGCGTTTGATAGCAAGTAGTATGCCAGTATTCTAGATCAATTAAAAGTAGAAAATGTAAGTATGATGACTATTATATATGTATGTTGACTGGAAGCATTCATTGCGACGAAGAAACCTTAATTTTTTGGTTCCTATGTAGGTTGATTGGACGTCCATAATAGGCTCCAAGACAACTTTCTCCCATGTTATTAAAACCATTATTGTTTTGTTTTGTTGGCTTTCTTATGTAGATCAAAAGGTGAAATGGATTGAAATTAAGCAAGAACAAAGCTTTGCGAGCCGGGTAGCAAAACATTATTTCCCCGAACGTTAGGATGTAAACAAATATCAGTTTTTGTTTATAAAAAGGAAAACTGATATTAGGACATGGTTGCAAATTATCGATTGGCTAACAATATTGACTTTAAATCTGATGGTCCAAAACTCATTTTTGTAACTTATATAATTTGCTGACACCTGACTATTCATTTAAACCCCATTAAAAAGTGTTACCTCTTCAATAAAAAAATGAAAAACTAAGGAAAAATTAAGCCAAAGTGACACGTGTCACTCAAGTAGATAGGACACAGAGCAGCCACATAGGATATATTTTTTAACAAACGATATTATCTACACTAGGGGGTGGAGGGAGTGGACTAAGTCTTACAATGGGCTAGCACTAATGTGATTCAAATTCACCTATGGCGAGAATTAAACCTAAAACATCTCACTTACAAATGAAGAGGAATACCATTAGACCATAGTATTAAGTGACAAACCACATAAAATTTTGAGTATAGAAGATTTGAACTCAACAATATTTGACTATGTAGTATGACATCTACGTTATAATGCATGCAAAACTGAAATTTGGAATGATATTAAAGTGACCAATAAAGAGTGTTTTTATTGAGATTTTAATTTATGACCCTTTTTATTAAAACTCTCTAAAAATGTAGTTAATACATAGCTAAAAGCCTCTATTTATGTATACACAGATGCAACCCCCATACTTTTATTTTTTATTTTATTATATAACTAATAATGAGTTTTTTAAACAAACGATTTATAACGATAAAATGTGCTTAACCAAGCCATCCACAGATTGATTCGAAGAGCCACCTTCTTTGAGGCAATGATTTGCCTTTTCCATCAACTTTAAGGCTCTCTCCTTGATCTCCTCCCCTTCTTTCTCAACCATTAGTCTTCTAATTGTTCTTTCAACCACACCTCTCTCAATCCCATGCTCCAACTCCAGCCCTATCTTCCAAACATTACTCACATTTCTTGCATTCACCATTTGGTCAGCAAAACTTGGCGTGCAAATCATAGGTACCCCCTCACAAATGCTTTCCAAAGTAGAATTCCAACCATTATGAGTCCAAAAGGCTCCGACTGCTGGGTGGGCTAGCACTTCTTTTTGTGGAGCCCATTT
The DNA here is from genome assembly GCA_963580275.1 of Crataegus laevigata. Lineage (NCBI taxonomy): Eukaryota > Viridiplantae > Streptophyta > Magnoliopsida > Rosales > Rosaceae > Crataegus > Crataegus laevigata. The sequence goes on from OY756951.1 coordinate 7,720,011, forward strand.
CACAATGTAAGCCCTCTCATTCAATTCTTCTAAAAACTTGTTAGGCAACGCTTCGAGCCAGTCAAATCCGTTAACCAATCCAGGTCGAACCACCCACAAAAAGGGTTGATTGCTGTTGGCCAGCCCCCAAGCCATCTCCAAAAACTGAGCTTCCTCTATCTGTGCAAGGCTTCCAAAACTAACAAAAGCAACAGATTTTGGCGCTTGAGTGTTCAGCCATGAAATGCAACTTGGGTCTTCTGCCAATAAACCACTTGAAGAGGATATTGTAAGGCAACGCTTGTGAAATGGACCAATTGGGAAAATGGGAACATTGGGCAAGAGTTCTTGGCGGATTGTGGCAAGAGCATGTCCTTCAAGATCTTCAAATGTATTTAAGATGAGTCCATAAGAAGACTTTGGTTCATTTGACACTTGGACGGCCAGTTGATAAAAATTCTCAGGATCACAACCGGGCACCATTGGCAGGTCTTTAACTTTGATAGGTGATAGTTCTGTCACTAACTCTTCTAGTCGAGAATCTAGTCATTGTCAAAACAATAGAAAGCCAAATATAAGTTGTTCAAGTATTTGCACATTATGATCAGTTCACTCATTTTTATAACCAGTGAATTAGTAATACTATGTAACAATGGTGAGTAAAAAGACATTTAGTAATATTAGGCTTTATTGGCTAAATTATTCTGGTAAAAGCACTATCTGTGTCAAACAATCAGTAGGAACAGATATCAATGACTAAAACTATTAGCAACCTTATTATGTGTCACTAATATTTGTATTGAGCTATTTTCTTGTAACCAACATAGAAAGAAAGAAGCATAGATTTGATTACCTTGTATTGGGAGGTAACCCTTTTCCTTGAGAAGCGGAAGCGCAGCAAAAACAACCAATTTAGTGGCGCACCCGACATCTAACACGATCCTTGGAAGCTTAAAGCTCTCTGCAATGGATCGAGTGAAGTGAAAGAGAGTGTCCGAGATCAAGCAACTAACATGGTCCTCCAGCTTAACGTCATTCGATAACAACCCGGCCAGGTATTCTCTGCAAGGCTCGACACATTTAGCATCAAGAAGAGAATAAAACCCTTTGAGATCCTTTGTGGTCGCCTCGGTTTCGGAGAAGTCGACAGGGATTGAATGGTAGGTGAAGTGTGGGTTTAGGGTAGAAGGATCGAGGGAGTTGAAGCGTGTGTGAATAATGGTTATGGAGAAGCCTTTGGAGTATAGAACGTTGGCCAGTTCTAGCATAGGATTTATGTGGCCTTGAAACGGCAGTGGGAAGAGGATCACTCTCCTGCCTTTGCTTTGCTCCATTTCTGAATCCAGAATGTTTATGTTTGCTTAGCTTATGAATTTCATGTATGTAGAGAGAATTATTGGGTCAGTGGAAATTGTCTTTTTCCTTGGGTCATGTTTTCACTATAGCAAGAAAAGCAATAAAGGACACGTTTCACAAGTTTATGACTTTAGAACAAGGTGTGTGTTATAAAATTAGTGGGTGAATGCCTACTCAAAAGAATGCCCAAAGACTTAGTAATAGTGAGTAATAGTGTTTGATACTTTTAAAAGTATCATCATTGTATTTTGATGGTTGTAGTTACGAGAGTCACTCTATAAATAGAGCACTCCGTCTGCTATCAAACATACTACAAGAGAAAGCAAGAGAAATAATATCAGTATCCCTCTCTTTATCTGTCATCCTTTTGTGTTAAAGCTACTAAAGTTATAGTGTAATATTTTGCACATGCTTCGCTTCTGTTCTTAAAAAGGTTATTACTCTAACTTTTACCTATTTATAACACATTATCAACATGATTCTCTAACCTTAAATAGTTCCCATCTCTCTTCACCGAAAGAAAGAAGAAAAAAAAAGCTTCCTTCAAGGTTTTTCCTGTTTTTCTTCTTCCTCTGCCTCATCTGCATGATGCACCTTCGCAATGAACTACTAGCACTATGCCTGCTTCTCGTTCTAAATTTAACAGTTACTTATATCTTTGATTTCTTGTTTGGTGTAGTTCCTGATTACTAACCCAGTGTTTATTTATGTTAATTTTATTGTAATCAAAGATGGTGCGGTACAATCGCCCATCTTGAACTACAAATTTAATTTTCACTGTGATCAAAGATGGTGCGGTACAATCGCCCATCTTGAGCTACATATTTAATTTTATTGCAATTTTAGGTGGTGCCATATAATCGTCCACCTCGCTCTGCATATTTAAATTTTATCGCAATTTTAGGTGGTGCGATATAATCGCCTACCCTGTCCTGCGTATTTAAACTGCTCTACATATTTAAATTTCCTTGATGTTTAAGTGGTGCGAAATAATCGCCCATGCTATGTTTGTTTCAATGAGAATGGTGTGGTACAATCGCCCTTCTCATTAATCATGAAAATCTCGAGCCCGAAGTTTCAAGTGCTTATCATTTTTTGGCCTGAAGATCAAAATGAAAAAATTGTAAGAACGAAAAGTTCTAACACTAAATTCCTCCAAGAATACATATTATTGCAAGTTCTTACACATCTCATTTTTCTTTCAGAAAAGAAAATGGCGAACTTGGCAAAGCTTGATTTTGATGCCCTGGACATTACTAGGAAGAATTACCTTACCTGGGTACTGGATACCAAGATCTATCTTGAAGCAGGGAATCTTGGAGATACCATTAGGGAAGAAAACAACTCATCCTCTCAAGATCAAGCGAAGACCATAGTCTTTTTCGTCGCCACCTTGATGAGGGACTAAAGAGCGAGTACCTAACGGTTGAAGATCCGTTAGCTCTCTGGAAGGCATTAAGAAACAGATACAATCACCAGACAACGGTGATTCTTCCAAGGGCTCGTTATGAGTGGACTCACCTAAGTATCCAGGATTTCAAGTCAGTGGCTGAATACAATTCTGCAATGTTTAGAATTACCTCTCAGATGAAGCTCTGTGGGGATATCATTATTGAGGAAACTATGCTGGAAAAGACTTTCAGCACATTTCATGCCTCTAACGGCTCCTGCAGCAACAGTATAGAGAGTGAGGCTTCACTAAATACAACCAGCTGATATCTGTGTTCTTGGTAGCTAAACAAAACAATGAGCTCCTGATGAAAAATAATCAGTCATGACCTACTGGATCTGCACCATTCCCATAAGTGAATATTGCTTCCCTCGAAGTGAATGTCATATCCTTGGTGGCGATAATCATAAACGGGCATGAGGCCACAAGCGAGGCCAGTGGAGCAAGAAAGACAAGAATCATGGTGGTCAGTTTCACAACTAGGTTCCAAGGCAAAATTCAGGCTCGAGCTTTAAAATTTGAAATCGCCACAAAGACAAACCTCGTATGAAGAATGCTCCTAGAAACTCTGATGAAGCCTGCCATAGGTGTGGTGGCGATGGGCACTGGGCACATACCTGTCGTACCCCCAAAACATTTGGTGGATCTATATCAAGCCTCCCTCAAGGAGAAGGGTGTCGAGACTAATTTCCTCAACCAGGCTAGACCAATGGATATACCTGATCCAGTGTGTGACTTATCAGGACAGTTGAACACAACCCACCTAGATGTCTCAGACTTCATTGTGGAAAGAGGGAATGAAGTGTATCGATCTAACTGAATCATTTATGTTTGATGTACTTTTATTTTGAACTTGTAGTTTAAAACTTGCATTTCAATTCAATAAAAGTGGCATTTAAATTTTCTGTTATAAGTTATTTTTAACCGTGATCCCTTTTACTCAGAAATCATGGATAAAAACTATGGTTATTCTCAAAACATGAGAAATGGCGGAGATATTTGTCTTGCAGACAGTGCAACCACACATACAATACTTCGTGATCGAAAGTATTTCTTAAGCTTGATGCTTACAAGAGTAAGGGTAACAATAATATCAGGCCAATCAAATGTAATTGAAAGCTCAGGGAAAACCCAGATTATGTTACCAAATGGAACAATATTGTCCATACAAAATGCGTTGTATGCTACTCGATCTACTCAAAAAAATTTGAGTTTCAAAGACATACGTTTAAAATGGATACCACATTGAAATGCAAAGTGCAGAAAATGTGGAGTATCTATGCATTACCTCCTATGATACCCGGAATCGTATATTGGAGAAATTGCATAGTTTGTCGAGTGGATTGTATTATACATACATAAGGACAATTGAATCACATACTGTCATGAAACAGAAGTTCATTGATTCAAAAGTTTACATGTTTTGGCATGGCCGTTTGGGTCATCCAAGATCCACCATGATACGTAGGATCATTACCAACTCTAATGGACATCCATTATTGAGCAGAGACATTGCTATCTCAAATAATAACCCTTGCAAGGCTTGTTTTCAAGGGAATTTGGTAATTAGACCATCACAACTAAAGGTTGATGCTAAATCCCCATCATTTTTGCAAAGAATTCAAGGGGATATTTGTGGACCTATTCAACCATCTTATGGACCATTTCAATATTTTATGGTTTTGGTTGATGCATCTACCAGATGGTCACATGTTTGTCTCTTGTCTACTCAGAATGTAGCTTTTGCGAGACTTCTTGCTCAGATAATTAAGTTGCGAGCACAATTCCCAGATTACCCTATTAAGTCAATCCGACTTGATAACACTGGTGAATTTACATCTCAAACCTTTGATGATTACTGCATGACATTGGGCATTGATGTTGAACACCCTGTTCCTCATGTCCATACTCAAAATGGTTTAGCAGAAGCATTGATCAAGCGACTTCAGTTAATAGCTCGCACTTTGCTCATGAAAACAAAATTACCAATTTCTGCCTGGGGACATACTGTATCATTGGTTCAATTGAGACCTATAGCCAACTGCCAATACTCCTCAGTACAACTCATGTTTAGGCATCAGCCTAATATTTCACATTTATGAGTTTTTGGTTGTGCAGTTTTTGTGCCTATTGCACCGCCTCAACATACTAAAATAAGACCTCAGCGTAGACTAAGAATTTATGTGAGTTTTGATTCACCATCTATCATTAGATATTTGGAACCCGTGACAGGTGAAATGTTTACAGCTCGTTTTGCTGATTGTCACTTTGATGAGACAATCTTCCCATCGTTAAGGGGAGAAAATACCGTTCTAGAAGAACGGCAAGAGTTGACATGGGTTGTACCCACCTTCTCTCATTTTGATCCACGTAGCACTCAATGTGAAAATGAAGTGAAAAGGATCATTTATCTTTAAAGTATTTCTAATCAAATGCCAGATGCATTTAATGATGCTATGAAAGTGAAAAAACCACATATGCCAGCTGCAAATGTACCTGTAATAATTGATGTCTCTGTTGGACAAAATAAAGCAGTTGTGAATGATTCATCTAGTGCACGCCTAAAGTGTGGTAGACCCCCAGGTTCAAAAGATTCAACCCCTCGAAAGAGAAAGATAAAGGCTCAACTGAATCCAAACGAAATCATTCAAGAAGAGAAAATGAATGACAAATCCACAATTCATGATTCTATACTTCCAGGAAAAGAAAATGTCCTTGATAAGAAACATGTCCCTAAAAAGACAGCAGTACATGAAAGCAAAGAAATCTCCATAAATTATGCATGTACAAACGAATTGTGGGATCAGAATGAAATAATCATCGATGATATGTTCGCATTTGCAGTAACCACTGAAATCATATGAAGTGATGATATTGAGCCCCGCTCTATTGATGAATGTAAACAGAGACAAGATTGGCTTAAGTGGAAATATGCAATCCAGGCAGAATTAAATTCCTTGGAAAGGCAAAGTGTTTTTGGACCAGTAGTCCAAACTCCGCTTGATGTAAATCCCGTGGGTTACAAATGGGTATTCGCAAGAAAAGCAATGAGAAAAATGAGATTGCATGATACAAAGCACAACTCGTTGAACAAGGCTTTTCACAAAGACTTGGAATTGATTATGAGGAGACATATTCTCCTGTAATGAACGCAATTACGTTCCGTTACTTAATAAGTTTAGTGGTTTCAAAAAATCTTAACATGCGACTTACGGATGTCATCACTGTGTATCTATATGAAGAATTAGATACTAACTTATACATTAAGGTCCCAGAAGGACTTAAGTTGCTTGAAACAACTAACAAATTAAGGCGATCATTGTATGGGCTGAAACAATCTTGACAAATGTGGTATAATCGTCTCAGTGCATACTTGATCAAAGAAGAGTATATCAACAATGTTATTTGTCCTTGTGTGTTCATTAAGAAATCCAATTCTGGATTTGCTATAGTGGCAGTATATGTTGATGATATAAACCTAGTTGGAACTTTTGAAGAGCTCAATAAAATTGCTGAATATCTGAAAAGCGAATTTGAAATGAAAGATCTTAGGAAAATAAAATATTGTCTTGGCCTGCAAATCGAGCATTGTGCTAATGAAACTTTGATCCACCAATCAACTTACATTGAAAAAATCCTTAGCGATTTGGCATAGACAAGGCTTATCCACTCAGCATGCCAATAGTCGTTCATTCTTTGGACATTAAGAAATATCTATTTCGTCCAAAAGAAGATGATGAAATGGTCATTGGTCTAGAAGTCCCTATCTGAGTGCAATAGGTGCTTTATTGTATTTAGCACAATGTACTAAACCAGATATGGCTTTTTCAATTAACTTGTTAGCAAGGTATAGTTCTGCTCCAACAATTCGTCATTGGAAATGAGTCAAAGATGTTTTGCGATACCTTCGTGGGACAACAGACATGGGTCTTTTATACTCAGAGAAATCCACAAATGACCAGATCTTTGCTGGATATGTAGATGTTGGTTTCCTCTCTGATCTGCATAAGGCCCGCTTACAAACTGGATATGCGTTCACTAATGGAGATACAGCAATCTCACGGCGCTCAACAAAGCAAACACTAGTTGCTACATCTTCCAATCACTCAGAAATACTTGCTTTACATGAAGCAAGTCGTGAATATTTTTGGTTAAGATCAATGATCCATCATATCGGGAATTCATGCGGTTTACATTCGAAGACAGACAATCCAATTGTCATCCATGAAGATAATGCAGCCTGTGTTGCTCAAATGAAGAAAGGATTAATTAAGGGTGATAAGACTAAACACATATCTCCAAAGTTTTTCAGTGCACATGAACTTCAAAAGGCTAAAGTTATTGAAGTCAGACAAATCCGTTCCAATGAAAATTTGGCAGACTTGTTCACCAAATCTCTACCAAAGTGCACGTTTCATAAGTTAGTGCAGAGTATCGGATTATGTTAGACAATCCAGGTAAAGTTGTACTTTTTTTCCTTTGCTATGTTTTTTCCCACTAGGTTTTTCTGAGCAAGGTTTTAACGAGGCAACTGATGTTGATATGTGGGCATCCAAGGGGGAGTGTTATAAAATTAATGGGTGAATGCCCACTCAAAAGAATGCCCAAAGACTTAGTAATAGTGAGTAATAGTGTTTGATACTTTCAAAAGTATCATCATTGTATTTTGATGGTTGTAGTTACGGGAGTCACTCTATAAATAGAGCACTTCGTCTGTTATCAAATACACTGTGAAATAAAGTAAGAGAAATAATATCAGTATCCATTTCTTTATCTGCCATCCTTTTGTGTTAAAGCTACTAATGTTATAGTATTATATTTTGCATCCGCTTCGCTCCTATTCTTAAAAAGTTTATCTCTGTAACTTTTGCCTATTTATAACATAGTGCAATTTAGGTTTTGTTGTCTCATTTATCTAATAATACTAACAGCGATATTTCATGGATTCACGATTAGCCATATGTCAGTTTATTAATTTTAAAAAGTTTATATCACAAATGGTCCTTGGAATTGACCTTCTCAATCAACATGATCTTTGAATTTGAAAATCAATCAACGTAATTCTTGAATATGAGTGTTGCAAATCAATGTCATCATTCCGTTATATTTTTGTCAAAACTTTTGTTAGTGTGCTGAGACGACACAAGTAAGAGTCCCACATAAATTTGAAAAAAAAAATTTAAAAAAATTAATTTTATATTCTAAAAATAATAACAAATAAATAAGTTTTTTTTATTTTAAAAAACACTTCGTGAGAGGCTGTAACTAAGGGTGGGTAAATGGGGTCTTGGACCTACGGGTCGAGGCGGTTCTTTGCGGTTCGGGGCAGGTCCAAATATTATAAATGAAAAACGGGACAGGTTGGGCCGGTTTCTTGTAAATAATGGGGCGGGCCAATTCTAAAAATTATAGAAAATGTGCCCCGGCCCAAACCGTTTAAATCAATACCCTATAATTCTATCACCATCTCTATCTTATTCTCAGGCCCACCCCATTGACTTAAGACTTAACTCTCCCCTCACCCCCTCTCTCTTATTCTCAGGCCCACATTAATTCACTCAACTCTCCTCTCACCCTACCGACACTATCCTAGTCTCATCCGTCGATCTATCCTCCTTCTCATTTCCTCTCTCATCTCAAACCTCAATCTCATGCCTAGGCTCCCATCTTAAACCTCGATCTCGAGCCTAGGCTCCCAAATCCAGCAGAATACCTTCAACATCGCCACCTAGATCGACTACTTGGCAGGTTCATATGCAGGTGCCATATGTAAAGTCGCCGCCTTCTTCGCCGAAGCCCTGGCCTATTGAATCTTCAGTTTACCCTCAGCTGCCGATCGACCACTCATTCTCTGACATTTTGTAGATCCACATAGTGCTATCAGTGGTGAAGCAAATGAAGCCGGAGATTATGATCGTGGTAGAGCAAAAGGCAAACCACAACGGTTCAAGTCAAAGATCTGGAGGATAAGCGAGTCGAGAGATGATGAAAACCAAGAGAAAAAAAAAATTAAGAGGACCCGCAGACCAATCCCGAATTGGCCTGTTTCAAATGGGTCGGGTTAGGTCCGGTTCCAGTGATCAGAATTGCAATACCCGGCCTGGCCTGTCCCGTTTCCTTTTAAGCGGGTCTGGTCTGGTCCTTCCAAATTTGAGTCTAGCCCAGCCTGACCCGTGCCCACCCTTAACTGTGACCAATGAGAACCCAACCTAACCCCCAAGCCACCATTTTCCCCACCATGTTTTGCAGAAAGACACAATCTTTGAGATACCAAGATGAGGCAAAAAAAAGAGATAGGTCGAAATCATGGGTTGGTTTCTTGCATGTTTTGGTTGACAAAAAAAATGCATGAGTAATCAGAGGGAGTAATTAAGAGAGCAGAGTGGTGTGTGGAAGGGATTACTGAATTGTGTCGGAGGGGGAATGAGATTGTTTGATCTCCTCTGTTCTTTCTTTTTTCTTCACATTTTTTCACTTTCAAATTTATTTAAAAGGTGGTGGTTGTTTGGATTTGTAGGAATTTGGATGGTGATGGTTTGGATTTGCACGAATTTAGATTTAGATTTGCAGGGAGGGATGAAGGGTGCATGAATTTGGATTTACAGGAAAGAATGAAAGGTGCATGGATTTGGATTTACAAGGACAGAGGAAGGATCCATGGAGAGAGGAAAAGTGCAGTGGAGTAGGATGCTGACTCAATTTCAGATGACCCTAATGACACCACGACTGGGCTCGACGCTGTGGACATGGCAGTAGTTGCGCTGTAGACGGAAGGAGGAATCAGACCTCATAATGGTGGACGTGGTTCGGCGAGAATTAGCTGGAGTAGCTAGAAATATTTAATTATACAGGGTCCTACATGTGCCATGTCAGCCATTAACATAAGTTTTGACGAAAATTTAACAGAATGATCACATTGATTTTCAACAATCATATTCAAGGACTACATTGATTGATTTTCAATTCCAGAGACCACCTTGATTCGGTGGGTCAATTTCAAGAACTATTTGTGATAAAAACCCATTTAAAAATGATAGACATACATTATTTTATTAAAAATATTATTCTTATCATATTTGATAATCCCTCTAAGGCCTTCCACAATTGGACCAGAAAACTGAGTGTTATGAGAGTTATTCTTATTTTTTTAGTTGATATATTAAACTCATGAGTGTGATACCTACACAATAAATAACAAGAAGAGCAAATAGGTAGTCAGTCACAAAATAGAGAGAGAAAAAAGGATGGGTCTCACCTTTAAGTTATAATACCCATCTGTATCAAACTCACATCACTGTGACAATAATGTAATACGAATTAAACTCAAGATGCTTGATTCTTACTTATAGGTATCACAATCACCTAAACCATTTTGGTAGGCCTAACAGAGGTGTAAGCCATTTATATTAGTGAGTCTTATTTCTATTAGAGATATGATACAAGTGTGGTATAAAAAAAGTAGTAAATGTAGCATTACTTTTATTATATTGGGTCCCAAGTTTAAACATACAACATTTAGAACAATTTACACTTGCACTAAGGCCTTCCACACTAAGCTGAAAAAAGTGAGTGTGATACTATAATATACTGAACTCATATAGGAATCACACTCCTACAGCAAGCCGAAAATTTGAGTGCGATATCAATATATTGAACTCATGAGTTCAATATATTACTGTTTGGACCAATATATTACTGTTTGGACCTGGCCCGAGTAGTTAAGGCCGTTACGTGAGCAAAGTTCTAGACCGTTGGGTATCTGAAGTGTTAAGATAAATTTTAATTGAGTGATAATATTGTGATTTTTAATCATGATAATTATCTCTTAGTAACTTTCTAAATTATCTTGCCATTTTTATATGCTAAATAAAAAGGGGTTGCAAGCAGCAATTCAATTTACCAGCAATATTGGGACTCTTTTACCTGGGCTTTTTCCTTATCCAAATGATTCAAGCTGATGAGGTCTTGGTATTTGGATAATTCCATGCAATCCCATTTTTTACGCATGGCAGATGGCATATCGCATTTGATGAATAAAGATGGGATTATTGCATTTGATGAGGTATTAGTATAATTCCATGCAATCCCATTTTTGATGCATGGCAGGTGGAGTATTACATTTGATGAATAAAGATGGGATTCCATGCAATCAACGTGCAAAGTGTGAGTCAATGGGATAGTTGACAACTTCCAATGAAACTATAATTCTATCATCAGACTCGGGAAGTAATAGAATCCTGATTGGACACTACAAAATCATTAAGTCGTGCCAAGCAGGAATATGCGTACTTGAAAGATAATGTTCATATTATCTCAAAATTTACGACGGCAAGGCTACTGATAAATTATAAATACAAAGGGCAGTGACAGTGACAACATTAAGACTCTCCCTCCAATTCAACACACAAATCTGCCCTGCGCAAATTCTCGCTCTATGTGAAACCTCTCAACAACCTTGAGATTTTTATTTTCCTTTTCGTCGACACATCTTAGTTTGGATAAACAGCACTATGAAGGCAACCAGTGATATCTTTAGTTTGGATAAACAACATTATCGTCGTAGAATCAACCAATCTTGGAGCACCTTCAGTTTAGATAAATAGCACTACGTCGAGGCCGACTAGTTATCTATCCAAGTCTCGGTCCTCAAGGGTTTTCGGGCCTTTGTTGGTAGAGGTCATCTAATTAGCCTTCTTGGTGAAGTGAGGTGTTACGGGTTATTGGGCTCGGCACATTGAATGCCGAGTTGTTTTATGGTTGGATACTCACAAGTGGGATTTAGAGTTCAGAATTCTGACGGCCGAACTACATTCACAATCAAGACTTATATCTGTTTTGAGTACTTGTGTCTCTATACTCTGGTATCGATTCGGCGTGCTTATACCTTCAAGAATATAATCACTGTGACCGAATCCGGCGCTGACGATTTGTGATCTTTGCAAAGATAACAGCCTTGTCTTCAGGCTTTAAAATCCAAAGGCCGAAACGTGCTCCTTCCTTGGCCGCAATCGCAGTCGCAACATCAACATAGTTTACTCCCCGGCCGAACTCGACCGACGAGTTGGCACGCCCGGCACACAACTGAAGGATGTAGTTAGCTCATTAGTTACTCGGCCTGCGCGCCACTAGGTTAGGTAGTTTTTTATGGTCAACAATTACACTCATGAGTGTTATGCCAATAAATTAGATTTACACTAGTGTAGCAGTAGTATTATATGTATCAAACTCAGGTTACCTGATCCCTATATAAGTATTACAATCAATCAAACTACTTTAAAATCCTAAAGTATGATAATATGAATTGTGATTGTTTACACGTTACACACATGTACCTGGCCAGCATTATACGGAGCCGATCCTTTATCAAGTATTTGAGGGGACATTGATAAATAGTTCATAAAAAGTTACTTAGCATTGATCACCATCTAGTAATATTTGTCTTCATTAATAAGTGAGGTATCTTAAGTTCGACTTCCATGAATGACTCAACGCCCCAACTTAAGATCTTCCTAATACTAAATGACAAATTTGAAACATAGCTAATTACTTGCATATACAATAGAAAAATTGTTGGAGAATAGAGTATCACATCAAAGAAATAACAAATAATATACAATTTAAATATAAGAGTTTAACTATTACTATTATCGAGATATTTTGTGATAAAACTTCACAATTAATAATATGTGGTTAAGACATATTGAGGATGAGGATCCTCTCTTATTCCCTTTGTGGCGATCCTTACATCCTAGTCGTTCATCATATATCGTGCGGTCAATTTTCGTTATTACTATTTGTGTTAAATTTTAAATAATAAAATTCAAATGATTTCTGACCACACGATGTATGATGAATGACTAAGATGTGAGGATCCCGACAATTTGAATCCAGATGGGATCCAAATCCATATATTAATGTGTTGGTAATGGTTGTGCAGTGTAGAATGTTGGTCAGCTCTAGCATAGGCAGTGGGAAAAGTCAATGTTCTAAAAATCGACCTAGGTAGGCCTAGGTGGCTCCTAGGCGGAGAGCTTAGCAGCATCTAGGCGGCCCTAGGCGGTCCTAGACGGTTTTTTTATTAATTGTGTGCTTTTTACTTTTTTGGTTTCATGGTGGTATACTTATGAAAATGATGTACCTAATTTGCAAATGATGGATTTACTACAAGTTCATCTAATAGTGAAACAAATTGGAGCACTTTTGAGGGGATACATATAAAGAAAAGAAATAAACTAGCTACAACAAAGTTAAATAATTTAGTCTATGTCTAATCCAATACAAGGATATCATGATTCGTGAACAAAAATAATTTAGTCTATCATCCAAATCATCCTCATTATGATTATATGCTTACTGTTTTTTAAATATTGAACTTTTTGGATATATGTAATTTGTGTGTTCTTCTACTTCTATTTTTGCATTTTATCATTCTTTTATTATCCATACAAATATATTTTTTTAGGTGTAAATAAGCACTTATTTATAAGATATATAATAAATTTACATAGATCTGTCTAGGTACCCACCTAGGCCCATGTCTGCCTCCCGACTAGCGCCTAGTGATTTTTACAACCTTGGGAAAAGTATCACTCTCCGGCCTTGGCTTTTTGCTGATTTGCTCCATTTGAATTTGTAAGAATGATTGTTTTGCTTAGCTTGTGAGCTTATGAATTTCGTATATTTTATTACAACTTCCTTCTCCACTGTTGGAAAATTTAGTTCAAATTGAATTAAATTATTTTTTTATTCTTTTGTGAATGGAGATTATATTAATGAGTTATGATTAGTCATGAATAAAATTGTGATATTTCAATTAAAGAGAGAGAGTGCAATTTTTACCTTTTGATTGAAGAAATGCAATTATTGACTCATCAAGAAAAGACATAATTATTATGAAGAGTCACTTATATATCTATATGAAAGGCCTCATCATATTGAGTCATAGTCAATTAAATTAATGGAGTCATACAAGTTCATGTGCCATATCAATCATGAGAGAGTTCAACATAATTATACTTCGTTAGTCTTATGATTTAGTGTGCAACTATCGTAAGGATAGGAAATGTGTGGTGCTTGGCTTGAATATGCGGTTGATCGATGGCCGAGTTACTTCTTGCTACTAGGCTTATTTTTGTGTCCCAAAAAATTGAATCTTGTGACCCTCCATTCAAAGGTATAACATCGCTATATTTAATTTCTATTATTCTAAAAAATTGTTATTAGCACTCTAAATAGTTTTCACATATTGTTAGTTTACTCGCTTTCTATTAGTATAGATAATAATGTTTGTTGAAAAAAAAAACATTTTACATATTGTTGAACACCTTGCATTAAAATTTACTATTAAATACATATATACTCTAATATGAAATAACTATTTAGGCCCCACAAAGTTTTAACAATAATAATAAAAATTATGAATGCATCCCAAATCACGTTCAATGTGTATTCCAAATTTATTTTTCAAGCTCTCAAAGACACTCCCACTATCTATTTTAGAACAAAATTCTACCAATAAAAGTACAAATACGTTGATGTGAAAATATTATTTTTTACAAATTAAACATAAAATTGACATTTTGTAGGCTTCACATGAGATAAGAGACTTCATATTTTTTGTTATTTGAGTGGTTCAATGACTTCGTTATCAACATTAAGCATGGACTTGCTTTTGCTGTTAGGTTATGTCATGGAAGCTTCAGGTAGAGTTTTCTTTTTTCTTTTTCTTTTTTTTTTTTTTTAAAGCAGAATATAAAAAGGACTCTGCCCAAAAATGTACAAACTACAAACCAAGGTTCTAAAAAACGCTAGGCGCTAGTCGGGCGGCGGGCTAGCGCCTAGCGCCTAGGCGGCTAGGCGGGGTCTAGGCGGGCGCCTAGGCGGCCTAGGCGGATTTAAGTAAATTTATTGTATATCTTCTAAATAAGTGCATAATGATACTTACAAAAAAATTATACTTGTATAAAATCCATGAATAAGATAATAAAATAATGATAAAATGCAAAAAGAGTATCCAACAAGTCCAAAATTTTAAAACACATTAAGCTTATATGCCATATAACCATGGTGAGAAGTATTTTAGGATGACACATGTACAACAAGTTCACAATTTTAAACCACTTAGACTTAGATATGAATTTTTTACTTTTTAATTTCATTAAAAAAAAAAAAAAAACGCCTAGCTCCGCCTAGCACCGCCTAGCTCCGCCTAGCACCGCCTAGCACCGCCTAACTCCGCCTAGCCCGCCTAACCCGCCTAGCCGCCTAGCCCGCCTAGCCCGCCTAGGCGGCCGCCTAGAGCCCATCCGATTTTTTCAACCGATTTGCACAAAAACGCCTCGGGTCACCACCGCCTAGCGCCTAGGCGCCGCCTAGGCGGCCGCCTAGGCCGTTTTTTAGAACAATGCTACAAACAAATGAAAAACGGCAGAAACAGAGACAGGAAAGCGTAGAAATGGTACATCAAAGCTTCAGTCTTGACCCCATTTCTAAAAACCAAGCCCCAGAAAAAGACCATTCTTAGGATGGGGTTAATGGTGCAAATGAAAGTATCGTCACCTTCTAATGTGAAACCACCAGACGAATGGTATACACAAGATTGATGTGGGGTGTACGTATGTGAAGAGTTTGGATCATATGTAGAAAGTGTGGGGTGTGAGGAAAAGCGTGGCCGTGCGCCCCTAACCAACCATTGCAGGCTGTGACAATCCAACAACTATATCTTCGATTGGAGGGGAAGTGATGAAGTGTTTAAACGATAAATCATACTCATAATCCATTTTAAAGGATTCATTACTTAATTGTAGGTATTTTTGCTAAGCCCAATGGTGTACTGTTTACTAGCATCTACGTGGACTTGGATCCCATCTAAATCTAAATTGCGGGGATACTAGGGATTCTTACATTTTAGTCATTCATCGTGCATTGTGCGGTCACCAATCATTTGACTTTTTACTTAAAATTAAACACAAATAGTACCTGATGAAAACTGACTGTACGATGTAAGATGAACGGCTAGGATGTGAGAATCGCTAGGATCTCCACAAAGTAGATCCGGAGAGGATCCTCTTCCCATGTACATAACCCTTAAGCATGTTTATTAATATGCATAAATCTTTTACTCGAAGTTTTGTATTGGATTCTTATTTATTAAATTAGTGTTTTGTATAAATAAATGAGTAATTGGGCAATTATAATGGGACAAGGGAAAAAAGATACAATAATTATGAAAGATATGATAAAGATGATGGACCACCATTTTATTTAAACATAATGAGACACACGAATCACGATAATTATTGATATAATACATCATATATGATAGGAGTTTTAAAAAGAAATGATTTATAACGATAAAATGTGTTTAACCAAGTCATCCAAAGATTGGTACGAAGAGCCGCCTTTTTTGAGGCAAAGATTTGCCTTTTCCTTCAACTTTAAGGCTCTCTCTTTTAACTCTTCCCCTTCTTTCCCAACCATTAGTCTTCTAATTATTCTTTCAACCTCACCTCTCTCAATCCCATGCTCCAATTGTAGCCCTACCTTCCAAACATCACTCACAAATCTTGCATCCACCATTTGATCACTGAAACATGGCATACAAATCATAGGGACCCCTTCAGAAATGCTCTCTAATGTAGAATTCCAACCACAGTGAGTCCAAAAGACTCCAATTGCCGGATGTGCCAACACTTCTTTTTGTGGAGCCCATTTCACGATATGGGCCCTCTCGTTCGACGCTTCTAAAAATTCTTTAGGCAACACTTCAAGCCAGTTTGACTCTTGAATTAATCCAGGTCGAACCACCCACAAAAAAGATTGGCCACTATTGGCCAACCCCCAAGCAATCTCCAAAAATTGAGCTTGATCTATCTTGGCAATGCTCCCAAAGCTAACATAAGCAACAGATTTTGGCGCTCGAGTGTTTAGCCATGAAATGCAACTTTGGTCTTGTGCTAATAAACTACTTGAAGAAGAAGAGGTTGTAAGGCTACACTTGTGAAATGGACCTATTGGGAAAATTGGAATATTGGGGTAATATTCTTGGCGAATTGTGGCAAGTCCATGTCCTTCAAGATCTTCAAAAGTATTGAAAATGAGTCCATAAGAAGCCTTGGATTCATTTGCCGTGTTAGTTATCAATTGATAGAAATCCTCAGGGTCGCAATTGGGCATCGTGGGCAGGTCTTTAACTTTGATAGGTGAAAGCTCTTTTACCGGCTCTTCCAGTCGAGAATCTAATTATTGTCAAAATAGAAGGCCAATTGTAAGTTTTCTAGTCGAGAGTCTAATTATTGTCAAAATAGGAAGCCAAATATGAGATTATAAATAATTAAAAAATTAAAAAATTAAAAAAAAAGAAAAAAAAAAAGAAAAAAGACATTTGATAATAGAGTTTTGTTGGCTTGATGTTGTACTTGATATTGGTAGGTAACCCTTTTCCTTGAGAAGTGGAATTGCAGCATAAACAACGAAGGAAGCAGCACCCCCGGTCCTTAACATCATCCTCGGCAGCTTAAAGCTCTCCGCAACAGATCGAGTGAAGTCGAAGAGAAGGTCGGTGATCAAGCATGCAATGGTGCCCTCCGAATTAACGTCATCGGATAACAACCCGGCCAAGCATTCTCTGAAAGGCTCAACACATTTAGCATTTAGAATAGAAACAAAAACGATTAAATCCTTAATGGAGACCTCGTTTTCTGTCAAGTCAACGGGGATTGAATGGTAGGTGAAGTGTGGATTTAGGGTTGAAGGATTGAGGGAGTTGAAGTTGGTGTAGATGATGGCTATGGAGAAGCCTTTGGAATGCAGAATATTGGCCAGTTCCAGCATAGGGTTTATGTGCCCTTGGAAGGGAAATGGGAAGAGGACCAGTCTCCTGCCTTTGCTTTCTTCCATTTTCCAATCGACAATGTTTTCGTTTGCTAGCTTGTGACTGAACTTATTGTGAATGCTGACTGATGAGGAGGCGGAGCTCGAGAAAAAGAGATTTTTTTAATATGTTTGAAACATGATTACTTACACATATATTGTTATATAAGTGTAAGAATAAATGAAAAAAAACTACTCTCATTTATATAATAACATATAACATACCTTATGAAAATATATAATATGGGAAATTGGCTCACGCATGACGCAACCCTGGAACCTTATCTTATTGATGGCTCTGTTGAAGTTGATTTTTTTTTTCTCACTCCACATGTCGTTCCTTATTTTTTTTCTGTGGTTGCTAACAAAGATACACAAGGAAAATCATTGTCTATATTTATAAATTGGGTTTTGCGCGGACTTAGCTGAAGATTCAGCTCTCCTGTCGATCAACAATTATGGTTAAATACGTGTCCAAGTTGTGTGACTATAAATCTTTCATTTTTGAAAGTTTTAATAAAACACTTTTAATACTGTTTGTTTTTAATAAAAAATTACATTTTTTATCTTTTCTTAATACTATTTACTATATTTTTTTTTAAACTTTCATTAAAAGAATTTTTTTTTTCTTTTCGTTATTCTTCCTTTCATTTTACCTATAGGCGCTACCCTCGTATTCCTTCACAGTCCCATCAGTAATATATGCGCCCCCGTTGATCTTCCGCCACGTGCCATATTCCTAGATGGTCTCCTCTCCTCTCTGGAAATCCCCTGGTCTAACCAGAGACCAAGGTTTAAAATATCGATGATATCAAAAATATCGGTAATCCAAAAACACGGAAATTTTGATGGAAATATCAGGATATTATCGAGATCGATAAAAATTGAATAAAAATCACGGAAATTGTAAGAAAAACTTGGAAATTTTTATTGAAACTTTGCAGGATGTTTATTTAGTCAATTATCTATTAGTTTATCACAAAAAATGAGAAGGAAATGCATTGCATAATAGATGTAACTTATTTAAGTTGATTATATAACGAGCTGGCAAATATTGTGAGTGTAAAAAATATGTAAATATTTTAGCATATTTTCACAAAAACATAAGTGATATGGTGGTCAATGTGTTGAAGGAGTAAAATGGGAGGGGTTCGAATCCTCACAAAAATTTCGATGGAAATATCGATGACATCAGAAATATCGGTAGTCCAAAAACACAGAAATTTCGATAAAAATATCGGGATATTATGGATATTTTAGACCTTGCCAGAGACTACCGAACACTTCCCTCTCCCTCCGTCCTCTTGAAACAGCCGGAACCATAAAACACCGCCACACAATTATGAAAATGCCCCTGTATTCTCCCTATATATATTATACCCCTCTCCCCCACCGCACCAAAACCAGAATCAGTCCAACGTGTTTCTTATCAGTTTAGATCTATTGACCATATTTCTACAAACGACCATGTTGTTATTATGGTAAATGGAAAAACTCTAATTACTAAGTTATGGATCTTTGCATTAGAACACTTGAAAACCCTTCGCAGTTTACTTCTCGGACAAGGCATCAGAAAATATTCGGAGGAGTTTCTGCTGATGGAGAGCTGGGGTAAAGCTATTGGAAAGCATTTGCTTGCAAGTACAAGCAACTGAAGGAAACAGTATGCCAGTAATTTTTTTTGATAAATCCTTTCCGCAGAAAGGAAAACTTTTTTATTCCATTATATAATTTACACATCAAAAGTCCACATACAAATGTTAAAAATAAAAAATAAAAAAAGCAAAGTCGGACCCTCCCAAGTAGACCTGTCAGTTTCTTACACGACACGTAAACGACACGAAAATAACGGGTTTCGGGTCAACACGATAACTAATCGGGTCGTTATCGGGTCACACGATAAGAACCCGTTAATAACGGGTCCTTAACAGGTTTACACAAGAGTAACACGCGAGTAACCTGTTTCGACACGAAAAGGAAAAAATTATTTTGATGATTTTAATTTTTTTTTAATTACTAAAAAAAACTTACTATAAAATACAATAAATATAGTGGAGATATATTGTTCATTAATGTCACATCCCGGCCTGGGCCCGACCACCTCCCTGGCCCGCTCCACCACCGTAGCACGATATTGTCCGCTTTGGGCCCCGACCACGCCCTCACGGTTTTGTTTCTGGGAACTCACGAGCAACTTCCCAGTGGGTCACCCATGATGGGAGTGCTCTAGCCCCCTTCTCGCTTAACTTCGGAGTTCCTACGGAACTCGAAGCCAGTGAGCTCCCAAAAGGCCTCGTGCTAGGTAGGGATGGGAATATACATTTAAGGATCACTCCCTGGGCGATGGGGAGTGATCCTTAAATGTATATTCTCATCCCTACCTAGCACGAGGCCTTTTGGGAGCTCACTAGCTTCGAGTTCCGTAGGAACTCTGAAGTTAAGCGAGAAGGGGGCTAGAGCACTCCCATGATGGGTGACCCACTGGGAAGTTGCTCGTGAGTTCCCAGAAACAAAACCGTGAGGGCGTGGTCGGGGCCCAAAGCGGACAATATCGTGCTACGGTGGTGGAGCGGGCTCGGGAAGTGGTCCACCCCGGGCCGGGGTGTGAAAATTAATTATTATTGTATTATTATTCTAAATAAATATTAAAAATTTAAGTTTTATTTATTTATTTTATAAAATATTATGAGCAAAGAATGAGATTAAAAAAATTATAAAACACATTAAAAATAAAAACATCAAGTAATTTAAAAATACCAAATACATTTAAATATTTAAAATAATTAATTTACAAATGTAAAAAATCATCAAAATTGGAGTTAAAATAGCCGTTAAATCGTGATTTTTTGTTTATAACCGTCGAAAAGGTTTGTCCCGTTACTTGATCTATGAATGTTTGTTTTTTGTGATTTTTTGCTGATGTGATCTTGAAACATATACAAACAAGTTTGACGGTTGTGATCGTTGAAATTAGTTTCGGAGAATTCGTATCCCATCAAAACGATAGATTAACTAACACTTAAGAGTTTATTTATACTTTCATTAAGTATAACATAAGATTTTGTGGTATCCACTTGTGTAAATATTTTAAATTAAAGATCGAATTCATTCATTGTATTCATATACGGTCAAAGAGTGTAGCTGTATAAAATCATCAAAATCGGAGTTAAAATTACCGTTAAATCGTGATTTTTTGTTTATAACCGTCAAAAAGTTTTGTTTTGTTACTTGATCTATGAATGTTTGTTTTTTGTGATTTTTTGCTGCTGTGATCTCAAAATATATACAAACAAGTTTGACGGTTGTGATCGTTGAAATTAGTTTCGGGGAATTCGTATCCCATCAAAACGATAGATTGACTAACACTTAAGAGTTTATTTATACTTTCATTAAGTATAACATAAGATTTTGTGGTATCCACTTGTGTAAATATTTTAAATAAAGATCGAATTCATTCATTGTATTCATATAGGGTCAAGGAGTGTAGCTGTAAAAAATCATCAAAATCAGAGTTAAAATAACCGTTAAATCATGATTTTTTGTTTATAACCGTCGAAAAGCTTTGTCCCGTTACTGGATCTCTGAATGTTTTTTTTTGTGATTTTTTCTGATGTGGTCTCGAAACATATACAAATAAGTTTGACGGTTGTGATCGTTGAAATTAGTTTCGGAGAATTCGTATCCCATCAAAACAATAGATTGACTAACACTTGAGAGTTTATTTATACTTTCATTATGTATAACATAAGATTTTGTGGTATCCACTTGTGTAAATATTTTAAATTGAAGATCGAATTTATTCATTGTATTCATATAGGGTCAAGGAGTGTAGCTGTAAAAAATCATCAAAATAGGAGTTAAAATAACCGTTAAATCGTGATTTTTCTTTATAACCGTTGAAAAGCTTTGTCCCGTTACTTGATCTCTGAATGTTTGTTTTTTGTGATTTTTTGCTAATGTGATCTCGAAACATATGCAAACAAGTTTGACGGTTGTGATCGTTGAAATTAGTTTCGGAGAATTTATATCCCATCAAAGCAATAGATTGACTAACACTTGAGAGCTTATTTTTACTTTCATCAAGTATAACATAAGATTTTGTGGTATCCACTTGTGTAAATATTTTAAATTGAAGATTGAATTCATTCATTGTATTCATATAGGGTCAAGGAGTGTAGATGTAAAAAAATCATCAAAATCGGAGTTAAAATAACCGTTAAATTGTGATTTTTCGTTTATAACCGTCGAAAAGCTTTATCCCGTTACTTGATCTCTGAATGTTTGTTTTTTGTAATTTTTTGCTGATGTGATCTCGAAGCATATACAAACAAGTTTGACGGTTGGGATCGTTGAAATTAGTTTCGAAGAATTCGTATCCCATCAAAACGATAGATTGACTAACACTTAAAGTTTATTTATACTTTCATTAAGTATAAGTTATAACATAAGATTTTTTGGTATCCACTTGTGTAAATATTTTAAATTGAAGATCGAATTCATTCATTATATTCATATAGGGTCAAGAAGTGTAGTTGTAAAAAATTATCAAAATCAGAGTTAAAATAACCGTTAAATCGTGATTTTTCGTTTATAACCGTCGAAAAACTTTGTCACGTTACTTGATCTCTGAATGTTTGTTTTTTGTGATTTTTTGCTGATGTGATCTCGAGGCATATGCAAACAAGTTTGACGGTTGTGATCGTTTAAATTAGTTTTGGAGAATTCGTATCCCACCAAGTTCAATGATGTATATTATATATATATATATTTATTAAGTAGATTTAACTATATTTATTTTGTACGTATAATTGACCGATATATGGAGTAGTACATCACGTGTTATTATAAAAATAGTGAGATATGTCATATGTGTGATAAAAAGTTAATAACTTAAAAAAAAAAAAATTTCTCACCACTTCTATTAATTTTCATTTTTCCCTCTCTTTTTTGTTTCATTTTCAACTTTTCTTATAATTTTCACTTTTTCATCCAGCAACCTACTCATATTTCCCTAATTCCCTCTCTTTTTTGTTTCCTTTTCAACTTTTATTATCATTTTCATTTTCCCTCCCTTTTTCTTCAAAAAGGGCGGCATGGAATGGAATTATCAATTATGGAATCAAATCAATGGATGCATATTAATTAATAATTATTATAATTTTTATAAAATTTAATATATATATATATATAATTATAATTATTATAGATAGTTAATATTTTGGGGCTATAATTATTATAGTATATATAATTATTATAATTATTATAGTTAATATAATATATATATTTATTATAGTTTTTAGGGGTATTAAATTGTTAAATTAATATATATAATTATTATAGTATTTTTTAGGGTTATAAAATTATAAAATTAATATTCTGCTTATCGTGTATCGTGTTACCCACGTGTATACCCGAATCAACTCGTTATCTTAACAGGTGCTTACCGGGTTACCTGATAACGACCCGATTCGTTATCGTGTCGACCCGAACACCTGTTAATTTTGTGTCATATTGTGTCGGGTTATCGGGTCGTGTTAGGAATTGCCAGGCCTACCATAATCCATAAACCTTATATTTAAATTTAACCGTCCATTGTCGTTTACACTTTATTCTACTCACCAAATTTCATTTTTTTTAGATTTTCTTTTTTGAAAAGTGATCTTTTAACGGATATAGAAAAATGAACCGTTTAGATCGTTGATACAACATTCTGATATTTACGGTTAACTAAAATATGAGTTCATGTTATATAGTTTCTAGAGACTTTACAGACTTTGAGTTATATTTTTACTAATGGTAAAACTCTCATCGTAATATAAATGATCCAAACTATTCATCTTTATGCATCTTCTAAGAGATCATGTTTTCAAAAAAGAAAATTTGAAGAAAAAAAAATTTGGTGAGAAGAATGGAACGTAAATGTAAACGACAATCAACGGTTAAATTTAAATCTATAATTTATGGATAATGGAAAACCTCAGTGAAAACATCGTCAATAAGTTCCAATACCATTTCCCTCCGTGATTGATGAAACTTGAAGGGTTTTATTGTAAAAAAATGTACAAGGTTCCTCAATCTTGAAACATAACTCTCTTCATTTTGCATATCTTTGAACATTTGTATTTTGTAGTATGCACTAATATTTTTTCATTAGACTCTTATTTTGGGGTATGTAAACTTGAAAGAAAAATGTTTTATGTATTTATTTATTAATGTTTTGAAGTAGTATTTATGTGACAATATGGTATGTATATACTAATTTAGTATTATGTTTTACATTTTTTAGAGTCAAATTATGTTTTTCATTTTCATTATTTATTGATTTAAAATATATTTTTCTTAACAGGTAACGGATCGGGTCATATTACCTGATAATATTAACGAGTCGATTTCGGGTTGGGTCATATTACCCGTTTATTTTAACAGGTGTTACACGACACGACCCGTTAAGCTATCAGGTATGACATGAAAACGACACGAACACGAGAAACACGACACGAATGCCAGGTCTACTCCCAAGCTAACCAAACCGAGCCCAACCAAGAGCTCAAAACCAGAGAAAAAACAAAAGTAGGTTCCAAGATTGTTGCTACCGCCGCCGCAATAGTAATTCATTGATCAACCCGATTCAACTCCCTCAACAGACGCCCATATCTAACCAAGCAGCACTAGGTAATTCCCATTATTCAAAGTTGAATATTAAGTGTGCGATAAACAAGATTACAAAATAATGAGAATTTTATTGAACAAACGAGAATGTCGAAATGGCTACATAACCTAAGAGGCTACATTGTGAATGACTTGATTAAATAAACTAATACAATCACTACTATATAGTGAAAACTAAAGCAAAACTCTAATCCTTGACGGGCAAGAAACTTTAATTTCCTTGACCCACAAGAAAATCATAAACAATAATAAAATAATAACTAATTTTCCAACACCTCCTGTCAAACTTATGGCGATACACGTCATGAGTTCGCTAACAAGTAGATGCGGGTGCAAGCTTTGTTAGGCAGACAAGACAAGACAAGCTCCGTTAGGTGGACAAGACAAGATAAGCTCCGTTAAGCGGACACGACAAGGCAAGTTCTGCTAGGTACGGTTTGGTACGTGGGACGAGACGGAGCGGAACGGGACGAGGCGTTCCGTCCCACATTTGGTGCGCCTCAAACGGGTGGAACGCGCTGTTCCACGGGACGAGTTTTGGGTGAATTTTCGTTTCGCCTCATCCCCCTGGAACGACTCATTCCACATCGATAGAACACAAAATTATAACCTCTCCATCTCCGTCTTCTTCCTCCTCGTTTCCATCCGAGGGCATCTTTGCTCCCTCTCCGTTCCGTCCCGCCCTGTCCCGTCCCGTCCCGTCCCGTCTGCATACCAAACGGTACCTTAGGGAACACGACAAGGCAAGCGGCCAATTAAGAGGCATGGCAATGATGCGGAGGCGAGTTGTTGCAGCGACGATAGATCATGCAGGTGATGGTGGGTGCGGCAGGTGGTTCCGAGTGACATGATGCAGCAAACTGATTCAATTTTTTTTTTCAAAACTAATATCATACAAACAACATGGATACCTATCAAGCACAAATTAAATCTCGAAAGATCAAACCTGCTCTAATACCAAGTTGAATATCAGAATGCGCGATAAATAAGACTATAAAATAATAAGAATTTTATTGAACAAACGAAAATGCCGAAACGGCTACATAACCTAAGAGGCTACATTGTGAATGACTTGATTAAATAAACTATTACAATCACTACTATATATAGTGAAAATTAAAGCAAAACCCTAATCCTTGACGGGCAAGAAACTCTAATATCATTGGCCCACAAGAAAACCATAAACAATAATAAAATAATAACTAATTTTCCAACACCACGAACGCTCCTCCGATCTCAACCAGAGATTAAAAGAAGTATGTGCGATTACCACAAACAACACTACCAACAAAGACAAATAGGAAGAAAGTGGTGGTTTTGTACAAGAAGTAGTCGCAACAAGTTGCGTTGAAGACTAACTTTAGACCGGAATGAAGGTGGTTGAGGAATATTGATGTCCATAGGGTGTGAAGGATAAGGCAAATCGGAAAGAAAGCTGGGGGCAGAAGCAACAAAAGGAACGAAAGGAGGAAATAGAAAGAAAAGGGAAAAATCTGCCATCGATCCCCTCCACAATAAGGACTAGCCGCGACAAAATCAGACGGAAGGAAAACCACTCTCACAATAATGAGAACGACTCTTAAGTAGAGGTGGCATTTTTTACTGGACCCGTTAACCCGACCCGTTAATATTAGTATTTGGGTGGATGCTTAACGGGTCGGGTCGCTAACGGGTGAACCCGTTAACAACCCGTTAAATAACGGGTCACTTTGGCTTAACCCGTTAACACCCGTTAGCACCCGTTAGTTGAGGATGTTTTAGTAATTTCAATAAAGTCTTAACAACAAAAAATAAACTCTATGCAAAAAAAAAAAAAAAATTGTTAATGGGTCTTAACGGGTGAAAGGGGTGACCCGTTAGCTTAACGGGTTAGATTCGGGTGACCCGTTAACTTAACGAGTTGGATTCGGGTGACCCGTTAGCTTAACGGGTCGGGTTCAACCCGACCCAAACCCGATAAACCCACCCGACCCAAACCCGATAAACCCGACCCGTTTACAGATCTACTCTTAAGAGATAAGAGCTCTCACACGGAGAGAGTTTTTTTGCCGCAATTCCAGTATGCCACTTATTTGGATCAATTAAAAGTAGACAATGTAAGTATGATGATTATTATGCATGTATATTGATTGGATGCATTTACTGTGACGAAGAAACCCTAATTTTTAATTTGGTTGTTATATTGGATACCTTATAGGAGGCTCCGAGACAACTTTCTCCAATGTTTTTTTTTTTTTTTTGATCAGAAAGAGAGCAGTGTATTAAAACAGAGCAAGAACTCCAAGAAACAGAACTAAACATAGACCATGATATCCCACGTTCAAGGAGTTAAAACATTTAAGCTCCCAGAAAAAATAGGAAATCACAATCAAGCCTCAAAAGGCAAAAAAGGATGGTGCTAAGCCCTCTAGAAAAAAACCTAATTACAAGGGGGCAAGGAAGCCCATCTCAGAACAAGAACCAACGAGGGAGGGGGTTGTGACGCCCATCTGTAGTTTCTCACCCTCGACAGAGCTAAAGATGCAGCCTCATGAGCTGCTCTATTTGTCTTCCTTGAAACCCATCGCCAATTGACAGCATTGAAAGACGACTGAAGCCCCCAAATCTCAGACACAATGGAGAAAATTTTCCACATATCACTAGCACTCTTTTTAGTTATGCAGTCCACAACTTCCTTAGAGTCACTTTCAATGATCACATTCCCAATCCTTAACTCCTTTGCCAGAGACAAACTCGCAAAAGCTGCCTCAACCTCCATTGCTTCAGGAAAAACACGCTGCAAAGTAAACGCCTCCCCGCCAATAAGAGAACCCATATGATTTCGAATAATGACCCCCACAGCGCTATACAATCTTTGCTTATTCCAAG
The DNA here is from genome assembly GCA_963580275.1 of Crataegus laevigata. NCBI lineage: Eukaryota > Viridiplantae > Streptophyta > Magnoliopsida > Rosales > Rosaceae > Crataegus > Crataegus laevigata. The sequence continues at coordinate 7,747,204 of OY756951.1, forward strand.
CCCCATCTACATTAATCTTAACAAAATGATCACAAGGATGGGACCATGCAGGGGGCATTACATCATCACTTGCAGGAAGGGTGGGTGTCACAACACAATAGTAAATTTCATCAAAAAGAGAAGAGCTTTTCTGCAAAACTCAAGCAGGGGAAGGATCCAAGCCATTAAAGAGAACATGACATCTCTCTTTCCAAATTTCCCAAATAATTATTGCTATTAGACTTAGAAAGAAAAAAAGAAAGACGAGGCTTCGACAATGACAGTCTATGAACCATACCTAGAAACCATGAATCCAAAGTTGTAACAAGTTGAGGATTAGGCTTGTAGTTTAATAGAGAGCCAAACCAAACACACATCGCCCAAGGGCATAAAAGCACGGTGTGTTCGATAGATTCCTCAAACTTCTTGCAAAAAGGACAAAGAGGGTTTGAGGCAACCTTACAACAAAAAAAGAGAAAGCTTTGTAGGTATGGCATTTGTTATCGCTCTCCACAGAAAATTGTTCACCTTTGGGACCGCCCTGATGTTCCATATCAATTTCCAAACCTTGTTATCAATCTGATGAGATCAACGCTTCGATACTCGACTACACGAAAAAGAGTGGGATCTCAACCAATTATAACCACTTTCTCCAATGTTATTAAAACTAGACTTGGCATTCGTGTTTATGTTGTTCTCGTGTTATACTTGATATTTTAATGTGTCGTGTCGTGTAACACCAGTTAAAATGAACAGGTAATATGACCCAACCGGAACTCGACCTGTTAATATTAACGGGGTGACCTGACGCATTACCTGTTAAAGAGAATATATTTTAAACCAATAAATAGTTAAATGAAAAACATAATACTAAATTAGTATATACATACCACATTGTTACATAAATATTACTTAAAAACATAAAAACACTTTTGTCTTTCAAGTACTACATAATTATCAATTAATGTAGGAGTGTGAAAAAAAAAATTATATATATAAACACTCGTATTGACAGCTTTACAACTTTCATGAATGGCTCAACTTCGAAATTCGCCACTATAATCGCATAAACTATGGATCGAAATTTAACTGTTGATTGTCATTTACATTTACGCTCAATTCTTCTCACCAGATTTTTTTAGAGGATACATGAAGTTGAACGGTTCGGATCGTTAATATTGCGTTCAGAGTTTTACTATTAGTGTAAATATTGCTCGGAGTTTATAAAGTCTAGAAACTATAACAGCTAACCGTAAATATCGTAACGTAATATCAATGATCTAAACCATTCATTTTTCTACATCCGCTAAAAGATCATGTTTTCAAAATAGAAAATTTGAAAAACAAAATTCGGTGAGAGAATCAAGCGTAAACGACAATCGACGGTTAAATATAAATCTAAGGCTTATGGATTATGGTGTCAGATTTTGGAGTTGACCCCTTCACTAAATTTGTAAAGCCTTTCATTACGAGTGATTGTATATATATATATTTTTCACATTTTTCACACTTATACAATAATTATTATGAATTTTATTCATGAAGATTTAGAAGGTTTTAAGAATCTAAACGGCAATGTAACCATTATCTATGAGTGAATGATGCAATCACGAGCATTTATATTTTCTTTCACATTTTTCACACCTGTACATTAATTATTTTGAACTTCCTTAAAAATACTATTCATGAGGTTTTATAGGGTTTTAAAAATTCAAACAACGATGTACCCATCTCAAAGCATAGAGAATGCGATTACGAGCATTTTAAATATATTTTTTTCACATTTTTCGCACTTGTAAATTAATTATTATATATATTTTTAATATGTTTGGTATTTTTAAATTTCTTTGATATTTTATTATTAAATATGTTTTAATTGTTGCAGTCCTATTAGATTAGAAATGTGATTGTGTAAATCCGAACATATCTAGAATATCCTTATGGGATTCTACCATATCTCTTATATTAGATATTATCCTATTAAAGTTGTAATCATATTGAAGTAAGGAATTTACCTTCCCTACTACTATAAATAAAGGCACAATGGGGTGAGATAACACACACCTCACAATTACACATCTCTATTTCTCTATACTTTTGCCACACCCTCTCTTTGTCCTTTATATGATTCAGTAAATTAAACCTACAACACGTTATTAGCATGATTTTGACTCTGCGCTAAAGAGAGTTTGTTCTTCAATTAGGGGAGTATTATGTTTTAATTATTATTTTTTATGATTAATTTATTATTTTATTAAATTGATCTACATGCTATTGATTCAATTTCATTTTTCTTTGTTGAACGTGATATGCAAATGCTCCATCTCCCTCTTTGTCGATGAGGTTTGCAACTTCCATGCCTTGGATGAAGACTCTTATATAATTAACTGAGGAGAGGGAGAGGGAACATGACAAGAAAGAAAGAGAGATGGAGAATCGACTTGAGGAATTATGTGTGTTATTGCTCAGACCTAGTGCCTTTATTTAAGTAATAAGGAGGAGAGGAACTTTGCTCTCCAAGTAACACAAAGTTTAATAGGAAAGATTTTCTAGATCCCGAATGATTCCTAATTTATCTCTAGTTAAGATTTACACAATCACACATGTGTATTAGAATGTATATCACAACAATAAGACCTTTTTCTATTAAAACTCTCCAAAAAAACGCAGTTAATATATTGCTAAAAGTTTCTACTTACGTACACACATAATGCAACCCAACAATTTTTATTTTTATTTTATTGAATAAATAATACTAAGTTTCTTAAACAAACGATTTATAACGATAAAATGTACTTAACCAAGGGATAAATTATATTTTACCCCCCCCCCAATCACCCACCCCTTCTCCTAACCCCCCCCCCCCAACACACTTTCTCTCACACCACTCTCTCTCCCCAATTATCTCATTCTCTCTCGACACTCTCCCTCACTCGAAGAAAACCCCGATCGATCGGGTCGATGAAGACCACCACCATCTCCGACGAATTTCAGACCACCAACACTGCCATTAAAATCTCCTTTTCCCCTTGAACTCATCTTTGACGTTAATTTGGAGAAAAATGAACCCCAAACATCGATTCGACGAGCTCTGACACGGAGCTACTTTGCCGACAAGTTTTGCTAGTGTATTGGGGGAAGAGCTCGGTGGGGAGGTTCTCGTCGGAGATGGAGGCGCAGTGGGGGAGGGAAGTGGTTGCGGGTGATGGGGGGTGGGAGGGTGGGGATTATGGGGAAGACAAAGGGGATTTGGTTTTTTTATTTTTTATTTTTTAAATAACTTTTCTTTAAATAATTATTTTAATATTTTAAATTTTTATTAAGCATTTAGCCACGTGGCACAAATGTGGCAGTCACGTCAGCATAAATGATAACCCCATATTTGCCACGTCATGACTTAACGGTTTACTTAATAGATTTTCTAACAAATGCATGAAATTGAAATAGAATGATAAGTAAATGTATGAAATTGAAATTTTTTAAAGACGTTGTAAAGAATTGAAATCGACCTGAAACTTGAGGGGGTAACATGAAATTTACCCTTAACCACGTCATCCAAAGATAGGTACGAAGAGCCACCTTCTTTGAGACAAAGATTTGCCTTTTCCATCAACTTTAAGGCTCTCTATGATCTCTTCCCCTTCTTTCTCAACCATCAGTCTTCTAATAGTTCTTCCAACCTCGCCTTTCTCAATTCCAGCTCCAACTATTTTCTTGCCTATTTACTACAGCGACGAAGAATCAAATTATCAATGGAAGGACTATAACGATTTACCTGTTCCTTTTCACTAATAGAATAGGATCTTTCCTTTAATTCGATACGCAAGGGGATTTACAGCCTTTTAGCTGCAGCCCTACGTTCCAAACATCACTCAGATTTCATGTATTCATCATTTGGTCAGTAAAACATGGCATCCAAATCATAGGGACCCCTTATAAATGCTCCCTAATGTAAAATTTGATGGATTACAAGATTAATCTCTAATGTCGTTAGACTATTGATTATTATGCGGTAGTGCCAAGGGAGAAAAAGCACACCAAAGGGAAGAAAAGAAAATGTATTTTACATTGGATTGATTTGTTTGAGGAATGAATCCTCCTTTTGTAGACTTCTTCGTACCATTTATAGAGAGTTGTGAAATTTTTCTAAATGGTCTTGTCATACCATTCGCTTAAGTGTATATCAATACACCATTTTTATAGTGCACCTCCATACATCAAATATACATGTAGTAAAGCCAACATCATCATGATCATATTCCAACATCTTCCACTTGATCTTGATGATGTAAGACCTCGTTGGCTACACATATTAGATATCATTACCAAGTATTAAATCTTAATTACTCTTGACTTTCCAACAGTAGTTTACAAACATTTGTAAACTGTCGTCAGTCTATGGTTCGGTTTATATGTGCTCACGTTTTGACAACTTTTATTGACTGCGCTTTTACCAACGACTCCATTTTACTATCGTTTAAATAAAACGGCACCATTACTCGTTACTAGGAAAATACCACCATACCTAGTATTAATGGCGAATTCAGCCAAGTCCGACTTAACCTACGCTGAAATATCGATCAAGTACTTCCTCGTAAGCCAATCTAGAGGCTTTCCACGAAACATGTTATCAACGACTATACAACTAAGAGTAGTCCTTTTGGGAGTAAGTGAATTTCATACATGTAGAGATATTATTGGGTTAGTGGAAATTGTCTTTTTTTCCTCAGCTCATGATTCAGATTTAGCAAAAAGCAATGAAGGACACGTTTCACAACTTTATGACTTTTATACTTTAGACAAATGGTGCCACGCCAACGTTAATTGTAGCTTTAAGATGGAAAGGGGTACTATCTTGATTCCTTACTCAGCATAAAATTTGGGTTTTTAAAATTTGATCAAATAGTTATACGAAATTTTTTGTTTTTAATCGTTAAATTAAATTTTAAAGATCCAAATTTGTAGCTAAGGTAAAATCTCATGTGCCAGATTATACGAAATCCTATAAAAAGGATTGACTGGAGGCAGGCAGAGGACAGGGTGGTGACTAACTGACTCTGACTATTAAACATCAAACCTTTAAGAGTTAAGACAAATTGGTGTGTTGATTTTGATTTGGCTTTATGTGCTCCAATTGGGTTTTGGTGATTTCGGATCAGTAGTCGTAACTTTTGGTTAAAAAAAGTAGGATTTTTCCATTTGATTGTAGATTCTGTTGATGATTTTTGTTGTGAGTGGTAGGTGAAGTGCGGGCTTACAGCTGAAAGGTTGATAGAGTTGGAGCAAGTGTGGATAATGGTTATGGAGAAGCCTTTGGAGTGTAGAAAAAGTATCACTCTTCTGCCCTTGCTTTGCTCCATTTGAATTTCTAAGACCGATTGTTTTGCTTAGCTTGTGAGCTTATGAATTTCGTATGTTTTATTACAACATTTCCTTCCTCACTGTTGGAAAATTAATTCAAAATGAATTAAATTATTTTATGAATTAATGAAAAATTATATTTGCTTGGATCAAAATTAAACACTGGGTTCACAACGTGGCCCAATAGGCTTGCTAAACTGCTGAAGGTTTAATGGGCATTTAATTTGGAAGATTTGTGGACAGTAACAGACTCAATGTTTAAAATTATAATTATGACATGCAGCTATGGGCGGCAAACCTATGAGAATAATCACACTAGGGAGTGTTGCAAAAGGAGATGGATTGTCTGCCCTCCTCTTTTCATACCCTCCTTATGCTTTCTTGTTTTGTGCAGTCACGGTTAAGCCACGTCAGAATTTTATATTAATTTTTTAATTGAGATAATAAGACAAAAAGTAACAGAAATATAAAATATTAATGTGACTTAATCGTGACCGCACAAACAAGAAGGCATGGAGAGAGTATGGGAATGGGAAGGTAGACAATCCATCTCCGTCGCAAAAGGTGTTTCAGATGCAAAAACACTTTTCAGGGGCTAAATCCTGTCATTTCAAGGAGATTAAGGGGGCGTTTGTTTGCCCTTACTAACTGTCACTACACTAGACTGAACTAACTATTAGTCCAATCCGGTATTTGTTATCATCCGGGACTAGTGTTAATGAGACTAGCCCAGACTCGCCTACACTAAAAGTTCTTAGCGAGAGTCCTCGAAAACCATGGGACCTACTCTCTGTTTCACTCTCTTTCCTCTCTCCTCGCCCTAAACTCAAACCCAAAATCAGGTTGATTTGTCACTCCCTGCTCCTCCCCGCACGCATCTCGTGTTTATCATCGATCTCACAATCGAGAGGCAACAATTCTCCTTTGCTCAGATCCTCGACTTGCTCGACCTCTGCTTGACCGCGCCTTCATCCGCCACAACACAGTTGCCAAATTCCATGACACCCACCAAAACCCGGATCTATCAAAACCCAGAAAACAAAAATCAATTACAAAACCCATAATTCTTCAAAAATGGTTGAGTTGTAAAAAAGGTGGAGTTTGATGATAATAGTGAAAAGGATGGAGTTTGATGGTCTGCAATTTCAACATCCAAAAGATGGTTTTTTCTGATAATAGTGAAAATGAATGGAGTTTGACGATGAAGGAGAAAGTAGAGTCAGAGTGAGAGGGAGCTAGAGGGCAGGAGAGCTTTCGGGAGTGAGAGAGTTTTCTAGAAAAGGCAAAAAAAAAGAAAAAAAAAATGTAAAAGATAAGATTTAATTATTATTTTTATTATTTTAATTATTTAGTCCGATACTGCACCAAACGCTTTAGTCCAACTTAGTCTAGTCTAAGTCAGTCCAACTTAGTCCCTGCAGCTAGTCCAATCCGAAACAGTTCAGTACAACAAACGCACTCTCTCACCTCGCCAAGCTTGTCACATCAACCACTTGGCATGAAAATGAATGCATCCCGGAGTGCTTAAATACACACAAGGAATATATTTACCAATTGGGTTTTGGGCTTACATTTTACTGAGCATATAACCCCGTATTCCTTCACAGTCCAATAAGTAAAATGTTTCAACTAGCCCAAAACGTATAACCACAAACAGCACGATATATCCCACCCAAGGTATAAAATATCGATGATATCAGAAATCTCGGTAGTCCAGAAACACGGAAATATCGACGGAAATATCGGGATAATATTGATATCGATAAAAATAATATGGAAACCACGGAAATTGTAAGAAAAAGTTAGAAATTTTTATTGAAACTTTGCAGGATGTTTATTTAGTCAATCATCTATTAGTTTATCACAAAAAAATTGGAAGGAAATGCATTGCATGATGAATTTAACTGATTTAAGTTGATTATATAGAGAGCTGGCAAACATTGTGAGTGTAGAAAATATGTAGTAATTAATGAAAGAAGTTTAAACACACCATTGAGGAATTTGAACCACATCATTAGGTTCGATTTTTGCCAAAGAGAATTTTGAACCACATAATTGCTAACCCATTGTGAGGCTATGTTCATCCATTTCTTCTTAGTGTAGATAATATCGTTGGCTAAAAAAAAGGGTTTTAAGAAGAAAAAGATAAATACTTTAAAGAAAACTATAAATCCGATACCATTATATTTGGATTTAACCATAAATTATAGGCAAATACACTTATAAGCATAGGAACATTTATATTTTCGTCCTCATTGTTCATTAGTGACTTGAAAAAAAAATGTGTAACTTTTTTATTTTCAGTTATGTTTGGTTGTGTGTGAGTTTATTGTGTTTTTTTTCATCCTTCGTTTCTTCCCCATCCACCTCTTACTCTCTCTCTCTGAAATCCCTCTCTGCAATCCCACCCATAATCCCTCTCTGCAACCCTCAGATCTTCCCCATCCCAACCCAATCTGATCGCTTTCTCCTTCTCTCTCCATCCCAATCCCACCCATAATCCCAAACCGAAACGATGTCGTCTCTGCGCTCAGATCTGACTTTCTCCTCCAGAGTCTACCCGGAACCCTACTCCTCCATCGACGACGACCTCTTCGATCGCCTCTCGGACTCCCTCCTCCTCCTCGTCTTCAACAAGATCGGCGACTGCGTCAAGGCCCCAGGTCGAAAACGTTGTCGTCCGTGTCGACTGCGTCATCTCCGACGATGATTCATCCGCCTCCGCCTCCTCGTCTTCCTCCTCCGACAAGTCCCGGACCCCCTTCTTTGCCCTCTTCCGCCTCGTCCTCAGTGGCATTGTCAAGCCTCTGCAGGCGCTCGGCCAGTTCCTGGGACCTAACCGGCGATCCCCGAATGGGTTCCACTCCGTCGATAACCCAGATTCCTCCGCCGCAAGTTTTTCAAGTATTTTTGGGCTCATCTCGCGATATTATCGATAATATCGCAATATATTTACGATAATTAAAGGGATAAGTCACGAAATATCGTCACCTCAAAAAAACGATAATATCGGCAATATTTCGCCGATATTATCGATATTTTGGTCATTGATCCCACCCCACCCCCCGGAGGCCCCCCGCGTTGATATTCCGCCACGTGTCATATTACTCAATGGTCTCTTATTCTCTCTGAAAATCCCCTCGTCTAACCAGAGAGATTAACATGTCAAATAAATTCTGGCCTCAGCCATTCAAGATGATGAAACTCTTATTCCCCTCAGGAGGTTTCCCTAAAAGATTAAGACACAAATCATATAGGGATGGTTAACCAACTACTGACTACCCAGTTATTCTAGCAACATCTTCTAGCCCAAATATTAAAGCGTGTTCATTAACTACAAATGTCTTTTTGTTTGTCATATTTTTCTGTAAGGCAACCTATCAAGATATATGGACATAGACATGAGGATACGACGGGATATAACACGGAAACATGACACGACACGATACTGGGATACGAGGGGATACCACCATGTTCATGTATCATAGGGCATCAGAAATAGAGGAATATCTGCTAATGGAGAGCTGGGGTAAAGCTATTGGAAAAGCATTTGATAGCAAGTAGAAGCATCCAAGGAACAATAAGCCAGTATTTTGGATCAATTAAAAGTAGACAATGTAAGTATGATTACTGTTATGTATGTATAATGATTGAATGCATTCGTTGTGACGAAGGAACCCTAATTTTTTGGTTGTTATGTAAATTGATTGGATGCGGTATATGAGGCTCCAAGACAACTTGCTCCCATCTTATTAAAACCATGACTGTTTTGTTTTGTTGGTTTTCTGACGTATATCAAATGGTTCAATGGATAGGAGATTAAGTTGAAATGTGCGAATCGGATAGCAAGCAGCAACATTATTAATCCCAACGTTAGGATACAAAGAAAATATATCAGTTTTTGTTTAAGAAGGAAAACTGATATTAGGACATGGCGTGCTGCACATGTTCAATTGGCTAACTAACAATATTAGACTAAGTAGTATAAAACCAACGTTATAATGCATCAGTTTCGATTTCCAACAAAATCTGAAATTAGGAATTATATTGAAGCAACCAATAAAGAGTTTTTTTATTAGGATTTTATTTTATAAGACCCTTTTTATTAGAACTCTCTAAAAAAATGTAGTTAATACATTACTAGAAGCCTTTATTTTTTTTATTGTATTGAATAGCTAATACTGAGTCACTTAAACGATTTATAGCGATAAAATGTGATTAACCAAACCATCCAAAGAGAGGTACGAAGAGCCACCTTCTTTCAGGCAATGATTTGCCTTTTCCATCAAATTTAAGGCTCTCTCTCTGATCTCTACCCCTTCTTTCTCAACCATTAGTCTTCTAATTGTTCTTTCAACCTCACCTCTCTCAATCCCATGCTCCAATTGCAGCCCTACCTTCCAAACATCACTCACAAATCTTGCATTCACCATTTGATCACTAAAACATGGCGTGCAAATCATAGGGACCCCTTCACAAATGCTCTCCAATGTAGAATTCCAACCACAGTGAGTCCAAAAAGCTCCAACTGCAGGGTGGGCCAACACTTCTTTTTGTGGTGCCCATTTCACGACATGGGCTCTGTCATTCAACGCTTCTAGAAATCCATTAGGCAACGCTTCATGCAAGTCTGACTCTTGAACTAATCCGGGTCGAACCACCCACAAAAAGGGTTGGCCACTGTTGGCCAACCCCCAAGCAATCTCCAAAAATTGAGCGTGATCTATCTTGGCAACGCTCCCAAAGCTAACATAAGCAACAGATTTTGGCGCTTGAGTGTTTAGCCATGAAATGCAACTTTGGTCCTGTGATAGTAAGCTAGTTGAAGAAGAGGAGGTTGTAGGGCCGCACTTGTGAAATGGACCTAGTGAGAAAATTGGAATATTGGGGTAATATTCTTGGCGAATTGTGGCAAGTGCTTGTCCCTCAAGATCTTCAAACGTATTGAAGATGAGTCCTTTAGAAGCCTTGGGTTCATTTGCCATGTTGGTTATCAGTTGATAGAAATCTTCAGGGTCACAATTGGGCAGCGCTGCAGGTAGGTCTTTAACTTTCATAGGTGGAAGCTCCGTCACTAGCTCTTCTAGTCGAGAATCTAATTATTGTCAAAATAGAAAGCCAAATATAAGGTTCCTAATAAGTATATATAAATTAGCATTTTAGAATAATGCATATTCTAAAATGCTAATTTATGAGGAAGCAGAGCAAGGAATAAAACTGCTAACCTAATTAGCCTAACTCAAATATGCACAAATTGTCAAAATGCTAATTTGGGATCGCTTCTAGATGTGCTGAAGTGTTTTTTGGTAACCAAAACCATTTTTTGGATCAATGGAGTGATTTCAGAAGAAGACTTTGAAGTTTTTTTTCCATGTGCTTGAGTTTTTAATAAAAAAAATTACATGATTATAATAAAAGCACATATTGCATAATCTCTTACGAACAAGGAACAAAAATACTAGTTATAAAAAGAATGCCAAAAGAGTCATTAGCCTTGGTACGGTGCTTTCAGTGTACGTGGGTCACTGACAACGATGAGATAAAAAGACATTTGATAATAGGATTTTGTTGGCTTGAGATTGTACCTGGTATTGGCAGGTAACCCTTTTCCTTGAGAAGTGGAAATGCAGCATAAACAGCGAAGGAAGCGGCACCCCCCGTCCTTAACACGATCCTCGGCAGCTTAAAGCTTTCCGCAACCGATCGAGTGAAGTTCAAGAGAGGATCCGAGATCAAGCATGTAATGGGGTCCTCCGAATTAACGTCGTCGGATAACAACCCGGACAAGCATTCTCTGAAAGGCTCAACACATTTAGCATTTAGACTAGAAATAAGAAGGATGGGATCCTTCATGGAGGCCTCGTTTTCTGTCAAGTCAACAGGGATTGAATGGTAGGTGAAGTGTGGGTTTAGGGTTGAAGGGTTGAGGGAGTTGAAGTTGGTGGAGATGATGGCTATGGAGAATCCTTTGGCATGCAGAATGTTGGCCAGTTCCAGCATAGGGTTTATGTGCCCTTGGAAGGGCATCGGGAAGAGGATAACTCTCCTGCCTTTGCTTTGCTCCATTTTTCAATCGACAATGTTTACGTTTGCTTAGCTTAACTTGTGAACTTATTGGTGAACGCTGAGGCAGCTTAGTTTAATTCGCTCACGCACTCAACCCTAGAATCTTAACTTATTGTGAACTTATTAGTGAACGCTGAGGCAGCTTAGTTTAATTCGCTCATTGACGGCTTTGTTCTTGGTCAACATCGCTGGCTTTGTTCTTGGTCAATATCGCTGGCTCTGTTTTTGGTCAATATCGCTGGCTGTATTGAAGTTGGTTTTTTCCACCACCAGCTCCTTTTGTCGTTACTTCTTTTATGTTGTTGCTTACAGAGACACACAAGGAATATCATTGTCAATATTTACAATTGGGTTTAGGCTTATTTTCTATTCCCAAAACGTACAGCCACAACGAGCATGATCTTCGACGTGATTATTTTTAGATAATAGTAGATAGAAACAACCCTCATAGGGAGTTCTATTAAAATCAAGAAATATAGGCCTGCTTGCCATCCACACCAGAATAAATGAAGTTTTTCGAAAAAAACCTACTAGTGGAGGAAGACCTCCCAAGGATAAGAGACACAACGCTCTTCTTAGCAAGAATTATTGCAGTAGGATGATGGCTAGGAGGGTTTGAAAGGCATTATGGCATTAAGATTTCTAAGGTTTAGCTCAGGACCCCACTACTTGTCGTATTTGGTTTGGTATTGCTACTGCTCATGATTTCGAGAGTCATGATATTACTGAGGAACGTCTTTACCAAAATATTTTTGCTTCTCATTTCAGGCAATTGGCAATAATTTTTCTGTGGACTTTCGAAAATCTGTTTCATGTAACTTGACTATTCCACAATGGTCTCTACTCTTCTTCTCTTTGAAAATCCCCTCGTTGAACCAATTATTACCGAGACTACCAAATGTCCTAATACAATTTGGTGAACACTTCCTTCTCCTCTGTCCTCATCCTGTAACATCCGGAACCACAAAACACCGCCACAATTACAAAACTGCCACCGTAGTCTCCCACCGCACCAAAACCAGAATCAATTAGCAGCCATAGCAAAGCAATTACCAACAATTTGAACACTCACAAAATCCGAATTTAGTTGAGAGATAATAAGATTAATCCAAGGTGTTTTTCTTATCGGTTATTTGGATTATCCAAGGTATTTTTCTTATCGTTTAGGTCTACCCTCTCTCTGCAGGATTGGATTTTGGGGTTTTTAGACGCGAACTACGGTACTAAGGAGGAGAGGCAGAAGGCCTTGTCTTGTCTTGCCTTTACGTGCTGGCATATCTGGAAGGATAGGTGCTTCGGAGTGTTCAATAATAAACTATCTTCTCCTTCTCAATCCCTCCTAGCTTTAAATGGTGCCCTTGCAGCCTACTGGGAGGCCTGGTCCAGATTGTCCCGATCCACCACACCCCCCCCCCCCCCCCCCCCTGAGGATTTCGACCCTGCAACCCTCACCCCTTTGGTCACCCCCACCCCGGAACTTTGTGAAAGTTAATGTTGATGCTTCTTGGAAGCCCTGCCTCTTGGGTGGGCCGTGCGAGGGTTTTGTTGGTCTCGTAGCTAGGAACTCGGATGGGTGCTGCCTTTCGGTTGTCGAATACCAATTAATGCTTCTGATGTGTGTTCGGCGGAGGCATTAGCAATTCTTAATGGTTGTTCATTGGCTCTTCAGCAGGGATTCTCCGACATTATCATCGAGTCTGATTCGCTGGAGGTTATTTCTGCTCTCAGGGGTCAGTTGTAGTTGTAGAGATGGGCAACGGTTATGGCAGCGGATAACCGCAGTTATTTACTCATAACCGTTTATGCTCATACTCGCATAACTGTTTACCCCGTTGAGTAATTGCCTAAACGGTTATACCCATACCCATAACTGTTTATAAACGGTTAATCATACTCATTTAACCATAACCGTTTCATACCCGTTTATCCATTCACCATTTTTTGGTCCCGTTTATCTTTTTTTTATTTACCATTTCTCCTTTTTCACCCGTCTACATGTTTTTTAACAACTTGAAAATTTAAAAAAAAAATTGTTATAATTTTGGTTTTTTTTACAATTAAACACCGTTATAAGTACATTCATCATATATTTCCGTATTTTAATTTTTATACCATTCCAATAATTGAAATAATAGTTTACGGATGATATTTCTAACTATTACCAATGAAGGTAATATAATATTTGCTAACTATTCTTAGGTTACGAAAACTGTTTAGAAAACAACTCATAATATAAAGTATTAACATAATATATATATAACGAGCTACATTATATTATAATTAGCTTTATAAACCATGCATTATTGTCAATAGCATTGATCTAAGTTTTGTCTGATAAAGAACATAGTTTGTATTAATTTTACATATATAAAATAAATGGGTAAACAACTACCCGTTTATAACTGCGATTAATACCCATAACCACCCATTTAATTTCACGGGTTAACGGTTATACCCACAACAATTTATTTATCTAAATGGTTATCCATAACGGTAACCATAAAGTTTAAATGGGCGGGTAACCGCTGTTATCCATAACCGCATGTATTTTACCCATCCTTAGTCGTATGCTTCAAAATAAAATTATATGACTAATAATTTGTACATATAAATATATCATGTAAAACCGTGATGGCTATGTCTCGGCACATAAACATATATATATTACCAACATAATCAATACGCACTTGTAATTAACATAGTGTAAAAAATAAAACGATGCATGTTGGCTAGTGCCAAACAGTGTGTAGCTTGCCAAAAAGGTTTTATGCTTGGTATGTAGGCTTGTATTAAAAAGTGTAGTAATAGAAATATAAGTTATTGAGCACATCATATATTTATATGTTATAGAAATCATGCACTATAGTCAAGAGCATTGATCTAAGTTTTGTCCGATAGAAAATATGGTTTGTGTTAATTTTACATATATAAAATAAATGGGTAAACGGTTATCCGTTTATAACCGCGGTTAATACCCATAACCGTAACCCTTTAATTTAAATGGACGGGTAACTGCGGCTACCCATAACCAATGGGTATTTGCCCATCCCTAGTCAGTTGGATAACTGCAGCTGGATGGCGTTCCCTTTCCTCTCCAGAATTTGTGGATTGCGGAACTCCTTTGCAGTTTGTGACTGGTCTTGGGCTCCAAGATCAGCTAATCAAGCAGCGGATTTTGTGGCGTCTTATTCAGGCGCGGAGATGTGCGACGGTGTTTGGGTCTCTAGACCCTATCTTCGCTTGTTGGCATCCTGAACAAAGATGGCCCTTCGTGCCCCCCGCTGTAGCTTTTGGTTGTTGGGAGGTTGGGTTGGTGCAATTCTTGTTTGTGTCTCTGTAACCTTTCCTCTCTTTCTGTTGCAGTTTTGGCCTGTTTGCCTTGTTGGCTCTCTTGCCCTCACTGTGGCTTCTTTTTGGTTTAATCTAATCAGTTTTTTTCCAAAAAAAAAAAGGGCGAACTTATGAGAACATTTAATTGCAAAAGTACAACTCAGTAACTTATATGAAAAACACTCATCTGGAAATACGAGGAATGCTTGGTTCTTTCAAGGTTGAGGATAAACTCGTCCTCAAATTCACTTAATAGCCGATTTATAAAATTTACGTTTATAGTTAAAATTGTTATATTATAAATTTCTTTATAAATATTATTTATAAAAAAAGTCAATTAAAACTAAAAGGGGTGTATTCAATTGAGATTTTAAAGAATTTTAATTCTTTTAATGAATCTAGAGGTATTCAATCAAGAATTTAAGTGATTTTCTGAAATTCAATGTATATTCAATTAAAATTTTAAGATAGGTTATTAAAATTCTCAGAAATCCAGGTGTATTCAATTAGGATTTTAAAGAAGTTTATAACATTCTAGGTGTATTCAATTAGAATTTGATTTTATAAAATTTGAAAAAGTTGAGGAATTAGAGGGAATTGGAGAGATTTTATAGTGTATTTTAAGCATCCATAAATCTCTTCTCTTCCCAGGAGATCTTGAGGGAATTGAATCAAAATTTTACATGGAATCTCTACAAATGAATTAAACTCCATCAAAATCTCTTAAATTTTCAATTGAATACACCCCCTAAGATTGTTTAGTCAATTAATTATATTAAATAAATAGACAGTTCTTAATATTTTTACCGAATTCGTCCATTTATTTTCACACAGTTCGATGACTCACCAAACTCATATTTTGATGATTTTTTGCAGAGATAATTTTACAAAGGGAGGTTTAATAAAAACATTCATGGTACTGTTCACTTTTAACGAAAAAATGATTTTTTTACCTTTAACTGTCACTATTCACTATACATTTAAAAGTGGTTTTTTGTTAAAATAAAAGTTTTTTTTAAACTTTTCGTTAATTTTTCTTTTTACAAAGTGCATTATAATATGAATCATTTTAATTATAAAAATGAATTTCCGTAAACCAATCACGTAATGAATTAAAGAGATATTCCTCCTCATTCATTAACGAGCCAAATTAATTCCTATAAACATATAGGATATAGAAGCCAATTCTTCATATATGTCCTACATCACAGATGATGGACCACCACTTTCTTTAAACACAATGAGACAGATGAATCATGATAGTTCATGATACAATACATGTTCCATGAAAGGGGTTTAAAAACAACATATGAGTTTTAGTTTAAAAAACGATCGATTTATAATGATAAAATGTGATTAATCAAGCCATCCAAAGATTGGTACGAGGAGCCACCTTCTTTGTGTTGGAGCAATATTAGAAAATATGAAAAATAACACAAGAATTCTAATAATAATAATCATATAGAAATTCACGACATCAATTATGTATGAGATTAATATAAACAACTAGAGATAAAGTTAGAAAAACCGACAAACTTGGAGATTGAGGCTTGCATAAATGCAATGTCTTAAAGATAAAATTTCGCCCATACTCTTGTGTTTGTAGTTCGGTAGGCGTCCATCTCACAGGATTCAACAATCTATAATATGAAGTCAAAGCACTACAATCTTCGGACTCTGACGAACTTCATATATTCCGTACTCTCAAGACACAACTCAGAATTTAACACACGAAGAATGAGAGAAACAAAGTGGGGAAGCCCTATTTCTCAAGAGTAAAAATTAACTCTAATTTTCTTTTCTTAATACCAATGGTATTATGGGTTTATAGAGAATCCAATTACTACTTATTAAAGAGATGTAACTTTTCATCTATAAGTATACATCACTTATCAAGGGAATACACTTAAACAACATAACCTTTCTAGAAATTGGTTAACACTATTTTTCATTCAATTATTAAAATTATATATTACAATATTTCATATTATAATATATAATTTCCAACACTTTGAGGCAATGATTTGCCCTTTCCATTAACTTTAAGGCTCTCTCTTTGATCTCTTCCCCTTCTTTCTCAATCATCAGTCTTCTAATTGTTCTTTCAACCTTACCTCTCTCAATCCCATGCTCCAATTGCGGCCCTACCCTCCAAACATCCCTCACATTTCTTGCATTCACCATTTGTTCACTAAAAAATGGCGTGCAAATCATAGGGATCCCCTCACTAATGCTCTCCAATGTAGAATTCCAACCATTGTGAGTTCAAAAGACTTCGACTGCCGGGTGGGCCAACAGTTCTTTTTGTGGCGCCCATTTCACAATGTAAGCTCTTCAGTTCAATGCTTCTAAAAACTCGTTAGGCAACACTTTAAACCAGTTAGGGGGTGTTTGTTTGCCCTCACTAAAGGGTACTGGACTGGACTGGACTAAGGGTTAGTCCAGTCCCATGTTTGTTCCTGACAGGGACTAGGTTTAATGAGACTAAGTCTCACTAGCCTAGACTAAATCAGGGACTAGCTGGTCTTAGTGAAACCCCTCAAAAACCATGGGACTAGCTAAGACTGTCCCCTTTCTCCTCCTTTCTCCTCCTCGCCTTGCTCCTCTACCACTCACATTCGAAAGCCATTGGACTAGATGTTTTTCACAACCAATTTTCATATAAAATACCAAATTGAAGAAAAGATTGGAACGGACAATGGAGAAAAAGATGGAGAAAAAGAGGGAGAGAATGGGGTGGTAATGAAGGATTAAAGGGATAAAAAAATAGGATAAAAATAAAATATTAATAATTATGAATTAAATAATATAATATTATAGTTTGTTAATTATCATGCTTGTTAGTCCGACACTGCACCAAACGCTTCACTAAGCTAGTCCAGCTTAGCCTAGTCTAAGCCAGTACAGCTTAGTCCCTGAAGCTAGTCCAGTCCGAGACAGTCCGGTGCAACAAACGCACCCTTAGACTCTTGAAACTAATTCAGATCGAACCACCCATTAGACTCTTGAACCACCCACAAACCCTCAAGCTGGCCAACCCTCAAGCAATCTCCAAAAATTGAGCTTGATCTATCTCGGCAACGCTCCCAAGGCTAACATAAGCAACAGATTTTGACGCTTGAGTGTTCAGCCATGAAATGCAACTGTGGTCTTGTGTCAATAAACTACTTGAAGAGGATACTGTACGGCAACACTCGTGAAATGGACCTATTGGGAAAATGGGAACATTGGGCAGGTGTTCTTGGCGGATCGTGGCTAGAGCATGTCCTTCAAGATCTTCAAATGTATTTAAGATGAGTCCATAAGAAGACTTTGGTTCATTTTCCACGTCGATGACCAGTTGATAAAGTTTCTCAGGATCGCAAATGGGACTCGTTGGCAGGTCTTTAACTTTGATAGGTGACAATTCTGTCACTAGCTCTTCTAGTCGAGAATCTAATCATTGCCAAGATAATAGAAAGCCAAATGTTAGTTGTTCAAGTATTTGTACATTCACTCATGTTTATAACACGTGAATAAGTAACATTATGTAACAATGGTAAGTAAAAAGGCACTTTGTAATATTAGGCTTTGTCGGATTAATTATTTCGGTAAAACTAAAAGCACTATCTGTGTGGAATAATCAGTAGGAACAAGTATCAATGCCTTAAACTTTTAGCAACCTTATTATGTGCCACTAATATCAGTATAGAGCTATTTTCTTGTAATCAACATAGAAAGAAAGAAGCATATATCTGATGTACCTTGTATGGGAAAGTATTCTTTTTTTTTTACATTTTTTTTTTTTGAGAAGAGGAAACACAGCATAAACAACCAAGGTAGTGGTGCACACGGTCTCTAACATGAACCTTGGAAGCTTAACGCTCTCCGCAAGGGATCGAGTGAAATGAAAGTAAGTGTCGGAGATTAAGCAGATAACTGAGTCCTCTGAATTAATGCCATCCGATAACAATCCGGCCAGACATTCTTTGAAAGGCTCGACATTTAGCATTGAGACAAGAAAGAATAACGTTGACATCCTTCGTGGTCACCGCGGTTTTGGATAAGTCAACAGGGATTGAATGGTGAGTAAAGTTTGGGAGTTGAAGAGGGTGTAAATAATGGTTATTGAGAAGCCTTTGGAGTGTAGAACGTCGGCCAATTCTAGCATAAAATTTATGCGGCCTTGAAACGGCAGCTGGAAGAGAATCAATCTCCTGCCTTGCATTTGCTCCATTTTTTATCGAAAATGTTTGTGTTTGCTTAGTTTTGTATGACTTGTCAGCTTATGAATTTCATATATGCACTATTATTATAGGGTCAGTGGAAACTCTGTTTTTTACACTCAGGACACATGTTTCACGAAAAGTAAGAAAAGGAAAAAAAAGACTCGTGTTCCACAACTACATCTCACGATTATGATTTATATTGCTGTATGTCAGCTTACTTAAACATAATAGACATTCATTATTTTATGACATAATTGGAGATTTAGATCATAGATTTAAACATTTATATAATTAAAATTAATAAGAGATCGAGATCTAAATCCAACTATGAAAGATATTGCCAGAATGCGATTCATGCATGAATAGCTCATATTCATTCATTGACAACGTATAAATATATAGGAAAACTAACCAAAAAGACTTAAAAATATTAATTTTTAACCAAACACCATGTTACAAGTTTATTTAATGGTTAGTACAAAGTTTAATTTTAAATCAGCCCAATAAGAATGGCCCAAGTAATAACATTCCGCTTTTGCCCCTGACGGCAAGCTTTATCTCTCCCTCCCTATTTCGATCTCTCCGTCTAATATCTGCAAGCTCGATTTCGTCCTCGAGGTCCTGCCATGGCGTCTTCTGAACCTCTTCGATGCTCAGCTTCTGC
Source organism: Crataegus laevigata (assembly GCA_963580275.1). Taxonomy (NCBI): domain Eukaryota; kingdom Viridiplantae; phylum Streptophyta; class Magnoliopsida; order Rosales; family Rosaceae; genus Crataegus; species Crataegus laevigata. The sequence continues at coordinate 7,766,812 of OY756951.1, forward strand.
AAGCCTAGCCTCGACACGCTCTCTTCCAGGAACTCTCTCTGGCAGCTTCTGTACACGTGCGAGCACTCCTTTCCGAACCCCGCCGCCACCATCCGCTTAGCAATCTCATGGAAGTTGTTGATAGTTCTAGAAGGAAGCGCATCGATCACGATGTCGTAGTCGTCGATCGGCTGAGCAGTAGGGATCTGGTGTTCCTCACCGTCCCCGATTACCTCCTCATCTTCTTCTTCATCATCTCCCGAGTCAAACAACAACACGCCATTCTACTCGCCACGAAACGCGCGATTGAGTTTTCGTGACTCGCCGCCGCGTTCGACCAAGGATCTGAACTCATCCTCGAGCCGGAACATGGCCTGCGGCATAAGATAAAAGTTGTTTTCTAGGAATGATGACTTATGGTTTTTAGTTTGGTATTAGCATTTGTTGTTTGGACACAGGTACTGTTTTTGTGTGTTAGGTAGTGTATAATAACTTCAAGAAGGATAAAAATGGCTACTGGAAGTGGTTCACTGGGAACCTGGCATCAGGCGGTGCTGCTAGTGCATCTCTTCTTTTTGTATATTCTCGGGACTATGCAAGAACACGTTTGGCAAGTGATGCCAAGGCTGCCAAGAAGGGTGGTTGAAAGGCAGTTTAATGGTTTAGTTGTGTTGGAATTTTTGTGTATCGTGGACTTTACTTTGGAATGTACGATTCTCTAAAACCTGTGGTTTTAACTGGTGGCCTGCATGATAGCTTCTTTGCTAGCTTCTTGTTTTCTTGTTGGGATGGAGAGTTACGATTGGTGCTAGATTAACTTCTTACCCCATTGACACAGTGCGCCACGGATGATGATGACCTAAGGAGCAGCAGTTAAATATAGTAGCTCTCTGGATGCATTTAAGCAAATTATAAAAAACGAGGGTGCTAAGTCGCTTTTTAAACAGAACACTAGTACTATCACTGTTTCATAAACTAAACACTGACTATTTATCAAACGAACAATAGTACTATCACTGTTTCGTAAACTAAACACTGACTATTTCTTAAACGGAACACTAGTACTATCACTGTTTCGTAAACTAAATACTGACTATTTATCAAACGAACACAAGTACTATCACTATTTCGTAAACTAAACATTGACTATTTCTGAAACAGAACACTAGTACTATCACTGTTTCGTAAACTAAACACTAACTATTTCTTAAACAGAACACTAGTACTATCACTGTTTCGTAAACTAAACATTGACTATTTATCAAACGAACACTAGTACTATCACTGTTTCGTAAACTAAACACTGACTATTTCTTAAACGGAACATTGACTATTGATGATGAATGGCTAAGATTAAGCCTTTGAGAGGCGATTTTCGTCGAAACTATTCGTCATTGTTCATCGATCCATTGGAGTTTCGACTTGAAATATTCAAACAGTTTGATTCTTTCGTTTGGCTTGGAGTTCATCTGTATTATATTCCAAATTTGCATGCGATTCAATTTTTCAGTTGTTCCTTTGGGTGGATCGAAGGGAAAGGGAAGAATCCAATTCCAGGAAAGAAGAGGCAAATTTAATTGCATGGCTAAAATCATCTTTAGTTGCTGTTTTCCGTATGTAATAAATAAAGCAAATGGAGCATTGAATGGAAACAAAAAAAGTGCATAAGTTAAACTCTAGTATCTACCCAACTTAATAGTAATGTAGTGTTGCATACTATCTCCTCTATTATTTTTAGAAAATAAAAGTTAGAAGATTTGAACACATTTTATGAATTAACAATTGCACTATGAGCAGATGGAACAAAACTGAAATCCCAGTAAATAAAATGCTGGTATTGATTCTTTGATTACACTAAACCAACATTCAAATTGCAAATAAAACTATACATTTCATTGCATATGTGTTGTTCTAAATACTATTCATAAAACGTTTTTTCGAACAAAACACTCATAAATTGTTATACTGCAACATAACATCTCAAACGTATGTACATAAATAATACCTAATCATTTAGCTGAGGGTGCATTATGAGTGACAAATATGTTAATTACCGAAGCATCTTCCATGCTCTTTATACGTGTAAGCAAAAATTACTCCTTTGATTGAAGTGGCGAACTACATTGCTTACAGGCAAACTAAAGACACCCTTTCGTTGTACTTTAGAATTTATTGTTTGTATCACGAACCTAAATCGTTATAGAAATAGTATGTGTTTAGTTTATGAAATAGTGGTAGTACCATTGTTTAGTTTAAGAAATAGTCAATGTTCAGTTTAATAAATAGTTAGTGTTCAATTTAAGAAATAGTGGTTGTACCGATGTTCAGTTCAAAAAATAGTCAGTGTTCAATTTAAGAAATAGTTAGTGTTCTGTTTAAGAAATAGTGGCAGTACCATGTTCAGTTTAAGAAATAGTCGGTGTTTAATTCAAGAAATTGTTGGTGTTCAGTTTAAGAAATAATGACAGTACCGTCTTCAGTTTAAGAAATAATTGGTGTTTAGTTTAAGAAATAGTTAATATTTCATTTAAGAAATAGTGATAGTACTGGTGTTCATTTAAGAAATAGTCAGTCTTCTGTTTAAGAAATAGTCTGTGTTTATTTAAGAAATAGTCTGTGTTCAATTTAAGAAATAGTTAATATTCCGTTTAAGAAATAGTGATAGTACCAATGTTCATTTAAGAAATAGTCAGTATTTATTAAGAAATAGTTTGTGTTTATTTAAGAAATAGTCAGTGTTCAATTTATGAAATAGTCAGCGTTCAGTTTAATAAATAGTCAGCTTTCAGTTTAAGAAAGAATGATAGTACTCATATTCAATTCGAGAAATAGGTAGTGTTTAGTTTAATAAATAATGCTATTACCAATGTTCATTTGAATACATATTCAGTATTCAATTGTATAAATAATTCACATTTGTAAGTTTACAACTCCTCCCTTTAAAAACCTGCCAACTTTCTCTGCATGCCCAATCTGTCTCCAGCTCAACCCTAAAGAAACCCAGAAGTTGGATTTTTATACTCTCTACATGTTTGCTTAAAGAGAAGCTGAAGGGAGACAACAAAAAAAACAGCAATTTTGGATCTACAAAAGCCATGTTCATCAAGTCATTGGCCTTCTTTTAATCTTCTTGGGCATCTCCGACTTACGCGACAATGTCCCATCTGCATATCCTCGAAGTTCCTGCTTGGTCAATGATCCATTGGAATCTTTACAAAGAGCAATGAACATGTCTACACAAAGCACGAGGTTGCAATCAGCAATAGAATTACAGTAGTCTTAAAGTTTTCAATTATAATCACCACATTTATTTTGAAATAGAGAGTACAGATTACATACTGAGCGTAGGACTTTAACAATGGCAAATTCTTGTATTGGGAATATATATCTAGAACACAATAATGAATCCAAAACTAAAGAATGTGAAGCGAAATTAAGACAAGGTAATGGCAATCAAGCCAAAGCCAAGACCAGATAATCATCTCACTCTAGAATGGAATCCTTATACTACACTTTAACAACAACATAAATAAGCCACATGTAGAAGAAAATCCATTTAAACAACAGAAAAAGAGGAATGGCAATGGAATGAAAGTTTAGATGTGAAAACTACCCACCACATATGCGCTGGGTGGATGTCAAAAGAGAACCAGTTTTTAGCTTGCTCATTGTCAGTAATATCGAATAAAGTTCAGGACATATAGTCAGCAGAAGATCAGAGTTCACTGGGTATTTCAATTACTTTGCAGAAAATATACCTAATGAAGATGATGCAATTAAACACAAAAAAAAAAAATTAAATACAAAAAAATCAATCACCCCTCTCCTCTCACTGAAAATCTGGTCGTCTCCTTCGCAAACCCCAATTCCACCACAGCCACTGCACATTGGCATCTAAAAGAGACACACTCACCAAAGCGGCATGCCTTTCTTTCAAGTGGAAGCGGGAAACGACGGTGGGAACGGAGTGAACAAATAGCTTGACTGCGAGAGATCCACAACATACTGCAAATTCGAATCCTTCTCTCCTGCCATCGATCCTCCAGAGGGTCCCAATTTCTTCTTCCGCTGCTTTCCTGAAGGATAAGTGAGCAAGAAGCGGAAGGCCTCCTCTTCCTCCACGGCTTCTACCGCCGTTGCTTCTCCGGCGGTGAACATTAATGGCGTTGGAGAGATGATGAATTTTAGTAACTACAACTTTGGCTAACGGGCCTGGGTTAGGCTCCATTAGGGGCAATTTTAGAATATTAATTGTTATGCGGTTTGGGCTTTTAGTTGAGCCCGTATGTTTTAGTTTTTGTAGGGCTTGAGATAAAAGTTTTATGTCTTTATGATCAAAATTTAAGCCTTTTTTATTAAATAATAGTTTAGGGTGGTTTTTCATTAAAAAAAAGTTAACCCAAACCTTCTTCCTAAATATATTGGATTACAAAGAGTCATAGTGGGATACAAAGTATTTTCATCTATATCTCAAATACAAGATGACATGTGTCAATATGATTTGGTTTGTTTAAAGAGGTGGCGGATTGGATTGCTAAGCCCAGTGGTTTACTGTTTATTAGTATGTACATTACTCTTGAGCATGTTTGTTAGTATGCATAAATCTTTTACTCGAGATTCTGTATTTGATTATTATTTCATCAATAGTGCTTTTTGTATAAAGAAAAAGATAATTAGCCATTCGTAAGCGGGCAAGAGAAAAAAAAATGGAAGGACTCTGAAGGATATGATAAAGATGATGGATTACCATTTTCAAAAAAACAAACGATTTATAAGGATAAAATATGATTAACCAAGCCATCTAAAGACTGGTACGAAGAGCCACCTGCTTTGAGGGAAAGATTTGCCTTTTCCATCAACTTTAAGGCTCTCTCTTTGATCTCTTCCCCTTCTTTCTCAACCATCAGTCTTCTAATTGTTCTTTCAACCTCACCTCTCTCAATCCCATGCTCCAACTGCAACCCTACCTTCCAAACATCGCTCACAAATCTTGCATCCACCATTTGATCACTGAAACATGGCGTACAAATCATAGGTACGCCTTCACAAATGCTCTCTAATGTAGAATTCCAACCACAGTGAGTCCAAAAAGCTCCAACTGCTGGGTGGGCCAACACTTCTTTTTGTGGAGCCCATTTCACGATATGGGCTCTCTCGGTCAACGTTTCTAAAAACCCATTAGGCAACGCTTCAAGCCAGTCCAACTCTTGAACTAATCCAGGTCGAACCACCCACAAAAAAGGTTGGCCACTGTTGGCCAACCCCCAAGCAACCTCCAAAAATTGAACTTGATCTATCTCGGCAAGGCTCCCAAAGCTAACATAAGCAACAGATTTTGGCGCTTGAGTGTTTAGCCATGAAATGCAGCTTTGGTCTTGTGCTAACAAACTAGTTGAAGAAGAAGAGGTTGTATGGCCACACTTGTGAAATGGACCTAGTGAGAAAATTGGAATATTGGGGTAATATTCTTGGCGAAGTGTGGCAAGTGCTTGTTCTTCAAGATCTTCAAAAGTATTGAAGATGAGTCCATGAGAAGCCTTGGGTTCATTTGCCAAGTTGGTTATCAGTTGATAGAAATCTTCAGGGTCGCAATTGGGCATCATTGGTAGATCTTTAACTTTGATAGGTGAAAGCTCCGTCACTGGCTCTTCTAGTCGAGAATCTAATTGTCAAAATAAAAAGCCAAATATAAGAGCTTATTTGGTAGTGTATTTGAATCCAACTTTTTAAACTCAAAAACAGTTTTCAAGTTTTAGGTCTTAAAAACTTGTTTGGTATGACTATTTTTAAAAACTGAACTCAAAACTAACTCAAAAATATAGTTTATTCCTTAAAAACATGAAAAGTGAGTTTTTAGAGTTTTTAGAGTTTTTGCCTTTTAATGCATATCCTAGAATGCTAATTTATGAGGCGGTAAAGCAAGGAATAAATTATTTTTTTGGATCTATAGAGCGTTTTCTGAAGAAGAAGAAGAAGAAGAATCACTTTGAAGTTTTTTTTTCCTAAGAAGCACCTGAGTTTTTAATAATGTTTTTGACATGTTTATAATAAAAGTACATATTGCATAATCTCTTACGAACAAAGAACAAAAGTGCTACGTATAAAAAGAATTTGAAACGAGTCATTAGTCTCTGTGTGGTGTTTTCAATCAACTCATATTGCATTTATTAGTAACAACGATGAGATAAAAAGACATTTGATAATGGGGTTTTGTTGGCTTGAGATTGTACCTGATATTGGTAGGTAACCCTTTTCCTTGAGAAGTGGAAATGCAGCATAAACAGCGAAGGAAGCGGCGCCCCCGGTCCTTAACACGATCCTCGGCAGCTTAAAGCTCTCTGCAACCGATCGAGTGAAGTCGAAGAGAGGATCCGAGATCAGGCATGCAATGGGGTCCTCCGAATTAACATCGTCGGACAACAACCCCGCCAAGCATTCTCTGAAAGGCTCAACACATATAGCATTTAGAACAGAAAGACGAAGGGTGGGATCCTTGATGGAGGCAACGTTTTCGGTCAAGTCAACGGGGATTGAATGGCTGGTGAAGTGTGGGTTTAGGGTTGAAGGATTGAGGGAGTTGAAGTTGGTGTAGATGATGGCTATGGAGAAGCCTTTGGAATGCAGAATGTTGGCCAGTTCTAGCATAGGGTTTATGTGCCCTTGGAAGGGCAGTGGGAAGAGGATGACTCTCCTGCCTTTGCTTTGCTCCATTTTTGAATCGACAATCGTTTAGCTTGTGACTTGTCAACTTATTGGTGAATGCTGAGGCGGCTGAACTTGTTGACTTGTCAACTTATTTGGCTCACGCATGACGTAACCCTGGAAATTCCAGGCTGGAATCTTATCTTATTGATGGCTCTGTTGACGCTGCCTTTCCCCTAAATCCCACGTCTCCACTGCCAGCTCCTTTTGTCGTTACCTCTTTCGAATCTTATCTCATTGTCTATATTTACCATTTGGGTTTTGGGCTTATTTTTTTACTAGGAACAATTTGAGCACTCACAAACATTTCGAATTACGTTTTAGGTTTGGTTTGGAATTGTAGTGTTTTTAAAAATTAAAAAAAAAAAATCTTATTAAAAATTTTGGAAAATTAAATATATATATATATATTTTGGTTATGAGAAAAAAGATTTCATTAAACAAAAAAACTTCTAGTACAACCGATTCCTAAACAATCAAATCTAAAAGCATCCAAGGCCGAAGCAAGAAAGCAATAATCCTAAAAATATGAATTTGTCACTAATAGGCCCACGTGAGCTAATTTGTCTGCAATAAAATTTGCCTGTCTAAGAATATGATGCCAATTGATGCACTGAAATCCCGATGCTAGCCACTTGATGTCCTCGATGATCGGTATAAGATGCCAAGGGGGTTTCCACTCCCCCTGCAGCACCTGAATGATGAGCTTGGAATCTCCATCCACAACAAGCTTTCTCACACCTTTGCACCTCGCAAAAGAAAAACCCTCCTTTAAAGCAATGGCTTCCACGAGCGAGATGGTGGCCCTATCGAGATTAAAAGCACTAGCTCCAACAGGTTGTCCAGACTCATTCCTTAAAACAAACCCAACAGCCGCTTTATTTAAACAAACCGAGTCATCAAAATTTAACTTCACAAAACCTTGGGACGGAGGCTTCCAACAAATGTTTGCTTGATTACAAAGGTTGCTTTTGTTAGTCCTTTTGCAATTAGCCTCAAAATAATATAAACCCACTCTAGCGGCAATGGCAATACTTCTAGTAAGATGAGGACTTATGCTTCTGAAAACTTTATTATTCCTGTCATTCCAAATTTGCCAACAATTCAGAAAAGCCTTACTAAGCTCACTCAAACCACTGCATTCATCATTGTTAATTAATTCTAACCAATCTAAAAAACATCACTCCATCATGTATTTAACCGGGATCTGTTTCAGACTTCTTTTGCAAAAATCACAATTCCAAAAAACAGATGATTTTGTGTTTCTTCCTCCTTGCCACATTGCGGACAATCTTTGTTAGCATTTTGAATAAATTTACTCAATCTTACCTTAGTATGTAATTTTCCTTGAATAAGCAACCATGCAAAAAAATTTACCTTAGGGGGAATGATTAACCTCCACACCGTCTTAAGGAGCTTTTGTCTCTTCACTTCATGGTTTTGATTACTTTGAATCCAAGTAGCTAATTTAATTGAGAACTAACCCGTTGATGAATGATCCCAAATGAAGTAATCTTCCTTATTCTGCAAAGGAATAGTTACCAAACAGATTTTTTTTCACAACATCTAAATCTAATACTTGAGAAAGCCAAACTTTGTCCCAGTTCCCATTATCAATAAAGTCACAAACTTTAGATTTCCAATTAATATTTTAACGCTGATTAACTGGAATGAGGTGGGCAAGCGGATAAGGAAAAACCCAACGATGGGTCCAAAAAAGGATGTCCCTACCATTACGCACCACCCATCTCTTTCCCATGTGGATAACATGTGTACTATTTTAAATTCCTTTCAAGGCGAGTAGTTTTGTCTAACCTTTTAGAACTTTCCCACCTAACTTAGCCAGACAAGCATTATTGAAATGATCCACTCTTCAAATTCCTAATCCCACCTTGGTCTTTAGCCATGCAAACTTTATCCCAAGCTAAATGATAAAGTTTCCTATCTCTTCCCCATAAGAAATCCTTACATTCCTTGTTTAAATTCTTTGTTACACAAAGGGGACACTTAAAGCAAGACATGATATGGTTAGGCATACCATTTAGATTAGACTTAATAAGAGTTAATCTACATGCTTTAGAAAGAGTATTCGCCTTCCACCCGGCTAACTTTTGTTTCACTCTTCTTAATAATTCTTGTTCATTAACTGGATCTTTCCAGAACACAATGTTATGAATACCTAGGCACTTACCAATTGTTGTTTTGTGTTGTATATGTAGGATATTGACAATTGCATGCACCAGTATTGTTTGAAAAGTATAAAGATCGATTTATGAAAATTTACCTGCTGACCAGATGCTTTAGCAAACATATTAAGAATTTGGAGGACAGTCCGCGCACCCTTGGGAGTTGCTTTGGAAAACAAAAGACAGTCATATGCAAACACTAGATTAGAAATTCTAAATCCCCCCGGGAGAGGATAAAATATCAATATGAGACTTAGGGTTATTGGCCTAATGTTAAAATGTCTCATTATAGGTTCCAAGCAAAGAATAAAAATATACCCACCTTACTTAATGCACTCCATAACTAAATTTACCCACCTTACCGCAAAACCAAATCTCAAAAGCACATACTCAATATAATCCCAATTAAGGAAATCATAGGCCTTTTCAAGATCTAATTTAATTCCCATTTTTCAAGATTAATTTAATTCCCATTGCTCCAAGCCTTCCTTTTTTTTTACTTTAAAGCTAGAGAACATCTCATGAGCTATCAACATATTATCATGAATAAAACGCCCCGGGGCAAAAGCCCCTTGACAATTAGATATGCACAAATCGAGCAAAGGTTTTAACCTTTTGATAATGATTTTCGTTACAATTTTGTAACTAACATTATAAAGGCTAAATGGTTTATAGTTACTTACCACCTCCGGATTCTCCACTTTGGGAATAAGAGCTATGTTGGTATGATTAATCAATTTTAAACTAGAATTATTAAGGAAAAAAAATCCTTCACCATTGCACTAACTGAATCTGTAATGGTATCCCAACATTCATGGTAGAAACTTGCACTAATACCATCAGGGCCTGGGGCCTTTAGCGCACCAATGCTTTTCACCGCCTCCCCAACCTCAATGTCCTCCACAGGTTTGAGAAGCATTTCATTTTGACTATTATCAATGCAAGGGGTAATAATATTAGCACAAGAAGAAATATCAACGGGGGAAGGAGGACAGTCACAAGAAAAACGCAATTCCTACACAAAAACTTGTTCAAGTCCTTCATCCACATTCCACCAAAACCCACTATTGTCCTTTATCCTCTTAATTTTGTTTCTTTTCTTCCGAATGGTTGCTGCGGTTTGAAAAAACTTAGTGTTCTTATCACCTAATTGGAGCCAATTGACTTAAGCTTTTTGTGCCCACATAATTTCCTCTTGCTTTAGTATCGAGCTCAGTTCTTCACTTATCTTAGTTTCGAGTTCCGATTCAACGTCAACATTTTTGTTTCTCATAATGGTCTCTTGGATCACAGCCAGTTCACCAAGGATGCATTCCTCGCGAACTTTCAAATTACCAAAAGTAGTCTTATTCCAATTCTTTACTAAGTACTTAAACGTATTTGTACAAGCTCTTAAATTATTCATAGGATTGAAACCACCATTACACTTCCAAGCATCCTTCACAAACTCCTTGATCAGGATGCAACAGCCACATCGCTTCAAATTTTAAGGAATTATTATGTCTACTACTATTGCTTGTTGAATTAAAAGTTGAGAGTATTGGTCCATGGTCGGACCCAAAAATAGGATAATTATGAAGATTATAGTTAGGATTTTCATTTAGCCAATAAGAATTAGCCAAGGCACGATCAAGTCTTTCATAAATTCTATTACTACCTTCCTACCTTCCTGATTATTACACCAAGTAAAAAGCACCCCAGAAGCATTAAGAGATAAGCTGTCCATAATATTGTTAAAATCTCCCATTAAACACCACGGTTTAACTTTAGGATTAAGCAATAATCCCCCAGTCCTACCAATAGGGCTACAACTACAAAGTTTATCATAAAAACCTTCCATAAAAGTTTCCTTGGACCTTATCCACATCCATCTTAGTTTTCATCAAACAAAAAAGGTCCAAATTAAAGGTAGTACAAAGAAAAGTAAAATTACTTATAAATTCAGGTCTAGTCTACCAAGACCTCTACAGTTCCACAACATACACTTCATCAGTCAATCTCTTCAAGAAAACTCTCAAGTTGAGCCAGAAGAGATATTTTATTTAAAATTTTCTAATTTATTTAGCATGCAAAGATTAATAATTCCAATAGAATTAACAAAAGGAACTCAGTTTACCTCATAAATTCTTCGAGAATTAAAAAGGACGCACCCAGAGTAGAAAACCGAGCTTGAATAAAACAATTTAACTTTTCCCCAATCTAATTTAACAAAGCCAAGAAAAGCCCCAAATTTTTGAAAACCCTAACCCTATAAATTGAAATCAGTTCGAAAACCCCCAGCAAAACAAATCAAGGGCTAGAAAACAACCTCAAAGATTGTAGATAAACAAATCAAAACCCAGAAATAAAGACCTAAACGGCGAAAATAATTCGAAAAATTTACAGTGGGAAGCAGCGGTGAGAAGACAAGATTGATTGAAAGAAATTATCAAACCCCCAAATTATCAAACTAATTAACCCGTAAATTAGCCGAATTGGGTAAAAATTACCTGCGATGAGAAGAAGGGATTCGTCAAGGTTCTTTACCCCTGGATTCCCGCTGCTATTTCTATAAATTCTCACTCTGTATTATCCAATCAATGTATGACTTTCCCAGGGATTTAAAAAAAAAAATTGGTAAAAAAAAAAAAAAAAATTAGTTTAGAAGGAGGAACAGTGGGGTCATTCCTTCTTTTTGTGTCTTCAAAGATAGAAGGACTTTTAATATTTTTTTATTAAATATGTTTGCTAAAACCTAAAAAAAAAAGAAAAAAAAGTTGTCAATGAAAGTAAAAAAAGTATAGAAAAGCAGAAACATTACCCTTTTCTTGCTCATCTATAAAGATAAAAATTATAAACAAAACAACCAACTTAAAAAGCTAGTCTCTATTCGTCTTCTTCATTGTATGGTTAAGCTGACAGAGAACCTCTTATCAACCATTTGGGTAATTTCGTAAATCAAAATGACCATGTCTCTATTTGTCTTTCGATTTGCTCTGATTGAAAGTCGAAACAATGCCAACACAAGCAGATGAGCATCAAAATTTTGTATATTTGACTCTCATTCAGTGGCGGAGCTAGAATTTCTTGTGAGGAGGGGCCTCACACAAGTATAAAAAAAAAGAAAAAACAAATAGTGGTTATAAAATTACAAAATCAAAACATCATAATATACATCCAGGTAATTAGACAATCAAAATTAATATACCCATAAATAATTTTCTCTATTCGTAGTAATCATAATTATCCTCGACAAATTTCATATTTTTAGACCATTGCATGATGTCATCTATACTATTGAAAGAATTATTAAACTCAATAGAGAGAATTACTAAAAATTTGCAAACCTTAAAACTCAAGTAAGAGGTAGGGTAGAATAGAAACAAATGTTTTATAGAGGATAATAGAGTTTTACAAACCTTATTGTTCTTTATTCAATAAATTTGGGATTTGAATTGTTAAATATATGAAATTCAAAAAGAATAAGGGAATACCTCTGCCAGTGTATAAGTGAAAGAATTTTTTTTTTAATTCCAAGTGAATGATGGGTTTAATTTAAATGTTACTGATTTGTGATAAATGATGATTTAAAATATTATACTTAATTTTGGGATGGAATTTGTTGGATTAAAAATATTTAATGATTGGATTTGTTTGAAGTGTTGAGAAGGGTTGCGAAGCAAAGTGTAATATTAATCTTATTTTTATAAGTGAGGATAGGCCTAGGACTACTCTAGTCCTAATATGCCTCCGCCAGTGCTCTCATGTACTATTCCACAACAATCCTTGTTGTTTTTCATTTTGGTTGCAGGTTTGAATTACAAAATTGTACAGTCGTGGCCACATTGGAAGTCTGATTAATCATCCTATGAGAATCACTTCATAATTCTAATCTTTAAAACTAGGTACCCTTTTTTTTATATTGTTGCCGTTAATGAAATCTCACTTCTTCGCGACGCCACTCTTTATACTTAATGTAAATAAAATTGTACAGTACCAAGACACAACGCCGCAGCACCACACGGGCACTATTACTAGTGTTTCACGAAAAGTAAGAAAAAGAAAAAAAAGACTCGTGTTCCACGACTATTGACTTTGTAATAAGGAGTGCAATTCAATTAAGTTAGGCATTTTAACTAAAATAGTTTTGAGATTGACACTACTCTTTACTTTATTCCTTGAAATTTAAAATCGATAGAATTGATTCTTGAGTTTGTCCACCGTCAATCATTCTGGTCATTCGGTAAAAAATATTTGTTAAATAAATACAAAAATGACAAAAATACCCTCAATTTAATAAACAATAAACTAAAGTGATTTAACAAAATTTGAGGATACTTTTGTCATTTTACCTTATTTAACAGAGATTTTCACAAAATGATCAAAATGATTGACAGTAGACAAACTCAAAAACCAGTTCTATCGATTTTAATTCTCAAGTACTAAAATAAGGAATTATGTCAATATCTAGCACCACTTTGATTAAAAACCCATTATGTTTGCACGTTTGATTATCCAATATTAATACTGACAACTACGTCTCACGATTATGATTTATATTATATTGCTATATGTCAGCTTGCTTAAAAATAATGGATATTCGTTATTTCATGACATAATTGGAGATTTAGATCATAGATTTAAACATTTATATAATTAAAAGTAATAAGAGATCGAGATCTAAATCCAACTAAGGAAGATATTGCCAGAATGCGATTCATGCATGCGTAGCTCATGTTCATTCATTGACGACGTATAAATACGTTGGATTACAGAGTCTTAGTGGGATACAAAGTATTTCCATCTATATCTCAAATATAAGATGATATATGTCGATATGATTTGGTTTGTTTAATAAGGTGGCGGATTGGATTGCTAAGCCCAGTGGTTTACTGTTTATTAGTATGTACATTATACTCTTGAGCATGTTTGTTAGTATGCCTAAATCTTTTACTCGAAAATTCTGTATTTGATTCTTATTTCATCAATAGTGCTTTTTGTATAAAGAAAAAGATAATCAGCCATTTGTAAGCGGGCAAGAGAAAAAAAAAATGGAAGGATTCTAAAGGATATGATAAAGATGATGGATTACCATTTTCAAAAACAAACGATTTACAAGGATAAAATATGATTAACCAAGCCATCTAAAGATTGGTACGAAGAGCCACCTGCTTTGAGGGAAAGATTTGCCTTTTCCATAAACTTTAAGGCTCTCTCTTTGATCTCTTCTCCTTCTTTCTCAACCATCAGTCTTCTAATTGTTCTTTCAACCTCACCTCTCTCAATCCCATGCTCCAACTGCAACCCTACCTTCCAAACATCGCTCACAAATCTTGCATCCACCATTTGATCACTGAAACATGGCGTACAAATCATAGGTATGCCTTCACAAATGCTCTCCAATGTAGAATTCCAACCGCAGTGAGTCCAAAAGGCTCCAACTGCTCGGTGGGCCAACACTTCTTTTTGTGGAGCCCATTTCACGATACGGGCTCTCTCGTGCAACGTTTCTAGAAACCCGTTAGGTAACGCTTCAAGCCAGTCCAAGTCTTGAACTAATCCGGGTCGAACCACCCACAAAAAAGGTTGGCCACTGTTGGCCAACCCCCAAGCAACCTCCAAAAATTGAACTTGATCTATCTCGGCAAGGCTCCCAAAGCTAACATAAGCAACAGATTTTGGCGCTTGAGTGTTTAGCCATGAAATGCAACTTTGGTCTTGTGCTAACAAACTAGTTGAAGAAGAGGTTGTATGGCCACACTTGTGAAATGGACCTAGTGAGAAAATTGGAATATTGGGGTAATATTCTTGGCGAAGTGTGGCAAGTGCTTGTCCTTCAAGATCTTCAAAAGTATTGAAGATGAGTCCATGAGAAGCCTTGGGTTCATTTGCCATGGTTGTTATCAGTTGATAGAAATCTTCAGGGTCGCAATCGGGCATCATTGGTAGATCTTTAACTTTGATAGGTGAAAGCTCCGTCACTGGCTCTTCTAGTCGAGAATCTACTTGTGAAAATAAAAAGCCAAACATAAGGTTCCTAGTAAGTATATATATTTGCCCTCTAATGCATATCCTAAAATGCTAATTTATGAGGAGGTAGAGCAAGGAATAAAAATGCTAACCTGGCTAACTAGCTTAACTCAAATCTGCATAAGTTGTCCAAGTGTCAATCTTGTATCGATTCTAGAAGTGCTATAAGTGTTTTCTGGTAACAAAAAACATGTTTGGATCTATAGAGCGAAGAAGAATCACTTTGAAGTCTTTTTTCCTAAGAAGCACCTGAGTTTTTAATAACGTTTTTGACATGTTTATAATAAAAGTACATAGTGCATAATCTCTTACGAACAAAGAAAGTGCTACGTATAAAAAGAGTTTGAAACCAGTCATTAGTCTTGGTGTGGTGTTTTCAATCAACTCATATTGCATTTTTTAGTAACAATGATGAGATAAAAAGGCATTTGATAATAAGGTTTTGTTGGCTTGAGATTGTACCTGATATTGGTAGGTAACCCATTTCCTTGAGAAGTGGAAATGCAGCATAAACAGCGAAGGAAGCAGCACCCCCGGTCCTTAACACTATCCTCGGCAGCTTAAAGCTTTCTGCAACCGATCCAGTGAAGTCGAAGATAGTATCCGAGATCAAGCATGCAATGGGGTCCTCCGAATTAGCATCGTCGGATAACAACCCGGCCAAGCATTCTCTGAAAGGCTCAACACATTTAGCATTTAGAACAGAAAGATCAAAGGTGGGATCCTTGTTGGAGGCTTCGCTTTCTGTCAAGTCAACGGGGATTGAATGGTAGGTGAAGTGTGGGTTTAGGGTTGAAGGATTGAGGGAGTTGAATTTGGTGTAGATGATGGCTATGGAGAAGCCTTTGGAATGCAGAATGTTGGCCAGCTCTAGCATAGGGTTTATGTGCCCTTGGAAGGGCAGTGGGAAGAGGATGACTCTCCTGCCTTTGCTTTGCTCCATTTTTTAATCGATAATCGTTTAGCTTGTGACTTGTGAACTTATTGGTGAATGCTGAGGCGGCTGAACTCGTTAACTTATGCGAATTTCGCTCACGCATGACGCACAACCTTGGAATTCCAGGCTAGAATCTTATCTTATTGATGGCTGTGTTGATGCTGTTTTACCCCTAAATCCCACGTGTCCACCGCCAGCTCCTTCTGTCGGTACCTCATTTATGTTATTGCTTACAAGGATGCACAAGGAATATCATTGTCTATATTTACCATTTGGGTTTTGGGCTTATTTTTCTACGAGGAACAATTTGAGCACTCACAAATATTTCGAATTAAGTTTTAGGTTTGGTTTGGAATTGTGGTGTTTTAAAAATAAATAAATAATCTTATTTAAAAATTTGGAAAATTAAATAAGTTTATTTTATTTTTATTTTTTTTGTTATGAGAAAAATGATTTCATTAAATAGAAAAATCTCTTGTACAACTGATTCCCAAACAATCAAATCTAAAAGCATCCAAGGCCAACGCAGGAAGGTAATAATCCTAAAAATATGAATTCGTCACTAATAGGCCTACGTGAGCTAATTTGTTTGCGACAAAATTTACCTCCCTAAAAATATGATGCCAATTGATGCACTAAAATCCCGACGCTAGCCACTTATTGTCTTCAATGATCGGTATAAGATGCCAAGAGGGGTTCCACTCCCCTGCACCACCTGAATGATGAGCTTGGAATCTCCATCCACAACAAGCTTTCTCACACCTTTGCGCCTGGCAAAAGAAAGACCCTCCTTTAAAGCAGTGGCTTCTGCGAGCGAGATGGTGGCCCCATCGAGATTAAAAGCGCCAACTCCAACAGATTGTCCAGCCTCGTTCCTTAAAAAAAAAACCTAGCAACCGCTTTATTTAAACAAGCCGAGCCATCAAAATTTAACTTCACAAAACCTTGGGGCGGAGGCTTCCAAATGAGGACTTATGCTTCTGAAAACTTTATTATTCGTGTCATTCCAAATTTGCCAACAATTCAGAAAAGCCTTACTAAGCTCACTCAAACCACTGCATTCATCATTGTTAATTAATTCTAACCAATCTAAAAAATCATTTGTATGACCAATATTACCCCATCGTGTATTTAACGGGGATCTGTTCCAGACTTTTTTGCAAAATCACAATTTTGAAAAAGATGATTTTGTGTTTCTTCCTCCTTGCCACATAACGAGCAATCTTTGTTAGCATTTTGAATGAATTTACTCAATCTTACCTTAGTATGCAATTTTCCTTGAATAAGCAACCATGCAAAAAAATTTATCTTAGGAGGAATGATTAACCTCCACATCCTCTTAAGGAGCTTTTGTCTCTTCACTTCATGGTTTTGATTACTTTGAATCCAAGTAGTGGATTTAATTGAGAACTCACCAGCTGATGAATGATCCCAAATGAAGTAATCTTCTTTATTCTGCAAGGGAATAGTTACCAAACATATTTTTTTCACAACATCTGAATCTAATACTTGAGAAAGCCAGACTTTGTCCTAGTTCCCATTATCAATAAAGTCACAAACTTTAGCTTCCCAATTAATATTCTGATGCTGATTAACTAGAATGAGGTGGAATGAGGCGGGCAAGCGGATAAGGAAAAACCCAACGATGGGTCCAAAAAAGGATGTCCTTACCATTACCCACCACCCATCTCATTCCCATGTGGATAACATGTCTACTATGTTAAATTCCTTTCCAGGCTAAATAATAGTTTTGTCTAACCTTACAACTTAAAAAAAAAATTATTATTCCTTAATTATTTCCTTCTAACCACTTGCACCCACCAATTGTTCTCATTTTTTAAAACTTTCCCACCTAACTTAGCCAGACAAGCATTATTGAAATGATCCACTCTTCTAATTCCTAACCCCACCTTAGTCTCTTTAGCCATGCAAACTTTATCCCAAGCTAAAGGATAAAGTTTTCTATCTCTTCCCTAGAAGAAATTCCTACATTCCTTGTTTAAATTCTTTGTTACAGAAGGGGGACACTTAAAGCAAGACATGATATGGTTAGGCATACTAGTTAAATTATACTTAATAAGAGTTCATCTACATGCTTTAGAAGAGTATTTGCCTTCCACCCCGCTAACTTTTGTTTCACTCTTCTTAATAATTCTTGTTCATTAATTGGATCTTTCCAGAACACAATGTTATGAATACCTAGGTACTTACCAATTGTTATTTTGTGTTGTATATGTAGGATATTGAAAATTGCATTTCTAGTTTGAGCACCAATATTGTTTGAAAAGTATAAAGATCGATTTATGAAAATTTACCTGCTGACCAGACGCTTTAGCAAACATATTAAGAATTTGGAGGACATTCCGCGCACCTTAGTAGTTGCTTTGGCAAACAAAAGACAGTCATATGCAAACACTAGATTAGAAATTCTAAATCCTCCCGGGAGAGGATAAAATACCAATACGAGACTTAGGATTATTGGCCATACTGTTAAAATGTCTAATTACAAGTTCCATGCAAAGAATAAAAATATAAGGCGATAAAGGGTCTCTTTGCCTAATCCCCCTTTTCGGGTAGAAATAACCATAGGTAGAACCATTTATTAAAACCGAGAATGAAGAGGACTTAATGCACTCCATAACTAAATTTACCCACCTTACCGCAAAACCAAATCTCAAAAGCACATACTCAATATAATCCCAATTAAGGAAATCATAGGCCTTTTCAAGATCTAATTTAATTCCCATTGCTCCAAGCCTTCCTTTTTTTTACTTTAAAGCTAGAGAACATCTCATGAGCTATCAAGATATTATCATAAATAAAACGCCCCAGGGCAAAAGCCCCTTGACAATTAGATATGCACAAATCGAGCAAAGGTTTTAACCTTTTGATAATGATTTTCGTAACAATTTTGTAACTAACATTATAAAGGCTAATTGGTTTATAGTTACTTACCACCTCCGGATTCTCCACTTTGGGAATAAGAGCTATGTTGGTATGATTAATCAATTTTAAACTAGAATTATTAAGGAAAAAAATCCTTCACCATTGCACTAACTGAATCTTTAATGGTATCCCAACATTCATGGTAGAAACTTGCACTAATACCATCAGGCTCTGGTGCCTTTAGCGCACCAATGCTTTTCACCGCCTCCCCAACCTCAATGTCCTTCACAGGTTTGAGAAGCATTTCATTCTGACTATTATCAATGCAAGGGGTAATAATATTAGCACAAGAAGAAATATCAACTGGTGAAGGAGGATAGTTACAAGAAAAACGCAGTTTAAATTCCTGCACAAAAACTTGTTCAAGTCCTTCATCCACATTCCACCAATACCCACTATTGTCCTTTATCCTCTTAATTTTGTTTCTTTTCTTCCGAATGGTTGCTGCCGTTTGAAAAAACTTAGTGTTCTTATCACCTAATTGGTGCCAATTGACTTGAGCTTTTTGTGCCCACATAATTTCCTCTTACTTTAGTATCTAACTCAGTGTAAACACAGAAATTTCCTCAAACACAAGAACACGTGTACAAAATAATATTTGTATTTTTGATGAATTTGGGTTACAATCTCTTTATAATTGATCCTCAGATTCTATCTTCGTAAGATATGAATTTGTTGATGGGCTATTGATCCAAAGGGACCGTTGGGGCTTGATCCTTGGATGAACAGTGATATGGATTTGTTGATGTTGTGTTGATCTGAAGGGCCATTGGGGCTTGATCTTAGGATGAACGAGGATGATCTTCAGGGATTTGATGATGAACGTTGATGTTGTGTTGATCCGAAGGGCCGTTGGAGCTTGATTCTTGGGATGAACGAAGAACCATGAACAATGAACGAAGAACGAACTTCAAGAGAATTCTCTTCCAATTTGGGAGTAGAGAAATGTGTTTGTGAATTGGTCAATGAAAATGAATGAAATGGCTTCCTATTTATAGAATTTTCCAAGGCCTAATTTTGAATATACTATCTCAGATGAAATAAGTTGTCTCTGCCAGGTGTTGACACGTGTCCTATTTGACGGCTTTTCTGACTTATTTCAATTTCTGTCGAATCACACGCTACGTGTAAAATTTATGTAATACATGAGCGTTGAAACTTTGACCATCGGTCAACATTTTATTTACCAAAACTTCAATTTCTACAAATACTCCCACTTCAAGGCGCGCCGCATACATGTGCTTGTCACATGTAGAATATGTGTTTTGAAGTTTCCTCAATGTAGACGTCGATCCAAAGGCCGTCGAGGCTTGATCTTGGATTAGGCTGGGATCTATTCAACTTTGCTGGGATGAATCCGTACGTGCATTTGTTGTGCTTGTTGACTTTCCACCGGCTTCATCTTGAACTGGTTTTGATTCAAGGGTGATGGACACTTGATCTTGAATCGGGATTGCAATTTCTCCAAGGGCCGTTGAGGCTTGATCTTGAAGGTTGATTCAAGGGTGTTGGACACTTGATCTTGAATCGGGTCTTGATTTCTCCAATGGGCGTTGAGGCTTGATCTTGAAGGTTGATTCAAGGGTGTTGGACACTTGATCTTGAATCAAACTTTTGATTTGTCCAAGGGCCATTGAGGCTTGACCTTAAAGGTTGATTCAAGGGTGTTAGACACTTGATCTTGAATCGAGCTTTTGATTTCTCCAAGAGCCATTGTGGCTTGATCTTGGAGGTTGATTCAAGGGTGGTGGACATTTGATCTTGAATCGGGCTTGTGATTTCTCCAAGGGCCGTTAAGGCTTGATCTTGAAGGTTGTCGGACCACGAGCGGCTTCATATGGCAAGCGATCTTCGATTTAGTTGAGGATGAATCAGCACGTGCAGTTGTACGGCCATGCTGCATTATTCTCTGCTTTGTTTCTTTTGCATGGCAGGCAGGCACGAGGTAGAGGTGTTGGTCTGTTTCTCTGTTCAATCTTTCCAAGTGCCGACTGATCGTTCTATTTCTTCTTGTCCCGGAAGCAAGAGCAAGGGTAAAGGAAAAATGTTCCATAAGATATCTTTGCTTTCGACTCTGCTGATATGAGATACTTTTGCTTTTGAAGGAGTATCTTTCCACAGGTTTATTCTTGAACTAGGCTGAAGGGTTTTCTTCTGCTAGACTTGCCAAAAGTCTAAGCTTACCCATTTATCTGGAGTTGAAGTTGATTCAAGGGTGGTAAACACTTGATCTTGAATCGAAATTGTGATTCCTTCAAAGGCCATTGGTGGCTTGATCTTGAAGGTTGTCGGACCATGAGCAGCTTCATATGGCAAGCGATCTTCGCGAGCCGACTCAAGAATTTAAGGGTCAAAACAAGTCCATCAAATCCAGAGTATGTCAGATCTTGATGATATGAAATACTTTTGCTTTTGAAGAAGTAGCGGACGGCCCGGCACATGTTTCGTCGTGCTTGTTTCTACATGCTTTAATGTATCATTTTCCCTTGCCTTATCTGTTTCCCTTGCAGAAACGGCATCTTCTCCAGTTTTCTCCCATGCATGTGTGGCATCTTCTCTTGCAATATTTGCCTTACTGATGCAGAAGTGGAATGCAAATGCTAGGTAAGCAATCAAGGAAGGGTTTCCAGGCAGTCGGTTTAGGATCAGAGAGTTGATTCCAAATGCCGACTGATTGCTCTCTTTCTCCTTGTCTTGCAGGTGAGAACAAGGATAAAGAAAAGGTAGGGAGAAAGCGTGATATGAGATACTTTTGCTTTTGAAGAAGTGGTGAGGATTTGCCAACTTTGCACAGCGAACCTTTGCTCTTTAGCGACAGTGCTAGCTCATCGTTGATCCTTCTGCTTAATCTTTGTGCATAGCAGAAGTGGTGCGCAACCTTTGCATTTGAATGATGAGCCACCACTGTATCAACTGCGCTAAAGTATTTGACGAAGGAATTCGTGACCTTGACAATAGCTGGGGATGAGTGCTCGAGAGCAATGCAAGGTAAGCAACCAGGCAAAGGTTTCGACTGATTGCGTTCTTTCTCCTTGTCTTGCAGGTGAGAACAAAGACAAGGAAAATGACAGGGAGAAATCGTGATATGAGATACTCTTGCTTTCGACCCTGATGATATGAGATACTCTTGCTTAGGTGTGGCTTATTTGCAGAGGCATTCCAGGGGATGAAGAATACTGAGTATTTTGGGAAGCTTCGTTGGAAATGGATTCTCGAAGATAGGGAAGAGTTTGGCATTTTTGCAGGTCTACCTTACCGTGGAGGACGAAGGCCGACAGATGTAACACTTTTCCCAATAGTGAGGCTATTTGTTTACCCATGTCAGCGACAGCGAGTAATTTTGATTCACGCGTTCCTTTTGACTCGTCTGTGACTTCTGCAACGCTGGGACAACACATGAAGGGTGGCAACAAACCTCAAACTTTGAACAAACAGCTTTTGAATTTTGGAGGATAGTGCCGAGCCTTTTCGATTTTGGCCCGTGAGTCCTTCAGAGCTGAGATTGCACGTGAAAGGTGCTGACAGATTGATCCAGCTTTTGATTTTTGGGTAACGGCGCCTCTTCGATCTTTGAACAAGCGTCTTTTAAAATTTTGAGGGTGCTGAGCCCCTTTGATTTGGCCCGTGACTCTTTCAAAGCTAAGATCGCATGTGGAGAGTGTCGATAAGCTTTGATTCAGAGACTCTGTCTTTTGAAAAAGTTGGCACCTCTTCGATTTTCGGATAGGCAACCCATCGATCTTTGAACAAGCAGCCCGGCTTTTGAGGTTTAAAGGATGGTGACAAGCCCCCTCTGATTTTGTCCGTAACTTCGACAAAGCTGAGATCATGTGTGAACAGTGCTGACAACTTGATCCAGAAAATCTGGCTTTTGAAAAAGTGGCGCCTTTTCGATTTCTGAACGAACGCTTCTTCGATTTCTGAACGAGCTCCTCTTCGATTTTGGGCAGGCGGCTCTTCAATTTCTGAGCAGGCGGCCTTGTTGCTTCTTCTTTTTTATGGAGGCATCGATTGCTTCCCAAAGCGTGCTTGAGAATTGCTACTTGTAGAAGTTCCCCTTTTGTACCTTTGAGATATTGATTTGTCCGACCTCTTCTTTTCTTCTGAGAATGCGGCCTTGTTTATGGCTTTGTTCCAGAGGCATTTTTTGCCGTCGTCCTCTGGAGCTTCACCCAGTGTTGAGGCTCTGGATAATCAAGCTCCAGCGCCTCGTCTTTCTGCAGCTTCGCCGAGTAATGAGGCTTCTCGTGATCGTCCTTGAAGATTCCCTCCTGTAATTTTTTTTTTCTTTAGCATGTATAATGCAAATTTATGTAATCTTTCCAAAGAAATAAATAAAATGAACTTTATTTCTCTCAATGCTTTTTTTCGGCATGTATAATGCAAATTCGTGTAATTTTCCAGAAAAATAAATAAAATGGACTTTATTTCTCTCAATGCCTTTTTTTTTTTTTTAATGCATCATAAAATACATATATATATTGCTTTTCCTGCACATGGTGCCAGATGCACCCATATTTCATTCTCTCTTTTCACGTGGTGCCAGCACCGTTTCGCTCCACTACTTCATTTTTTTTTATTATATTTTTTTCTGTATAAATTTGGGCGATGGAGTGAAGAATTTGCGGAAAGACGAAGACGGATGAGGTCTTTGGGTGAGTTGACGAACTTTTGGTTTTGTCAATCACACTGACAGGCAGCAGCTATGGCTGAGGTGCTGAGGGCAGCTAGATTTCCTGCTAAGGTGGAGGTGCGTCAGTCACTGCTTTTGACCCGAAAGGACGGTGACTGATCAGCCAGAACGGAGTTCGACTGCCGGCTCTGGCTCCAGTTGCGGCTCATGCTCATCCAACCAGCCCTGGCGCTTTTCACGCTGACCCGCACGATATCCCTTGCGCCCGCAACGTTGCTGATCAGAACCAGGTTGAGGTAACGGAAGCTGTTGATGGTGAACTTGATTCCTCCCTACTTCCTGCCTCGAGACTCATGGATGTTAAATTTTTGAAAGTGATACAAAAGGTCAAGCAGGGAACCATAGATGTGCAACATATAAGTACAAGCTTAATGATTGATGATCCCTTTACTAAAGATATGCCAATTGTTATTTTCAAGGTACAAGTTTGTCGAATATGTGTGCTTGAATCTTTTGATCAGTGGGAGTAGTTTGTTATTCTGTTTTTAGAAGAAGCAATTGTTGCATTGAGGACAGTTGCAATAATAAAATTTGAGAAGTGCTGCTACTGTGAAGTTCGAATAGCTGGTGTAACAGTGATGTTCTTCTCTAAGGTTAAATTCATGTTTAGCTAGTATAATTATCAGTTAGTATAATTGTGAGCTCGGTTTATTGCATTCAGAAGATTCAACTTTTGTAATTGATTGATCTAATATATCTATATGTGAATTTGGATTTAGTTTGATGCTTTGAGGATCCTAGTGATTAGACTCAAGCAATTGTTTGAATTCATATATTGATAATTCATTATATTGGAATGAATTTCAAGTTGATAGTTTTACTATCTGTGTTAGACTTAATTGTTTCGAATTAAGTTGAGAAATGGTGGGAGTGGATTCTTAGGTTCACTTAAATCAATTTGATCATAATGTTATATGTGCAGATTAAACATGTGTGATCTGAGGGCATCAATCACATGATGGGTGTGATTGAAAGCTTTTTAGATTCTGTGTTTTGAAATGTACAGATAGATTGTTTATGACGTTACTCAAAAGACTTGGTGATCACCTTATTGTGATCTTGATTGAACTAAGTTTATTTGATTCATACTTGCTCAAGTGGGAGAATGTGAGAATATGAGCATATGTATGAATCTGTGAACATGGTTATTAGATTTGAGATTGAATGGGAAGTCTTATTGGAAATGGATTTATAGTCTATATTACACTGAACTGCTATTTAAAGGGATTAGTTTACATTTTGAACTGATATCCCTCTCTATCGTTATACCACCCACCTGAAGACCATTTTGTTATGACTTACCTCTTTGATCCTATGATATTTACCTTTTTCTTTTTTTTATCTTACTTTCATGGAGAGTTTATTTTTGAAAGAGTCTCTTTAGCATTTTTCATAAATTAATGAGTAAAGAGATTTCCCAGGGTGCCGGGAACACAGAGCAGGACATCATAGGTCATAATATAATTGGAGGGACATTTGAAAAAAGAAAAAAAGAAAAAAAAATCTTTTCTCCAATTTTATAATAATATGTGGTGTTCCATTTAGTGTTTTGGGCACATGAAAAATATCTCTAATGAGTACTGTTAAGTACACCAATTTTTTAGACTAAATTTGTAAAATATATGATGTGTCACCAATGAAAAATAAGCACGTTAATCAACATTTAAATAGTAATTCAATGATCAATAACTACATCAAATGATTTACAAAATTTGGTCTAAATAGTAATCTCTCTATCCCAAATTAAATTTAGTTCTTCTCCTGCCCCATTATATAATTTAATAATTTGATCATGATGCGTGCATATGCATGTGTGGGACTTTAAACATCCTGAGACCAGTAAAGAAAACCACTGGGATACTATAAATCATATTTAGGGCTCATTTTGAAGTGTTTTTTAAATGATTGAGTGGGTTTTTGGTGAAATTGATTTTGAGTTCCAAAATCACTTGAAGTGCTTTTTGGAAAAAGTATCAATTATGTACTTCTTGTATGAAACACTTCAAGTGCTTTTTCATGATCCATTTGAATTTTTATTAAGAATTGATTACAAATTTATTTTTACTAAAAACGGTTTCAGTCATTTTAAATGCATTTCGAACATTACATTGGGGAATTCAAAGGTTGAGATCGCATATCCAGCTCGCATTTCCTAATGTGGTTGCCCGGCTTTCTTTTTCGGATGAAGACGAAGACTGAACAATTCAGATTGTGTTGACCGTATAAGGAAAAATAAAGTCAAGAACCTTTTCCTTGAGGAAAGATTTCCGTATCGTGAGGGCCGGTAGTTGAGAGATATTGATCTTGTTTTGTCGGGCTTCCGGTCACTTAGAAACCTGAAAAGAAGACGGAGTCAACGATTGGACTTTTTCATAAGAAGGTACCAAACTTTCAAACCCAACTTAATGGATAAGCTCCACCCAACAACAATTTATAGATTAAGGGCATTGGTACCTAACTACTTTTCAAACAAAATCTTACACTACCTAACTTAATGGAGAAACCCCTGTTGCACACAGAAGTCTGTAAAATATTAAGGGCATTTCTTTTCGTTAACATAAATTAAGGTCATCCGTAATATAAAACATATTTATAAATTAAGGTCCCAAACTCTCATATTCAATTCTATCTTACTCTTAACTTAATGGAGAAGCCGCTGCTCCACACAGCCGGTGACGGTGACGTTGAGTTGAGCAATAAGCCACTTCTTTATGAAGGCACCAATGAAGACTATGCACAGGTGAGGAGCTTTGATGCATTCCAGCGTATATTTTGGATAGAGACAGTGAAGCTGTGGCAAATAGCCGGTTCGACTGTGATCACTATGGTGTGTATGTACGGAAATACTGCAGTCGTTGTGCTCTTTGCTGGTCATCTCGGAACTATTGAGCTCTCTGCCATCTCCATTTCACTCACCGTCATCTCCATATTCTCTTTTGGAGTCATGGTACTTAACATACTTTTCCTTCCTTAACATTCTTTTCCTTTCTTCACATTCCTTAACTCCTCTCATTGCATATTCAAATTATAAGCATATTGTACATTATTAATACAATTTTTATGAAATATAATCCAACTTAATGAAAAAAACATGTGAAGTCCATAGTGGTCAGGTGACCACTGTGAGCCATTGATGGCACCATCTATAGTCACTTTTCATATTGTTAATTAATTTTATTATAGTGGAACCTGAACTTCCTTCATATCTAACATATTATATTGTCAAATTGTACATCAAAATTATTGTACTAATCAGGTAGGTTTTGTTGAAACATATTGTACATATTGCTCGGAATAGAGAGTCCTCTAGAGGCCATGTGTTGTCAAATATTCTGATACATTTAAAATGTTATACTAGGATATGATATATATGTTATGTTATGAGACGATCAATGTCCTGATTACATTACAAGGAATTGCAGCTTGGGATGGGGAGTGCTCTGGAGACCCTGTGTGGACAAGCATTTGGTGCTGGACAAGTTCATATGCTTGGCATCTACATGCAGCGCTCGTGTATTATCCTATTTGTAACCTGCATCTTCATCTTGCCGACCTACATCTTTGCCACGCCGATTCTAAAGTGGCTGGGCCAAGAAGAAGACATAGCTAATCTAGCCGGAAAATTCGCACTCCAAATAATCCCCCATCTGTTCTCACTTGCTGTAATTTTCCCAACTCAGAAGTTCCTCCAATCTCAGAGGAAGGTGAAGGTGCTGGCATGGACTGCTGTTTTGGGTTTGATCGTAGAGATAGGAATGCTGGGGCTCTTCATCTATGTGTTCGATTGGGGCACAACGGGGGCAGCTGTGTCATTTAACGTCACGAGATGGGGGATGGCAATTACTCAATTTGTGTATATTATGGGTTGGTGTAAGGAAGGTTGGACTGGATTTTCATGGCTGGCATTCAAGGAGATTTGGGCATTTGTAAGACTTTCCCTTGCCTCTGCTGTTATGCTCTGCCTGGAAATTTGGTATATGATGAGTATTGTCATTCTGACGGGACATCTTTCTAATGCAGTTATAGCCGTTAGTTCTCTTTCCATATGGTAATTTGGATCTTAAAACTTAACCTTTTTATAGAGAAGACTTTTCTAGACCAATTACATTACTGTGACTTAACAACGCGTTATCATGTTTGAGAACTAAAACGTATGACAATGGCATTGCGCTACTAGTTTAGAGAATATTGACATAGTGACGTATTTACTGATTAAGTCTTTCACCTTTTTATGGTACACAATAATTTAGCCTGTGATTATTTCTAACAGTATTCTCTCCTTTTTTTTTCTTTTTTTTTTCTTTTCCTCTTTTGGATTTCCTTAGCATGAACATCAATGGATGGGAAGGAATCTTTTTCGTTGGAATAAACGCCGCAATAAGGTGAAACATTGGACTAATAGTTCTCTGAATGTTACCACACGCTTCTTTGAAACTTTTTTTGGTGATCCTTCTTTGAAATTATTTTTGGTGACAATAATAATTTGTTTTTTTTTATTTCGCAGTGTTCGTGTCTCTAATGAGCTTGGGTTAGGACGTCCCAAAGCAGCGAAATACTCTGTCTATGTGACAATATTTCAATCTCTTGTACTTGGGATTCTTTTCATGGTTCTTATTTTAATAACTAGAGATGATTTGGCCGTACTTTATACAAATGACAAGGAGCTGCAGCAAGCGGTCGCTAAACTAGCATACCTTCTTGGTATAACTATGTTGCTTAACAGTGTCCAACCAGTAATATCAGGTATTGATTTAAAAAGTCACTATGTTTTATGCATATTCAAAAGCGTTTTGTGCACATATTATGATGCCATGCTTCCTTTTTTGTGAAGGTGTTGCAGTTGGAGGTGGATGGCAGGCACTGGTAGCTTATATAAACTTGGGTTGTTACTACATTTTTGGACTTCCTCTTGGATACCTTCTTTGCCACGTTGCAAATTTGGGAGTCATGGTAACTTTATATACATTTTTTCTTTCAATGATGCCCAAGTTAATTTGGCAACGCCCACCATGACTGTAAATAGTATAATTTCCAAGTATTTGATGAGTTATTTGACTGATATTGTAGGGCCTTTGGGGAGGCATGATATGTGGAACCGCTCTCCAAACCATGCTTCTGCTAATTATACTTTACAAAACCAACTGGAACACAGAGGTAATTAGTCAATAGCTCATTGCGAATCTCTCCAACTTTCGTTTCCGCATTTCATTGTTTATTCATATTGAAATAAAATTGCAGGCGGAGCAAGCAACAAACCGCGTCCGGAAGTGGGGTGGGCAAGACATCAAAACTGAGAATGTAGCTGAAATTATATAATAATAAAATTTCAGTTTAGTTGGGGCATGTAAATATTCACTTTTTTCCCGCAAGTAAATGATGGATTAGGCGAGATTAACTCATCATTCTTCATTTAAAGGGTGCCAAAACACCCACAAACCTTAATTGCAATGGTGAAAGAGAGCATCACATCCGGGAACCCCCAGCGCATCCCCTCATTCAATGTTGTAACTCTTATGTCAATTACTTTTTGTAAGACTATGGTTGTGAAATCCCATTCTCTGATTTCACTATTTAAAAATACGTATTTTATATCCTTAGTTTGACATGTTTGTATTTGTGGCGCATAAATTTTTTTGATAAGTAAAATGACCAAATTGCCCCTATTGTATTAAACGGAATTCTTCGTGAACGTATTTGTTCCTTTCATGATTTTACAGATTTCTTTACATATTTGGATAGTACTTGTTGATACGAACACATGAGCGCAAACAGAATATAATTTGGAGTTATAGCGAAGAAGTTATAAACGAACAAATTAGAGGGCAAAATGGTCATTTGACCATTATCTGGAAACCTCCTGATTTGTTGGAGTAAAAATCTGTGAGGCCACGTGTGTGGCTATGATGGAAAGGAAAGGAGATAAAAGGGGGGCAATAGACCAATGAGGGGGGAAGAAAGGAGGGAAGGGAGAGAAGTGAGAAGCACCGGATCCCCTTGACTCGGTTTCTCCTTATGACCCGACCCGGTTTCCTTCACCTCTTTTGTTTTTCATCAATTTTTCTTGTGAACCACATCACCTAACCACCTGGGAAACACTCCATGACCTTCCTTCTATCAATTTCAACCAAAAATTGATGAAATTTGGCTCAGGTACATGAAGAATTGTACCGATGGGTGCGGTGGTTCCACGGCAGCCATCGACCATTTCTGAAGGTAGTATAGCAAACCACCACCACCAATAAACTTCCCTCAACCTAAGGAACAAAGTCCAGCAGTGGTGGAGGCATTGGAGTTTGTTTTGAGGTCGAATTGAGAGCACCTATTTCAAGGGTTTCCAACAAATCAAGGATGATTTGAGGTGTTTTCCCTCTGAATTAGACTTCATCCCAGATATGAAAGTTGTTCCTCTCATTGAAATCTACTTGCCTGTAAAATTTGATAATTTTTAGAGTTAGTCGAAAAATTGGGTTTCCATTCGCCGAAACCACCACATGCGGCTACCCGTGGCCAATGGGCCGACGGCACTATTTTAAGTTAAATTGATGTCCTGATTTCATATTTGATATCCATTTGATGTGATTTGATTGTTTGAACCTATTCGTTATAGCACGCCACTTGATCATTATATGAATTGACGATCCGACCGTTGGATCGTCACCAAACTTTAACACGTTATAGAATGTAATATTTGAGGATATTAGAAACTAGCGGATCAAGAATTCAACATACAGATCTTCCCAAATTGGATTTCTAAGTTTGTAAAACTAATTGTTGATCGCCACCTAATTTTAACAACTGGCGAAGATCCGACCATCAAATCGCAATGAGATTTTAATATGTTGTTTAATAAGGAACTTAGGAAGTTATAGATCTGAAATATAATGTGCAGATCTTTTGGATTGAATTGCTAGGGTTGTGGACCCCACTATGGATGGAGAGTTGACTTTTGGGTCAACATGTTTCGAATCGTTTAAAATACTAAAATTAGTATTACTAGAGACTTATTAAGGTTTTGCGGGCCTATCTCGATGAGTGACTTTTATATATGTGGTATAGTTATTACCCCATTTTCGTATTTAGCATTCTTGTGGTTATGACTTGGTTTTATAAATGTGATTTCTATTAAAATGTGATTTCTATATTATTCATTGATCTATTGTTATGGAATGTGATTCGATTTGTGGATTGAAAGTATTTATGAAATGTGATTTGACATGCATTTTTGAAAGGTGATTGATTTGTATGATTGGTATGATGTGATGAAATGTAAGGGCTAGTAGTGGACCATTAACTCATTGTCATGGGATTTGTTGCTTCACAGCTTGTTTCATATCACGTTTCTTTATTTCATTTCTTGTTTCGTTGACCATTCTAATTGTGTAACTTGTGCCTTGTTTCATTTCTTGTTTTGTTGAGCCTTTGTAAATTGATTCATGTCTTGTTTCTTCGAGCCATTGATGTGTTCCTTGGACTTTCGCTCGATTCTATTAAGTGATCCTGGGCATCTGCTGGGGTTCCGTTAAGTGGTCTGGTTCCCTACTCTGCCTGAATTCCATTGAGAGGTCCG
This sequence comes from Crataegus laevigata, assembly GCA_963580275.1. Lineage (NCBI taxonomy): Eukaryota > Viridiplantae > Streptophyta > Magnoliopsida > Rosales > Rosaceae > Crataegus > Crataegus laevigata. The sequence goes on from OY756951.1 coordinate 7,797,831, forward strand.
GAATCCCTCATGCTCCGCGATTCCATTGATTTGTCTAGAATCGTATCCTGCCTTGGATTTCATTGAGTGGTATAATATCCATTATACTCTGCGATTCTGTTAAGTGGTTCAGAATCATATCTACTCGGATTCCATTGAGAGGTCTGGAATCCCTTCTACTCCGCGATTCCATTGAGTGGTTTGGAATCCCACTTGGTATTTTAGTTCCATTGGGTGGTCCAAAATCCCATTCTTCAGAGATGTAGGCTTCAACCAAACTATGTCGCTCTAGCCCTGCATTTTGGTGCATTGTATGTGTTACTAATTAATGTGATTGTGGAATAGTGTTAGAAGCATTTTTGTGTGTGAATGGCATACATGTGTGAATGACGAGATGACAACTGGCTTATGGTTGAGGTATAGTATGGTATTCTATGTTTTCTGCTAGAAGTATTTAAAAAAAGTTTAGAGTTTAAAAAATGGTGAACTACGAATAGCTTGATCCCTATTGAGGGTACGTAAGCAGTCTAACAAGGAGGTTAGATGCAGCCATAGAGTATACAAAAAATCATTATGCAATTCGAAGCTTGAGTTGTGCTTGGTTTATATTCCGGAGGCAGGGTATGTTAAATATACATATACTTGATGACGTCATGTGTCGATCCTAGACGTATGTTGGGATCAGGGCGTGACAATGATTTTCTGGACCCAAGACATGTGGCATCTTAGGTGGCAGTAAAAACCATAATGGCCATAACGCGTGATGTTTAGGCAAACAAGTTGAAAGGCCTGTGTAGGAATAAATCAAATATTTTCTAACATTGAACCCTAGAACACATCGTAGTTTTAATTATATAGATGAAGCTAACCTGCAGAAGACATTGTCGTGTTTCAAAGAGACTCTTCTACTCACTAGAGACCTTAATATTCTTATAGTGATAGTCCCAATACGAAGAACAACTTCTCTGTGAATAGAAAATCCTTTATATAGAGTTAGTGTTCCCTAACTTCCATATATCGTGGATAATGGTTATTACACTGTTGCCTCTAATTCCGCCATGCATGTAGTGGAACTAACACGTGCTTCAAACCGCAAGCACTATGGATAAAGTTCCTCAATTATAAGATATGGTTTTTCCATGTATTTAAAAAACCCCAACTGACTTATAATTTCAAATATGTTGACTCACTATTATCAATACTAGTTGAGTCCAATAAAGATTCCTACATTCTCTCCCTTGGACTCAACTAGTCTTTGGATTTGAATCAACATATTCAATTATAAGTCACCCTTAAGTGATCACAATGGGTTTTTTCCATTCAATCCATATCTTATACTCATCTACCAACAATCCTATTTAAAAATGAACTCCAGAAAACAATGCAAGTAAAGAGCTACATGCACCCTAAAATCACGTTTTTAGTAAGTCCTAATGTATAATGTCAATGGAATATACATATATATTCAATCCATATCATTTTATGTACTACAACTATCACACTCTTGCTTCGAACAACTGAACTTCAAATATAGTTCAAGCTTTCTGTACATAACAAACTTAGACAGTGTGTTCTTTGGAACAAACATCGATCACATGCATTTACTGCGTCAAATAAGTCTGTACATGCAGTATAAATAATAATTAATACATAAGCTTGATGGAAATTCAACACATAACTTGTAGCAACACCTACATGTCAGTGATCATGATTTATCCAGCAACATTCTTTTCACTCCTACAGACCAACCGAATCAAAGCTTTCATGTAACCCCATGCTTGTGATGTGTTCTTTAAACACTCCCACTGCTAAAGGCTTTGTTAAAGGATCAGTAATCATCTTTTTGGTATCAATGTGCTCCACTAATATGTCACATTTCTTCACATGCTCCTTTACAGATAGATATTTGACATCCATCAAGCATGTTGCTTCATATTTCTTATTATTCTTGGAGAAAAATACAGCTGCCTTATTGTCACAATGGATAACCAATGGTCTTGAAATTGAGTCCACCAATCTCATGAAAGTAATAAGATTTTTCAACCACAACCCTTTCTTCGTTGCTTCAAATAAAGCTATGAACTCAGCTTCCATAGTTAAGGTTGCCAAAGCCTTTTGTTTAACACTTTTCCAGTATACTGCTGCACCTCCCAGTGTGAATACATAATCACTCGTGGATTTCTTATCATCCAAACATCCTGCAAAATCGGAGTCTGGGTATCCTACTAGTTCAAGATTTTCTACACTCCTATAAACCAACATGTAGGATTTTATTCTTTGTAAATGTCTCAAGACCTTCTTAGCTGCAACCCAATGTTGTTCCCCTAGATTAGCTTGGTACCTCCCCAATACACTAATTGCAAAGGCTAAATCAAGCCTTCTACAAACATGTGCATACATTCCCACCAATGAATCATATGGTTTTGTTGACATTCCATGTTTCTCCAGTTCATTGTTTGGGCATTGAGATTTAATGAGTCTGTCTCCTTTCCCCATTGGTACTTCTCCATTCGAACAATGTTGATATTGAACTGTTGCATCACCTTTTTCAATATAAGACTTCTGTGAAAGTCCTAATAATTTTTTTGACATGTCTCTCATAATTTCAATGCCCAAAACAAAAGAGGCATTCCCCATATCCTTCATTTCAAAGGTTTTAGATAACAACCTTTTTGTCTCCAACAACATATTCATGCAATTACTAGCTAGAAGTTTGTCGTTCACGTACAAAATGAGAAAAATAAATTTCGAACCACATACCTCAACATATATGCAGTCGTCAATTTTGTTCTCAATGAAACCGATGGCAGTGACTTTTTGATCAAACTTCATAAACCACTGTCTTGATGCTTGCTTTAAACCGTATATGGATTTGTTTAACTTACAAACCATATTCTCATGTCCTTCTCTTACGAATCCCAAAGGTTGTTGCATATACATCTCATCTTCCAATTCTCCATTAAGGAAAGTTGTCTTGACATCCATTGGATGGAGCTTAAGATTGTAATGTGCAACCAATGACAAAATGATCATCAAGCTGTCTTTCGTAGAAACTGGGGAAAAGGTTTTAGAATAGTTGATCCCTTCTGTTAGTGTGAAACCTTTAGCTACGAGTCTCACTGTATACCTCTCTACTTTACCATTCAAATCTCTTTTGGTTTTGAAGACCCATATGCAGCCAATTGGCTTGACATTCAATGGTGCTTCCACCAAGGTCCACACATTATTAGTTTGCATGGACCTTAGTTCATCAATCATTGCTTCTCTTCAATAGTTGGACTGTTGGGTCTCCATTGCTTCATAAAATGTCACTGAATCATCTTGCATGCCTTCACACATTTCTATTTCCTGAAGATACACCAAGTAGTCACTTGAGATGGCTGACTTTCTTGTTTTTACTGGTAATACCCTTCTCTCAGTTGTGGCTTATGGCTCAATTAATTCACTTGTGGGTTGTGATGAAATTTCAAAGGCAGGTTGCTCACTATTTTCCATTGTTACTTGTTGCCCAAGTAACCCACCAAAGAGTTGCGATGAGGTCCCTGCATGAAAATCTGAGCCTACCCCACTCAATGATTGATCAAGGTTATCAATATTAAACTCAATTTGTTGTTGAGTTATATTGATCACTCCACCATCATTTTCAATTTTATGGGTCCCAAATGTTCCATCATTATCAAACCATTCAATGTTATTATCAGGCAATACATTGCCAGTTTCTTCAAGGTTGAATCTCGATGCCTCATTGTCTGGTTCCAGTGAGCATTCCCCTTCTTCAATAAACTTGGCAACTCCAGTCTCAAAGATTCTCATAGGAAAATCAGTAGAATAAAATCTACACCTTTTGGTCTTTGCAGGGAATCCCACGAAGTGACAAGAAATTGTCCTCGTGTCTAATTTCTTTTTTCTTAGGTTGTAAACTCTTGCTTCTGCATGACACCCCCAGGTATGCAGATGGTTAAGACTTGGTTTACACCCTATCCATACCTCATAAGGAGTCTTACTCATAGCCTTTGTTGGAACTCTATTCAGGATATAGTTTGCCATTTGTAAATCTTCTCCCCATAAATATTGTGGAAGTTTTACACGACTCCTCATGCTCCTCACCATCTCTATCAGAGTCCTATTCATTCTCTCAGCCACACCTTTTTGTTGTGGTGTACCTGGAGATGTATACTGCGCTTGAATTCCGCACTGCTCCAAATAGACTGCCAGATGACCCTTTGCCTGACCAAGCTCAGTGTACCTGTCATAATATTCCCCACCTCTATCTGACCTTAAAACTTTTATGGACAAATCCAATTGATTCTCAACTTCAGTTTTAAAAATTTTAAAACATTCAAACAATGAAGTCTTATCTTTGATCAAATAAAGATATGTGAACCTGGACTTGAGTAATCATCAATAAAAGTCATAAAATATATATTTCCACAAAGAGTTTTAATTGGGAAAGGTCCACACACGTCTGTATGGATTACTTCCAAAAGCTTTTCACTCCTAATTGAACTCTTTTTCTTGACTTTAGTTAGTTTACCTTTGCAACAATCAGTATAATCCTTTAAATCACCAAAGTCCAAAGCCGGCAATCTGTTGTCCTTTATTAATCCTTCCATTCTGACTTTTGAAATATGGCCTAATCGTTTATTCCACAACATGGCAAATGATTCATTTGATTGAAATCTTTTACTCTGCAAAAAGGTCTCAACATTCAAGCAATTTGGATTGGAAAAAATGGAACACAACAACTGCCAAAGATCAAATTCCAACAACAACGTTTGGATTATTTTTCAAAGAAATTCTGATGCTTTCATTGTCACCAACAAAAGCATAACTAGATTTTACAAGCTTAAATGCAGAAATTAAATTCCTTCTTAATGAAGGTACATATAAAACATCAAACAACTCTAAAACATGACCACTTGACAGTTTTAACTTTAGAGTCCCTATAGCCTCCACTACCACTTTATTTCCATTGCCAACATATACTTGAAAAACTTCATTTTTTTGTTGTTGTTGTAGTTCCTCTTGTGAACCCCTGCAGAGAATTGGTGATATGCACCGAACACCCAGTGTCAAACCACCAAGAATTTGGAGGGACTTCAACAAAATTAGTTTCAAAACAAACAAAAATTTCAACAAAAGAAATACCTTTCTTAATTTTCCAATTCTTGCGTTTATCACAATCTTTCTTCATGTGCCCATATCTTTTGCAAAAATAACATTTGAAATTGTCCATATTTTTCCTTAAACATCTCAGGTCCTTTAGAGGATGAGGCATTCATGGCAATATCATAAGATTTGAATGGCTTAGGGATCTTACCATGTTGATACATAGGTTTCTTACCCCTATCTGCCTGCATGAAGTTGACATGGTTGATCATCTGGTTCTTCTTAATTCTTGCTTCCTCTTAAGCACGGATCAAGATGAGATTATCTAGTGTCTATTTCTCCTTTTGAGTGTTGTAGGAGACCTTCAATTGCTCAAAATTTGATGGCAGTGAATTAAGTGCCATGTGAATGACAAAAGCATCGCCTACAAGCACCTCCAAGGCTTTAAGCTGAAGTAGTTTCCACCAGTTTAAGAATGTTCTCTCTCACTCTTATTTTCATCAAACTTGAGAGTGGTGAGTGTGGTCATCAAATTTCTCAGTTCAGCCTTCTCTGATTCCTTGTACTTTGCCTCAATTGCCTCCAGAAAGTCTTTGGCCTTGTCACCAGCAACAATTCCTCCACACAGAGTCTCACTCATGGTCCTTTTCATGACCATCAATGACATCCTATTAGCTTTCTCCTATTTCTCATGTTTCAGCCTTTGTTCAGCGGTTGAAACATCAGTGAATGGTTCAGGTTCGTCCTCCCTCAGTGCTAAATCGAGGTCCATCAGGCCCAGGAAAATCTCGATATCTTGCTTCCATTTCTTAAAATTTCCTCCACTTAAAGGTTCAATCAAAGAGAACATCCTGGCTGGAGTATTCACTGTAGAAGACATCTGATTATCGTCAGTAACTAACCAATGCATGTTTGTACCACACTTATGAGCAAGAGGTACAGGCTGCCATTGAAGGATAATTTTTTCATGCGTATATCTCAGGCCTTTGGACAGGAGTTTATGCTGAACAAAGACACCATGCGTGATTTAAATATCTTGCCTACTCATACATATTTTCTTTTGAGAAAAATGCGGAATTTACATGAATCTCAGCACCAGAGAATAAGGTGTATAATTTATGCAACTTATAATGCAGAAAGTGCATGATGATATGAATTTAAAATTGCAAAACTCATCATACAGAAAATTAAACACAACATATTGGTTCCAGGGCTTGTTAGTCTGCTCTGATACCAAATGTAGGAATAAATCAAATATTTTCTAACATTGAACCCTGGAACACATCGTAGTTTTAATTATGTAGATGAAGCTAACCTGCAGAAGACGTTGTCGTGTTTCAAAGAGACTATTCTACTCACTAGAGACCTTAATATTCTTATGGTGATAGTCCCAATACTAAAAACAACTTCTCTGTGAGTAAGGAATCCTTTATATAAAGTTAGTGTTCCCTAACTTCCATCTATCGTGGAGGATGGTTATTGCACCGTTGCCTCTAATTCCGCCGTCCATGTAGTGGAATTGACGCGTGCTTCATACCGCAAGCACTATGGATAAAGTTCCTCAATTATAGGATATGTTTTTCCACGTATTTAAAAAACCCCATCTAACTGATAATTTCAAATATGTTGACACACTATTATCAATACTAGTTGAGTCCAATAAGGATTCCTACAGCCTGATGTGGATCAGGATAAGTTACATTTATAGGTATCTTAGTCGGGTCAGACTAGCCTTAGTCAAATCGGACTAGCATTAGTCAAACAAAGTCAGAATAGCAAACGAAGTCAGACAGACTAGGCTAAGTTCATTAAAGATATTACCTATCTTTCAAGTAAGGAAACCCTAATTAAAATCAAATTAGGATATCTTAGGAGATTAGGCAACATAATCAAGATTCTAGTAAGCTTGGGTATCTTATCCTAGATAGTCTCCCAATTTGATGAAGATTACTCTCCTATAAGAACTCAAGATCCCTATAAATACACTAGCCTGAGTATTTACCGGGGGACAGTCACTTTATTCTCTGCAAGACTACCATAGATATCCACCTACATTCACACATTTCCCTCTACAAAACCACAATACACTTGTTCTCTTTATCCCTAACAGAGGTCCTCATGCTATTGTCTAGGCATAGACACATTCATGGAGAAATCGTCTCCTCACACCTAGTCATAGGTCATTCGTCACGAATGGTTCACGCAATTCTTTCATAGAACTACACCCATTGTTTGATTCTCCTTCTCGGAGATATGTAGGGCAGTCCTCTTCAGATTCAACGACACCTCCAATCAACCTCATTCTCCCCTCAGTTAGTGATCATGGACAATTCTGACCTGGTTCTCGCTTCCGTCCGCAAATGTCCGTGAATTTGGTTCCAACATTTTGAATGTAAATATCCTTACTGCTTTGTAAAAAGATAACGTCATGAATCAATTTGCTCATTTAATTTTACTACGATCAAGTTTAATCCAGAAAGATAACATCACATGCTATTTGGAGAGACCTCCTTACAATCATATAAACATTTGGCTTGGATAATTCACCAATTTAAAAAATAAAATCGTCCCCAAAAGAAAAATGAACTTATTGGGACACTCTAAAATTATGATTACGTATGCCTCCCTAATGTGAAAAAATAAGTAAATGGTATTATTCTTGCAGAAATCATGATTGAATTGAATCTTTTACTAATCATTTTAGGTCTGAATATGAGTAATGTTAGACTTACTATATAATTGCATCATATCTTAATATCACAAGCGTTATGTAATGTAATGTATTCAATTAATATTTAATGAAAAAAAAATTTAATTGGCATGAAATTTTATATTACTCGTCATATCATGTAGGGTTCATTACAGATAGACCCATACAACTCATATTTTATGAACAAAAACCTATCTATAATAATCCAACATAAACCAAGAATTCAAATAAACTGCGACGTAACAAAAATCCAAAAATTCAGATAGACCCGTACAAGTAACCTAATATTACAATTTATATACAGCATATGTCACATCCCTTCTAAACTGTTTCTCACCCGCACTTGAATTTTGGCTCCAATCAAAGCATTAAAAAAACAAACTAATATTGGCAACGTTTTTCTAGTTTTTTTTTTTAATTTTTCAACAATCTAATGCATTTCCATATATAATAACTATATCATTTAGTATTGTTCAATGGAATCGTTTTACATATAAATTCATTTACCTACTCCTTGTTATATATGTAAGTAGGTAAACTAATTTACGTACCTACTCCTTATTATATATGTAAGTGTGAAAATTGTTTTTACAATAATCTAAGTAAGTGAACTAAAATACAAACTACTTTACTTCTATTTGAAGTTCTTACTTAGATATCTTTTCCATACAAAATTATTACAATATTTCATGGAAAATATCAAATGAAATACTTAGTAAAAAAAACTTTAATTTACCTATAATTATCAAAGAAAATAACACATAATTTTTTCATAATAGATAAATAGATGTGGAAAACCAAGAGTAGCATGGGTAGCTTAGTAAATTGACTTGTTAATACTAGCTTAAATTTTATGCCCAACCCAAATAGCATCAATACACCTAATACATTTTTTTTTCCTAGAATCATCAACTCCCCGTTTCAGTTTCAATAGTTTGAAAAATATTTCATGACACATAATTAATGTAAATAACAAATAAGTAATATTAGGGGTAATCTAGGGATCTACACATTGTGTAAAGTCAAATTTATCTAAGAAATTTACTTAGGTGGAGCCTAATCACTAAGTTTTAATTAGAAAATTAAATTACGTGGGGTTTTAAGTAAATAAAATTGAATTTCAAGGGTTAAAGTCATTTTCATTTTTATGCATTACCAAAAAAGTGTAATATATAAATGTAGCATGCCTAACATATTTGAGTTAATTATTCTTTTTTTTTTAAATTAGACAGTGACTTCGTCACTGTAGTCCACTATTTCAAAAATTTTGAGTTAATTATTGGAGAGGATTTATATATAATAAGCATTTATTAAGTTGTACGTGGTGTTTCTCTATTCGTTGAGGGCACAACGGTGTAGGGCCAGCGATGGTGGCTGGGGGTCCGGCGGCTGCTTACGGAGCTCACCATGTGGCTCGTGGTCATGGGGGTCATTATCAGGACATGGGGTGCAGCACCATGGAAAGCACCACGGCAGGAGGTGGCAAGTTGAAGAACTGGGAGGGATCATCCAGCTCTCGTATTTTCACAACAAAAAAGTATATTTTACTGAGTTTTTAAGAATTTGAATAAAACAGGAAATTATGAATAAATTCCATGCCACTCAATTTTTTTACTGTAATTCATTACTAAAGAGCTCCCTGAGTTTCATCATTTCTTAAATATATGAATTCATTGAGTTGTGTTCTACTTGTTAGGGTTGAATTTGGTAACAACATAAAAAGAAAATCAGTATGTTAAACCAAATTCAAGCATCAATTCATTAGTCCTTTAAAAATCTACAAGAAAAATAATATAAATACATTTTTATTGTAATTTGTTGACAACTGTTAATAATAGTGAGAAACGTTCACGAAAAAGTGGATTGGAGTCATTTGTCAACTCTCCTCACTTATGGATTAGAGTCATTTTTCCGACAGATTATAGGTTTGATGAGTAAATATATAAGAAAAACGTGGAGTGATATATGTGTTTTGGATAACGATATTTACAATCTTTTATTCTCTTTTTGCACTGCGTTACGTTTAGGCAAAATTATTATTCCACTCAAATTATAATAAACATTTTATTAATGAATTTAAAAAATAACATATCAATACATAAAACAATATATCACATGACTTGCATTTCAGTCTTAATACCTACAAAAATAAAAGAAAACTAATGAAAATAGCTTGAAAACTTTGAGTTTTAATAATAAGGACAAAATAAATGGTAAAATGAACAGTATTAAGATTGACTTTTTAATATAAAAATATGATTTTTCGTGTAAACAATATCAGAAGCTTTTCGTTCAAAATTCTTTAAAAAATTAGTGAAAATCAAGTTTATTGTGGTTTTTGTAAGTGGGTGATTTGACAAAATTATTGGGCATGTAGAGAAAGATAAAAAGATGATGGGTATGTATGGATAATGGATCGCATGGCCCAAGTAAAAGGGAACCGACGCGTGGAGAAGATATTTGCCGCGTCCGATCGCGAACTGTTTAGGAAGGCGCGGAGAGACCGCGTCCCATGAATATAGCAAAAACGATAACTACATAAAATTGGTGGGGAAGCAAGTCCTTCTCCCCAGCATCTCAGATCTTTATTTCTTCCTCTTCATTTGGTTTTCTACTGAACAAAAAAATGGGCGGTGGGAAAGACAAGCAGCACGAAGACGAAGCAGCAGACAAGGGGCTTTTTAGTCAACTTGCACACGGACTCGGAGGAGGTGCTTACCCGCCTCAGCATGGGTACCCTCCCCAGCAGGGCGGCTATCCTCCCCAGCAGGGCGGCTACCCTCCACAAGGTTACCCGCCCCAGCAGGGTGGATATCCACCGCAAGGGTACCCGCCGCAGCAGGGATATCCTCCCCAAGGATACCCACCTCAACAGGGGTACCCACCGGCTGGGTATCCTCAGCCTGGCCATCAGGGCTCATCAGGTAGTTTTATTTTATTTATTTTTTCCCAATCTCGTATGAATTTTTGTGTGAATTGATGGATTAATCGGTGAAATATTGGTGGAATTTAATACGTTTTATATATTGCGAGACTTATAACACATGATTTTGTTACCCTAGTATTCATGCTTTATTAATTTGTAATTTAATATGTTATGATCTGCAAAAGAAAATCAAGTTTCAAATTACCCCAACCCGGAAGGCATGAGTAGAAACACAATACCCTATTTTTTGTTATCAAGGAATTTTTCTTCTTCATGGTGTGATTGCACAAAACCGAGCACAATGGCGTTCTAGGATTCATACAGCCAAGCCGATCCCACTTAGTGAGAAAAGGCTTTGTTGTTGTTGTTGTTGTTGTATGGTGTGATTAGACAAAGGACTTTAAATTTCGATGGAACTCGGGCTAAATTTGTTGAATGCGCTACAAAAATATGCAATACATTGGAGAGACCATGAAATGTGTCATTTGAAAGTGATTCGTTTGGTGTCTTTGAATTGCATTGGTAACTTTGCAGTGCTTAACTAGTTCATTGGCAGCGTTTTTATAGTGCATTTTTAACATTCGAGTCTTAAGTTCCTTGTAACTTTAACGTCGGAATGATCTTTGTCTAGAAATGTCCATCTGGTCGTTTTGTTTCTGAGTGCTTGTGGTATTTTCTCTCTTCAGGACACCATGGCGTAGGGACGTTACTGGCTGGTGGTGCAGCCGCTGCTGCAGCTGCTGCCGGTGTTCACCATCTCACTCAAGGTGGTCAGCATGGCCAAGGTTCTCACGGTTCTTATGGTTCTTATGGTTCTTATGGTTCTGGTTCTCACGGTATGCTTCCTGGCGGTTATGGTGCTCACAATGTTGGTCACGGCTTTGCATCACATGGCGGGAAGCATGGCAAGTTCAAGCAGGGGAAATTCGGGAAGCATAAGAAAGGCAAGTTCGGCAAGCACGGTGGAGGCAAGTTCAAGAAATGGAAGTGATGCGTATCATATTGATCTATTAGATAAATAAATAAGCTGTCAATTACTGGTTCGATGGAAGTCCGTTGTGTGTTTAATTCTGCAGAATTTGAACTCTGTTTTTTCCTTATGACTTTGATTCTATATATGTTGCCTCCTTGGCCATTTGACCCGCATTGTTATTATTTCTTCTTGTAGAAATGTGATTGTTTATGTCTGAGGTTTACACATTCGCCTTTGTCTTAGGAATTCTGGCTTTGTTTCTGTTATCCATTTTGGGTTCTTATTGTTTATAATGCATTTCAACGATCAGAACTTGTTTACACATTTTAGGTTCGCATTGAAGGATCTTCCACGTAAAATTGATCATCCAAATTTTATAATTGTTTGATCACGTAGAACACTTATAGCATGAAGTGCTCATGAGCGGAATGTTTTTTCAAGTCCAAACAAATGCTCGTTAGTTTTTTTTTTTTTTTTAGAAAACTTCATTTTAATTTTAAAAAAAAAGATTAAAAAAAAAGATGAGTTTTAGACTATAACTTTGTGTAATGATTAAATGGGTCATTCATTAAATATATTTTGATGTTTTTTTTTTATCTTTTTATTTTTATTTTAATGTATTAATTACATTTAAATTTAATTTTTATTTCATTCATCATAATATATTTTAATGTCTACATTTAGCAACTAAATTTTTTATAATAAATATTCCGATAACAATTTTGTATGTTCTTCATTTAGGTACATTAATACATTTGAATATTTCGGTATATTCATTGATACAAACATATAGGTACATTGATTCAATATAATGCATTTCGTTACGTACATTTTGGTACACATATTTGAGTATTGACTTTTATGTGCATTAATTCAATATAGTATATTTTGGTACATACATTTAGGTATATACATTTTGGTACATACATTTTGGTATTGACATTTAGGTATATACATTTCAGTATTGACATTTAGGTACATACATTTTGGTACATACATTTCAATATTGACATTTTGGTATGTACATTTTGGTAAATATATTTTGGTATTGACATTTAGGTACATTAGTGGCAAATGACGTGGACACGTTTGTTTCTTCCTTAGTGGCAAATGTGTATTGACGGTTATGCCCTTAGTGGCAAATGACGTGAACGCATTTGTTTCTTCCTTGTTTATTTTCTCGCTCCGTAATTTAAATTTCACGCGTTATTACGAGCCTACACAGATTTCATCATTGTAGAAATATCTATTTCGAATAGGTTTCAATTTCTTTTACTAAAGAAAATCCAAACCCTATCCTTAGTCTTCCTTTTACCCAACTTGTGCCCTCTCCTTTCAATTCACTCACCCCACTAATCTAATCACTTCCCTCCTACACTCTAACCAATCAGAAAAAGCAAAAAAAAAAAAAAACACTATACTCTCTCTCTCTCTCTCTCTCTCTCTCTCTCTCTCTCTCTCTCTCTCTCTCGTATGCTCCCTCTCTACAAACCCCATGAACGAACCCTAAACGTCACAGATCGAGCCAAAAAACTAAAACATTGTACTCCCCTCATCCTTATGAACACAACCATGTTCTTCAAACTCGGAATGGTTGAGTTTTCAACGTCGAATTCGTGAGGTCCAAACTCAATGCTTTGAGTTCAACAAGTTTGTGACCGAGTTACAAGGCTTTAGGAACTTTGAAGGCTTCCATTAGACTCCCCGAGGTCCCTAGTGAAACTTTGGTGAAGAAACAACGTCGAAACAACCAAGTTCGACTAGTTCTAGTTTGGCTGGAGCTTTTGAGGCATTTTCCAGTGACTTATGTCCACTTTTTGGGCTCCAAACAGGTATATCGTGACTTTTCTCTTCATAAGCTTCAAATCCATATAAACTAGGTTGAAAATGGATGAAAAAATGAAGAAGTTATGTTAAATTTATATTTTTCCAAAAATTCGGCAAGTTTTCCAGATTCCGATGAGTTGCGGACAACGGCGACCGGTGAGGCTCGGCGGGGAAGACAACAAAATATTTCGTCAAAGTTGACGGAATATTCTAACGGCGTCAACTCTGTCAGTTAAAGTTAACGAAATATTTCGTCAAACTAACAAAATATTCCTGACGGACGTCAGGCACTAGCCTGCGCGTGGGAGCACATCTGGCCGTGCCATCACCAGCATGTGGGGGAGCTGTCCAAAAATTATTTTATAAATTTGGGGATGTTCGTGACGTCGAGTAGGTCACGATGGTATATTTAAACCCTTGGTTTAAGCAAACTATGGAGGTTTTATTTAGATTTACGTATATGTGCTTTAATTAATTCGATATTAGTTATTTCACATATATGGGAAACGTATCATGAGGACGTACGAGGCCAGGCTAGGCTCGGGGGTTAGGATCCAGCGACGTACTTGTGAGTGGGCAGTTTATTTTTATATCTATATGTATTCATAGTTTCCAGAATTGCATAAATACTTCACTTTACGTATATATTGCCAAGTAATTGATGATTGCGATATAATTGTGATAAATGCTGCTATATGGTTGGGATATACTTGTCATGACATTCATACATATTTGTATACATGCTCATCTTACTGTACACCGGTGTTGGTAACCGCCCAGGGTCAGGGCTAGTCTTTCACGTGTATGTTCACATCTGCACCGTTCACTCACCTTGGATCCAAGTTTAGGTGCCAGTCTTGTCTTACAGACTGCATTTGTATGTGACCGTGCTTAGCACCAGTCTTCACGTGATTGTAGTACTAGAGCGTATTATTACACCCAGTCTTGTTGTACAGGTTGCACTAGGCAACTCCAACTCTTGTGCTAGCCTAGATGATGAGCAATTGATTGTACTTGATTAACACATGATTATATTACTGTGGCATTGATCTTATGATACCTTGGCATACATTATCATCGATATATTGACTATATTATTGTGGATACGTACTCACTTACATAGTATGTTCTTTTAAAAGGAAACTATACTTGTTTTACAGCGAGAGATTGGTATATTCAAAATTTAAGGTTTTGGTATAAGCATTGTTTTGCTGACCCACTCAACTTTGTTTTTCGCCTAACTGTTTCTTCAGGGCACTCGAGGAATCTTGGCAGTTTTTTACTTTACTTTCGATTTAGACGTACGAACTTATCATTGTTGTGTAATAAGTGTACTTTAGCTACTTGACTACTCTTCGGTAGTCGCACTGTCTTTTAATGCTCTGGATAACTGTAGTGGGCTACTCCCACGAATGTGCACTCTATCACTATTTGATTAGAATTAGTTCTAGTTTGGTTTAAATTTATTCACTTCTTACATCACTTACCCCTATGGTTACATCACCTCCTGGTGATGGCCAGCATGCTTCGACCTTCATGGGTCGGGGTGTGTCATTAAATTAAATATGTAATCTAGCACCAAGTTTTTTTTTTAATTTTAATCTTTTGCAAGGACTAATGTTCAAAAAAAAAAATTATTCTTTTTTCAAAAGCCCTATGATCAACAAAACAAAACCCAAAATCCAAGCCCATTGGGCCTATACAATAAAACCCAAAAGTATCTTTGTTTTGATCTTTACGTGCCCAAATTACCCCTAGTAAAATAATCCTTGGATATTCATACCAACCATTCATTATTCAAGATAACAAACATGATTAGCAAGTAGCACGCCACTCATCGCTCGTGCCATTGTTTGATAATTTAGCATCTACGTCGTGACGGTGAGAGTGTCGCACTAAAAAATTTCTCGACTAACTAACGATCATTGAATTAGAGAAACGTATGTACTATAAAATACTAATGATTGTGATAAAGCAAAGTATGTGTGTGTTTGAACTTTGAAGCAACCGAATGAATGTCATTGGATGTCGTTAATAATAACTGTCATCAACTGAAATTAAAGTATAAACAAATCCAGGGCGCTGATCGGGCCCAAAGTTGGACCCATCACAACGTGATTGACGGCTGGATATGGGCCAGACCATGTGGTGACATGACAGTCCCTTCTAATCGCGTGATGCTTGGTTGGCTTAGTTGGTTGCTGGACAAAGTCAGGAAATTAATTTCTTTTTATTTTTATTTTTCTTAGAGAGCAAATCAAGGCTTTCTCATCAAAAGAATCTACCAAATTAAAGCACACCAAGGTCCAATTGTACTCTCTGATTTATGACCTCCCCACTACTTATGATAACCTAACTCATTTATTTGATAATCGATACTGTATAACTCATCATAGTATGTGCTGGTGTAAGTTGGTGTTACAGTTACACTCTAAAAGTTCTTTTTAAGTTTCACAATTTCTTTTGGTTGTCTAGAAACACAAAGGTTGAGTACGCAAATACAAACCGTCTTACTCCATATAAAATATTCGATAAAGATGTCTGACTAGAGCAACTTTCACACTGAGTGAGACGTTCATAAAATCGAATCAAATCATAATATAAGAGAATATCTAATTGATTTATGTTTATTCTAAGATAACTAGATGGTTAGAAGTCTTTTATTTTTTTTAATTGAATCGCTCTTTTGAGTTGGAAAAAAATCTTTATCAATATACTGCTTTCTTTTACACATTCATCTCTAGATTTTCTAACCCCACTGGGAAGGCATGGAGTTGGGATAGATATGTCTCAAAAATCAGGCATTTTGGGAAATATTGTTGTCACGCTCTGCTGACTATCGTAAACTCGAGCTGACAAGACTATTCGACCAAGTAAGAGGGAGCTAAAAAAGGAAAGAAAACCAAAAGGAAGAGATTTGTGAGTAGTTGAGCCAGCTTGACAACTCCTTCGATTTGCTCACGTTAAAGACAGTTGTTTTGTCCATGCTTCATGTAAAAGAGTTGGTTACCTAAGTTAATTATATATTTTTGTTTTTGTTTAATGATTAGATCAATGTAAAGTAAAAACAGCTAATCTCTTTCACTGTTTTAATCAACAAAATTAGATTAAAAAGGAAAAGGGCGCATTGGATCTTGTAATACAAGGCATGGGCATGACAATAGTTTGTTTATAATTTGGGGGGGATTTGGATCTCACTCAGATTCTCTTTGTGAGGATTCTAGCATCTTATCCGTTCATCATATATTATACGATTAAAAATTATTTTGAATGTTTATTTAAAATTAAACACAAACAGTATCTAATGAAAATTGACCGCACGATGTACGATAAACGGATAGAATGTGAGAACTCAAAGAGGATCCAGAGGGGATCCTCGTCCATTTGAGGGGCAGGTTTTGTCCAACTCAAACTGTGCAAACACGAGTGAAATTTTATGAAATAGTCAAGCTGCTAGTTCACTTCATAATATGAAGCTAGTGGGTCTAAATTTGAACTGCCTGTAGGCAGGCTTTACCTTTCACCTTTCACTAAAGAAAGTATGTAACCATAATGTTTCATAGTTCATAGTACTGTAAAATGTTCTCTCGTCGTACAATTTGTTATGTTTAGGTTTACCATGAACTATAACAGTATAAGACATTTATGTAATTAGACTAAAAATTTCAACCATTGATCAGGTATTATTGTTGGTTGAATATGACATAATGTATGACACTAATTTAAAGTCGAAAACCATAAGTAGGGCAAGGAAATAATATCTACTCTATTTAAATCTTCATAAAAGAAGAATCTACACGCAACGCGTTATCAAGATGATTTCTGAATAAATCATATAGATTATTTAAAATACAGAACAATACATGAGAGGCTTAAAATGCCTTTAAGCTTTCCGATTACATGTAAGTTTTCCTTCTTTATAAGGGCATGGTTTGTGTTTTTTTTTTTTTTTTTTTTGGAAGACTGTTTTGTGTTAATTTACCAACAAACATGAAGTGGGAAAAGGTGGAGGATGGAGGAGGAGAGTGAGATAGACGCAGAGAAATCGTGTGGGTCCAAGGAAATCAAAATATGAGGATAGCAACGTACGGCAAAAAATTCAACCTTCACGCTGAAGCAAAAAACACTGCTCCGTGAATATATTTGACTTGGTATACAGTGATTTAAATACCAAAGATATTATGGCAGAGTTGTCGGCACATACCATCCCTCATGTCTTCCCAATGGCCGGCACGCAGCAGGGCTTCTCTCGTGCGTGCAATCGGTGGCGGAGCCGATATGAAGTTATTGATTGTTTTGTTCACGACTCATACAATTCTAAAATTTTCGTGTATATTTGACTGTGTATTTATATTTTGATCCCTATAAATATTTATGTCGAATTAAGTCATAACTTCCTTCTTTTAATTTTGTCTTATTTTAAAATCTCTATGTTCTGTTTCTCTTTTCTTTTTTTGTGTTCAACTGACTTTATTGTGCAAATCAAGTGCTTGATGAAATTTCTCAGTTGAAAAGCCAGACAGCCTTCAACATTACTCATAGTTTTGTACAGCTGTCTTCAACAAAGCTCTACTGATCATAGTAGTTGTCGACATATGTTGGCGTAACCTTTGCCAAATGTTGGCGTGAATCTACAAGTGCTCACGAGGTGCTCAATAAAATGGTTCATGAATTTATTTATTTTTTCAAAATTATGACCGCATTATTTGAAAATTTTGACTACGCCAATGTGTGCAACCTTTTGCTCCATGTCTAGTTAGCGAGTTGAGTCGCCCGACAATTGATGACGTTAGTGAAAAACACTGAATCTATTTTACATTTAAATTTTGCCATTGAATTGAATCATAATCGATTGCCACAACAATCAAAAGACAACAGTTAGATCAATGAGTTTGCACCATCAAAGCGAGGAGTTAAAGTATGGTAGATCAATGAGTTTGCATCATCAAAACAACAACAGTTATATTTTCCTCACTCTTTTTTTTCATCATTTGTTTCTCTTTATTCTCTCGCTCATGGATATCTCAAACAAACTCTTAATTCATTTCAATTTCAAATGTTTAAATAAAAATGAACATGCAAAAATCACTTTCCGCGGGGCAGCTTTTTTATACTGAAAATATTTGAATGAAAATGAACATCCAAAAATCACTTTCCGCCTAGCAGCTTTTTTATACTGAAATAGAGTCGTAAAGAGTTAGTATTGTAATGTGCTACAACTGCAACCAACCATATAGTACAGCTCTAGGAGGGCCCCAGCCATGTTCTGCTTAGTGTTGCTTTTCAAAAAACATCTGTAATCTGTGAAGTGGTTAAGAAACAAGTCTTTTAGCTTTGACTAACTTAATTAACCTAATATACCACTAAACAAATCCCTTAATCACAATTAAACAAATCACTACAGAATCCAGAAGAATAAATAGAACTTGACAGAAAACAACAAATTTTTTATTACTTATTAGGTAGAATCTTACATCCCAAGGGAAAGGGGTAGTGAAATTTCACTTACAAACCAGAAAATAAACTACCCTAATCCAGAATTAAACATTAATTCTCCCCTAATCAAACTTTGGATTTGGAACAAATTAAATTAATTAAACCCAAATTATTACAACACAAAAGAACGCATATTTCCTAGTAATTTATCATCTTCCTTGACCTAAAAGCTAGCTCCCCAAAGAAGCTGCAGCAGCATCCTTCCAAATAAAACCTGGATATCTTTCTTATTGCTCCTAATCTAATCTCACATTCTTGAATCTCCTTAATTAAATAATTAAAAACCCAAAATACCACCTTCATAAAACCCTAATCGGAAAACCCTAATTTCTATATAATTATTCTTTTTTGCCCTTTGGAGTTGAAACTAAATCAGTAGGTCCACTCCTGGGGGAGGCGCAGTTCATGATTTACTGGACCCTCGGCCGCTGCCCTTAATCCTAGTCTCTGCTGAGTCAGCAGTGCGTTTCTTCGTGCCGCCAGTGCCTCTGCACAATCCAATTGCATAAATTGTTATTTTAAGGAGCCAACATAAACAGAGTCATGGATCTGGAACACAAAGTTTCGAAGTAGAACGATTGAACTGTGAACATAATTACCTTGGTCTGGCGCCAAACCGGCGTTGAAACGCGGCGGAGCGTGGCGGTTCATGTCCTCGAAGCTCAGGTTCAAAGCGTGAACAACCTTGGCCGGCAGTAGAACGGTTGGACACCCTATTTGATAGCAAAACCAAACATAATATGTGAAAATAAAGGCCCAAAAGTAATTTTAATTAAAAATAAAAACACCAAAATGGTCGAAATTCAAAATTACAAATTAGTACCTGCTTTCTTGCGAGGTTCAGGAGGGGCAGGGTTTGTATATCTGCGAGGCAAGAAAACGCCGGTGCCAGCGCATTCCCTCTTGATGTTGGAACCGTTGGGCAAAACGGGACGCACGGCGGCGTTATTGGGGTGCTGTGGCTGTTGATTTTTATGGTGGTGCTGGTGGTGGTGTTGGACTTGCAGCGGCGGCCATGCTGATTGGGGCAAATTAACACCATGCCCGCATCTCTCGTAACCGACACTGTTTCTTCCTCTGTTTTGGATCTGCTGGTGGTGGTGCTGAGGTTGATGCTGCGGCTGAGCTGACCAAGGAAGATGATTTACTTGGTTCTCCTGCCTCGCATGGTGAAACTGTAGAATACCGAGAACACCCTTGTCAGATCACAAACACAAGTATATCTCAAAAAGCGCTATTTTGCCCGACATGAAATGAGTTTTACGACTTTCACCTGAGCGGAGCTCCGGTTGGAGCAGAGACCGGGAGCAGAGTGTTGGGGAGGACTGGGGATCCGAGGTGGGCCCAGAAGTCCTCCGCGGCCGTGGTTGCCGCTGAACTCAGTTGCTCCACCAAGGCTGTTAGTCATCTTCAACCGCGCAACCTGCCCGGCTGCCGCGTAAATCAGCTCCCAGGTGTCGTTCTGAGCTCCAAACGGTGTCGTCGGTGGCGACGGCACCTGGGAAGACCGACCCGTCGGGCTTCCGTTGCTCGACCAGCTCCCGATTCCGCTCAGAATCGACTGGGGAGACCCGGACCTGACCCACTGAGTCAATACAGTAAAACTCGGTCAGCGTTTCAAAATTTCCAAATCTTAAACAGGAAGAGTAACAGTAATAACAGAAAATAAATCTGATGTTGCAAGCTGAAATCTGTACCTCGGGTTTCTCTTTGGGGAAGGCGTCTGGGACGGATAGCTTCTGGGTCTGGTGAGCCGGCTGCAACGAGGACTGGCCAAGGCGGCGAGTCAGCCCGGCGAGGAAGTCCTCCTCGTCGCTGCTGCTGCAGCCCTCGGTCTCGGAGGAGCCCACCACGGACTCGACGGGGGAACTCAGGGCCCAGTTGGAGTCGGACGAGTCGGACTCGTACGGGAAGTCGGTGGGGAATCTGGCGCGGGGTTCGAGACAGTTTCCGCAGAAGCTGCTGCTGTCGTCCATGTTGTGGAGCACAACGTCGTCCGTGAGGAAGTGGGACGGGAGATAGAACCCGGGATCGTCCTGGAACTGAGTCATACGGGCTGGAGCGTATAAATGGATGAGGCTAGAGAGAGAGAGAGAGAGAGAGAGAGAGAGAGTGAGAAGATGGATTGAGATGAGAATGAGAGAGTGTTGCTGGTTGGGGAAGATTTAATAATGAGAGGCCAGTTGAGTTTGCGGGGGTTTGTAGGCTGGGAGGGTCTGGGACCCCCAAAAAACACAAGGGTAGAGAGAGAAACTAGAGAGAGAGAGAGAGAGAGAGAGAGAGAGAGAGAGAGAGTGTGTGTAAAGGGCATGGAATGGGATCGATGTGGAAGACAAGCTGCCTTTATTAAGGTTTCAGTTTCAGGGTCTATTTGAGACGATTCAAAAAATTAAAAACAATTATATAAATTTGAAATTATGAAAATTGAGAGAGGGAGGGTTGGGTCAGGCTGGGATTGTGCAAACAGCAGGACGACTGGGTCATTGGTTGGAGACATTTGTCCTTCTATGCAAACTCACGCACTATACGCAGTGATTTTTGCGCTTTTGTTTTTTTTTTTTTTTTTGGTACTATTTTTTTCTTAAATCTGTTATATTTTTTGCAATTTAATTTAAAAGAAAATTAATAAAAAAAGTTTGAAAATTTTGAGTTTTAACAATAAAGACAAAATAAAAGATAAAGTGAATACTACCAAGATTGACTTTTTAGTGTAAAAATATAGTTTTTCGTTAAAGTGAACAGTATCGAGAACTTTTCGGTAAAATTTTCTTAATTAATTGAGTGATTAGAAAAACCAAGAGGAAGAAAAAAGAGTGCAAAAACTATTTTCACTTGAGTGATGTTATTGTGGAATCAGCTCCAACACTTATATGTATTTAATATAACAATTATCTAACAGTCATATCTAATTCATTTGGATATATGTCTTTGAAAAATATTATTGGCATTTTAAAAATATCATTTTACACTCTTCATAAATATATTTTTCTTTCTTAATATAGAAAATTTGGAGTGTAGAATGACTGTGAGAGTGAAGAAGGTTGTCCTTCTATAATCTGTGTTGTTTGTTGGAACTGAGGAGGAGAGTCCGCAGAGATTTGTGGGTGTCTTTTACTGCTTATGTTCTCATGCCTACTTCAAGTCACTTAACTAAGCATATTGTTGTATGTTTTTATTCGGTCGAACGTAGCTTTGGATTTATACTTTGTTTTGAGGTTTAATCAAGACATGGGCATTTGACAGGAAGACAAACAAAACAGAACAACAACAAAGGTGGCAAGTAGCATGTGGAATGATTGGAGTCGTTTTTCTACTTAATTATATTGATTCGATTAGTGCATATTATTGCACATAATTTGTTGCTATTTTTGTGATGATTGCTACTAGCTAGCAACCACTATGAATGTGAGCTCTCTACATTAATTGGACAAGTTAAATTAGCCCCCCTCCCCCTTCTTGCTCCACAATATTTAATATAACATCATGTATCTAAGTTATGTGTGTTATGATAGGAATGAAACTCTCGTGCTTATGTTAGGAAGAAAACTCTCGTGTTTATATCAGAAATGAAATTCTCGCGCTTATGTTAGGAAATCAACTCTAGTGTTCATGTCAGGAATGACTATCATGCTCATGTTAAAAATGAAACTCTCGTGCTTATTTGGGGAACAAAACTCTCGTGTTTATGTCAGTAACGCAACTCTTGTGCTTATGTTACGAAAGCAACTCTCGTGCTTATGTTAGGAACAAAACTCCCGTGCTTGTTTTAGGAACGAAACTCTCGTGCTTATGTTAAGAACAAAACTCTCGTGCTTATATTAGGAAAACAACTCTCGTGCTTATCTTAGGAACGCAACTCTCGTGTTCATGTTGGGAATAAAATTGTCGTACTTATGTTAGGAACACAATTGTCACGCTCACTTCCAGAACAAAACTATTGTGCTCGTGTTAGGAACGAAACTCTCGTGTTTATATTAGAAATGAAACTCTCGTGTTTAAATTAGGAATGAAACTCTCATGTTTGTATCAGAAACTAAACTCTCATGTTCTTGATAAGAAATTCTCGTGTTTAAATTAGGAATGAAACTCTCATGTTTGTATCAGAAACTAAACTCTCGTGTTTATGTTAGGAATACAATTCTTGTATTCATGTTAAAAGTACAACTCTCATACTTTTATTATGAACGAAACTTTTGTGCTCATGTTTGAAAATTTAAACAAAAGCGATCTACCACCACTATTTGAAAAGGCCGACAAACAGTGACCAGAACAACATACTATTTATCATATTTTCGTGTTTGGCTCACCAACCAACTAGTAGAAATTTGTTAAATTTTCAATAGGTACTCTTGCACTAAATGCATTAAATTAGCACTTCAAATATGTTGGATAAAAGAATTTGAGAATACACGTCAATAATCTGAAATTCCTTATAGAATCACGAGTCAACTATTGGATTCCAACAACGACTTCACAAAACATGCTCTAATCCACTAACCAAACGAATTCTAGCCTTCTTATGTCGGACTAGTATACAGTGGCACCAGAATCGTCTTTCTCCCATCTTTTTGTTTTGTTTCTCTCCTTACTAGTATAACAAATGTTGATACTGCATGGTAAATTTAAATGTGTTCTTAATCAAAATTCTTTTCGTTTTAGATCAGGCCTCATTTTTTTTTCTATTCTTCTTATTGCAGTGTAGATCTTCACTTCCACTTCTTACTCTAACAATTTTTCTTTGGTTTTAACTAAAAATTTTCATATTCGGATTTCTGAATTTGTACAGTGTTTTTAGTTCTATCTGTTCAATTTAGGGTCTTTCAATTTTTCTGCAAAGTACTCCAATCTCTCAAATTCTTGATTCAAATTACCTATATATAAAAGGCCTTTCCACATATGAAATGTTGGCTCCCCCACTACTACTATATGCTTTTAGTATTTGGTGGTGATTGAAAACCAATGATATTCATGAAAATCAAGTCAACTAAGTTTGTTTCGGAAAACACCTTTTTTTCGCGCTATGTATGTTCAATTAGATCCATTAACGAGGTCCGTTAATGTCAATTTCAGAGCAAGTCACTCGCCACTTTTGCACGACTGCCTAGAGATTGATATAGAAACTTAGTCCTGGTTTCGTACTGATGTGATTGTAAACATTCAGTTTTAGTCTTTTTTTCTTCACAATTTTGGGTGAAAAAAATAAAAAAACAAGAAGCTGCAAAGACCAGCTTTGAAAAATTGGTTTTTTTTCACATTTGTTTTACATAAAATTTTACCAAACACTATAATATTGTTTTTTTTTCAAAAGCACTTTTACAAAAAAGTTTACCAAACACTATGTTGTTTTATTTTACAGCTGTTTATTCTCACAGCACAATAGAAGCGGTTTTTTTTCAAAGCACAGAAATACCACACTAGCCCAGGTCATGCAAATGTCTTCTCCTAATTTCAATAGCTACACTTGACAATTCTTTACGAAATGACACCATTGATCGGTTATCGCCTACGCAAACTAGCTACTCCCTAGTTTAAATTCAAACCAAGAATTCAAAATTCCTTTGCAATCTGGAAAAAAAGTGGGGCATAATTCAATGATCTGATATTATACTATGATTGCTAGTTTACGAGAGATAGCTTGTTTGGTTTCGGTAATTCTTATAGCGAAAATTTAGTGGATCATAATACATGGTGATCTCATGCTTTTGTAAGTGAGGTTGAACTCTATGTTGAGTGGATGTGGAGTCTGTTGCGTAAATAATCCGATATTACACAAATTTACAAAATATTCAATACTATTATATGATTAACAATTCTCTTATTGAGTGGAAATGAATGGAATTTGGTGAATCAAAACACATAATAATCACAGTACACAAAACCCTCGTACTTTTTGTAACAAGTTTCATCCTTATGCAAGTTTTTCTTCTGAGTTTACGGTCGGACAAAATCACTCTTTAGTATTTATCTACTCTAATTAGTAATGGAACTGGATTCTCTTCCTTCCTTTTTCTCCTCCCCTCGCTCACCTTCTCCCTCAGCTTCCTCTTCTTCTTTCTCTCTACCCAAAAGGTAAAACAAAATGATAATGTGACTTAATCTTGAGCGTTTAAATAAGAAAAGAGCGAGAAAATAAGAAAATGAAAGAGAAGAGAATCCAAATCAGTTAGTTAATTATGCTTCCCATTTTGTCCAAGTTTTTGTTGACAATACTACATTCTATGTCGATTGGTTAGTTTTTGTTAACAACACTACATTCCATGTCGTTTGGTTAGTACTAGTACTGCTGATTTAATTGGGAGATTATATTCACACACCCCAAATTACTTCTCCCACACCTTTTTAATTTTTTAATATTTTTCTATCAAGGGTTAGTGGTGTGTAGAAAATATTAAAAAATTAAAAAGGTGTGAGAGAAGTAATTTGAGGTGTGTGAATATAATCTCTCATTTAATGAGTCCCACTTTGTTGTCGTTAATTAAAGTAGTAGACATAATCATTCATTAGTCTTCTAATGTGCATGATTTGTTATGATCAAGATGTATGGCCAGGGCCGGTATTATTTTGCTGGCATGCCATAGATCGAAGGTTTAGTCCAGTGTAGGTGCGGCTGATCTCACATTTGCTTTTTGCACGTCCAACACAAGTCAATCATATGGGATACATTGAAAATTAAGGGCATGTTTGGTATTTTATTTAAATTTTTTTTATCATATCTCAAAATATTTCTTAAAAACATTTTTTGAAAACAATTTTCTTTAAGACTCAAAAACTTGATTGGTTTGCAATTTAAAAATTTTAAATCTTACAACTTAAACTTGATTGGATTGGAGTAGAGACGAAAAAAGTAAAAAAAAAAAAAGGAGAAAGAAAGAAGAAAAGAGAGAGATATATTTGGAGTGAGAGGGGAGGAGGGAGAGAAAGAAATGAGTGAGTTTAAGTTTAAAAACTCTAAAAACTCATTTTTTTTATGTTTTTAAGGAATAGACTATATTTTTTAGTTAGTCTTGAGTTCAGTTTTTAAAAATAGTCATACCAAACAAGTTTTTAAGACCTAAAACTTGAAAACTATTTTTGAATTTAAAAAATTGGATTCAAGTACACTACCAAACAGGCCCTAAGGTTCTATTTCCATTTAACTATTTTGAGTCCATCATGAACGAATTCTCACAATAGGATTTTTTATGAACTATTTGTTATTTCACAGTTTATTGTCAATTCTAGCGTCAATAATATAAAACGCTGAGTTAAAAATATGAGATGTGAAAAAGTCCATAGAGAGCATCACTTTTGAAAATCTCATTGGCATTTATCAACAAGTAAATAGTCGTCGTAGTTGTAAAAGCATGTTCTATAAAAATAAAACTAAACAAACAAAAAACTTGTTACCAAAGCCTTTATTTTTGTTTTTTATATTTAACATACTATACAAAAAGAATTTTATATAGTCAACATAACCATTAACAACAACAATTTCATTAAAAATGGTATGTAAAACGCTTTTATAGTGACAATAACACCCAATATAATTATGATGATGCAGTTAATATTTTCTTTAAAAGTTAGAATCATATATTTTCTCAAAATCATTTTTCTTAAATGTGTTAATAAAAAAATAAACAAATGCTAAAGGAATTTTCTTAAATGTGTTAGAATCATATATTTTCCCGTGAGTTGTTCGGTAACAAAATCACAACCCACATCGGCAGGAACCCACGTAAATACATAAAAACAGAAAGAGGACTCTCTCCATATTCTATTTGTGCAGAAGAGAATTTTTTAATTATGTTCATTCATTTTATATCGTGTAACTAGTAAAATTTAAAATTAAATATAAATAATATCTAATGAAAATTGACGGCACGATATACAAACGGACACAATTAAAAAATCTTCTGAATTCTTACCAAAAGGACAGGATCATCATTCATAGAAACACGATCTGAATCTCAATCTCGTGATGTGGCACTAGTACTGATTCGGCAACCTTAACTGTCAATCCGTCAATCCGTCAGACCCTTGTATACTGTTTTTAATTTTTTTTTTTAATAGAAAACAAAAATTACTTGACAAATATAATTTTATTAATATAATTTTAAATACACAAATAATAACTAACAGAACCGCACCGTCTCCGTCTATTCCCACAGTTTTTCCCCCAGAAACCGTCGCCGTTACGGCGGCCTTTCACAATCGAACACACCAACGCGGTTATCACGACGTTTGCTTTCCCAAAAAGAAAAGAGTAAAGGGTCCCCGGACCCCAAAGCCAACTCTCAACTGGATTTGATAAATATCCCGCCATATTTTTTCCTTCATGGGCAAAAGTGGAAAATAGGTGTTTTTCTAATTTTGGAAAATTTTTTTTAAAAAAAAAAGGAGAACTGTTGGGGAGTGAATCTGAATTGTCGTCGAATTTTTTTTAGAGGATTCAATAAATTTGTCAATTTTTTCTTTTTATTGTATATTGTGTAGTCAGAAATTATTTTAAATATTTTAATTAAAATTAAACACAAACAATACTTAATAAAAACTAATCTCATAACGTACAACAAATGAACAACATCCACAAATTTCTAATATTCTCATCCAGATGATCCGGAAAGGATATGTTGGGTGGGGGAGTGGGGACAGCTATTACCTGCCAAAAGGGCTAGCTCAGAGCACCGTTGGTCAAAACCGCGGGAATGCTTTTTTGAATTTTTTTTAAGGAAAAAAGGAAATTATTTGATTGGACGTTTGATATTGTTAGTCATTATCTTAAAAAAGAGAGGGCACTTTCGTCTAAAAACTGAAATTTCTATGGGTAGCAGTGTTTTTTCGGAATAAGGCCACATCATTGAGCTGCCTCAGGCGTTGAGTTGGAACCCAGTTGGTGATTTCGAAATCCGGATGGGTGAATTATGTTTGTTCATTATATATTGTATTATCAGAAATTATTTTAAATATTTTTATTTAAAATTATGTAAAAAAAATTTCTTGATTCCTGTGGCGAGACACTACTTTCAAATCGACTTCTGTAGTGAAAAAAATGTTAATCTTAACCCTGTTATGAAGTTCAGTATCAATCGTAGTTCAAATTGAAATTTCTGTCAAAATCTCATCTACATGAAGGGGTAAAAATGTCATTCCATTGTTTTTTCTTTTCTTTTTGGTAATTCCACGTTTTATAATAAAAAAAATTGAAATCTCTCCCCGATCGCTACCATTGTCAGCCGCAGCCGCAGTGACCACCCACCACCTTCTCCTCTCTCTCTCACATAACCCTATCCATCTTGTCCATCACTGTTCTTCTTAAAATGAAACTAAATTTAATGTTCACATAATAACTTATATTATAACCTAAACGCAGCGAGGTACTTTGTGATTTTTTAAATCTTGAATTTGGACTCTTTGCTCTCTTGAAGCGAAAAAATCTGATAATATGAACCTTGTAATTTTATTATTTATTTATTCTTTTATTGTAGCTCGAAAATTTTAAAAAAAAATTATGTCTATATGGCGCTTTATGATTGGTTGATGGAATCAATAACAATTTTGCCCCTACAAATGACAGAAGAATGAGAAAAAGAATCTAACTTGAACTATGATTGATAACAAATTTCACCACAGGATTACAATTAATAGCTTTTTCACCACAGATATCTATTTAAAATTAGGGTATCACCACAAGGATCACAAAAAAAAATTGGCCTTAAAATTAAATACAAACAGTACCTGACAAAAACTGATTGCACAATTTATGAAAAATAGACACAATTTACTAATTCTTAAAATTCTCACCAAAAGAATCGGATGAGAATCCTTTTGGGTGATTTTGAACTTGAGGATAAGTTCAGGGCCCAGCCTCGCTAATTCACCGTGAGTGTCACGAAGTAACATATAAATAAATTGTTAATTACATAATACAAATAGAAAATGATTTTTGTTCTCTTATTTTTACATCACTCTTTTTGTTCACATTTCTTAATTTTTTTAATTTATTCAATCTAACTGATACAAACTAAGAGGGAAGCGCATGTACAAAATAACAAAATCGCATACATCATTTTACTGATGTGTTAAGATTTAATAATTCATCTTAAACATTCTTAATTACTTGAGTTAAAAACAATTTGTATGTGTTCAACACTTTAATTAACTATTCAACGTATATTTCACACCAAACTAGAAAAAAATTTCTACACAATTGATATCGTAACATTACTATAAAAATTTAAGGGTATATCTCTGTTTTCTATTCTCATGTTTAGTGGTTTTCAACATTTAGTACATCAATTTTTTTCATCTCAGAGTCATACTTAAAGTGTAAATTTTGGAACAATCTCATACATCCGTTAGTCAAACTGTTAGTTTTCCCATTAAGTGATGACGTGGCGCCCATGTGGACACTGACTGGGCGCCACGTGTCATTAAAAAAATATTAAAATAATTATAAAAAAAAACTCCCTTTAACCCCACTTCCCCCCACCCAAATTTATTTTCTTCCTTTTTCTTTTTCTTCTTCTTCTTCTGCCCAGATTTCTTTTTTTATTTTATTTTATTTTTTTTCTCTTCTTCTTATTCTTTTGCTAGATTTCGTTTTTTTTTCTCTTCTTCTGCCTAGATTTCGTTTTTTTTTTATAAATATTTTCTTCTTCTTCTTCCTTCTTCTTTTGCCCAGATTCTCTTCTTCTTCTTCCTTCCTCCTCTTCTTTTTCTGCCTAGATTTCGTTTTTCTTTTCTTTTCTTCTTCTTCTTCTGTCCAGATTTCCTTTTTTTTTTTCTTCTTCTTCTTCTTTTGCCCAGATTTCATTTTTTTTTCTTCTTCTTCCTCTTCCGGGTTGGGGCGCGGGGAAAAGGGTGGTTTTTTTATTTATAATTATTTTAATATTTTTAATGACACGTGGTGCTCAGTCATTGTCTACATGGGCGCCACGTCATCACTTAACGAGAAAACTAACGGTTTGACTAACGGATGTATGAGACTGTCTCAAAATTTACACTTTAGGTATGACTCTGGGATGAAAAAAAATTTGATGTACTAAATGTTGAAAACCACCAAACATGAGAATAGTAACCTTTCTTTTACCCAAAATTTAAATTAGAGTAACAAGTTTCACACCTTTTTCCAAAGCGCATATTTAAAAACTGCACGTGCCAGCTCAGCAAGGTTTCCCGCCAATATTTCAAACTGAAGTGTCCTTTTCAAATGTGGAAGAAAGAGTCCATGAGACAAATCGATATTGAATATTCAAACGAATTAATTGTTACTTCATATATTTTATTTGCACTCAACGATCATATTTCTCTTTCAAATTCTAATTTCCCACTAAGATCCAAAACCCTAGTTCTGTTTTTTTGTCTAGACGGATTCTTTACGTTGGATTGGATGAATTACGGGGTCAACTTCAGTTTGGCAAAGTTGGCAAACAACTCCACACAAATGAAACGGTGACTAATTCGTCAACCTTTAGCATTATGATTGATAGATTTGTTTGTTTGTGTTAATCATTCGATTCGTTTGGCTTAATTACTATAAACCACACTAAATATTTGACCAATTCATCATGCGTTTATTACATAAGTGATTTACTTTTTCATGTGTGACAAACGTGCATTGGAAGCCTGATGTGAAAGTTTCTCTCGTGAATCTAAACATAATATTGAGATCAACAAGTGGTTGTAGGCTTGTAGCATGATGTCAACATAGCCTCTGATAGAAAGGCCTTCAGCGTTCAAACATTTTCTTATTATTTATTGTAAAGAATCAAATTCGCACAATAAGGAAGAACATTTGAGTTCATACATCAAGTGTAATATAGGTCTCATTGAAGAATGTGAATTATTCGACATAAAAAACTTGACAAAATTGTTCATAACACTACAACAGCAGCGGTATACGAATTAAATCAAGACATCTTCATTCCTGTACATATTATGAAACTCACATAAATTAGTATAAAGAGAGAGATACATGGAATAATAGAATAGAACTTGTTAGGTAGGTCCTATATGATGGGGGATAAGATGGAGAAGGTGAATGTTGGTGGTGTACATAATTAAGGGCACCTACCTCACAATTTGAGTAAATATCAAGCTTTCTTTAAAGTTTCAATTGTGTAGCTCCCTTCTCATTCCCTCACCCACTTGTCCTCTCTACATCTTCGTTGTCAATTTTCATATCTATACCGATTTGGTGCGGGAAATCCGACAATAGAGGTCTAACGATTCAAATTACGATTTATATATATAGTTATACTTCTAATTACATCGAGATTCTTTTAAATAAAATCGCACCTCTTGCTCTATATATAATTAAGTTGAGAACAACATCGATCTTCGACAATTCGGCTCTTTATTCTACAATTTAACATTCAGAATATCTCATATTCCAAAAACACCCTCATGCTCCGGAGTCCCCCGATGAATTAAAATAATCTCCTTCCCCCAATTTTAGCTGTTCATATATCTTCATGTTGTACTGCATCATGGTGCTTATGTGATGGTGACAAGTTACACTGTGACACCCAATTTTAGGTAGCCCATATAATGCTGTCCTCCTTTATTATTTTTTGTTACCTAATTTTTCAAAATTCGAACAATCGAACTTGCCTGCCTCCACTCTCTCACCTGCATAACACTGCTATGATTTAGAGCATTTCTAATGAGAAAATGAATTTGGCAAATTATTATTTCATTGTTTATTTATCTACAACATTTACTTTCATGAATTTTTTTTCAGTGTATTTGAAACATGGTGCGGAAGATCATATGATATTGTATAATTGAAGGAACACTTGAAAATAATTTTTTTCTTTCCAATTGCATAATAATATATGACGCACTGTCTATTGTTCTAAACACACTTAAATATTTTATTATAAAAAGATATAAGCCATCTCTAACTGATGGCGAGCCCTTTGACCCTCCAAGATTTTCTAAGATATTAATATTTTAATGAACAGTACATGACCATATTTGCCTTTGTCTCCAACTGAGGGCCAGAGGGCCAGATGACTCGTTTTAGCCCTGTCACAAAAAACTGTCTCCAACCGAGAGCCAAACATAATTTATGTTGTATAATTTGTATGTTGGTTAATGTTATTTGATGTTGTTTTATATTACTTAATTTAATTTAATGTTGTATAATGGCTTAGGAAGTTATAGGAAAAAAATATAATTTAAAAAAAAATATAAAACAAATTTTGTGAAATAGAAGTTATAGGAAAAAAAAGAATTTAAAATAAAATGAAACAAATTTTGTGAAATAGAAGTTATAGGAAAAAATGGAATTTAAAAAAAAATATGAAACTAATTTTGTAAAATAAAAGTTATAGGAAAAAAAAAGAAGTTATATGAAAAATTTTGTAAATAAAAAATAATAATAAAACTGTAAAAAAAAATAAAAATTCAAATGCAATGGCTAGTCAGCTAGCCGTTGCATTTGAACTTTTTCTTAAGAATTTCTGTCGGTTATAACCGACAGGAAATTCGACAGATTTAAAAAAAAAAAAAAAAAAAAGCCAGCCCGGGGCTAGCTGGCTGGCTGGAAGTGGCCAGCCCTCTAGCCCTCTCTGATTCTGTGGGGCCTTCCCAGATTCCACAGCCCTCTGGCCTAGCCCTCGGTTGGAGACAATTTTTAGGCTATTTTCGGTCCTCTAAACCCTTCGGTTGAAGATGGCCTAAGTAGCCCGATTTGTCTGCTCATGATATTGTAAGCAAAGAGTAATAAAATTTACAAACTCAATGGCTTATGCTATTAAAAATAGATTTTATATATGTAAATCAGAAATAAGTTTGTTTCTCAATTGCCTCCAAAAGATGCTGCCTGTTCAAATATTCAGAAATGGTTAGAAATTCGAAATTATGCCGTGGACGTTGCTACCGTTTCACTCAATCAAGGCAGAGACGTCACATGACCAAAACAACACGCAATAGCCTTGGTGGGTCAAAGTCTTGGGAAAGGTGATTGAAAATGTCTATCATCGAATACTCTTACTAGGGATGGGCAACGGTTATGGAGGGCGGATAATCGCGGTTATTTATCCATAACCGTTTATGATCATACCCGCATAACCGTTGGATAATTGCCTAAACGGTTATACCCATACCCATAACCATTTATAAACGGTTAACCATACCCATAATCGCATACCCATTTAACCATAACCGTTTAATACCCGTTTACTCATTTACCATTTTTAACTCTTACAAAAACCTATCTTTGTGAAAGAAATTCGGAGATAATCTCTTCTCGTTTTGATATAACTCATTTCATTAATAGACGTGTAAGAGCTGTTTTAATCAAATTAAGTGATGGAAATTTCTTTTGTTTTATTAATGTTTGAATTACTCTCTTATGTAAATAAATTGAGCTATGTTTGAAGATATTATTGCTAATAAATTGTGAAATTTAGTTCTCTTTTTTATTTTTTTAATATAAATAATATTATTTGTTAAAAAAAAATATTACTCTTTTATGTGACATTTTCCCCTTCGAATGGGGTGGGGTTTAGCAAACCTCAACCCACGCCTTAATTAAGTCTATCTCTAATGACCATGTTAGCGTGATCATTATGATGACATTTGAGATTTTCTGGAACAACTCCAACTTCATACTTTATAGCATGATATTAATATTACTAAAAGTGGTGGTGGCACCTAATTTACAGCAGATTTTTCTCTTCTAAATAAGATTTAGACTTACTAACATCATTTGTCTCGTGAAGTACACTATTTATTTGATAATAAAATTTTCACATGATATCTTTGATTACAAGAAATTTCTCTCTCAATTTACCCTCCTAACAGAAAATACTCTGTCTATGCATATTTTATGCAAAAACCAAAAAAAAGGTTCTAGTACATTTTCATAGAGCTACTGCTCATCGTCCGACTAGCGCTTAGTGCTTTTTAAAACTTTGATCTTACCAATCAAGCATTAAATCGTTTTCTAAACCTTTTCTCAGAATAAAATAGAAAAAACAAGTCCAAGCATGTTGCTTGAGAGGGAAGGTCACATGCAAAAGTTGTTACATTTTGGTAGGACTCATCTGATCACATGTGCTGACGCCCTTTGTTTAAACAGATAAGCATTGCATTATAGTGCACAAACAAAGATTCTGACATCCCTTTTGAGTCATACAAGAACTGCATTATTGTGTATGTGAGCCTAATCATACGCTCCTTATTAATACGACATGCATGCATCGTCGGAAGAAAATTGCATTGGTTAAGCCACATATTGTTCAGTTTGATAGCAACTCTTGATTCAACGAATTTGGCTTTGTAATTCTGAACAAATATCGTGTCAGGGATGCCCCTACAGTCATCATCGATTTGTATATAACTATGTGTTTTTTTATCTCATCTAAGGTATTAAATATCGATGATATCGGAAATATCGATAGTCCAAAAACACGGAAATTTCGATGGAAATATCGGGATAGTATCGATATCGATAAAAATTGAATAAAAACCACGGAAATTGTAAGAAAAACTTGGAAATTTTTATTGAAACTTTGCAGGATGTTTATTTAGTCAATTATCTATTAGTTTATCACAAAAAATTAGAAGGAAATGCATTGCATGATGGATTTAACTGGTTTAAGTTGATTATATAGCGAGCTGGCAACCATTGTGAGTGTAGAAAATATATAAATATTTTAGCATATTTTCACAAAAACATAAGTGATATGGTGGTCAAGGTGTTGAATGAGTAAAATGGGAGAAGTTCGAATCCCCTTGGTGTTTTTTTAAATATAGAAATTTAAAAAACACGGAAATTTCGATGGAAATATCGGTAGTCCAAAAACACGGAAATATCAATGGAAATATCGGGATATTATGGATATTTCTCATCACATGATTTGCTAAAACATGTTTGTCCTTTTACCGGTTGTATATAAGTTATAACTACTATGCCCCATTCATGCAATCAGAAGAATAGACTCAGGAATACAAATGGGTAGACAGTAGCGGAGCTAGAATTTTAGGTTAGAAGGGGCCTCTCACAACTGTTAAAAAAACGTCGCAACACCACTGACAACAGTAGCTGAAACAACATTGCAACATGCTCGCGAATCCCTTTCTCACGCTTGTGAATCCATCGTCTCATGCATCCATTGTCTATGTAATACCCTGAAAATTTTAAAATATATGAAAATGTAGAAAACGAAAAAAAAATATCAATAAGTAGAAATGATGAAAAATGCCCCTAGGCGGCTAAACGTAATTTTATGGGACATATTTTATCCTCATTTATTTTGTCGAGTTTCTTGACATATTTGGATAGAGGACGATACCACGAGCGTATAGGCGAAAACCGTTTGTGAAATGAAATTATAGCGAAGAAGTTATTAACGATTAAATTTGGGGGTAACATGGTCTTTTGACCATAATTTGAATGGCTCCAGAAAATCTGGAAGAGTGGTGATATTCCCACCCCAGTGTCTTATTTCCCCACCCACTATTTAATGAAAATGTTAATAACATATTTATCCTTTTAAAAGAAGACTCTTTAACCCCTATTTAATTCAGTACTTAAATTTTGAAAAAACAAAAAATAATTTAAAATAATAAATAAATAATGGTGGGTGGGGTGTGATAGCTTTGTGGAAAGATTTGGGTTAGAATAGACGGAAATGTTGGAGGAAGGAATGGGCATGTGCTAGATGGAGGCGAGAAACTTCAATGGAAAAAAAAGAGAATTAGGTGTGAGATCTGCGGTTTTGACAAAAAAAGAGGAGGAAGAAGAATGGTTTGGGGATCCGGAATCTCTGCAAGGCGACTTTAGGTGTGAAGAAGATGATGAATGTCTAGATCTTAGGTCTTGCATTTTCTTTTATTTTTTCTATTTTTATTTATTTATAATATTATTTAAAGATATATTGGAGTTATTTAAAATATATATATTATGGTTATTTTGGGAATAATGGTGGGTGGGGAAATAATTTTTTAATTTTTTAATTTTCTATGGTGGGTGGGGAAATAGGATATTGGGGTGGGTTTAGTAGCACTCTTTAACCACGAGATGCCACGTGAAGAGCCCTGAGAGGGGAAATAGGGGACCAATCAGATTATTAGGGAGAAGGCAGGAGACAATGAAAAAGCAAGGAAGGAGGGAAATGAGGAAAAATGAAAAGAAAAAAAAGGAATGGCCAGGTATTCCTTGACCCGCGTGACCCGACCCGGTGCCATCTCCTAGCTCCGAGCACCATTGACAACGAGGTTGGTGTCAAAATGACTCTTACCTCGAGGCCAATTGATCCCTTTCCCATTTTCACCCTAAAAAAGATGAAATGAGGTTCAATATTACGAAGAAACCCCACGGTGGATGCGATGAGTTTGGTTGAAGATTCACCAAATCTGAAGCTAACTCATGCAACCACCACTACCACTACACTTCCCTCAACCTCAGGAACAAATCCCAAGCCTTGGTTGGGGCGGCAGAGCACCGGAAGTGGCAGATTGATGCCACCAAAATTCTAGGGTACCAGAGGTTCGTGGTAAAATTCAGGTCGAATTGGACTTCGTCCCAGGTATGAAAGTTGTTCCACTCATTGAGATCTATTTTTCTATAAAATTTGGTAAATTTTAGAGTTCATCGAAAAATTAGGTTCCCATTTGCCAGAAATCCCCAAGTGCGGCGGCGCGTGGCCAGTGTACCAATGCTGTCATTTTGTGCCAATTTCGATATTCTAATTACAAGTTTAGTACCGATGTGATGTGTTTTGATTATTATCACTTTTGTTGGTTATTTCAGATATTTGAATATAATCAGAAATAGACTGAAATTGAAAAGACGAACTACAAATGGCTTGATCCCTTCGTAGGGTACGTAGGCAATCTAACGAGGTTAGATGCAGCCATAATAAAAATAACTGAAGTTAATCTTTTATTGAAATTTTTCTAAGAAAAGAAATTTGGTGATTATCTTCCGAAATAAATTTTGGGCCTTCCCTAACTTAGTAATTAGCTTCCGAATTAGAAGTTTCGGAATGTTACAGTCTGGTCATTGTCTCAACCACTACTTTGATGCTCATTTTGATGTTTGTTTGCTTGGTGATGATGGTGTTGATTTTTCAATTCCACTCCATTTCATCAGTACGTTCCGACCAATTGGGAGCCATGTTAATTGGCGAAGAAGACAACCTAATATAAATAACTAACAAAAACATGAAAATTGCACATGGATGGAAGCAGAATTCAAATATGTCAACAACTACCAGAACCATGTGAAAAAGATTAAAAGAAATAGCGCTCCCGCCTGCGTCATCTTTCTCCCTTTGGTTAAGGCCCCAATCCCCTGAAAAATTTTGGAAATCTGAGGATAACTATAATTTTTTTCTCTATAAAAAAATATCAAGGTAGGTCTGGGACCATTATGATCCCTTCATGGCTCCGCCCTTGAAGTAGAACCAGCTTCGGGCAAGTTGGGTCAGCTGACCACCCCCTCAAAAAAAAAAAAACCCCAAAGCTCAGAAAAACTCCATGGAAGAGCTGAGTCCTGCCCCTTTGAAAATCTGAGATGCCCTTGAAAGCTGTCCTCCAATTGTTTTGACAAATTGCCTTTATGAGAATTGGCCAGGGTAGCTGCTAGTCGCATGCCTGTGTATGCATTGCTATGGGCATCTTTCGATTGGCTCATTTCACATATGTTAGCATTTGTCGGCATGCTTGCTAAAAAACTATCGATATCAATCGACATGTTCATTCGGAAGCTATTGGTACGTTCTACAAGTGTGCAGTATGACTTGGCAAATGACCTCAGGCATACCAAAACTCGATAAATTGTAATTTTGCATGCTATATTTCGTCCAAAAAAATTTTACGCGCTGCTCACACTCCTTTTTTCTGGCATCCAAATCATTTTTTTTTGCACCCACCACTGCAACTGAAAACCCCAAGAATCTCTACCCTACAAATTGAATTTTGAAATTAGGGTTTAGGACAGAAATGCATATGCAACCGAATATTGCGCAGGATTGACAATGAATTTGGACCCCCAAGTTATTGGATCGATCTAAGACAGAAATGCATGCATGGAATAATATCAGTAACAGAGGCTAGATATGTGTGTGTGTCTCGCATTTTGATATATACGTGCTTCCAACTAAGTACAATTTTCGCCAAGCCCACATGGAGATTGCTTCCACGTTCCAACCAGGTACCAGGGCAAGAAGAGAATGCACATGCAGTTCCCTTTTTTGGTTTAACACATTCTTCCAAAGAGATTCTAGCATATCTTCGGAGTTACGCGATGAGTGATATACTCTAGTCCCAGGCGAGCATTTTTCTCCATTTCTTTGGCTACACATCTTTGAACCAGCATGATTGGCGCTACTCATGTCAAACCATGTCAAACTACATCGCTTGATGTTAAGTTTTTTTATCCCTAAAAGAAAAATAGCACTGGACCGAAATTTTGTTGATTCAATATTAAAGCGATTAGATTCAAAGCAAGTATCCCATTTTAGTGCAACCAGCATGCATGCAGGCCAATGTAGAAACACTGTCACCATATATGATCTCTTATATATATCACTCTTTTCCTTCTCTAGAATATGAAAGTCTTATACAATAAATACATAGTTAGTACAGAAGTCCCATTATCTTGTTTTTCTACAGCGAACCGGGATTCCAGTTAAAAAGGGACACGCATTCTGTGGAGTTAGCGAAAGAAATTTTGAATCACATAGCCGCACAGATGAGAGTATGGCATACCATTCTTCTTCCTAAACCCCAAAAACAAAAAGGAAAATAGCAGCATATAATAATAGAACAACAACATATAGTTGCCATACAAAATGACAGAGTGGAACAATACACCAAGTTATGGGGTGTGTGTATGGAGAGACATGTTTCATTGTTCTCCGGGAAGAGGCTTCAGCTGTCGGAATCTTTGTTTTATGAGATTCTTGGAACTGCATATTATATACTTTGTAGATGTTGCCTGGTGTGCCAGTGCACTCTGCCCTAATATTCATCACCTTCTTTTGACCCAACTCGATCTTCCATGCGTATTCCATTTCCACCAATTCCTCCACCATCATCTTAATAATGCCAAAATTAAATATATTTAATAATCACACAGTTCTTAGTTGGTGTCTCAAATGCCGAGAAAAAAAGAAGGAAAATACCCCAAATCGAGGGCTAAAGTAAACCCTCAGTCGTGTTTTCGGTTTAAAGAAACTGTGATCACTCATAATTCAATCCTAATTCAATGGTAGGTGATTATTTAATTTTTTTGTTGTACTTTCTTCTCAATCGTTAGATTAAAAGCAAACGATGAGCGATCAC
The DNA here is from genome assembly GCA_963580275.1 of Crataegus laevigata. Classification (NCBI taxonomy): domain Eukaryota; kingdom Viridiplantae; phylum Streptophyta; class Magnoliopsida; order Rosales; family Rosaceae; genus Crataegus; species Crataegus laevigata. The sequence goes on from OY756951.1 coordinate 7,837,131, forward strand.
AATAATTTTAAGATTATAGTCTAAGAAAACGGAACTCATTAAACCATAGCTTGAATAATCTCTCTCCAAGTGCACCCGCGCATGCGTGTGTCTTCCAAGGTCGGACGTACATGCATTTTCGTATAGGCCCACAAGCATGTATGTCGGTATGTATATACTTGGTCACACGAAGTCCGTTTATGGCTAAGTTTTGATAATTTGTAGGGCTAGCTCTCCATATTTACAGCTCCGACGAGGAGCGCATGAACTCAGAACTATGATGAAGTTGACTCGAAAACGATGGCTTACATCACTACTTGCATGCTTGTATTGAAGAAATTACCAGTTGAATCACAAGTACACTCTGAAAATTGGTCCCCTACCGCGATGGGATATATTATATAGAATCTTACAAGATAGTTGTAGAATGTGAATACTCGATCGATCAACAGAATGCAGCTCATCAACTGGTGGTTCATATCTTGCCATTATCCAACATGATTTATCGCGCGTTACAGAAAACCTTATGGTCTTTTTTTTTTCTTCACTTTAGACTGTAATTTTGAGCCAGGAGACAGATAAATATACACATCTTATCACGGTGGGCGGAGAAAAGGTGAAAACTGCAATTACACCAACAATATGACAAATGGAAATTTAAATTACTGAAGAATGAACACAGATGAGCTCAATGAAGGGTCATGTGATTCTACTTTATTGAGACAGAAGAATCTATCTAGAAATGGAGATGGTAATACAAAATACATGTTACATGATGTACAATTACTCAATGCGTGTTGGTGTTGGTTTGCACGTCCATCCAACCAGTTCAGGAGCTCAAACAAATCAATAGAGAAACAATTTTTCCCTATATGGTACATGCTAATGCTATACAGGAAAACTTGTAATATATATGCTTCTTCGTTTTCATACGGACCGACAATTGAAGTCAGGAATCAATACTATCACTGTTGTATTGCCGGGCGATTTTGCTTCCCACTCTTCTTCAGAGATATCTGCATCGACATCCCACACGAAATTAGAAGTTACTACCATTAGAGGTTTGTGACAGGTGAATTTACTTGGATTAGTACCATGGAAAGAATTCGGGACTAGTTACTAACACCCTAGCAACTAAATAATACTTATATAGCAACCGAAGCGCACAACAAGGTGAAGGCTCAGTTTGGATTACCAAGAGAAGATCCTCATCAGTACCAAAGGATTTGCGGGCTTCTTCCAAGCATGTTGATGAGATCCTCTCGTTTTTCCTGCACATTTTATCAGAGTGTACACTTCTATAAGCCAAAAGAACTTGGAAACACAATCAAAGTGTAGCGCAGATGCATGTGTAAAATTCAAATCGAAGACTATTGACATAAAAAATAAAAACTCATTGAGGGGCATGCTTACTCACCAGGAATGGGTATGGATGGTGTGGGTCTCATTCCCATTCCTGACATATCCTGCGTTTACTATCACACAAGGAATAAGAAATGAGTGGCCCCACATTAAAATCATTTTTCCTGTGCCTAATCAACCAGGTATCAATCATATTGACCAAAAAATCAACCAGGTATCATATCGTAAAGGAGGGGTAGTTTATCCTTTTACCTGAACAACCACGTCTTTCCCCACTCTAAGTGAGGAAACATGTGATGGATGATAATGACCATCTGGTTTGACTTCTTCAGCACTATCAGCTATATGCAAGCATAATGCAGCCTTTCGAAGTAACGTTTGCAGTCTTACTGTATATCGGATCTTCTTAACTATTCTTATGGTGGAGTACCACTCACTCAAGTTGCTAGACTTTAAACCCAATAGCAGGAGTGTGATATGATCATGAACTTGGTGTATGTAATAAAATTAATTAACATAGTTTTATGTGATGTTGGATTGGAAATCATGATGAACTTAAGACTTAAGAAATCATGAAAGCCAGATTATCATAGGATGCCTCTCTAAGAGTTTTGACAAACTTAAACTTATCATATGATGGTTTTTCATAACTCATCACTCAAATCTTTCTAGTCAGTATAACTTATTAGTCAAAGCGGGAAGTGTCTACTCTTGACATCTCTCTTATTTCATTGGAATTTGTTAGCATGTCATACTCATGATACTCCACAAATTTCAAGAAATTGTTGGAGCTGGGTAATCTCTAAATTGATGTGTCTGTCATCATGCTTTATACTCAGCAAGAAAGTTAAACACGAATGTAGATTATCCAAAGGCATCAATAGAAGATAAGGTAACAGCTTTTCTTCTTCTTTCCCAAAAAAGAAGGGAAGGAAAAAAAAACTTGAAATGAAGATAATACCTTGAACAGGCCGGATCTCTAATTTCAAACTCATCCGTGGTAGTGTCATACCCACATATGACAACATAGTGACCTACAAAAAACCAAAAACAAAAGCAATAATCAGTAATCAATTCAGGACGTGCATAAACAGGCAAACTTCTCAAGGATGTGACTGGGAGCAGAAGTGAATAATCCGGACGTGCATAAAGATACTTCATTCCAGCATAGAGCAAGCCTTTAAGTTTATTTAATATGATTCCATCAATTGTTAATTCAGAAGAACTGGGGAAATCATGTTAAAGAAATATCTTATGAGAAATTCACTCATAGCTAACCACCGTTCTCACTTTTTAGAAATGGAATGACATTAACATGAATTGCAGGCCTATGTTATCACTGTTCTAAACAGAAAAGGTCAGCCAACCTGTCTTGCTAAGCAATAAATAAAATGTGCAATGCTTACAATCTCCAGGATAATATAGGTGCTAAAGTAAATTTTGACTAGGAGTTAAGCTAAAACAAGCATAAGCTAGTCCTTTTACGTGTATTTATGTCCTTTTTTATTTCTTTTGTTGAACTAATACATATACAGACTCTAAGAAAAGACTTAAAGAGTTTTTGGATCTAACGGACGACATCATATAGGACTGAGCGCAATGGCGTTCTAGGATTCATATAGCCGACCCCACTTAGTGGGAAAAGGCTTCTTTGTTGTTGTTTTTTTTGTTTTTGAACTAATACATATACAGCACAGATATCTCCCCCCAGAAAGCACAATCTGTCATACTCAATACTGAGTGGCGGAAAGCTTATAGTTCAGAATAGAACAGCACCAGGGTAATTAAAAGTAACAGTCCTGCACAACCAAAGTAACATTCCTACCTGTGTAACCAGAGTTGCTTCCACAAAAGTCTGAGACAAAAACATCATCCAGACGAGACCTACTGTGACACAATTTTGACAGAAATATTTACCATTAGCCCAGTATTTACAATTGATCATGTATGTCATATATTATTGCAAGCAATAAAGGACAGTTCTCAATCAAGGGGGCAGAGAGAAAGAAGGGTAAGCGAGAAATTTGAACCTCAATTTATACTGATCAACCAAAACAATGGCAATGTATTTCCCGGACAAAATTGAGAAACAAATTTCTTCTCGACTGATTGATCTGCGCTGTAAACAAAAGAAGGAAGGTTTATTGCCTTGTCCTAAGAAAATTATAAGTAAAAAGGATGTCTGGCTCTTAATTTGGGAAGAGAGAACCAAGAACTGAAATTAGCAGCTAGCAATTATACCTGTATATTCATTCCACCTTCCAGTGCTTTTTGAAATAGATTATTGACTCGCTCCAGATCATTTGGTAATTGCTCCTGCAGAATGAATCTAATTAATTGAAATTTTTATGTGCATCCAGATGTGAAAAGACAAGCTCACAAGTACATGAACTAAGAAAAGTGAAACTACAATCTTTATATCCAAAACAAGATTTCTTTTCAAAATAAAATAAAATGACCAACTTCTCATTTCTTTTACAGATACCAAACACATTAAGTAGCATTCATAATCATGCAGTTTTAGGTGCCACTCATTGCTAAATAATCAAAGTTCAGCTAATGCCAGGAAATTGTGACAGTCGATGTTCTTGTTTATATGCAGTTTGGGTCCTCGCTGTCATATGGTATATGCATCTATAATTGATAGACAATTAGGCTAAGATGTGCATCTGGATCTAGCAAACAACCAATATGGTCTAGTTCATACTAACCAGCACGAAAATACCGTCAGTTAACACTTATCTATGTTAATAGTATGAAATCACCTTGTAAAATTTCTCCCCAGAATAACTTGGGTTTGCTCCAACTGTCACCGTGTAGTAGCAAAAACTAATAGAGAACGTCTGTAATAAAAATGCTAGATCAACAGTCCAAATGCTGCAAACAAGATGTCAGCACTCAGTTATATCAGAAACTTTTCACGTAAGCTCTTATTGAATATGTTACTGATGAATCAAGTATAAGTCTAACTTCAAACCCACGATACTCCATAACTATTCCAACTTCACACAAACATACCCATACTGCTCCACAGGACCATAGCTATTCCAACTCCACAAAAATAATATTTGTTTGCATGAACAATACAAGAAGTAAATATAAAGTCATATGTTGGTGGAAAAAATGAGTGAGAAAAAACGACTAGCGTTTCATGTTACTCACTTCTGTAAATAAGACGTTTAGGGAAAAAATATAGACCAATATAGTAATACAAGTTAAACTCTAGTGGCTTCAACACTAGATTGAGGATGACAGGCTTTTATTCATCTGCGACTTTTCACCAATTGTCAAACTCAGAACCCTATACACATCAATCAATTTATAAAGAACAATACTCAAAGGAAAGTACATAACAGATCAATGGTTCAAATGCTGCAAACGATATGTCAGCATTCAGATATATCACAAAATTTTCATATAAGTTTGTATTGCATATGTGACTGATGTATTAAGTATAACTCTAACTGAGACTTTTAGCAACAAGAAGGTATCAAGCATTCATATGACACCCCATACCTATAGTACTCATTTCTGTAACATACTGCATGTCCTTCTGTAAATAAGACCTTCTAGGAAAGAATACATTAATATAGCAACAAAAATTAAAAGCTTCAACACTGAATTGAGGAAGGGATTTCATTCGTCTACACTTTCTATCTTCACCAATCTCAAAACCCATACTCCTATAAAAACGATAAATTTCTAAAGAACAATACTCAAAAGAAAGTACATAACGGACTAACAAAAGAGGAAATGAAGTTCTAACTCTGTAAAGAAGGGAACACCTAGTTGTGCCACATAGCTGTGCCAATGTCTGAATATCGCAGTTGTCTATGCCAACGGTCTGAAAGACCATCAGAACGCAGGCAAGGCCGCAATCCCAAGAATCTTGCTGGTTTATGTGCGGGACCTATAAGCACCAAACACCTAAACAAATTAAAACTAACAAAACGATTTGATGTGTCCACTTGGAATCCATATATTATATCAGAGTACAGACTGAAAAATGTTGTAATTTCAATGTAGACAATCAATAAGAAAGGTAGTGACAGAATCTCAATGTACTCACTTCAACAAAGTGCGTGCAGGGCAACGGCTGTTCACATGGGTAGGGTTCTACCATGCCTGAAAGTTCTCCATCTGATACATCTTCATCTTCTGTCTTAAGAATCTTGTTGAATAAAAAATACGAAGGCCACATGTGTGACCCAATTCGGTAAGGGTTTTCACTGCCACACTAAATCTCAGACATTTAGATAATCAAAGTGGTTATTTCACTTGGTTATCCCCGTAAAATCTTTAAAGGGTATATATCTCTGCAACCTGTTGCATTTTGAACACAGGAATATATCAGGTTTACAAACTAAACAACAAAGAGGAATTAGAGATTGATTTCTCCAACCACGAAAAAAAATGACGTAATCAAACAATGTGCATTTGCCCTTTGCCAGGGCATGATGCACGAACGACTACTAGAGATTCAGTTAGGCTATTTAGGGCCCATTTAGGACTGCTTCTGTGGGAAGCACTTCTGCTCATAAGCGCTTTTCCTATAAGTACTTTTATCAGAACACACATGGAAACTTTTATTAAAGTCCAAGCGCTTCTTAAGTTTTTCAGTAAAACGTATTCAGAAAGCGGTTTTTGACCTTCCAGAAGCAGTCCCAAACAATCCCTTAATTCTAAGGAAACTGAGACAGAATCAAGCCGAGTATGGACAGTCTCATCCATGAATCAAACCGAGCCGTCAGCATTACCGGAAATTTTAGCGGCGACGCCATTTGCATTCAATTATTCAATTCAAATGGAAAACAAGGGTTTCCGATTTGGAATGAAGCTAATGGATGCCCACAAGAACGTAGCTTTAAACATTCTGACGAATCGGATGCCAAAACCATAAAATATAACCAATCAATTTCCATAAATTTGATAAAACTTCCAGTTTCCGCAATCAAAATTGCCCAATTATTCGACAAATAGCTCAACATTTACATCTAAATCAACCAATTGAACCATAATTTAAAAAAAAAAAAAAGAAAAAGAAAAAGGACCACCAATAATTGAGCTGAATAATTCATCGAAAACAGGACAATAAAGCTCAATACTTTGCAATCCGAGCTATCAAAACCAACGCAACGGTCGGAGGCAAAGAAACCCAGCTACAAGTTTCAGATCAAAATCCAATTATTTCATAAAACAAATCGAAAAGCGAACGATGAACAAAAAAAAAAGACATAACCTTTGAGGGAAAGGACGACAGAAGAGGAAAGGATGGCAGACTTCCAAGGAATTCTTGTCTGCTGGCTATGTCCTTGTTCGACTGGAACCTGCCTGGAAAAACATTCAGATTCTAAATTCCATGTCTTCTGTTTTTCAGCTCTTAAATATTTTTGTGCTTCGTTTTGTTTGCTCAAATTGACAGAAATTTACGGTTGTCGGACTCGCCACACAAAATATTTCTTGTTTTGGGGATGAGAAATGTTGGGTTTAATCGCAAATTGGCAAATGGGTTGCAGGTGAGAGAGAGAGTGGGAGGGGGAGAGGAAGAAGGAAGAAGGCCCGGTGGGATTTTGTACTGATGGGTTGGGCTATAATATGAAAGAAATATGGGCTTACGGTCACGTGATATGAATACTTCACTTGTTAAAGCAACTCCATCCCCTTAGGACAATAATTGCTCAGGCAATTGGAGAATAGGCAATTATTACTTTTGTAAATAGTAATTTTCCAACCGTATCTCCACTCCTTACATGAATTGTCAGGACAACTGGTATCAAAAAATAAGTTTTTTAAAAATTAAAAAATAAAAATAAAAAGATAATATATGTTTAATTCTAGATAAAAAATTTAACTAATTTCGTCACGCTACGTGTCATTATCTGAAATTACAAAGTTAATGCAACTTTTGCTCATTACCTGTAATCGAGTCATGGGAAAATCAAAACCAGCATTTACATAACGTAACATCCTCAATAATTGACCAATTCTAGCCTGCATCATTAGCCATTTTTTGCAGATAAAAGTATTTAGAAGGTTTCTATATTTATAGAAAAAAAAATTTAATTTTAATTTTTTGCATTTTTTGAATTTGTTTTTAAAAAAAATATTTTTTAACCTAATTAATATGGACAATTAGATTACATTTTTTTTAGTCCAACCGCCCATATTATGCCATGTGGGCCCAACTGTAATAAGGGATTTTTTTTTCTTCAGATGTTTCCTTTTATTTTTATTTATTTAGGCATAAAAATATGGACCGTATGATATATATCCGTTACAAATCTAATGAACCACGTTGTGCTATATCTACTAACCATTGGGTTTGATTCAAATTTTTTAAACCATTAGCAATCCAACGGCGCAAAAAATTAGCTGTTGGAAATCCAACAGACGGATAAATGTCCATGTCGCCCATGTTCATATGGGCTTAGTGTGCCTGCAATGTAGGCCCCACTGACTAATTTTGGTCGGCTGACGTGCATGACACACTCGTGAAATGCACTTGCCTGACACAAGAAAAAAAAAAAAACTTGATTGACGTTAGCCTTATGGCACATGGACTCAAGCGCACACATAGGAAGGGATTACTTGATTTCTTGGTTAGGAATCTTTGGCCACACAAGCTATCTGAATTTCTAGGTGTGGAAAGAGTTTTTGGGGTTTTGGGATTGAATTCCTCGATTCGCTTGATAATTGGGTAGGGCTGGAGTTGCTCTTAAAAGGTTAAAAGTGTTCATACACTAGTATGATTGACATTTTCTATGTGGTTTAATTGTTAACTTGTAATATCACATGATAATATTTCAATAATACTACACAACAGCTACTCGCTATGAATTCTTGTGAGAAATAATTGTGTTATTTAGAGCATGGTCAAACCATTTTGTTTTTTTTTAGTTTTTATTTTTTATTTTTTGTGCTTTAGATATAGAAAAAGTGTATGAGGAATGAATGGATGAAGAAAGCCGGTGGGAGAAAGATAGTTTTTAGTTTTTATTTATTTATTTATTTTTTTTTTGTAGAAAATCTCAATGGTACGAGTGAAATTTATTGATACTAAAAAAAGAAGTTACACCTAGTCAGGAGGGACATAAACCTTACCCCTCACAAAACAAGAAAAACAAAATTTAAGAAAAGAGTGGGGGCATACACCTTACTCCTCTTGAAAAATAAAATACAAGAAAATGATGGGACATAGACCTTACCTTTCTTCAAAAAGAAAATACATGAAAAAAAATTGGGTGGACATAGGACCAAACTCCTCATAAAACCTAAAAGGTAAGCACCTGCAAGACAAGCTACAAAGCAAAAAGGAAAATCCAAAAGAAATAGGTAAAAAAGAAAATCACACATCAAGAAGGGGAGACAAACCTATAAGCAGGCATGCCCAATATGTAACATCCTACATCGACCAACGGAGAGGAGGTGACGTGCCTTATATGTACATGCTCCCCTCCCTATAGCACCATGCCTTTTGGAGACTCACTGGCTTTGGATTTCGTGGGAACTCCGAAGTTAAGCGAGTTCGGGTGAGAGCAATTCTAAGATGGGTGACCTACTAAGAAGTTCTTGTGCCAAGTCCCTAGAAACAAAATTGTGTGGGCTGGGCCCAAAGCGGACAATATCGTGCTACAGCAGAGCCGGTTTAGGATGTGACAAAATGGTGTCAGAGCCACTCTGCCGTGTGGTGCGAGTGTGCCGACAAGGACGTCGGGCCCCTAAGGGGGGTGGATTGTAATATCCCACATCGACCAATGGAGAGATGGTGATGTGCCATATATGTACATGCTCCCCCTATAGCACGATGCCGTTTGGGGACTCATTGGCTTCAAATTTCGTGGGAACTCTGAAGTTAAGCGAGTTTGGGCGAGAGCAATTCCAAGATGGGTGACCCACTGGGAAGTTCTCGTGCCTAGTCCTCAGAAACAAAATCGTGCCGGCCGGGTTTGGGATGTGACATAAGAAATCTAAGTGCATAAAAGAAAGAATGTCTATAGGAGGAGTAACATGCCAAACAAGTGAAGACGAGAGAAGCCTTACATTGGCTAATTTGTTTGCAATTGCATTCCTTTCTCGAAACGTATGAGAGCAACAGAATACCATGTTTTGCAAACGAAAGATATAGTTCTTCCAATGTGTCTGGAGCGACCAAATAGGAGAAAAAGAACCATAAGCAAAACAAGATATCACTCTAGAGAAGTCACTTTCAAGCCATAAATTTTGCCAGCCTCGCATGTGAGCCAATTCCACGGCAAGAAAGACAGCATGAAGCTCCGCATAACAAGAGGTACAATGCCCCAAGCTCAAGGAAAAACCACCAAAAAAATAACCTGCTGAATCTCGATAAACCTCCTCACATGCCGTTGGACTCAGAGTTACCTTTATTTTTCATTTTTTTTCTTCCAAATAAGGTATTTACTTTTTAGTTTACATTTGGCATACCTTTCTTTATACATTTTTTTCTACATTTCTCCAACTATCTTTCTTCAATCTTAACTCTTCTATATCTCTCAGAGCAAGTCCACCGGGGACACTTGCTCGGGGGACAGTGGAAGGAACAGGGCATGATAGCCCGTCCAACACCCTTCAACGTTGGGCAGCCCGAGCAACAGGCGAGGCCCGTGTCATAGGCCTGGCGAGGATTGCCAGCCCGAGAGCCCGAGCTCTGCGCCAGGCGCGTGAGCGAGCGTGAGAGACAGAAAAACAGCGGCCGGGCCCAACGTCCACTTGCAGCAAAGTTACCGTTGGGAAGCCACGTGGCTTCCCATAGTGCGTACGATCCCAACGACTAATTAATATTAACCGTCCGATTTCCAATGGTAAAAAAAAAACTCTTATTTAATATCAACCGTTGGATCTGAGATCAACGGTTGATATTAATCTCTTTTATAAATTTAAAAAAAAACAAAAAATAGTTTTAAAATTCAAAAATGTTACCGTTGTGCCACGTGTCACAATATGGAGTGTTGAAATTCAATTTTTTTAAAATCCAACGGCAGAGATTAATTAGTTGAATAAAAAAATTTAAAAATTGTAAAAAATGAATCAAAATCCGAAATATTTTTTTAAAAAATTCAATTTTTTTTTTTACTTTTCTATAAATACCTTGTCTTTTTCATCTACCTTACACCACAATTTCATAGTTTCTCAACTACTTTCAATCAAATTCCTATCTTTCTCTCAAAGTTTCAATCCAAATTTTTTCAAACAAAATGACTACTTTCAATCGGATTGTGACACGTGGCACGACGTGATTGGTTACAAATGTTATCGGAAATCCATCACCAATAATTGTCTTTTCAGATAATGACACGTGGCGCAACGAGAACGATTAAAAATCTTATTCGAAATAACAAATAAAATTATTTTGAATTTTTTTATAAATAAAAAATTCAAATATTTTTTGCTATTGGCTTTTCGGATAATGACACGTGGTGCAACGAGAACGATTAAAAATATTATCCGAAATTACAAATAAAATTATTATGTTTTATTTTATAAATAAAAAAATACTAATATTTTATTGCCAATTGTCAGGGCTATTCAAGTGCAGGGGTGGAGATGCAAAAGACAATTGCCAAGGGAATCCACTGTTCATTAAGGGCAGTTACTGTTCACTGAGTGGATTGAATAGTGTATTGCCTGGGATGAGGGCTCCTACATTGAAATTGCTCTCAGTTCTCTTATTTTATTTTCTATACCTCCAAACTATTTGCAACCAGAGAATTCAATTTGTTTGAATGGGATAGGCCAACCAACACTAACTTCCCCAGTCTACAAAACCTGCCACAAGTTGTTGAGGCACACAGTTGGTTTCAATTTTAGAGTTTTGAATTTTATGGCCTAAAAAAAGAAAGAGTCTTTTGGATTTAAAAATAAAAAATAAAAAATGTTTTTTTCCTTGCATTTTCAAACTACTGGGTTTCAGCTTCATAGTCATAGGTTTGTGTAATTATATTTAGATTTGTTTATTAAATATTATTTTTTGTGACGCTGTGGACAATAGGTTTAAAATCGATGCTCAACGTTGAATCGAAAAGGAGGGAAAATGAGATGAATGCCGAAAGAAAATGCTGCTTTTGCGTTTGCAAAAAACAGCTTGTACCGCCAAAAGATGTTGAGAACCATACAGTGATATAAAGTGATTATTCAAAAAAGTCAGAGATTTTAGCTTATTGCTTCTGCTTTCGCAGTCACTGTCCGTAACGGCTATTAACAATCCAAAAGGCATGTTTTTATTTTATTTATTTAATGCTTTATTTTGCAGTTGGGACTTGGAGTATGGAGAGGGATATGCACAAGTGTTCATAAACACTAGGTGAGGCTTTTGCCTTGAGGCCCTCTTGAACCTTTTATGTTGGAAGTTGGGAGTTGGAATTCAACAAATACTTGGGAAAATCAAGCACATCAAACCCCTTTTAATCCTTCTTGTATAATGGTATCGATAAAGTGTCGATGTCATTACTAGTAACTAACAATGGATTTGGCAAGGGTGGGCAATTACGCATCCATACTTTGGAAAATCTCTCTATTGGATCAAATTTTGCCCACCCAACAACTAGGCAAGGCAAGGTGGCCGAGCTTACAAATTCCCTTTCCTGCCCAAAATCAGCAACCACTTTTAACTTTTCTCCTCCATTCAAAACCAATTTCATCCAAATTTATTCCCCACTCAACTTCTTTCCTTAATTTCTTTGCGGCTACCATTGCTAATGCCAATCCACCAATAAGAAACTTAGGCACTACACCAAGTTTTTATACCTCGTCCATCCAAATAAAACTTCATGTATTCACCACTATCGATAACATGCCAATAACAAAAATACACTAATACCTTATTCATAATATACTAATTATAAAATGCATTAACACGTTACTAATACATTATCGAGAATATGATACAAACTAAAAATGAAACGTTAACATGGGCCTACTTTGTTCAAACACAAAGGTGAATTTGCGGGTAAAAATAAAATAGTCTCATAAACCCGTGAGATTTTCACTTTTTACTAAAATTCAACCAAAAAGTCCAAAAAGAAGATTCGAAGGTGAATACTATATTATGGACTTTAGCCATTCTACGAGGTGCTTTTCTTGTAGCTGACGGACCATTTCCTTCTCCACGACCTACTGACCTGCCACCTTAAACGGCTACTTATCCAATCTCAAACCCCATTCAAATTTCAATCATATCCAATTACCAAACTACCCTCACCTAATTACACAATTTTAGTGGGCATAATGGCTTTTAAATTTGCATTTTGGGTAGTCCAATTGATAACATTTTTCTGTGGGATTCATTTCATGTGTGATTATTAGGCTAAATCAAGATGCAACTTGTTGATTTGATGGGGTTGGAAGAAGAGTTGCAAATTCATGCATTTAAGAGCATCAACATTTCAAGCTTGACCTAACTTACCTCTTCCATTTAAGTTTATGTATTTATGCTCATGATTTTTCATTTTTCCATTTCTTTGATGAAGAGAAAGGCAATGTAAAGTGTCAACGGATTTTAGTCCCAATAAGTTCCTTAATGCAAGTAGCATGTAGATTGGTCAATTCGTTCTATCTCAGTAGATTTGTAATGGGTTGCAGGATTGTAAGACTTTTCAATCAGGAAGTGAAGTGAATCTTCGGTAAGGGTCATGTGCCGAATTTGTAGGACTATTTGATTAGAAGTTGTCACGTCGTCACGAGTAAAGTCGAATTAACTAACAAATAAGGGGTGTGTGTGTTTAAGAGGAAGGGTTGGACCACAAGAGAACACTCCACCATAAAAAACAATTTACCTTTTCAATGGAATCTTCTGCAATGTGGGATGAGTTCTGGGACATAGTTACAACAATATCTTAGTGAATTTGTCTCACATTGAAAAATTTACATCTGACCTCAATGAATTTCTACAAATTAGGAGTTGTCTAGGGTTAACCTAAAAGCAATGTATGTTCTCAATAAAAGCAATGAATTTCTACATGCGGTCATAATCGATACTTACAAATCGGCTGTCTATTAATTATAGTTGATTGGCTAAATGATTATTGTCTTAATTGAATTTTTATAGAGATGATCTTACAATATTAATGAATCCAATCACAAGCATAAAGTTTCATATATTAACCACAAAACATTTCAAAGAGGAATTGCTCTTCATTGTTGAGTAGCCAAGCATTGTTAGTCACTGCCTAGATAGATTTGTCCTCCATTCTCAATGATAGAAATGTACCATATAAAAGTTTGAGGGCAAAATTGTAATTACAAGTTGAAAACTCCGTACCGCACTCCTCCATCTACATGGTCTTGTATTTTATTATTTTTTTGAACGTATTCTCTACACAGAGAGAGAGAGAGAGAGAGAGAGAGAGAGAGAGAGATAGAAAATGAAAAGAGACGTTGGCATGTCATGTGACAATTGGCAGTTACCCCGCAAGAGTCATGACTCCACCATCTCTCTTCAAACTCGAAAATCAAATTTAGAGAGAAGTTGAGAAGAATATAATCCTCTGCTACCTCGAGTGAGTGCTTCACTGTTTGCCTACCAAACCATGCCCAATTAACTTCACCGTTTTCTGAATCAATCCCCCATAAATTTCAAAACCCACCTCCTACATACTCTGAAAACTTCAAATGCACCAAGCTTTGCAGTCCAAATCCATGGCAGAACAAAACGCCTGAGTTAAATGCTGGCTGATTTACCTTGCTTTCCTTGTGCAGCAGCAGCTCAGGCGTTTTCAGAAGTTCAAAAGATGGAGTCTTTAACGAGAAAAAGGGAGAATTTGCAGAAGAAAAGAACTGGGTCCGTCAAGTCTTCAGCTGACAATGGCGGTGGAGGAAGCGAGTCGCTCACCGATTCGAGCGGCGGTGACTCGAGAGAGACTAGCAGTACGAGCCGTTCGAGCTCCGAGACTTCCGGGGAGGAAATGAAGAGAAAAGGGCTGTCTTCGCCGCCGCTGCTGGGCTGGCCTATCAGGAAAGCTGAGCTGTGTAAAAACTCGGCTGCTGATTTGGAGGAAGCTGAACGAAAATCCCCTGTTGATGAATGTAAATACAAGGATTTGGCTTCCAAAGTTGCAGGTCAGATTTTGAATTACTCCCACTTTTTGCTTCATTTGGTTGCAGAAAAGTCGTAAAAGTACAAAAAAAAAGATGCTCAGAATACAAAATTTTGAAACTTTACCGTGTTTTCAGCTCACGTTTAGCTGAGCTACTTCCGAAAACCAAAAGGGGGTTTTGAAAATCCTAATTTTTTCAAGAAAACATTGCAAATTTTTTAAAGTTAATTAAAAACAAGAGGAATTCTGCTTATTTATTCCCCTTTTTGTAATCCTTTTGTTACATTGGAAATTCAAACAGAGATGGATATGATGAGAGAGAGATTTTCAAAGTTGTTGCTTGGAGAAGACATGTCAGGTTGTGGCAAAGGCGTTTGCACAGCGATGGCAATTTCGAATGCCATTACCAATCTCTGTGGTATGTTATCCTCCCAGCTTTTTTTAAAATTTGTGATTAATCGAATCAATTTATAGTACCATATAGTTCAATCATTCCATATTGCATTTGTTGTCTTTAATTAATTCAAATTTTATACAACGTGAAGCTACCATTTTTGGGCAACTGTGGAGATTGGAACCCTTGCCTGCTGAAAAGAAATCAATGTGGAAAAGAGAGATGGAGTGGCTCATTTGCGTTAGCGATCACATTGTCGAATTTGTACCTTCTTGGCAAACATTTCCTGATGGGAAAAAGCTTGAGGTAATCCTTGATTTAGTGTTAAGTCTGCTCAGTGATCATAGTTTGCTTTTTCTATCCTTCTTTTAAGACGGTGGGAAAATGAAAAATGATATTTTGAAGCTTAGATTTTCACAACACTAGCTCACCTGACCTAAACGTAATTCTTCGCTTGTTTTTTCTTTCAAATGCCATAACCTTACTTTTTAGGGTCCCCTGCTATGATGGTTATGCAGATTATATGTTTATAACTCTTTATGACATGGTAAATAAATGTGCAAAATCTCGAATGGAGATCCGGTGGCAAGCATGAACAATCCGTCTAATGTTTGTTGTTTCTTATTGCTGGTGCATTCTGTAGGTCATGACTTGCAGGCCCCGATCAGATCTATTTATGAATCTTCCAGCGCTGCGTAAGCTAGACAATATGCTTCTTGTGAGTCCGAACCTTGATTGTTTCATAATGTACAGTTTTCATTTTTACAAGTCATCATGAGTTTAGGAGTGTTTCTTGTTTCTCTATCCAGGAAATATTAGATAGCTTCACCAATACGGAGTTCTGGTATGTTGATCAAGGAGTTATAGCCCCGGAAGCAGATGGCTCAGCCTCTTTTCGCAAAACAGTCCAGCGGCAAGAAGAGAAGTGGTGGCTACCTGTACCACGCGTGGCAGCTGATGGTCTAAGTGAAAATTCAAGAAAGCAGTTGCATCACACGCGGGAATGCACAAATCAAATACTAAAAGCTGCAATGGCTATCAACAGCATTACTCTTGCAGAAATGGAAGTTCCAGAGTCATACACGGAAACTCTTCCCAAGGTTTGCAAACCAAACATTGCATGATACTTTTATGCGAAGCTGAGTGATGCTGTTATATTAATTTCTTTCGTCAAATCTTTTAAAATTTATTTCTCAATCATGCTTTTTCTAAACATATATTGAAGTTACATTATTATGGTTAATAAATCTAGAGTGTAGTTTTATAATCTGATGTTGAAATTTTTATGATGTGTAATCAACAGAATGGAAAGGCCTGTCTTGGGGACATAATTTACCGATATATTACATCAGACAAATTCTCCCCAGAGATTTTGCTTGACTGCCTTGACCTGTCCAACGAACATGTTGCTCTAGAGATTGCAAACCGTGTTGAAGCGTCAATATTTGTCTGGCGTAGAAGAACTCACTCAAAGCCCCCACCTTATCCAAACCGCTCCTCCGCAAAGTCATCTTGGGAGATGGTCAAGGACCTAGTGATCGATGTGGATAAGCGAGAATTACTGGCAGAAAGAGCTGCAAGCCTCATGCTTTCCTTGAAGCAGCGGTTTCCTTGTCTTACTCAAACTATCTTGGATACGAGCAAGATTCAGTGCAATAAGGTTAATTTTGCTTCCTTTGAAACAAAATTCCTCGGATTTTGTTTATTTCCTTGTATTTTTGTCATAACAATAACACTCCTTGTATTCAAATTTTCAGGATGTTGGAAAGTCCATTCTTGAAAGCTATTCAAGAGTTTTGGAGAGCCTGGCATTTAACATTGTGGCTCGTATTGATGATTTACTATATGTGGACGACTTGGCAAAACAGACAGATAATCTGTCATCAGTTACCGCGGTCAGTGTAATTTCTCGCAAGAAGGTTCCGGTTTCATATCCAGTGCCTCCCTCAAGCACTCCTCGCAAAAGAGCTTCTGCCACAGGCAACTTATCACCTGCACCTTTAATTAGCCCTGCAAGGGGAGAGAGGACTCCTTTTCTCCACACCAATACCAACAAGGACAAGCCTCCCCGCCGCGGCTTTGGAGTGAGGAGAGTCTTGACAAATTACCTTGGTGGTGAAACAAAAGCAAGAATCTGCAGCAACACAATGGAAGGGTCAGTTTCGATACCAAACTTTCACGGCACAGAAACTTCGGATCATCTTATGGACTCCTCGTCCCACCAAAATGGGAGAAAATCAAACCAAGCAGATCGCTGAGGTTTGGCGTATTAAATTATGGTTATCTCTTGAAGTGATTGAGGCGAGAAGTGGACAGAAATAGATAGAAAACCTCTTGCTAGAACCAAGTGTTGATCATGCCTTATGAGAGTTGGGGGAGTTTAATGTATTTGTTAAAGTTCCTAGTTATTTAGATGTTGGTTTGGATTTGAAATGTAGCTAAAAGGAAAACAAATAGAGACACATTAGATTGGTTGTTTAAACTTCTGCAGATAGAATATAGACATGAGATTGCTTGTTCAAAATTTCAAATTAATGACCTCTTTTTACTCTCTCTCTCTCTCTCTCTCTCTCTCTCTCAAACACACACACACACACAAACAAGAAAGGCAAAAAGACTCCAAGGATAAGTTTTTTGAACTTAGTACCTCCAGATAAAAATAGTTGCTCAATGGGTATGAAGATCGACTTTCAAATCAATAACTAAATAACTAACGAAGATCCCACCTATGGTATTCTCTATATTTAAAAACAATGAAAATGGTTAAATAATTTGAAAGGGTAAAGAGAACTTGAATTAAAAATAAATTTGGGTACCCAGTACCTAATAAATTTTGAATGCACAAGAAAAAAAATGAAAGAGTTAAACACTTTCTTTTAAATATTGTAAAACAACCAATCTGACAACAAGGTCGTTGTAGTATAGTGGTAAGTATTCCCGCCTGTCACGCGGGTGACCCGGGTTCGATCCCCGGCAACGGCGATAAATCTATTTTTTATTAAACTCATCACAAGTGACACGTGTAGTCTTTTTTTAATTTATTAAACTCATCACAATAGTGACACGTGTAGTCTTTTTTTATTTATTAAACTCATCACAATAGTGACACGTGTAGTTCTTCAACGGCCATCTTTTTCTTTTCCTTTCCTCGTTTTTTCTCCGAAAGAGAACGAAAGAACAAATCCATCAACCCAAGTCTGTACTAGCTAGTCAGCTCAGTTGCCACTGCTCCGATTCCTTACGAAATTACCAAAATGCCCGGCGGCACCACCATCCACCTGACGGCCCTCGACGGCATCGTCAACGTCAACTCCCTCTTCACGTTAGCCGTCTTCATCGGCCTCACCTGGAACCCCTCCGACCCGGAAAACACCCTCATCGAGGCCGACGACCCCACCGCCTGCCGCCCCGGTCCCTCCGTCGCCAAGGATCTCGTCTCCTTCCACGTCTACTCCTTCAGCTCCTTCCTCTTCTCCAGCCTCGTCGCCCTCGGCCTCAAGCAGGCCATCCGGATCACCCGCAGCCCGTCCTACCACCGCCCCGCCGAGATTCTCGTCCGGGTCAACAGCACCCTCCTCCGGATCGGGATGCTCGTCTCGGGTGTCGGTTCGGCGGCCGGTTGCGTGTTCCTGATGCTGGCCCTCATCAACGTGGTGCAGATCAAGCTCGGGACTTTGGCCTGCGGTAGCTTCCACACTCTCGCCGCCGTCATCCCGCTCGTCATCTTTGTCTCCGTCGCGCTGCTCATCTATGTTTGCACCATTTTGTACGCTTTTACGCGCTAAATTTCTTTATATTAGTTGTAGTTTGATGAATTTTAATGCCTGATTTGGATTAATCCTGAGATTGAAGTTCTTAAATTCGATTAAAACATATTAGCATGGTGTTTTATCGTGATTTGTTTGATTTTGTTCACATTAGTGGTGGCACAAGTGGGCAATCAAATTGATTAGTGCTCCACAGTTAGGGTGTGATGGGAATTTGGGGATGAGTGGTAGTACAAGTTGGTGTAGGAAGTGCTAATATTCTAGTGAATCTGTTCATATTAGCAATTATTCGTTTTGCTCTGTTTTGGATTACTGATGTTATTTCCATCATGATTCAATAACTGCGTTATTAGCTTGGAATACCGTCTTAGTAGAATCTTATGTGTAGGTGTGTGTATGTCCTTTTTGGTTTCTAAGCAGGTTGGGGAGGCTGTCATCATAGAGGAGTATTAGTTGCTTGATGATTTCTGCTAAGTTGGTGATCATGGTTTTGTAGTTCAATAGTTTAACCGTGCTTTAGCAGTCTTTCTTCAGTGCAGTGCTGCACTTAGTGCAAATGCCGTTTTAGTTTTTCACATCGTTCCTCTACTGCATTGCCTTGCTCTTTAGAAGTGGTAGCTTGGATCTCTGGACTGGGTTACCACTGACCGAACATAGCGTGCAATGAAGCACCGAAGGAAAACCGATGATTTTCAGGGTATCGGTCTATTGATTATAGGTCTAAATGGTCTAGAGGAACAGTTTGAGGTAGGAATTAGGATGATGCCGTGGATGTCTGTGAGATTGATCGATGCTGTGTTATCTGTTGCTCAAGAGATGCCCTTGTGTGCCTCTTCTCTGAAAGGACAAAAGTAATGGAACGGTGGCAAGCACTGTAGTTAGAGGTGATGACTTTCAGTGGCCTAAAGTCGCCAGGTAATCGAAATCCATTTCTGAAGGAGTAGGTGCTGCAATAAACAAAGCATGCCTCCTTCCAAGTGCTGCCTCCACCATGCCTTGGGGGTTTCATCTTTCGGTAACAAATCAAGTATCTTTTGAGCTTCTTATTGCTGTATAAAAGCAGGACGTTGATAAGTGTTTTCTGCACGGCATTGAAGAAATGGAAGCTCCAATGACTTGTAGCGTTTCTTGCAATTCTCGGCATAAATCAGTTTAAAGGGGCATATGGGGCTGGTAAGTGTCGTAGACCTAGCCCTGTTAAGGAGGCTTGGAAGCTGGTTACCTGTGCATCAGCAGCACAGGACCAAAATGCTGCAGTTTCCGCTAATTGCTAGGCGTCAGGAGCGAATCCAGAAATTGCTGTTACCATTTCAAAACGTTGCAACATTGCCGATCGGTTTCAAAGTGTGGAGGTTTGTCGACATATACCTCCATTTACATTTGCAGTTTTATTAACACTACCCGTTCATATTTTCATCTAATACATGCCCTGAAGACGTTGAAGCCGCTGACGGTGCCTGGTACAAGGACTCTGAAGGAGTGCAGGGTTTAGGTATTTATGTTCGACTTCCATGAATGGGCCGAGTCCAAATTCCCATCCCCAAATAATGTTTTGTAAAAAGCAAACATGGATCCTCTTTGGATCCATGTGTCCTAATCTACCAAGTTTTTTTATCCAGGTCGTTGAAATTTGATCTAACGATTACAAACAGGAGCCCACTTTAAAGGTTATAATAATGTTAAGCGTTGATTTAAATTTTAACAACCCGAATGATGAGATTTGGTGGATTCTATGTTCGTAAAAAACAACACATTCTGTCGCGCTAGCCCCGAAGGTTGAGTTCCTTAGTACCGGCTGATTGAACCTTACAAATTCGTACTGATTGGTTAGTAAATTAACACTGCAAACAAGTGTCTTGAATTTTTTAAGCGTCATTGAGAGATCCAAGCTAATATACTATTGTGAGTTATTTATGCACTTAATGTGCTGTCTTCGATTCGTCCTGTAACCGTTGTAAGTTTAGAAAAAAGTATAGAAATAATATCTAGACTGATTTGGATCCGTTTTGGACTTTAATGTTCGGAGTCTACTCATCTATTAATTTGAGCCGTATAAATTGAATTTAACGGTATTCTTTAATTTATTTTTTTGACCCAACACACACAACTAACGACCATGATTTAATTTACGCACCAATCAACGGTCCAGATTTATAAATAAAGAGGTTTTTGGCACCTGCTGTATTCCAATACTAGGTAAAAAGTCTAAGAAGGCGGCAGTACACCAACGACTTTCAATTCCACTCAGAGCGACTTTCAATTCCACTCAATCAACTGAGTAGGACATTGCTTCGTATTTTCTCCGTCAAATTCAAAGAATATGATCAAAATTAGAGCCAAGACTTTGAGTCTCTGTCCCAACCTATTGATGACCATTTTTTTAAAACTCTTAAAACCAGGTAATCAAGTATTAATTAAATTAATCAATTGGTAATTAACTATTAATTATTCTTATCGTGGTCTTCCGAGAACTTGTTTATATATTAAGCTCGAAGAAAGAGAAGTATAAATATATGTGCAAATAATGCTTTTAACAAAATTGTAGAAAATAGAAATGGAAGGAGGTGTGGTATTGAGGAAGTTCTGGTACTTGGTGGTGGCTTTGTTTGTAATTTCAGGCAAGAATTGGGGATTAATTGAAGGGGTTGATGGGGATGCCGGCGGTGACTGTGGGGAGATGGACCCGGACGTTCTGGCATACAAGCTAGCATCGTGTGCGGCGTCGGCACAGGACAAGAACGTGGCGGTTCCTAACAAGTGCTGTGTTTTGATGAGCAAGGTACGCACAAGCTGCCTTTGCTCCATCTTACTTTCTAAAGAAGCCAAGAGCCTTGGAGTCAGGCCTGAAGTTGCGGCCACCATTCCTAAACGTTGCAATGTTGCCAGACGTACTAGAGGCTACAAGTGCGGAGGTACATACATCTCTATCTTTTTAGTGAAACATTCTCTTGTCAGACTTATATTGTCGGATTATGTATTCATCAACATGATTATTAACGATTTAGATTCATAGTTTTGCAATAGAAGAGACGGATAGTAATTCAAATTGCCTAAATCTTGATTTGCTAGCTCGTAAGGCTTTTCATTTTGGTGATTTGCAGCTTTTATGGTGCCGGCATGAAGGCATACAGGAGATCATTAGTGATGCTGCCAGCTATGGTTCTCAAGTAAACTTGATTAATAGAACTCTTAGTGATACTAATTCAGCTTAAATACAAGTTTGCTTGCTATTAACCTGAAGAAACTTACTATTCACTAATAAAATGTTGTCGTCCTTGCTTTATATACTTGAAATAAGAATTTTTACATTCCAGCCGATCACAGTTTGATACATGGAAATTTCTTTTTGTGTTTTCGACTGGTTATTTTAATGCACATGTCATATGTTTGGCAGAAATATTGTAGGGATGGCTACTTTTAGAAATAATAGAGAAGGAGCCAAGCAAATTTGCATTTAGAATATCACGGAAAAAGTTGCTATGTCTTCATCATATATGGATTTGATTACTAGAATTAATTAGATAAGGAATGAAATTCAAAAAAGCACAAGGGGCTAGTTAATTAGTACATGGACAGTTCTTACGAAACAAAGTACATCAAAGATGAGATTCATAAGCTCATATCCATATATAGTTAAACTTGGCCTACTTGACTAACTGGGATAAAAAGAACCCAACAAGCTAAGTTTCTGGATCAGTCATGGCTGCTCTGCTAGCTCTATCTGCCATGCTATATACGTACTATATATAACACCACCATCTTTATTTGTTTTATCTTACATAGAAGATATTAGTGTTTTACCTGCAACATAACAAGCATTTTTCTGCGTCAGATGAATATCTAAGAACAATTCTTCAAATAGTTACATTGCTTTTATCACTTTGAATAGCATCATTCGTACTTATTAAATGATGCGATAAATGGTCAACTTTTGATGTGATGTGGCACCGTCTCATGGTTTTGATATTTGATATTTTATGGACACCCAACATAGAATAATTAATAAATAAATACACGTGTTATAACGTGAGCATACCAATAACACTATTTGAAGATTATAATTAAAACATGTTAATGCGGCAAATAAGACATAAGTTTCATTAACCATTTAGGGGTAGGAAAAGAAGTGTTACCTGCTAATAGGTGGCCGGAGCAAGCAGTTAGTAATAAAGTGAACCTGCAGAAATGAGACATCAAACGTACATATTAATTATGCAGAATAAACACTAATAATAATCTTCATTAAGTAATAAGCCCACAAATATATCATACCCTGCCACCAGTTTCCTCTCGAAGCACTGTTTGCATTATTCCCATTTGCATCGTCCTCACTGCCATCTTTCTTAGACTAAAATTGGATTACAACAATATGATTTGTGTTTATTTCATAAAAAATCGAATAAACAACCTAAAAACAACCTCAATTTTTGTACTTACAGTATGCTGCTGATGGGATTCAGTTGTCCCAGTTCTTGGACTATAATTTTCTTGGCCGCCATAGTAGATTGATGAACTGAGGTTGCATGGATCCGCAGCTTCGTTTTGATACATATTGGAAGCTTTGCTGGTTTTGTTTTCACCCTTATTATCCGAAAAACTTGGACTCCCGAACTTACCAGCTTGATCTCCAAAGTCCTGCCTTCTCTCCTTCCCAACTCCCTGAATCAAAATTTAAACCCACAGGTTAACACACAAAAAAAAAAAAAAATGTAATTTGTTGGCGGATGTATATGTCTCGCATCGAAAACCTGACCAAGAACTTGTTTGATATAATCATTTTAGTTCAAAAAATAAAATAAAGCAAAAATCTAAGTCAACTTTTGAAAACACAAGAAATAGTTTTCAGTTTTGAAAACAATCGCAGAACAAGTTTTCAACTTTCAAGAAAAAATAGAAAATAGAAAATGAAATGATTACCAAATGATAACCCTAAATAAGTGATAAGCATTTATATACCGTTGTGGGGACGGGTGGGAAAATGGATCCAAAAAATCCGGAAGGGGATGATGAAGAAGATGACGACGAGTCCTTGGGACCAAAGAGATGATCCAGACTCCTTGATGATGACGATGAAGAAGAAGAGCCATGGCTTGCACCACTTCCCACTTTCTTCTTGTTCTCCATAGTAGTTAATTAGTGAACTGAAGCTAAAGCTGGTATGTTACAAAAGCTGCTTTCAGCTTTGTCAACCAACAAACAGATTATAACTACTGTTTGTTGATAGTTGTTGATAGTTATCTCTTAACGGTCAAAGACTCGGAAGCAGAAATTGGATAAGGTTTGCAGAATCAGAATTCAGAAACCAACAACTTAAAGAGATAAAATTGGAGGGAGGGCAGATAGGAAGCAGGAAAGAGCACGTGAAGCTTTGCAGATGTGGAGAGTGTGAAGGTGTCACTGGCTATTTATAAACCCAAAAAGAGAGAGAAAAAAATAAACTAGAGTTAGCTCTAAGGTTGGACTGGTTCGATTTATTTTTTCGTATCCATAATATTCTTTTACCGAGTTTTATTATTGTATTTTTAGTATAACATGTGCATATATATAGTTATTTAATTTATATCATAGCTACATGAAACATTAATTATGTGATTGAGTTTATTATGATGTGTAAATTAATTAATAACACCACGTGTCGATATAACGCTTTACAATCATCATTTTGTCTCAGGTTGGTTCCCATGTGCCATTAATTAAGTTCATTGTCTAGGTGACAGATGGGTGCATCAGTTCGTCCCCAAGTGGACATCTTGCCAGCTCTAAGCCCGTACTGCCACGTGCCCCATCCTACATCAGTCTTTGACCTGTATAAATTTTGTTCCATTAACGTGCTTTGCTTTGCTTTGCATGAGTGGTCGTCTCAGATATTGTTCTGAGAGAGAGGGAGAGTCCCATGGTTTCATAGGTGAGGAGAGGATAAACGGATAAGGTGTTTTCTTTTGGTTCAACTGGGGCTTTGACATATGAGGATATGCCCGTACATAAACTAGTTTGACTCCTTAGAAGTTTAGACCAAGGCCATATTGCATGTAGGGGTGGATTTGGTACGGTTATTGTATCAAAACTTTCGTACCAATTACCGCACCAAACTTTCGGTTTGGTAAAATCAATCACTATTACCATACCAAACTTTCGGCATACCAAAGTTTGGTATTGCCAAATGTTCGGTTGACATGATATGACAATGGTAATTGCCACTTTGTTTTGGGACAAAATTTGTTTTTGCTTTTTTAACCCAATTCAATGGCAAAACTTTTTTATTGTACCTTTATCTCATATATTGTAGTCTATATTCATCTATTATTCATCATTCACAATTCACACACAAAATAATTCAAATGATGCATCAAGATTCATGATGAAAATTAAACTTACAATCCAAACAGAAGTTACGAACCAAAACAAAAAGAAGTTAACAATCCAAATAGAAGTTAAAGTTTCAAACCAAATGAAAATTGAAACTAGGCTTCAAAAAGTAAAATTCATTGACCAATTCTTTAAGTTTGAGATGTCGAAATTTTTGGAGGAGGCGTTGAACTTGTAGAAGATTGAGTTTGTGTCAAGCCTACATTACAAACAAAGAAAACATATTAGTAGCAAGAAGAATTAAAGTTGAAAACCATTTAACAACAAATTTACTAAAAAAATTAAAGCATATCTTACTTGTTTCTACTTCTTCCATTTCCTTGTAAAATTGAAGCATATCTTCCGTTGGTTCCTTGAAGAAGTTTACTTCATCCGCCCTATGCCAATCACTAGTACGCCTCTACCATTTTAGGAGTCAAGGATGCCCTAAAAGGGTCCACAACACTCCTCTCCTTAGGCTAAATGCATTTTCACTAGCAACGGTAAAAGTGGGGATTGCAAAGATATCCTTGGCTATTTATGAAAGAATTGAGAAATTTTTTGTGTTTGATTTCCACCAATTCAAGAGATCAAAGCCACCAACAACAATGTTAATATAAGGAGCGGGGAAGTACTTATCAACTTCATTAGATATCTCCAAAAGGCGTTGCTCCGTCCTTTCTTGTATAAGCTCCTTCATCATTTCAATTTTGTTTTCATCACCCCCCACAAGCTTGAAATATGTACTCCTCATTTAGTTCCACATCTCCCAATGGAGCCTCAATGGTAGTAGAAGAACCCCTCATATACTCATTATACAAATCAAGCACGCATTTTTTAATCTCCATAAGCATCCAAGCTTTCTTTCTATCATCCCATCCAAGTCTTTTGAGGCTAATGGTAATCATTTGAAGTTTATAACAAGGGTCTAAAACTTGGCCAAGAAACATAAGTGGGTTCACATTCTCAAAACTTCCCCAATAGTATTTCTTTTTCTTCTCAATCTCTATTTGTAAAGCAACCACTTGATCTCATAGCAAAGTTGATGTAACATTTTTTGTAAAGCAACTACTTGATCACATATGTGTTATATAATTATATATTATATATTATATAATTTATAAATCATATATTATATTATATATTCGGTACGGTACGGTAATACCATAGTAATGATATTCATTACTAATACCGTACCATGAAATTTTGGTACGGTACAATACTGTACCATTACTAATTGGCACAAAATCGGTATGGAACGGTTGGCACGACAATTTGGTAAAAAAATTCACCCCTAATTGCATGTGTGCCTGTCGACCTTAAAATCTTTCAAGGAATCGGTATCGAATGCAATAAGATATATAGAACTTTTGAACCATTATTTTTCTTGATTAAATTAGATATAACTAAAATTTGTTAATAAAGGACACTAAACTCTTTATATGTTAGAGAACAATATGTTTTGCTCGCGAGTTAGGATTAACTGAAGTATTTTTTAGCCTAGTAGGTTGATAAACACGGCTTAGGAGTAAGATTTATATCTTTTCTGATTAAGTGCAACCTTTTTTTTTTTTCCATTGAAAAAATGTCACAATCGTCCAAATTCCTTAAAAAACATGTAAATAGAAATAACTTATACATTTAGGGTGTGTTTGTTTATCTTCATTAATTTTCACTAGACCGGATTGGACTTGTGTTTGTTGCACACAAGACTAAGTTTAATGGGATTAAAAAGGGCTCACCTCAACTAAAACCTTGCTAAGACTCCCTCCGAAAAGCATGGGATGGGCTAAGACTGTGCTTCGCTTCAACCTCGACTTGTCTGCAATTGGTGACGGACCTGCATCATTGCCTATGGTCTCCGTCAAAACCCAAATCCCCAATAGACGGGATCTTTGTGACCCCATTGGTGGGTGAGGAAGGAAAGGGATTCTCTCCGGATCCCTTCCACCAAATCCACCCAATCAATTAATCCGGGCCCTTGAAATTTGATCCAACGGCTACAAATAGGGGGCCCTTTAAAAGTTATAATAACTTTAGTCGTTGGATTAAATTTCAAGGGCTTGGATTAGGTGATTGGGTGGATATGGTGGAAGGGATCCAAAGAGGATCCCTTTCCGGTGAGGAACACGACAAGGAGGAGCGTGATGAGGCTTATGAGCCACCTAGTGCGCTTGAAGGAATATGGGAGGCCAAGAACACCAACATTTATGACGATGAAGACGTTGGTGAAGGTCTTGGATTGGTATGATAGCTTCTTGGGGTCGCCGATCAATGGCGTGTTCTCCGCCACAGTAGCCTGAGACGCTGGACGACGAGGTTGCCTCCTTGTTGCCACCTATGTTTTGAATTGGTTTTGATTTTGAATTGGGCTTTGATTTTGAATTGATTTTTGATTTGATACGGAATTGGCTTTTGATTTGATCTGTAATTGTGGAATTGGGAGTTGGCTTTTGATTTGATATGCAATTGTCGAATTGGAGAAATTTTTTATTGCGATCGAAAAACGAGTGGTACATCATGTGTTTTTATATAAATGGTGGGAAATTTTATTTTTTAAGTTATTAACTTTTAAGAAACACATCTCACCATTTGTATAGTGACATATGATCAAGGTTCTAAAAAACGCTAGGCGCTAGTCGGGCAGCGGGCTAGCGCCTAGACGGCTAGGCCCGCCTAGGCGGATTTAGGTAAATTTATTGTATATCTTGTAAATAAGTGCATATTAACACTTACAAAAAAAATTATACTTATATGAAATCCATGGATAAGATAATAAAAGAATGATAAAATGCAAAAAGGGTATCCAACAAGTTCAAAATTCAAAAACACATTAAGCATATATGCCATATAAGGAGGAAAATAAAGAAATTTAGTAATGTAAGATACTTATCTTTAGCATTCCGGAATTTAAGTTGATACACAACACACCTATTCTATAAAATTAACAAAATTTCAAGGTATAAACTATTAAACATAGGCGCATGTAGTACTAGTACCAACCGTGAATGAAAATGTCTGGACCTTTGGGTGATAGAGCAGTAAGAGAAGATATAAAGTTAAGACTTAAAAACAAATTTCACAAAAAAAAAAAAAAAAAAAACCGCCCAGCCGCCTAGCTCGCCTAGGGCCGCCTAGAGCCAACCCTATTTTTCTAGCCGTTTTGCCCAAAATCGCCAAGGTCCCCAGGCGCCGCCTAGGACCTTTTTTTAGAACATTGCATATGATGTATCATTTCGTGTTCCAGTCACACTGAAAAATCTCTCGTGGAATTGGCTTTTGCGAGAGAGGAAGTTTTTAGAAAAAAGAAAAAGAGAGAATTAATAATAAAATATTAATAGATATGGATTAAATAATATTAATATTTGAATTTGTTAATAATGCTGCTTTTTAATTCGACATTGCATTAAATGCTTCCAATTTAATCTAATCTAATGCAGTCCAGCTTAATATCTTAAAGAAACTAGATCACTTTCTTCAAGACATATATATGTCAATATTTAAAGTTATTGATCGAAAGATAATGTTCTAATTAGGTGTGCTAAAGATGACTAATTTGTCTTTTTAGAACATAATTCTAGGATATCGAAATAATGTAGGATCGAAGGAATATCTCATGATCAACATGGCTACTAACAAAAGATATTCCACGTGGTCAAATGGTGTGGCGTTGCTAAGAAAAATATCAAACCCACGGATTCCTCAGGTTTCTCGTATGTGCTTACAACATATGCTAATTCGTTTAGTTAATGATTTGGATAAAGGTGGCATCAAGTTATAGTACTGACTAATCCCTTTCTTTCTGTTCTACCAACTAGAAACTTTATTTGGATGATTGTAATCAACCAATGAAGGGCTTACAAGTAATGGTGTTTAGACGCGTAAGCAATGTTAGGATACTATATTTAAATCACATTATCTTGAAGATACGGTAGTTAAAGAATTTCAATCTTTGAAGTTTGATATCATCATGCCCTTAGGTTCCTTTTGGATAGCTTAGGATAAGCACTGCATCTTCCATTACATGCATTAGTATATTTTCCCGGAAAAGTTGATCACATTTTTCTAAAATCCAGAGAAAAGTTTTTCCGTTTGTGGATGTATATGATTTTGGATAACTCCATCTCCTGTCATATCTATGCACTGCATCCTTATCTGAAGAAGAAAATACAGATTGTCCCTCTCCCAAGCGATCCTTTGCACATGGCATCTTGCTAATTTAGAACGTTTCCGCAGTAGTGGCTTGTCCACTGGATGGATCCTAGTTTTGATATTCGTGGGTTTAGGTTGGACATTTGACAGTTCCAGTTCAACCCTATGCTTGTATTAGAAAGGTTGGCTTGGGCCAGAGTTGATGTCCAACCAATGTTTCAAGGACAAATAAAAATGAGTTACTCATTTGTGGTCAATGTTAAATG
The DNA here is from genome assembly GCA_963580275.1 of Crataegus laevigata. Taxonomy (NCBI): domain Eukaryota; kingdom Viridiplantae; phylum Streptophyta; class Magnoliopsida; order Rosales; family Rosaceae; genus Crataegus; species Crataegus laevigata. The sequence goes on from OY756951.1 coordinate 7,866,445, forward strand.
TTTAACATAGATTTCAATCAGTTAGCATTTTGACTACTTGGCTTTCCAAAATGGTTAAATGTGACTCACTATTTTGTAGTAATCAACTAGTTCTACTAAATTACGGGGAGGGGTAATCGAACTCGAGTATATACTGGTGATCACATTATTGCCATCTCATGAGGATAATTAATTAGGATGATACTTGCATCCACCTCATGAGTGAACTACCTTATTCATAGACTTGCAATTAACGTGTGCAATAGCCTTTATCGGTGATAAGTTAGTGGATAAAGTGGTACGTCTATAAAAATCAATGCAAGTATTATTAAGATGGTTATGGTCCCGAATCAAATCTGCTAAAAGAAGAAAATTATCCACCGTACTTGATCATGGCTGTTGAAAAACTAGAAAGCCAGGAGCCAGTTTGAAGAAAAGTTTCGAAAGAAGGTCATTTTTACTTCATTCAATATCTGGTTGTAGGGGAATATGGTACTAAAGCATATTAATTTGTGGTATCATTTCCATGTCTAGCTTTTCCTATAGATATTTGCTTTTGAAAAGAAAAAAAACTTGATCTGCATCACATGCCATGCACGATATTGACCTTTAGATACATCCGAAAGCCAAGACACGTGCTTATTTGATCATGATCGGTCGCATGTTATTATATGGATAATGTTAAGTAGATAAAAAATTTAGTTTAAAAATTTGTCTCCCTAACATTATCCTGATGATATATGCTCAAACAAGTGACAGGTTGGGAAGTGAAAAAAGGCAGCTTGCGAATATTCCTAAACGACATCACTCGATCGACTATTGTACTTGGCATAATTTGCATGGTAGGGCATGCATTGTAAGTACGTATATTGATCGATGCATGATCCTGTATTTACCACCATGACCGATCGATATGATGCTACTCTAATATTTTTCATGTGAGTTGTTTGCAAATGTTCCTCTGTAATATAGAACATAAATGGACAATTCCTAGCTTCTTCTTGTTTAATCAAGAAAGTTTATACTGAAGTTTTTCTCGTTGTTGTAGTGCTAGCTAAACCTGTATAAGTCAATGTTCTAAAAAAGGGCCTAGATGGCGCCCGGAGACCTTGGCGATTTTGAGCAAAACGGCTAGAAAAATCGGGTTGGCTCTAGGTGGCTGGGCGGATTTTTTTATTTTTAATTTTTTTTTTTTGTGAAATTTGTTTTAAGTCTTAACTTTATGTCTTCTCTTACTGCTCTATCACTCTAAGGTGTGTTGTGTAATTTGTTTCCTTTATTCACAGTTGGTACTAGTACTACATGCGCCTATGTTTAATTGTTTATACCTTGAAATTTTGTTAATTTTATAGAATATGTGTGTTGTGTATCAACTTAAATTCCGGAATACTAAAGATAAGTATCGTACATTACTAAATTTCTTTATTTTCCTCCTTATATGGCATATATGCTTAATGTGTTTTTGAATTTTGGACTTGTTGGATACTCTTTTTGCATTTTATCATTCTTTTATTATCTTATCCATGAATTTCATAAAAGTATAATTTTTTATAAGTGTTAATATGCACTTATTTATAAGATATACAAGAAATTTACATAAATCCACCTAGGCCGCCTAGGTGCTAGGCGCTAGCCCGCCATCCGACTAGCGTCTAGCGTTTTTTAGAACCTTGGTATAAATAGGCAACGAGGGATGGGGCTTTGTCTATCTATATCTATCAATCAACATATATGGGAGAAAATCGATTTTTCCCATGCAGACCAAAAACGAACAACCAAAGATGCACTTAGATTACACAGAGAACTATATATACGTCATTAAATGGGTACGTTTCAAATTTCAGTGTATTGCTTCCTATTAAACGTTCACAAATATCATCATCTAGAATATATCATCATGATAAATATGTTACGCTTTTTTTTTCTTTTTTTTTCGTTAATTTTTTTTTTATATCACCATTCTCAAGTAATGGTCTCATCGCCCTACTTGTTAGTTGTTACCATTAAATGAATTTAAATTTTTATATTTGTATTTATACACTACATAAAATTTAAAATTTAGCATCGCCATTATTTGAGAGTAATGAGCAAAATATTACCATTATTCTTATATCATCTCCAATGAAAAACTCAAAATGTTTTGAAATTGACATTTTACATTTTTTCTTGAACTCCGATGACAGCGTGACAACCCGTCCCTAATTTTACAAGTTTATAAATTTTAAAAGAGTGATTTGACAAAAATGCCCAAGAGTTGAGATTATTGACTTTTGTTGGCTGCCATTTTGTGACGTGTACGAGCTCCTATTTTATCATATTCTTGAAATACTTGATGGTACGAATGCGTAGGCGCAAGCGAAATCGAATTTGGAGCTACGATGAAGATTTTACGAAACCACGAAATAGAAGGGCATTTAAGTAAATTCATTATTTTAGATATTCACCCTTACTATTTTATTATTTTTTAGTAGGATATCTATGTTCGTGGGATCCATCCACGTGGGTCTCCTCTCATCTTTGTCCCTGTGTCCTCTCATTCCTACTTTCCCGAAGCTCTCATTCTTTCAACTCACATTTCTTCACTCTCTCTCACTCACCTAACTCTCTATTTTCATTCTTTCTCACTCAAACTCCCTCTTTTCTCTACACACACCGAAAGACCGTGCACCACATAACACACTCGCCATCTCTCCAATGAACTCCACATGAACCACCACCACTATCTCACAGCCTAGACAAGTTTCACAAAACCCAGAGGCGGGGGAAAACCCCCAGGTTTTCTCTTCCCTTTCTTCTCTGCAAATTGTGACCAACATCTCATTCTTCTTGCCGTTTTACTAAGGACGCTGGCGCGGTAGAGCCACCGTTTCCCTGTCGATCTCAAATCACCACCATGCCTCTCGTGTTCTTCCTCGAGCTTTGGAACGGACAACGACACCATGTTTTTCGGCAAACTCGCGAAGCTCAACCACGGTGAGTCTCGAGACCTCCCTAACCTCAAATTCTTTTTGTTTTGAAGTTTTATATTGTTTTTCAACCTTAAATTGAGATTTAAAGTTTTATCTCGCCTATTGGATCTTCGTATTCTTAAAATTAGTGGTGGCCTCTAGATGCTCAGACTCGGCCAAGATGTCGTTGATTTGGATTGTTTTGGCTAGGGGTTCAGCATCGAAGTCTGCTTCTCGCCTTGGTCGGGTAGCTGGCCTGTCGACATACTTGTCGTACTTGCTTTCTTTCACGAGCTTCTCAAGTTACTTTATCCATATGGTGCAGTCGTTGGTTAAGTACCCCGAACCTCTGTGAAATGCGCGGTATTTTGTCTAGTTCATCTTGGAGGTGTTTCTCCTCATGAATGGTGGCATCTTGAATCACGACTTATCCCTGAGGTCGCGAATGATCTGGTTGATCGGGGTATACGTCTTGGGCGCTGAGCCTCATTTTGCTAGGGACCAATCACTGCTTCTGCTTCTTGGCTTATCCTTGTGATTGAGTGGTTTATCGTCTGTCTTCTTCTGAGTCGGTTCTACATCTTTGCACGGCTGCTTAGGCAATTTTGGAAGCGTTTCGCCTTAGAGATAATGCTTTTCTGCCAAAGCATAAGAATCTTCCAGGGTCAAGTTTTCGCCTATGATCAATTCTCTGAAAAGTGGGTGACCTGCTGAGAGTCTCTTTTGAAAAGTTGAGTATGCAATTGTCATCGCATCCGATGATCTTTGCTTTCTCTGCCTTGAACATCTTGACGTATGTGTGGACTGACTCATTCGGGTCATTCTTCATGTTGAAGATGCGGTAAGACTTTTTTTTGATCAAGCGGTAGGATGAATATTCCTTAGTGAAAACCACGGAAAGTTCGTTAAAGTATTGAATGTAGTGGCAGGGTGTGGAAATAGTTTTGCGCCTTGCCTTGGAGCGTTGTGGCAAAAATCTTGTACATGAGAGAGTCGTTGTTGGTGTAGAGGGTCATGGCGCTTTGGTAGTGCATCAGGTGTCTATTCAGATCTCATCTTCTTTGAATAAGGTGAAATATGCCAGGCTAAACTTTTGCGGTGGCTCTGTCTGCTCGACCTCGTCTATAAACGGTGACCTGCTCAGGTTGATCACGTCTCTACGAAGGGCATCGTCGGTAATATCAATGCACCAGAATTTGCGCAGCTGTTTTGCTACGAGCCTTTGTACTTCCTCTTGGATTTGCGCATGGTAAAGCAGTGGAGCCTTTAGTTGTCCCCGGTGCTGACTTACTGGTCCATATTGCTATTTGGCTTATTCTGCTCGTCTATGCCGCGATCGTGGTGCACGTGGTTTATTCTGTACTACTCGCCATCGTGCTTGGCAGGGGCTACCAATGGAACTTGAGCTGGACTGCTCTAGTGCTCTCATCGATTTGCCTACTCTAGTGCCTCGCAAGAGGATCTTCTTATGGGCTTAGCTTCGTGTGGACGTTTCGCCTGGAATGTCCTAAGTACTCGTGGAAGTGTGAACCTAACCTCGAATGCATACTGGCTCATGAGCCTAGCCAGGAATGAACGTTTCTATGTGCATTTAGGCAGGAGAAAACGTTTTCCCGAAAGTCTAAACGAGAGTGCACATTACCTGAACGCACGGTTCGTGGTGGGCTGAGCAATTATTTGCCGGGACGCTGCCAAAATGAGTCATGTTTTTCTGTCCTTGTCCTACTTTGGGACACCTCGTCGGGGGTACGCTATGTCTCGATGCGCTCAAGGAGCTAGTTCACCAAGATGGTCTACTAAGCGATGACGTTCGTCAAATTGGCAACCTATTGGGTAAGGTGGTGCTCACCATTTGGATTCGAAAAGTTGGGATAATGAGTGTCTCTATGTGTGGTGGAGGTGTAGTGGATTATAGGTATAAAGCTTGAGCCCAAAATAAGCATTCCTGCAAAAAAGTGGGATGAAAATAACCCTGAGTCGATCATGTGACCAATGGTCTGAATCTGGATCGCCAGAGATGGCCTTAGATTGGATTTAGCTGTGGGTCGGGTCGTCAGAGTGGATCGTTGGGCTGGCCAACCTGGCTAAATGGCTAGGCCTTGTGTGTAGGTGCGCTAGGCTCTCTCGTGTGTAGGCTGGCCTTAGGCCTGCGCTGCTTACTAGGCCAACGCTGGTTCCTCACGGGCTTGGGCTAGCTTGGCAGTGGGCTGGGCTCAACTGCCAGTGAGCTGAGCTTGGGCTGCTTTTGCTGGGCCCCCGTGGGTTTAGGCTTGGGCCTGGAGCACTTGGGCTCGCTAGATGACAACTAGAGCTACTGTAGTGGACTCCTGCCCTAGGCTTGATGTGGTAGCTGCCACTTCGTGGGCGTCCTGCCCTTAGGTCGTGGGTTCTTGTGCAACATGGTGGGCTGCTGCTGCAGTGGTCATCGTCGTAGGGTGCAAGGTGGTGGCCGCGGCAATGAGGCTTCTCCCGTCGTCACGTTGAGCCTTGAGGATCGCCGTTGTGCGGCTCTACTTTCCGGTCCAAACCCTTGTACATACGGGGTTGCGTTTGTTGTGGCTTTTGAATTTCCTACCATCGTATCCTTTCTCCAAGGATTGATCAAGAAACTTTTCTAGGAAAAATTGATTGATATGACGTGTGAGAAATTCAACGTAACAGAAAATTCAAGAAACAAAAGCAAAAGGCATCTTCGAGTATTTGAATCAGCTTTCAATGAAAGCACCAATTTGTCGATGCAAATTTTTGCCATCTTCAGTCTTGATGAAAATGCACCTGGAAAACAATCAACACATTTGATCAAAGACCTAAACATCACGCGCCCACGAGATATGGGGGGTTAGGCCAATGGATCCTTGATGCCTAAGTCAGTTTCTCTGAGAGAGTAAAGTGTTTAGGGCTTTTTTAGGGTAGCAAAAGGTTCCAAAATTTGGTAGAATATGAGGTATATATAGGGGGCCATAGTGTTAGGGTTTTACCCTCCACATGGCAACATCCTATTGGCCAAGGTTTATGGAGAAATATTCTCAAGATATTAAATAGGAAATAATATCTTGAGATAATGGAGTAATTATCCCTAATTGATTCAAATTGGGATTACTTACTAGATTGAAGTCAATCTTCAATTGATGTATTAAAGATAGGATTTTGGTAATTAATCCTTATCTTTAATGCTTTGACTTTTCCTTGCCAATGGCAGGTGAGCTATGAGCAGTTGTACTCAGCTGCTAAGACCTTCAGGGATGTGAATTGCGCGTGGGAGTATCTGAGGAGCCTACCCATTTATTGAGGGCAATCTTGTCTTTCTTGAGTAAAAGTCTATGTGTCACCTCTAGAATTTTTAGAATTATTTTAGGCTCCACACTTGACATGTTATATGATTTGCAAATTTAGTCTAAATTTTGGTTTACCTAGCATTACTCATTTGCTAAACTTATCATGTTTGAATTTTGGTCTAAAACGAAATAATCCGTGAACCAATCAATATCCTAATTTTGCTCACATCATATGTGGATCAATTATTTTTGTGACAATCCGTCCCTAATTTTATGTTTTTATTGATTTTAAAGGAGTGAATTGACGAAAATGCCTTAGAGGCAAGGATTTTATTTTTTGTTGACCATCGTTAGAGAGACATACGACTTATTCTTTTAGCGTAATTATGTAGTACCTGATGATACGAAAGTATAGTCGCAAGTGGAGCCGAATTTGGAGTTAAAATGAAGATTTTACGAAATTCGAAACACAAGGGCAATTTTGGTAATTTTTCAAGTAGAGATATTTTCCACTTTGGACCATTCCCGTGTTGACACATGGCAAGATTCCCCATTTTTATGGGAAGGGGTCATTTTTTGTCGCATGATCTCTCTCTCTATCTCTCTATCCCTTTCTATTTTCTTCTTCTTCTTTCACTTTCACTCACTTTTACTCCTTCTCATCCTCTTTTGCCGAGACACATACCCACACCTCTACACCTACAACCATAGCAAGGCAACACCCCCAACATCATCCCTTGTAATCCTTGTGAGCAATTGGACCTAGAAATAGGAGAAAAACAAAATTACCTCCCCACGCTGCACAGTACCATCACTGTGCATCACTTTTCTCCAGTAAATTATGACCATTTTCGGCCAAGGTAAGCCTTGAAATTGGTCCCTATCATTGTATATCGTATCTAGGTTCATGATTGGTAAGTTTTTGGGTGGTTTTGGTGGTGTAAGAGCTTGGAAAACACAAAGAAGGTCACTGTTCATTCTGGAAATTTCCAATCCATGGTCGTTTGGCCATTTTCTAGCCATTTTTTTTGGCCAACTCCAATCTTTATTGGGTTTCCTAAGGATATGAATCTCTTCCTTACATTTTTAACTTCAAAATGGTTTTTGAATCATCAAGTTTGGTTAAGTATCAAACTAGAAATTATTTATGAAAGTTAGGAAGAAATTTTTAGATTTCTAGAAAATTTGGCAGTGATTATCATGCCACTTTTAGGCCGTTCCCCCATTTAACTCTGGCCACGATTGGACCCAGAACTGCCATAAACCTCTTCCCCACATTTCTAGCTTCTAGTTGGCTTTTGAATAATCGAATTTGGTTAAGTATTAAGTTATAAATCAGCCTTGAAGTTAGGAAGAAAACCAGAACATTTCTGGCCTCGCGAGGAAGGCGAGTACTGCTATACTCACGGGTGTGTGGGTGATGCATGACTGCTAGTGCAGCCACCTTGTGGCGGCGCGTGCGGCGGCGCTAGGAGGAACCTGAGGTCATTCCTTAACTTTCTCAACGTGCCGGACTTGAATCCGCCCTCCGTTTTCTGAAATTCGATCGTTTTAAAATAGTTTCTTTATGAGCCATACTTTGTACAAAAATGCATTTATACGTTAGTACATTACGTATTTACATAAATGGTTTCGTTTCTAGGCATAATGCATCGCAAGGACTCTTAATGCTACGAGGCGGGTTCGACTCAATGACATGATTTGTGAGTGGATATTTTCTTTGATATATATATTGGTTAGTTTCCATATATACATTTATAAATAAATTCTCTACGTGATTGCCATGATAAAATGACGTTTTAAGAAATGCCTTACGGTTGGGAAAATATGAAATAATCCTACGGGATGCTCAGGTAAGCTTACTATAAGGGGATGCCTTAATTATATTTATGTTCATGAATAATGTGATGTTGACTAGAGTTATCGAGTCACTGTGGCATGACTACATTTATGTTATTTGTTCATTATTTGTTGCACTGGTATTAGTACTTGCTCAGGCTAAGACCAAGCTTTTACGTGTATGTGCACATCGCACCGTACGCTCACTTTGGATCCATTGTAGGTGCATTCCTGTCGTACAAGTTGCAATAGGCAACTTCGACTCGTATGTGCTGCGCATAGCGCTAGTCTTCACGTGATTGTAGTATTAGAACATATATCATTATTACACCCAGTCCTGTTCATGTCAGAATACATTTGCATGAATTTGTGTGTTAGCATCTATTATGAGCATTCGATGTGATATGTTTATTTAGGCGAAAATATGTGATTACGAACGTTATGTACTTATTTACGAAAGTTGTGACGTATGGCATCCTTGAAATATTGCTGGTTATGGTAAGCATTTTTATACTATACGTAATATGTATATTTTGGAAACTATACTTGTTTTACGGCGAGAGGTTATAACGTTTTCAAAAGGTTTTTTTTAAAACTTTATTTTCAGGCCCACTCACCCTTTTTTTTCGCCATTCCAGGTTTTAGTAGCTGAGATTTCGTATCGACGATGATTCTTAGCAATCTTGGTATAGGTGGTTACCTTCGATAGTACAATTCTCTTACTACTTTACTGTACTCTACTTATGCTCTGACATCACGTGTGAAATAGGTTCATTCCCGCTCACTAGTGCACTCTTAAAATTAGGCACCTTTAGGTTTACATTTATTCACATATTCCACTACACTGCACTTTATGACTTCGTCATCTTTCACGTGTCAGCCAACATAGCTCGATTCAAAGTCCAAGTGGACATCTTGGGTTGGGGTGTGTCAATTTAAAAAAAAAGAAGATCAAGTACGATATTCATTTCATAAGGGAACACCGTATAATCAAAGGGAAATGGTGCTAACAATGGGCTTCAATAAAAACCTTCTCGGGGAACAACCCAAATGAAGAGAAAAAAAGTGTCCCACACCAACTAAATAAGAATTAAAACTATCCTCTAAAATAAGTTTAGAACTTATATCCGGAGGTTCCTCAAACCAAGAAACTGGCTGTGCCAAAGTGAGACCATGTTGGGCTAACCTGTGAGCCACTACATTGGCATCATGTCGCACAAAATTGGCCTTCCACTGCTGAACAGGTTGGAACAGCCTCCGTATATCAGTTAATATATGGCCAAAAAGTCCATCATTAACATCCAAGTTATTCTGAACAACATTAATCACCAGCAAAGTATCACCCTCCAATATCACTTTTTGACTATTCCATCGTTGAAGTAGCAATGCAGCCTCACGAGCCGCTGCAATTTCAGCCATTAAAGCCTAAGCAATCCCCTCAAGTTTTAACACCACGGCAACAATAAATTCCCCAGCCACATCTCTGATAATTATTCCTACTCCTCCCATTTTGTTCTGCTCATCCCATGCCCCATTAAAATTGCACTTCAGACCATGTATGTGCTTGAATTTGGATGTCCTGTGGTGGTAAAACCGAGCCTTTCCATAATAGCTCATTACTAGTAATATGCCCGTGCGGTGCTGCGGGACTTGAATGCACCAGCCTTAACTACATGAATAAGACACATTTAACTTGAAAAACATTCAACATAATCATGAACAAACAAAAAGGATAGATCTAGGAAATTATAAAAAGTATTGTAACCGTAGATCCAAGAAATACTTGACTTGCAATTCCATTCACTCAAAAGAAAAAGATCAAATTTTGATTGAAACATCAAACAAAACAATCTTATCTGTTACAGATTGAACCAACTAAATAAAGAATATATCAATATAATTTTCAACCTAACTATAAAAAAGAGCTTTATAACAGCGCAATCAACATTATTTGAACTCAACTAAAAAGAAACTGATTGCATGTTATAAATTCCATAGGTAATTTGATTTTGCAGATTAAAAAGAGTCGAAGAATATTGAAAATTACTAAACCCCATATAGTCTTGAAAGATAGATATTGCCACAATTGTCACAGCCTAATGTATATTAATCAACCTGTTTAATTCCAGTTAGTATTACTTCTAAAATCCCAAATCCACATAATGGATAATTCAACATATCAAACCACATAATTATTTGGAACATAATAAGTAGAAAATTTTACAACAGCCAAAAAATACCTGAACGGTATGCCATGATTTGTAGAAAATGCCTAACAATGTTTGCAGGTTCTGGAAGCCATTAAAACCATGCAAATTTTTTATGCTAGATAAAGTACTTAATAAAAATCACCTAGTTATAACAAACAATTCATGCTTATACTATGCCTGAAATTTGACTCATCAACTAAGTATAAGCATAGAAATTTGAAAAAGATTAGCGGGTGATGACCTATTTACAATTTTTATGTATTAATAAGTAGAAAGATTTATTTCAAGCATTAAAAATTGGGCCTAAGATTTTGTCCAAGTATAAGTGGTAACACATGAACATGTATGAGCCGATTGCATTAAGTGGTACTTAATGCACTGATAGTATAATTGATGGTATTCTCCTATGATGAGACAAAGTGACATACACTGATTGCGCCTAAGATTTTGCCTCAATGGTGACTGGAGAGCTTTCGGATCTCAAACATCCCAATGTGAACTTGCCTCAAGATAATTTAGTTGAAATGTCAATAAGATTGAGACTCTTTGTTCAAATTCTAATGTTGCAAGACACCATTTTTACACATGGATCAAATTGTATATTATGTTACAATTTCCCTTTGTCCAAGATATCTCTACTATTTTTCTTTCATGCATAACTCGAGATATGTCTTAACATTAATCAAACCCAATCATTAATTAGGTCAAAGAGCCATATATTAGCATTAAGTATATCACCACATGAGTACAATTGCTTTGATTGCTTACCATGAATACAGAGTGCTTTTAAAAACATTGTTGTTGGATCAGCTTCTACTTTCGTTTCCATTGTCTTTGTGGACTTTGAAGAATCAAGATCCCTCTTTTTTCTTTTTCAAAGCTTTCTTGTGCCATGAAACTGTGATAACTCAGATACAAAGCAATGTTTCAAATTCAAGAATCATACTTGATATTCCTCTTGAGCTGCTCTCCTGCCATCTTTTTCTTTTCTTAGCTTTCTTTGACTTACCTACAATAAAAAGAAAGCCTCAATAAGCACTTGACCTTATAAGTATAACTGCAACTAAAGTTCCATCCAATGACTCTAGTCTACACTCAGATCAAATAAAAGCTATCGCTTCATAAACACAAACAAATTAATCACCCAATTACATTTCATTTCTTTGCAACTGCTACAACAATATATAAAGTCTTCATTCAATTTGGGATTTCAAAATAAATAACTCTATTTACGAAAAAATCAAACTCTTTCTCACCACGAAAAATTCAGCAACTACTCCCAGTTGAATCAAAACAACCCAAAAAGCCTCATACTTGACCATATTGCTCCAAAAAGATCATATATATACAACTCAGACCAGGAAACACTATGCACAGTATATGCACCACACCTAGTAATGAGATATTTAGCATGTGATATCTTTCCAACCACAAAATATATGCACCACATCCCCATCCAAAATCATTATATGCACCAGTAATGAGATCTCAAACAACCATTAAAAAATATATCCTCATTAATTAAGATCTCTTCTTATGTTCTTTCTCTTCTTATTTTCTTTCCAATTACTTGATATACTGATGTGGTAAAAGGCCTCTTTTGGTATATCATTCCAAAATTACCATAATAATCTGTCCATCTACATTAAATTTCAGGTGGACATGGATGATTTCTTAAAGGAATTCTTTCCAAAAATTGACAGAAGGAAGTAGCTGCACCTGAATGAGATAGATTACTGTAAACTAAATCATTGTTCAGAATCCAAATTCTAGGAATATTTGAAAAAAAAAAAAGCTAAAGATGCAGGAATTCAAATGCCTTCCGTACAAAATTGAGTTTGCAATTTGTATTCTAAAAAATACAATACATCTTGAGACAATGGTAATTTACACGTTTGGAAAAGTCTACCTGATGCTTGAATAAACGAATTCTAGTCCTGTAATCGTCACACAAATAAACCCTTAAATCCAACAACAATTTATATGTTACAACTCAAATTAAACACACATGGCATTATTAAAAAACTCAGTAAATACAAAACAACACACACAGTCAAAACTAAATAATAAGGAGTAATCACTGAAAATGAAAAGCTTCACAAAGGGAGAGAGAGGTACAGACCATGAAAAAAAATGGAATTACTGAAATTAAAACCCAAATTCCAAAAAAATCAACATGTACCAATTTGGTGGTTGAAAATTCCTTGTGTTTGGCCAGTAACTCAAAGTATCATTACACGAAGAAACTGATGTATCATTCTTTCAACAGATTTCTTCCAAATGAGATGGGTTAGAGGGTCAACAACTGCTCAGCGGTCTAAGCACTACAATTTTTAAGAGAGTTGGATCTTCAAAATAAAGGACTAAAAGCATTGTGCATAGATATATAGAAACTATTTACATAAACATGTACATACAGTGAATTGGACATTGACATGAATAATTTCCAGGTGAATTTATGCATGTTTCAATATCTAGAAAGTAAAGAACCATGGACGATCATCAGTTAAAATCTCAATTTTTAAATTGGCTTAATTGGGAAAGAACCATTTGTACATTCACATGGTGTTGAGAGAAATAACCTTGAAAATGAAAAATGCATTTTCCTTCTATCCCTCAACCCCACCCTCTATATGCAGCCAACACACTTGTTCCCTCAACCCTACCCTCAAATGGTGCACCCAATCAACTCTCTTTCTGTCCCCCTAATCATGCACCCGCCCTCACCCTCTCTCTGCAACTAACCCCCTCCCCTATCTCCCCCAAATCACGCCCCCACAACATCCCATCAATGAAGAATCAAATCCAAAAGTAAATTGCAGTTACCTATTATGGTAGGATTAAAATAAGAATCTCCAAATAGAAAGACAAAAGATATAATACAACAGATAGCTCACCAAAAAACTACAGCCCTTTCACAGTGGTTATACATTTCCGCTTATTACGCATGGCTTTTTCAATTGTAATTTCTTGTTTCTCCTGTAGAAAAAAAAAACACAACAGAACAGATTTCAATAACCACTCATACCTATTCCATCTCTGGAACTAAAACTTAAGTTATTTATCTATATATAAATATTGATTATGATCACATTTTGATCATCGACATAAAATATAAATTATTGTATATTTGCACAATCAAATATTTATGGAACTCACAACCGAGAGCAAGAGCTTCAATTCCTGTGAAACAACCCTTCTCTCAAACCCTTGGCGACAAATTCTTACATCATCTATACCGTAAACTTGACTTAAGAGTGGATCTGAGTTTTATTATAGTAAGGTGAAATCATGATAAACCAAAGTAGAAGAAACTCCACTGATGGAAGAAAAATGATGTGTTATCTTTTACCATAATTTTTTTCTATCTATTGATATGTGACATAGGTATATACTGTAAACATATATTTCTTTTACTTATAAAAGTTTAAACATAGTTACAGAAGCACATGAAACCAATTTGCACCAAATAATTTAATACAGTATGCAGGTGATGTTTCAAACCAAATGGAAACACGGCCTTTGGGAAAATAGTAATACTGCAATGAGTAGAATATTACCAAAGTCAAGTATGGCAGGCTTCCCATCTGGAGTGCGAATCATATTCCTAGGATAAGGATCAACATGAAACATTCCAGTATCAAGCAACTGTAGAAGAATGACAATTTAAAAAACTTGGCTAGTAGACGTCAAGGGTGCTAACTATCATTTACATTAATTTAGCCCATCCAAAAAAGAGTAGCATGCAATTGCATTTCCATGCCCAAAAACTACTCTAAAAAGTGAAAAAGGAAACGCGAAGCCACACTGGAGCGGTATTTCTAAACAAATACAACAGCAAAACCTTAACTAATGAAAATCATCACTGTGTAAACAGCATGATAAAGTCACATGCCAAATACGTAGAAAACCAATTTACAAAAATTAATTGCAGGTTAATCAAGCAGGAAATAATACTGCCCGATCTGCAGGAAGAAAGCAACTGTTTCACAACCATGCTTAACTATGAAGTATAAAAGATAAACCGAAACTGAAAGTCTGTTTATAATTATCTGTCTCCAGAAATACAAAAGTGGCAAATCTAGTAATCGTACTTTACCTGTTTCAAGTAACATATGACTTCAACGTTAACCAGTTCTCCAACATCACTTTCAGTACTCTGAGATAACTTTTCTCCATCTATCCATCCTGTAGTAAAAACCTTTCTTTAAGTATATTTCTGGTAGGTTTTTGGCACAATTACCTGAAAAACATGAATGCATAATAGTATTACACATTCTTCCGCTTCAGAAATTTGTTGTCACACAGCCAAAAATTAGAGAAAATAAGCTTTGGTTCAGAACTTACTCACTCTCTGCAGACATGGGTTCCTCCTCAATTTCCGTCATCCTCCTCTTTCTGCAATCTCTCTCTCTGTCTCTCTCCTTGTCTCTGTGCAATCATTCTCTCCCTCTCTCTCTCTCTGCGTTCTTCTCTTTGTGCAAGCCCATACTCACCAACTCCCTCATCAACTCTCTCTCTCTCTCCCCCCCTTCTCCGTCCGTGAATCCCTGTGCATCAAATATTTGAAAACTCAGTTCAATTTTTCACAACATTAAAAATAAACCAACCCACAAATGAGTTTGGTTTGCTGCCAAGTTGAAAGCAAATAGCAGCAGGAATTGCAGGCACCAAGTTTAAGATATGAGAAAACTCAAACCAGCACACAACTGAGCTAAATTCAACTACATGGTTCAGTTTCGTTGACCCAATTTCATAAAACCATCTACCAAACCAACATCCGTTTTCACTTCATTCAATGGTTAAAGAAATTTTGGCCAAATCATGTTGAAAAGGAAAAGAATGAATCGCTGATTAGGAACATGGATAATTCATAACTAATTAAATCTAAATGCATCTAATTCAGCATCAATTCAACAATAACTTCTGGTTTCAAGAACTCATCTCTTACATAAGAGGAATATAAACCGCATCTGTAATTACCTAAATGAGGAAAAATTAATACAACCAAATCAATGTTTATGTTCTTCTTGTTCCATCGTTTTCTCGGCAACCGAACAGTTCGGGGAAGGAAAAAGATTGAACCCAATAAGCAAAATCAAAACTTTTTTCTGCCAATTCATTATCTTCACCCAGAAGAAGAAGATTAAACTGACAGGAGATAAACAGACAGCATTTCGTGGATTCTTTAAACAGTACCAGTTACAATGTTATCTACTCACACCACACCACACCACACCACACTGGAGAGTTCAATTCATTCCAAATAGAAATTAGAAACCAACAAATTGGGAAAAAGGAAGAAAACAAAAATCTGTTAAAATTTGAATTTATCCCCAAAAAGCCAAGTCCTCCCACTCAACAAACAATCTCCATCGTCAAAACTGTTTTCTAAATATTCCAATCGTCAAAACATGAAAATACAAAGTTGCTAAAAACCTAAAACTCAATCTTCTTCATATATGCACAGAGTAACAGATGATAAAAGGAAATTAAATATAAGAGCATAGCTAATAAAACATAAAAAAAAATATAGAAAATGCACCTCCACGGTTTGGATTCTATGGGCTTTCCAATCAACAATTCCTCCAAATTTGAAAACAGCTTCTTTAACTGATTCAAAAGGAGCAGTTGTATCAATAAGACCTCTGTTCTTAACACTCTTAGGGGAATCAGTGACTGCCGATTTTCTTGCAAAGAATCTAGCAAACTTTGTATTGGGTGATGAGACTACATTGTTCACATATGCCAGCTTAGCATTCTTCTGAGAATAAATGGCATCATCTTCATCATTGCATAAATGCCAAGAAAATTATAGCTTCTAACATGTAGGACCTTTAATAGCAAATCTTTTTGCATTATTTCATCAGAATTAATCCCACAAAAATAAAGTAAAAAAACAACAATAAATCATGAATTAAGTTAAATTTCTAACCTCCACCTCTAGCAGAGCTTTCACATTCTCAACCTATCACAAAAAAAAAAAAATCAAATCAAATTCAAGTAAAAAAAAACAAAAGAACTATAAATCAATCAGGGCTTTCTGCTGAAGTGAAAAGTTAGAACAAATAATTAACAAACATCAATTTGTAAATTCATAATTCGAAACCTAATTCAAAAGCCCTACATCGTAATCCCTAATTCGTTTTATAAAATATGAAATTGCTTACCTTAAATGGCAGAAAAGCTGGAGATAAAACAGGGAGGATTGTGGTCGACAGCACGGTACACGGTGCGTGGGCGTTCGTAGGGAAACAACTCGCCGGAATTGGACGGCCCAGACCCAGACCTTCACTTTTTTACGGTACAAATATACTCAGATGCAAAGACAGAGCACCATTTAAAGAAGAATCCTCCTGGTGCATCAATTGCCACATATTCAAATCTAAACATGTTTACTCTTCAGAAAATTACTCCACAAATATAGTGCAAAATATAGCTAAAAAATCTTTAAAAAAGGAAAAAAGAAATACATCCTATCAGATCGGAGGAGACATAATCGAGCAAATCGGGGGAGATTTTTACCTATGGACTTCCTGCTTCTATCAGACTTCTGAGCTTCTTCTTCTTCCATCATCGTGATTCTGCAAGCGCAGGCTCTCTCGAAGCTCTCTCTCGTAAAACCAAAATTGCAATCTGAATGAAAATAAAGAGGCGGTCGCAAATTTGTGAAATAACGTAAAATCCAACAAAAGAAGGGGGCTGTACGTGACTGGTGAGACTGATCCCTCAAAAAATGGGAAAAAAATCTCTAAATATCTCTCCTACTCAGTCGAAACCATGCTCTCTGCCTCTCTGCCTCTCTCTCTCTCTCTCTCTCTCTCTCTCACTCTCACTCTCTCTCTCCATCCTTGTCTCAAAAATTCAACAAAATCCCTAAATCTCTCACCCACCCAGTCGAAACCCTTAACTCCCATCTCTCTCCAACCTGTCATTCCTCTCTCCCGCTCCTCTCCTCCCCCAATGACCCTCTGACGGATGCGTCACCTAGAGCCACACCCACCAGCCCCAACCCAAAATTCCCAGAGATGCTCTCTCTATCGGAGGCATGGCCTCCCATCCCCGAAACCTTCATTGAATGACAGCATACCTAAACCCACCCCAATACGTCTCAAACGCACAGGACACAATTGCCCTTCCAACCCAGCCCCAATATCAGCCCAAACCTCACGGCTTTGTTGTAAATAGCGTGAAATCGAATGGCTCCCTAATAAACCATATGGACAAAATTGCCCTCTGAACTTTTGAGAATTACCCTCCCAACCAGTCCCATTCGGCTGGTATTTTTGTAAATAGAGTGAAATTGGATGGCAAACGTGTGACTGTAGCTAAGCTACAGTAAATCCCTCCTCAACTTTAGTATAGATAATGAGCTTTCCAAATGTTCCATAGCAACATAAGCACTAAGTCAAAGCACTCCCTGGACATAATGGAAGCCACTCGAGCCACCCAACCTTGTAACCCAATATCTCCTGTTGCATAGAATGTAATCCCAATGGACTAGCGAACCATATCGCCTTAGCTTGAGGGCACCCAAATCTTTAAACTTTATTTTAGAACGTCGGTTATTTAAACTTTTATTTTAGTAATTTGTTATTTTTGTAACCATACACCCAAATCTTTATTAATACACATTGACAAAACACCTGAACCTTTAGTAATGCACCTTATTCTTTACCTCGATTTATCCTTTGAACTTTCAAAGTGGTTATGAGTTCTAACAATGATTTTTAACATGACTATTTACTCCTCCAAATTAATTTTGTAAATTCGTTTAATTGACATAAAACATGATTAATGTAATTTAAAACGTTTAAAAATATTATGTACTTGTAAGTTTGTAACAATAATTGAAAATATGGTGAGAGTTCATGAATCATTACTAAGATTCTTCAAGGGAAACGATAATTGCACTATTTTTTTTAGGAAGATTATATTCACACACCCCAAATTACTTCTCTCACACCTTTTTAATTTTTTAATATTTTTCTATCAAGTGTTAGTGGTGTGTAGAAAATATTAAAATATTAAAAAGGAGTGAGAGAAGTAATTTGGGGTGTGTGAATATAATCTCTTTTTTTTATATTTTATTTTTGGTCATCAGATTAGATAAAATCTATGTTAAACAATATAATAAATATTTATATCCACTTGTAAGTGATCGAGAGGTTTTAGATTCGATTATCGCAAAAAAAAAATTTGAACCACATTATTACTAGCATATTGTGAGGTCTAGTCTACTCCTCCGCCCTTTTAAGTTTGATTTATCATTTGTTAAAAAAAAACAATGCGATAAATTCAAAGATGAGTGTTTAAAAAGAAATAAATAATCTGTATGTGTGTTTTGTTTTTTTTAGAATAGAAATAAGAAACCCTAATGGAGTTTTTCAGCGGAGCATAAATATGCCCTAAGCCCACATTGAGAGCCTTTTTTTGGTCAACAAGCCGACATTAAGAACGGGCTTAAATTTTATGCGGCACGTCGTGTGAACGGTCCGTTTACTTTACAGAGACTCTCCGAATTCCGCGCGTCGTTTCCCACGTGAAAGGCCGTTTTAAGTGCATTTTCATCCGTTGTTTCTGTTTTTCTTCTTCTCTGTTTCCAAAAACTTCAATGCAAAAACATTCCCAACAAAACTTAACGTGCAAAAAATCTTCTATCGTGTTGATCACCATTCTGCGCGCCATTGTTTTATGATTACCCACTTTCCGTTTGTTTCTCGGGAAAATCACATTGGAAAGAGAACGTAGGTGAATGAAACTGCTTTCTGAGAGAATGGGTTAATTTGTTTGGTATTGTGATTGCTAATGGCTTTTTGTTTGGTGAATTTTGGATCTGGCCAGGTGTGGGCGGTGTGTGTGAGAGAAGTAGAACGTATGGCGTACAAGGTGGATCACGAATACGATTACCTCTTCAAGATTGTATTGATTGGAGATTCGGGTGTCGGAAAATCCAACATTCTTTCGAGGTTTACGAGGAATGAGTTTTGTTTGGAGTCTAAGTCCACCATTGGAGTTGAATTTGCAACTAGGACATTGCAGGTTGGTTTTTTTTTTTTTTTGGGGAAAATATTGATCATTTGCCATTTTCCTGGTTTTATATTGTTCTGTTCTTTAATTTTTATTTGAATTGAAACAATGGTGAAGGAATAAATTATCATTTATAGAATTGTGGGAAATCCTTATAATTGTCTTCTGATAGTTTATTTCGATCTCTTTAGGCAAAGTTTTATGAAGTACAAAAACTTTAGCGCCCGTCTGGTAGCCATATCGTTGCGGTTTTTCTTACCAAACAATGGATTGAGTTTTAGTTAGCCTTAGTGCATATCAACTGTAACTCAATCTAGGCAGAACACTGCCATTCTGCAGAATATTGTTTGGTAACGGTTGGATCTAAAATCTATCCAACCCTGCCGTGTTACAATACCATTTTAGCCGATTTCAGATGTAATTGAATTGTTCAGTGGCACGGTTCTGTGCAGGGCTTGTAGGACTTCTCTTGTTATGTATAGTAGAGAACTTCAGAATGGGATTATCATTTTTTATACTAAAGGAACCCTTTTCAATCTCACATGTCTAAACGACGCGTCTTTTACTGACAAACAGCTGTTAAAATCGAAGCGATTCATCACTTGGTTTTGATTGTTTAGTCATCAAAGTTTAAGGAATAGTTGCTTGCTTCTACGTCAAGATATGTCCTTTTATTCTGATGCAGGTAGAGGGGAAGACAGTGAAAGCACAAATATGGGACACGGCAGGTCAAGAGAGGTACCGAGCCATTACGAGTGCTTACTACAGAGGGGCTGTTGGTGCCTTATTGGTGTATGACATAACCAAGAGGCAAACATTTGACAATGCGCAGAGGTGGCTCCGCGAACTAAGAGACCACGCAGACTCTAACATTGTCATAATGATGGCCGGGAACAAATCTGACTTGAATCACCTGAGAGCAGTTCCGGCAGATGATGCTCAAATCTTGGCTGAGAAGGAAGGTCTCTCGTTCCTTGAAACTTCAGCATTGGAGGCCTTCAATGTCGAGAATGCGTTTCAGACCATTTTGTTGGACATTTATCACATAATAAGCAAGAAGGCACTAGCAGCACAGGAGGCAGTTTCTACTGGACTCCCTCAAGGAACTACCATCAATGTTGCAAATATTTCCGGTGACATGAACAAGAGAACTTGTTGCTCTAACTAAGAAAGTATCGACTCTCTATCTATAAGACGGAAAGAAGTAGGCATGCGTATACAATTTTTGTTTTTGTTAAAGAAAAATGTGGCTAAGTTTCTAGCTTCTTGTCATGTATTTTAACCTCTAGATGCTAAAGCGAAAAGCACAGGGTTTTAGTGAACCGTAGTTGAAGATGAACGTGACAGCGTCCGCTGTTTCTCTTGATTTTTGGACTGGTACCCAAGGTAACTGGGGTCTTGTTATAGGCAAGGATTAGTTTAAAAAAGCATTGTATGTGTTCATATTATTCTTTTATTCTTCTTGTTCTCCAAAATTTATCTCTGATCTTGTGAATCTTTGTACTTGATGCTGCAATAAATCTTTCCATGTATTACATGATGTTATTACTTTTTGAAAAATGACAATCTGTACATTGTAGAGAGCTCAGAAACAGTTGCTTGATTTCGGAAAAATACATGCGTTGAATCGAAGTTTCTACAGTCTCACTCATCTGGATGAGACTTGTAAGACGCGATAGGTTGAAATATTGTCCCATTTATTAAATTCAGTTCCAACGTTTGGAGTTAAGCAAACACAACTATATAGTAGTCTAATTTAATTCAAACAATGCAGTCCAGATCGACCTGTTTTTTTTTTCTTTCTAGACCACTCCTCAGAGATCAACTAATCAATCAAATCAAAAATCATTAAACCATTCGATTAATATTGTCGTAATTTCAATGTTTAACTGAAAAATAATATTACATATATTTATTAAACAATTAAATGACTAAATGATTTCGCATTTAGTTATTTTTACTTTGTAGAGATGATTTTTAAGCAAGCACTCCACTAATAAACAAAGAAACTCTCTTCCTACAAAAGCAGGGTACTCTCCATATTTCTAGTTTGTTTTAGTACCATTTTTATCCATCATTTCATTAACAATACCAAGCAAAAAATTAAGCAAGAAATATACAGATTTTTCAATGTGCCGACCGTGTTAGTTTGAAATTTTAGAAAGAAAAAAAATCGACCAATTGTATTATAATATTAAGTAAACCAGGCTGTATTTATGGTTGAAAAATGTCTCCAATAAATGGGAGCACATTTATATACATTTATTTCATTAACAATATGTTTTTTTAGCCAAAATAGTTTCGAGATTTGCATAACTCCTCATTTTGATTCCTGCGATTTGAAATCGATAGAATTGGTCCCTGAATTTGTCAACAATCAATCATTTTGGTCATTTCTTGAAAAATCTCAACAAAATAAGGATAAAATGACAAAATACCCTCAATTTTTGTCAAATCATTTTGGCCTTTGTTTATTATATAGAGGGTAATTTTGTCATTTGAATCCTTATTTAACATAATTTTTTACCGAATGACCAAAATGATTGATGATAGACAATTAGGATTTAGCCAAATCTCAGGAATCACCAAGCAATATATTTTTAAAAACGGTTTTGGGTGCTTAGATACTAGACGAGGATTTAGCCTTTTAGGATGCAGAAAGTCATCGCACTTGAAATTTGTTAATAATTATCGGTAATATGAACCATGTTCTTAGCATCTGGATGCTTGAAATAATATAGCAGGGTCGAAAAATAGATCTGCAGGCCTGCAAATTTACTCCTAAACATTAATGCCAAACTGTTCTGATTTCTTAATCTAGAAAATTTGTTGTGAGTTCGCTTTCATATCGAACAAATTAATCTCTTAACCACAAAATAAAACAATTTAACCAAGGGATAGAATGACAGAGCTGTAAAAACTAAAAAAACTGAAAAAAAAAAAAAAAAAAAAACAGTGAGAAACAAGCACAGACTTGAATAAAAAAACAACAAACTGGTTCTTCCTATAAAAACAGGCACTCTTGGTTTGAAATTTGTATCATTACAAACTAAACTGTTTCTCGTAACATTTCTCAGCTTCCTTTGTTGAATAAAAGTACGCGTCGAGCGGGGGGTTCCTAGAAGTAATAGACCCTTCTCTTCGAGGAGGGTGGGTGCTTTGCGCGATGAGGAACTAATCTCGCCTTATCATCGTCTATTAAGTATTTAATAAAAACTTAAAGATGAAGCATGATAGATTGGAGAAAAGAAAACCAGGCAGTCATGCTTCAGATATAATTAGGGACGACGAGACTTGGGTTTATGATTCATCCATAGATCATAGAGGACGAGTTCCTCGCCGTGCTTCTACCGGTGTTTGGAAAGCTTCTCTGTTTATCATCAGTAAGTGCCTCTGTGTGTTTGTGTGTGTCTTTATATTATTCAAATCATCTTTGAACGCCAGCATTTCATTCATTTTTTTTTTCGTCAAAGCATTTCATTAATTTCTTGAACTCTCTTAACCCGGTAATTTCTGAGTATATAATCGGCCATCTTCGGTCGTATATATTTGTTTGTCATATACACGATCAGCTGTGTAAAGCTGTTTCCGGTTTTATATATTTGTTTGTCTCTCTCTCTCTCTCTCTCTCTCTCTCTCTCTCTCTCATCAAAGTGATTGATATATTTATTTTTGTTGTAGCTATTGAATTTAGTGAAAGGTTAAGCTGGTTTGGAATATCAGCAAATCTCATCTCCTACCTCACCGGAGTACTTCATCAAGAAATCAAAACGGCAGCCAAAACTGTGAACTTTTGGTCAGGAGTGACAACATTAATACCTTTAATTGGAGGATTTTTAGCAGATGCCTACACCGGCCGATTCGGCATGGTTATGGTTTCATCCTTCATTTATCTAACGGTGAATATATTAAGCCCTAACTTGCCAGAGAAATTTACCTGCACAAGGGATGACACTATGGTGGTATCTTTAGTAAGTGACGTATTGTCATGTATTATTCTCTAAGGTTACTACCAAAGTCCCCTGTCGCAAGGAAGTTTTTCTCCCAAATTTATATTCAATCGTACTACTCATAAATATTGGACTAACACCTTTTACAAAATCCTTAAATCATCAGGGTCTAAGTCTGCTGACAATGTCGCAGTTCGTCCCTAGTCTAAAGCCCTGTGATACAACCCCCTGCCGACTGCCGCCTCGAAAGCTTCATGAAGTGGTGCTTTTTGTTGCCCTGTATTGCATCTCTCTTGGAACTGGAGGGCACAAACCGTGTCTTCAGAGCTTTGGAGCAGATCAATTCGATGACGATCACCCGGTAGAACGAATCAAGAAAATGTCCTACTTCAATTGGTGGAACTTTGCAACCTGCTGTGGGCTGCTTCTTGGGGTGACTGCAGTTGTCTATGTTCAAGACTTTTTGGGTTGGGGTGTTGCTGTTCTTGGTCTCACAATCTTCATGGTTATTACAGTTGTCACCTTCTTTATGGGGAAGTCTTGCTATAGGTATAGGCTCCCAGAAGGAAGCCCTGCGATCCCTTTGTTGCAGGTATTTGTTGCAGCCATAAGAAAAAGAAAGTTGGCCCATCCTTCAAACCCTGCTTTGCTATTTGAAGTTCCCAAGGCTCAAGCCCATGGAAGGCAACTACTTCATACAAATAGGCTTAGGTAAGCAAACATATGCCTTCATTATCCAATTACAATTTATTATTGAATGCAACCATTTCAACAACATAGACCGCATTGTTGACCACATCTTAAATAGAGACAGAATCGTAGGTTTTTGTTAGTTTCATGTCATTTGCTCTAATTCGTAGGTTTTTAGACAAATTTTTTATGCGTAAAACTTTTTTACCATATTATTGACCACTTCCCAAATATAGAGGCACGACCTGTTTTTGTAAGTGTGTTTCGTCTTCGTAAAAAATAGTTCAGTAAATGTGGTTGAAATAGCGAGACTCAATACGTATTTAGCTTTGTTTTCTTAGGTTTCTAGACAAGGCAGCGATCATAGAAGAGAATGAGAGCACATCTTGTTTGCAACAGAAACACAATCCTTGGAGATTGACAACACTGACAAGAGTGGAGGAGGTGAAGCTTCTTTTCAGCATGATCCCCATATGGATAACCTCAATACCATTTGGATTATGTGTCGCACAAGCCCCAACATTCTTTGTCAAACAAGCTGCAACAATGAACCTTAATATCACTGACAACTTCAAAATCCCACCAGCCGCAATCAACTCTCTTGCGGCCATTGCAATGTTGATCTCTGTCGCAGTCTATGACAAGGTTCTTGTTCCGGTTCTAAGGAAAATCAACGGCAACGAACGGGGGATGACCATCCTCCAAAGGATTGGAGTTGGCATGGTTTTTTCAACAGCAGCAATGACAGCTGCAGCATTAGCCGAAACAAAAAGACTAGGAGTTCATAATCCAAAATCTCTGAGTGTGTTGTGGCTAGCTCCCCAGTACATAATTCTAGGGTTTGGAGATGGGTTCACTCTGGTAGGGCTACAAGAGTACTTCTACGACGAAGTTCCCGACAACATAAGGAGCATAGGGATTGCCTTGTATTTGAGTGTGATAGGAACTGGGAGCTTCATAAGCAGCTTTCTGATCATGGCTGTGGATAGTATCACAGGAAAGGCCGGGAAAAGCTGGTTTGGAAAGGACTTAAGTTCAAGCCGTTTGGACAATTTCTATTGGCTTTTGGCAGCAGTGAATGCGGTGAATTTCTTTGCTCATGTGTGGGTATCTATTCGATATACGTACAAAACTGTGGAGAGGAGGAGGGTGGTGCCTGATAATGTTTCTGAGTGTAGCAACAGTGATCAACTTATGCCTTGATAATTATTACGTGTAAATGAGGAAATTAGCATATTGGGTTCGGTTTTGTTTCAAGTTTTTCGTTATTATATCCAGTATTAAAACAAATAATATATCCACTATTCTAATTATTCAACAATATTCAAAATAAATTTCCCTGTTTTTAGCACAGTAACAATATTCAGCGTTACACCAAAATAACAAACTAACAATCTATTTATCTTAATAGCAATATTGTGTGGTATGAAACATAATACTAAAGTGAGGAGAACAAAAGAATGACAAATGCAAAAGAAATTATAAAATTAATATAAGCAGTTCAACTTAAGTTGTTTTCATGTAGAGCAGATTTAACCAAACAAAGCGAATTACAGTTAAATGAATCGAAATACTCAAGGAGTTAAATATTCTCAAGACATCCAACTAAGATGTAAAGGCATCTGTTCTCCCTTCTGAAGAGAATCCAGTTCTCCATCTGGGGACTCTGCCTTTGAAAAATTCAAGCCAAAAATCTCAAGACATCCAACTAAACGCTCCTGAAAATCCAACACGATGTGCCTGAGCACAGCGAGACATGGAGGAGGAATGCAGCTTATGGAGCAGTGATCTACAGAAGAGTACTGGTTGTAGAATTAGTACAACAGCCAAAACTTCCTTGGCTTTAACTCTTCAAGCGAAAAATTGAGCATGTCGATCGGAAAGAATTAGGGTGTAAAAGTAAAGACCCATACGGCATGATTCCACAGGGCAAAGCTTTTGTTAATTAGTTGCTAGTTCGAATGTTTAAAATATTTACAAAATTATCGATATTTTTATCGAAATATCTGAGAAGTCAATGACCAATATGAAAAGTTGGGGGGTGCAAATTTCATGCATTTCACCTTATATTGACAAGATATATAAAAAATAATGAATATTGACGATATTTATTGATTTAGTGTATATATATTTCATCGGAACCCACACAGTTTTCGAAATTTTGAATTTATTTTGACTAAATTTGAAAGAATTGGTATTCTCATCCTACTGCAAATTTTCATAATTTTTGTTGAAGACAATTGCTATCAATATCAATATTCTCATAAATTTGCATATTGATATTGTGACAACCCGTCCCGACATTGTAAATTATGGGATATGAAATGACGGAATTACCCTTACGGGGATTATTTACGTGTGCATGTGTGTGGTGTGAGGATGAAAGTGGCCCTCAAATTATTGAAGTTATTTTATGGTTAGTGTTAGACAACTAGGACCACCACTCAACCCTCACAATCATCTCATTCCCGTCACTCTCTCTCTATCATTATTGGAAAACATTCTCACTGTCTCTCTCTCTTGTTCTTCACACACGGCTCTAAGTCAACTCTCACCAAAACTCATCGATCGTCGAAACTAAATACATATTTGGACTCGTGAAGATCATACGAATACAACGGTACCATTTTCAGGTAAGGATCCCTTCGATTTCACGTCCAAAACTCGATGTTCTTATTTTGCACTATTCATCAACTTTTCATACGTTGTGTTTTAGGACGATCTAAGATCACAGTGATCCTTGTGAGGTCCCAAGGAGGCTCGGAGTAGTTCGTTGGAGGTGTTTGGACGTCGGGATCACGTGCATCGAGAGTGGCCGGTTTTGGAGTTTGTCCCCGAGGAATTTAAGGACCTTTTTCAAGGTTTTTGAAGGTATATTCATGTTCTACACTAAATTTGGAACACATAGGAAGAAAAATGGGTCAAAAAGGATGAAAAATGAGCAAGATATGAAGTTTTGAAAATTTCCCAGAAATCCGGCCAAAACCAGTCGCCGGAGAAGACGACCGGAGGGAATATTCCGGCGACCTGACGGAATATTCCGTTACCGTTAACTGACGCCGTTAATTCTGACGCCGTTAAATCTGACGGAATATTCCAGGAATATTCCTGACGGCGTCAACTGACGCCGTCACTGTGCTCGGCGCGTGGCCGCGCGTGGGTCCGTGCCACGTCAGGCGCGTGGGGGCGCGTGGGACATTGAAAAATTATTTTAAAAATATGGGGATGTTCGTGACGACGAGTAGGTCACGTTGGTATATGCAAATACCAAAATTGAGCTATGTATGAGAAGTTATTCTCGTAGTTATGAGTATGTATTAAATAACGTATTTACGTAATTTCTCGTATAGGTGATACGTATACCGAAGACGACCGTAGCCAGGCCCGACGCGGGGGTTACGAGCCAGCTACTTATCAGTGAGTGGGCAGTATTATTTTCCGTATACCTATATATACTTATGATTATCCCAGAATCACTTTTTAAATGGAAATATACGTTTTATCGACTTGCATATTACTTAATTTGATGCATGAGTATTTAATTATACATTTCATGCATATGTTGGTGCCGAGGACGCCAGGTAAGTACCAGGTAGGTACATGTATAGTTGAGAACGAATAATGATTGACATACGTATGAAATGTGGTTGAGATATAGTTGAGATATGTTTATGATATACGTATGAAATGTAATTGAGATACGATTGAGATATTATGCTGATAACGATCATGAGATATGATGAATTATATGATGAAATGTGATGAGATATGATGATGATATCATGAATTATTAGCTCATAGATCTGTACACACTGTTAGTGCTCTCGCCCAGAGATAGGGGCATAGTCTTTCACGTGTCGTTCACCTCTCGCACCGCATGCTCGCCTTGGATCCAAGTTTAGGTGCATAGTCTTGTCGTATAGATCACTTTTGAGTGTTACGACATGTAGGTGACCCGCGTTCATTCGCATAGTCCTCACGTGATTGTAGCACTAGAGCATTTACTATTGAAACAGTGTTGATAATGATGATATGATAAGGTTATGATGTGTGTACAGGAGATATATATATGATTATGTGATTGAGAAGTTACGAGCTATATTTACAGCCGAGGGCTGAGATGACATATGTTAACGATATGATATGAGATGCATTGCACGGCATACATTGAAATACTTTGAAAACGTTTTATGCTGAGAAAAGATTGAGATATATGTATGTATTATTTTCTGGGAAATTATACAGGTTTTACGGAGAGGGGCTAGAACTTTGAGAAAAGAATGATTTTGGAAAAAGGAATCGTTTTAGCTGACCCACTCCCTTTTTGTTTTTCGCCCCTCCAGGTTCTAGATAACTTGAATTCTGGGTTGACGCATCGAGGATCTTCCGGCACCTTTCTGACAGATTTATCATCATGTATGGCATCGAGTGTGTATTTTAAACATCTTTTATTCGTGTTTGACTGCACCGACTTAGTACGCTCTGAATTTGTAATAAGTGTCGAATTGACTCTAGTACACATTTCTAGACTTCGATTTGAATTTATTCGTACTTCGTTATTGATCTTCGCTTCCGCACAGCGCACATGGTTACGTCACACTCACGTGACGGCCAGCATGCCCTACTTTAGGGTACGGGTGTGTCAGATATTTTCACGTCTATCGAAATTTTAAACTGACACACATTTTAAATTGACACACTCCGACCAGAGTCGAGGCATGCTGGCCGTCACCCGAAGGTGACGTAACCAAAAAGGGAAGCGAAACATAAAAATATGGATAAATTTAAACCAAAGCTAGCATTTATTTAATCTAAAGTAACGAGTGCGCAGTAGTGGGAAGAACCCATAAAACATCAGTGTTTAGAGCATAGATGACCTAACAGAGTAACATTTAACTAGGACCTATAGGAGCGAAAAATAGAAGGGTGAGTGTGCAAAAACTAAGGTTTATAAAACACATTTATTTTTTGAACATACTAACCTTTTGCTGTAAAACATGTATAGTTTCTAGAAAATCATAATACGTATAAGTATAAAATCAAATGCAAATCAACAGTAAATCTAGAAATACACCAATCATAATACCTCTGTAGTATAAGTAAAATTAGGTGCGCTCATCAATCTACGCTAACACATGAGTTCACGCAGAGAGAATCTAACATGAACAGGACTGGGTGTAATCATAATATACGCTCTAGTGCTACAATCACGTGAAGATTGACGCTATTTGCGATCACATACGAGTTGGAGTTGCCTATTGCAACCTGTAAGATAGAACTAGCACCTACTTGGATCCAAGGCGAGCGTGCAGTGCTGATGTGAACATAAAGTGAATGACTGGCCTTGGCCTTGGGCAAGTACTAACACCGGGTGCAACAATGTATGATGAGCAAGTAAAATGTATATGAACATGCATGCCATGATAGTATATAAATCTCAACCACATAATAGCATTTCTAAAATTAAATAAAACATGGCATAATAGGCATAAATCAATACAAAAGCACATGTGGAAACTATAAAACTTTATATATATATATATATATATATATTAACAAATGCTCCCTCACTACCTCCTCGTGGTAAGTCTTACTTATATGTGAAATAACTTTACTAATTAATTAATTAGGACCTACACAAAAAGGCTAGGAAAATCCCCCACAGTTTGCTCAAACGAATGGTTTAAATATATGAAAACGTTCTACACGAAGTCACGGACCTGTACACATCGGCTGGAGGCCGAACGCGCCCTCACGCTCCGCCTAGCCCACGGCCACTACGCACAGGCCATATGCTGACAGACCGAGGGAATATTCCTTTAGACTTGACGAAATATTCCGTTAACGGTAATGGCGTCAGTTAACAACGTTACCTGAAAACGTTAGAATATTCCATCAACTCTGATAGAATATTCTCCTTCTTTTTCGATGGTCCTTCGCCGTCCACCAAAAAAATTTCAAATCTTCATATCTTCTTCATTTCTCAACCATTTTCAATGTACTTTATATGTAAATGAAGTTGGGAAAAAGGAGAACAATATTATACCTCTTAAAAGTCCAAAAGGTGGACGAAAATGGATCAAAATATACTCGATAGCCCCGGACCCAAACTCGTCGTCTCAAAACCGTGTGTTTTCCTCGTTGGCTCCACTTCAAAACTAGGCTAATGGCCTCGGGAAGTTGCCAAGATGCTTCCAAAACTCCCAAAATCTTGTAACTCGAACGGAAAAACATCGGGGAAAACTCCCCCCCGAGTCGGAGCTCCGAGTTGGACACTTAAAACCCGTTCATTTCGTGATCGGTTCTTACAGATATGTTCGTGGGGATGAAAGGAACACGATGGTGGTGGTTTGAGTCTCGATCGGTGAAGTTTTGAAGGTGATCCTTGTTGTTGTAGAGAAGAGAGAGTTACGAGTGAGGAGAGAAGAAGAAGAAGATGTGAGAGAGAGAGAGAGAGAGAGAGAGAGAGAGAGAGAGAGAGAGAGAGAGAGAGAGAACTTTGTAATTGGCTGAGAAGAAGAGAGAGAGTGATGTCTGATTGGGTGAGAAGAAATGGGAAAGTGATTGATTGGTTGGTGAGGGTGAATAAGGCACGGGACAGATTTTAAAGAGAAAAAATGATAGGATATGTACAATTTCAAATTACACAATTTGTCCCTTTATAAAAAACAATAGTTTCCCACACTGAAAAATTAATGCACACGAGTACAAATTTACCCGTTGTTAACGCACTTTAACTAAATGTAACTTTTTCGTTACAACTTAGATTCAGGTCTAACTCGCGCTCGCGCAATCGTAACCACGAGTACTAATTAATTACGATAACGAGAAAAATAAATTAAAAGTCGAATAACTACGTCTACGTCAGATTCTACTTTTGCCAAAAAGTACATAAATGTCAATTTACACACTTAGAAAGAAAATTTAGAGTCTGGTATTCACATAAACACTAATTAATTTGCAGAGCAAAAAGGTCATAGAAATTATTGTATAATATTAAAATACCGCCTCGTAATATAACCAATCCACCAACATAAGTTATAACATGGTTCAATTAGAGGCCAAGGCTGGTGGGATAATGGAATTGTTTTTTATTTTTATTTTATTTTAAATTTATGTGTTACGTTCCAAATATTTCTGAATTTTTTGGCAGTGTCGTGACACCTAGTCACAACCCATGATGGGATGGATATCAACGATAAACAAATGGGAATAATAAGAGATCATGGTCTTTGCACTAACCGCCATTAATTCTATATTCTTAATAAGGAAAACGTTTTTTTGTTAATAAACAATGTTATTTATATTAAAGGGTGGGAGAATAATAATGCGATTCAAATTCACTTTTGACGATAATCGAATTTAAGACCTCACTTACTAAAAAAAATATCATTAAACTGTAATACTAATAAAAAAAACTCTTAATAATGAGAAATTAATCTTTGCTCGTTTAACATAATTTCAATTACTCAACCCCTGCCTAGGGGCTAAAGGAAGATACTATCATGAAAAGAGAAAAGATACTATCTTGCTTGGACTCAAAGCCACCCAAGGTCCACCTTTCTTTTACATACTAATGCATTTGAACCTACCACTAAAGGGAACCAAGATGATGCATAACCTATTATGCTATACTTTTTTTCTTTTGTATATTTGTGAAAGTTATACTACCATGAACAAATTCACATTATGGTAACTAAAATACAAGTTGATTATAAATTAGAAAAACTTTTAAGTGTGACGGCTACACAATTACGTAGTCCTATAATTTAGGCGTTGTTATAAAGATCAACAATAACATCGATATTTCATAACTTAAGTATCATAACATTCTAATTTGTAATATAACATAAGTGCTTGAAGGCCACAACTAAATTTTGCTAATAAATTAGAACAAAATTATATTTCATCCGATCGTCGTTTTGCATTATTAATTTTGAAAAAAGAAATTTAGAAAGAATAAAAGTGAATGGATATGGTTTTGCTAAAATGATAGTTATGTTCCAATTTATCATTATTTGATAAACATAAATTTTCGAGATCAGGCAGAGAAACACAAACCTAAAAAAAAAAATCCGCCCAAAGTGAATAGTGGATAGGAGTAAAATATTATGTGGAAAAATTGTTGGTCGGTGGGTGAATAGTAAAAAATAAAAGATAAAGAGAGAGAGACAAAAAGTATGAATAGTTAGGCGTTTAAGAATGCTACGTGGCAGCCAATTAGTGGAGAACACAGGTAACCGACTTACTACAACAACAACAACGTTAACCTCGCCAGCTGGCAGCAATACGTCCACTCCAAAGCATTTTTATTTTTTATTTATTTGTGAAAGTACGCACGCGAACTTGAAGCTGCTTGCGTAAAAGCATATTCGAAAGCGAAAATAATCGGTAAATAAGATATTCCGCGGCGGAAAAAATTGCCTGCATCCAGTTCTATTATAACACCACCCACATCAAAAAATATTCACTATCATACTTACGTATCAACGGTCTCTTTTTATTCACTAATAGAAAACCGCCATTTGTCTGTGGTGGAATAGGACGCAATGCACTTGATGCCACCCCCGCCCCCACACAACCCACCCACCCCCGGCGCGGCGACTTGTTAAGTTGACGATGGCGGACAAACCTAATCTTTCCTTAAACGCACCGTCTCGGTGGAAGCGGTCAAACGGCGTCGCTTGGTACATTCTTCTACCCCTTCCCACGTTCATATTAGGCAGAGAGAGCAGACAAGAGTAATGAAGAAGCTCCACAGCAGAAGCAGAAAACTGGGTTCGTGCAATTTCTAATCTCTTGGGTTTTTTTTTCTTTTTCCGGCATTCAATTTCTCTCAGGTTTTGGGAGTTGGGCGTGAGGTTGCTTCGTGGCGAAGTTAGGGTATTCTAGCGGCAACCCAGAAATGCAGACGGAGGCGAGAGTTGGGGTGGTGGTGGAAGGAGGGCAGATTGCTCTGAATACCGGCCATGGAAGCGTGGCCGTCGAAGGCGGAGTGCGGACGCTGGCGCAGTCGCTGGCGCAGCCGCAGAAACAGACGAAGTCGCTGCCGCAGAAACAGACGAAGCCGCTGCACCAACAGCAGTCTCCGATCGGTACGGTGTCACAGCTTCTCGCCGGAGGTGTCGCCGGCGCTCTCAGTAAGACTTGCACGGCGCCTCTTGCTCGGCTCACTATTCTCTTTCAGGTGGGGTCTTTTTCCTTGTTTTTCTTCTTCTTTTTTAACGTTTGTTTTTGCAAGCTGATTAGCGAGTTTTTGTTTAATTTATAGACTTGTAATATATTATTTTGGTGTTTGGTGTGTTCTGTTCAATGAAATTTGGTTAAAAAAAATGAACTTTGAATTAAATGTCGGAGTTGTCGAGTTACTGATCAAGTGAAGATTGGGTTTTGTTATGCTTTAGTGAACAAAGGGTCATGCTTGGTTTTAGTTTTAATGAAAATTTGGTTAAAATTTTGAACTTTGAATTAAGCCCGAGTTTTCGGGTTACTGAATAAGTAAAGATTGGGTTTTGTTATGATTATCGAACAACGGAGCTGCTTTACTGATATCATGCTATCATTTTAGGTGCAAGGTATGCACTCAGATGTTGCAACGATGCGAAAAGCTAGCATATGGCTTGAGGCCTCCAGAATTGCTGGTGAAGAAGGATTTAGAGCTTTCTGGAAAGGAAATTTGGTGACAATTGCTCACCGTCTTCCGTATTCTTCTGTCAATTTCTATTCATACGAGCAGTATAAAAAGGTTGGTAAAAACACTTGGTTCATGTTACCTTCATACAGTTCAACTGGTCAATTAAGTTATTGTACCATTGCTTGATGTTTAATTTATTGGGTTTTATGTGGTACAGTTCCTACAAAAAGTTCCTGGACTGGAAAATCACAGGGACAACTTGAGTACAGACCTTGGTGTGCATTTTGTGGGTGGAGGATTGGCAGGAATAACAGCTGCATCAGTTACATATCCTTTGGATCTTGTAAGGACACGCCTTGCAGCTCAGGTAATTTGGAAAGAAATGCTGTTTTTTTTTTACTAGATTTTGTACTTATTTGGGAAGTGCTTTTAAACTATTGAAAGAGTTTTTAGAGAAAATGTTTTTGAAACCAATACCTAGTAAAAATGCAAGTTAATCCTGGAAGTGCTTCCTTCAGGAAGCTGGAAGAACTTCAAGTGCTTTTGGAAACCAAAAACATTTTCTCTAAAAGTGCTTTCAGTCATTTAAAAGCACTTCCCAAATGAGATTTGTTAAGTTGTTGAACCATTGATTGCCATGTTTGGGAATGCATGCTGCGTCAATCATTGGTAGCTAGCATATGTTTTCTTTTTTTAACACTTCCCCAGAAGTTACAGTCTAATTGTATATTTGAATCATACCTACAGGGGCATATGTTCAACTGTATTCTGAACCATTTCATCCTTTTTGAATTACTGGATGTTAGTCTCTGATTGAATTTAAGAGCTCTGCCTCGACTGAAAAATTTTCATATGTATTTTGCTCCCCTATTGATTTGTTGAAAATTTGCAGACAAACGTGATGTACTACAAAGGAATTTGGCATACACTGCGAACTATTACCCGGGATGAGGGTATTTTCGGCCTCTATAAGGGACTTGGAGCAACCCTCTTGGTATGCTCAAATTATTTTTTGTAACTTCATTTATGCCTAGAATCCTCTCTTGGTGTTTTATCTGACTTCTCTACTGTCTATGATGCAGGGTGTTGGGCCCAATATAGCTATCAGTTTTTCAGTTTATGAGACCTTGAGAGCTTCTTGGCAGTCGCATAGGTGGGTTACTTAGTTCTATGGTTTATATGTTACAATTACCTTTGCATGCATGCGTTCTTGAGGCCAAACATTATAATGCTAATTTCGTTATCTTCACATCAGGCCTGAGGATTCTACTGTGTTGGTTAGTCTTGCTTGTGGGAGCCTTTCAGGAATTGCATCATCAACAGGTGAGTGATCTTACACTTCCTATTTTCTTAGATCTCTTGAAAAGTGATTCAATATAGTTTCTCGTGTCAGATAGTCTGGGTGGTTGTTCTTAATGGAAGTCGTATTGTATAGGTATCAGTGTCAAGCTTGATGGTGGATGTAATGCTTCTTCTACCCATGTAGCTTTAAAAGCACATTTTCTTTTCACTATTTACTACTTCGATAATAGTTTCTGTTGGATTACTTTTAAGTGTTACATTTGGCGAAATACCCCCAACCTAAACTATTGCATTGAAATCTGATTAGAGCAGTCTTGTTACAGTTAACAATGTGGTTGAATAATTTGGTTTATTTAATTAGAAATGTCAATAATAAATAAAAGTTAATGTACATAGCTGTTTTCTATGCTTTTGATGCAGAGAAAACAGGTTGTGGTGCAGGCTCTGCACCAAGTCTCTAAACAGACTGACCCTTAGAGCCAGAAACCAGGCCGGAGTGGGTTTTTAATCCGGTATTTGAGAATCTTAGTAAGGAAGCTGACAAGAAATTTCTTATGCATCATCACTCATCTAACTTATTTTTGTTTTTATGATAAAGACCTTGTTTTGATTAACATCATCTTTCCAACATTTCTTCGGTGATTTGTCTCCCAAAGGTTTGCAGTCGGTTCTATTATAGGGTGGAACTGCTCTCAGGTGAAAACTGTCTTCAGTTATCAAATGTGAGAGGTGTCCTCTTTGAGGTTTGCTTCTCACTTAGGTTTCCTTATTCCAATGGCTTCATGGGTATTGTATTCCTTCAAGCCCTCGCTGGTGCATGTGGGGATGCTCTTGGGCTGGTGTTGCCTTCACTTGGATTGTAATCTCTAAATATTCTTTCCTTTATTTAAGGCAGACTATCTTCCTTCATTTTGTCATAAAAGTGTGAGTGTTAGCTTTTTAAATCATCTGCTGACTGACCTGTAAGGTATTTGAACACCTCATTATTACTCCCGAAAAAACTAAATTTCATTCAGACTTGCACTAGATTGTCAAGCTGCATAGTGGTAGTAGTCGAATAGCCAATATTACTCAATTTATTTGGGAGTGGTTGCATAGTGCTTAAAGTCTGATCATATTTTTAGTTTTATTTTTGTTGCTTTTATATCATTTTCTCTTCTTGACTTGTCATGTGCCACTGTCTTTGCATTGTTTGAGTTGTTAACGGTTCGAGACCTGATTTCATGAACTCGGAGAATGTAGTCTTCAAACAGTATTATAGTATGATGGCATTTACCAACGGTGTCCAGCTCTTTTCATATATTGTGCAGCAACCTTCCCATTGGATCTTGTGAGACGACGGAAGCAGTTGGAAGGCGCTGGTGGCCGAGCTCGTGTCTACACAACAGGCCTTTTTGGCACATTTAAGCACATCTTCAAAACAGAAGGGTTGCGTGGCTTATATAGAGGGATCCTCCCAGAATACTACAAGGTGGTACCCGGAGTAGGGATATGTTTCATGACGTACGAGACGTTGAAGATGCTTTTAGCGGATGTCAGCGCTGCTATATAGTTTCACTAGATACTCATCTTTCCCGAAAGCGATACTGTAGGAGGGGCGCGAACGAAGCTGTTAGAACAAAATCTCACGACAGGTGGTTTTGCGATGCTGCTGTGGGGAATACATTTTTCCGTGTATAGATTGACGATCCTACATCTCTCACATTTTGAATTTGTATGCGACGCAAGTGTCTGTTACAGTATTCAGAAATGTTCAATCTGCTGCTCTCAGAAATCTTCAATTTACGGGACGTTTCCTGCAGCTGTAATCTAGCATTATGCGTTGTACTAATCTATCTATTTGCTAATTTCTCGTCTGGCGTATGATGCTATCAATCTACTTGTTCTCTAAAACATGTGTTAATTTTACGATTCTACACTGTTGGTACACGAGATATCAACTATGTCTACACATTCGGAATGGACTTGTATTCTTTGGGGAAGAAGGAATATCTTTTCTCCTCTTTTACTATAAATAAAGGCACAATGTAAGAGGGATAACAACACACATATTCTCCTACAATTCTACAAACACATCTCTCTCTCTTCTCCTTACCACCGACCACCCTTAGTATTGTCAGATAAAATAGACTACAACATTATTAATATTATTGATTGGAAGAGTGGCAATTTGAGCTTGTATCCTCTCCCAGCGCCCTAGAGCTTCTGTGATGAGCTCAATCCGTTGTTAGGGTTGAGCAAAATAATTTCTTCAGACTTCAATGGCCGTATAGAGCAGAGAGAACAGAGAAATAGCAACATTATTTTTTCTTCGTTACACCGGGAAGTTTCCGGTGTGGTGAATGTGATCCAATGTGCGACGCAAACCGTATTTATTCACAGCTGCATTGGCTGCTCGGAACCCTCCTCCGTATGCAGGTGAAGAATCGTGGGAGATTTGGTGCTTGAAAAACTCCCCTAGTTTGTGTTCAACTTCCGATTTTCCACCTTTTTTCGAGGAAACCGTGAGAGAGGAAGAGGAAGCTGCAGATGAAAATGTAGATGAAGATGGCATGCTTTTGAATCTCGGCATTACTTCTGACTCAAGCCACATGTATGAAAGCACCTGGCAGATGCCTTCCTCTACCTCGGGATTAAGATTCCGGTAGCCATTGAGGCGTAACCAGCCGTGCATCAACTCATGGGCAAGAATGGCACCAGTTAGTAACCTGCATCCAACATGAATATTGAAATGTCAGATGAACCTTGTGTGCTGCCAGTTTGATAACCACTTCGTTTTTAGTTGAAAGAGCCAACTAGCATTACCTTGGGAGACCATAGAGAACAAGAATGGCAGTAACTTCACAACTTCGTTTCAATTTCTGAGGTTGGGTTCTCATTCCGATAAATTGATACCCTCCGATTCTCGGCCTTCTGAGGATCTGATTAGCAACACATGAAGGAATCAAGAGAAACAAATGAGAAAATTTCATTGAGTCGGCTTCATGAATCATTTCAATTTTAAGAAAGAACGAAATGAGAACTAGTAGAATTGTCTAAATTCGTACACTGGTGACAGTCTGCTCTTCCGAAAGGCATAGACCCCTCGTCTCGGGCATGTGATGGAGGCCCTGCAAAGAACCAGTGATGAATTAGAGGAATTCCTCAAACCGAAAAAACTCAAAGAACAGAGCAGGGATTTCGACATTACACTCTTTTCGCCTACAATAGCTTCGTTAAGTGCTTGTCTTTCGACCAGAAGCATGGGTATTTCCTGCTCCAATCTCATGTACATCCCTTCGTAATAGTCTCGTATGGCGTGATACAATGGCTGACAGTCACCGGTGTCCATGATAGCAGATTCCATGCACTCATAGCATAGACTCCGCCCGTCCCCCAGTGAAACGTACCTTGCATCCCAAGACTTCCAAACGAAGAAAAAGAAGACGAAGAAAGCAGAACAATTTGATTTAGCATTCGTAAAGTTTCAATTTCGAGAAATACTTTGAGGAGGTGCTAGTGTAGATTAGTACCTCTAAGCGTTCGCAACTGCAGCAACGAGCTGTGTTATCATGTTCGTGTGCTGGACAGTACTTCTGTGACCAAAAAGGATGGCATCTATACTCGATCAAACCAGCTCGATTCGTTGGAATCTGAAAATTTTCGAAGCGAAGAATTATTAATGTCCAAGTAGGTTACCATAACGTTTCTATATATTTAGAGAAATAGCCTTTTCTTACAAATTGATGGCAAACTTCACACTTGGGATGAGACAGCTCTTTAAAGCAGGACTTGTGATAGGGATCCCTCCCTGCCAAAGAAAACTAGGACCAAGAGAAAACGCCGGTAAGAACTAGACCATGGCGAAGGATAAAAAAAAAAAAAAAAAAAACACACGGCCGAACGAGTCCAAGGAAGAGAAACTACCTCATTCTCAACAATCGGGTGGCCACAAGAACGGCAACAGAAGCACTGGGGATGAAAAAAGGCCCCCATGCACCCCAGGTAGTTGCCGAACTGTATCTCGCGTTTACAACCGCCACATATTATGCTAATCAGACACAAAATGCACAGGATTAGTAGCAGCAACTTTCAAGCTTCATTAACACTGATCAATTTGGTATGTAAATAAAAAAAAAATAGAAAACTTCATTTTGACTTTTGGATAAAAATCATGAGCAAGATTAAAATCTAATTTTAGTACTTTGATACATTAATAACCTAATTTATTAATTATATTTTGATTTTTTAATTATTTAACTTTTTCTTTCTAATTTAAATGTATTAAAGTTATTTCATTATAATTTTTTTTTCATTTCATTCATTGTAATATATTTTGTTGTGAACATTTAGATAAACTAATTTTGTCATACAATATATTTCGATATACTTATCTTCTTCATTTAGGTATATTGAATTCATTATAATACATTTCGGTGCATACATTTAGGTACACACATTTCAGTACATATATTTCAATACAAACATTTAGGTACATTAATTCAATATAATACATTTCGGTGCATATATTTAGGTACATACATTTCGGTACTAACATTTAAATATATCAGTTCAATATAATATATTTCGGTACACACATTTTGGTAAATTAATTGAGTCTTTCAAGTTTGAAGAATGTTAAATAAAATTAATAAATTAAAAAACTATTTTTTGATAAAAAAAATAAATTAAAATTTGTGTATTAATAAATTTAAATATTTAATAGGAGACATTAAATAAAATGTACATTAATTATTTTGAATTAAGGACACATTAGGGACTAAAATCAATATTCAATCTAACACCAGTTTTTTTTTTAATTTTAAATCTTCTTGAATGATTAAAGTTCAAAAACCTCTAAAAAAAATGATCAAACCGAAGATGTTAAGCTACGTGAAACTGAAAAGTCCACCCGAAAAAATGTTACCTTTGTTGTCCATAGGGATAATACGGTTGAGTGGCTGGGGCATATGGACGATAGAAAGGCGGAATCGGACTTTCCTGAAGCGACCTAGCAAGCTCATCCTCCTTTTCTGTCTGCCATCTATATCCTGAATATTGCAAAAGAAAATATGCCTGAATAACGATACTGTGAAAACACACGCGTGCGCACATAGTGTAGTATTAGGAGGTCGGATCTTGAAGAATGGACACTTACTGCTTTGATTTTTCAAATCTTCGGCCAGAGACAGTGCAATTGCATGGTCTAACTCCTCTTTGTCCTTCTGCGCTCTAGAGCGGTCATCCTGATCACACAAGAAAAAGAAACTAATTTAGAAATTCCAGTAGTTTACTCGGATTCTCACTTTCGTCGTTGTAGCTTTCTTTGTTGCACTTTCGTTCTTATAGTTTCATTCCGTTAGCACCATTTAGTCCAGTTCATCAAATAAGGCAAAGTTACTTCCATAAAAATTTGATGGAAAAATCAACCCAGTTGACGGGTTCGACCAAAGTGAAAACATAACAAAAATGTTACAAAAAATGATCTACATGGATTAAAGTAAAAATCCGAGTAAAGATACGAGCACTCAAAATCAACTGGGAATTATAAAAATCCCCTAAATCCCATAATATTTTGCAGCCGAAATCAAACCAAAATATGCTATAATTTTGTAATCAAAACAAAAAGAACAATACTAACATATATTAACAATCTGAAGTTAAGAAAACGTGATCATAAAAAAATGAGGGGGGTTGGTGTTCAAACCAATGATCGAGGTAGCGCCCGCGAAAGCATGTTTTCGTCACCAATAAGCTGCGGATTCCGGTTACTACCAGCAGCGGCTTCTCCACGACTAGGCCTACTCCTGAAAAGTTTACTGAGCCATTTCATAAAGCGTGACTTCCTCTCTACGTATGAAGAAACAAACTCCCCTGCTTACCACAAACATTTCAACATCATCTCCCAACTTCAAAAAAAAAAAAAAAAGTCCTCTGTCCAAACAACATAAGGCACAGAGTTTGGAAATAAATTAAAGCTGAATAAAAAAGAGTTGAATATATAGATATATGTGTTATACCAGAAATACAAGGGTGAGAAAGCTGGTCGACACCTGAAGCTACCATTGAAGATTAAGCTCTTATATATAGAACGATGGCTTCACCGGAATCACGAAGAACCTTGAAAGGGACGGTCACAGAGAGCGAGAGAGAGAGAGAGAGAGAGAGAGAGAGAGAGAGAGAGAGATTACGCGACGGACGGCTCGAAAGAAAAGAGGGAGGAGAACAAGGCACCAGGCATCGTCAAAATTAAAAGGCCGAGAGAGAAAGCAAGCAAGAGAATCTCTGAGAGAAAAATAAAGTGGTTTTAGAATGTAGACAGAGAGACGCAGAGAGCCGCAGATTCTTGGCTTCCACAGCAATGAAGTTCAATTCATTTCGCTCAAAACTCCAACTAAAAGAAAAACTCAAACTCATATATTTGTACGTGCACATACAAATATATGTATTAGTCCTCCTACACTAAGGGTTAACAGTAGTTAAGTTTATCAACGACTTATTAACAACTGCAATGTCATCGTCTCAACAATATCGACAGGTTCTTCTTTTAGAAAAGTGCAGTTAGAGACACATTGTAGAAAAATTCTATGTGTGTGTATATATATATGGGGTGTGATATCTACACACTCCTTTTTACTTCTCACACACTTTTTTAATTTTTGATCGTCGGATCAGATAAAATGAAGAAGATCAACGGACATAAATTAATAAAGAGAGTGTGAGAAGTAAAAAATAGTGTGTGAATAGCACACCAAATATATATATATATATATATATATATATATGTATATATATATGCGGTAGATAAAAATATGGAATCTGGTGAAGCGGAGAACAAAAAAGTAAGGGTGGAGGACAGCCGGATGAATCGAAGGAAAAGATGAAAAAGTGTGGTGTGCGTAAGCGTTGTCGTGGATTGGAGTTGGAGAGACGGAAATGGATTGAAGAATGTACTTTTCTCTTTTCTACTTGCTTTATTTTGAATTTTAGGACTTTATGTTTTCTCGGGTTTTTACTATTCAGAAAGTGGTCAGAATATTCTCTTTATTTACTAGATTACCATGGACCTCCATCCCCCGTATGGGCAAATATTAGGAACAGCAGGTTCGTCTAGCCACGTGATTGTGCGGCTACACTTCAAAAAGAAAATTTTATATATTGCATTCTAGGCCTGGGCAAAAAATACCGAGAATCGAACCGAATTCGGTCGGTTCGATTTTTTTTTTCGGTTCATTCGGTATCGGTATAAAATCGGTTCGGTTTGGTACTTAATCGGTTTGGTTTTGGTTCGGTTTTGATTCTATGTTTGGTACCGAATCGTATCAAATCAGTTTTGGACAAATAACTAATTTGGGGTTTTTTTTTACAAAAATTGAAAAATAGGTTTTATTTCTTACCAAACCAAAAACCGAACCGAACCTACACTTGGACCGAACCGAACCGTACCAAAATTTTACTACAGGTTCGGTTTCGGTGCCACTCCGGTACCGAACCGTGCCCAGTCCTATTGCATTCTCTCCTCCTCACCACGCTCTAACTTGATTTTCACTTAATTTGTATATGGCTAGTCGGACATGAGTTTTCACCCCTTGTACGGCGATTATGGCCGAGAAGTCTATTATTATAGTTGTCTCACCACAACGTGATTTAATCTGATTTCTTTAAAAGTTCATTTATTTATTAACACTATAGTTTAAGTACATGGCAAGGTTCTAAAAAACGCTAGGCGCTAGTCGGGCGGCGGGCTAGCGCTTAGCGCCTGGGCGGCTAGGCGGGGTCTAGGCGGATTTAGGTAAATTTCTTGTATATCTTCTAAATAAGTGCATAATGATACTTATAAAAAAATTATACTTGTATAAAATCCATGAATAAGATAATAAAATAATGATAAAATGCAAAAAGAGTATCCAACAAGTCCAAAATTTTAAAACACATTAAGCTTATATGCCATATAACCATGGTGAGAAGTATTTTAGGATGACACATGTACAACAAGTTC
Organism: Crataegus laevigata; assembly: GCA_963580275.1. Taxonomy (NCBI): domain Eukaryota; kingdom Viridiplantae; phylum Streptophyta; class Magnoliopsida; order Rosales; family Rosaceae; genus Crataegus; species Crataegus laevigata. Next base: position 7,909,280 of record OY756951.1, read on the forward strand.
ACAATTTTAAACCACTTAGACTTAGATATGAATTTTTTACTTTTTAATTTCATTAAAAAAAAAAAAACGCCTAGCTCCGCCTAGCACCGCCTAGCACCGCCTAGCACCGCCTAGCCCGCCTAACCCGCCTAGCCGCCTAGCCCGCCTAGTCCGCCTAGGCGCCGCCTAGCCCGCCTAGGCGGCCGCCTAGAGCCCATCCGATTTTTTCAACCGATTTGCACAAAAACGCCTCGGGTCACCACCGCCTAGCGCCTAGGCGCCGCCTAGGCGGCCGCCTAGGCCGTTTTTTAGAACAATGGTACATGGCATATCAATATTGTCTCTTATTCATATTATAACACATAAATTTATATCATTACACAATAATATGACCGTTACATTTAAAGATTTCTCGCATTTTATTGATTATATCCAATAATCAGCCTGTTTAAAAACAGCTAAACACCACATTTAAAATCTATTAAGATTAAAAGTCTTCCTAATGGTGGTCCATTTAAAATGGCAGGTTTTATTCTCCCTGTTGCTCTCTTTTCCCACTTTTTTTTTTTCCATTTGGGTTTTCAATATGTTAAATTCTATTTGCTTCCTATGGAATTAGATACTTCTTTTTTTATATTAATTTTCTTTTCTTTTCCTTAGGTTTTCACATGGCAACAATATTCCCTCATAAATAAATAAAAAAATCCCCCTTCTTACCGACAACACAAGATTCCATTCTCATCAACATCATAAGTGAGCCATTTGCAGGGGAATTTATATAATCCTATCAAAATGTTGTAACTTTCATTGACTTATATATATTTTTAATTGACACTGGCAAAAGCAAAGTATTATGATTTCGTATATCTTTGGTGCGGCGCGGACGTAGACACCAAAACTGAGGTGGATGAGCCATCTAGCTAGCTAGCTTGGGACTTGGGAGAGAGTTTTGAAAAGCAACTTACATGCAACATATTTATCGTCATTCATCATGTGGTGTTTCAGTATATATGATATTGTATTACTAGACTAAGACATCAAAATAAAAATAAACTTGTTCTATATATGAGTCATTAATTTCTCATGTTTCATGCATGTCATGGATAATTTATAACTTTGTGTGCGTGTAGTCAAAACTCACTTTACAGCTTAAAATGCTCGTACCTTTGGTAGTTTATTGACCTTTTTTTGGCCTATGGTAACGAAAACGCTGTGATTTTATCAGACCATATTATGTGATTTTCGTGTCCACTACCATTTCTAAAATGCAAGAGATTCTTGTATATAGAAAATCTGTATTCGTAGCTGTTTTGGTAAGGCACGGAGACAGAGTGGCTGATACTTTTATGTAATTGTCTGCAACAAGCAACTGAGGCAAAGTCGGTTTTTGCATGGCAACTGTCCTATTATATTCCTATGCTACACAATTGTATACTATATGATGGCTCATTTCAGGATAAAAGAGGCCTTTTGCTAGCCGTCCATATTCTCATTTTTTTCACTTCTTTATTGATCTTGGCTTAAAGCCTAAAGGGTAGGTTTGGAGTTGGATCTCCCTTTTCCTCGTAAAGAGAAAGTGTTTATATATCATGTTACTGATACAATTAATCTCACAACGTCATGTGATATTACTAAATTATGCGTTGTATGAATTGACGATCTATTGATATTTTAGGGTATAATATACTAAAGAAAAATGTGTTACTGTATACATAATTTGGTTAAATCACATGACGGTTTGACAATCACATTAGAAATAGATCTTCCTAGGAATATAACTCTAGCCAATAGGTTGAGACTTGAACCATATTCACAGAACTTTTGGCAACCTATAGCTAGGAACTTTTTTACTTTGAGAAATCTGAATTGCTATGGCAGTTGTACGCATTTGAATTTTATTCTCAGCTTGAGATCTACAAATATTTAATCATTTCTTTTGTGTGTTAAGGAGATATTGTGAGTAAGAAGCAGTTGATGTTAGATGCTAATTAAGATTCTGGTAAAGAGCATGCAATATATTTATTTTCGGTTCTAGGGTTGCAGTTGCAGATGCCATGCCTGCATGCATATGGAAATTGAAAACCCTGCAGTTGCAGATGCCTTTCGTTAAAGTAAAGTTAACTTAGAATTTGTTGCTGTCGTGAAAAGAGGAAGCGATCAGAATTCAGAGCACATTATGGAACAAATGACTCCATTTTGCTCGTGGTTTAGGCTGAATATACATATGGGCATTTTTTAGAGTTGGGGGTTGCAAGGAGTGTGTGGTTAAGTTATTGCTTGAAGTAGGGTGATCTCTTCTTTTTTTTCTTTTTTCATTTTTGTTTGTTAAATGATAGGTTTTATTAGATTTGTCACCGACAAAATTTGAATTCACACCGTCATGCTAAGATTTAATACTTTTTCACCACTGTGATAAAGGGCCACTTGCCTAGGGTGATCACTCAGTAGATTGTTTTGCTTGCTGGGTTCAGGCCTCCAAATTCCAAATGCATAGAAGTTCATATCTAAAGACATGTTTTAGTGACAAATTTTGAAGTGTCACCAACATGTTGTCATTTGATATTATTAATTATTTATTATAACCAATTTTTATTTTATAGTACGCACCGTTATGTAATAAGGAAAATCAACGTTAGATTTCACATATGTTGGGATCTAAGATTTTTGTAATAGTTTTGATACAACTCATATCACTAAGTGATATGTACTATTATAGCCTGATTCCATTTTATTGCACATATGGATCTCTTATGCCAAGGTCACCTGATTAACTGATTCATGCCTTCCAAATTTCATCTAAAGGCTCACCTGTTTTGACCTCTTAAAAGTTGTAATAATTTGTTACCATTAGATAAAATTTGAAAAATTCAGATCCCTTGATCTAGTAACTTTGGTGAAAGAGATCCGGAGATCTCTTCTCTTAATATACAACCATGCAATTACAAAACGCGATAAAAATTTGTCAATTGGTCAACGGGCGAGACGTGTTGACGCGGCAAGTCTACGGCTTCTCGTTCTCTTGATCCAACTCCTATAGCTTTCCCTTTCTTATTGCTCTCTCATTATTTGCTGCACTTCTTACTCTTGATCAAAGCTTCTGAGTTGACCAACAAAAGATCAAAGCTTGTGAGTTTTCTTTTTTCATTCAGTTCAGTAGCCTTTACTTGTTCATATAATCTCTTTCTTTTATAAATCATGCATATTTTTACATTTTTAGTGTCTGGGCTTTGTTAGTTTTGTCCTAATTATTCTTTTGATTTTACATCATTTCGTATTTCATTGAATTAACTTTCCCTAATTCATGGTTTTGGAGTGGATCATGATTCTTGAGCTTTGTTACTGGTTCTTTGCCATATAAGATTGTACAGTTTGAGTTTTGTTCTTGCATATATATCTTTAATTTCTTAAGTTGGGTTTCCTTAATTTGTTGTGATCTCATAATATATATATATGTGTGTGTGTGTGTGTGTGTGTATTTATCCTTCAAGGAAAGGAATTTTTATTTTCGTTAAAAGAAATAGGGATTAGTTGTGGGGCCCACATCACATTGAACTTTAATGATCGAGCTATCTATTTTTCATGTTGCACCTCATAGATCATTCTTGCAAAATATTAGCCAAATCATAAATATTTCAAACATCTAATTGAGTTAAAAGAAATTGACGAAAACTTTGTTTTGTAAGAAATAATGAAATTTCATTGCAATAATTAAATATGCAAATGATTTTTTATTGAATTGAATTTTTGCAAAGATGATCTATGAATCGAGGCTTACAAAATAAACGGTCCAGATTGTTAAGCTCGATGTGGAGTGAATCTCACAACTAATCCCCATTTTTTTGGAAAAAATGAGAATCTCTTCCTACCATGTTTAATTTAAAATTCCCCATTTTGGTGTTTCTTGGTTTGTGCCTTAAGTTCAATAGTGATCTCAGAAGCGAGTAACTTCGTAATAATGTTGTTTATGCTGTCAAATAATTGAATGGGAACATACTTGTATGTGATTGATTTGAATGGATGCATGTATTTATGGCTTTTGAATAATTAGACGATCAATCTAGAGCTTTATTCCTAGAACTTCTTGATAATTATATTACCACATTCAGGAGAGAAGTGTTGGAGAATATGATTCTACATCGATCATATGACAAGATAATATATAATTAATTTATAGGAATTTTCACTCCTAATATCACCAATGTCTTTTGTGATAAAACTCAACACCTAATAATAAATGATTAAGTTAAAACAATATTGATTACATTAATGGCGGACCATGTTAGGCCTAGAAAGTTTATCAGGATGCCCGTATTCTAATAGACCAATTCCTACTTGCGGTTGTTTTCAGTTGCCTGGCATATAGCGCTATGAGTGGTGGGATTCGCACAAGCGTGAAAGGATACATTAATGTGAAACGCGTCACTTTGACGTTGGAGCCGATAGACGAGAACAAAGAGAATGAGACCATAACTAGGAGTGAGACCCTATTAGCTGCTGTTGGTGGTTGCTTAGATAAGAAGCCAGCTGAAGTTCCTCATGACCTAACATGGCTGAGCTCTGCGGCCTCTAATTTTGAAGTAAATATTTCCTCCAAACATCTTATATTATGTACCTATGCACGTAAGCATTTATGGTTGGAGTTAAAATTTGATGTGTATGTTGTCCGTGCCTGCAGTTAGAATGCATAGAAACTCCTCATAAATGGATTGGAGGAATGGATCCTGCTCTACTGGACGATATAATCAGACGATTTTTTAACCGATCAGCTGCACGGCCGTGCTTAAATCTGGTCTCTGAGTCTGAGATGATGCAGCTCTGTCATTGTTCCACGGAAATCATGCTTGGCCAGCCCAATATACTTGATCTTAAATCACCTATCAGCATTATCGGTAAGTCAGCTTGCTAAAAACCCTAAACCCTACGCAGCTACATATTGTTTTACAGTTTATATTTTGCCTTAATTAATTAGTAAAAGAAATTTGTCCGTTTCGTTTTTCAGGCGAAAACCTTACTGAAGGATTATCAACGCAGGTTAAACACTGGGAGAGGGAGTTTACCATCACGAAAGGTAATCGAGGTCTTCCTGGCAGTGCCAATTATTTAGCTTACGTGTTCTTGGGTGACTTTATGGATTTTGCGGAGGGGAGTATATGTCTCTTGCTTGCTTATAAGGTTAAGTATCCGAACAACGTTTTTCTTCTTAGGGGAGATGATGAATGTGCTACAAATCAGAGATATGCAAGAAGTTTCAGAAGCGAACGTGATGTGAGGCTGTGGGAAGTCTTCAATGACTGTTTTAACTGCATTCCTGTGGCAGCTATTGTAGACGACAGGTTCATCCCAAAACCCACAATTGATTAATACCTTAATGTACTAGATAGAAGCTAGGTTTTCATCTCACTCTTCTCTCTATTTCTGGCCACCAAATTGAATAAATTAAGTGGAAATAATGGGTATCGGGCAAGAATAAACAAAGGCGCATGAGAAGATAAAATGATGTATATTTATCAATGTTCTATAAGTAACAAGGGGTTGGTTTGATATAGGGACTAGACCTGTATTTAAGGATGGGGATTTGCTGAATGAATGATTAACTAAGAAACCTACATATGTTGGAATGAAAACTTCTCTACCTTTAGTCATTGCATTTGGCTTATAATTGAATCCGGAAGGAAAGGCAAATTAGAGAACGGAAAATAGAAAAAGAAGGAAGCGCCAGTCCCACATCGGCCAAGAGTGCAATTGATAAACTCTTTATGTACAAGTGTCTCACAATAAAGTTTGTCCCTTCGGGGACATCCGATAAAATTGGAACGATACAGAGAAGATTAGCATGGCCCCTGCGCAAGGATGACACGCATAAATCGAGAAATGGTCCAAAGTTTTTTGCTATTTTTTCAATATGTCGTCTTGAATACAATTGCGAGAAACAACTTTGTGTGATCTTTATTAACACGCCCCGATCCCGATGTCATGGGGACATTGAGATAGTCACGTGCTGGCCGACACTCGAGGGGTGACAAAAGCCATTTAGAATGCATGAGAAAGAGAAATAAATAAGAATTAAGAATTTAATGGTAATGATATGCAAATAAAGAATGTGTTCAGAGCATACAACTAATTAGAATATTAAGAGAACGAATATAAAATCAAATGAACAAAGGAGTGGGTCCTACACCGAGAGGACTCGAAGGTACTGATGCGGATGTACCTTGACGCCGGGATTATATGCCTTGATTCTAAGTCCTGAAGGGACGCAAAACAAACATGAGTGGACCAATTATATATATATATATATATATATATATATATATATATATATATATCAAATTGGTTTAGGGTTATATACATACATATAATAAAACAGTTATCAACGTACTAACTCTCAGGTTTTATGAAAACACATATCATGATAAATAAAAAGGAAAACTAATGAAAAGGGCTTGAAAACTTTGTGTTTTAACGATAAGGACAAAATAAAGGGTAAAGTGAATAGTACCAGTGTTGACTTTTTAGTGTAAAAATATGGTTTTTCGTTAAAGTGAACAGTACCATGAGCTTTTCGTTAAAGTTCCCTAAATAAAATAGGTTTTCCGAAACCTAGCATGTCGTGCAATGTCTCAAATCATAACTCGTATATACATAGTCGCTAGTGAATGTCCAATATCCCTCCAGGTCCCATGCTAGCTCCCCGTCTTTGAACAAGCAGTTAGAGGAAAATATCCCTTCAAGCCCCGTTCCTATGCTAATAGTCAGAGGAAAACCACTTCAAGCCCAATGCCAACACCATAACCGTCACCCGAGACGGACCGCAAACTATCCCTCGTCCCGTTGCGGAATAGGGACCACTAGGTAATTACAAAACCAGTGAACTTATATATATGAAATGCATCTTCATAGTATAAAGTCATCCATCATCTATACTATAAAGAGGTGTTCTAAACGTGTTCTAAATATTATATCGTCATCCATCAGATATTCTATAAGAATACGAGTTATCTCATAAAACGTAATCATTAAATCATGCTTTTCATGTATGCATTTCTATTATTAAAAGATGCATTTTTAGAAGGAGTTTCCTCACAGATACTTAGCCGCCAAAGAGCCACTTAAACTAAGAAGACAAAAACGCCACAAATAATTGTCCCTAAGTACATAAAGGGTCCAATTAATAAAACTATATTAAAACAATTGAATTTGAGAAAACGGACGTCAGAAACGGATTCAAGACGTTGAATTACCCTAAGAATGGTCCGGTTAAATTTTGTAAAAGTCAACAAGGAATTATTCCAATAATATTCCTAAAATATTCTAAGAATATTCCGCCTTATGGGCTGGAGGTTTTGGGCCGAAGGGCCCTAGGGTTTTTGAGCTTGAGTCCATGCTTCAAACGGCCCAAGGGCCTTAGTTCACTTAGGGTTTTGGGTTGGGTTTAGATAAATGGGCTAAGGGGTTTAGGCCTAAAGGGTTTTGGGTTTCTAGGTTAATGGGTTAAAAAATTGGGTTGATAAAAGGGTCTAGGGTAAATAATTGGGTTTGGGCTTAAAATGGGTCACGGGTTGGGCTGGTTTCAAAGGACTTGGGTCGAGTTGACCCGTTTTCAGGCCAATGAATTGGCCGGTTTCTGGGTACCACTTCGAATGCCCATAACTTTTTCGCTACTCATCCAAATTAAGTGATCCAAACATGAAAGTTGTAGTACTCAACAAGATGAAGAGATTGATACCCTACATGCCGGCCAAATCGCTGTATTTTGGCCGAAAAACGCCTCGAAAGGGGCGGTGGTCGTCGGAAAACTGGATTTTTGGCCAAAGGTTTTGGGAATTTTCAAAGCTTCGTAACTTCTTCGTTACTTAACCAAATCGAGTGATTCAAAATCCAAAATGTAGTTAGGAATGTAGAGAAGAGATTCATACCAAGTGGGGACCGAATGGTGGCTTGAGTTGGCCGAAAAGCGGCCGGAAAGATGGCCAAATGACCACGGCCTGAAAATTTCCACACCACAAAACCACCCAAAAACTTACTAACCGTGAACCTAGACATGATTTACAATGATAGGGACCAATTTCGAGGCTTACATTCGTCGGGAAATCAAGAAATACGTCAGGGAAGATGATGACACTGTTGGGGTACACGGCTTCTAGCCACGGGTTCATGAGGCCCTTGCGTCACTTTGGAGGGTTGTTAAGCTCGGGGATGAGGAGTAGGATGGGTTGCAAAGGAGAGAGAGAACTGTGTGTGTGTTTTCAGACAAGAGGGAAAGAGAGAATTGTGAGAAAGGGAGAGAGGACTCACGGATCCAAAGGAAAGAGAGAAGAAAGGGGGCCGGGTAGGGGATACCAAAAAAGGAATGGGCCCTTGGGCACACCAAATAAGACCCAAAAACCATTTTTAAATAAAAATCCAAAACTACCTTTAAAATCGAGAGTGGGGGTGTAACAATTATTTTTTTAAAACACATAGATGGGAAGACTGTTGACGAAATTCCCATTCGAGGAAGCATATTGCGCTGGCGAGAAAGGGCATCTGGAGCACCAGTTTAAATGCCTATGCAAACTTCGAAAGCATAAGTTTCGATCACAAATTGCTTATGAAATAGGCAAGTGCAAGAACTGGTGGGAAGCCAAAGCTTCTTTTAAGCTTTCAGAAAGCAGCTATGGAGTCAGTGGTCAATGAGAAATTGCCATGCTACAACATATTTGTCAATGGTTTGAAGACTGTTTGGCTACTTCAATGTTCCATCAGTTCAAAGGAGTGAAAATGTAAAATAAATTGAAACTGTGCAGGGAGTTTAAAAAGGAAAGAGGCATCTTTTCGTTTCATTCTTCATAAAAAAATCCTTACAAGGCTGAAGCTTACATATCATTTTTTATCTCATACACACTCTTATTAATTTTTGTTCATTGATCTTCTTCAATTCATTGATTCAACAACCGGAAACTGAAGAAAATTGTTTGTCTCAGAAACCTTATATATTATTGTCGTTTGCAACCTAATTTGTTCTCACTTATCTAGTTTTATATACCACTTGGCTACAAATGTATGTTAGATGACATGAAAATCTCATACCCCTTTGGCCATGATAAGGTAACCGAACTGCGGCAGATTCAAGATTTTGACCTCGAAGGGTTATGGTATAGAAGTTTGAAGCCTTCTTTAAACGAAAAATAACCGTTGATAATCTTTCTCTTAAAGTACCATTTCATAATTTTACACATAATAAAGGTGACAAGGCTGAAGGGGTGCTGCATGAATTTGTGGGATCTTAATTGCTTCAGCAGTAACAGATCACTTTCCCTTCCATTGTCTCCAAGAAAAAAACCAAGTTTCCTAGATCCAGCAATTCCATGGAACTCCCCGATGCTAAAACCAATGATTAATTAAGAAAGCGCGAGTCCCACATCGGCAGAGGCTTTGAACTCTTTATATTGTGTTGCTTCACAGCTTGTCCTCTTGGAGACATCCTATATAATTGAAACGATACAAAAAAGATTAACATGAAATAATGTCCGTCTCCCACAGACTTGTCTTCTTACTTATAAAAAAGACGAATTTGAATTGAGAAGTGAGACTATACACAAGCATCATCAATCAACATTAGCATGGCCTGCGCAAGGTTAACACGCAGAAATTAAGAAGTGAGGCTTTTACACGAGCATCATCTATTAGCATGGCCCGACAACGAGCATATGTTTCATCTAATCGTAACAAAAACATTTTAAGCTTGATTAGTCATCGACTCATTGATCAGCGGCCAAGTCGTTGGTCGTTGCCGCACCCACTTGACTCTACCTCTGTCCAATAGCTCTCTCTATCTCTCACTCTCTCTTCACCTCTCATTGTCTGCGTTTAATTACTTGAAGAGCTGGAGTGATCCCAAGTCAGAAACCTGGTAAGTTTATGCATCTTTGTTACAAGTATCTGATTAAACTGCTTTTAATTAACTATTGATTAGTCTATTATGACCTCAGTATGATGTAGCTCATTTTCTTAGCTTATTTTCCTTGCTTTGTAGTGAAATATTAGAATATAGTGACTCAGCACTTGGGTCACCTAACATTTAGTCTGTAGTAGCTGAGATGGGGTATATACAACCCATTTTGTAGTTTCCTGGAAGGATATGAAATAACAACTTATCTTTTTTATTTGCAACTTTTCCTTTTTTTTTCTTCTGAAATCTTGTCTCCTTTGTGCGGCTGGTACCTACCATTTGGTATCAAAGCCCAGGTGTGCATTCATGGGCAAAAGCAAGGCGTCCATCGCTATGGCCGATGCCATTGACGCCAAGTTGGACCGTGAATTTCGGCACCAACAACTCCAGGAATTTCAGGAGTCTTTGTCCTTGGTGAACCTTCGCTACGAGGAGCTCCAAAACCAAATTATAGATCTCCAACACTCCATCACCGACTCCTCCATCCACCGAATTCGTTAGGACCAAGTTCAACAAACGATCCTTGACCAAATCCTCTCCCTAAAAAACCTATCCCAACCCACCTCCCACATACCCATCGGCTCCATACCCATTTCCCTCGGCCCCACCCCCTTTTCCACCGTTCCCACTCCCATCCTTCCACTCATATGGGGTTCATCTCCCTCCCAACCCATAAACACCACCCAACCTCCTAGGTCATAAATGGCAACAGGACCCTCTTCCCTTTTCATTACTCCACCCCTCACCACCACAACCCATCCTCATAGCTATCCTTTCACATCTTGATACCTACCACCATCCTCGAGCGGGCCGCACCTACCACCCTTCACCACTAGCCGTATGGCATCCAATCCTACCACCCTCATTCTCTTTCTATCTACGGCCCTCAACATTTGAAGGTTGAACTCCCTTGCTTTTTTAAGAATGATCCTAATGGCTGGATCGTAATGGCAGAAGAGTTTTTGGAGTACCATGAAGTCGAGGACCACTAACGTGTGACAGTGGCCAGTCTTTATCTGGGAAGTGTCGCTGCCTATTGGCTCCGTTGGTTTAAGATAAGGTACCTCCTCTCATCTTAGGCCATTTTCGCAACTCAACTGCTTCAAAGATTTGGGCCCTCTGATTCCTTGAATTTCAACATGGCCCTTTCCTACATCACACAGACAACCACAGTTGAGGCTTATGTGGGCCATTTCATTAGCCTATCATTCCGTACTTCGAATTGGACCGACACTCAACTCTTGGGTGCATTCTTAGACGACCTCAAGGACGAACAACAGGATGACGTTGTCACTCAAGGGCCGGCCTCCCTAGCATAGGCCATTGAACTTGCTCGGATTTACAAGCATAAACAGGGACGTCGCCCAGCGGCACACACCAGATTTTTCCATGCTTCATCCTATAGCCCTCGGCCTGTATCATCTTCGCCCACCAACCCCATTTCCACACCCGCTCTTATACAGCCACCTTCCACAACACCCAACACTTTTTCCACTAAGCCAACTCTTCGGCTCACCCAAGCTGAAATGCGCACCTATCATGAGCAATGCATCTGCTTCAACTGTGATGAACAATACCTCTCGGGACACCGATGCCGACAGTCTCATATCCTCTTGTTACTAGTGGATGATGACAGCCCCGATCCTGCTCTTACATCGGATGAACCTGTGCCCTTAACCCTGGTCGTGGTCGAACAACTTGAGCACTCGCTAGCCCTTCAAACTATCTCGGCACCAAAGCGTGCCCGTGGTCGTGTTATGCGCCTGAAGGCCTCATCAACCACACCCTCATCCAGTGTTTATTGATTCCTGGGCTGATCAAAGTTTCCTCAACCCATAGGTGGCCACTCGTTTGGGATTGCAAGTGGATCCTTCACGAACTGCAACAGTCATGGTGGCAACAGGTCACTATTTTTGCACGAAGGGGTTAGCTCATCAGGTCTTTGTATGCCTTCAAGGGTATACATTCACTAGCAACTTTCATCTATTGGCTGTAGCAAGGTGCAACATGGTTTTGGGAGTAGATTGGCTAGAGACCTTGGGATTCATTAGTTGGAACTTTCTCCTCAAGATTATGGAGTTCTCAGTGTACAGGACCAACTATCGCTTGGTAGGGTCGTCTACCTCACATGCGTTTGGGTTCTCTGTTATCTAGGTTCCAAGGCTTCTTTTGGAATTCTCTCAGCCTAATTACACATCTTTCCAGACACACCTCATCCTCTCACACTCCTGCACATCTTCCAGCTAGTATCCAAGAACTTCTACGCCAGTATCATGTCATTCTGTAATCACTCATATCCTTACGACTACACCGATGTTGACCACTGCATTCCCTTACTTCCAGGGATGGGTGGGTCCGATTAATGTATGGCCGTATCGTTATGGGCATGCACAGACGGTTGAACTAGAGCGTCAAGTGAATGAGATGCTCACCGCCAGCATCATCCGTCCTAGCGTGAGTTCCTTCTCTTTCTCTGCCTTATTGGTGGCCAAAACTAACTCTTCTTGGCTTTTTTATGTTGATTACCACGAGGTCAATGTCGTCATCATCAATGATTGTTTTCTAATTCCAATTATTGATGAGCTATTAACCGAGTTGAAGGGTGCAGTCATATTTTCAAAATTGGACCTTCGCTCTAGCTATCATCAAATATGTATGCACAAGACGGCTTTTCGCACTCACGAAGGTCATTACAAGTTCACTGTAATGCCTTTTAGCCTCACCAACGCCCCTACCACATTCCAAGCAATGATGAATTCCATATTGAAGCCTCTACTCCGAAAATTGATCATTGTGTTTTTTGACAACATCTTGGTGTTCAGCACCTCTTTGGATCAACATGTGTCGTATTTGGCAGTTGTATTTGACATGCTCCAGCAACATCAACTCCATTTGAAGCCATCTAAGTGTCTTTTTGCGCAGGATTCCATTGCCTATTTAGGGCATATAATCTTAGCTAATGGCGTCACGGTTGATCCCTCTAAGATTTTTGCCATTGTGGAAAGGCCGATCCCCTCTAATGTCTGTGCTCTTTGCGATTTTTTGGGACTTGCTGGTTATTACCGTAAGTTCGTCTGTCACTTTGGTCATATTGCCAAACCTCTTACGAACTTACTTTAAAAAGACGGGTTTCTGTGGTCCACGGCAGCGGACAGCGCCTTCTTGGATCTCAAAGATGCTATGTCCACCACCCCAGTCCTGGCACTTCCCGACTTTACTAAGCTTTTCACCATCGAGTGCAATGCCTCCAATGTCGGTATCAGGGCCGTATTATCTCAGGACAACCACCCTCATCGAGTTCCTTAATAAACCCATAACACCCAAGCACCAAAACCTCTTGGTGTATGATAAGGAGATGCTGAAAGTGGTGTTTATGGTCCAAAAGTGACGCTCATACTTGATTGGTCACAACTTCAAGATACTCACAGACCACCAAACACTTGGTTATTTTTTGGACCAACACATTACAACTTCAGCACAACATAAGTGGTTATTGAAACTCTTCGAGTATAACTATACATTAGAGTACTGCTCGGGAGCTTCCAATACAACAGAAGATGCCTTGTCCTGCCGACCTAAACTACTCTCTTTGATGGGTCTCTCTCAACCACTATTTGAGTGCGTGGCAGAGATTCACACTTCGTACACCACAGACCATCAAGCCTCCGACGTCCTCACCGCACTACAGTATGATCCCTACAGTAAATGCTCATTTCAGCTCCAGGAAGACCTCATCTATTACAAATCTAGTCTCTTTGTACCTACAACATCTCCCTGGCACTCCACACTTCTTCAGGAATTCCACGCCTCTCTATCTTCGGGCCACTCTGGATTCATGCACACTTACAAGCGTATCACCAACAATTTCAATTGGCCAGACCTTAAAAAGGATGTCAAGCGTATCGTGGCAGAGTGTGAAGTGTGCCAACGCACCAACTATGAGATCATCAAACCACCAGGTCCATTGTAGTCACTATCTATTCCGACCCATGTGTGGACTGATATAGCAATGGACTTCGTCGAAAGTTTACCCTCAATCCACGGCCGCAATGTTATCTTGGTGGTAGTGGATCGCCTTTCCAAATATGATCATTTCATCCCAATTAAGTACCCTTATTCTGCCCCCCAAATTGCAAATGTCTTTGTTCAAGAGGTCTTTCGGTTGCACGGCATGCCCGCATCAATTGTTAGTGACAGGGATTCGATTTTCATCAGTGAGTTTTGGACAGCTTTCTTCAAACATCAACAAACAGTGCTTTGCAAAACCTCAGCCTATCACCCACAATCGGACGGCCAAATGAAAGTTCTCAACCGCATACTGGAGCACTATCTGTGCAGCTTCATTATGGACAAGCCAAGCACTTGGATTTGATGGCTTCCTTGGACAAGCCAAACACTTGAATTTGATGGCTTCTAGTCAACCATCAAGATGACACCCTTCCAGGCTATATATGGCTACCCTACACCCACAGTGTCGTCTTATCTTCCAGGCTCATCTCCGGTCCATATAGTGGACGTCACTCTGAGGAACTGTGACAGTTTACTAAGGCAACTACGAGAGAACATGCCAGCTGGCACAACATCGAATGCGACAATAACCTGACAAACATCGATCTGAGAGGAATTTTCGAGTTGAGGATTGGGTCTTCCTCAAACTCTAACCCTATAGGCAAACATCAATCTCCAAAACTCACTGCCCAAAACTGACTCCTCGTTATTACGGCCTTTTCCAAGTGATAGCTCGAGTCGGCCAGTTTGCCTATACTTTGGACCTTCCATCTCAGTCCCGCATCCACCCCACATTTCATGTGTTGTTGCTCAAGCTCAAAATAAGGACACATGTCATTGCTTCAGCCACCCTTCCGCCGGTCTCTTCCGATGGGTCCTTCATCTGGTTCCCGGAATGAATCCTGCAATGTGGAATGTTCAAACGAGATAACAAGGCCGTCGCTCACTGGTTAATTAAATGGACAATCTTCCAGAGCATGACGCCACTTAGGAAGATGCAGATTCCATCTTGAGCCGTTTTCCTGATTCTGTCGCCTGAGGACATGCTTGTTTTAAAATGGGTGCCTTGTTAGGATCTCAGTATGATGTATCTCATTTTCTTAGCTTATTTTCCTTGCCTGGTAGTGGAATATTAGAATATAATGACTCAGCACTTGGGTCACCTAACCTTTTGTCTGTAGCATGTAGTTTCCTGGAAGGATATGAAATAACAACTTATCTTTTTTATCTGCAACTTTTCATTTTCTCCGTAATCTTGTCTCCTTGGTGTTGCTGGTACCTACAATAGTGGTAATCCAAACGTTGATTATCTTGTTGGTTTAAGTGCCTGACACTATGACTGGTGGGCTTCGATCAAACATCAAGAGGTACACCATGAAACGCCTCAATTTGGGCGGAGTTACCGTACCTGAGACAAAAAGTAGCAGTTTGAGTGAGCCCCGAGATGCTGATAATGCGGATAAGAAATCGCTGGATGGATCTTTGCTTTCGGAGATGAGCCTTGGCGACGATAAAGTTCCTTTCTTGCTAATGTTGACCTCTGCTGCAAAGGTATGCAAGTCCAATAAACCACAAAATATAAATGCTTGCCAATGTTAACTGATTTATCTCTTTACAGTCATTTCACTTCTATTAAAAACTCAGTAGGGCTTTATGGTTCCTTTTTTATACAATAATACTCTCAAAATGTGGGAAATGAATTCCCCCTCAAAAACACTTCTATTAATGGAACTTTGTACTTATAATCAAAACATTACATATTATAAAGACTACGCCAACACTTTTTCTATAAAAAAAAATCAATAAAATGTGAGATCATCTAGACGGATTGGTATAAATATGATGGTTGGAATTGGTAAAAACATTACGAATAGTCTATCTATCTATTACAGTTGGTTGGCTAAACGACAATAGTTTTAATTGATTGATGATCTTTACATAATGAATTATAACATAAACATTTCCGGTCATAAATGCAAAATTTTACAAATTGGCCGCGAAGTATTTTGAGAATTCCATCATAATTTTGCGAAGCCAAAGCATTGTTCTTTTTAAATATTTGTAAAAAAGTTCAATTTCACGCACACAATACCATCAAATCCCATCCACCATTTGGTTCATTTCTTACTTTCTAAACTAACTTCATTCTCTAACTCCCCAATCACTTTCCATATTGTGTTCACAAGATTAAGAAAGGAAAATGATATCAACACACTTGTTTCCCCTTTGCACATCCATGTTTGTTTTTGTTTCTTGAATTTCTTTTGACTCATTCAAAAACGAGAAATAAATAAGAATATATAACAAGATAAACATGTTGAAATCACTTTTAAAAAATCATTTATGATGATCGATGATAGGGATTTTTACCACCTGCAAAATTAGGGATAAAAACACTTTAAATACTTGTAAGAGTACAAGGTAATTGTAGTATAGATGGCTCTAGCAAGTTTATTCTCCACATGGATTGAATAAATAATTTGTATCAAATCAAATTTTAATTAATTACTTAAAACAAAGTTTAGGAAAAAGTTAAATTTTTTTATTTAAAATAATACAAATGTTGTAAATAGTGGGTATTGTTTGCCCACATGTAAATAGTACCATATCATATGCTAAATAGTATATTTTGTAAGTTGCCATTGAAGTGGCTCTGTAAATAGAGCACTTAGATTGTTCAAAGAAATGAGAAGATCAGAAAGAGAAAAGGAAGAAATATAATAATCTGTGTGTTCCTCATTTTTTAATACTTGCAATTCTTTTGCGGTGGTAGTACAAAACTAAACAATGTGATATTTCGCCCTCGATCTTAGCAAAGGTTATTTCTCTAACTTTTGCCAATTTATAACACGTTATCAGCACGACTCTCTAACCTTAAATAATTCCCATCTCCCTTCACCGAAAGAAAGAAGAAAAAAAATGCTTCCTCCAAGGTTTTTCATATTCTTCTTCTTCCTCTGCTTCCTCTGCATGATGCACCCTCGCGATGAACTGCTAGCACCATGCCTACTTCTTGTTCTAAATTTAACAGTTACTTATATTTTTGATTTCTTGTTTGGTTTAGTTCCTTATTTCTCACCTAGTATTTAATTATGTTAATTTTACTGTAATCAAAGATGTTGCGGTATAATCGCTCATCTTGAACTGCATATTTAAATTTTATGCAATTTAATTTTACTGCAATTTTAGGTGGTACGGTATAATCGTCAACCATGCTTTGCATATTTAAATTTTCTGCAATTTAATTTTACTGCAAATTTAGGTGGTGCAGTATAATCGTCCACCTGCTTTGCATATTTAAATTTTCTGCAATTTAATTTTACTGCAAATTTAGGTGGTGCGGTATAATCGTCCACCCTGCTCTGCATATTTAAATTCTTCTGCAATTTAATTTTACTGCAATTTTAGGTGATGTGGAATAATCGCCCATCATATGCTTGTTTCGATGAGAATGGTGCAGTACAATCGCCATTCTCATTAATAATGAAAATTTCGAGCCTGAAGTTTCGAGTGCTTATCATTTTTGACATAAAGATAAAAATGAAAAATTTGTAAGAACCAAAAGTTCTAACGCTATATTCCTCTAAGAATACGTATTATTGCAAGTTCTTACACATCTCATTTTTTCTTTCAGAAAGAAAAGAAAATGACAAACTTGGCAAAGCTTGATTTTGCTGCCCTAGACATTACTTGGAAGAATTACCTTACCTGGGTACTAGACACCAAGATCCATCTAGAAGCAGTGAATCTTGGAGTTACCATTAGGGAAGAAAACAGCTTATTTTCTCAAGATCGGGCGAAGGCCATGATCTTTATTCGACGCCACCTTGATGATGGACTAAAGAGCGAGTACTTAACTGTTGAAGATTTATTAGCTCTCTGGAAGGCATTGAGAAACATATACAATCACCAGACAATGATGATTCTTCCAATGGCTCACTATGAGTGGACTCACCTAAAGATCCAAGATTTTAAATCAGTGGCTGAATACAATTCTAGATGTTCAAAATTACCTCTCAGATGAAGCTTTGTGGAGATATCATTACTGAGGAAGCTATGCTGGAAAATACCTTCAGCACATTTCATGCCTCTGACGTGCTCCTGCAGCAGCAGTATAAAGAGCGAAGCTTCAATGAATACAACCAACTGATATCTATGTTTCTGGTAGCTAAACAAAACAATGAGCTCTTGATGAAGAATCATCAGTCCCGACCTACTAGATTTGCACCATTCCCAGAAGTGAATGTTGTTTCCCTTAGAGTGAATGCCACATCCTCTGGTGGTGATAATCATAAACGAGGACGTGACCACAAGCGAGGCCGGTGGAACAGGAAAGGCAAGAATCATGGTGGTCAGTTTCACAACCAGATTCGAAGGCAAAATTCAGACTTGAGCTTCAAAAATGGAAATCGCCACAAAGGCAAAGCTCGTATGAACAATGCTCCTAGAAACTCGGATGGAGCCTGCCATAGGTGTGGTGGCGATAGGCACTGGGCGCGTACCTGTTGTACACCAAAACATTTGGTGGATCTATATCAAGCTTCCCTCAAGGAGAACAGTGTCGAGACTAATTTCCTCGATCAGGCTAGACTAATGGATATACCTGATCCAATGTGCGACTTATCAGGATAGTTGAACACAACCCACCTAGATGTCTCGGACTTCATTGAGGAAAGGGGGAATGAAGTGTATCGGTCAGAATGAATCATTTATATTTAATGTACTTTTATTATTCTGAACTTGTAAAACTAGCATTTCAATTCAATAAAAGTGGCATGTAAATTTCCATTATAAGTTGTTTTTAACTGTGATCCCCTTTACTCAAAAAGCGTGGATAAAAACTATGATTATAGAAATGGTGGAGATATTTATCTTGCAGACAGCGCAACCACTCATACAATACTTCGTGATCGAAAGTATTTCTTAAGCTTGATACTTAAAAGAGTGAGGGTAACAACAATATCAGGCAAATCAGATATAATTGAAGGCTCAGGGAAAGCACAGATTATGTTGCCAAATGGAACAATATTGTCCATACAAAATGCGTTGTATGTTACTTGATCTACTCAAAATTTGTTGAGTTTCAAAGACATACGTTTAAATGGATACCACATTGAAACGAAAAGTTCAGAAAATGTGAAGTATCTATACATTACCTCTAATAATACCCAGAAGTGTATATTGGAGAAGTTGTGTGGTTTGTCGAGTGGATTGTATTATACATACATAAGGACAATTGAATCACATAATGTCATGAACCAGAAGTTCATTGATTCAAGGGTTTACATGCTTTGGCACGACCATCTAGGTCATCCAGGATCTACCATGATGTGTAGGATCGTTACCAACTATAATGGACATCCATTATTGAGCAGAGACATTGATATCTCAAATGATAACCTTTGTAAGGCTTGTTCTCAAGGGAAGTTGGTAATTAGACCATCACAACTAAAGGTTGATGCTGAATCCCCATCATTTTTGCAAAGAATTCAAGGGGATATTGTGGACCTATTCAACCATCTTGTGGACCTATTCAACCCTACCCCCACCTCTCCCGCAACCCCCACCCCTCTTCTCTATCCCGAGCCTCTCCTCCACTCTCTTCACCTCCCCTCACATTCAAAATTTTTTTTTAAAAAAAATCAGAAACAAATCTGAACCCAGATTGTCCAGATCATTGCACCTTCCCAACTCTTCCTTCCCATTGAAGTTGAACCACCTCAATTGTCCTTGAGTATCAGGAGCTCTACGACCATTACTTTCACTAGACCTATCTCGCTCACCTTCGTCCGAGCTAATCATGATTTGGGTGTAGCGATGCGGATCACGATCTCGGTGACGAGCATGATGTCGATGCTGCTACTAGCGGTGATGTGGGGTTGGGATTTTCATCTGGGTAGGTGGCTAAGTTGGGCTTGGAGAGGTCGGGTTCGAAGAGTGGAGGAGAAGCATATGGTTGGGAGGCTCGGGAAGGAGAAGATGGTGGATGGGGGGTTACGGGAGAGGTGTTCTAGGTTTGGAAAGAAGATTTTGAGGGGCGAGGGAAAGAGGGACAATGGTCGATAGGGAAGATGGGAAGGGGATTATGAGATCCCACATCGACCAGTGGAGAGGGGGTGATGTGTCTTATATGTACATGCTCCCCTCCTTATAGCACGAGGCTTTTTGGGAGCTCAATAGCTTCGGAGTTAATCGTTAAGCGAGTTCGAGCGAGAGCGTTCCCATGATGGGTGACCCATTGGGAAGTTCTCGTGTGAGTTCCCATAAACAAAACCGTGAGGGAATGGTAAGTCCAAAGTGGATAATATCGTGTTACGGTGAAGCCGATCCGGATGTGACAGGGATTGAGAGTTTTTTTTTTGTTTTTTTGGTTTTTTTAATATTTAGTTAATATTTAATTAAATTTTTAATAGAAATTGGGTCCCGCCTCAAGCCACGTCAGCATTTAACGAATGAATTGACAGACAGCTGACGGAAGGTATACAATTGTAACAAATTCGTAAATAACGTATGACATTGACATTTTTTAAAGATGGGGTATGAAACTGTGACTAACTCAATAGTTGAGGTAGTTTTATGTAATTTACCCTAAATTATATAGTAAAATATCGACTCATTAAATACCCCCAAACTTAGTTTTTTGCTTGTCCTCAAGCAAAACAAAACTAGAAAACAAAAATAAAAACTAACAAACTAGAAACTTTATTAAAACTCAACTAAGACAAAATTTTCATCTTTAAGTTACAATCCATATAACACGTTAAAAATAGAACATCTTTCCAATAGTTCCAACTAATCCCACCACATAGTTTAACCCATTTAGAATCAACTAGAAAAGAATTCACAAACTTTCTTCAGTGTAAAGTGAACCAACATAGTTAGGGAGACTCAACTAAAACTCTTACCACTCGTCATTTTATTTCACACATACTAAATTGAAACATAACTATTTTTTTTTCCCCGATTTTTCTCCTTCTTTTTCATTTTTTTCTTCAATAATAGTAATGGTTGTGCAATGCCAGTTTCCTTAAGCTTTCTATCCAACCCATCTAGTGAGCTTTAAGTCAATGACTCCCAAACCACAAAGGTTTTAGGGCACTAGGTGTAGAACACTCCTAAGGACTTACTAACTCGAGCTGAAAAGGCTACGAAACCAACTGACCACCCTGCCCCATGTCAAGACTCTACCGTTTTATGCGAGAATCATTGTTGATTAGGCAGGACTGGCCCGATTACTAAGCAAAGTCTTAAGTGGAACAATGATTATTTTATTTATAAAATAACTAACTTTACTTTCCTACGAACAAAAATTAAAATACACTTAGACGAAAAGTAGGTATTTCAAACCCACTCTCCACAAATCATGTTGGTGTAATTGTGCAAATTTTCAAAGTATAACTCATGTATTAATGAATTTGTTTGGGTTACAATCTCTATGTGATTTGGTCCTCTTATTCAATCTCCGTAAGATGTTGGTTTGCGGATTTGGTTGATCCAAGGGCCGTCGGGGCTTGATCTTGGAGTGGTTTTTCGATGACGGATGAAGAGAGCTTTCTTGATTCTTTGAGATTTGCTTGAGAACTTTAGAGTTTTTTGAGTTTTCGAGGCCTTGGTTTGACGTAAATTCTCTTCCAATTTTAGAGTAGAGAAAACGTATTTCCAAAGTCCCCTGATCTTCTGATGGAGTAGCCTATTTATAGGCTTTGAGAATGAATCACTACCATCCGTTTTTTGTTGGTGAGAAAGAATCATCACCGTCCATTTTTGTTGGTGAGAATGAATCACCACCGTCCATTTTGTTGGTGGGAATGAATCACCACCGTCCATTTTGTTGGTGGGAATAGGTGTATGATGTAGGTGAAACGGGTGGATGTTGTAATTTTAATGCAATGGTCGACATTTATTTCACCAAGTTTTAATGTCTACAAATGTAATTTTAATGCATTTGTTAATATTCATTTCACCGAAATTTCAATGTCTACAACTCTAATGTGGGATTAACCTTCACCATGTTCATTTCTTCTAACGTTTAAAATATTCTATGGATATTAACTTAAAAAGAATGAAAATTTTATTGACTCAAAATTAAATCCTAAAATTTTAGTTTCCCACCCCCAAACTTATTTCACACTTTGTCCTCAAGGTGTGAAAAACAAAAATATTAAAACTTAAAAAATTTAAAATAGCTAACAAAGACAAAGCAAAGAAACGAGGAAAATAGAAATAGCAAGTAAAAGAAAGAAACGATAAAAGAAAGTATAAAATAAAATAACAAAGAAAACAGAAAATAAAAGAAAAGGCAAAGAAACGGACACACCTGGGATTCGAAGTGGTGACCTGGTGCAAGGAGATAGATGAGCTAGAAAAAAAATGAAGAAAGCACCAATTCACTGCTTTGGAGATTCGAACCCGTGGCCTGGAGGAACAAGGTGAGGCACTGAGCCTTGCACGTGCAGGAACACTGGTGTGAGAGGCCTAACACCTTGACCTATATAAGCTGATTTAACAGCTTCATTGATCAGTGGCCGAGTCGTTGCGGCACCCAATCTTGACTCTACCTCTGTCCAATAGGTCTCTCTATCTCTCACTCTCTCATCCTCTGCGTTTAATTACTTGAAGAGCTGGAGTGATCCCAAGTTGGAAACCTGGTAAGTTTATGCATCTTTGTTACAAGTATCTGATTAAACTGTTTTTAATTAACTACTGATTAGTGGTTGATTAATCCAAACGTTGATTATCTTGTTGGTTTCAGTGCCTGACACTATGACTGGTGGGCTTCGATCAAGCGTCAAGGGGTACACCGTGAAACGCCTCAATTGCGGCGGAGCCACCGTGCCTGAGACAAAAAGTAGCAGTTTGAGTGAGCCCCGAGATGCTGAGAGTGCGGATAAGAAACCGCGGGATGGATCCTCGCTTCCGGAGACGAGCCTTGGCGACGGTAAAGTTCCTTGCTTGCCAATGTTGACCTCTGCTGCAAAGGTACGCAAGTCCAGTAAACCACAAAATATAAATGCTTGCCAATGTTAACTGATTTATCTCTTTACATTCGTTTCACTTCTATTAAAAACTCAGTAGGGCTTTATGGTTCCTTTTTTATACAATAATACTTGGTTCCTCAAAATTTGGGAAATGAATTCCCCCTCAAAAACACTTCTATTAACGGAACTTTGTACTTATAATCAAAACTTTACATATTATAGAGACTACGTCAAGACTTTTTCTATAACATAAAATAAAAATCAATAAAATGTGAGATCATCTAGACAAATCGGTATAAATACGATGGTTGGAATCGGTAAAAACATTACGAATAGTCTATCTATCTGTTACAGTTGGTTGACTAAACGACAATAGTTTTAATTGATTGATGATCTTTACAGAATGAATTATAACATGAACGTTTCCGGTCATAAATGCAAAATTTTACAAACTGGCCACCAAGTATTTTAAGAATTCCATCACAATTTTGCGAAGCCAAAGCATTGTTCATTTTTAATATTTGTAAAAAAGTTCAATTTCACGCACACAATACCATCAAATCCCACCCACCATTTGGTCCATTTCTTACTTTCTAAACTAACTTCATTCTCTAACTCCCTAATCACTTTCCATATTGTGTTCACAAGATTAAGAAAGGAAAATAATATCAACACACTTGTTTCCCCTTTGTACATCCATGTTTGTTTTTGTTTCTTGAATCTCCTTTGACTCATTCAAAAACGAGAAATAAATAAGAATATGTAACAAGATAAACGTGTTGAAATCACTTCTAAAAAATCATTTATGATAATCGATGTCTGGACCTCGTTGATTGGCTTCTCATTTTATCATTTTGTGATAGCCTTTTAATTTCCTTTGCTCCTCAGGATCTCAGGGAGGAGAGTAGTGCTAAACAAACATCAGAAGGTTTACTCCAAAAAAGGAAATTTGAAACATTAGATTTGGAAGAACTCAATGAAAAGATTGAATACGTAAACGGATTTGCTCCTGCATACAGATATCATACTCCAACTGACATACTACTTCATCCGGGTGACAATGGGCCTCCTATACCTGCACATAAACTCTTATTGGTATACACTCTCCATCTCACTCTCAGTATCGAATCCCGATTCTCTGCATTTACAAGTTGTGTGGTTTTTGTGTATTTCACAAGATCGACGATGAATTGCATTGGATCAGTATTGATTGCACATCTTCTAAATGTAGAGGCTCGGAATATGTATCCGATTATGTGTCTTCTACTAGTAGTTACAAAGTGTGTTTAACTTTGGAGTCTGGACTATGATCCGTAACATGTACTAGGTCAATTGATCATTGTTATTCTGAGTTTTGACTGTAGGCAACAAGATCGAAAATCTTGAACATTCCAAACACGGAAGGATGCTCCAAAGCTCCAACAAACCAGGTGGACAACATAACACTGCCTGAGTTGAATCACGAAGAGCTCAAGTCTCTCGTGGATTTCCTCTATAATGCGGACCTGCTTGAAGATCAAATGAACAAGCATGTCTTCTCCTTGTCAGTTGCAGCGACTAAGTACGGAATACCATACTTGGGCAGATTTTGTGTGCGTCATATGCTCAACTCCCTGAGTTCAGCCAATGCTCTTGATGCTCTGGAGGTTGCGGATGCTTGCTCCTACCAAGCACTGAAGGACAATGTGCTGGACTACATTGCCATAAACATGAGTGACGTAGTTTTTTCTGCTCAATTTGAGGCCCTCGCACTCAAGAATGCGAAACTAGGCGTGCAGGTTTCAAGGGCATCATTAAAGGGTGAGAAGAAAAAATGGGCGATTAATGTGAAAAAGAATATTAACTCAAGCAGGATTACGGAATTGTTTATGAAGAAAAAGGCAGCTTTTCGTCAGGACAAGTAAGTTTAAGAGTGAGGATACTGATTCTGCATTCCATTCGTTATTTTACCAACCATGATACTATAGTTCATCTTCTGATTGTTCTTAATCAACAAGGTGAAATTTCTGTTGAATTTTGATGGACAATCATTGCCGCCTTCTTCTTAATGTTCAATATGTACGGTCGAATTATGAATTTTGATGAAGTTTTGGGTTCATTTGATTTGAGTGGTTTTCTGTTGTGGGTTCATTTGATTTTGCCTGGGAAACAAATTTAGAAGTTTTGGAGAGCCTTTGGCTCGGTATCTTGGAGCCCTACGACACCTCATTTGAAGCCTCTATTGGAGTTGCTCTGAGGTTACTTGAAGAAGATGAAATGGAGGTGACGCTGGCGAAGGGGGAGGGGAATGGGAAAGGCAGGGGAAGAGGAGAATTTTTGGCTTTTACATTTTTCCCTTTTAAGTTTGTTACCAATAGATAAATAAAGGGTGAATTGACACAATAACCTTTTCTATTAATGCCACATGAACGCCACATAAGCAGCCACGTCAGCAAATTTAATGAAATAAACAAATCGTGCCAAAGTGAAGCAAATATCGAGATCAGGGTGTTAAAGTAACGAAATTTGAGTTTTAGTGGAAAAAATAAGCCTAGTCCGGACAACTACTTTATGATGAGTGCAGGTGGCGATTATGGATGATAACACCTCCGATTTGAAACACTTCGATCAGAACTGATGTTTCTGATTCTGGCTTGTATGCTTTGTGATTTGATCTGGTCACCTCCTCTGCATAGATATCCTGCAAGGGCAAAGAATGAATGGTACGGTTGGGATGACGCAATGATGAGAACTTAAAGCTGCCGAATTTCCAGCTTTGTAAGGTAACAGAGAAAAGAACTAGCTTGGTGATGTCTACAAAATGCCCGATAGAGCAGATATATTCCCTTGTACTGTTGTCGGATCAGGTTTACGGGTTGGGTCTAAAATGACAGGTCTACTATTGTTACCTATCTCTCTGTACTAAAATAAAAAAAAGTATACTCTATAAATAAATTTCTGTATGTTCTGGCAGCCTTCATTACAAATTTCTAGTTCATATCGT
The DNA here is from genome assembly GCA_963580275.1 of Crataegus laevigata. Classification (NCBI taxonomy): domain Eukaryota; kingdom Viridiplantae; phylum Streptophyta; class Magnoliopsida; order Rosales; family Rosaceae; genus Crataegus; species Crataegus laevigata. Next base: position 7,935,159 of record OY756951.1, read on the forward strand.
AGTTAGAAAACGCGCTAAATAAAATGCGGTCATCAGTCTACGGCCGGCAAAGTCTTATCTATATGTCCAGTAGCAGTCTCTGTCCCTCCTTTTTCTCGCTCTCTTGTTATCTGGCAAACTTGTTCTTGATCTGATGATGGTTGGTGAGTTTTCTTTTCATTCATGCATGCTGTATACAGTTTTTAAGAATTAGGGTTTGTCAACTTTTTCCTAATTGTTTTTATTTGTTTTATATCCTCTGATATTTATTTATTTTAATTTTTTAACTAGTGAATTTTCTGTCTTCTTCGTCCATTTGAAGAACTGGAGCATCAGTACTAGTGATCCAAAGTGGTAACGTGGTGATTTGTATAGAGTTCAAAATATTAAGTGATTAATTTTTGTTTTTTTCTTTCTTTGACTAGTAATTTTACTTGAGTTTCTGACGATGGGGTTGCTTTCGGTCGTTTAAAATCTTAACTAGACACTATCATGAGTGGTGGGATTCGCTCAAGCGTGAAGAGGTACACCGTGAAACGCATCACTGTGAACACAGACACAGTGCATGAGACCATCCATGGCAATCGGAATGCTCCCCAAGCTGCCGCTGATGGCGTGGATCAGATGAGGCCGGCTGCAATTGTTGAGACAAGTGTCAGCCATGGTGAAAGTCCTTGCTTGCCAATTTTGAGCCCTGCTGCAAAGGTACGCTCAAGTCCACCAATATAAATTGCTTTATATATATATATATATATACACACACATGTAATCTTTGAATATGGACTTTAAAAATGAACATCATAGATCACGACATCAAATAACGGAGTGAGACTAAACGAGTAGTTAGCTCCATTTCAAGTTACTAATTAGCTAGTGCTTGAGCTGTATATATAATTATAGAAAAGCCAAGTTAAGCCAAGTCAGTGAATGAGTGTGCTAAAGAATGATTTCATCGTGGTTATTTGGGCAGGAGAGAGGTCAGCAATTGGAAGACGATCCAAACTGCGCTGCATCCACTTTGAAATGGGGTGGAGCGATGGACCCTATCGTACTGGATGACATAATCAGTCGGCTTCTGGAGGTCCGATCAAGGCCACGCAAGCGTGTTTGGCTCTCCGAGTCTGAGGTGAGGCAGCTCTGCATTTGCTCCCGAGAAATCTTCCTTAGACAGCCCAATTTGCTTGAGCTTCAAGCCCCTATCACTATTTGCGGTATGCTGTAACACATCAAGCATATGTATCAGTTTTCAGTTTTCATTTTTACGCTCACAAAATGGTACTGCTAGAATGGCTTCTAACGTCTTTTTCCTTGGCTGTAAGTGCTGACAGTTTGGATCCCACCTCGGGAAAGTTTCCTGAACATGATTTTACTTGCCTTTCACTTTCAGGCAATATTAATGGGCAATATCCTGATCTGTTGAGGCTCTTTGAACATGGGGGTTTGCCTCCTAGTGCCAGTTATCTATTCTTGGGGAGCTATGTGGATTATGGCAAACAGGGTTTAGAAACAATGTGCCTCTTGCTTGCCTACAAGATCAAATATCCCGAAAAGTTCTTCCTTCTCAGAGGAAATCACGAATGCGCATCTATAAATCGTAGATATGGATTTTACGATGAGTGTAAGCTGCGATTTAATGTGAGAGTTTGGATATCCTTCGTCGATGCCTTTAACTGCCTTCCTGTTGCGGCTGTTATAGACGACAAGATATTTTGTGTGCACGGCGGTCTTTCCCCTGATTTGACAAACTTGGATCAGATCAGGAACTTACCTCGCCCAACTGCTGTTCCTTACAATGGATTGCTTTGTGATTTGCTCTGGTCAGATCCTGGAGATGTTAAGGGATGGAGAGTGAATGGCAGAGGAGTCTCATATACATTTGGCCCTGATGAGGTGGCAGAATTCTTAACGAAACACGATTTGGACCTTGTTTGTCGTGCCCATCAGGTTCTTGACTATCCTTCTTCCCCCTTGGTCTTACTCAAGCTAACTTAGTTTGGAACTTAAACAACTTCTTCTTTGTAGGCTGTGGGAGATGGTTTTCAGTTCTTCGCGGACGGGCAACTAGTTACAGTTTATTCAGCTCCCAACTACCGTGGTGTGTTCGATAATGTTGCTGCGATGATGACTGTAGATGAGAACTTAATGCGCTCTTTCCAGATTCTTAAACCAGCTGAGAAAAAAGCCAAGTTCATGATGTCAACAAAAGTGTAATGACTGCAGTACCAGTGCTCCAGTCTTGAACCAGGTCAGCAGATTATTGTTGCGCAAACTAGCTTTGTTTCTGCGTCATGTTGTCCACCTTATCGTTGTAGTTCTGTTTGCATTTGTGTAAGTGCATGTGCAGGTATATGGGAATATTAATATTTATTACACAGGCCGTCGGATTTTGGATTATATCACAAAAGCCCTCGGTACAATTAAAATCGAACCATTCATTATACCATATTAGCTCACTCGTTTTGGAGACTCGTCAAACAAATGCTTTAATCTTGTTTAGGTCGTGGAGGACGGTTATGAATTCTTCTCCAACAGGCAACTTGTAACCATCTTTTCTGCTCCCAATTTCTGCGGTGAATATATCAATGGTGGTGCGATGATGAATATAAACGAAACCGTAATGTGCAGTTTCCGGCTTCTTGGGGTAACAGAGAAACGAACTGGCTTGGCGGTGTCTACAACAGCCTGATAGAGCATAAGTAACTACCTGTCACGGATATATACCCCTCGTGCCGACTGAGATTAGCACGAAAGGGTGTATACTCCAACTGCAGGTAAGTCTCTTTCCTGATAAAAAAAAAATATGTAACAGGATTACGAATTATATCTTGTGTGCTCATACTTATCGGTAAACATCTATCGTCTTTAAGATTTGAATTTGTCATACTTATTGGTAAACAACTATCGTATTTAAGATTTGAATTTGTCATTGTAAATTCTTCGGTGGCGGTAACAAAGGCATCGCTGTTTTTTTTTTTTTTTTTTTCAGTACATTGATATTTTTACACTAGGAAGAGGAAGAGTTCGGCTAAGTCACACAATGAACGACCTAATTTGATATTGAATTCGCCATCCACGAGATTTGAACTTAAGACCTTTCACTACCAAGTGAAAAGGAATACTACAAGACCGTAGTACTAAGTGGCATCGGTGCTTTTAATTGTCAAGTTTAAGATGTTGCTTGTCACTTCTGAAACAATTTTAGCCTTCCATGTAGTATTGGGGACAAAAACATAAGTCCGAGTTGTATGAATGAGGATCCTCATTCTGAGGCTTTCTGAGGATTCCAGGAATTCTCAAATCGTGTCCGTTAATCATATATCATGCGGTCAGTTTTCGTCAGATACTATTTATATTTAATTTTAAATAAAAGTATTTAAAATAATTTTTGACCGCACGATGTACGATAAACGAACACAATTTGAGGATTTCCAAGATCTTCACAAAGAGGAATAGGAGAGGATCCTCATTCGAGTTGTATAATTGTACTGTTACGAATCGTTTGTTTTAAAACTATTTGATCCTAGTTTCTCAGAAAGTATAAATTAATAAATTAATCAAAATCCACAAGTGGTTAATAAGCTTAAAAAGCAAACGATTTGTATTAAGGAATGTTAATAACTCCCTAATACTGAAATCAATTGTTAATGAAGGAATCTAACAATGCTTGGAATGAAAACTTGTCATCCTTTTAGTTTAATTAATGTAGGGCGAGTTTGATACTTATGATTAAAGACTCATTTAGAAACTTTTAAAATAACTGAAAGTGATTTTTTAAAAAAATATTTTAAGTTCCAAAAGTGTATGAAGTGTTTTGTGCTTCTTGCAACCAGCACTTCAATTTCTTTTTTATGATTCACTTTTATTTTTATTAAGGACGGATTCCGAAAACATTTACACCAAAATAATATTTCGACACTGTTTTTGGGCCTTAACTCGTTACCTCCACCAAACCAATTAAACTTTTGTATGGACTTTACAACTTGAGCCCATGTTCTTTCCTACCAAATTGTTGACAACTGTGTGAGGTACAAGACAACGACGTCGTCCCTAGCTCTACGCATTCCATTTCATCTCTCAGATTATTAGAGTTAACTCTGGTGTTGCAAAGGTTTCCCAGGACAACTCACTTTTGAATCTATTCAGTGAACATTAACTGCTTTTAATAAACAATAACTGTTTTTTGCATCTTCACCCCTAAACTAAATAGGCATGGCAATAGGTAATAAAATATTAGTATTTTTTATTTTATAAAATAATACAAAGTAATTTTATTTGTAATTTTGGATTAGATCTTTAATCGTTCTCGTTGGGTCACGTGTCATTATTCGAAAAGATAATTATTGATGATAGACCACGTACCTTTTCAGAATCGTTGAGGATAGATTTCCGATAAGATTTTTAACCAATCACGTCCCGCCACGTGTCGCAATTTGTTTACAATATTTGAGAATAGATTTTGATCATATTTTTAACAAATGACGCCATGTCACATGACATTATATACAACCTAATCCTTTCTTTTTTAGGAAAACTAACGAAAAGGGCTTGAAAACTTTGAGTTTTAACGATAAGGACAAATAAAGGGTAAAGTGAATAGTACCAGGATTGACTTTTTAGTGTAAAAATGTGGTTTTTCGTTAAAATGAACAGTACCGGGAGCTTTTCGTTAAAGTTCCCTTCTTTTTTCTCCATATAACTCACCATCCATCATAAGAAATCACACACCAAAATTAAAATCTCTATCATTATTCATAGTTTCTGCTTCCTTCTTCACCAAAATCAAAATTTCTATCATTATTCATAGTTTCTACTTCCTTCTTACTTTGTCTTTTTCTTCAAGGATGTTGTGGGAAATCTATGAGCAAGAGAAAGAATTGTTTAAGTAAGGGGAATAAATGTTCAATCTCCAGGTGGCCCAAAATGAGATGGGGGGAGGAAGAGGATGAGGAGCGTAGAAGGAAAGATGACGAAGCAAAAAGCCAAAGAGCCTCACATTTCCGTCGGGTCATCCAAGTTGTGCCTTAGATCTCCAGGCCCAGCCGTTCTGTAAACATTGATAGAAGCAAGCAACAACGAGGTAATGATATCTTGGACGATTGTTTTTATCCGTAACAGTGCATTCACTGATACGTATTTTAGACGTTGTTTTAGAATGGAACAACATTTGTTCAACAAAATCATGATTGCTATTTCCAACTATGATTCTTACTTTGTGCAAAAAAATGATGCTTTTGGTGTTATGGGTCTCCTTCCTAAGCAAAAAAATTATTGCTGCCTTGCGAATGCTTGCATATAGAGCATCTGTAGACCAAGTGGATGAGATAACGAGGATGGGAAAATCAACCATTCTTGATGCCCTAATGAGGTTTTTCTCTGCAATCGAATCTTTCTACACCACAGAGTACCTACGGAGACCTACTCAGATTGACTTGCAAAGGATTTTGAAGAAGGGCAAGATGCCAGGTTTTCCTAGGATGATTGGAAGCATCGACTGTATGCACTGGACCTAGAAAAATTGTCCAAGTGCATGGCAATGAGCGTATAGGGACAGAAAATGAGCAAAAAGTATCATTTTGAAGACGGTGGCATCATTTGATACATGGATTTGGCACACCTTTTTCGGGATTCTAGGAGCTCAAAATGACCTCAATGTCATTACCCAATTCTCAGTGTTTAACAATGTCTTGCAAGAAAAAACACCAAGAGTCACGTACTAGGTCAACGAACATAAGTAACACGAGCCATACTACCTACCAAACAACATTTACCTAAGGTGGTCATCGTTTGTCAAAAGAGTGCCACGTTCGCAAAGTGCAAAGGAAAAACACTTTGCAAGCTGTCAAAATGGGTGTAGGAAGGATATGGAGCGTTGTTTTGGTATCCTCTAAGCTCGTTGGGCGATTGTCAGGGGTGCTGCCAGAATGTTTGATTTAGAGTTGTTTTGATCCATCATGACGTGCATCATTCTTCACAATATGATTGTGGAAGATGAGTATGATTATGATGCCGTTGATGAATATGAGCCAGACATGATGAACAATTCCATAACACAAATATATTGTGTTATGACGCCACTGAAGAACCCATGCAACATGAGCCATTACAAAGGGATGGCCATTACAATGAAAGGCTTATTCAAGATATACTGCACTTCAGGACCCATATATGCACAATGCCTGACAAATTGACTTGATAGAGCACCAGTTGGAATTGAAACAAGCTCAAGATACTTAAGTTCATTTAGTGTGTTTGTTTTTATTTGATGTGTTTATTTAATTTTATGTGGTGTGTTTTTTAAGTTCATTTAGTTACAAGTAGCCCTTTACCACAGTGGTGGAAAGATGTTGTGCCTTTGCACGACGGTGTGGATTCGAACCCCTTGCTTGACTCAAAAAATAAATAAATAAAATTAACCAACTTAAAAAATATATTAAAAAAAAGGTTCATTTAGTGAGTTTTTTATTATTTGGTATGTTTATGTAATTTTATTTGGTGTGTTTATGTCCTTTGAATAAAGATTCTCTCAGTTTAAATAAATTACTAAATTAAATAAATATACTCTTAGTTTAAATAAAGTACTAAATTCAATAAATAAGAAATAATAACTCAAAGTGATTGGAAAATTATGGGCTCCGATTAAAAACAAATTTCCTAATTCCTCGTCAATGAAAAATCATCACCTAACCAATTTGTGTTGCTAGGATCATCTCCTCTTGTCATGCTAGAACCATCTCCTCTTGCTCTCGCTTCTCTTGCACGCTTCATTCGCACCACGTCCGCTTTCTCCGAATTTCAAAAATATTTAGAATTCGGAAACATCGCCTCTACAGGCTCTTTTATAATGTCACAATCTTGTTAAGCCCTTGTTTCTTCTCTAAGCTCTTACCTTTCTTGCCAAGTAGCTCTCTTTCTCTCTTATTAGCTTGAAATAATCTCTCAACAGCTACAACTTTTGCCTCCTCTCTAGCCTTATCAGCATTAAACTTAGCCATTTTCCGTGCCAAAGTCAATTCACTTTGGCAAACAAGTTCTTCCATATATTTTGAATAATCATTCTTGGAAGCACTCCCTTTATTCTTTGAAGCCTTCTTACCTTGAGGCCTAATTGGATAACGGGTCGACCTCGACGCTTGTTCAGGGGGCATTTCTAGCACTTTTTCTATGTCATCTTCATGAACATGCAAGGCATGATCGGTAGTAGAGTGTAGATGGGTGTTGTTCATGACAACTTCTAGACCGACATACACAACTCTGAATTTAGGACAATCTTTGACGATATTCCAACATTCCCATTGGGTGAATGATTTGTTTTTGTTTTTGGTTTTGACACTATACCAAGCTTGTGCTTGAAGTGTCTAAACAATGCGGGAAAATAAATAATTATAATCAAAGTAGCTAATGTAAATTTGGGTATAGTACAAACAAATAAATAATATATTGTTACCTAATCCGCTAAATTTTCCCCACTTCGAAGATTACTACTAGCTTGTGCCAATGCATCTCTCCAAAGACTAAACGATTGGCTGAGTATTCTCTAATGACTGGACATCGATTCTTTGGTTCTTTTCCCACCAATTTTCTCAAGATAATTGGTATGAATAAAACTCCACATTTCTCGCAACTGCATCTCATTACCCGTAATCGGATCATGAGTAACTTCAACCCAGCTAGAACACGATGTAACATCTTAAATAAGCATCCAATTCGTACTTGCATCATTAGTCCTTTTGTTGGAAACCAATTGGATTGAAATTTTGAGAGAAAAATTGGAATGTGGTTGAAAGTATTTGAGAAAATATGAAATTGTGATGTAAGATAGAAGATAATGAGAAGGTATTTATAAAAAAGTAATAAAAAATTAAAAAAAATTGGATATTTAATTAATTTTTTTACAGTTTTATTAATTTTTTATTCACATAATTCATTTATGCCGTTGGATTAAAAAAAATTGAAATCCAACCCTCCAAATTGTGCCATGTGGCACAACGGTAAAATTTCAGATTTTTTTTATTGTTATTTCTTTTCTTTTTTTTAATTTATAAAGGCGAATAACGTGGACCATTGATCTCAAATCCAACGGTTGTAATTAATGAAGGTTTGAAATTTTCTTTACCGTTAGAAATCCAACAATCCAAAAAAAAAAATCTGTTGAAATCCAACGGACAACGTCGCGCCATGTGTCCCACCAACAATAACATTTCATAATTTTGCGCCGCAGGCCTCACTGCCTAAAAACTTGTCGGGAACACACCCCCACGTGCACGTGTTATGCACGAGCCTGAGGCAAATATAATTAAAGCGTGGTTGACGTCACCCTGATGTCAACATTGCATCACTTCCACCTCGGACTATCGGGCCACCGATTCGAGCTGAACCTCTTGCTCGGGCCCCTCCTGCGCAATCGCTGCACGGGCTGGACATGATTGTTGGGGCTATTGGGTCCTATGCAGTCGCCAGTCCATCAGGCTACTCCCCTGGTAGAGTTGCTCTAAGCAGGAATTGCCCGATGACTTGGTTCGGAAAGGTCGGGCCCACAAACTACTGGACTTTTTAGATAGGCTGGAGATGGTTTGTTTTTTAATTTGGGGGAATAAATTGCCCAGTTGCCACTTGCCAATTGGGTAGGGCTGGAGTTGCTGTAACATCCATCTCACGTAACACTGCATAAATTGTGTTACACTTTGCCCCCTACCAACTCATTATTACATTTTTGCTAGACTACAAACTCATTATTGGTTTGCTCTTGACCAAGTATGTAAAAGGTCTGTTTAAATTGCTGACATGTCATGAAAGGGACCACTCTATATGCCACATGGGTGCTTTGTGGCCCAAAAGTTAATAAAAATGTTTTAACTTAAAGAGCTGTTTGATAACTACTTTGCTTTCAGCTTTCAAGAAATTGAAAACAACACAAAATTAATATCAAACAAAATTAATATCAAACAAAATTAAGGAAAGAAAGAGAAGAATAGAAAACACATGCAAAAAGCATAAGGGTTGGATCAGTGGCGGAGATTAAATCAGCAAAGTTGACCAAAATACAGAGAAATCAACTGGTCAGGGGCTCAAGGCCTTCTTGATATCAGCCTGAAGCTGAAGATTTATAACTAGTTTTAATTGAGCTAAATTTTCTTTTGCGAGTTGCATGTGTATAATTAAAGGGAGTTCATCAAATGTACTGTGGAGTCTGGGATTTGCTTCAGAAAGTTCCCCAAGTAGTAATTAGCAGAATGCAGAGGAGTCTAAATTGTTTGAAAAATCATGGTCATCCACTCTACATATCCAAAGCAGCAAACTGACGAGGATACAATCATAACCAATTTTAAGGGGCCAAATACAGCAACTACTGATTTTTAACTTTTTATGTTTGATTTATGACCAACAATGAGTTCAATTTTTTTTAGCACTGCTCATTTTCAATTGTAAGTGAAAAATTTTAGGTTTGATCATCAATGTGTGACTTAGTTAAATCTCTCACCTCATGTGAAAGGCATGTCGACTGAAAGTTCAAAACTATTGGAGAGAAGAATCAGAATACTTTCGTATAAACATTGAGGGAACACAAGAAAGCCAAAAGTGGGCCGGGGTTTTGTGTGAGAGGTGGCCTAACATAAAAATTGAGGTATATGTGGTCATAAATCAAACATAAAAAGTTAATAATCAAAATTAGAATAAGGGTGGCCAAAAGTGCTTTTGCTATGCAACTTGCAGAAAAGTTGCTTCTTTAAAAAAAGAAAGTGGGGGTTTCCCGAAAAAAAAAAAAAAAAAGAAAGAAAGTGAGTAAATTTGTCACTTAATAGTTGAGTCTTGATTATATCGATAGTTCAAAAGCACTTTTTGTCCTACATCAGTTTTGGACATTTGGTTATACCATTTATAACAGTATCGTGGTTCAACTCCTTGTAAGTAGCTCTATGAAACTTCTCTTTTCTTTTATATGTCAATTTAATTTGCTGCTGCTACGTGTGTTATGGGTTTGAAATTTTGATAGAAATTAATTGTTACCGTAGTTGCTCATGTCAACCACGATCACTAAGCATTGTTTTAAAAATTTCCGCCTAGTGCCGTCTAAGCCCTGCATAGGCTCTATGAGGCTTGCCACTAGTCTGATTATAAGCTCTTTGAGGCTTGCCACTGCTCTGATTATGCCCTAGACATTCGAAAATTAAGAAATGGTGTCTAGACTTACTTAGGCGCCCGTCTAAACTACCCAGGCACCTGCCTAACCAGCCAGACCCGCCTAGGTCGGGACTCACTTAGACAAAAATATATATAATTTTCATTTTACATTTTAAGTTTTTTAGTAAATTGTAACAGACTTGTTGAATACTTAGATGAACACACATTATGCTTGTTCCCATATTTTTATTATGTTCTAATATTTTATAATATATATATATATATCATTCTATTTCGTAATTTATAATGAAATTATATATTTTTTACAAGCCTGAAATTATATATTTTTTAAGTATAAGTATATACATATTTATATGATGTATGGTGGATTTTGTTGGATTGGTGGCAGAGAACCAGCCAAACAACTTTCGGCTGCCAACTCACATCCACTTTCGCCTAATAAAATAGGACAAAGAAAAAGGGAGACATCACCATGATGTGAAACTGTGAGTGGCCTTGTGTTGATGAGTGCAGCCGAAAGAAAGAAGAGGAGAGAGAGAAGGCGGAGCCTTTTGTTTATATTAAGGCATTTGGTTATGCAGTATATTAAAGTATAAAAGAATGTAGATGCATTGCATTTGTTTCACTTCTATCTCTAACAAAAGTTATCTTTTTCTCACTCTTACCTATTTATAACATTGTTTGATTTTTTTTTTAATGTAAACACATCGGTTCTAATATTCAATTTTTTTTTTGGCAAGCAGTATATAAAAGTATAAAAGACAACACAAATAATTAACTTGTATATTGTGTCTCTCTCTTCAATTATATTTATAAAAAAAATTCAAGACGCGTTTTCATGGCTTGACTAAAACGACCAATTATATTTGGTTGTAGATTTTCCAGGAAGTAGATAAGAATGTGACCCCTCGTTCAAAAGAAAAAAAAGATTGGAATGACCCAATTAATTAAAGCATTAACTATTTCCTCTACAAGCACAAAGAGCAATCCCTTTGTTTGTTCATCGATCGTAAACCATGGCTCTTGTGAGAGCAGCCCACGGAACATCCTCTGATTCCAACACTCGTCGGGGTTACCGTTACGATGTTTTCTTGAGTTTCAGAGGCGAAGACACTCGCAAGACTTTTACCGACCACCTCTACACAGCCTTGAACAACGCAGGATTTCTAACGTTCCGAGATAACGACGAACTTGAGAGAGGAGAAGATATCAAGCCAGGACTACAGAAAGCAATCCGGCTGTCACGAACATCTGTTGTCGTGTTTTCGAAATATTACGCGTCATCCAAATGGTGCCTTGATGAGCTTGTCATGACCCTTGATTTCAAGAGGACTAACTCAGAGCATGTAGTATTACCAGTCTTCTACGATGTCGATCCCTCCCATGTGAGGAAGCAGACGGGAAGCATTGGAAAAGCATTTGCTACACACGAGAAAACTCAGTTGCCGAATACGGTGAAGCAATGGAGGGAGGCTCTTGCAGAGGTTGCTGATCTGGCAGGGATGGTCTTACCGAATGAAGACGATGGGTAACTTTCATTTTCTCTCTTTTATCTTTATAGTGTCTATATTGGAAGGGTAATTTGTTTTTTTAACCAACAATTTGTTTTGCCTTCTTTTTTCACATGAACAATTTGTTTTTATCTCTAAACCTGTGTCCTAAAGTTGTCGAGTTCGAATCTCCTCCTCTCAGCTTAAAGTAGTTTGGTTATCTAGACTTGACATACGTGTATACTTTACTTCTTTTACAAAAAATGCAAATAATTAGTTTCATAATTTCGCCCTTGTTTTATTTTGTCAACATAATTTCATTTTAATTTTGAACCTAAGTATGCTATCAAAATAATGTATAAGTTAAGCTTCCCTCCATTTGTTCGTCAATATATAACTTTCTTGGTTACACAGCACGTTTGATTTATATTTCATTTTGTTTGCAAATTCTTAGGTACGAGTCAAAGTTTATCACAAAAATTGTTAAGGTGATTGGTGACAAGCTAATTCGCACACCCTTGAGTGTTGAATCCAACTTGATTGGAATCCAATCTCGAGTCAAACACATCAATTTATGGTTACAAGATGGATCAACTGATGTTGGTATAGTTGTTGTATATGGGATGTCTGGAGTAGGGAAGACAACCATTGCTAAATATGTTTACAATTCAAATTTCACAAGTTTTGAAGGAAGCAGCTTTGTTGAAAATATGAGAGAAACGGCAAATCAACCGAATGGGTTAGTTCAAATACAAATGCAACTTCTTTATGATATTTTGAAGGGGAAAAAGGAGAAAGTACACAACGTTAGTGAAGGAACAAGCAAGATTGAAAGAGCCATAAGCTCTAGAAGAGTTCTTCTTGTTCTTGATGATGTTGACCATATGGACCAACTAGATGCAGTACTACGAATGAAAGATCAGTTTCATCCCGGAAGCAAAATAATCATAACAACAAGGCGTGAAAGGTTGTTAAAGGCACATCAAGTTACTAAGGTCCACGAAGTTGAAACTTTGGATTACGATGAATCATTGAAGCTCTTAAGCTGGCATGCATTTGGCCAGGACCATCCCCATGAAGGTTACATGGAATATTCAAAAGAGCTAGTGCAACATAGTGGAGGACTTCCATTAGCTCTTCAAGTTTGGGGTTCTTCCCTGTTAGGTGAGAGAATGGATGTGTGGAAAAGTGCATTGGAGAAGCTAAAAGTTATTCCTAATTACGAAATCATGAAGAAGCTGAGAATAAGCTATGACAGTTTACAAGATGACCATGACCGGAAATTGTTCCTCCACATTGCTTGTTTCCTAATAGGAAGGGACAAAAACGACATTGTTAAAATACTAGATGGATGTGATTTCTATACAACTGTTGGCATTCAAAATCTCATTGATAGATGCTTGGTGAAAATTAAAGACGACAAGGTGAACATGCATGACCTGATTCGTGACATGGGAAGAGATATAGTTCGCCTAGAATCAGAAGAGCCTGGGAAACGTAGTAGATTATGGCGCCATAAGGATTCTTTCAAAGTATTGAGAGAGAAGAATGTAAGAAACATGTCTTTTATGTCTTTATATGTTTTTCTCTTCTTGTGAAAAATATCCATACTAACATTGTTCCACTTTTTGGTCCTTAGGGTACACAAACAATCCAAGGTCTTGTTCTGGACATGCATGGTCCTGCAAATAGTCCAGTAAACACAAACGAGACAATCTTTGAAACAAATGCATTTGAAAGGATACACAAATTACAGCTACTCCATCTTAGACGTGTGCAGTTGGAGGGATGTTATGCAAATTTCCCAACAGGATTAAGATGGTTATGTTGGCTTGAATTTCCTTTGGATTCTATACCCATTGATTTTCCTTTGGAGTGTCTAGTTGTTCTTGAAATGCAATATAGTAGGTTGAGAGAAGTCTACAAAGGAACAAAAGTATGTTACTCTGTGCATCTCAATTCCTTTTCCTTCTTTTGCTTTTTTAAGTTTTGATTCGTTGACTAATTGCATATGTTTGAATTAACTCCCACCAATTTTATTTCTCTTTTTTCTTTATTTTAATTTTGTTCTTGCAGTTTCTTCCATCATTGAAGATCCTTGATGTGAGCCATTCTCATGGCCTTAGTCAAACCATGGACTTCTCATACTGCCCCAATCTAGAGAAATTGATTTTTGTTGATTGTGGAAGCCTGCTTGATATTCATGAATCCATTGGAGACCTAGAGAGACTTGTGTACTTGAATCTAGAGGATTGCAAGAACCTTAGGATGCTTCCAAAGAACATGTGCATGCTAAAATCACTTGAGACTCTCATTTTATCTGGGTGCTCAAATCTTGGTGAGATGAGGAAGGAGATGGAATCTTTAAAAATGCTCGAAACAGATGGAATTCCCAGTGAATTTTGCCCTGGAAGAAGTTCAAGTATCTTGACTTATTTGCCATGTTCTTTAGTAAAGTTAAGTCTTCGTAGCTGCAATCTTTCTGATGATGCCTTTGCTACGGATTTAAGTAATCTATCCTCAATAAGAAAACTATATTTAGATGATAATCCAATTTGTAGCCTACCTGTTTTCATCAAAGGTTTGAGGAGGCTCAATACTCTCTCTTTCTCGAGTTGTAATATGCTCGAAACACTTGTGGGATTGCCGAAAATTAACAGTGTTAGAGTACATGGGTGCAAATCTTTAAAAAAAATAACATATCAATCCAATGGGTTGAAGGCGTTGACCTACATGGGTGACAACCACAATGTAATTGAGTGCGAGTACTATGACAACTTAGAACCTATTGGAAGAGTTGACGTGGAAATGAGGAAACTTTTCAGTTTGCACAACTTGGAAATGCGGAAACTTTTCAGTTTGCAAAATTTTAAAGAAGTTGATTGGGTTTGGAGTCCCGTTCAGGTGCCTCTCTCTCTCTCTCTCTCTCTCTCTCTCTCTCTCTCTCTCTCTCTCTCTCTCTCTCTCTCTCTCTTATCGGGAAAAGTTCACTAATATAATCGTTTCCGTGTCATGCATACAGGGGCTTGATCAACATGGCATATACAGCACATTTTTTGCGGGGAGTGATGTTCCTGACCGGTTCAGCTATAAAAGTAAAAATTCCTCAATATCTTTTATTGTGCCTTTTCTTTCAAGTCACAAAATTCGAGGCTTGAACATCTTTGTTATCTATGCAAACTATAATTTGGTATATACGCTTAATCCAGTAATGAATATTGAAGTGAGTAACAAGAGCAAGGGTATGAAATGGATATATGGCCCACGATTCTACCGTAACAGTTTTCCAATGAAGGGAGGAGAAGACATAACATGGTTGAGCCATTGGAAAATGGACAATCAAACAATAATATTAGAATGTGGAGATGAAGTGGTTGTTTCCGTAATGCAGAGGATACCTTTTAAGTTTTTCCAGGTAAAGGAGTTCGGGGTTGAGCTTGTGCAAGAGCACCAAGACAAGATGAGTACCCAACACAACACCACTCCAGATCCTAACGATCCATTTGTCATCGCTGGAGATTTGTCACCGCTGGAGCATATATCAGGAATATACGACTTTTGCTGGTTCAGTGAAGCAGAAATGAAAAATGTTGATTTCTGTAGGCCGAAATGGTTGAATACCCTCATCATGGACTCAGGTAAGTTATGCTCCATTAAAGCACTTGGGGGTCTGCCCGTATTCATTCATTTTTCTCTAAATTTTCTGTTATTTGTATGTTTTTCAGACAAAGAAGAAGAGCAGCAGAACGATCTTGATCACAAAATTGCAGCAGCGAGTGCCAGAGGCAATAACTGCCATCTGGGAGGATGGAGGGGGCTAGTCACTGCTGCCGTCTTCTTTCTCACGCTAGCTCTATTCGTTCCGCCCTCCATCTCTCAAAAAAAGAAGCGACGGTAGTCCAAAAGCCCTCCACGAGTTTTTAATTTTACTAGATATAGACATCTCTGCATGATGTTTTCTGCCTTGTCTTCAAGATGTTTTCTGCCTTCAAACACAAGACTTCGGGTTCATAGCTAAGCCATGTTAAACGCATGGGATATAAAAGCCCCTTGCTATCAGATATCAAGTTCAAATGTCTCCAGCATTATCAACTATTGTGTACATTATGGCATTAGCGTTACGAATTTTTCTTCCCTGCCACTGATTGCTTACAACCTCATGCAACAGAAGATACACACAGGCCTAGTTTGCTGAACAAATGCTCCAAGATATTCCAAAACAAAATCATAGCAGTTTCGCATAGGGAACCGAATATCTGTTGATATTGTATCTCGCCACTCTTAGAGGCTCTTCTGTCAACAATCTTCCTCTTCTTCATATGCAACTTTTTCAATTTTCAAAGAATAAAAGGCTGTCTCTGAGGATAATCAAATAGTGCATAATCAGAATCAATAACAATATGCTGACAATATAGGTCTTAATTGTCAGCAGGAATAACTACGATAGCGTGTTCCATTTTTAAAGTTACAAAAACTTGAATAATAGAAGTTCAGGATTGACTAGGTTCCAAGCCCACTATAACGAAGACAATAGCTGCAGATACAGATCCAAAACAGAAAATGAACAAGGATATCCGGCATCACTTGGGAATATAAGATCTTAAACAAATTCAAAAGCCACAATTTTTAAATGCAATCTGATTGTGTTTTGATTTACCAGAACGCTTATAGATTTGTATAGACCGTATCACATTCAAATGCAATCATGTATTACGTATGCGATGCCCTAATAGTTTTACCACAAGATGCTGGGTCAATTGTCTCAAAAAATTCTTTCAATAACAGCTGGTAAAACTCAAGAGTCATCCAAAAGTTCAGGGTCACCATCAGGTTGTGCACCAGCTTCAGATTGTGTCTCCTATCAGAGTGAGGAATAATAAAGAAAACTTTTAATTAAAAGATACAATCAAAGCTACAGATGATTAGTACAAAAATATTCACAGGTGGCACGATTCATTCTTACAGCAAAGGAACAAATTCATCAAATAAAATTGGGGGCCATGCCAAATGAAAATTGAAGTAAACACCACAAACGACACAAAAAATTGTTGAAATATGGTATTAAATTAACAAAATGCATCCTTCCTCAAACAAAGAATTTGTACCTCGCTTGAGAATTAAAATAGCACATAGGAAATTGTAGAATCCATGGGACATTTAAGTGCAACGAATTTATAGAGGAGCCTTAGATTTGAATAGAATTCTAGTTAATCCAATTATATGCAGAACAGTAGGATTACCTCCCCCTTTGCAGTATTTTTCTCATCAGGAACCTGCACATCCATTTAAAAATTAAGCAGAAATCTATTTGAGCAAGCACATGAAGCTTGGAAAGTGTGAAATTTTCTTTTTTGTTTCGATTTAGATGTAAGAGTTAATATCTTACAGCGCCAAATACAGAAACTGCCGATTTCCTCATCTGCATCTGCCTAACCATTCTGCTTGGATCTCTTATATAAGAAGCAACTCGTTCACTAATATTCTGCAATTGGAAAGGATAAATGAATTCATGTTGAATATAAAAACTGTTAAATCAAAGAAGCAATCGTCATGCAAGAATGAAAATTCTCACTTCATAGGCTGAATATTTTGAAATTTTCGTACTCCAAATTATATACACAATTCAATAAGAAGGAAAAAAAATTCAAACTTTCTCATCTTGTATTAATCCCTAGTTAAACAACCAAAGCATAAAATTGAAAGACGCCCAAAAGGAATTATACACGCAATTGCATACAAAAGTTCCACTCACTGAGAATTGAGAAAAAAGGGGAAAAAAGAACATAACCAAAACCATCAACTTCTCGAAAACAAAATATAGCGAAAACCCAGTACTTTATTCGTGAACAAAACCACCCCCAGAGAACAATCAAAATTACAAATTTCCATTGGCAAATATATATGCTCGTATATATACTGGACTCTGAAAGTGATGAGAGGAATATACCTTTGGAGCGTCGATGCCAGAAGGGTGAGTAAGGGATCTGAGATGTGTGAGAGCTGGAATTTTTTAGCAATTCGGGCGAAAACGTTGAAGAACTTCAGAGTGAGACACACACAGAGAGTGTAGTGTGTCGGACTGGACTAAAATGAACAAAATGAACGTTAGAAAGTAGGAAAGGTTGTTCAAGCCGGATGTCTTCCACCAAATCATCAAATCAAGTGATTCAGATTTTTAAAATTTAATTCAAATTCAACGACTAAAAACATAAATTTTTTAAAAATTATAATAATTTTAATCGTTGAATTAAATTTAAAAATTTCGAATCACTTAATTTAGCGTATTTGGTGAAAGAGACCCTCTCATTGTTCAACCAAACTCAATAATAAAGAAACTATTTTTAAATTTGAGTAAGAAGCTAAAGCATGCCTAACTTCACATGATTTCATATCCATACCTCTCTCGATTTGACCGAAAGGACGGCATGATTTCATAGAAAAAATCAGCTCCCTCTTTCTGTCTATGGCATCTCTGTTTTGTCACTACCCCACCCCTTTCAAGCAGAGTTAATTACACTAACATTCCTAAAATTTATCAAATTTTCACAAAATTCTTTTACGTTTCAAATATAATACTAACACCCCTTGAGATAGGGGTTTGTCGAGGAACTTATCACCGTCGGGATATTTGTTGTTTAAACTTTGTAAAATATGTGTTCTAATTGGTATGTATACAATTGATTTAATTGCTTGTATTGTATGGCATTGCATACTAGCGTGGAAGGATTTTATTGGAGTATTTGAGATTGGGATAAGGGATGGAACTGCTTTTTGTATGAGTGGGTTCGACTCTCGTAGAGACCAGCAAGAGTGACAAAAGTGAAATTATAAGAATAATATGAAGTAGTGGAGACTTTAACGATCGACTAAAGGATGACCAACAAAACGGGAAAATTAGAATGACAGAGTTACAGGTAAGCCATATAGGCACTCTTGGTTGTCCAAACACTCTTGGTTGTCTTTTGGTGGTAAGTATATTAGTAGTATTAGTATACATGCATGTAGTGAAGGGTTGATAAGCCATATAGGCACCTCCTCCGTCACATAGGAGTTGCACCCGTCCGCATCCTCAAATCTTTTGACGCTTTCTTCTATTCTCCCCAATCAAAAACCCTAATTTTTTAGTCCCATTTTTCTTCCGTATTTCTTTATTTGGAAAAATGTTTAGTGTGTTAAAAAGACAGTTATATATAATTTGTTAAAAATTAAAAACAAATTCAACTAATTATATTATTACACTTACAGTCCCAAACAGTATTTCCGACACGAAATACCCCTCTTCCTTCGCTTCCCATTTTCTCTCCTTTTTTTTCCCCGAGAAAGTTCACTTTTTTTCTTTTCTATACAAAATTATATTTCTCCAAAATAAAATAAAATTAAAAAAACCACCACCAACCAAACCCAAAAGGCCAAAATTCGAAAAGAAACCTCCATAACATGACAGCTCAGTCCAAAGGAAAAAAAGGAGCGACCTTTTTCGCAGTTGCGATTTCTAGGGTTTCTTTCGAGGAGAAATCTTAGCCGTTTTAGGGAGGATCTGAGAACCCAATCGAATGGCATCACAGGGGCAGGTTGGGATGGACCCTGCCGTGCTCGACGACATAATCAAGCGGCTCACGGAGGTCCGATTGGCCAGGCCGGGTAAGCAGGTTCAGCTCTCGGAGGCGGAGATCAAACAGCTCTGTGGCGCTTCCAGGGAAATCTTTCTTCAGCAGCCCAATTTGCTCGAGCTCGAAGCCCCAATCAAAATTTGCGGTATTTTACTTACCCACATACATTTCGACATAGTATATAATTTATTTTCCTGAAATTTTTACTGGCACTAAATTCTATTTGAATTTTTTCCCCCTTTTGTGATTTTGCATGTTTTGATGGGGTTTTTTTTGTGTGATTTTGTGATGGGTTATCTTTTATTACTTGTCTGATATGAAATTACTTGTGGGAAATACTGTGGCAGATTAGATTTGAAGTTATTTGCGGTTGATATTGTAGTTTATGGAGTACCCATATTTATTTTTCTGTCGATTATCAAAGTTTTACTTTGAAAGGAAAACATAAATATGTTGCAGAAGTAGCTCAGCTTAGCTTTATCAGTGACAAGCTACATTAGTAAATTATATACGTACGGTGGATATGTGTGTTCATTTGCTGGTTATTGATGTTCTGATAAACAAGTTATCGTTTTTCTTGTACAATGGGTTGATAGTTGTCTTGTATTTAATGTAGTTATGACTAGAGTATGGCTTTTTGATGATTTTATGTGCTGTTTAAGTTGGGGTCAATAACCCATTTCGTGTTAGTTTATTCCCATTTCCTGCAAAAATCTGGATATCTGACTCTAGTGTTTAATTGCTAATACTGCATTCGTAGAAGTAAGAGCTTGGAATTTCAAGATGCCGAACTGTCGTGTGTTTCTTTTCATAACTGTTTGTTCAATTTAATTGAAATCCTTAGTGTGCATTGTTCAATATTGTGTTCATTGAAACTATTGGTGTTTTCTACCTTCATTTGGGGAAATAAGGTGATCATGTAACCATGATAAAGCATTGACACAGGTGACTCGGTGCAGTCTGAACTTAGGTCTTGTATGACAACAGTATAAAGGTTGAAGATTAAAAAATTATGCATCATACTATGACTCTGTTTAGTGAGTGAGTAGATTAGTCAAGGGTTTGGTAGTTAATTATATAAAAAAAATTCCAGATTGTATCTCTAGATAAAGTGGCTAGTTTGCTCACTGTAGCCCATAGGTTTGTGGTTGTTTCGACTATTCTTTTAAGTTCACTGTTATACTTGTTCTTTTGTCCTAGGCTTTATGTTTCTGACCTGAGCTTTCCATTTTATCTACAGGTGACATTCATGGACAATACAGTGACCTTTTAAGGCTATTTGAATATGGTGGTTTTCCTCCCAGTGCAAATTATCTGTTCCTAGGTGACTATGTGGATCGTGGCAAGCAGAGTTTAGAAACAATATGCCTCTTGCTTGCCTATAAAATTAAGTATCCAGAGAACTTCTTTCTGCTGAGAGGAAATCATGAATGTGCTTCTATTAATCGTATATATGGATTCTATGACGAGTGCAAGCGACGATTTAACGTGAGACTTTGGAAATCCTTTACGGACAGCTTTAACTGTCTTCCTGTGGCAGCTCTTATAGATGACAAAATTTTATGCATGCACGGTGGTCTTTCCCCTGATTTGACAAACTTGGATCAGATCAGAAACTTAACTCGTCCGACTGCTGTTCCTGATACTGGATTGCTTTGCGATTTGCTCTGGTCAGATCCTGGTAGAGATGTTAAGGGATGGGGAATGAATGATAGAGGTGTCTCGTACACATTCGGCGCTGATAAGGTGGCAGAATTCTTAGCGAAACATGATTTAGATCTTGTTTGTCGTGCCCATCAGGTTGGTGACTATTCTTCTTCCCCTTCGTTCTACTCAAGCTAACTTCGTTTGGAACTGAAACAAGTTCCTCTTCTGTAGGTTGTGGAAGATGGTTATGAGTTCTTTGCGGACAGGCAACTTGTTACAATTTTTTCAGCTCCCAACTACTGTGGTGAGTTTGACAATGCTGGTGCAATGATGAGTGTAGATGAAAACTTAATGTGCTCCTTCCAGATTCTTAAGCCGGCTGAGAAAAAAGCCAAGTTCATGATGTCAACAAAAATGTGATGATTGCAATACCACTGCTCCAGTCTTGAACCAGGTCAGCTGATTATTGTTGCATTTACTAGCTCGGTGTGTGTTTGTCCACGTCATTTTATCTACATTATTGTTGTAGTTCTTTTTACATCTCTGTAAGTGAATGTGCAGCTATATGGGAATTATTACTTATTAAGCTAGCTGTGTAAGTGTGTGTGCCATGCCATATGCCATCTATGTTATTGCTTTACTTTTCCTAATGTTCTGGATGTGTGAAGGTTCATGTGCACCTATATTTGAATATTATTATTCTTTGTTATACTTCTTATCCTCGGAAGGCTTGTGTAGTTCACAAGCTCTGTTAATTTATTTATTAATTCAAGCCCCATTGATTTCTTATATGGTCTTCAATTAGTTATTCGTTTCTTATTCCTAGTTGTCTTCAAGCATTTGGGACCACATTTCTTTAAACGCGAAAACTGTGAAGATGCACGTTTGAGTTTTTACTTTGAAAAGGTAGGTGGTTTTTTATAATCTTTAGGTATTAACATACCTCAGCAGTTTTTATTCCATTTCACTGGAACTTAAATATTTTTTCGGTAAGGGTTCTCTCTCCCCTCTCCCCCTCCTCTCAACTTTAGGAGATACATTTTCTAGTATGACTTGAATTGTTGTCTTTCTTTAAGAACGGAAGGAAAACACTTGCCTTTCAATGAATATAATTTGGATTTCTCCAGTTGTACAGAGTCATTTGTTAAGGCACTTTTTGCTTGGCAAAATCATTGGATCTTGTCTTCATCATTGATCGTCTTGTGTCAAACTATGTAGTTTGAATAACCCTACAGTTGCTAGTTGTCAGTTTGAAGCCATTGCCTCTCAGCTTCTGTTAAATAAACCGCTAGTTTGTTGTGTTTCCAAGACATTGTTTTGTGTTCATTGATGGAGGGATGTTCCCCTGCTACAACAATTCGTTTCAGACTTCATCGTATTGCGACTCATGATCTGGTAGAAGTCATTTCTATACTTAGGTCTTATCAGTCAGGATCAAATCTCCTTTCTCAATAATATGGACCAGTAATATTGCCACACATTTCCTATTGAGTTTTAAAATTTAATTAACTTTTCACACTTTGATAATAAATGAACACACTAAACAATCACTGGATTACAAACAAGAAGACATGTTTTATAATGTCATTGATCCTGGTTAGTCAGGTCCCAAGCATTGTCCAATGTCCAGTATGGTACGAGTAGGTTGTTTTTCACGGTTTATAAGGCATCTTAAGATGCACTTTTTGAGTCGAGCAAACTGAGGTATGGCATAGCATACTTGGTCTGTAATTTATTGGAGCAAAGTCATTTTGGCCCCATCTTAATGAGCCCAAGTTCAATCCCTTTGATCTTTTACTATTATGAACAGTGCTTGTAGAAAGATTCTGTAGTTCCGGTGCTAGCCTTGTGATTATGCAGATTCTGGTTAACTTTGACTTGTTTATCGTCTGTTGATCGATTGCAATGCTAGTCTCTGCTAATTGCAACACATCTGTTTGTGTTAACTTTCTGCCATTTCCCTCTTTATTTACTTGTTTGTCCTCTTGCAGGCATTTTTTCCCTTTTTTTGTGGGGCAACTTGGCGGAAAATGAAGGTTGGCCAGCCTCAGAACTTTCCTTCATCTCTAGTAGAATCCAAGTACGTAAGCTGGGGAGAAGCTATAGAAGTTGGTTGTTGGGAGAAATACTCTGGAGTCCCCTGAGGCAGAAGCATTTTATATTTCCTCGTTCCCTTTTCTCTGTAATGCGTATTCCGCAACGTTTGTGTACATATAATTTGGTCTGTCGACGCAATGCTGTGCTTTCCATGGAGGCCAACAGCAATGGCGTTTCTTCACTCCCCAAAGAAGTCTCCAGTTTTCTTAGAGTATTAGCAATATAACTCATTGATTGAACGGTTTGTTAACGACGCTTTAAGCTTACTTTTGGTGTTAAGAGATGGTCAATTGTTACTGGTGGCTCCGTGTGTGTTGCATCTTATTATTTTGGTCAAGGCGTCATGAGTTTTATTTTTTCCAATCTTGCTGATTTATACATGGCCGTTAATGTGAAGAAAATATATGGATCACAGTCTGACACGTGCGTCTAAACGTTTCTTTTTGTGATTGTAACGAATTAGTTTTGCACGTGTCAGAATGTGGTTTGCATTTGCATTAAGGAGCCAAACACCCGAATCCGTCCACGGAAGGACAAATTTTTCAGTTTGTTGAAAGCACAATTTGGTACATCAAGTGTTCTAATATAAGTGATTGGATATTTGAAAAAAATAATTTCAACCATTTTTATTATGAACTTGGTGTAGGGGGCAGTTTTTAGAGCTTACAGAATCAAAAAGCTGTGGCCAGTTTTGTTTTAGATAAGTTTATTTATTTGGAATGAATGAAGTCTGTAGTATCAGATATCAAAGATAAGAAATAAGTTTTGATTATTCTTCCAAAAAAATTTTTGTCAAATGATAAATTTTATTAAATTAAATTAGATGTTAAATTAGTTGACGAAATTTGAATCTCCGTCATGATTGCATGAGTTAAAACTTTTTCCCGTGTGCCGGAAGGCGCTCACTTATTTACCTCTCTGCCAGATTTAAAATTTTCGCCCTCTTTTTTCAATTTCTTTTAGTAGGGTTTTTCCCATTCGACAAAAACCCATTTTTTTAAAATTCAAACAAATAAATCAAAATTTTAAAAAACCACCTCTTCCTTTTCGTGATTTATTTCATAATTTCTTCGACCTCAGTTTCAAAAACAATCCGAGAAATACTTACAACTAAATTTTCCGGGGAATTGGAGCTTGGTAGATTCGAAGAGAGAAGGAAAGAAAACACAAATCGGAAAAGTTGGGAAGAAAGAGGGGGAGAATGAGTACTGGGTTGGATCCGTCGATGACTTTGCTGGCAGTAAGCGGCGGCGACACCGTGAAGCTCTTCGATGTGTCGGATAAGTCCGCCGATCCCCTCGTTTTGAGCTACATTCCTTCTCCTGGTTCCCATGTCAATTCGCTCAAGTGGAATCACACCAGTCAGTCTCTCTCTCTCTCTCCCCTCAATTGGATGATGGGTTTTGCTTTCTGTTGTCTGTGTTCATAGGCTTTGAAAAAAAAATTGATCTTTGTAAACGAGATAATTTTGGTCAATTTTTGCTGCATTTTCTTAGCTGCCAAACAGTGGGTTTAGTTTATTCAATGTGGGTTGTGTTTTGCAGATATGGTGGTGGCTAGTGCTGGAGATGACAAGAAGATATCGTTGTGGAATAAGAATGGGAAGAGCATGGGCACCATTCCGCTAGCCGGAACCGAAAGCGGAGACGGCATTGAGGTAATTCAGTTACAATTATATAATTGAAGTAGATTTGGTGTGACAGTAATGTGAAAAAATAAATGCTTGAGAGAATGTGTTGGGTTAGTAGTTTGATATTCTGCTGGTGGAACTATTTATGCAGGAGTCCATATTGGCTCTCAGCTTCGGTAACAAGGTTTCTAGATACATCTGTTCCGGTGGAACCGGTCAGGTTGTAAGAATATGGGATTTGCAGAGAAAGCGATGTATCAAATGGTTGAGGGGTCACTCTAGTACAATTACGGGTGCAATGTACAATTGCAAAGATGAGCACTTGGCTTCCATCAGTCTTAATGGGGACCTCATACTTCACAACCTTGCATCTGGTGCAAGGACTACTGAACTCAAGGACCCCAATCAACAGGTTGTCTTCTCGTTGAATCGTTCCGCTGAATATTACCGTGGTCTTTGTGGCTTTGAGTCCTTAGTTTCCAAACTAATTGGTTGTTTGCTGGTTTTTAAGACCAGGTACTAAGAGTGCTTGACTATTCCCGGATTAGCCGACACCTTCTTCTGACAGCAGGTGATGGCGGGTCTGTACATTTGTGGGACACAACCGCTCGTAGCCCAAAGGTTTGTAGTAGGTTTAATCAAATATTGATGCTGTGCTGGGTTGTCTTGGTCTTTTGTGTTTCCATTCCCATTGGGAGATGGAAACTAAATTTTGTTCCCGTCATGGAAAACAGGCATATTTGAAATAGAGTACGATTCCTCAATTTTTTTTTACAACTTTCTGACTCCCCAAACCCAAAGAGAGCATTGATCTTTGATAGCAGTAATGGTCAAGTATTTGCCCTTTATTAACTTTCTTTTTTATCACTTCCGCTGTATTAAATCTAGGCATTGTTATTAAGTTGAAAAATATTCTATCACTTCAACCTTTGAGTCTTGTTTCTCTTAGTTTATGTTTTACTTGTAATTGAATTGGTTTGTTTCTTTCTTCTTATCTTCCTTTTTTTCTAACTCTTTTACGCAGGTTTCTTGGCTGAAGCAGCATTCTGCACCAACTGCTGGTATCAGTTTCTCTCCATCTAATGACAAGGTCTCATAAATACATATACATTTTGTAGTCCATTATTTTTTATAAGACAAGAAGGGTATTTATCATGTGCTGCTAAATTGTGAAGATTTTTCTTAGAATCAGAATATGTAGAGAGGTATTAACTAAGCCTTCTGATATTCAAAATATTTTCCTCTTGATAGATGTTTGCTACAGTTGGGCTGGATAAGAAGTTGTATACTTACGACACAGGGTCGAGACAACCTTCACATTGTATTTCCTATAAAGCACCTTTCTCTTCATTGGCATTTAGAGATGATGGTTGGGTATTGGCAGCTGGAACAAGCAGTGGTGATGTGGTGTTCTACGACGTCCGTGGTAAACCGGAGCCTTTCACTGGTATTCGTGCTTATAGTAGTTCAGAGGTCTCTCTCTCTCTCTCTCTCTCTCTCTCTCTCTCTCTCTCTCTCTCTCTCTCTCTCTCTCTCTGCACTTTTCCTTGAAACATTGAATTTTGGAAAAAACTTGTGTTGTCTCTAGTATTTTTTATTTTCCTATCCTTTATAAATTCTAAATTATTTAACACTAGGTGTCATTATCATTACTAAGGATCAAGATCCCTCATCGTGAGGATTAGGGGTCGGGCTCAAACTTTCGATCATCCCTGGTTAGGTAGATATATCACAAGGATGTTCTCATGAGGACACACAATAGGGTGTTTAGCTTTTAACAAGCAGTCTACATGTATGATTCAGTAGGGTGTTTCACTTTGTTAATCGTTTATAGTATTCATCAGGCTGTTACAAGTCTATGCTGGCAAAGGTCAAAACCTGTCATTGTAAACGAAAGCAATTGTACTGTTGAGACTGCTCTTTTAGGAGATGCTGTTGAAGATTCAATCCTTATGCCAGACCAACTGCCTTCTGTGACTTCATCAAGTCTTCCTCTATCTATGGCAGTATCTAGTTCTCGAAATTCCGGCCGTTCAAGTTTATCTGCAGAGACATCTTCAGTTACAGCAGCTGGCAGTGGACTAACACCAAGCATACTTTGTGTATCTACTGGAGAGGATACACCGCAACGAGGCCGTTTATGGCCTGGTGGAACATTGCATAGATTGCATCCTCCTCGATCTACTTATAACTTCAAGGATGATATGGAGGTGTTCTCCCCTCTTGTGGACGTTCATCCAATCACACCTTCACTTGACAAACTTTGGGATGATGACAAATCAAAGAAGGATAATTTGTCCGGTAGGAGATTCCCTTTTGCAGAAGATGGGGCCAGCGATCATCCAATATTTGATTGGAAACCCAGTTCAATATCTAAACAGGTCTCAGTTATCCATATCTTTAATTTTCTTGGATGAATGCTTAATGTGAAATGTTCCACATTTTTTTTTTTTTTGAACAAACAATATTATCTACACTAAGTAGAACTATTTTAATCTTCTTAACAATTGTTTTTTCAACTAACAAGTTCAGTTCTTACCATTTTGATTTCTGGACTAGCATGTCTTTATTGTTCTTTAAATGGTAAACCAAATGAAATGTTAGATTGAACGTAACCATGTATGCTAGGCAGCTAGAGTGTAGTTAACCCTATGTAAGTAAATTCATTTGCTATTTTTGGGGTGGGGGTGTTAAATTTCATGATGCCTTTGTTGCATATGCATTGTTCTGAATGATAATTTGCGTTATTCCTTGGTAGTTTCAAAAAAATAATTTGCGTTATTCCTTGGTGCAGGATGACATAAAATCATCATTTGCACTATTAGAATCAACTCCTGCACCATCTTCCAAAAGCGAAGACCCATCCATCACCCCTCCAGAAGCTTGGGGTGGTGAGAGATTTTCTGATAAGTTCCGCCAGCCAAGCACTTTTACATCTCGCATTGGGATGTCGGCTCAGACATCAGGATCAACTTTATCTGGACTGCCAGATACGTCTTTAACAGCAAAGTTTGCAAATTTGCGAACCAAAGATTTGTCTTCCATTCAGGAGACTTCATTAGGATTTCCAGAACACATTTCTTCGAGTGCCATGCCTATGTCCCCTGGTAACAAAGCCCTCCTGGGACAGGCTAACCTTGATTCACCAACATCTTTGACCTTGCCTCGGAGATTCTCAACTTATGCAGAGAGGATAAGCACTACATCTAACTTCAATGATCGAACGTCCCTAGCAGTGAGTTCGCCAAAAACAAAGAAAACAGGAGCCGAAAGCAGAGAAGAACTGTTGAATAGCTTCTTGTCAAAGTCAGATACATCAACTGCCACAGAATCAGGGGTTCTTCTAGCAATGAATGTATGGGTAACAGAATTATTGGATAAGTCGTCATCTTTGATTTTGCTCATATTACATGCTTTCACCTCTTGATTTTATGCTGTCATTCAAATTGGAAACCAGTGATGGAATTTGTTAGGAGAAGCCACCACCGATGTTTATCATGTTGCCCTTGACTGTCATACTAGAATATTATTGTTAACTCGATGATGATGATTGTGACAGGGTGGAAGTTCGCATCTCCAAAATGCATCCCAACAAGATGCACAGCAGGGAAGTTCCTTTACATTTCAGATTTTTCAACGCACTCTAGAAGAAACTCTCGATTCTTTTCAGAAATCCATACACACAGATATGAGGAACCTTCATATAGAAATTTTAAGGCAATTTCATATGCAAGAGGTACGCATCTGCTATGTTGTTGTTCCCCTTTGCATTTTCATGTAGTTCTTAATGCATTTTCTGGAATCGTTTCACAGACGGAAATGTCAAATGTGATGACTGCAATGCTGGAAAACCAAGCTGAGCTGATGAAAGAAGTCAAGTCTCTCCAGAAAGAAAACCAGCAGCTCCGGCAATTGCTTTGAGCATCGGTGATGATTGTTAGTTGTTTTGAATTTTTTTTGTGGATTTGGGATACGTCTGTTGTTTCAGTGTTGTAATTTGCTCTCCATCAGGGTCGTTTGTTCTATAGGTAGACTAGAATTGCTTCTCTCGGCCGGTGGGGCGAGGTTTAAAGAACAGGTAGAAATGCAAGTGCTATAGGAAGTAGAGTTTGTGAGCATGTACAAAATGATCATTCCCTGCTAGAATGAAGGCTTTGATTCTGGTGAAAATTACAAGCATTATGATGTTTCAGCTCCTGCTGTTCCAGGGCAGAAGATCCACACTCGCGTCGAGTATTAGAGCACCTCCAAACGAGCACTAAGTCAGCTAGGCTACGAGAGATCTTCAAGGGATGTTAACTAAAATGATTTGCTTTTCTGAAAAACATGACTGAAATTGCAGATATTATTATCTTTCATACAAATAAACCCGTCGACAAAGAATTGAAACGTCTCAATAAGGTCGTGTTGTTATAGCGATACAGGGGTGAGGAAAATAGCCCCACCCTCAAACAAAACGCCGGCATAAATTTTAAGCCGGTATCTTGTTTAAACTGTAGAAGCTAAGAAACGCCGACCCGAAATATGTGGTAGTTGAGAACATACAACATGTAGCAGAAGCACGTTGAGGCAGTCGGCACTTGACCACCTCGGAGTCCCTGGGAAATTAGAACCGTTCATGGCTTTTCCCACGCGAATACAGAAAATCTTGAAGTTCGACAGGTTTGCAAATAGGAGGCTTCAGCTTCGCACTACGCCTCATTTCTTGATGAATCTCAACACATCGCCAACAAGATGTAACGAACCAGTTACAAGGACCTGATATATGAACTTTTGTTCCATGAAAACGAAAAATAAAAAAGTACATTAACCTCCTGAAAAACCAGCATTACCTGAAAACGAACAGATTTACTTTGCCGGACACTGTCCCTGAGCCATTGTATAGCTGACGGGAGAGAGGGAAAAACTGCACTATTTTCGCAACTTTTGACGGCGATTTCCTTATCATCTGTTAGTTCTTCATGAACAGTGCCTGCGCTATTGTCATCGCCTCATATTAAAGTCATAAAATACAAACACTTCCAACTGAGAAATACATTGCACTCCTGAATTATATGCCTACATATATATATATATGTTGTATGTTGTTTGAAGACCAAGTTAACTTGTTTGACATTCTATGTTATAAGCCACATACCTTTGTTACCCATCATCAAATTTTCCCACACTTTCTGAAGAGCGAATTGCCATGACAAATCCACTTGAGAATCAGTCGGAGGTAAGGAATGCGAACCAACCGTGTTATAGACTGATATGTTTGGTACAAACAGAGCCTTCTTGAAGTAGACACCTAAAACCAAAATCTCATAAGTTCCTTGGAAAAATATTTCGAGCAAGTTGAAGGAAGTTGAGGTACCACCCTAAAACCAATTGGCAACAGGGGAGTGGCCTAAATCCTTATAAACCCGTCTTCACATTCCAGTGTCGAATCCTCACAAAATTCATTGCAGATCTAAATTACCATTTTCAAAATAGTAAACAACGATTCTTAACCTATAAGTTCCTTTTAGATCTTCAAAACTATGTGTATGCTCACCGTGACTAGCACATGTTTTCATCAGGTTCGGAAGAAGCAACTGAGGATCCCTCACTGACATACAATTAAACAGCAATATCTGCAAGTATTTATCAACAGATTTTTCTCAGTAACAGCAAGAGGAAAATGAATATCTCCAAGGCTTTTAAAATAAAGCGTCTACCTGTTCTGAATTCTTCCTGACTTTTTCAATAGGGTGCCTCTGTACCCAATCATGTGATGATCTAGAAGTACCGGGTGGCTGAACAGAATGAGAAAACCATCTTGCGCATATTTCCATGCTTTCCGGGCTATGTGCACCGTCTAAATAAAACACGAGATCTTCAGGGCTTTCACTGTTAATGAAGCGATCAGGGACTATTTGAGCCCGTCCTTGTAAACTGACTTTAGCAGTTAGTCCCTTTATGTACTGCTCCGGCAGAGAGGTCTGTTCCATTTGGATATGCATATAGATCAATCAACATAGATATCAAGAATAAAGCGGAGAACTGATCGCTCGTAGAACTTACACTATGTTCGGGGTATTCAAGGTGACCGGTCCTCTGGAGCCACGTAGAGGACAGTGCAATAGCAAGACCAGCATTAACATACTGGTGCTCGCCTTCTAGCCCAAGTTTTAAGCCATTCAGCATATTAGGATCCAATGGTTGTACGAGTTGAAGGGGTACCTGGAACCAGCATAATCTCTCAGTTCATTGAAGACATATTCTGTGAGTTTTCTATTTAGCTCAAGTTCCTTCAAACATGGTAGTTATGACTTAACAACTTTGTAGTCCTTGAAGAACCTAAATTCAGAATCCTACGACTTCCGCTAAAACAAAAGTACCCTAGGATTGCAGAAGAATGCAAGTTGAGACTTAAGCGGCAAAGGGTGCCAGTGAAGGTTTAAGAGCATGTCAGTACTCAAAGGAGTTCTTAAAACAACAATGTGCACAGAACGTATCTCAAAACTTTGATATAATTATCTGTTCGTTAGGAGTTCATCTACTTATTAGATGATGGCTTGTATATTACAGTTTTTCTAGAAGAGACATCAAATTTCTTACATTCTGTATCATGCATTTTCAATTCAGAGGGAAACAAAATCAGTGAAGGGTAATGTCATGCAACCTACATCCAACCGAGAAGCCTTCTCTTCCAGTACACGCATTGCTTCATCAGGTTGAGGCACAGTCAAGGCAGGAACCCTAGACTGAATTGAAAGCAAAAACAATGGGCACAGTAACGGAAGTGAGTGTAAGTTCTGTGAGACATATTACCAGTCATCATATGCATCTGAAAATGTAATTTTAACGAAAACCTTGAAGATTCCAGCCTTCTCCCCTGCAATTGCTCCCAGAGTATTTCCTATTTATAGCATTCAACAAAGAAAACAAAATCAATTATGTGTATTAGACATCTATATTAATCTTTGTATATTATGTTGCTAGACAATCTGGACCACACATTCAAAACAATAATCCACTTGATCAATGGCCCAAAATGACAGTTCGACACAAGAACATGCCAGCTAGTAATTTAATCGCGTTGCAAATACAGAAAACATTTGCATATGTTCTTTATACTTGTATTTTCAATTGAATGTCTCAATTACTCACATGTAAATACATAGGTTTGAGAAAACACTAACCAAGAATCTCCATGTGGTCATATCCAAGGGAAGATATACCACAGACAACAGGTGCCTGAACCTGAAACGTTAATGCATCCATACTCGGTTGTTGTCAAAGTAAGCGAATTAATGAATTTCGTACTCAAATACCATTTCACATACCACATTCGTTGCATCAAACCTACCGCCTAACCCAACCTCCAAGATAGCAACATCTACCTGCATAGAAGATTAAAATAAAAGCAACATTTCGGATTCAAATCATCGATGTCAACAACATTTCTGGAGAGGAAGGATGTTACATGGAAGCAACTAAGAAGATATGCACCAAACCTGCTCTGCTGCAAATATTTTGAAGGCAAGCAAGGCAAGGAAGCGAAAGTAGGTAGGCATTGGTATATCGTCAGTAGCTTTTTCCTGCATTTGAAGTACAGAGTTTTACATTGATCAATACATAGCAGAACGAAAAAGTGCTAATTCACAAGTACAAACACAGACATCGAAAGATTAGAAAAACGCTCAACAAAGATAAAAGAAAGCCAAGCATGGATTACCTTAAGTCTCTCGAAACACCACCAGAAATACGCTAAAAATTTCTCTTCATTGATGTCCACACTGTAGCATTCAACCAAAACAAGAAAATTTAACTTTTTGAAGGCAAACACATTACATAAAACTTACTTGGTAACATTGACAGTTGTATAAAAACAACTCGGCCTACACTTACACGAAACTCACCCATCCAACTGAAATCTCTCTCGAACATCAATGAGATGAGGAGACGTGAAAAGTCCAGTGCGAAAACCGCAATGGCGTAATATTGACTCTGTGAAGGTGCAGGTGGATCCCTTTCCAATCCCCCAAAACAAGAAAACAGCAATCAGTCCCACATCATACATAAACAAGTGACTAAAGCCTGTGTATATATACAGAGTCACAGTACTAAAGAAAAGTTTGTAACTTCAAATATATTAACGATAAAGTGTAGCGATTTTAGCACTTCTCTTGAACCATCTGCGCTCTAAACTGAATATATTACAAATTTTTCCACACTCGCAAGTCACAAGAGAAGTGTGAAAATTACTAAACTCCAAAATTGTGTATACCTTGCCTTTGGTGCCAGCAACGTGAATAATCTTCATCTGTGCAATTGGCTCCTCCAACTCCAGAATCTGCATGTTATTACATAAACGCCATTAATTACTTGAATTTGCAAACACATGTCAAATACGTCGACGTCGCTTAACCAGTGAACAAAGCTCTGTATTTTTCATAACCGAAAGAAAATTTACTTTGAGATAGTCGAAGAGGAGGTCGAAGCGGTCGCCCTTGTTGCTCTTATCGGCACGACTGCGTTTGGTGATCAAGGAGGATAGAGCGGCCAATGCCTTCTCGTAGGGAGTTGCCGGAGGCGGCGCCGAGGAGCCATTGCCGCCTACATGCAAAACAACGAATGAATGGATAGGACGAGGAGGAGGAGGGGGGTTGTATAATTTCGTATTTACCTGCTTCCACCATGGCGAGCGGAGTGGTTGGTTTAGATCTGAATCGAACGGAGAGTAATATGTAGAGAAGCCTTAGAAGGTGAGTATTTAAGCGCTAAAAGATTAAGGGATTGGGGTTGAAAGGTCGAAAATATAAGGAACAAAGACATCGTGACGTGATGGATTAGCAAACGGACAAACCAAACAATTTTCTGCTGTGCGCAAATACCCTCTGCCAAGCCTGTCATAGTTAGTTAAAGACCTAACCG
Organism: Crataegus laevigata; assembly: GCA_963580275.1. Lineage (NCBI taxonomy): Eukaryota > Viridiplantae > Streptophyta > Magnoliopsida > Rosales > Rosaceae > Crataegus > Crataegus laevigata. The sequence goes on from OY756951.1 coordinate 7,968,653, forward strand.
CCCGTGACTCGGGCTAGGGACTTCGCTCCTGGGAACTTGGACACCCATGCAGGAGGCCATGCCAAACGTCCTAAGTTAGTTTCGAGTCCTAAACCAAAATCAATCCGTCCGAGTGTTACTTAGTACTACGATCTAATGAATTTTTTTTTTTGGTTGTAAAGCTAGAGCGAAAAGTTTCAGGTTCGATTCTCGCCAAATATTACATTATTGCTAGCTCATTGTTAGACTTAACTCACCTCCTGCCATTTTAGGGTAAATAATATCATTTATTAAAACAAAATCAAATCGTCCGAGTTTTTTTTGAGTGAAAATCGTTCGAGTTAAAAACCAAAAAAAAAAAACAAAGAAAATATGATTGTGATGAAAAAAAAAAAGTTTCAAATTCGATTCTCGCCAAAGACGAATTAAACTACACTATTACTAGCTAATTGTAAGACTTAATATATTTCCTATTATTTTAGTGTAAATAATATCATTTAAAAAAAATATCGTCCAAGCTAAGAAAAACAAAAGAAGATATGATTGTGATGAAAAAATAAATCAACTAAACTGAATCAAATAATTTAATATATTGATTAGGCCGCAATTTTAGCGTAAAACCCGATCCAGACCCCAAATTCCATTTGTATCAAATCCATGGCAAAACCAAATACAATATAAACCCAATTACCAGCTGTAGGACCAAGGTGAGACCGTACAACCATATCAAACGGCTAACGGTGATTCTCTTCTGACGTATCTGACGGTGTGCCGTCTCAGCCACAGCTGATACATCAACGTATAAAACGAATCGAACGGCTCCGGTGTCTCGTTCCACATAAAGTGCCGACTTGCAGCCACACCTAATTGTCTCATCTTTTCGTGCCGCTCCCAACACGCGCGACCCAACACGCGCTTCAGGTCCCTCACTACCCCGCCACGAAGTCCCACGAACAACGCGATCTCCTGCCATCTCAGCACGTCCGAGAACGGCAGGTCGTGGATAGGACGGTCGGTAATCACCACCGGCACGCACCCGAAACGCAGCGCCTCCCCGATCCCCGCCACGTCGCCTCCTCCGTACTCGAACAGACAGAATTTGCTCCCGCCGAGTCTGACCGCGAAAGTATTCAGATCCGATGGCTTGGATTCGATCAGAAAATCGGGGTCGCTGCTCAGTTCCTTGACTAACGTTGACTCTTTGATCCAATCGAACTTGGCGTAGCCCAAGAAACTTGCAGCGTTGTTCGTCGGCGCGGGAGTGCTCGGGACCGGCGGAAGCGAAATGTCCTTGTGAGGGATGAACTTCCCGGCCGGCGTCGGGAAGCACGAGATCTGGACCGAGTTTTTCTTCAACTCGACGAGATTCCGGTCCGATTCGTACCCGATGCCGGTGCATGAGAGGTAGAAATGGTCGGCGCCGAGGGTGCGGTTCCAGTAGGGAAGCTCAGTGCGGAGCGATCTGATGAGGCGCGAGACGGAGCGCCGGGGGAGGTCCGAGGGGAAAGGGACGAAGAAGAGATGGGCTTTTTCGGGGTTTTCGGTGGGGAAGTGGCTGTCCTGGAGGCGCGTGTAGAAGAGCGATTGGGATGGGGAGGTAAAGGGGAAGGTGCTGTTTGAGTTGTAGATGAAGATTTTGAAGGAATTGAACATGTTTTGGTAATTTGGGTGAATTGTGTTGGGTGAGAGGTAGAGGGGAGTGAGGGGTTGGGAATGGGCGGCGAGGACGGTGGAGAGAGAGAAGTGGAGGAGGAGGAGCCGGAATATGGAGGCGGTGGACATTTTGAAACGGCCAAATGGGGGCCCTTAGACTGTGAAACTTCACTCTCTCTCCCTCACTGGTAATGCGCGATGTTGAAGACGAAGAGGAGGAGGAGATGTCAATTGTTAAATGGGCGACGAAATGGTTTAAAACTTTAAAGCGGTGGCAAGGTTGCGTCCCACTGGGAAGCAACGCGTGGTCAATTAATTTGTTTATGATTTCGGACAATGAGTGGATGATTACTACAATGCTGAGATAATCACTGTGTTAATATAAAACTGGATTAGCTATTCTATAAGAATGTACTTGTTAGCGTTAATCGTTAATTGAGAGATTCCTCAAATAATACTTATAATCTCTGACAAAGTGATATTTTACATAAAAGTAATGTTAAGAAAATTAAATTTGTAAACTAAATTTAATAATTAAATTATCACTCAAATGTTAATTAACGTTTTTATTTTTTAACCTAGACTCTTAATACTAATGTGGACCGCTCACAACATTAACTTTTATGCGTGGCACGTTTTGCGCTTATGCAGAAACAATTCTTATTTGGTCGTGTTGCAGTTTGTGGAGTCATTGGGGGCTGGTTTGGTATTGTTGTGCTTTGAAAAAAAACTGCTGTGAGAATAAGCGACTGTGAAATAAATCAGCTGAGTGTTTGGTAAACATTTTTGTAAAAGTGCTTTTGGAAAAAACAACAGTCTAATAGTGAGTCTTTTCATTAAATGAGCACTGTAGCTACGTGTGCTTTGAAAAAAAGCCAGTTTTCCAAAGCTACAAATAGCTGCTTCAGCTTTTTCTTTGATTTCAGCTTATTATCACAGCAGCTTCCAAAATAAGCCCTTTTTTTTTAGTTTACCAAACACCTAAAACTCTTACAGCTTTTTTTCATGGGTGCTTTTTTTTAAAGCACCTCACTCCCAAACTAGGGCTAGGTCTATTAGACCATGTCCAATTCTGACCTAAAACCTAAAAATATTTAGCCCAGAAAATTTATATTTTAGCCCAGAAACAGCTTTTCTACTCCAACCATTCTGGCATAAAATTTTAGCCTCAGATTATCAAATAATGAATTAAGGCTATTTTTTTAAATTAACTTTATTTTTTAAAAAAAATTATGTAGACTATCCTAAATTAATTTTATGAACATTTTAACCTAAAAATATTTAAATTCCGATAAATTTTGAAAAATCACTAAATCAATACATAAAAATCATGATAAACCACATAAACTTTTAAAAAAAAAAGACAATTAATAAACCACATAAACTTAATACAATCGAAAACTCATGGACTACATAAACTTAATAATGATATCCACCATCTTGACTTGGTGATGGACTTGGGTGATAGTCTTGAGATGAATCATCATCTTGAAATATATTCCTTGTGGCATTCCTTCGTAAAATTTCTTTTTGCTTACCACGTAAGTATCTCTTCCTCTCTGGAGTGTATTTATCGAGGTCCTCTATTATCAAATTAGTTTTGTACCTTTCTTGCTCCCTATCCCCTTCTTGCTTCATGGCCAAAAATCTTTGGGCCGATTCTTCTTATCGACGGCAATGGTTTTCGTTCATTCTTGCCATTTCGCTAGCAAATTGTGCATGTATCGGATCTTGGGACTTCCCTTTTCTCTTTGCTTCCTTTTGCTTATCTCTACGCCAGGGTTTTGGCAAAGAAGAAGTTGGGCTCATTTGGTTAACACCTTCATTGTCGGCAAAATTCACACCTTCATTGACATCATTTTGGGGTAGGGCTTCATTATGAAATAATCTTCCACATTGTTGATTCGCATCAGTTCCCCACCTCGGACAATCCTTGAGGATGTTCCAAGCATGATGCAACTTAAAAGCTTGATTTTTTGGTGTAGTTCTTGTCTTGTAAATTGCCATTGCTTTGTCACCCTATGCAACAAATACATAAAAATAATTAGTTGCAAAATACTATTATGTACATGACAAATAAAATATCAACAAAGAAACTCACAATTTCTGAGGCGCCCCTTCCATTAGGCATATCAACCATGGCTCTCTCCAAGCTTCCCTTCCACAAAGTGTACGCTTTGTTGTTAATCTTCCACCGATCATAAACACCACCAACTTCCGTTCGACCGGCGTTGGAGTTTTCATGGAACTTATCAACGATTTTACCTCACAAATCCTTTCTATTTTGATTGGTGTCGACGACACCATCTTCACTAACAGAAATCCATGCCAAACATAAAGCAATATCTTTGTCAAAGGTTCAATTACGACCTCTAACATGCTCTTTTGCCATCTTGAAAATTTTGGAAATGAGAAGAAATTGTAGAAAGAAAAATTGGAAGAATTGTAGGAGAAAAGTGAGTTTTGTGTGGATGTTTGAACAAATACATAGGTATTTATAGAGTTTTTGTTTGAATTTTAAGTTAAATATTTTTTTTAAATTGTTTAAGCCGTTGGATTTAAATTTGGACCGTTAGATCTTTTTTTTACCGTTAGATTTGATTATATTCGATCTAAGCCGTTGGATTCAATAAATATATAAATATAAAACAAAAAAATAATAATTTGAACCTGGAGCGTTGGATTAACCAACAGCCCATTTAAACACAACTGTTGGATCACTAAAAGTAGCCGTTGGGCTGCCTTTACATTCTGACAGTAGGGGAACACCCCCACATGGGGCTGTCTGCCGAAATAATCTGCCCAGCGCGTGTGGCGTGTGGGCGGGTGAAGGTTGGGAAGCAGCCCTAGTTTCACTCTCAGTTGGTAGGGCCCATTTTGTTTTGTGGCCTAAAAGTGGGCCGGCATTTGACATCCATTTGGGTTTTAGGTTTTAGGTTTATTTTAAGTCATGGGTTGGAGTGGATTTGGGGGGGGGGGGGGAAGGGTAAATTTTAGGTTTTAGGTCAGGGTTGGAGATGGTCTTAATGAACAAAAAATTTCTAGTATTATGTAAGAATGTAAGCATGTAGCATAAATTAAAAAGTTTTTCTTTTTAACAAATGATATTATTTATATTTAAAAAATTATTAAAAAAAAACTAAATTAAGTCTTACAAATAGTTCTTGTATACGAGTCCTCCAATTCAACGCCGTCATTCCGTACTTTTTCGTTAACCACCTTTTTAGTATTGCAACACTGCATAGGCATGGGAGCAATGTGTCCAATTAAAAAAGAGAGGTTTAATAAAACATCTTTGGTACTGTTTATTTTTAACGAAAAATCGTTTTTTTTACCTTTAACTATTACTATTCACTATACATTTAAAAGTGGCTTTTCGTAAAAAAAAAAAAGTTTTTAAGCCATTTTCGTTAGTTTTTCTATTAAAAAACACCTCGTAAAATCCACCATAAAATCATGATGTGAAATCCTAACGAGATCATAAATATCTTTAAATAATTTAAATCATGATGTGAAATCCTAATGAGATGATAAATATCTTTAAATAATATAATTTCATTTTGAATATGAATAAAAATAAAAAGTCAAGGGAAAAAGGAGAATAGAATCTGGATTCTCTTTGTGAGGATTTTGGAAATCCGTAAATTGTGTCTGTTCACAAATAATACCTATTGAAAACTGACCGTATGATGTATAATAAACGAACACAATTCATAGATCTTCGAGATCTTCACAAAGAAAATCCGAAAAAAATCGTATTGGGAAGAATACTAGCAGAACCCTCCCCAGATCATCCCCTAGTCCCCTTCCATTCTATTTTCTTCTTCTTCAATAGGACCACAACTGGTCAACATTGGTGAAAAATTAAGGGCCAATTATATTTTGTACCCAATTTGAGATTTTTTTTTTTAAAAAAAAGGTCATCGTGTTTAATTTTCTCACGTTACGCTTTGAGATTTTGAAATTGTATCAATTTATACATTTTGTTTCTTTGAACATCGAATCCTCCATAAATTAATTTATTTTTGTCAATGTGGTACAACTGTACAAATGTGGCTTATATGTTAGTTCATATAAGGATCTCATGCTCACTATGTCATTAATTTAATGATGGATCAAACAATCAATCTGAATCAAAAGCATAATTGATATAATTTCAATAGTTTATAGTGCAAAAAGAGAAAATTAAAATTTTCATCAGACACGAAAGATATGAAATATACTTAACTCTAAAACTAATTAACAAAGTGTAGATGACTAAAAGCCCATTTGGTATCTTACGAAAAAATTTCATCATTTCTAAAGCTATTTCTTAAAAGCATGTCACGAGAATAATTTTCATCATCTCCATTTGCGGCTCCCTTCCTCACCTTCTCCACACCGGCGTTGACACCTTCCACCCTTTCATCAATCTCCCCAATTCCCCTAAGCTCTAATCCATAATTAGTCAATCTAATTTGCCCAAAAACTTCTCTCCTACCTCATTTGACTCGAAACGGCACAACAGCGGAATAGCGCTAGCAGTGGAGTTGAACCAGCACTCGCAACAAAGAGAGAGACGAGAGGTTGAGAAATAAAGGCAAAGCGAGGATCGAACTACTGCGAGCTTAAAAACAAGAATTATTAGTTTGTAATTCAAAATTCAATTTTTAGTATAAAAAGTTGAATCCAAATAAGATACCAAATAAGCCTTCAGATTTTGATACAGGACTTCAACGAACTCCCGGCCTACAAGGCATTAGGATCCGATTACCAAAAGTATGAAATTCAAGTCTACATATATTGTATTTTGATAACCTACAAGCATCCGTCTGGGTGGTGTAGTCGGTTATCACGCTAGTCTCACACACTAGAGGTCCCCGGTTCGAACCCGGGCTCAGACAATTTTTTCAAATTTACTTATATGATTTTTTTTCTTCTTTCAATTCATATATGGGCCTAAACTTGGTCCAATCAAACACAAGCCCATCCACAAAGCAGCTCACGTGATATCGACGATCCAGTCACGCGCAACAGGTGGAAAGCAAAGCAAACGCGCGCACAGAAACGCGTGGATGGAAGTTAATACCAGCCAGTCGTCTTGTACTCTGTGTTCCTTCCAAATTACGAAAAGCAACGTCTTTTCTAGGACTCGTCTCTCCGACTCAGTTTCAGCTCCCGACTCGAATCCCTCGAACTCGGAATCTGAAGCCCAGCGACTCTCTGAGCCTCAAAACGCAGCGTTTTGGTTTCCGTCTCAAATGGACGAGTCCTACGCTGGCCTCCCCACCAGCCACTTGCTCGGCTCCGTCCCTGTAAGTTCTCCGATCGATTTTACTTTTGATTTTTGTGTAATTTTTTCCCCAAATCGCGAATCGTCGAATCGGACTTGTAGGGTTGTACATGGCTGATTGGGTGTATCTAGATTGGCTTTGCATGAGTGTAATTTGTAAGCCAAGTGATCTTGGAGTCTGTTTGTTTCCCGAGAAAATGAGAAGTAAAGGAAAAGAAAATTTTGGAGGTCTGGAAAGTCAGTGGTTTCGACATTTTTTTATTAAATTTTTGCCCCTTTTCTGAGCTGCCAATATGTAGCTTAGAATTTGAGGAATTTCTTACAATTAGTTATAATTTCTTGATGCATTTCCATTTTTAAATATAACTAATTTCCAATTTGAGCAACCATTCTCTAACTAGTAGTTGCGATTTTTAATTACAATTATCATGAATTATTTTAGGAAATTAGGATATGATACCATAAAGCTAGTTTCTTACAATTGTGAAAGAAGCTGAAATTTGTTTGGTAAGCTTTTTTCTGTTGAACTCTTTCTGTGCGGAATCCCTCGAAGCGTTTCGGGATCATGTCCTTTTGAACTAGCTTATTTAACTATCCACATTCTACAAACTTGCTAGATATGTGCTTATACTAAGTTTCTTTAAGTAGTAGTTGTTTTCCCCTCGAAATGTTGAATAAATCACATATCTTTGCATTACCTTCTTTTTTTGGCCTTTTGGGTTTGATAGGCTGTTACTGAAGATAAAGAAAAGGGTACCACAAGTTATGAAGGTATTATACTTGCTTGCCGTGTTTTAAATTATTTTCTATTTTCTTCTTCAAAGTAAAGGTTCACCATAATCATTTTTTACTTCCCGCTTTAAAGAATTTTCTCTTAACTCGTGCAGCACCTGAAGCGAATTTGCAAATCTTCCCCCCAAATAATAACCGAGGAGAGAAAGGGGGCGGTTATCAAACTGTTGGAAGTACAAGTGGTATGGCATTCAAATGGCAATTTACATTCAAGTGCTTTATAAGTAGATTTAGTTTTTAAGAAAACAGCAAAACTTAGTCAACCAATCATCCTCATTTATTTTCTGTTGAATTTTGTATTTTGGTTGATTTTTAGGGACACTAGAACAAATGTGTAACAGACTAGAATAGACTAGAGTGTCAATTTGATTGCTATAAAAGCATGAAACCTAATTAATTTTCAGCGGAACAAAATCTGAGTTATTTTCTATTTTCTAAACTGCACCCCGTTCGTGGGGAGTGCGGGAGGATTTGAACCCCCAACCCTAGTTGAGTTTTTCATTGCAGATTGATGTTAATGTTTATGTCTTTGTGACACTGCACGTGAGTTTTTACGTACATGATCAAAGTTATTATGCTTTCTTATGACTGATTGAAACAGTTCTGGCATGTTATCTTCCCCAAGATATGTTCTTTTCTTTCTATGTTTATTTAATCTGCCTTTTTTGTTTCTCTTAACTCTGTAAATTCTCTTTATAGATTTCATTTGCAAATTGCAATGCCGGCTACTTTATTTACTTTGTATCTAATGATCTCTTCTGTCTATCCACGCAGAAACATTTGAGCAACAACCAGCCAACAACTGGAGGGGAGTATTTAATATCGCATCATACACACAATATTTCAATGTGGATACAGACGTCGTCTTAAACAGAATGCTTAGTTCTTTATATCCCCATACTGGAGATTTTTTCAGCAAAATTGATGCCAACCCTGATCTGTGAGTTTCTGGTCTTGACTTCCCATATTTCTTAATCCTTTGTTTCTTGTACATGTTTTTTCCCTTCTATATTAAAAAAGAAAGAACCATGAGCCTCAGTTTCTTTGAAGAGTTTGATATTCTCATGTAGGCTTTTGAATGGAGTTCGCTGTCACTCTTATGCTTTATTCAGTTTTAAGATCTGGTAACATTATGTCAGATTTTGTCTTGTACAAATTGAGAAATACATATACAACGTCCTCTTCTGTAACATCGCAAGCTTGGATTTTGAGTTTTAAGTTTGCATTGTCTCATCAGAAAAAGTTATGTAATCACATGAAGGAAATTGTGCAAAGGCTAACCTCAAGGCAATATGTTTTTGTATTGGCACAGAAATGAGTGAACGTGAACATCTAACATTTGGCTTTCTTCATGTGAGTTTCTGTAATGTGTAGATATGGGCTAATCTGGATTTCCACTACGTTAGTGTTTGTGCTTACTGCACTTGGAAATTGTGCCACCTACCTCATGGAAAAGCGCACTGATAGCAGTACTGCTTGGGATTTTAATGTCAGTTATATGAATGTGGCAGCCTTTTCAGTCTACGGTTATGCAATTGTGGTGCCATTGGCATTCTATTTCTTGATACAGTATCTGGGCACCTCAAATGCCAGCCTAGTTCGGTTTTGGTGTATGTGGGGATACTCTCTCTTCATTTTCATTGCAGCCTCTGTAAGTACCTGCCTCCCCTGCCTTTTGTTAGTTTTTGTGTATTGCTTCCCCCACCCCTCTCTTTCTTTTTGTTTTTTGACTGTCCGTTGGAATAATGATAATCATTGAAAGGCCAAAAGCAGAAATAAGTAATCTTCCTTGGGATGAGTCGCAAACACTCTGTCGATAATAATCAAATATTTGTGCTGAACTGGACTAGTCCAAATTTCTTTTAAGCTCAAATTGATCTGTTTAGGCTAAAACGTTTGAACTTCCTGGTTCTTGGGGATTTTGAGCGCTGATTAATTGACATTTTGGGAAATGATGTTTGGCAGGGGAATTTCTTCCTGCCAGGCACGTGTGTATTCATTTTCAAGCAGAACGCTGTTTTAGCTGGAATGTTATTAGCTAATATCACACAATTTACTATTCCGTCATCTGATACTAATTAATATCATACAATCTATTATTCCGTCATCTGATACTATTTCACTGGAACATTTTCAGTTTCTGTTGCTTATCCCAGTTGAGGCTCTTCGGTGGATCATTATACTTCTCGTTGGTGGGTACTCTGCTTGCTTTGTTGCCTTTAATCTCAGGTCCAATATGGATGGGAATGAACTTTCAATTGTGCTGATCGCTGCATTTCTCTTGCAACTGGCTCTGGCAATCTTCTTTAAGGTCTACTTCTTTCCATGAGCGTTACTAATTGCGGTCAGTCTCTGAATTATGAACCTCAACCAACTGTGTTTACTTGATTTGGGGTATTTATTTTTTACCATGGCCGGAGTAGTACTTCTCTAGAGTTGGGGTTTTCCCGTGTGTTCATATTCCGCGAATTACGCGCTTGTATTGGAGTCGAATGAAGTGCGAGTGCCGTGGCGTGGATTAAATTCTTTGGAAGAGAGAACTTTGGCCGTGATGAGTAGGACTAAGCTTGTATTATCTGCTTTTGTATTGGCTTAAGTAGATCATAAATCGGTGTTTTTTCCTTGATCTTATAATTTTCCCCTTCAAACCTGAGTTTGTAAATAAATGTCGTCAGATAGGTTATTATGGTATTTACACTTAAAGTTGATTTCTTATCCGTTCATTAGAAAATGACTCTGATTTATTATTGGGAAATTGGTTGAAATGATTAATTTACAAATCTTAATTACTGAATTGACTTAAGTTAAACAATGACGACATATTGATTAAACATGAACAAGATATTGAATCATTTATCATGATATATCGATTGAAAAGTAATCATTTCTACAATAAGATTTGTAAATTTATCATTTCAACCAATTTTTCGTTGTTTTCTCGGCTCCCCGCAAAGTAAACCCTGCCCCCTCTAAATTTTTGGGCATTTAAATCGAATAAATTGAAGAATATATAAAAAATTAATAAGGACGCGTGGAAGGTAAAAATCGGTATATGAATAGTACTATCATATTAAGTAACTTTGGAAAATGATTTTCACAATCTTTTTCTCCTTTAACCCGTCCTTTTTGTTTACATCTCTTGATTCTCCTTTGATTTATTAAATCTAATTGTGATAGAAAAAGGACGGCGTGCATCAGAAAGAGATGAAATATGGAAATCATTTCCCTCAAGTACTTGTCTTTCTTTTAAGAAAACCGGACGAATATACGTCACACACACACAAACTCAAGCCACACACAGCCAGACGATCATGAACCCACAATACAATTCGTTAAATGGTTGGTAAACTTTGCTGTCGTCGAATCTTTAAGACGTGCCACCATCTAACGCATGACTTTTACGGCTAATTACACGACACATAAACAAAATTCATGAGGAGTGAGCAACCTTTGGTGAATCGAAGCAGACAGGTTCGCAACAGATGCAGCTCCAATAGGTGTTTCCCTTTCCCTGCCGACTCTGCACTGCAAAGATATTAAACCCCCTTTTAAACTGTTACATGTTTGTTTGGATTTGATAGAGGATTATCGCCGGATCCTCTTTGTGAGGATTCCGAAGATCTTTCAATTACATCTGTTTATCGTGTCAGGTGCGATTAGTTTTTGTCAAGTACTGTTTATATTCAATTTTAAATAAATAAATTACAATAATTTATGACCGCAAAAATTACAATGAACGAATGTGATTTGAGAATTTCTGAAATCTTTGCAAAGAGATTCAAGACGTGAAAAAAAAAATTTAAATGCCTTGCAGGTCGAATCGATCGCGTAAAGTAGTTTTGGATGGGAACACAGGTGGAGGTGGGACGTGGGAACTCGGCCGTGTTTGGAAAGATTGGTTTGATTGGTACACAGTTACTTACACATGGTTGGTGTCAGTTTCGTTGTGATCACGGACTCAGTATTTGTTTTGATTTTGGTGGAGACAACTTTCCTCGACTGTCAATGAGAGAACCCACTTTTCATGACTATGTTTTGGTGAGTAAAACAAGGCAAGTGTTTTGTGGGTGATAAGATGTTTTAGACGTGAATTTGGGAATGCTTTTAGAACGGTTAATTTTTTTTATTTCGTTATGTATTTGTCACAAGAATAAGTTTAAAGTGATTATGGATTCAATTTTTACTATTTAGTATGGTTTAGTGAGCACTTTATAGAAGAGAAACTTTAGTAGGACAGTCTGACCAGCCACATAATAAGGTCAATTTTAATCATTTTGATATTTTTCATCGTTAGAGGGTTAAATAGTTAATTGTTAGGGAAAATGAGCTTCAATGGGGATCGTACGATGCCAAAATGCATAAACATGATTGATTTTTACTACTGCAATAAAATGTCATCAATAATCTAATAGTAGTGTTTGATTTAAAAGAAAAGAAACTTTACGAATGTGAGATTAAGTATAAAGACATATTTAGTGTATCGAAGCAAAAGAGTCTCGCTTATAATTTTTGCAAGGTTCTCGAAAATTTTAGAGACAATCTTATTATTGAAATGAAACAATACAACATTAAACTTATTATTCCATATAAAATAGTCTCGAACATAAACAACATATAACAGTAAACTTATTCCATACATATCTAACTTGAAAGCTTTTACAAATAAAAAAAAGTATTATTACATCGTAATATTGATTGGTATGCTTTGAAATAGAACAATATTAATCACCTTTAGTAGTACACTTTTGCCTGCAACGCCGAGAACCGCACGAAATGTCGATCTAATCACAGTGCCATCTTTGGCGAACTCACAAACCCTAGACCCTGCACGTCACCACTCAGAAACCGACACGTCTCTCTTTTCTAGTCGAACTTCCCATACTACCCCTCCTCCGCCATCCCACGACGTCGTCTCATTGGCGGCAGCGAAAGCTGATAGGGGCTGAGGCTTGACTAATTGGCTGTTTCTCCAACTCTACCTGCTCACTATAAATATCCTCCCAGCAACGTCTGCGTCCCAAAGTAACTCTTTCAGATAACCGAAAAACGGTGGGGAAACGCGCGCTTCCGAGTCGCCTCGTTCTCAGGACTGAGTTTTGACTCGCCGCCGCCGACATCCACGAGTCAGAAATGGATGAAGTGGATAGCTCTCGAGGTTTCCTCAAAGACGTTAAGCGCCTCGTTCTCAAGGTACATATTTTCCCGCATTAATCTCTCTCTCTCTCTCTCTAAACTCCTCCATTTCTGAATTAATTTTAGCTTCAGATGAGCTTGTTTCTGGAAAATTTGAAGTCTTTTTGGTAGATATTTATTGAAATTTTAGTTCCCCCGAACATTTGCAGCAGAAAATTTGATATCTTCAGAGTTTTGGTAGTGTGATTAGTAATGTGATAAATGTTTCTTGATATTTTGGTTGGATTAATGAAGGTTGGGACTGCCGTTGTGACTCGAAACGAAGGAAGAATTGCTCTTGGAAGATTAGGCGCGCTTTGTGAGCAGGTATGATAATCGAGCAGCAGTGCACTTTGATTTACCTTTTGACTCTTTTGTTTACCATTTTATTGATTGCTTATGCGATTGGGTATCAAATGCAGCTTAAGGAGTTGAACTCTCAAGGATATGAGATTATATTGGTGTCATCTGGTGCTGTGGGCCTCGGCCGTCAGCGGCTCAGATACCGGAAATTAGTTAACAGCAGGTTCATATTGTGTCCTTAACTACTGACATTGCTGCCATTTGTTTGGACAACTTTAAAGACATGTTCTTTAGAGGCTCTTATGTCCGAAAAAATTTCGATTCTAATGGATAGTTATTGAATTGCTGCAGCTTTGCTGATCTCCAGAAACCACAAGCTGAACTTGACGGGAAGGCGTGTGCAGCTGTTGGACAGAACTGTCTGATGGCTCTCTATGATACGTTGTTTAGTCAGGTGAATGCAAAGATCCTCTCTTAAATCTGTTCTCAAGCTGTATCGAACCCTTGATTTGGACTTGACGTTTGGTTATTTAAGTTATTACGAGCAATGCTGGATCTTAACATATATGAGTTTTCTAATTATTTCCCCATTCAATTCAGTTTTTCTTTTGCTTTTTCCTAACTCTCATTTGTTTTCCCCTGCAGTTGGACGTGTCGTCAGCTCAGCTTCTTGTAACAGATAGCGATTTTAGGGATAGAGATTTTAGAAAGCAACTAGGTGAAACTATGAAATCGTTGTTATCTCTGAAGGTTATTCCTATATTTAATGAAAATGACGCAGTCAGTACAAGGAAAGCTCCATATGAGGTATAATACTCTTCTATGATTGGTGTGTGATATCACTTTGTTGTGGTAATGGTATTCTATGGGCAGGATTATCACAATCTTAGCCTTGCCACTATGGATTACGAAGAAATAAAAGAAATATTGAGACTACTTATGAACACAATATGTTACATACACTATCTCATACTTATTTTCCCTTTCGAAACACCAAGGAACTCAAATGTTTTTACACGGTATGTGTTCCACTCATTGCAGGATGCTTCTGGTATATTTTGGGATAATGACAGTTTGGCAGCTCTACTGGCTTTGGAGCTAAAGGCTGATCTTCTTATTCTTTTGAGTGACGTTGATGGTCTATACAGCGGGCCTCCAAGTGACCCCCGTTCGAAGCTTATCCATACATACGTAAAGGAGAAGCATCAGACTGAAATTACTTTCGGAGACAAATCTAGAGTGGGAAGAGGGGGTATGACTGCTAAAGTAAAAGCTGCTGTCAATGCAGCTTATGCTGGCATCCCTGTTGTTATCACAAGGTGTGTTTTAATACTTCGTTGTGTCAGGAGTGCTAAACTATGTTATTCTGTTGCATCAGTTTAACTATATAATTTTATGTTATATTTAAAAAATTCCGTTCTAGTTTAAAAGAAAAATCATTATTTTAACTTTATGATAATGAGATTAGAGAGGGTTTTTGAAACCACATCTTTCTTAGAAGTTAGAGTCCCAAATACTCCCAAATTTCAAATTAAATCAAATTGGACTTGTAGTTTTTGTTTTTGTTTTTAATGGTCGTTGCAATCTGAATCCAATATGTTGCCCCTGACTGTGTACTAATCTCTTTATTTGTTAAGTGGGTTTGATGCTGGAAACATCCTTAAAGTCCTTCAAGGGCAACGTATTGGTACCCTCTTTCACCAAGATGCTCATTTATGGGCACCAGTTAAAGAAATTGATGCAAGAGGGATGGCAGTTGCAGCCAGGGAAAGTTCCAGAAGGCTTCAGGTAGCTTTGTTTGCTTCCGTTACAAAGTTTAAATATGTTTACTGCTGCTTATAAATACTTTCCAGTAATTGGCCATCTTTATTCACATAATTGTTTAGCAATGGAAATTCTCTAAGTTCAGCAGAACAAGTAACTTGGTGACACTTTCTCTACAGGCCATGACTTCAGAAGACAGGAAAAAAATTCTTCTGGATGTAGCTGATGCCCTTGAAACAAATGTAAAATTGATCAACGTTGAAAATGAAGCTGATGTTTCTGAGGCACAACGAGCAGGATATGAAAAATCATTGATATCTCGGCTGGCCCTGAAGCCTGGGAAGGCAAGAGAGCCAAGTTCTTTTGCTATTTTAGATAAATGTTTAGTTACATTCTTTTCTTTTTTTTATTGTTGTCGCTGGTCACTACCTTTTGGTGTCTGTTTGATGCTGATCTGTACAATGTGCTCACTAGACTTTGTGTATTCATTTCTCAAAACTGGTGTTCCCTTCAACTTTTTTCTGTCATGTGCTCATACTGTAGATAACAAGCCTTGCGAAGTCTATTCGTGTGCTTGCAAACATGGAAGATCCAATTGGTCGTGTTTTGAAAAAAACTGAGGTAAGGGGATGCGGTATAAGGATCATTATTTCTAGCTTATGATATTCTTACACAACATTGCTCAGGGCTCAAGAGTGTGGACAACGATATAAAACAAACAAATAAAACAATAGAGAGAGAGAGAGAGAGAGAGAGAGAGAGAGAGAGAGAGAGAGAATAAATTCAAAGTATTAACTCCACAATCAATTTCTAACTTAGAGATATTTGTTGTCATTGACATATCTGTAATACATAGTCTAGAATCTGCAACCGAAATCATTTATCTTTTGTCAAATGGGGCACCGTAATCTGTTGTTGTGCTGACAAGTAAGAGATGCTTCTGTTGGTTACACTTGCCTTCCAGCTTGCAGATGGTCTTGTCTTGGAGAAAACATCAAGCCCACTGGGTGTTCTCCTGATTGTATTTGAGTCTCGTCCTGAAGCGCTAGTACAGGTAAACAGTGAAACTTTGGAATATCAAACTGCATGTTATCTTATGTCATATGAATTTTGTTTGTCTTGTGTGGAAAGTGTAAAATAAATGTGGACAACTGAGATGCATCGCAGGAGAGATGCAGCTCAATACCATCTGTAATCTAACAGCTTGGAAATCAGATCTCATCTAATAACCTTATACGAGAACCTTGAGAAAGAATTTATTGGTTCTTTATATTAAATATTTCACCAAGTTCATATCAAGTCTCTGTCACTACTTTTATGTTCTGGGGAAGACTTGCATTTCTTCCTCATCATACACCTAAGGGTTTTTGTATTTTTGTATTTTATTTTATTTTTATGATTTGAATAGATAGCTTCATTAGCAATCCGAAGTGGGAATGGGCTTCTCTTGAAGGGGGGAAAGGAGGCTAAGAGATCAAATGCAATTTTGCACAAGGTCTGTTTTCTTTCACTTTAATGATTTGTACAAAATATATAGACAAATAATGTTTGCATTCCCTTTTTCATTGTCAGTGAAAGAATCAATACACTAAAAGTATTTTTCATAAAAAAAAAATATGTAGATTATCACTGAAGCCATCCCAGAGAGTGTTGGTGGAAAACTAATTGGACTTGTGACTTCAAGAGAAGAGATTCCGGATTTGCTTAAGGTGAGCAAAGCATAGACTGATAACCAATTCCTCAGTCAATTTCAGATGATAACTAGGACTAACTAAAAAATTAATTTCCAGCATGATGACGTGATTGATCTTGTGATCCCAAGAGGCAGCAATAAACTGGTTTCTCAAGTCAAGAATTTGACCAAGATTCCAGTTCTCGGTCATGCTGGTTAGATATACTTATTTTTTTCTTCATTTATATATAATCTGATTTTTCCTGTATTCTTGTTTTGTGAGAAAAAATGTGATGGTGGCTGCCGTAGTAAAGAGAACAACTGCATGTTTTCTATGCAGATGGAATATGCCATGTGTATATTGATAAGTCTGCTAATATGGATATGGCAAAGAGAATTGCTTTGGATGCAAAAATAGATTATCCAGCAGCGTGTAATGCAATGGTAATTTATCTGTAATTTACAATTTCTGGATGATATCTTTTGATGGCATCTTAGAATCTTTCTACTGCAGTTATGAACTTACATTTGTAGTTGCATGTTTATCATTTGTAACAGTTTGTTGTGTGTGTTATTCTCAGGAAACACTTCTAGTTCATAATGATTTGAAGAGTACAGCCGCATTTAATGATCTTGTTGTTGAGCTTCGCACTGCAGGTACAATTTTCATGAAGAATACTTCTTTTCTTTTAAACAAGGGCATTGAGGTGGATGAGAGTAACTAAATTTTTCAATCAGAGTTCCTGGTGATTCTTGATACCGTTCAGATTGCCTTTTGCGGGTTGAGAACTATAATAACTGAAATTTCCAATCACGGGCATGCAACAGAACAATATTCTGTTACTCCCCACCCAAGCTTGGGAAGCAGATTTAAAGAGAAGAAAAATTGTTTTAGTGAAACATGCCATCAGAAGGATTAAAGAAATTAAACTCGGGTATCATTTGCAGGAGTTACATTATATGGTGGACCAAGGGCAAGCGCCTTGCTCAGGATTCCTGAGGCACATTCTTTCCACCATGAGTACAGTTCAATGGCTTGCACTGTTGAGTTTGTTGACGATGTGCATGCAGCAATTGGTCATATACATGAACATGGAAGGCATGTTAAAGTTTACTTTTCTAGATGGATTACATGTCAATGACTTGTATGAAGCTGTCATTTATCTTTTCTTTCCTCGTTTTGCAGTGCACACACTGATTGCGTCATTGCAGAAGACCAACAAGTTGTGGATGCGTTTTTAGGTAAAGTTGACAGGTATGAATGATTCCTGTCTTTTCATCGGAGGCTCTATGTTTTCCATGTCAATCAGAATATTCTGTAATCAAGGGCAATTACAGACGTAGGCCTACTAAAATGGCTGAACAGAAAAATGGTCCTAATTGTTCCTTCTTTAACGTTGGCAAGTGACGTTGCTTGTTATACATGTTGGCAGTGCTGCTGTTTTCCACAATGCAAGCCCAAGATTCTGCGATGGGGCTCGATTTGGACTTGGTGCAGAGGTAAAACATGATCTTGCAGTGACTGAAAGACAGTTATATGTCAAGGCTTTGAGTCTTGTACTTAATTCTCTTCCTTTGCTCTACAGGTCGGGATAAGCACAAGTAGAATTCATGCTCGGGGTCCGGTAGGAGTCGAAGGATTGTTAACAACTCGATGGTAAGAAACCTCGGTTTATGTCACTACATTTTCACTTGAAGTACCAAAGCACATTGAAGGAACGCTTTGCCTAAAACAAAAATATTGAGTTTTGATGTTTTATTGGACGTGCAGGATTCTGAGAGGAAATGGACAAGTTGTGGACGGTGATAAGGGGGTTACTTACACCCACAAGGACCTCCCAATCGACCCCTAAATTTGCCATCAATCGCAACCGTCCATCTCCCATCTCCCACTTCTGAGAGAGAGAGAGAAGGGGAGAGAATAAATTACCATGTATTAGTATCCCCTCTCACATCAGCTTTTAGCAAATTCATAAATCCTCTGTTTTTTCCTTCCAGAAAAATAATAAAATCATTTCTTTGTTTGCTCTTTCATCTCGTCTTGAATACTAAAATTGTTGTTGGCACTTCAAAGAAGTACTTTTCGACGATATATCTCTCTAGTTATTGCGCAGCTTGAAAAATGTTAATAGCTAATGTGAAAGCAGTCTTTTCGTTCATCATGTCACAAATACTTTTAATCCAAATTTTATGTCGTTGGAGAAGAAAATCAGTAGAAAATATAAGCGAGGCTACGAAGAATGCAGTCGGAACTGAATTCCGTCGATCAGAACGTGAACCGAATGTCGAGCATGAAATTTTCATATGAAAAGCAATTAGTGTTGCACAAAAGACTCTACTCAAAAGTTTCAATGAACTACATAATAATCGTCTTACTACTACTGATATGATCTGTTAACTTAAAAAACAGCTGGAGTTTCAGAGATAATATCTTTGGGTAAAAGTTTTACGCTTCGACGAAGCTCTTAAGTTGCTGCAACCAATTTGCATATTCTTTGCTGTCCTTGTTGAGCATGTACTCATGCAAGAAATTGGTTGTGCTGGGCTTGATCCCTCTCACCTCCAAGTACTTGTGGAATGCCTTCTGAAGGTTCTCGTCCAAATCGCTGCAATACAACAGACATTTGCGTCAGTTACAGATGATTACGGAACAATATTCTTTGATTAATGCTACAAAAGTATTAGTAATTGACGGATGCTTACTGGAAGTCAGGCCCCTCGTAGGCGATTTGATCCTCAGAATCCCCTGGATTTTTCACTGCCAAGCTGTCAATTTGAAACTCATCAGGGTAAGCAGTGACGCTAAACTCGAGAACTGGTCCATTAGTCTTGGAGACAGTTACGACCAACGGGATGCTGGATTTGTTGGCGTGTTCATCGTTGTCATCATCCTGGTTATCATCGTCGTCGTCCTCACCAGTAACTAGATCCGGCATGTGAACTTCCACCTGTATGTCTTCACCTTGATATGTTCTTTTCAGCGTCACTGTTTGGATTCCGGGAGTATCTTCAATTTTAAAAGGGAAGGATGATGGAACCTCCTCAACCTACAAAACCAGCACTTAAGTAGCGATAATCATGGTGATACTTTATCATCAACGAATCACTTAATTCAAATACAAGTAATAAATCACTTCCCGACTGCTCGAGAAGAGAAACAGAACGATAAAACATTCAAAACTACACATATGCACACAAACATCTATCGGGAATCGAATCACGAGTGCAAAGAGTCACATAATCCATTGCTCCTATTCTTCTTACAAATTCCAACATGAACAATAAATTATCCAAACACACACACACAACATCTATTACTAATATTTGAAGATCATGTGGTTCTTTCACAAGAAAACATTTTTTGAAAAATATACCGCTCAACAGGCAAATCAAAACCAAGTAAAATAACATAAAGCCACAGATGACAACTTATGATCAATCTTACCATCTGTATTGCAAAATTAATTTAAAAGTTAACTAAATTAAGAAAAGTTGGAACTCTTTTTTTTTTTTTTTTTTAAGCTAGTGTCTCCGGATCTTTGACCCGACTAATCACTAGGCTCCCGCCTGACCCCACAACATTTGGGAGGCAAGAAACTCTAGCAATTGCTAGGTGGGTACCTTGAGAGGTGTCGAACCCCAGACCTCTTGGTTTTGCTACCAATGGCCTGACCATTAGACCAAACACTCTTACGTAGAAAAGTTGGAACTCTTAACTCAAGAAATCCAACAATTTCTGCAATGCGCTCCAAATTAGCAGTTCCCAATAACAATTACTCAATTTAACTGATATGGGCTTTTCATAATCCACGAAACCAAACACAACAGAGCCACTATAACCTCATTCTTGCCCATTTCCCAAAATTTTCTCAGAAACCAAACAGTCCACAAAGTAAGAGAAAATTAACTAAAAAACCTCACCTTGTCCAGATCATCGGTCTCCTCAGCGCACTTGATCTCCGACTCGATGACCCTGATCAGAGACTGGTCCGAACTGTGGCTCGAGTAGTATCGATGGGTGGGAACGAAAGGGGTCGGTTGAGTGGGCTTGCGGGAGAAGTTGAAGTGGTTGGCGGCGGTGGCAACAGCGCCGTGGTAAGATCTCTGGCCGCGAGCGAGGCGGCTGGCAAGTGGGGCAAGGGAGGAGGCCGATCGGCGGAGAATTGAAGTGAAAGCCATTTGGTTTGGAGGAGAAGAGAGGTCAGGGTTTAGCTAGGGTTTTAGAAACAGGCTTTCTCTCTCTGGGGGTTTTAGGGCAGCTTATATACTGACGCGGGTGTTATTCTCTGTGGTGTCATCTATTGTATGGACTTTTGCGACCAATGTTTTGTCAAAATGTCAGCATTTGAGTAGGGTTTTCGTTTCAATAATTACTTCTTAAAAAAAAAAAAAAAAAATACTTGGCATGCATGCCAACAGCATCCTCTCCGGATTCTTTTGGTGAGAGATCTGTAAATCGTATTTGTTCATCGTACATCGTACAACTAGTTTTTGTGAAATTCTGTTCCTGGATTTCACCGTTATAATTTACGTATTTGTATTATTGAGATTTTATATTATTTTTCGGGAATTTATATTAATTTATTTGAATTTAGATTTTAATGAAACTAGTTATGAAGTTTGAAGTTTGGAAATTAATTATCTAAAATCCGTAGACCTTTCGAGGTCACAATTTATATTTTTGAATATAGCTTGATCTCACGAACGCGTAGAGGCAAACTGTTTGTGAAACAGAGTTATTAATGTTTAAAGTCAGGGATATTTTTGTAATTTTAACCTTCTCTAGAAAGCTCCAAAATTTATGGAGCACTGAGATTATGCCACGTGTGTGGCTGGGATGAAAGGAAAAGAAGATTAAGTAAAGAGATAGACGACTGAGATGGAAAGGAAATGAGAGAAAATGAGAGATTGGGGGAACAGATAGGCCAATGAGAAGAGGGGAGAGGAAAGAAAGTGATGAATCAGCAAAGGAAGAAATGAGGGAAAGGAGGGAAAGGAGGGAGGAGAGAAGGAAGGGAAACCGAACCTTCCCTTTGACTTGTGACCCAACCAGGTTTCCACAACCAATTTTGATGGTTTTTCGTCGATTTTTTCCAACGAACCATGTCACCTAACCATTGGGAAAACATTCCTCATCGTTCCCTTTATCTAGTACACCCCAAAACTAAAGATATTTGGCTTTGATTTTGTAAAAACACACCGGAGGGTGCAACGACACCATAGCTTCAATCCACCATTTATGAAACGTTCTCTTCCAATTACCACCACCACTAGACTCCCATTGAGGCCTGGAACAAAGCTCAAACAACTATAAGGGCAACGGAGCACCAGAGATGATGGATCGAAGCCACCAATTTATAGGTTTCTGGTGGGTTCGAGAAGAATTGGAGCTTTTTTCCAGCCAAATTGGCCTTAGTCACAAGTATGAAACTTGCTCTACTCACTAAGATCTACTTGCCTGTAAAATTTGGTAATTTTTTTAAATAGTTAAATTTTCCAACGAGTTGGCGGCCCATGGCCCGAGACCCCACCTGCCATTCCTAGACTAAATTGAATACTCTTATTCCATATGTACTATCCGATTAACGAAATCTCGTTGTATGACTATAGTTTTAATAAAGACTGTCACTTGGTCAATATATAAATCAACGATCTAACTGTTAGATCGTTACCAAACTTTAATGCATAATAGTATGTAATATTCGAGGACAATAGGAATTGACAGACCAGGAATCTAATGTGTGGATCTTCCCAAAGTGGATTTCTAAGTTTGTAAAACTAAAAATCGGCTGCCACGTAACTTTAGCGATTGGTGAAGATCCGACCGTTGGATCGTAATGAAATTTTAATATTTTGTTCTAGAAAAATAATGTGGACTTAAGGAGGTTATAGATCATAAATCTGATAGGCAGATCTTTCGGTTTAGATTTCTAGGGTTGTGGACCCTACTCTCGACCTTGATTGACGATTGACTTTTTAGTCAACTAGCCTAAGTTCTTCTAGCATGTTGCTGATCTTAGAGTGTTGTTGAGATTCCATGGAGCTTATTGGGCTCAGCGTGATAATGTGTATGCCTCGTTTGACGCGTGTCTTGATTTACGTACTAATGGCGCCATATTGTGTTATACTTGGCTACTAAATGTGATTTCTATTGAATTGTTATTTTTATTTTTAGCCATCGATTTATATGATTTGATTGTGAATGGAAATATTTATGAAATTTGATTGACATAATTATTTGAAATGTGATTTGTGTTGTATGATTAGCATGATGTAATGAAATGTGACGGCTAGAAGTGAATTGTTAACCCATTGTCATGGGATTTTTTGCTTTGACACTTGTTTCACATCTTGTTTCCTTATTTCATTTTTTTTGTTTCGTTCAGCCCTTCTAAATTGGGTACTTGGTTCTTGTATTGTTTCTTTGAGCCGTTGTTATATTCCTCGGACTTTTACTCGATTTTGTTGAGTGATCCGGAATTGGGTATCTGCTGGGTTTTGTTGAGTGGTCCGGTTCCCTGTTTCGTCTGGATTTCGTTGAGTGGTCTGGAATCCCTCGTGATCCGCGATTCCGTTAAGTGGTTCGAAATCATATCTAGCTTGGATTTCATTGAGTGGTCTAATGTCTATTGTACTCCGCGATTTCGTTGAGTGATATCTACTTGGATTCCGTTGAGATGTCTTAAATCCTTTATACTCTGCAGTTCCGTTGAGTGGTTCGGAATCGTATCCTAGTTTGGATTTCGTTGAGTGGTTTGGAATCCCTTTTGGTGTCTTAGATTCCGTTGAGTAGTCCGAAATCCCGTTTGATGTCTTGGTTTCGTTGAGTGGTCCAGAACCCGATGTTGATGGATTTCGTTAAGTGGTCCGAAATCGCATCATTCGACTCATTGGTTCCTTGGATTTGATTTATTCGAGACAGCTTCTAAGATGTAAGCTTCAACCAAACTGTGTCGCGCTAGCCCTGCATTTCATTGTATTGTACGTGTAGTTTGCTGTGATTATTAGATGCTGTTGGATATAGTTGTTATGATTATGGTTAAACTTGTTGACTAATATGGCTAGAGACTTACGTTGCGCTTCGTCGAATGTTACTTAAGATGTTGCATGCCTGAATTGTGGAATTATGTTGAGACATAGTGATTTATGTGATGATTGTTTGAGGGTAGTGAAGGGTGAACTACAAATGGATTAATCCCTATTTAAGGTATGTAAGTAGTCTAACGAGGAGGTTATATGCAGCCATAAAGTATATGAAAAATTACGATGCAATTCGATTCTCAAGTTGTGATTTGCCATATCCCGAAGGCGAGGTCATTTAGAGATACAAATATTTGGTGACGTCACATGTCGATCCTGGACGTAGGTCGGGATCGGGGCATGACAGTTTTTTTCATGTATTGTTTGTATTTAATTTTAAATAAAAATATTTAAAATGATTTTTTACTGCACAATGTACAATGAATAGATATGATTTACGGATCCTGAGATCCACACAAATAGGATGTGGCGAGGATTCAAATTTGGCATGCAAGGTGTTTCTATTAGTAGATAAATTGCGGGGTATTTGAAATCTTCTTTTTTATGATATTTTTTTTTGTCAAACGATAAATTTTGTTAGATTAGTCACCGATGGGGTTTGAACCCTTTGTTAGATTAGATGTAGATAAGCCACTGATGGGGTTTGAACTCACGTCATCATATAAGAACTCAACACATTTCCACCACTGTAATAAAGAGCCATTTGTTTTTTTTTTATAATTAAAATAATTACTTTTGTATATATGTCGAATTGTGATTAGGAGAAATGACTTCTTACCTACCAAGAGTCGATTGTTTATTGATTGTATTTAACAACAAGAAATGGCTATTCAAGATTTCACTCCTAAAACAAAATTAGAGTATATCTATACTACAAATTTATGACCAAAGAAGGCAAAAAGTTGGATAAAGAATGAGAGTTGGAACAAAACAAAATGAAGTCTTACAGAAAATAATTTGACAAAGGTTGAAAACTAAAAATAAAATGGCCGTCAATCTATTTACAATATTATTTTGAATATATTTATTTAGGGCCTTTTAGTTATAATGTTTTTTGAGATTGTCACATCTCTTTATTTTTGTTCTTGAGATTTTAAATCAACAAAAGTGCTCTCTGAGTTTGTCCACCATCATTTTGGTTATTCCATTCAAAATCTCTATGAAATAAGAATAAAATGACAAACATTTTAGTCAAATCAATCTAGCCCATTGTTTCTTAAATTGAGGGTATTTTTGTCATTTTGGGCTTTATTTAATAGAAATTTTCACAGAAAAACTAAAATGATTGTTGATGAACAAACTTAAAGACCACTTCTTTTGATTTCAAATCTTAGGACCAAAGTGAGGAGTTATGTCAATCTTAGTGATCATTTGGCTAAAATACCTTTATTTAATTCCAGTGATATTTCAATCTAATCAGCTACAAAAAAAAAAAAAAAAAAATTTCACTACAAAAGAGATAGTACGTTGATGTGATTAACTCTAGATTCAAACTATAGGCTACTAAATATATTTTTTTAAACAAACGATGATGAGGAGTGAGTTCAGTTTCACAATGAACTAGCAATAATGTAGTTCAAATTTGCCATTGGCGAGAATCGAACATAAAACCTCTCACTTACAAATAAAAATAAATCTACTAGACCGTACTAAATATTCTATGTGAATAAAATTAGCAGCAACCTCTTCATTTCAAGCCAACAGAATTCCATCCATGTGTAATCCTCCTAATCTTTTGTGTTACATTAATTTATTACTTGGATGAAAAAACATTCATTGTCCCAAATTTGGTATCTTCTTCTCCACCAAAGAAAAGGGACAAGAAGATTTTCCAAAAAAAAAAAGAAAAAAAAAAGAAAAAAAAAAGAAAAGGGACAAGAAGATAAATAAATTTTGTGTGGGCTAATATAAAATGCAATCTACCTAATGGGCTCCTCTTAAATACCATTCGTTTCTGCTTCTTTCTTCATATTGAGGGCCCAAATCAAAAAGAAAACCAGCAAAACTATATTTTATACTTGATGGAGAGAGAGAGAGAGAAAGCAGTCTCTCAAACTTCGACTCATGACATAGATGATGATGAGAGCATTCCATGCCTCCCAACCCATGTCAAACTTCTTTTTCGTCGTCTGCTAAAACTCTCAACTTTATCTCTGAAGATCCCACATTTTAAGCCTCCCCTCCAAAAGTTTAGTTCTTTAGCTCTTATTGCATTAATGGTGGAGTAATATGAAAGTTAGGGCTCATTTGTAGGACTCAGAAAAGGGTCCTTTTGAGTTTGGAGAGAGAGTAATCTAGAGAGAGAGAGGGGAAGGGTAGGGAAGGGATGAAGAAGCTGTTTGGGAGCCCAGGGAAGGTGAGTGGGCTGGCACTGAGAATTGGGCAGTGCTGTTTTGCTGCTGCTGCTATTGGGGTGATGCTCTCTGCTCATGGTTTCTTCAATGCCACTGCATTTTGGTAAATATTATTTGCCCCCTTCTTTCTGTTTTACATTTTTAACTAAAAATTTCATGGAATTTGTTCTCCTCTGGTGGGTATGTAGAAATGGTTTATGTTTTTATTGATCGATTTCGGATTGGTTCAATTTGTAGCGAAATTTCACTAAGCTGGAATTCTCCATTGATGGAAAAAAAAAAAGGGTTTAGTTAGAAAGGAAAGTGGTGCACCGATGTGGATTGGATTCCCTTGCTCAGTTTTACCAACTACATTGAAATTAATGGGGATGAATAAAGGGTGCATTTTGGCTCACCACCCTCAAATGGTGGAAATGCTCACCATCATATTTATCACTGTTGAATGAGTTTAAATTTTAAGATTTATGTCTATCTATTACACAGATCTTGAAATTTAGACTCATCTGACAGTGATAAATAGGGTGGTGAGCATCACCATCACTTGAGAGGATGGTGAGCAAAAATATTCCCAATGAATGCTTTATTCTTGAGTTCTTCTATGGTTAATCTTGGCATTTGTTTAATTCGTCTACCCTCGTTTGTTGACCTCTGAGCTTAAATCTGTACAGTTTTAAGGATAAGATAAGAGACTCCGGACAATCTCCCCCTATTGAATTTATGCCTTCCACACAGGAGTCTAAATCGTACACTGCTCCACTTTCTTTGTTTGCAGAAAACTGAACATGATTAGACATCTTTGTATGGTGACAATGGCGAATTTAAGTTATAATTATGTTTGCAGCATTCCTTCAAAGTCATCCCAATAACACCTCTCTCTCTCTCTCTCTCTCACTTAACAACAAGTCAATGAAGGCATTCCTATCGTTCTGGACAGTGAATGATTTTCTTCGCCTATGAACAAATGATTTCAATTCTCCTGGTTCTAGAGAGGTTTCTTGAGATATTGTAACCGGGGAAATTTTCTTCTAGCTTTCATTTGTTAACATGTGTGATTCACTTGATTTTCTCTTCATAAAGCCATACCTTAGTTTCTGTGTGTTCTGATAAGTAATATGATTCTTCCCAACTCAATTGTTTGATCAATTGTGTTCATTGAACTTGAAGAGTGTTATTTGTGAGTCTAACTTCTAAGGTGCATAGAGTCACATATCTTTGCCTATTTGAATACGATCCACTATGTGCCTGTTGGCCCAGACTTGTGTTAGGACTTATAATCTGCTAATTTATTGGTTGCTGTCCCTGCAATGCATAAGATTCTTCTTTTTGTCCTTTCCCATAAACAGTTTGAAGTTTACGTGCTTCTCTTTTACTGATGTTTGATTAGTTGTAAAATTCTTACCTGCATTTGTTGGATGCAGTTATTTGATTGCATCAATGGGGCTTCAAGTTGTTTGGAGTTTTGGACTTGCTTGCCTTGATATACATGCTTTGAGGTCAAAGAGAAGCTTGCAGAATCCTATTTTAGTGAGCCTATTTGTTGTCGGGGATTGGGTAAGTTTCTGCACTTATTTAGTCATTGGTTTTTGGCATTTGGTTTTCAGAAACAAGTATGTGTGGCATCCTTAATTTTAAGGGTTATGCATTATTTTTTATGGACGGGAGATGTTGGACCAGTGATTTGGAGAAGTTTTCAGGGAATTTATGCACTTATAAACTGAAACTTAGCCTGATCATGTAGAACAAATGTTGGGTCATCGGGGACAACTAAGTAGCTTAAAAATGTTTGAGAAAACATGGTCAGCAGAAAACTTCACTTCCAATGTGTGATCTTCAGGATACTGATTAACTTAGAAATGAGTAAAGCTTTCGGTGATCCTTTGCTACACTTAAAACTACTACAATACATAATATTTACTAACATTTTCTGGAAAAAGTATCACCTTCACACTAAAATGTCTTGATATTTGGAAATTAAGAGGGCATAATTTCAATTCCTAAATCCTAATACTTGGGGTCTGATGCATGAATGTCAAATTTTCCATTCAGCAAGTACGGAGCCATTGTTAAAGATTCATTGTGCTTTAATCGTTTCGTGTTGCTATTGCACTACCACTACTAAACAGATTGTTTAATTTTGAGTTCTGATTCTGTCTATGGTTCGGTGTACAAATACTGAGGCGATTTCTGTATCAATTAATTCATGTTTAACAAAAATGAAAAATGCAGGTGACGTCCACTCTGTCATTGGCAGCTGCATGCTCATCAGCGGGGGTGACAGTTCTGTACTCAAAAGATTTGAATTACTGCAGGCTAATGCATCTTCCGTGCAGCAGGTTCCAAATCGCCGTTGCCTTCGCCTTCATCTCATGGTTCCTCCTTGCTGTTTCGTCCATTGTCATGTTTCGGTTGTTAGGCGCAGTGTGAGTTTGACAAAACTCTAATATTCTTCTAATCTTCCCCTGTAAATATATCTGAGAACTGGGGTCCCTATATGGATGGAAATTCAGTACAAAGGGGATGCCACTGGGCGTATCTTGAGTCAGCCGTGCATGATTGTCGTGAGATGCTGCACAATGACATTACCGTTGCATGGAAGTCCTCTCCGTCTTCAGATGTGGGGTCCATGACTTGAAACGATCGTGTGTTAATTTTTGTAATGGAAGTAGGTCTCATGAGTGTAACCGTTGTATTATTGTTTATCTTTGCTTTGCTTTATTTTATTTGGTTGAAAATTGGAAAAATCACTTGCTTTTCCTTTTGTCGTTTCCTATTTTTTAATTTCCCTTTTTGCCCCCGATTGGTTCACTTCTTTTGTTTTTATAGTTAGTGACACTTAATCAAGGGCTTCATTGTCTGTCAAAATCTGGGATATTAAGGTGGGTGAGCTGCTCATCCACGTCATAGATAAATGTGTGACAATAATTTCAATACCTAACTCCATTTTCATTTGGTTCTAAAAAAGGCCTTAACTTCCACTTATGTCCCTCTAGCAGTCTCACTCAGTAGAATAATTGCAGTTTTGGACCAAGTCAATGAGTCGTAGGATTTGCCTCGTGTACGAGGAAATGGAGGACAAGTGGTCAGTGACATCTCCTTCTCGTTTGATTGGACCAGAAAAAGAAGAATATTCGGATCCGCAGAGGACCGAGCGACTAAGAGCACTGACTCATGCACATGAAATTGTCTTTAGTTCTCTTTTCTAGTATCATCTATGACAAAAGAAAGAAAAAACACCAGGCGAGGCATCGTACGAAACTAGGACAGGAAGGCACAAGCGCGCCGCACATTGTTCTGACCAACAAGCATAAACCTCACATACGAAGGAGTTGGACAGAACAAAGTTTTGGGTCCGCCAATGAAATAATTCACATAATATATGCCGCCGACACTTTGATCATGGAATCTCCCCGGATCAAAGTAGATATACCAACACTGGAAGCAAAGTAAGTAGCCACTTAATTTAATAACGCAAAAAATAAAATAAAATAAAATCATATATTAATAATAAAAAAGAATTCAAGCTTGATTGACAAGTTACACAGCCAGAGAGGAACTCAATAAATTTATTCCTTTATACACTAAAACATACACAATTCACAGCAATTCAAGTCACAGAGGACAACAACGACCCCAACACTTCAAAAAAAAACACACACACACACAAAGAAGGAGCAGCAGAGCCTTTGCGCTGTATAAAAAGGAAACAGGAAGGATAAAAATAACAAATACACATCGAACAACGTAGCTTACCACCTCTCACCGACCCTACATTACAATTTCCGGCTTCAAAATGCTCGACTTGATTTCTTTGTGTGGCAATACCACACCTCCGTTGCTGTAAATCTCATCGCTCACGTGCACATCTTCTCCGAGGATGGTCATGTTCTCTACGCGAGCCCATTGTCCAACGGTGGAGTGCCATCCGATGATACTGCTGGAAATGCATGCGTGGTTCTTGATGCGGACTCCACGCATTACTGTGCAGCGAGAGAGCCTGACTCCTGACTCGATTACGCAGCCTGGACCGATTGCAACATCCGGTCCAATCAGGCACCCCTCGCCAATTTTGGCAGTCTCGTCCACCAGAACGTTTCCCACAATGTGGGCGCCTACGGCCAACTTGGATGAAGAGTTCTTCCTCAACGAATCCAGGTATAGCCTCAGGCCAGTAATATAATCCCTTGGTTGCCCAATGTCCATCCAAAACCCTGGAAGGACCATTGCAAAGAGCTTATTCTCTGCTGCGATTTTCGGGAATACTTCTTTCTCAATTGAGGTTGGTCTGAGTTCAATTTTATCAAGAACGGAGGGGTTCAACAGGTAAATTCCAGCATTGATTTTGTTACCAACAAACAACTTTGGTTTCTCTACAAATTTCTGAACTTTTCCTGTAGACTCTTCCATAACCACCACACCATATTTCGATGGCTCATCCACCTATATGAAAAGAAGAAATTATTTTCAGTGACATTTGTCTTAAAGTCTCAAAAATGCCTCCAAGGCTCCAAGGAAGCTGGGTGCAAAGTATCAGGTAGAATTACAACTTAGTGTTACCTTGGTCACCATTATGGAAGCTTCTCCTCCATGGCCTTTATGGAATTCAATCATTTGCTTAAACGGGTACTCGCTGATAACATCACTGTTAAGGACAAAGAAGGGTTTGCCAGAATCATCAATCAGTTTGTCCCTAGCAAGAGCCAGAGGTCCAGCAGTGCCAAGGGGCTCAGTCTCTTGTGAGCATGTGATCTTGATGCCAACCTTTTCCTCAAACTCCTTCAAGAAAGTCATCATCACCTGAAGAAATGATAACGAGCATAAGCATTCAAAGAAACCTTCGGTAGCATGAATCTGTTCAAGTATAAAATCAAACTTTTCACAAAATGGTGGCCTCGCTTACCTCTGGTTGGTAATTGATAGCCAGAACCACTTCGGTCACGCCAATTGCCTTAAGAGCCTCTATCTGAAAGCCAAAAACAAAACAAACAAAAAAATGTATCAATTCATGATTTATACGATCACAAAAGCACACATACATATAACACAAAGAGTGGGGATTTGAGGTAAGCACTATATTTTGAGGTTTTTGATATTTCCACAGAAGGAAATCCCCTCGATCCAACGAAAAAAGAAAACATTTCCCAAATGCTAGAGAAATTGTACCTGATGCAGTATCATGGGTTTGTTAGCAAACTCAACAAGTGGCTTGGGGAAACTGAGTGTCAATGGCCGCAGACGCGTCCCGAAACCTCCAACAAGAATAAGTGCCTTCATTTTGATATGCCCTCTGCTTTCCCTGGTAATGTTAATACAGTCAGAAAATCTTACAGCCAACTTCAACTCAGGTAATAATACACTGTAAGTTTAACATTCAGGTCATTTCTTTATCCTCTCAAACACATTAATCATCACAAAAATTCACATTCCCGGTTCACCGACATCCGAAAACCCGAAAAGCTCAAGACTTCAGCTACCAAAGAAGCTACTTTCTAACTAAATAATTCCCATTAACCAAATATAATACGCGACTTTTGTATGGCTTGAGCAACTTTAATCGGGAAAATTCCAACAAAAATCATAGAAACTCTATGTGCTGACATTACCAACTCAATTAATCACAGAAACTTCACCAGATCTGACATTACAAATGAAATTAATCCAAAAAACACTTCGACGACGAATTCAAAGCTCAAAATACCCAAGAAATTCACAAAATTGGGAAGCGAAGCAATCAAATTAATCAACTTTTTGAACAATTCAATCCAAAATTGCGAACACATTGCCAAAAACGTCCGATCAAAATCGACGCCCAATGAACACTGAATTACCTCGGATCTCAGCAGATCAGAACCCGAACGAAGTCCGCCGCCGCAAATCGAGTTCGGACTCGGACGAGTGGGGTACCGGGTCGTCGAGAGCGAGTTGGCGCTAGTGGTATTGTTTTTCCACCTGCGTCGGATTTGTATTTATACGCGCGGAGGGGGGATATTAACGAACGTGGATTTCTGGCGGATCACAAATTAAAATATTAATTCTGTTTTTCTATTAAATTTTGGGTCACGTCATCGAAAAAGAATATTCTCTGAATTCCTCTTCACCTAATTCAACTAGTTTGAGATTAGAATTATTAAAATTTGATTTAACGGTTACAATTATTATCACTTTTAAAAGATACTCTATTTGTAGTCGTTAAATCAAATTTTAATAACTCGAATCTCGAATTAAATGGATTAAGTGAAATAATTCTGGAGAGGAACTTTCCGACGTCCTCCTGGCGCTAAGCTAAGGCTTTTTTACGCGCACTTTCGGGGTAGTTTCGTACTTTCGTCTGTTTATGTTGTGGATAAATTTGTACTGTAAAGTATGAAAGTATGATTCTTTTGTTTTTGGCGAAAAATTATGGATTCTAGAAAGGGAGGGAGTTCTATTGGGAAAGGATAAAAAGGGGATTTGGGTGTGAATAGTTATAGTAATCGTAATTTACGGTGATTTATTTCATTTTTTATGACTAGTAATTAGTTTTTAATTGGTACTAAACCACTTTAAACGGCACCTTTTAAGGTCGATTTTCAATCACAAAATGATCGTCAAGAAGAGGTTGAACTGTTGTGAGTGTTTTCGACACCCTAACACATAAACTGCCGTGACCAAAACACTATTTGTTTTTTTTAAAGAGTTAATAATGGCTGTGATTATGTTGCATGGAGTTAGCCAATCAGTAATGAGGAATGACGATGATGTAGTGTCTCTATCAAACACAACCGAACACTGCAAATTTTGGGCTTAAGCCGGGATCAGACCCGAGTGCTACACTCCTCGCCTTTTCTTCACGCAAGTTCAAATATCTCTCATTGTAATTTAAATAATTTAATATAGAATAATCGTTTATTGAAAAGAATATTCTCTCTACATAAATAGAATTTTGTAGATGAAAAATTACTTTTTTGTTATTAAATAAATTAATTCTAATTACCTTATTATTCATAAATTTATGCTAAGCATGATTTATTTTCTCAAACTAGGGATGAGCTAGATCAAATCTTGCATCCAAAATAGTTATGACATTTTTATGGCCTAAATCGTTAACTAACACATGATTATAAATTTTTTTAAAATTTTTTTTATCAAAAACTTAATATGTATCAGTCAATAGTTTAAAACACAAAAAACTCGCATCTATTTTAAATGGAGAAGATTTGACTGCGAAAGAGGTCCTAGAGGATGTGTGTATTTAATTTGAGATCCACCAAGCCCTATTAATTTAAAGGAAAACTAACGAAAAGGACTTTAAAACTTTGAGTTTTAACGATAAGGACATAATAAAAGGTAAAGTGAATAGTACAAGGATTAACTTTTTAGTGTTAAAATGTGGTTTTTCGTTAAAGTGAACAATACCGAGAGTTTTTCGTTAAAATTCCCGTGCGGCAGAATTGCCAAAAAGGCAGCAAAAAAGCATATTCCGGATAAAGATGCACCCTCAATGCACCATAGTACCACACCACACCACAAGGATTTTGCTTGCTTCTAACGCAAGATCCACATAAAGGTTTAAATCAACCCCAAATCAAAGCCAAAGTATATAAGCACAAAGTCCAGCTAATTTCAGCCTTAAACTTTTGCTTGGCTATTTTAAAAAGGGTCATTGATATGCACCAAAATAAATGTCTCTCTTAATTACGTACAGTGTTATTTGTACCACATTTACTATCTATCTTATCAGTTTTATAACAAAGGTGGAACTCATCTATACATGTGAGACTCACGTAGATTTGAGAGGTTACCGACAAGGTAATTAGTAAGGGGACGAATCTGTGACACCACTTGTTTACACAACTTTTGACACAAGTTTTTATGAGGCACACTCTATAATGTATTTTAACGATTCGCACTATCGATCTTTTAGGTCTTCCCCAAAAAATCATATGTCTACTGAAAATCACACAAATTTGAAACCATATGACCGTTGAATTAAGGGTTTAGGGTTTCTTTGCAGAATCGCATTCGTCCATTTTCTTTACTACAAATGAATGTCTTAATGATTTTGAATATGTCTAATTTTTTTTGCAAAGATGATCTATAAAATGATGTTCTAAAAGATAGACGGCACTGATCATTAAAATACATCACAGAGTGGGTTCCGTAAAAAAATGTGTCAAAAAATGTGTCAAAAAGTGGTACCACGAATCCGCCTCCAAATAGTCAATATAGTTCACATAATATCTCTCTTCTAATACTAGTACGTACAAATACAACTATGAGAAATTCAACCACAAATGACCTAAAAGATTCGTTGACCTTTTGGTGTTGGATCCCTTTGACAAAATAGCAAGTCATGCATGCATATATTGGTTATGCTCCACTTCTAAGTAAGTGGCCTTGTGGCCTGTGGCCGGCCTCAAGTTCGAACCTTTAACCTTTTAGTGTTATTAAACCAAACAAACCAAAGGTGGCGTGGATTAAGTTCTCGGAGATGAGCATTTGCACCTAAGTCGACAGACCCTTATCTTTGTTGGTGCACATTCCCAACAAAGATGGTCTATCTTGTTCCCCTTCGATCTAAGTTTTGTGTGGTGTAGACAGAGTGACGCATTTGCAATCGTTAATACGTCACTCTTCATGTATCCCCCTACACCGCATTTATCTGTACGCTTCGTGTATACCCTTCGTGGGCTTTCAACTTTTGCTATAATGAAAATTCCAGTTTCTCCACACACCCAAAAGAAAAAAGAAAAGGAAAAAAAAAAAAACCAAAGGGTTATGTATGTGTGAATGTGATGTGAAGTCTCCAATTCAAGTAACAATTAGGCTTTTTTGGTGTCTTTTCAAAAAGATATGGATCAAATGGCAAGACATCAGCATTTGAGCAGTTAAGAAGAGTTATTTATACGCTCGAAGTCATCTGTTCGATTCCCCTTTAATTTGGGGTGTGTCATTTTTTCTTCATGCAACCTTTGAGTGGAATGCTAGTTAAATTAGTAAAGGACAAGTCAGCCGAATACGTGTCTTCTGGAAGAAAGCATAAATCACGTGTGAATTTGATCTTACTTTTATGGGTCAAGATCTTTAGGCTTTACTTCATATCGTCAAAAACTTTGTTAAGTATATGAAAAATATAAGCAGGACAATTAAGCTACCATTTTTAGAATGCCAAGAAATAATTGAGAAATTATAATGTGGTCTTTGAACTCCGCCTTGTAGCTTGACCAACTCACTTGTAACGAGTGTATTGAATATTAATATCATACGCTGAAATATAAATTGTCGTATGTTCATATTATAACATGAGTGAATTAGTTACGGGCACAAGTCAAAGTGTGCATGAGCAGTCTAAATGTGTTTTCGGTGGCCATCTATTCGACAAGATCTTTGATGCAAGAACACTAACGGAGCCACGTAAGGGCTACCATGAGCTATAACTCAGGTAGCTTTCGGTGTAAAATAAAATTTTACATATAATTTTTATTGATTTTCGAATGTAGCCACCATATTTTTAGTCACTAATTCAAATTCTCCCGGTTTAATTATATAAAATTATATAATACAATTTACAAAACATCTCTTTTTCTTACATCCTTTTTCTCGTCACTTCTTATACATGTACAAGTTTGGATTTGTTTAAATTTCACGTATTTGTTTAATAATGAAAATTATTGGCTCACCTTGTAAAAATTTTCTTAAGCGAGCAGATACTGTGAAAAATTGCAGTATCAAGTTTCTATTTTATAAAGATTCAAATCGTTAACCTAACCCACCCGGTAAAAAATTCCTAGCTCTGCCATTGCGCAAGAAGGAGTTGACCCGTACCTTCTTGACTTGGTTCTGATTTTTCTATTTTTTTTAAGAATACTGAGTCGAGCTCTTCCCTACCATATAGAATAGAACATGTTGAGCCAAATATTTTTCATATAAAACCTATTTTATTTAGATAAAAAAAATCGTATGATTTTATGAAACCTGGTGATATGACTCGAATTCATAGTCATTCTGAAGAACACCTATTTTAGGCCACATCTCCATTCATTACAGAAATCATTTGAAAGAGTTGACATCAGAACTGCTCGAGCTAATCACTCTATAGAAACTAAACCAATGATTGATCAAGGGGTGTGCTATCTACACACCCCTTTTTACTTTTCACATACCCTTATTAATTTTTGTCCGTTAGATCTTATTCAATTCATCTGATCCGACGGCCGAAATCCAAAAAGGTGTGGAAGAAGTAAAAAGAGGTGTGTGGATATCACACCCCTTGATCAATGCTAGCTTTCAGAATAAAACAAAACAATTAAAAAAAACAAAGGCCAATCAAAATTAGTGCTAATCTTTCTTTGAGGGCATTAGTCGGGAAAGGATCCTCGCCGGATCCCTTTCCTAGGGATCCTAGGGATCCCGTGATCTCACCCGTTTATCGTATATCGTGCGGTCTGAAATCATTTTAAAATTTTAAATTTAAATTTAAATATGAATAGTATCTAATGATTTCTGACCGCACGATATACGATGAACGGTTGAGATTACGGGATCCCTAGGATCCCTAGTAAAGGGATCCGGCGAGGATCCTTTCCCGCATTAGTCCACCCAAAAAGCCCAACTACATAATTGCCCTGCCAGCCACCCATATGATTGACCTTCTGAGAGGACTTGGATTCCCTCCGGATTCCCTCCATGGGGATCTTAGGGATCAAGCCACAAGGGCCGTTCATAAAAAATCGTGAGGCTAAAATTAAATGATTTTTATATTTTTAAAAATAAAGCAGTTTCGTTTTG
This sequence comes from Crataegus laevigata, assembly GCA_963580275.1. NCBI lineage: Eukaryota > Viridiplantae > Streptophyta > Magnoliopsida > Rosales > Rosaceae > Crataegus > Crataegus laevigata. The sequence continues at coordinate 8,005,419 of OY756951.1, forward strand.
CGTAAAAAGTATTTAATTGTAACCGCACGATTTTTTATGAACGACCTATGTGGCTTGATCCCTAGGATCCCCATAGAGGGGATCCGGAGAGGATCCAAGTCCCTGAGATAATATGCTCTACAACTCAAGATAATCTTATTTTATCCACAACACTCATCACATGACTGAGTGTTTATAAATTAATAAATACAAAAAAAATAACGAGTGTTCTAGGCAAATAATATACTCTCTCCTCTTTTTCGGTATGCCCGCTACTAGCATGTCATTACTTTCGAAAGTTTTCTTTAAGACACTAAGCCCTAAATCTTAAACCTTGAATCATAAACAAACATAGTCATATTTCAGCAAGCAAACCCGCCTCTTTATTTCAACAAGCAACACTTATCACGTAACTAACTGTGTTGCAAACTATTGATACATAGATGACGAGTGTTGTAATACCATACATTCTCCTCTTTTTGGGTATGCCCGCTACTAGCATGTTCAATACTTTCTAAAAGTTTTTTTTAAGACACGTAACTAAACCCTAAACCTTGAAATCATAAATAAATAAAAAAAACACTCTCATATTTCAGCAAGCAAAACTGCCTCTTTATTTGGGTTGTAAAACCTTCTCCTCTCAAGATGTACAGAGAAGAACTCTGGTAAACAAAAACTAGGTATCTACAGCCTTAGTTGTGGCAATGCTTGTAATGAACTCGATTTCCTGGGTGACTTCTTTCATCGAAGGCCGGTTCTGTCTGCGCTCCTCCAAGCAACCCAATGCAAGGAGCCCCAACGCCTTCATCGTGTCCAACTCCAAAGCATTCGCCCCCTCTTTCAACATCGGATCAATCACGTCCATCAACCTCTCCTCCAACATCATCCTCTGCGCATAAACTGCCAGGTTCACGTCATTCGCTTCCCTGTTGAAGTCTATAGCTTTCTGAGATGTCAGCAGCTCCAAGAGCACAACTCCGAAGCTATAAACATCACTCTTGTCCGTCAATTGATAGTTCCTATAATATTCGGATCAAGATCTCCGAGGGTTCCCTGAGCACTGTTGTGATTGGCTCATAAAAGCTGGCAACATGTTTCCTTGTTTTGTGGCTTGTTTTGTTCCTTGTTTTGTGGCTTGTTTTTTTCATTGTTTTGTGGCTTGTTTTGTGGCTTGTCTTGTGACTTGTCTTGTTCCTTGTTTTGTGGCTTTTTCAAAGCCATAATTATTTGGCTTTCGGGTGGAAGAAAGGAGGAGAAGAACACAAGGGCTTGCATTATAAAAGCATGCCAAGTGGAAAAAAGAAGAGTGCATTCGGTGGAGAACACCAAGTGAGAAGAGAAAATAGAGTGAGAGTGAGAAACTCTTGGGGAGAGTGAGGTTCTTGGGAAAATTCTATGAGTGGGTGTACAAGGGATTCGGGTTTGGGTTATGTCAATTTAACTCATGTATATCTTGTACTAGTTATTCTCATAGTGAAGATCAATATCTCTCCGAGGACGTAGGCAGGTTTTTGCCGAACCTCGTAATTCTCTTGGTGTCTTTATTTCTTGTATTTTAATTTGTTCAACTGTGGGTTTGTAACTTGGTGAGATAACAGGCCAAAGCACAACAATTGGTATCAGAGCTTTGTTGGAAGCTTTGGTTCATTGAAGGTCCAGATTTGTTATTCACCATGATGACTACAAACATGTCATTTTCAGTTGAGAAGTTTAATGGGAAAGGTAGTTTTACTCTTTGGCAGATGAGAGTAAAAGATGTCTTGACTCAACAAGGCTTGGCTAGAGCTTTGAAGGGAAAAGATGGGAAGCCTCAAGAAATGACAGATGACCAGTGGGAGGAGCTGGAGGCTCGTTGTGTTAGCACGATTCGACACTGTATAGCTGATAACATTATCAATAATGTTATGGATGAAGATTCTGCGCCTGCACTGTGGGAGAAGTTGGAAAAACTCTATATTGCTAAGAGTTTGACCAACAAGTTGCATTTGAAGCGGAAACTGTACAAGCTGAAGATGGATGAAGGCGGGAATCTCATGGACCACATGAATGTGTTCAACGGATACTTGGATCAATTGAGGAAAATTGATGTCAAGGTTGAGGAAGAAGATAAAGCTCTCTTACTTCTTACCTCACTTCCAGATTCGTATGAGAATCTTGTGACAACCTTACTGCATGGAAAAGATACAGTAAGTTTGGAGCAGGTGCAGGCTTCTTTGGTGTCTTATGATACACAAAAGAAGAATACCATTGTTGATGATGGGTACGAGACTGCATTAGCTGTTCAAGGTGGGAATGGTGGAAGAAAAATGAAAGGAGGATTTGAGAGAGACAGTAGGTCCAAATCAAGTTCCGGAGGTAAGGGTCTACAATGCTACGCCTGTAAAGAATTCGGGCATAAAAAGATAAATTGTCCTTTGAGAAAAAGAAAGGATGATCTTGGTCCGAGTAGTAGCAATTTTGTGGCAGAAGACTTCGAGTATGCCCTCTAGGTACTCGAAGCAACACTTCTCTTGGTGATGTTTAGTCTCGAGTGTTGCAAGGGATTTGCAGCAGGTGGAGCTATGGGATTCACAGGTGATGAGATGGTTCTGAAGGAAGAGAAGTGTGGGGAATTTTGTCTGGCTCGATGGGTTGTTGTTGGAAACGGGTGCACTGACGAGTTTCCAAGTTGCAGACAATAAAGAGGGGGAAATCCTACTGGAGGAGACGAGGATGTGTCGAGATCCTGTCTGAAGCTAAATTAAATTTTTTTTAGCTTGCAACAGCAGCACATGCATTGGCAGTGACTGAATCGGAACAGGACCAATGAGGTGGATTCAGGGTGTGCATGCTGGTACGTAAGGCCAATGGACTTTGGTGATGGGTGCAAGGAATTTTGCATGGTATATTCGCCAAGGTGGAGATTGTTGTGATTGGCTCATAAAAGCTGGCAACATGTTTCCTTGTTTTGTGGCTTGTTTTGTTCCTTGTTTTGTGGCTTGTTTTGTTCATTGTTTTGTGGCTTGTTTTTTGGCTTGTCTTGTGACTTGTCTTGTTCCTTGTTTTGTGGCTTTTTCAAAGCCATAATTATTTGGCTTTCGGGTGGAAGAAAGGAGGAGAAGAACACAAGGGCTTGCATTATAAAAGCATGCCAAGTGGAAAAAAGAAGAGTGCATTCGGTGGAGAACACCAAGTGAGAAGAGAAAATAGAGTGAGAGTGAGAAACTCTTGGGGAGAGTGAGGTTCTTGGGAAAATTCTATGAGTGGGTGTACAAGGGATTCGGGTTTGGGTTATGTCAATTTAACTCATGTATATCTTGTACTAGTTATTCTCATAGTGAAGATCAATATCTCTCCGAGGACGTAGGCAGGTTTTTGCCGAACCTCGTAATTCTCTTGGTGTCTTTATTTCTTGTATTTTAATTTGTTCAACTGTGGGTTTGTAACTTGGTGAGATAACAGGCCAAAGCACAACAAGCACAAGTTGATATGTGACTTAAATCCGTGTGAGCCAACCGCGATAACCCGAAATCCGAAACCTTGGCATTCAGCCTCTCATCAAGCAGGATGTTGCTAGACTTCACGTCACGGTGAAATATTGGAGGGACAGCTGAGAAATGGAGATAAGCAAGACCCTCGGCCGTGTCAAGCGCAATCTGTAGACGTTGCATCCACGAAAGATGTTTCCAGCCACCAGGTTTTCGAGCCTGCAGATGTTCGAGAAGGGTACCATTCTCGATGTACTCGTAGACCAGAATAGGCTGCTCTAACTCGACGCAGCAGCCGAGTAGGTGGACAAGGCTCTTGTGGTTAACTTGGCACAGAATTCAGACCTCGTTGAGAACTTGGTCAATGCCTTTGGTGTTTCCAATCTTAGCGATCATGACAGCCACGACAGTGCCGTCTACAAGAGTTCCCTGGTAGACTTCGCCGTATCCACCAGCGCCTAGGAGTCGGTCTTTGGAGAAGCTGTTTGTTGCTCTTTTGATCTCATTCCCGGTGAAGACTTTAGCGGTTCTGCCTCCGTTGGCATTAAGGATATCCTCGCGCTCTTTCGTCAGGCGCGCTTGCTCCTTTGATGCGCAGCCACATATATATTTTTCAGTGTGATCGGTACACAAATTATATATTATATATTACTATATAAATAATGAAATATGTCTGCTAAAAATTTAATAACTTAAAAAATAAAATTTCTCACTACTCCTTAGGGGTGGGCACTTAGAACCGAAAACCGAAATCAAAACACGAACCAAATTGAACCGCATTGAACGGTTTGATTTTGCGGTTTTGAAACGGTTTTGGTTTTGGTTTTTGAAAACCACACCGAAACCGAACCGCACCGTAAATATTAATAAACATTTAATTAAATGTCCATATTAGATTTCATGTTTTAATTGGTCGTTTGTTAGAATCCATACACTTAGTATGGACTAAACCACACTACGAATAGGATGACAGAGAATTGTACTCCGTTGAAAACACTAATAGACGAGTAATGCTACATTTACCATATATTTGTACTATATCTCTAATAGAGGTAGGGCTCGCCAACGCACGTAAGTCTCATCTTTATTAGTGGTACAAATTATAGTACAAATAGGTAGCAAGAGTTGCATTTTGCTCATAGACCTCTCCATAAAGTCTTTTTTTTTGTCAAAATATTGTCATAAACACTTTTTATTTTATTATATTAAAACAATTTTAATCATTTTAAAGACACGTTCAAATATACCAACAAAAAAAATTCATAAAATTTAATAAAACCCCTAAAAGGTAGTAACAACGAATTTGAAATCCTCCATCCATGTTAAAAAGGGGCCAAAACAGATTTTGAGATTGACATAACTCCTTACTTTTTTTTCTTCGTCAAACAATAGATTTTTTTAATTAGATGTTAGATTAGGGAGCTGACATGGTTCGAACCCCTGTCGTAGTGTAAGGGCAATACTTCTCTCCACCACTGTGGTAGAGGGCCACTTTCTGGCATAACTCCTTACTTTAGTCCTTCAAATTTGAAATCGATAGAAGTAGTCTCTGAGTTTATGCATCATCAATCATTTTGGTCATGCTGGGAAATTTTTCGTTGTTACTATGAGTTAGAAAAAATAGTATAAACTAATAGTGAAGCCACCAAAGAAATTTGTAGGTGTTGAAAAATATTTGGATGTCCTAAATTAATTTTAGAAAACATGTGGTGTGACTAAAACGACTCAAATTTTGGCTTATAATTAATCTTGTAAAAGTTCTTAAAATCGATTGGAAAACGTGAGTTATAACTTACAGTTTTTGTGAAAAAATTAAAAATTTTAGTTTTAGGAAATATCTTATGTGGGAATTAACGAAAATGTTGCAAGACATTTGGATGTGATTTTTCCTTTATTAGGTCCCGAAGTTATTTTTCATTAATTTTTAAAGTTGAAAATAGAAAAAAATAATGAATGCTAATAGCGGAGCCCCCAAAGAGATGTGTATGTGTACGAAATCTTGGAAATATCTTAAATTACCTTTAGAAAACGTGTGATGCGAGTAGAATGACTCCAACTTTAGCTTATAACGAATGTTGTAAAAATTCTCAAAATCGATTAGAAAATTGTGGGTAACTCACAGTTTTTGTGTGTTTTTAGCTTTAGGAAATATTTTGCGTCAAAGTTAAGATCTTGCAAAACCTTTGGATGTGATCCTACCATTTATTAGGTCTCGAAATAATTTTTTATTGATTTTTAAACTTGAAAAATAAAAAAAAATCTTTAAATTTAGATTTTAAATTGTTGATTTCAAGTGTTTAAATATGAATTAAAATATAATTTCTATAGAAAAAACATATTTTGAAGAACATGAATATGATAGTTTGTTGTTATGGTAAGAGAAATAAAAGAAAAATTAACAAATATAAAAATATTAAAAAAATAAATGAAAAATTAACATGAATATGAATTATAATGTAGTCGCTAGAACTCTAGCGACTTGATGTCGGATTAGTCGCTACCTTACTAGCAACTTTATACTGAATAAATCGCTATCTAAGTACCGATCGTATATTTTTCTATTTTTTAAAATTCTTTTCTTTATTTTTCTTTAAAAAAAAAACTAATGAAAATAGTTTAAAAACTTAAATGCATTACTTTATTTAAATTTAAATACTTTTAGATTAAAATTTAGATTTGTATCTTGTTTTCAAATTTTTTGACATGGATTATAAGAAACCATTCTGCATTTCGGCATCTACAAATATTTTTGGGGCCTCGCCATTGTTTATTATCCTCCATGCAACCTGTGGAAAGTCAACAAGTACAACAAAGCATGTACCGATTTATCTGGTACCTGTTCAAAAGCAAATGTATCTCATATCATCTATTCTCCCTTTGTTTATCCTTATCCTTCATGCAACCTGCAAGACAATGAGAAAGAGAACGAGCAGCTGGAGTCCGAAGTCAAACCTTCGATCTGCGACTGCTTGCTTGAGACTCTGATTGCTTACCTTGTCTGTCATCTCATTCGACAGATCTTCTCAGTCAGAGACTTGGGGGACTCCCACTATATAGTTTGTATCGCACTTGACCAAGCCTGAAACTACAAGGAAGCTTCAAGTGAAAATGATACATTACCTTGTGCGTCGACATGTATTCAAGATACCACTCCTGCCTATGGGACAGAGGCAACTGAAGATGATACCACACTTTGGCACTTAGAAGTTTCGTGATCACTCAGTAGCTTGGATCTTGCAAGTCCCCAACCGAGAAGCTTCCCTCACTCGGGAACTTAGGGGAGCACTGTTTGTACCATACTTGACCAACCCTGAAACTACTAAGCACCGGTCAACATTATACCATCAAGGACCCACAAGAGTTTCCCTCTAATCAGGAGGCCAATCATAACGCGACACATATCAACGTCAGAGGCCAATCACAGTACGACACGTGTCAACATCAGAGGCCAATCATAACATGACACATGTCAATGTCAGAACAAAGCTAGAAACTCTCTTCTATAAATAGGGATCATTCTCCCACAATGAATCTCTAATGTCATTTGTACTAAATCATTCACTATAACTCACAAACGAGAGCTTGAACCTATGTACTTGTGTGAACCCTTCACAATTAATGAGAACTCCTCTACTCTGTGGACGTAGCCAATCTGGATAAACCATGTACATCTGGTGTTTGCTTCCCTGCCTCTATATCTTTACATACTTATTTGCACTAGTGACCGAAGCAATCTAGCAAAGGTCACACACTTGACACTTTCTGTTGTACCAAAGTCCTAACTGATTTTGTGCATCAACACGTTTATTAACTTGAAGGACCTTTGTTATTTTATACCATCACACACACATATATATACAAGGGTGGACTAATCTTGTTATCAAGAGTCGAACAATGATCTAATGAAGTCCACTCATTTGAAGCATGATATCACATATTCTAGTATGAAAGTTTTGCTCACGTTTAATGAATTCAAATTTATTCAACTTGTTTTATGAAAAACATTGTAAGGGACACCCTTTTGTTGCGCAAACATGTTTTAACATCACAACTGCATGCAACATGCTAATTGTTTACATCACAAATGTCTTTTTCCTATTATTATTGGGAAATGCTTATTAATATGTTAAATTGCAAATTGTACATTTTTTTCTTAAAAACCAAATCGAAACCATTTGAAACCGCACCGAACCGAACCGAACCAAATAATTTGGTTTCATTTTGGTTTTGGCTTCAAAACCGCACCGAACCAAACCGCAAAAACTTGCGGTTTTGGTTTTGGTTTCGGTTTCACTCAAAACCGCACCAAACCGAACCTCCCCCACCCCTGCTACTCCTATCAAAACAAAACAAGTGCTACATCACTTGTGTTGCCGAAAAATTTCTCGCAGCCCCGCAATACATCAAAACGACACCGCAACTCACCATCAACGCATAAGCCTTGAACCGGGTCCCACGCAAAGCCAGAATCACAAAAGCACCTCTTGACCCCGGCGACAGCCGGGTCGGACCTACAAGTGGACTTCCCCTCACAACCCGTCTGCGTCCCACACTCGGGCTCCCTTGGCGATGCCCACTGTAGCTCCACTCCCGGTTTGGGCCACCGATCAACGGGCAAACCCGGATCCAAGTTCACGAAACTCGTGTACGCGCTGCAACCCGAGCCTCTGACCCGGATCATGTACGACGTCGACGACCCCCCCCCCCCCCCGCCCGAAACGTGCAGCAGAGCGATTCCTTGCAAGAGCCCACCGATCCGGTGCCGTTGATGTACGTGTGGCAGAGGCTCGACGCCGTGCAGTTGAGCGGCGACCAGAGGAGAATGTCGGTGCAGTTGAGGTAGAGGATGGTGTTGCTGCTGGTGACGTTGAAGGGGAGGGAGTTGCTGAGCTGGAGGCCCTAGTGGACTACATCGGTTGCGATGCAGGTGTTGGGGAGGAAGGCGGAGGGGCGGAGGACCAGTCGCTGGGAGGTGGAGGAGACGGATTCGATTGGGTAGGAGTTGTTGAGGGTGTCGAAGAGGAGGGAGCCCGCGGAACAGCGGATCTTGTACGACTGGTCGCCGCACGTGGGGGATGTGCTGAGGGGGTAGGGGACGGTGGTGGTGCCGCAGTCTGGGCAGCGCGGGAGGGATAGTACGCACCAGGCGGAGAGGAGGAGGGTGGGCGGAGGGGCCATTTTTGGAGAAGTGATTGCGGTGGAAAATGCGGTTGGGGAAGTGATGGGCGTTTTGTAAGGCGAGGGGGAGGATTTTGGTAGGAAATGGAAAAGATTCCTTGTTTTGAATTCATTTTATGGTGGGTTAAATGTTTGTCGTTTTCTGACATTTTGACAAAATGCAAGTTCTAACACTGTGCGAGAAAATATTTATGCTCATGCTCCAGTGATAATGAATGATGCATGCCACTTTATTTTATATCATTGGATGATTAGCTCATTAAATGATTAATTTAATCTCTCTTGCTCTTATGACAGAATATCTCATCTCTTACAGTAGAATGTCTTGTTATAAAAAGAAAAACTATCATGATAGAAATCAAGGGTCAATTAGTTTGGGAAAAACTATTTCATATTATTTCAAACTTTGTGTTAAAACTTCAATTTTTTACTCAAAAATTTTAGATTTTAATAAGAAATTGTTTTCTTTTTCAGTGGTGTTCAATTAGACTTTTAGTCTGAGATTAATTGGACTGTTGGATCAACTAACTCTCTAATAACCCATGATGTACGATTGAATATAGCCGTTGGGATTGCACATGGATGGTTGATAACCCCATCAAGCTAGGCCCCACTTCTGCTCAGCGTTGTCTCTTTTGCCTTCTGCTCAACGCATCTTCTTGCCTTTAGCGCTTCAATCCTGCGAGATGTCCCATTTCTCCGCGTGTCTACTTTGTCAACTTAGGGCGAAATCTTGGCTGGAATTTGTCCCAAACACTAGTTTTAACCCAAAACTGATTTTAGGCCTTAAAATTGAAGCAAGTTTTGGAACCTAAATTTGAGGTTTTAACTCGAGAATTGGAATTGACCTCAGTATAATTCAATTGTTTAACGTTCACTTTTATACATAAATTCAACTAATTGACTTGTTATTCATCTCTGCAGTTGAAATCTTATAATCAAATGCCTGAGGTCTCTACATCCAAAGTCTTAGAAAAAAAAAAAAAAGACAATGACAGGAGAATAGAATTTTGTTTGAGTTAAGGAATCTCAAAAAAAATTTACGTAAAGTTGGACTATAACACATGAAAAAAATAAATAGAAACATTGCATTATACAAGTCAACAATATTATCTCTTTGGCATATTCCCACTTTGTGTTACATCCTCACAACGTAAATTTCGGTAAGCCAATGACAAGAAATCTTATAATTTAGAGAAATCACAAAGAAAAGAGGAAGTTGTTGAGAAAGAGATGATAACGTGGTGAGGTTGAGGTTTCTTCTAGAAGTCTTACAAGACACACTACAAGAAAAGTGATTATTAGGTGCGATCAACTAGGGGCAAATAGAAGAATTCGCCTCTATTAATAAGATATTAGATGCAGAATTATTATTTGCCCCTATTAGTTTTATTAGAGGCGTTTAAATCAGCCCTTTATATGAGAACAATTTTCAGCTCGTAATTTTAATAACTAGTAGGGGAAACAACCGCCCCTATTGTCAATAAGATTTAATTATTTAAAACCCTTATCCTAATCCCCACTATTACCTTATAAATTGCCACTTTCTCTAACTGTTTTTTTTTTGTTTTATTTTAATTTCCATCATTTAAATGTATCAACACCTAACCCTAGTCATATATTATTTCTTCCTATATTAACTGTTCTTCTCTCTTGTGCTGTTTATTCACTCTATCAAGTATCAATATCATTTTCTCTTCTCCTTCTCTTTGTTCTTTCCCTTCATTTTTCGTTCTTCCTTTTTCTTTATTTCTTAATTCTTGAATTGGTTGATTGAAATCAAGATAAAGAGATCATTAGGGGTTGAGAAAGTTTAAAACTTTGATTGATTTCTGAAGTTTGTTATTCTTTTCTTTTCTCTTGTTCTGCACGTTCATACAGGTAATAATTTTCATTAGTTTTCTTTACCCAGTTATTTTTATTTTAAGTTTTGTATATATTTTGTGCGATTACGTTATGAACCCAACTTGTCTCTATCTGAATTTGAACTTTCTCTTTTGTTTTTGTTTGTTTTGTAGGTTTTGTTTGGTTTTCAATTTGGAAATTGAGGCCGTATTTGAATGCGTATTTTTATTTTTGGGAAAATTTGTAACAATTATTATGATCTTGTGTTTTGTGTTTACAGGGAAGATGGAACACATACTTTTCATATGCATCAAGGGGAGATTGAAGACAGACTATTAATCATGTTATGTGTTTGAATCAAGGGATTAAGTCTTTGATTAGATTTAGATTTGGAGAGAACATTTACACTATGTTTGGATGAAGAAATTTAAGATTACTAAAAAATTTTAAAATGACGGAAATTGAATTGACGGGATTTTATTTTCTAGAATTTGTGAATTTTCTTGTTTGGTTAACCCAAAAAAACAATGGAATTGAATATGAAATTTGTTATTTTTAAGCTCTCAATAATAGAAATTAGGAAATGACACCTATTTACATGGAATTTAAACTTGGAAATTGGAGGTCTCAAATTCCAAGTTTTTTTCCACGCAGAAATTCTAAATTCATATGTTTATGAATCCAAACAAGGGAATTGGTGTATGTCAATTTACAAATTCTGACTTTTATCCAAATTTCAAGTTTATTTCCCTCATCCAAACAGAGTCTTAGAGAACATTATGTACTAGGTTGGATTTGTATGTATTCATCGTACTCCTATCATGTAACACTTGTATCTAATCTTGAAGAATGTAACTTTAATATTAATTTGTTGGCAATAGTTCTTGTTTCTTCATCTGGGTTGTTGATGATATTAGTTTTGAATAATAATTTTCGAAGAACTGAAAAGAATTATAAATATTCTTGACTTTGAAACTGTGAGAATACATATCAAATAATTAATGGTGGAATGGAAATCGTTTCTCAATTAAAACAATTTCCAAAATGCAATATGACAAATAAAAACTCAATTAAATACAAATATTAAAGTAGGGGGCTTAATAATCGCCCCTAAAGCTTTCAACATCCGCACCTAATGTTTTTTCCACGTCACACTTGCCTACATGGCATAATAACTATTAGGGGCGTAAATATGTACCGTTTTGTCTCTATTTATCAATAGCAACGCTTTTTTTGGGTGCAAATTTAATATCCGCCCCTCCTTACTATTAGGTGCGAAAATCTTCATTTTTTGCCCCTATTTTTAACTAATAGATGCAAATGTTTTAGCCTCTACTTGTTCTAAGTTTTGTAGTGACATCTCTTTTTCTTACATCATTTTTCTTATCGCTTCTTGTACATGTACAAGTTGAATTTGTTTGAATTTAACATGTTTTCGTTTAATAATGAAAATTCTTGGCTCACCTTGTGAAAATTTTCTTAAGTGAGCTGATATTGTGAAAAATTGCAGTATCAAGTTTATTTTTTATAAAGATTAAATTTTTAACCTATCCCACCTAGTGAAAAATTCCTAACTCTGCCATTACGCAATAAGAAGTTGACCGATACCTTTTTGACATGGTTTTGATTTTTCTATATTTTTTAAGAATATCAAGTAGGACTCTTCCCTTATCGTATAGAACAGAACATGTTGAATCAAATATTTTTTTATGTAAAATCTACTCTATTTAGATCAAAAGAATCATACAATTTTTTGAAACCATGTGATATGACTCGAATTCATAGTTCGTCTAGTGTGAAAAAAGTGACAAAATTGAGGAAAAGGTGGTTCAAACCGTATTTTAGGCCTCACTTCCACTCATTACAGAAATCATTTGAAAGAGTTGACTGCAACCAATTGACAACTCTGCTCGAGCTAATCACTCGTTAGAAACTAAACCAATGATTGATCAATGCTAGCTTTCAGAATAAAAACTAAACAATTAAAATAATCCTTCGGCCATTAAGGCCCATCTTAATGTGTTAATCTTTCTTTAAGGGCATAAGTCCACCCAAAAAACCCAACTACATAATTGCCCTGCCACCCATACGATTGACCCTCTTGAGAGAATATGCTCTACAACTCAGGATAATCCTGTTCTGTCTCCAACACTTATCACGTGACTGAGTGTTTATAAATTAGGAAGGTTTAATAAAACACTCATGGTACTGTTTACTTTTAACGAAAAACCGTTTTTTTACCTTTAACTGTCACTATTCACTATACCTTTAAAAGTGGCTTTTCGTTAAAATAAAAGTTTTCACGCCCTTTTTGTTAGTTTTCCTTATAAATTGATGATACAGGAATGACGAGTGTTGTCGACGAATAATATACTTTCTCCTCTTTTTGGGTATGCCCACTACTAGCATGTCAATACTTTCAAAAGTTTTCTTTAAGACACGTCCCTAAGCCCTAAGTCCTAAACCTTGAAATCATAAACAAACATACTCATATTTCAACAAGCAAACCCGCCTTTTTATTTTAGCAAGCAACACTTATCATGTGACTGAATGTGTTGAAAACTATTGATACATAGATGACGAGTGTTGTAATACCATACATTCTCCTCTTTTTGGGTATGCCCGCTACTAGCATGTTCAATACTTTCAAAAGTTTTTTTTAAGACACGTAACTAAACCCTAAACCTTGAAATCATAAAAAAAACTTACTCATATTTCAGCAAGCAAAACTGCCCCTTTATTTGTGTTGCAAAACCTTCTCCTCAAGCTGTACAGAGCAGAACTCTGGTAAACAAAAACTAGGTATCTACGGCCTTAGCTGTGGCAATGCTTGCAATGTACTCAATCTCCTCGGTGACTTCTTTCATTGAAGGCCGGTTCTGTCTACGCTCCTCCAAGCAACCCAACGCAAGGAGCCCCAACGCCTTCATCGTGTCCAGCTCCAAAGCATTCGCCCCCTCTTTCAGCATGGGATCAATCACGTCCATCAACCTCTCCTCCAACATCATCCTATGTGCATAAACTGCCAGGTTCACGTCATCCGCTTCCCTGTTGAAGTCTATAGCTTTCTGAGACGTCAGCAGCTCCAAGAGCACAACTCCAAAGCTATAAACATCGCTCTTGTCCGTCAATTGATAGTTCCTATAATATTCGGGATCAAGATATCCCAGAGTTCCCTGAGCACATGTTGATATGTGACTTAAATCCGTGTGAGCCAACCGTGATAACCCAAAATCCGAAACCTTGGCATTCAGTCTCTCATCAAGCAGAATGTTACTAGACTTCACGTCACGGTGATATATTGGAGGGACAGCTGAGAAATGGAGATAAGCAAGACCCTCGGCCGTGTCAAGCGCAATCTGGAGACGTTGCATCCACGAAAGATGTTTCCAGCCACCAGGTTTTCGAGCCTGCAGATGTTCGAGAAGGGTTCCATTCTCGATGTACTCGTAGACCAGAATAGGCTGCTCTAACTCGACGCAGCAGCCGAGTAGGTGGACAAGGCTCTTGTGGTTAACTTGGCAAAGAATTCGGACCTCGTTGAGAACTTGGTCAATGCCCTTGGTGTTTCCAATCTTAGCAATCTTGACAGCCACGACAGTGCCGTCTACAAGAGTTCCCTGGTAGACTTCGCCGTATCCACCAACGCCTAGGAGCCGGTCTTTGGAGAAGCTGTTTGTTGCTCTTTTGATCTCATTCCCGGTGAAGACTTTAGCGGCTCTGCCTCCGTTGGCATTCAGGATATCCTCGCGCTCTTTCGTCAGGCGCGCTTGCGCTTCTTTGATGCGCCTGTGGCGCCTGTAGAGTAGAAGGGCTATGGTGGCTGCGATTAGACTTGCACCAATCCCAGAAGTTAAACCTGCATAAGTTTCGATTTCCTTCCTGTTAGTGATGCAAATATAGAGTTTGTAAAATGTGCTGTAGGTTTTAATGTCTGAACCAAAATAGACCTCAGGTATGATTTGTCACAACTTCTCTTGCATATAATGAATTTGATTTCACACGGACTTGGTTAAGAATATTCACTCTTGCGTCTCAGATTCTAAGTTTCTCCTCAAGTATTGTTTGTAACAAAAGAAGAAAGAAAAAAAAAACTTTGCTTTTACTACAATTCGTTTTGTTTTTATCAGTGTTCTAAAAGGTCTTGTCTAAATGCTAAGTTGTTGATCATCACGTCGATTAATATCTAATCGTTTAAAAATTATAAAAATATAGTGCCAAGATCCGCCTATTGAATGTCCTTTTGATTACTATGCGTCAGAAGAATAAAAAGTTATGACACACATCCAAATCTTATGTGAGGTGAATTTCAAGTTGTGTAATGTGATAAGATTATAAAAGATAATTCCTTTCAAATTCAAAACTTTAGTTTTAATGACTAATTATATTATCATGGAATTGGTTTCAGAGGATCGGTTTACCTGCTATTAGTCCAGTCCGGTCCTTCGAACCAATGCTATCTGCCAACAAAAAAAAGTCAAAGTTCAAAAATCTGTGTGACCCTCAAAGTCAAGAAAGAAATTGTCTGCCCACCTTCTTCCGTGCTTTACTTTACGTCAATATTTTATATTATTATTTATTTTTATTTTATTATTTTTATAAAAATAATATAAAATATTGACGTGATTTAACCACACACAAACAAATGGCAGACAATCCCCTCCCAAAGTCAAAGGCTGAGCAGCCACGCAATACACCAAAGCAACACCGCAACTCACCATCAACGCATAAGCCTTGAACCGGGTCCCACGAAAAGCCAGAGTCGCAAAAGCACCTCCTGACCCCAGCGACAGCCGGGTCGGACCTACAAGTGGACTTCCCCTCACAATCCGCCTGCGTCCCACACTCGGGCTCCCTTGGCGATGCCCACTGTAGCTCCACTCCCGGTTCGGGCCACCGATCAACTGGCAAACCAGAATCCAAATTCACGAAACTCGTGTACGCGCTGCAACCCGAGTCTCTGACCCGGATCATGTACGACGTCGACGACCCCCCCGCCCGAAACGTGCAGCAGAGCGATTCCTTGCAAGAGCCCACCGATCCGGTGCCGTTGATGTACGTGTGGCAGAGGCTCGACGCCGTGCAGTTGAGCGGCGATCGGAGGAGGGTGTCGGTGCAGTTGAGGTAGAGGATGGTGTTGCTGCTGGTGACGTTGAAGGGGAGGGAGTTGCTGAGCTGGAGGCCCTCGTGGACTATATCGGTTGCGATGCAGGTGTTGGGGAGGAAGGCGGAGGGGCGGAGGACCAGTCGCTGGGAGGTGGGGGAGACGGATTCGATTGGGTAGGAGTTGTTGAGGGTGTCGAAGAGGAGGGAGCCCGCGGAACAGCGGATCTTGTACGACTGGTCGCCGCACGTGGAGGATGTGCTGAGGGGGTAGGGGACGGTGGTGGTGCCGCAGTCTGGGCAGCGCGGGAGGGATAGTACGCACCAGGCGGAGGTTAGTAGGAGCGCGGCGGAGATGAGGAGGGTGGGCGGAGAGGCCATGTTTTTGAGAAGTGATTGCGGTGGAAAATGCGGTTGGGGAAGTGATGGGGGTTTTGTAAGGTGAGGGGGTGGATTTTGGTAGGAAATGGAAAAGATTCCTTGTTTTGAATTACGTTTTTTGTGGGTTAAATTTTTGTCGTTTTCTGACATTTTGACAAAATACAGGTTGGGCTTGACACGTTTTTGCTTTTTGACTTCCCACTTGTCTTAAAACTGTGCGATAAAATATTCTTGTTCACTGACATTGATGGTGATGTTCTTTACTTTATTTCATATCGTTACATAATTAACTTATTAAACGACTAGTTTAATTTCTCTTGCTCTTATAGCATAATATCCCATCTCTTAGAGCAGAATATCGTCTTATAAAAAGAAAAACCATCATGAGAGAAATCAAGGGTCAATTAATTTGGCAAGTGATTTTGCACAATCCTATTTATTTTTTTGCCTTTAGTACTTCAATTTTGCGAGATGTCCCATTTCTCGGTGTCTACACACACAGAGGGCTAAGATTTTTAACTCAAGGCAAAATCTTGGCTGGAATTTACCCCAAAAATCAGTTTTAACCCAAAACTGATTTTAAGCCCAAATAATAGAGCAAGTTTTGGAACCTAAATTTGAGGTTTTAACCTAATAATTGGAGTTGACCTCTGTATAGTTAAGTTGTTTTACGTTCACTTTTATATCTGAATAATCGACTTGTCATTCATCTCTGCAGTCGAAATCTTATAGTCAAATGCTCGAGGTCTCTACATCCAAAGTCTTATAAAAAAAAGACAAGGACAGAACAATAGATATTTCTTTGAGTTGAGGAATCTCAAAAATTCTAATAATTTCCGTTAAGTTGGACTACAACACACATGAATAAAAAAAATTAGAAACATTGTATCATATAAGTCAACAATATTATCTCTTTGGCATTTTCCCACTTTGCGTTACATCCCCACAACGTAAATTTCTCTGAGTCATTGGCAATACATCTTATAATCTATAGAAATCACAAAGAAAAGGGGATTGTTGACAAAGAGAGATGCGAACGTGGTGAGGTTGAGGTTTCTTCTAGAAGACCTAACAAAGTCTCTCTTTCCTCATCGCAGCATGGTCAAATATAGAGGACGTTGAAATCCCGGATTAATAGCTAACACGCAACTTCCAACAGCTTTTTATTAGAAAAAAAATCATACAGGGTCGCCGTCCGCCAAGTTCCAATATTCCGAAGTAATCAAGTAATGTTATGTGAGTTAAAACACAGTAAATAATAAGTTTAAAACATTATCACCGGCGTCCTGGTTGCATGTAAGTCTCTCTCCTAAAAAATGAATCAAATAAATTTCCATAGCATTCCCCACATAGTTGCAAGTTTCCTAAGACAACACAGAACGATTACATAACATTTCAAGGCGTTTGATTCCATCACAGCCACTTCCAATTGGATAAAACAGAATTTACACAGCCTTAGTTGTACATCTGGGAACTGATACGGATTACGACATCGAAACCGTGCCCGAGATTACGCCAGTCGTGGAGGACGTCCGCTGTGAAAGAATTGAGTACATGCATATACATACATAAATACATATGTATACGTATATGTATATACAGTTCCAAACTACTGTATGTACATGGAACCATTTAATTGCTGACTTCAATGAACATTGAACACGGCTGCCTAACAAAACTGTAGGCATTGCCCTTGGACTGGGAGAACTCAAGTAGGTTCAGCAAGCAGTAAGGTATGCCACCAGCCGCACGCCACATTTTTCGGCACACACCCGTCGATTGTGACTTGAGCCGGAATGTTGCGGTCGATCACATCGTCCAGGCCAAGCTGGAAAATGCAACAGAAAACCACAGTATTAGACTTGCGAGGCAATACGAGAAACGGGAGCATTGCAGAGCAAAATACATTTCATAACGCGACATCGACATGAAGTGTTGATGACAGCTGAATACCTGACCATACTTGTTCCATCCCCAGGCGAAAACTTTCCCATCCTCTACATGAAACACAAAAAATGAAGAATCTCTTTAGGTGAAAACTCTACACAGACTTTGGAATCTCTTTAGGTCGATCACATCGTCCCAAATAGATATTTTTGTCCTTAATACCTACAAGTTCATACACTTTCACTATTTTTTGTTTAGCTAGTCGATCCATACACACAGACTTTGGAATTTTATAAGGACTTGTGAAGGCTCTTATGAGCTGACCAAATTTTTGTATTTCTTTCTCCATCTGTCGTTTCCTGTTTCCTGGACCAATGGAGACGCTCACAAGCAACCAAATGCATCGAGATATTCATATTTGCATAACCACATTAAGATTGGATACCATTTCTTCTTTAGGGTAAAGAAGATAAAGTCACTTTATCATAAAAGAGTACGGAAGCTTGTAAAAATGGACAGTAGAATACCGGTGATTATGGTACTATGACGCGCCCCACAGGAAACAATCTTTGCATTCACATTTTCCAGAACTGGAGCATCCAAAAGTCTTGGTATAATCTGGTTCACAATTTAAGAAAATTCAGTTCAACAGTTTCTCTGATACCGATTATATTGGCAATGATATGAAAATATTACAAAAGTAGCGACATGTTTATTGATTTGATTAACTAATTTATGTAACCCTACCAATATACTAGCAACATTATATGACAAAGTAAGGGCGAAATTTATGGTTATCATCCCGTTTTATCATTTCCTGAACGACAAAATCTATGAATAAAAAAAATCATATAACATTCTAGTAAGTTGATAACTTCTCAGTTGATGAGAATGCCATGGCCTCTAGCGAAATAATGGATAGATTTCAGTCAACTTCAAGGCTTACCTCAGCTTCATCAGCTCCGGTACCCAGCTGTCCAAACTGATTCCCGCCAAATGCATAAACATCACCATCAGCTGAAATGCAGACAGTGTGCCACAGTCCTGCAGCAACACCCTCCATCCGGATACCCAGTAATGAATATACACAAGTCGGGCTTAATTCATCATTTGTGCTTCCTTGCCCACACTTGAACAAAACAAAAATGACAAGGAAATCAGTTTTACACCATTTGACTAATAGAAATAGTGCAGAAACAGTACATTATAGGTAATGTTAAGAAGGAATAGAATAGATTAATCCCTTTTGAGTGAACCTCATTTTGAGCATCTACAATATTTTTTCTCCGCCATTCCTACATTACCTACATGTTGTAAAGTAGAATGGTTAAATTTGGGGAACTCCCGCTAATTGTTTGCGTATGGATGGATACAAAGATTAAAACTTTAGACATTCCAGCTTGATTGGAACACCAGTTCCAACTTGTTTAGGTACTATAGCTGATGAATTTTTATATTTGTGATTAATAGCGGTTTTACCATCCACAAGCCAAGAAGTCTGTTGTGCATAAGGATGAAAAAGAAATAACGCAGATCAGCACTTATGGTTTCAAGAAGATAAAGCGTGAGGCAAAGAGTACAATACAGAAAACTCACCTGTCCATACAGCCCCCACCCAAAAGCAAGTACAGCTCCAGCATCTGAAGTGCGAGAAAGAAATAAAAAACAGACATGTAAAGATAAACTAGATACAAAGCATAAAAGCTAAAATGCTACAATTTAGGCATACGATCGTTTAACATCTCAGTTGTACCACATGCTACACTAACCACAGGAATGACATTCCTGTGACAAATCAATTCTAACTTCCCACTTATAAACAGCTATAACTATGAAGTTTTGAAAACGGCTTCTATCATTCAAATGTGCTATGTCTGTGGTAACTGATTCTTCAGTATTTAGTCGAATATTTCTTACATATAACATATTAAAGACAATAAGTAGCAATTGAGTATCTAAGAATAATTAAAAACCTTGGCAGTAACAGTACTATCCAGCTTGGATGCCCATGCTTATACATAATTGGAGAAAGAACTTAAAATTTGTACCTGTGATTACTACACTATGTCGCCCTCCACAGGCAATCCCCTTCACATAATTCCCAGGAACCCTAAGACCATATCCGTCTGAACCCATGGTTCCTCTAGACAGCCCTGCAGATCCATCTTTTCCATAAGAGGACTCAATGCAAGGTACATGATGAGGAGAGGACACCATACGTATGCGGGAGCCCAGACCAAGCTGCCCGTCACCTCCATAGCCCCATCCCCACACTTGTCCTATATCTGAAATTTTGGGAAATCAGGATACATCATGTCTTCCTTTAAATAATAAATAATTAAATATCTGCTTTCTAACTTGATACTTCATTCCACACCTCATTTCATGACCACAATGCAAAGACACTATGCATCGCATATAAATATAAATCAGAACAGGGTAAAATTACCTGATAATGCGAGAGTATGGCGCCCTCCAGCGGCTACACTGGCTATTTGAACTCCCGGATTCAATGCCACAAGACATGGCAATGCTGACGGAGGTTCATCACCAGATGATGAACATTCAGCCGCTTGTTTTGCTGAAGATAATTTTCTTCGCTTTGTACTTTCTTCACTAGCAGAAACTGCTGCGGCAGTGGATCGTGAGCCATGAGAGCAAGGGCTAACTATATCATAAACATAAATAAGTCAGCAGTGAATGAAAAACAAGCTTTTGCCGTTGTCATGAAAAAGAGGCCAAACATAGATCACCTTGCTTGGTCATAAAAGAACTCTGCCTTTCAAATGCATCCTTTTCACCGTCTGACCCCATAGATTGCTCCCCAAAGACCTTCCCAGATGGAACACACTCTTTCCATCCCCATGTGTAAACTCGTCCATTATCTGCATTAAAACCAAAATTTATTGACTGGCTCCAACTCATAATAGCTTAATAACGCTGGAACACGGAAACTGAAGTTCTTTCCACAATTCAATTAGTTACCAACTAATTGTTTCATTTGATCTAGTTTTATGCGCTTAATTCCAAACCCCCTTGGCATCTTCAAAAGAACTTAGTTGTCAGAAAAGGGTTCAGATGTTTCTATACCTTTACTCACTAGGTTGAATAAAATCCACTCTTTTGAGAAAAATGCAGTTGGGAAATCAGCATTACCTGTGACTGCAACACAATGGGCCCAACCCGCGGCCGCCTTTACTATAGAAGCATCATTTGGAAGAGGAAAAGGCTCCGGATTTTCCTTTAACATGTGAAATTGAGAACAATGTCAAATAGTTCCAGCAAGAAAAAAATAATAATAATCAATGAAATGAAATGATTACGTATGGCGTAGTACTACCGTACCCCGTGCTTCCCAGATGTCACATAGCTTTGGCCCAGATCATCTGTTGATCCCCATGTAATAAGCTTTCCAGGTTCTGAGTCAAAATGTAACAGTAAAGAATCGTAAAAGTGCAAAAAGAAATGCACTTTGAAGAGAAAACATACACAAACAGATATGGTAAAACAGCATTGGGGAGAAAAAAAAATAGTGTATCAACTGCCTCAAATTAAAGCAAATGCGAGTTAAAGCCGGTTTGCCAAGACAGTGTGCCCAATCAGCGAATAAGTCGTGGTTAGGGGTGAAATGCCACTCGAACCCAGAGCTAGCTGGTTCTTGCATCCCCGATGCAACCAGTTTGGAATTCCCCCTCGCAGTAAATTAGACCAGTTTAGAATATATATATATCGACTGAAAAAACAACTCTGTAACTAAATTCACTAACTTTACTAAGCTGTGTGTTTTCTTATATAGCAAGAAATTAGCATAAAAAATAAAGTTTGAAGCTTTACTTCCGTTCATTTTCCCACATTTTCTCGGCAACCAAACAAGATATAAATTGCAGTCAGAAAGAGTAGGAAACCAAGGCAGAGTTCGAAGAAAGCACCTGAAATGGCCATGGCGAAGCCGCAGCCGCCACCGCACACATCCTTCCACGCGTACTCAGCTCCGGCCGTCCGCACGACCGTCGGCGACAGAAGCGGCGACCTCTGCGGCAGAGCTCCGGGCAGATACCCCCACATGAACACCACATTCTCTTTCCCCTCTTCCATCTTCACTTCCTCTTCCGTATTCCCCTCCGCATTCATCGCTCTAAAATATCCGAAAAACAGGAAACCGATATTCCAAATCCGAGTTTTCGTTTTTTGTTTTCGGAAGTTTCAGAAATTTCTTGAAGTTTTTTGAGCTTCGGTGGCCTTTTTATATATGATTTCGACAGTACCCTAATTCCTGCTGGGTCGCGCCAAAAAATGGGGCCGTATCAAATTCAAGAAAATGAGGACGCCACGTCGGATGCCCGCGTGGTTTTTTGAACACGTGGCGCGTTTTGGACCCCTAGATGGCTAGGCCGCTGCGAGCCAGTAGTTCCCGGAAGTTTCTGAAAGGTCGGCTCCCTACCCAGAGAGCATGGTTTGGGGCTGGCGTGGCCGCCTTGCTATCAAACCACGTGGTAGAATCTGATGCGATCACTAATGATTATGTGGTGCCACGCGTCCGCATCCTTGAACAGGACCGGGGCCTTTCAAAAATGTTTTTTGATTTTTTTTCTTTTCATGATTTTCGTTTTTTGTGTCACTTGATACAACGGTCTAATAGTATTCCTCTTCACTTGCAAATGAGAGGTTTTAGATTCGATTCTCGCCAAAAACAAATTTGAACTACATTATTATTAACTCATTGTAAGGTTAAGCCACAATTCATCCGTAATATAGATAATGACGTTGTTCAAAAAACAAAAAAAAAAAAAAAGATTTCCGTTTTTGGTATTTATATTCCAAAAAATGAAGCAGGATTTGCTATACGTCACAATTGAGTAGTTACATTTAAGTATCGCACTCGTTATTAATAATTTAAATTTGAGAAATTCTACTTTATTTATAAAAAAAATGATTAAAATGTTGTGTTAATAGCCACATTTTTGTGATATAATTCTATTTACTGTAAATCGTATATGTCACATCTCGACCTGGGCTCCCACCACAATCTAGGCTCGACTTCACCGTAACACGATATTGTCCGCTTTGAGTCCCAACCACGCCCTCACGGTTTTGTTTCTGAGAACTCACGAGCAACTTCCCAGAGGGTCACCCATCTTGGGATTGCTCTCGCGCGAACTCGCTTAACTCGCTTAACTTCGAAATTCATACGGAACCCGAAGCCAGTGAGCTCCCAAAAGGCCTCGTGCTAGGTAGAGATGGAAATATACATATAAGGCTTACATGATCCTCTTCCCAGGACGATGTGGAATGTTACAATCCACCCCCTTAGGGGCCCAATATCCTCGTCGGCACACTTCCGACCAGGGATTGGCTCTGATACTAAATTGTCACATCCCCGCCCAGACCACCACCACGACTCGGGCTCGACTTCACCGTAACACGATATTGTCCGCTTTGGGCCCCAATCACGCCCTCACAATTTTGTTTCTGGGAACTAACAAGCAACTTCTTAGAGGGTCACCCATCTTGGGATTGCTCGAAGCCAGTGAGCTCCCAAAATGCCTCGTGCTAGATAGAGATGGGAATATACATATAAGGCTTACAGGATCCTCTTTCCCGGACAATGTGGGATGTTACAGTATAAGAATAATTTGTTTATTTTTAATAATTTATTAGCACTATATGTTATTTTAGGTTTATTGTATTCTATTTTTAGAAATATCCTAACAACTTGGCATGATATGTCCAAAACTTTAACATATTAAATTTTGGAATATAACTATATAAGTCATTTGTCCTTATTTGTTTGGTAAAGATGGCTACTTTGTACTTACATACACATCATGCTACAAATAATTTTCAGTAAAATGACAAGTTTTTCATAAGCTATTATGCAATTGGCTTGAAAACATGCAAATTGGTCGGTATTGATTTTTTGTTATTATGGAATATTCATCGTAGCAGCAGCTTAACTCAAATTTCCTAATTTTTAAATTAAGACTCCCTCTGTAAGTCCTCACAGAAGTTTATGGTATATTTGTCTCTCGATGGGTAGCCTCCCCTCCCTCTAAA
Organism: Crataegus laevigata; assembly: GCA_963580275.1. Lineage (NCBI taxonomy): Eukaryota > Viridiplantae > Streptophyta > Magnoliopsida > Rosales > Rosaceae > Crataegus > Crataegus laevigata. Next base: position 8,029,313 of record OY756951.1, read on the forward strand.
TATTTTGTTACCCAAAAAAAAATAATGCTATAGTACTATTAGTATAATTGTATATGGATAACCTTGTATTTCTCCTAAGTATGCACATCATCCATACCAATAGTATTATGTTCCCCAATCATGCAATCCATACAAGAGAGAGGGAGTAGAGAGAGAGTCCACCAAAAAACCTAACTTGGAATCCAAACAAGTGTGCCCTAGTACTGTCCCTTCCCTTGGACATTGACCAATTTCTTCTTGGCACAAGTGGCACAAGTGGCATAGAGCCACTCAGTATTACGGTCTGATGATATTCATTTTTATTTGGAAGTAAGAGGTCTTAAGTTCGAATATCGTGGATGGCGAATTCAATACCAAATTAAGCTGTCCATTATGTGGCTTAGCCAAACTTTACCTTCCCTTAGTGTAAAAATATCAATGTACTCAAAAGTGGCACAAGTGGCATAGAGCCACTCAGTATTACGGTCTGATGGTATTCATTTTCATTTGGAAGTAAGAGGTCTTAAGTTCGAATCTCGTGGATGGCGAATTCAATACCAAATTAAGCTGTCCATTATGTGGCTTAACCAAACTTTACCTTCTCTTAGTGTAAAAATATCAATGTACTCAAAAGTGGCACAAGCCCAGCCCAAAACAATAAATGCCTCAAGTGACTGAATGAACACCAGTGGAACGTTGGATAGACTACAAACCACTAATTCTGAGTGATGGTTTGAGTACGGATCCGTAAAACCACTCGTTACTCGTTAGGCCTTGTGTATGACACAATCCCCCTTGGCTAGACCCCCACCTCCCTCAAGTTGGGCTCCTCTCAAACCAAACACTAGAAAATGGTGAAAATAAGAGAAATGATTTCTGCACAATGCTTAAGTTGGTTGTTTATGCATAATTGTCTTTAAAATATTCCACATTATACATTAAGATTCGAAATTTCTATTAGGATTTGCTCGACTTTATCATAGGTTATAAAGTTGTTGCATCACTAATTTGAGTATGTCTTTATTGAAAGAGCACTTTACATCATGCACAAGCTTAAACTTTTACATAATTTTGTTGTAAGCGATGTCCAAACAGAGGCAAATCTTCGTGAAGGATTAGATCAGGCTCTAGTCTAGCTCGAATTCCATTATCCAATAAAAAGTCTCGTACATTGATTTACCTATTTCAACCTCAATTTAGTCTGAATTTTCTCCGTTAATCTACTCTCCAACCTCTTACTTTCTCATCCTGACTCTACCACTGTCCCTAGCAACTACGAGTAGAACCTCACCCTGAATCGTATGGTTAACTTAGCGACACAATTTAGTTGAAACAAATCATGAGGCTAGGAATATAGTTTGATGATTGAGTCTCAGAGTCCCAAAGTCCCCACAATCAAGAAGTGGGTCACTATTTTTCAAGTGATCATGCATACAGATATTACACTTGTTTCATGTCTGAGCCTCATGTACCATACGACATGCTACCCCAAATGCACCAAATCCGGGCCCTCCAATTATATGCCTTTCACTTAATCATGCAATACCTGATCGTGTGGCTACGATGGAGGTTCATCTGATCCCTGCAGCGGCCCTGCAGAATTAGGGTCTCTTATCGAAACACATAGTCATACGGACTCGTACTGTTTGGTTTACAGGCACCGTTTGGCAGCACGTACAGGTTGCAGATTCACACCCTCTAATTTAGTTTTGGATTGAAATCATTTTATGGGGTCACTTGGAAGTTGAAATTGTGTTGGTGAAGCTCCATGGTAGGGGCCAAATGCCGTTGCTAGGGCCTGTAGGTATGTCCTCCTCAGGTTGCTAGGGTTTTTGTTTTGGTCAATTTTTCGTTTTATGAACAACAAAAACATCCCGAGAGCTCGGACTTTGGTTAGGGTAGTGATGAGTAGATTTTATATTATATATTTAAACTTATTCTTTGTATATTTTGATTATAATTTTGGAAGAATTTTGATATTTTGAATTGTATTTTCAATATAGAACTTTCGACTTCCTCTGGAGCAAAACGTTATCAAATGGATGAATTTTGGAGTAATTCCAGTTGGAGGACGTTCATGAGTCAATTAGCTTGATCGAGTCAAAATTCCGAGAGCTCGGGCCATGCCAAGACAATCGCATCGAGCAAAATGTGTTCATACATATGTATCAAGCTCAGACCTAACTTTATGCTCTTGAAAGTGGCTTGCAAACCTATTAGTTGGCAACTCCAGGCTCTAGGCAATTAGCTCTGTCAGTTTAAAAGCTAGTTTTTTCATTGAGTAATGCTATTCTTACCACATTTTTATACCATCTAAGGTGACAAGTAAGTTGGACAAGTTACATCATTTAATTTTAATCTTTTTAAATGATGATTGTGATATACGAGGAGTCTTTTTCATCTACCTAAGATTATTTAAGTGTTTTAATTAATGAAAAGATTGAAATTAAATTATGTAACTTGTCCAACTTACTTGCCACCTAAGATGGTATAAAAATGTGGTAAGAATAGCATTACTCTTTTTCATTACCATAATCTTCACATACACCAGTAGTCAAAACAAAGCAATCCTTTAGATGATAACCAAGTTCTGATAATTATGAAGTTGCAACACAAACAATTAAGTTTCTGTTGACTACAAAAATCACCTAGCCTACGTGGCGCGCAGGCCAAGTAATTAGTAAACTAACTACGTCCTTCAAATGTGTGCAGGGCGTGCCAACTCGTCGGCCGGGCTCGGCCGAGGAGTAAAATGTGTTGATGTTGCGTTGAGCGCGCTGCTGACTTCTACGTCTTGCGATTGCGGCCGAGGAAGGAACACGTCTCGGCCTTTGGGTTCTAGAGCCTAAAGACAAGGCTGCTATTTTTATGAAGTTCAATATCAAATTCGGCTTTCAATGTGCTGAATGTAGTAACCTGGTAACACCTCACTTCGCCGAGAAGGCTAATGAGATGACCTATGCCAAAAAAGATTCGAAAATCCTTCTTGACCGAGACTTGGATAGATAACCAACCGGCCTCGACGCAGTGCTGTTTATGCCAACTGAAGGTGCTCTGAGATCGACTGATTCTACGACGACAGTGCGAAGGTGCTCTAAGATCGACTGATTCTACGGCGACAGTGCTGTTTATGCCAACTAAAGATATCGCCGGTTGCCTCCACAGTGCTATTTATCCAAACTGAAGATGTGAAGGCGAAAAAGAAAATAAAAATCTCAAGACTGTTGAGAGGTTTCGCGTAGAGCGAGAAATTGCGCAGGGCAGATTTGTGTGTTGTGTTGAAGATCCCTTGCACGCTACCACTGCTTCTGTATTTATAGGAGCCGAATCTCCTTCTGATCCAATCATAACTCTACTCGGATTGGGACTCCTTACCCCAATCGGACCTTACCTTGGCCACTCCTTCTTCCGCTAGGACTCTCACCGAGACTCCTTATCGTATTGGGACTATTCGTCTTCGGGGATGGATTTCGCTTCCCTTATCGTTATTTAGATAAATCCTTTTCCTGCTATGACTCGGCCGACTCAATTCAGTCAGCCCATAAATTGACTATCCTGCAGCATCTCCTTCTGGGCCGAGAAATACTTCACGCTCGGCCCAAACTGTTTCAAAGATTTTTTACTTCTTTGATAAAAAAAAAGCTGTATGTTGTCCCAGGATGAAGTGAAGGATGATAAAAACAAAAAAAAACAAAAAAGCTATATGATGCATCAGAGCGGTTAGTTTTCTTGGTTCCATTTTAGTGCGACTACGATCAGGAAAGGCATGATTTTGGTGTGACTACAATTAGGAAAGGCCATGAACACAGTTTTAAACTGAAAGGGGAAGCGAAGGGCCATGCCAAGACGGTCGCATCGAGCAAAATTGTGCTACATGCCCGATTAACTCAAGGGCTAAATCAACGAAAAACAAAGAAAATGTAGTGTTGTATTGAATCTTGACCAATCCTTCCCAACTTACCAAGTATAATTCATCCTTACAAACTTACTCAATACTAATATGACTTGTTCATTTACAAAGTCAACGAAATTTAGGAGAAATCCAAGGTTTGAATCCATCCAGTGTAACCAAAAAAAGAACCGACTCGTAATAACATAAAGTGTGTGTAGAGGCATGTTGTATGCGTACCTTGTCGCCAATGCTTGGTTTAGCCTTCTTATAATTTCTAGCAAGCTAATTCATTGGGCTAGTGTCATGCTGTTGGCGTTCAGAGTCTCTCTCGACATGCAGATGCACACATGCACGTAAATACCATGCTGTGAGAAGGTAAGCCAACCAATTCTTGTGAACCCTAATCATGCCTTTGGAGCCTGCCTCGAGGATTAACTCTCATATACTCTATAAACTAAGCCAATAAACACCAACTAAACACAAAAAAAAAAAAATACAAATTTCACATTCCATTGAAAAGGAGAGTCTACCTACAAATCCTACATAACGCAGAACGTAACAATACAAATTTCAGTTTCACATACAACAACAGTGCCGGCCACAGGACCTGATATTCTGATAAGAAATTACAGTTAACCTTCGTAGAAGGAGTGCCTAACACAATGAGAGACGACGAGTGAGAAATACACGATCGCCATTCATGACTACCACTCCTTTCAGGCTTGTGGCACCTAAAGGAGACTACATACACTAATACCGCCGCCTCACGCGCCTACCATTGGGATTTGCTGATTCTGCTACGGTCCCACCCCCATCTGCTGGCAAATCTAGCCCGTATATGCTGCTACCACTCCTCTTCCGGCTTGACAGAAGACTAGAATTGTCATCCACCGATGCAAATGTCTCCAGCAGCTCTACCAACATTGATGGGCAGCTCTCTTCGAGATGCTTGTACCCATCTGATTGCATTACGGCTGCAAAACACACGAGGATTCATGAGTCCAATATTCAGTTTTACAACACAAACTACAAAATGGAAACAGTTACATGCAAAGCAAATAAAAAATAATTCCTCATTGAAAGGATGAGAGTAATTGTTGCAGCCGGACAGATGTGGAAAATACAAGCTTTGAGAAAGAACGAGAGAAAATTAGGTTATGTTCACAGGTAGATAATGTCAATCAATATTTTCAGCAGAACACCATGCCATTCAACCACGTGAGGATAAGGAACTACGATTAAACTTGAATCAGTACCCCAATGGCATTATGGGAACTCATATTTGAGACCATTCAAAATGGTCATTCAATCATTAACCAACCGATATGGCATTCATTGTTTAATTCCTAAAAACTAAGAACAAAATAACTGTATTCGATATTTATGTAAAATTATAAATGAATATGGTAAAAGGCGGGTGGGGAGAAAGGTCTGTGCCTTGTTAAGACTGATTAACAGCACTTTTGGTTTAAACTTAAAAACCAGTTTCCAGGGTCTAAAATATGGTAAATTGTGACAATCTCATGCAGGTCCAACTCTTTGAATCACTCTTCTACCATTAGAGAGAGAAACAGTGAAATTCCTTGTATTTCTTTCCTTTCTTTAACTTAACGGAGAAAGAACGTATAGGGGAAGAACCTATATACAATCAGCCAAAATAGAAATCCTACTATACCATTCTCAGAATGCTGCCCCTCGATCAGCCAGATATCAAGTTGTCACCATAGGCTGACCAGAGGACCCAGACGGAAAGGCTAACCAGAGGTCCCACCGTCCCAAATGGAATTATCATAAATTTTAAGGGAACATCCTTATTGACATCCTGAAACCATAGAGAGTGATAAGGACATCTGCAACATGTATGATGAGGCAGGCATGCATGGTATTGCATCAAGGATACTTGAGACTACTAAGAAACAGAAAATTCAAAACTGATATAACCTGAAACCTTGCAGCATCAGAATCTATGGGTAACACCCACCTCCCAAGTTTGACGGATTTGCTGCAAATTTAAGACAGACATCCTTGAGCTGTCGACATTGATGCTGTTCGGCGAGAGCAAGTGTAGTTGCCACTGTTTCAGTAGTGATTTCTTCACACAACTTTGATTCACACAACAATTTCAGTCGATCTAGATTGTACAGGTCTGCAGCTGCCAACAAATGCTGCACCATGACAGTGAATGTGCACAAAGGTGATGAGCCCATAACTTCATGTATATCAGGAAGTTTGTCTGTGTAAATAAAGAGAAGCATTGCCTGGAAAAAAAAAAAAGGACAAGCTCTCTATTAATTTCATTAAAAGTGTTCAAAATAAGAGCATACATAAATAAAACCATATGGACAAAACTAATCAGGAAAGGTCTTTAACGAATGATTGAATTAGTGGGTTAAATTGTTAGTTGGGGGAGGGGGATCGGTAGGATTAGACCCACACCAAGGTGCATAGGCATCATTGCTTTCCGCCACTACGGTAAAAAAGCATTATCTGCCAGGAATCACCGTGAATATTGGAGCCGAACTTCTAGTCTAAATCTCAACTAATGAAACAACGACAAATGGACCAGTGTAATATTCACAGTTACATGTTAGTGAAACAAGCCCAAACTGGTTCAAATTTTCACTAATTAAAGCTCGGTTCTAAGCAATCAACTCCCACATGTACCCTTAATTAATTGTTGAATCTGAATCCAGACAAGCCGTCAGCTCCTTTTGATTTATCACATTTGATTATATCTGTAATCACTTGAACATCAACAGTAATAAACTCAAACCTTAAGATGACTCTTTCTAATTCATATTAGGGGCTTTCTGTAATAATTATACCGCCAAACAAGCAAACCCCAACAAGCACTGTAGTTTAAGTGCTAAAGGAAACATGAAAGAAACATAGATCACTTTCCCAGATAATCATTTTAACCTATAAATAAGTGTTTATATTTACGTGAATTTAACAACTCTATACATCATATGAGAACTTGTAATTATTATCATTATTACTTGGTCTTGATAGCTACCAATCAACAAAATAAAACTAGAATCCGCCACACTTTTTCATCATCCCAAATTTCTTATTTGTTCATTTGATAACTGAATTCAAGAAGAAACTTTTGACTACTAATTAGTGTAAAAGGTGAATGTCAATTATGAAGAGACAGAAGTGCACAAATGTTAACGCACATATCATGCACTAGAATCGTTTTCTATTAGTTTCAGATGGTAACAATTGGAAGCAACAAGATCATGAAGCATTACCTTAAAGATGAAGGGCTCAACATCCTCCACAACTACTTTATCTACGTTACAATCCCCGACAAGTCCATAAAACTGCGCTCTAAATACACGAGACCTAGCAGCAAGAATCAACTTGTGAGCTTTAAACTGTTCATCACCAACCTGAAAAACTATGTCACAACCAGCTTCAGAATCAAGAAAGTCCTTCAGGTCTCGTCCCATGTCTGACGATGGAACAGTGATTGTAAATTGTTTTGGTTGCTCAAGGCGAGTTCTTACAACTCCAACAGTGCAGTTCAATACAAGGCAATCATCCTTAAGGAACTCAGAAGTTTCTAGGAGTGATCTTCTAAAGAATTTCTTGTAACCCCTGAAATTACAAGAGTAAATCTAATTACAGAAACATGCAGAAGGTTCCTACCTGAACTTAAGCTCCCAATTTTCACAAATCAGTAAGCTTAACCAAAATTGGAAAATAGGTAACAGAAACCACAAGGAATCTATAAACAGTCAGATAAATGAACTTCTCAAATTAGAACTTTGCAAAAACAGTTGACAGGTAGTCTTCTGTTAAACAATAGTGTAGACACAGATAATGAAATGTTAGGTTTTTCCAAAATATAATCTTTAATATGAATAATAATCATCGGACAAAATAATCTATCTATAAATACCATTTCTAAAGTGGTGTGTCTCTGGTCTCAATCAGACCCCTATGAATTCAATTTCTGGTTCTGTTTTACATTTTCTAAGGAGAAAAAAATCCCAATCTAAATCAGCCTTTGTTCTTTAGCTGTGTTGATTTTCCAAGTGATTTATTAAATAAATGTGCAATAAAGTTTTACTAATAACAATGTGAAAAGAAAACCGAAGTAGAATGATTCATTTTAAGATTTGGATGAACATGCAAATTCATACATCAGTCTAAACAATGATATACCTAACAAAATTAGTATCCATCGAAGTTTTTTCCTACAGTTTTATGCATTTTAATTTTAAACTCTCTCATTTATTCAAAGCAAGCCTAAGGACTAGACACCTATGCTGCAGAGCTCTCTACCACTAAAGCAAAAAGCCCCCAATATAACAACAAGCATGCTTATCTAGCGTAATCACTTACAGACCCACTGAAAAAACACAATATTCATCTTTAGATTCCCCAATTCAACACCCATACCAGTCACATTCAAATCCGAATTACCCAATTGATACCAAGCTGCTAAATTACCATTCTTTTACATAAAACACATTAAAACCTATCCCTAACCCACAATTCACCAGGAATGCACTTAATTTTATCATAAAAATCAAAACTTTACAGCACGAAGACCCGCCAATTAACCCATTAAAACACATACCACATACTGCCTCTGTACTTCAGCGTGTACGGTCCGCCCTCGAGAGCACGATCAAAGTGACTGTGCACCTTGTCCTTCCCACTATCCGTCTGGTCCACCAACGTCAGCTCGAACAAAGCCCTCACATCCGTACCCTCACTAACCAAAGCAATGAAAACCGAGACGTAGGCGTTGCTATCCTCGGGGTTTTTACCGTCGGGGTAAAAGTAAATTGCCCAATCGTATCCACCCACTGCGAACGTATCGCTCATCAGGTACTTCCCGGCGCCCATACCTTTGGCCAACGAATACCCCTTTATCGTGAACCGGTGCGACCCGTTCACGGTCTCGCTAATCGATCTCGAGCACGACTCTTGGTCGGACCCAGGCTTCGAATTCCCCATGGATTCACCCGATTTCGCTCCTCTAGAATGTTTGCGAATCGGCGGCATCGGACAGCCCGGTCCGAGCTGAAACCCTACAAGTTCGATCGGACAAGGCGCGGCCTTGGCGTGGCATGTAAATTGGGTGAATTGGGAGGAAGAATTGAGTAAGGAAAACCCTAATTTTGGGTTTTGGGTGGCGAATTGGGAGGAGAAACGATGCGTCGCCGGAAGAGACAAAGATTCGAGAAGACTAAGGGGGAAGTTGGTGGCGTCGTTTCTGGGGTTAGGCGGGTCGTTTTTCCTTCTGACTGGCCAAATGGGTTGGGGCTCAATTCGAATTTATAGATCTTTCGACTCGGGTGACGTGTCGGAATGGACTTGAAGAAGATAGATTGAAAATAAAGTGTATTAATTTGGTTAATTAGCAACCTAATTACACGAAATTAGGCCCAATTCTCTTCACTAATCACGTGAATCATGGACACAAATAATGCTACAAACCAACATGTGTGCAATTGAAAGATTCGTTCTTGTTCTAGTTTAGGATTGGACGTGAGAGAGGTGAATTCGATGAAACAGACTTTTTGAGCAACCATTTTTTGAGCTTTGATTTACGAATAATGAATTAAAATTTTATTTCATATGCATGTTATTGGGACTCGAACAAATCACACGTCTTGCACTAGGCCTTCTAATTCTTTACGAGGTTTAATTAAAAAATTCGCGATATAACTAGTAAATTGTCCTCGAATCTAACGGCTGCCCAAGGGGCCCTAGACTACTTGGAAAATGCCCGAACCCGCTTACATAAAGTAGAAATGGAAGTGGATCAATTTCAAAGGACTGAATGGCAATACATTTGAAACAAGAGGAATATTAAGAGGACTTTCTTAAAGTGAAATTTTTTATGAACTCTCTGTTACCTCGTAGTTTAACGTTAATTTTCGTACTAACATTATATAACATTGTGCCAAAAGCATAAGGTGACAAATAGTCTAAAAAGAATCACACTTTGATATAGTACCCTTAACATTTCTTCAATGTGATGGATATTTAGATGATTATTCATTTGCTCAAAATCTTAAATTTGTTTATTTATTTGGGAATTTTATTCTCACGAAGGTCACGTTGCATATTTAACTTAGTAAGATGATTAAACATAAACAGTGCAAACTAATCTGTTTTTACAGTTTGTTTGGATTTTTACCCGCCCTTTAATGCGGGGAGGAGGATTCTCTCCTTTTTTTCCTCATACACTTTCATCCTGTTTTCGTTTGTGTTGTCACGGTTAAGTAACATCTTTTTGTCATATTATTTTGGGCAAATGACAGTTTACTACCCTCATGTTTGGTGGTTTTCAACATTTAGTACATCAATTTTTTTCATCCCAGAGTCCATACCTAAAGTGTAAATTTTGGGACAGTCTTATACATCCGTTAGTCAAACTGTTAGTTCTCCCGTTAAGTGATGACGTAGCACCCTGATTGGGCGCCACGTGTCATTAAAAATTATTTAAATAATTATAATATTATAAAAAATAAAATAAAATAAAAAAACTGAACCCAAAAAAGAAAAGGAAGGAGGAGGAGAAAAAGAAGGAGGAGGATGAAGAAGAAGGAGAAGGAGAAGGAGGAGGAAGAAAAAAAAAATTGGGATCTAGGTTTTGGGTGGGGTGCGCGGGGGGGGGGGGGTGGGTGGGGGAAGAAAAAGGAGAAAAGAGGAGGAAGAAGGAGGAAGAGGAAGAAGAAAAAAAAATCTGGGATCTAGGTGGGGCGCGGGGGGGGGGGGGAAGAAGAAGGAAGAAGAAAAAAAAAAGAATGGGATCCGGGTGGGGCGCGCAGGGGGAAGGAGGAGGAGGAGGAGGAAGAAGAATGAAGAAGAAGGAGAAGGAGGAGGAGGAAGAAAAAAAAAAAGTAAGAGAAACCGAACCCAAAAGGAGAAAGAAGAAGAAGGAGAGGGATGAAAAAAAAAAATATTATTTTTATTTTAATAATAAATTTTAGTTAAATATTTTTTTAAAATATTTTTAAATATTATTATTTTTAAATAATTATTTTAATATTTTTAATGACACGTGGCACCCAATCAGGGCGCCACGTCATTACTTAACGAAAGACTAACAGTTTGACTAACGGATGTATAAGACTGTCTCAAAATTTACACTTTATGTATGACTCTGGGATGAAAAAAAAATTGATGTACTAAATGTTAAAAACTATTAAACATTAGAGTAAAAAATGAGATGTGTCCTATTATTTTTATAAAAATATTAAAATAAAATATTAACGTGACTTAATTGTGATCACACGTACAGATTAAAGTCCTATTTTCCTCCTCTCAAATGCACACGTGTCACCAACTCACACTTCCTCCACAAAATAATTTTACACCTCCGTCGGTGACCGTGACTACTGACCATAGCAAGCAGTCAAACAGTATCCGTCTTCTTCCTCTGCCACACCAGACCCACACTCAACCTTCAGATCCGCGATGCTCTCACTCTCAGACCACCCCAACTCCGATTCCTCAACCCACCAAAACGCAGCGTTTCGTTTCGCTTCGACGCGTTCTTCGTTTCCGATTCCGCCCAGTTGAATTAAACTAATTGTCCCAAAAATTAAATCATGACAATTTTGGGCAATGCCGATTGGCTGCGAATCCCGTTGATCCTGAAAGTTTGCGGATTTGTGATGATTTCAGTCACCTTCTTTTACTTCGGGAAGCACTGGTCCGATGGGTCCCAGCAGCTACTCTTCTTCACCACCACCACGAGCCGAGCACCCGCCGCCGTCTCCGTCTCGCCCAACCTAGACAAGCCTTTCAATCTCTCCGCCCTCATAAACGAAACCCTAGCTCCACCCCCGTTGCTTCCGTCTCCGCCTCCTCCGCCGCCGCCCGATGTGGTCCAGAGGTTCGGGATCGTCGACGAGAACGGCACCATGTCTGACGAGTTCGAGGTCGGGGATTTCGATCCCGATGAGGTGGTGGAGAATTGGGGCAGCCAGAACGGGACTGTGGCGGAGAGTGAGCGGAGCGGGTCGGGTCGGGTGAGTGTGAAGAGGTTCGAGCTCTGCCCGAAGAGTATGAGCGAGTACATACCTTGTTTGGATAATGTGGAGGTGATTAAGAGGCTGAAATCGACGGCGAAAGGCGAGCGGTTCGAGCGGCATTGCCCGGAGGCTGGTCGGGGTTTGAATTGCTTGGTTCCGGCGCCCAAGAGCTACAAGAGCCCAATTCCATGGCCTAAAAGCCGGGATGAGGTAATTTCGGAAATTTTAAAGTATTTATTGTGTATTTAAGATTAAAGCATTAATCTTTTCGAACTTTGTTGATGAAAATGTCACTTCTTTGCAGGTTTGGTTCTTCAACGTACCTCATACAAAATTAGTGGAAGATAAAGGGGGTCAGAATTGGATTATCAGACGGAAGAACAAGTTTAAATTTCCGGGAGGTGGTACGCAGTTTATACATGGAGCAGATGGTTACTTGACTGATATTTCTAAGGTTAATACTGTTTAAATTCTACGTGATTGGGAAATGTGTAATTTGAGCTTTCGATTACTGTTATATCTTGTTTTTCTGATGGTCAAAGTATAAATCGTGCAGGCGGTCCCTGACATCACCTTCGGTCAGCATGTCCGAGTTGTTTTGGATGTCGGATGTGGGGTTGCGAGTTTTGGTGCGTATCTGCTGTCGCGAGATGTCCTTACTATGTCAGTTGCACCCAAAGACGTCCATGAGAACCAGATTCAATTTGCTCTTGAGCGCGGTGTGCCTGCAATGGTAGCAGCATTTGCGACTCACCGTTTATTGTACCCAAGTCAGGCATTTGACTTGATGCATTGCTCACGATGTAGGATTAACTGGACTCGTGACGGTATGCAAAACTTATATTTAACTTCTTTTTTTTCCAGTGAACTGCCTTAGTTACATGATGGTCACTTAGGTAGGGGGATATCTTCTGATTGTGTTTTCTTGACCTCGTTCACTCACTTATTTGTTTTGAAGATGGCATATTGTTGCTTGAGGTTAATAGGATGCTCAGGGCAGGAGGATATTTTGCTTGGGCAGCACAGCCAGTTTATAAGCACGAAGAAGTTCTAGAGGAGCAGTGGCTAGGTATTACTGTGAAAGATTTGTTTAGTGAAACTTTTTAGTAGTGTATTGATTCCTGGTTAGTGTTTGAAAGTTCTGCAGTTTTTGTATTAGCATTTCCTGACCCAGATGAATCGAGAGCAAAACAACATTTTGTGCCTCCACTTAATCAATTCTCTATCCCACAAAAAACTATAACCTATCATTTCTGTTTGACTGTACAACAACAAGAATGCTGTTTGGTGCACACGAAAATTTCCATTCTGGCTGTCCTTTAGGCATAATATATGACTCTGTCCCCAGTTTCAAGAATGTGGAAGAGGATCGAGAAGAGAAGTGGGCGCAAGGGTTTAGTAATCATATCTGGACCTGGGAAACAATTAAACCTTGTGTACTGACTTCTTATTTGATAACATCACTGGTTTAATAGAAGCAGCCTAATTTTTGGTCTATGACCTGACAAGAATATATCCTCTATGTTGGTTTAGTAATCATCTCTGGGCCTGGGAAAAATAAAATCTATTTTTCTTTTTTTCCTTTTCCAGAGATGCTTAACCTCACCACGCGGCTTTGCTGGGAATTGGTGTCAAAGCAGGGCTATGTTGCAATATGGAAAAAGCCGGTTAACAACAGCTGCTATCTGAATCGGGACGAAGGAACCAAACCTCCATTATGTGATCCAAGTGATGACCCAGACAAAGTTTGGTATGTCCGTGATTCCTCTCTTAACAATGTTTGATAATTTTTCTAAAGTAAGATAGGTTGTTCATCAAACTCGGATATTAATTAAATGCATACCAACTGTTTTCCCTCCTACCACCTTCCTTTGCATTAAAGCCATACATACTTTTAATTGGAGATAAATTTGGAATAAACCTGCAAGGAACTCTTTGAAAATGTTGGACTCCCTTTTATATTTTGTTTTTAGTTCTGAATGTAAGACCATTTATTTGAGGTCTAGTTTCATAGTTTAAGTTTATTTCTGCGGATAATTGTATTGTATTATTTCAAAAGAGCTTTCATGTGCATGTAGAGGACTTGCCTCTTGTTCTATAAGGTTACAGTATTTATTGTATGATGAGTCAGGTATGTTGATCTGAAGGCATGCATCACAAGACTTCCTGAAAATGGCTATGGAACAAATGTCACAGCATGGCCGGACCGTTTGCAAACTCCCCCTGATAGGCTTCAGAGCATACAAATTGATGCCTTTATATCCAGAAAGGAGCTATTTAAAGCAGAATCCAGATATTTCCATGAGTTAGTTGGAGGTTATGTTCGTGGTTTAAAATGGAAGAAGTTTAGATTAAGAAACGTAATGGACATGAGAGCTGGCTTTGGAGGGTAATGTATTTATCTTGTGCTCTACTGGTCTTCCGTTTCTATTTTTTGCTAAATTTTTCTCGTTGCTTCTGGTCTCTTAATTGGTGGGCAGATTTGCAGCTGCACTAATTGAACATGATTTAAATTGCTGGGTTATGAATGTGGTTCCTGTTAGCGGCCCCAACACATTACCTGTTATATATGACCGTGGACTCATTGGAGTAATGCATGACTGGTACATTACCAACTGTTTTTCTTTGTTTGCTGCTTATAATTTCAGTTGGTTTAAAAGTTATTCATTAGCATTATATGTATCAGGTGTGAACCATTTGATACATACCCACGGACATACGATTTATTGCATGCAGCTGGCCTTTTCTCTATTGAGAAAAAAAGGTGATCTCTCCCCTTCTCTTCTTTCTCTTACCCTCCAATCTGAAAATTTTCATTATTTAATAAGTTTTATATATTTCCCATCACTATCTTGTCCTTGTGTGCTTTAGATGGTACCGCACAAGAATATTTGCTTAATTAGGGGAGTTACGTTTTACCGAGAACTAATATTCAAAATATTAGTAGTTATGATTAATTTCAAACAGAGCTACTCTAGAACAGTGTTGGATTTAACTTCTGATAAGTTGTTAATATAAAGGTTGGGAAAATGGCAAGGCTCTCTCTTGTTCAGTTATAGTTAGTCATTACCGGAAAAGAAATGAAATGCAGAATTACATTTGGTTTGTCGGGATCATCCTGCATACATTCTTCTTTTTGTTCCATTGGCTGAGGTTGAGTTTTAACACCATGACGATGCTTGATTGTTTGATTTGAAGTTTTCATTCCATTAATTTGATGTTTGTTCTTGGGGTGGGAGTGAGATGCATTGGGGGTAAAGTGGCGGTTTTACACCTTTTTTGTTTCTTTCTGTAAAGCCGGATTTGATTCATACCATCTTAACAGATGCGATATCTCCACAATCATGCTTGAGATGGACCGGATGCTAAGACCTGGTGGTCGTGCATACATCCGTGACTCAATTTCTGTCATGGATGAACTTCAAGCAATCGGAAATGCCATGGGTTGGCGCGTCAATTTACGAGACACATCTGAGGGGCCTCATGCGAGTTATAGACTCTTTATTGGCGAAAAACGCCTGTTGCATAGTTGAAGCATTGGGACATGATACCAGATTGTATCTTACTAATTTTCTGGAGGGGAAAACGAGCAAACCAGATTGTCTAAAACCATCATTTGACAATGCCATGGATCGGACAGACTCGGTGCAAGTGTAATGAGAGATTGATAGAATTCTTTTGATCGTGTTGTAGATTGGAGTAGCAGAGATTGGGTAGGGCACCCTCAGATCAGCGTCGAAACTCCGTCCGGGGCGGATAATGAGGATTGGAGTTGGTACTTGACACACAGAATCGTCATAGTTGTGAGTTTAGATTATGATTTATGTATTCAAGAATTTCAATTTTTTGATGCTGTTGTAAATGTTGGTCGTATCAATATACAAGAATTTCAATTTTTAGATTATGATTTTTTCATGGTTTTTAAAATTCATTTCTAATTTACATCTTTACAGAGATGAAAGAAACTCATTCAGTGAAGCTCTTTAGACAGTAAAAGGGTGACAGGAAAGGAAAAAGAGGGTCCGTCAGGAAGTGATTTTCACACGCGCTTTTGTTTATGTCAGACGAAAATCAATAGACGTATAAATAAGGGTGTGCAGAAAGAGAAAAATAGGTGCGGAAAAGTCATTTCTCAGGTCCAAATTGACATCTTTGAACATGGTAATGGTAGGCCGAGAAATTGGGTAGAAGCAACCCGTTTGCTTCTTTAAGTCATACTCTTCACCAACCCTCAACATTCTCTTATACACACACACACACACATCAGGCACATTTCATTTGTGCAGGAGTGACTGATGAACCCTAAACCAATCCGAGGGAATCTTCGGACCAGCGTAATCTTTCAGTCGATAAAACAAAAGAACAAAGACTCGATCACTCGTTTCTCACTTGAATTCCAGGTTGCATCGAACCAGCTGTGGCAATCCAACTTGCATACTTGAAATGTTTCTTATCAATCAAATGGCAGGCAATGCATCTTTGAATGCAAACGCACACATCACATATTCACACTTTTATCAGATCTTGGTCTCCACATTTGCTGCTGTCGATCTTGGTGCGTTTGCGGAGGAGGTTTTTGAGTGGTTGACGTACTGTGATACGGTTTTGGCTTCGTGGTTGACCTGTTGTCATACCGTTTTGGCTCCGTTGTCTGCAATTGAGGTTGCACTTGTGAGGGTGAGTGCACTAGCTCGTGCACCTGAGGAAATTGCACTTGTGAGGGTGAGTACACTAGCTTTTGCGCCTGAGGAGGTTGCGCTTGTGAGCGTGAGTGCACTAGCATGGGCACCAGAAGAGGTCGCACTTGAGAAGGTGAGGGCCCCAGTTGGATCACCTGAGGATGAGTTGGTTTTCGAGCGCCATTATTGCTGGTTGGTGTTCGCCCACGTGAGCTCTCAGCCCTGAACCCTTGTGGCTGAGTTGGTTGGCGGTGCTCAGGATTGTATACCGGATTCCTAACAGGTGGTCCAACAATAAGACGTGAAGTTTGTGGTCGGACTAGGGTGGCAAGAAGAGACCTCTGATCAGGCATGCTAGAAAATGAACTGTGATTGGTTGAGATAAGTCTGTGGTGGCTCATCGCAAATGCTCCCGATATCCTTGTCAGTTCTCCGGTCCTAACAGCCCTGGCACTGTTTTCTGGCTGCTCAAAAGGATCTTCAATCTATCCATGCACCAATTCCAGTAGCAAAATCAGCAGTGGTTACAGCAATAAATATCATTAACAAAAAGGCCATCATCAAAAGTCCTAAAAAAGATATACATAAAGAGGGGATGGATTTACAAATAGGGAATAAGAAGTTTTCGGCAACCATCTCGTATTGCTTTCTATGGCGTGCCATTGTCCAGTATAAGTGCAAATTCCAAACTCTGAAGCCCTCGTACTTATGTCAGAAAACTGCAAATTTATGAAATACCCATCATCAAATTGAAAAATGTCAGGCCAAACGTTCCAGAGGAAAGGGTAAGGCAAATTCTTCAGGTGTGGAATTCTTGAGCATACCAATCTCTATTAAAAACACGACCAACTACGATTCAAGTTATTTGTGAATGTAGAAAATACCTTCCCAAGGAATGAGACAAAAAGCTCAGACAAAGAACTTCTGTTTTTTGGTCTTATGCTGTATGTTCTTTTAATCCTTTTTATATTCGCATCACATGTTTCTGCAATGTGTCTCTCTGTATCAACCCTCAAGCCTGCATATAGCATAAGTAATAAGATATTTCTTCTAATCAGATCAACAAATTCTCTGTCCGATGCATTTTAGGTACCATATTGTAAAAAATGTATGAACCAACAGTATACACTAGAGATCACTAGAGAAAAGTAGATAAGAGTTAACTCGACAATCTCACCGCAGTGGATTATCTAAAGCATATGCAAACTTACTAATAAAAGAACATACACTGGGTCTGCTTCTTACCCAAATCGTCCCTACTCTGAGAAGAAGGACTGTGTCGGTGCAACTTAAGGAACAGAGCAATTAAAAGATTGAAAATATAATTTGGTTTGTCTACAACTAAGAACTTCTTTTGGTTGTTTTGGTTTGCTGCATAGGAGAGCAATCTGAAACTACAATAATTCGACTAACAAACCAGTACTTCTTCAACGACGACATCAAAGGGAGAAGACTACTCTCATATTGTACACACAACTCTGTCTAACAGAACAACTTCTATTCAAATTTCACCAACAACGAGCGGCCAATTAATATAGAAAATGGGGTCACCAGTTGAGAGATGAAAAGTACCTCTAAGATCATCAATGATATTTCCAGGATATATATCTTTAAGAGGCGGCATAATTGCAGGTGAACATGTCTGAAAAAGAAAATTTACAAATGAGAAAGATAATAAGCTAAAATTAGGAGCATATATTACACACAACTTAATCATATATATTGATAACAGATGATGGAAGTAACATGAGACTGAACCATCTCAAAGATTACAGAATTTGCTGCTAATCTGCTTCCAGCAATTTAGGTTGAAATCAACCATCATAGACATACTAGAGTGCAGCGAAAACGGTCTAAATAATCCCTCACAATTTAAATTACTTTCAAGTCAACACCAGAAGGCAGAAATGAGGATTTAAGATTACCTGAAAATGGAATAGCACAAGCAACGTGAGAGAGTATGAATTGAAAGTCCCGGCTCTTGGATTATTTATGTTGTGTGCTTTTGCCCATTCCTTTACCTACAAAAGCTAGAAGATTATATCAGATACATACACTTCTTTAGAAAGTGAATTCTAATCTGCAGTATCACTATACCAGTAAAACCATGTCGCGGAAGCGTGTATCCATCTCACTGATCCAGAGCAAGAGTTTGGCCTTCACTTGACATTTCAGATTATCGATAGAAATATCACAAGAGACGCTTTGGATATTACTTTCAACCTTTAAAATGGGAACTCTTGCATTGGGTATCAATTGGTACCTCCTCCATCCACCTGAATATGAATATTCGTTCGAAATTAAATTGGAGAGGCTCTAATTAATTAAACAAACAAAACTCCCCAACTACAGATATACGGACATATACACACACTCCTTGTTTCTTTTTCATACTCAGGAAACCTATACATAAATGACAGTCCAAGACCAACCCCTATGCATAATTTGTTGCCATTACCAGGAAATATTTCTCAAGTGTGCCAACATATTCTTTTGATTAACGTATTAAGTTTCCTAGAGATGATTAGGATATATGCTTAAGTAAGGAGGCCTGAAAATAAAAATAAAAATAATTAATAAAGATAAAACAACGATCCTACCTTTCTGTCTCAAAGCATTCATAACATCTCCTAGTAAACGTTGCTTCTGCCTTTTCCCATTAGATGAAACAAATGAACCATTGGTAAACTCAATTGAAACATCCAGGTCCCCCCATCTTGTGAAAAGATTAGACACAAATGACCCAAATGGCTCCACAGTTGCACCTGTTAATATGCCAATTATGTCAAAACCAAAATTGTGTTATTCTTTCCCTCATTACAAACTGCAGCTCGTTAAAAATAGGTAGGCTGAATGAGCATTTATAGTGAATCAACGACTAACAGTAGAAATGTAGAATCATGAAACTGTTTCACAAATCACCTCTTAAACTTTCCATGGATTCAATGGCTTCTCGTAACTTATGAATGATTTGCAACCGTGTTGTCCAATCCTCGGGCGAGGGTTGGACAACACGTAGTATTTCCCAGAGGGTGTTATCCAATGCACTTTGGGCACTCATTATTCACTACTGCTTCACATAAGTAAATGTCAAATATCTAGTGCCAAATGGCTTTGAGCACTAATAATATAAGCAGAGTACAAGGTCCAATTACTAAATTCCCGGCAAGATTCAATCAATCAAACAAATCGTAAATACCCTTCTGGAAACCAACATAATCTGAATTTTGAGAATTGTTTGCTAATTTCTCTCCACATTTGCTAAACCTACACAGCCCTGAGTATCCAAGCAATCTACTTAAAGTACATACAATACAAATCACTAAATAATAAATAAGCATAAACTCAATTGGAAAATAAGCAATAACCCCCAAACAATCAGTAATTAAAAAATTAAACAGTTGGCAAGGGGATCGTAACCCAGTTGGTTAAGAGCCAAACAATTGAAAACACTTCTACCAGATGCACAAACATCCAAAGATCAAAACTTTGACTGATGGGAAACATCAAAGACTGAAAGAATTTACCTTAAATACCGATTACCCAGCAGTCAAAATCAACAGAAGTAATTAACTGCAATTTTATCTAGGGTTTTGAAGACTCCTGATCTCTGATCGCCTACATTGCCTTCTGTTCTTCCAGAAAGCACAAAACCTTGTATAAACAAAACATATATACACACATATAAATACACAGAGCGATTAACAGTAGAAGTGTACTGCTTGCTTAGAGAGAAGGGTTTTGTTTACCTTTTTGTGCTGCGGCTTTTCTATTGGATGGCGGGAAAGAAAAGGAGTCAATGCAGGGTCATGGGTTTCGGGTTTGAACCAGGTGAGTGGAGTGGCGGGTTCTTCCTCTGATTAATGGAGGGGGTTTCGGGAGTGGTAGACCCTGGAAATATATGAGATGTCTGGTCAAAATCCATAGCTCCCGAAAATTGACAAGGATTTTTCCTTCAACTTTTCTTTTTGGTAATTTAATTGAGTGCATTTTTGCTCGCCACGCTCAAGTGGCTCTATGTATTATCGCGTGAATTAATTTTGGATTCCAGAATTCCTAAATAAATATAAATTGGTTTACCATGAATTTATGGGTGCATGATGGATTATAATTTCATTCCTTCGTTAATTTTTTTTTTATCACAATCCTAATATATTTGAAAACATTTGGATGAATATTGAAAATGCCTATCAAGATTTAAAAACTTTGAAGTTTCTGATCTAAAATTTTCTAAAATGTTTCAAACTTCTTTTTTTTGTCAAAAAATATTTCAAACTTATTCTCATCATACAACTTTGAAATATTTCAATTATTTTATAGTTATTTACTACAAATTAATTTTTGTATTGTTGTCCCATTGAATTTTAATTTTTGGATATATTTAAAAAAGCTTTAATGAAGATGATTTCTATAGACTTTTCTTAACCAAAAGCACTAAAACAAAAATTTAATGAAAGGGACAAAAAAAATTACATACAACAAACCTAAATGTTAAAAACCCATGGACCGGAACCCATGTCAAAAAACAAAACAACCATGGACTGGAACCAAAACCTAACACCCAGCCCTCAATTTTTTTTCCAACTCTTGCCCCTAGTGGATGTTATAAGGCAATCTCAAGCTAACAAGATTTCTCGTTTTGCGAGGATCGATGAGAAACGTTTATCATACGCTACCTTATCCTTACTCTGTAAAGAAGCTATTTTTATGACTCGAACTCGTGACCTTTTAATCACAAAAGAGTAACATTTCTATTGCGCTAATGCTTGCTCTCTTGCCTCTAACAGACGTTAGCCAAGTTTTTTCTTCATATCTATTTCTTCATAAGTCATTTGCAAACTGAATTACTAGGTTGCCACAGCTCCGAACAATGGGGTTTCACTGCCCACTGCAGCATGCATCTGATCCCACCTCGATTGATTCCGATTCGGAGTCGCGCCCGAATCCACTGATGATTTCTGTCAGAAATTTTCCTCTATGTTTTTAGCAGTTTTTGAGACTAATGCATGGTCGTATTATTTAATGCAAAGATTTTTCTTTTGGACTGTTTTTTTTTAACTTTGGTTTACACAAATTTTTTTTTTCTTTCCAAAAAAAAAAATTGAGCAAACCAAAGTTAAAATTATTGGTTTCAAATTAAGGGGAGTGTATTCAATTGAGAATTTGAGAGATTTTGATGGATTTTTATGGAGTCTAATTGATTTATAGAGACTCTATGTAAAATTTTGATTCAATTCCCTCAAAATCTCTTGGGGAGAGAAGAGATTTGTGGATGCTTAAAATACACTACAAAATCTCTCCAATTCCCTCTAACTCCTCAACTTTTTCAAATTCTTTAAAATCAAATTCTAATTGAATACACCTGGAATATTATAAACTTTTTTAAAATCCTAATTGAATACACCTGGATTTATGAGGATTTTAATAAACTATCTTAAAATCATGATTGAATACACATTGAATTTCAGAGAATCACTTAAATTCCTGATTGAATACCCCTAAATTCATTAAAAGAATTAAAATCCCTCAAAATCTCAATTGAATACACCCCCTAAATTAAGCATTGTTTCTAAAATCCAAGAATAAAAGTTTTTGTTGGGAAAAGGATCCATGGGGATCCGAGAAATTCAGTGATTATGGTCGTTCATCGTACATCGTACGGTCAGTTTTTGTTAAATACTATTTATATTTCATTTTAAATTTTAAATTTCAAATAATTTATAACTATACGATGTATGATAAAATGACATAATCATGAAATTCGTCGATTCCCAAAAAAAAAAGGATCAAGCTATGATCTTTTTCCGTTGAAGGGGTATACAAGGAGAGATGCCCTTCTCATTAAACTATTTAACGTTTGGTTTTTGCTGAGAAGATGGGTAGGGAAAAAAAAAAGCGAGACATAGAGATTAGGCATTCTCCAATCCTATTGGTTCTTTGAAATGGTAGTTGCGGGCCTTACTTTTTCACTTTTCAATTTCTCTACTCCCTTATTATTAGGTTTTTTTTTCCTTAACAAACAATATTATATATACCATAAGAATAAAAAAGTTGGTTAAGCTTCACAATAGCCAGCAATAATAATTCAAATTCACCTTTGACGATAATCGATCTTAAAACCTTTCACTTATAAGTGAAAAAGAATACTATTAAACTATAATACTAAGTGGCATATTTAATCATACACATATATATTAAAAATGAAAAACACCGTAGTATACTACAAAATTAAATAAATTTTTACCCAATTATATAGAAAATATTAAGCAAGAGTAATAAATTATGTAGACAAAAATTATCAAGAATTTATAGATAAATTGCACAGGACACACTGCTTATTTTGGATAGAAAACTTAGTTCAAGTGAGATGAAAAATTAACAATTTTTGACAATTGATATGAAAAATTGCTTAAAAAATCAAAAGCTCATATGACAAATTATAAAATTAAAAAAAAAACGTAAAGATCATATGACATTTCAAAAATTCATGCTAAAAAAATGGTAATTTACTTTCACCGATAGTAGCTGAGGAGGACCACTTGCTTATTAAGAGTTGCAGGCCCAATGGGTCAATTTCGGTCTAGCCCTATTTGGCATGCTCAGGCTCGCCTAATATAAAACCGGACCTGATTTCTTCCTTTTGAGTCGAAAACTGGATTTTTATTTTCCCATTTAAAAATTTTGTTACTTTCTTTATATGAATTTTTCTTTTTCCGTTAAGACCTTATAAGATATCGTTTTTCAGATATAGACATTAGCATGTCACGTTTTTGCATGACTCTATTGTTTAGGTCCGAATTCCCATCGAGCCCGTTGTTTACGCCCGGCCGGCCCAGCTGTTGTTAATTTATCTCCATGGTTTTATTTTATAGAATCGGAACATATGCTTTGTCTAATAATTTCGGAATCAAACCTAAATTCGTTTCGTCTCAAATTCTTAATCGTCTAATATAAACCAGACAATGTGCCTAATTATACCTTTGCAAAATACAACACGTCTTCTCGATTTAACAAAAATAATCGAACTCTTGATCTAATCTAATTCGAATACTTTTTGACCCAAAAAAAATACGTTACTTATGGTTCCTTTACTCTTTGGTGACTAAAAAGTTCGGGGGAGATTGGTCATTCTCACAACCATCATCAACCTCCAGAGCATATCCACAATCTCGACCCAAAATGACTTACTGGAAATAATGCACGTGACATTTGAGTCACGACCCCTGTACATCCCCCTTTGTTTATTAGGAAAACTAATGAAAATGGTTTGAAAACTTTGAGTTTTAATGATAAGGACAAAATAAAGGGTAAAGTGAATAGTGCCATGATTGACTTTTTAGTGTAAAAATGTGGTTTTTCGTTAAAGTGAACAGTACCGAGAGCTTTTCGTTAAAGTTCCCTTGTTTATTTTGCATAACAAAACAATCCGCACAATCCACATTGAAATATTATACAAGAAATATTAATAATTAATCTCTACTAATTAATAAAATTCTTTTTGTCAATAAAAAAAAAGGTGAAAAGACAAATTAGTTTTCTATCACGCAAAAAAAATGATGCGCAATAATATAATTTTACATATCTAAATTTTATTATTTTTTATTAAAACTTCACCTACATGTGATATTAAAATACCTCTAATATTAAAAAAAAAATTCCTCCCTCTCCCCCCACGTTTTCTCTCTCTCTCTCTCATTTTCTAAATAGTAATAATAAAAGTAACCATATAATAATCTGTCCATGGTTTCGCAATACCAGGTTGAATAGAAGTTTTCAAATCTATTAATCATCGATCTTCTGACTTTGCATCCCAAGCAGTGACGTGGTCTTCAGCTGTAATCAGACTGTTGGTTTAATTTAATATGGTTTGAGTCAAAATCCCTAATGCGTTTTTATCATTTGATTGGTACTGCTCCTCATAGTACGAAGTGCAATGATATGTTCGTCGAGCCACTGCTTCTCATAGTATAATATGCAATGATAAAATTTTCCACTTAAAATCTAGATGGTTGATTACCGTTCTAATTAATTTTTAAGCATTTAAAGCCGTTATTTTTAATCTCTAAGTATTTGAAAATTAAGATAGGACACATAGACCTACTTAATCACCCGTCGAGGCCCTCGCCTAGCACACCTAGAACCGCATAAGCACTCACTTAAGTCACAACTCATTTAGAAATAAAATAGATAATTTTTATGTTGCATTTTATTTTTTTAATAAATTATAAGAGACTTGTTGAATATATAGATGAACACTCATTGTATTCTGGTTATTCATGTTGTCAATATTTTCCTATTTATACATCATTCTATTTTTCAATTTATGTATCTCAATATAATTATGTATTTTTTAATATAAACAATCACTTATTTATACGATAGATAATAGTTTAATTAAATTCGTTTAGTTCGCCTAAGCCATGCATATCCGCTTAGGTGCTAGGCCCCAGTTCACCACCCAATTAGCGTCTACTATCTTTTAGAACTATGGGACAAACTAATAAGGGCTCGTTTTGATGTGCTTTTAAAATGACTGAAAACGTTTTTAGAGAAAATGTATTTGGAATCCAAAAGCACTTGAAGTGTTTTATGCAAGAACCACTAGTTATGTACTTCTTTCAGGAAGCACTTTAATGCTTTTCGAGGATTTACTTGTATTTTTACTAAGGATTAGTTCTAAAAACATTTTCACCAAAAATGCTTTCAGTCATTTTAAAAACACATCTAAATAAGTTCTAAGACGTTTGTCATGGTAATACGAGAGAAACATGAATAATCAAAAAACATAAAAGTTTGTGTGTGTAAACGGCAACTTATATAGAACGAGTTTTCCGTCATTTGATGTTCTATTTTAGTAATGTAACTACAAAAACTTATACATAACAATACACTACTATATTGAAACCCCGCATAACGGTGAATATGTTAAAGATGGAAACCAAAGAATGAACTCACCCAACGAATTTTCACCCCTCCCTTCAAAAGAATGCAATTAGGTCAGAGATTGAGAAGGGGAACAAAACTAAATCCAAGCGCTTAGAAAATTGTGGGAAGCAAGAAGGAACAGAGTTTCATAATTTTTTTTTTTTTTTCACCGAAGAAAGATCGAATATATTAGAGGCGAATGGAAATGTTTACATCCTTAGCAAGGGTATTAAAAAGGAAATCCGGGCCAATTCTATCCCAGACAAAGGAGCGCCCCATCTTAAATACATACCTAGCCACCGAGTGAGCAGCAAGATTGCTCTCCCTAGACACATAGGTAAACGTCACAGACGTCAACCCGCATGCTAGGCTATCAATGTCCCCAAGTATACATTCAAAATTAAAATCCCAAGCCTTTTCCATTCTAAGCATTTGAATTACCTCTTTGGCATCCGATTCAATGAGCACCTTCTCAAAACCGTTGTCCCTACAGGCGATCAAAGCCGCCCGGATTGCACACGCCTCTGCCGCAGCAGCAGAAGAGCATAGCCCCACTCCCGAGCCTCCAGCAGCTTGGAGGATCCCAGCAAAATCGCGGCAGACCCATCCCACACCCATGCAGAGACTAGTCTTACACCAAGCAGCATCCGTATTAACTTTTAAGACCCCAAAACCCGGTTTCTGCCAAGTAGGGTCGGTGCAGGCATCCTCCCGTGGGCCCAAGCAAGGAGGAGTTCGAGGACCCGAGTTGCCAGACTTCCAAGCTTCACGGAATTCAGCAATATTTGCCCTCCAAGACTGCACCAAATCAGTTGGGTGCCGAGACACACCCTTAAAAATCATATCGTTCCTGTTTTTCCAAATCCTCCAAAGTCCAAACGCCACCTCCTGCAAGATCTCCGCCGCAGAATCACGCTCATGTACCTGGTTATAGATATTTCCCCAACTCTCAAGAAAATCTCGGCCTACCAGATTATGAGAGTTCAGATGTAGGGAAGAGCAAAACCAGAATTGGTGACTTAGATCACAAAGGAAAAACAGATGGTTTTCAGATTCATCCATGGAGCCGCAAACACCGCACACATTATCTATCCTCATGTGACGTCGCTTCAGATTACGTCTGACAGCCAAGGCGTGATTACAGCAACGCCAGATGAAAATTTTGATTTTATTGGGGACACGAAGCTGCCAGACTTGGTTCCAGATCCTGGGGTCCTTCCTGTTTTCAATCGGCATGCCTCGCCCCATCTTTCCAAGCGAGCCGTTATCCAACAGGCCAATAGCCACTTCGTACCCCGATTTGACCGAGTACACACCGTTAGTATTAAAATGCCACACAAGCCGGTCACCAACCCCGGTCCTGCTTAAAGGAATACTTAAGATTGCCCCAATGTCATCCCTGTGAAAACCCGTCGAGACGGTTTGCACGTTCCAGGACATCCCACCCGGATCAATCAGATCGCACACTAAAGTGCTTTGAAGAGTATCCTTCGGTCTAACCAGAAAGGTAGAGGGCCTCGGGAACCAGGGGTCCTCCCTGATATTGATGCATTCCCCGTTCCCAACCCGCCACCTTAAACCATGTTGGAGAACCTTCCGTTTCGACCAACCAATTGAAAGTGGAATTTTATAATTTTGCAGTTGACAACACCGACTAATTAGAATCATATTATCAGGATTTAGAATCGATAATGATACGAATCTAGAAGATTGGTCCCCTTTCAAATATTAGTGATCAAATATATATACGAGCATCGCACAGCTTTTTACTTTATTAGTTTGACGCTTTCAGTCATCAGTTATTTAATAATTATTATGCAAAAAACTTGAATTTACGATTACTTTCTACAAAAAGTAGAGATAGAACGTTTATTACTTGCATCGATTCTTTTCGAGTCCACAAATATTTAGGTTTGAGATATTTAACAATTAGATTTTATCTGGGACCCATATTAAGTGACTCAAACCGTTTGATTAAATTTGACGATCATATATGTATCGGCATATAATCATACTCATAATTACTTAGTACGACACAAGGGGAGTGTATTGATGGTCGGCAAGAAATACATTCACGTACGTATTTTCAAACATAAAACTGTCACGTAATCACGAATTCACAATACAAACATATATTTCCGATTGCGTGCAAATTTCTCCAAACGTAAATAAAACGGACCACGATTTAACGCTTTTATTTTTCTCCGATTTCTCTTAATTAAGAAAGGATGCACTAACAATCACTCTCCCTTCACGTTCTATCCCTTTTTCTTGTTCCTTAATTTTCAGGGTAACGTTTTGAGTCCGTGGCCGTCGCCATCAAAATCTAAATAAATCTAGGCCAGCTAAGAGATGTTGATGCCACAAGGCCTGCAACACATGCCAAACGCTACGTGTCGCAGTCCCATTGAGCGGGACAATGTGAGTGTTTTTGTGCGGGAGTCCCCTCACTTGCTGTCGAGGAATAAAAATCGGGTGGTGGAGCCCCCAAGATCTGCCCACTCGGCCACCACAAAGGCTGAAAGGGTGGCCTACGTTTATACAACTGCGGCCACCCAGATGGCTGAAAGGGAGCTCGCTGTTATCCGCACACGGCGGCGGGGAGAGATAGAATCATAGAAGGGGTCCCGAAACAACTCATTAAGTCTTAATCGTCGTTGCAGTGGACTAAAATGTTCCTTCCATCAATTTTACCAGCACATCCTAATGAAAGATCAATCTCGTTCGAGATTAAATCTTCAGAAACAGTCGTACGATTTCGTTAGCTTAATAGGTTGCGTTTGTTTCAATTTGTTAAGAAAACGATACACGTAAAAGACTCGCACGCCAGGTCCACACGGAGTAACAACACATGGCTTCCCTGTTTGTATAGAACATACTTGGACTTGTTTCTTCAATTATAGTAAGAAAACAAAAATGCAATTTCAATAATTGGGAAAATTGAGAAAATGTTGAGATCT
This sequence comes from Crataegus laevigata, assembly GCA_963580275.1. NCBI lineage: Eukaryota > Viridiplantae > Streptophyta > Magnoliopsida > Rosales > Rosaceae > Crataegus > Crataegus laevigata. The sequence goes on from OY756951.1 coordinate 8,057,754, forward strand.
TTCCCATGCACGGAGGGACCAAATGTTCGACGTCAAGCGCAACACTTCCTGTGTTAAGACGGAGAAATTTTTTAATGTATCAATTGTCATAATAAATAATTTAAATAAAAAAAATATTTCCAGTCCAATGTCATAATATAATTAATTAAATTTTTTTTAAGTACATAAATACCAGACTCGTCACGGCATTCTTGATGTCTGACACATTAAAAAATCTCGTGATTAATAGTTTTAACAACGAACACCCAAAACACAATTAACAAGCATTTGTTTCCTAGTTTAATGAAACCCAAGTTCAATTACAACACATCCAAGCAAACTCATTGCATTTGAGCATTTGAGGAACAACAAAACATTAAAAGGAAAAAAAGAAAATATTATACACTTAATATTTCTCTATTCAGTTCGTTCCGCAACCTTCTGCGGTCATGTGAATATTGTAAAACTTTCTAAATACAAATGAAAGAAAAACCCAAACCACACCTAAAATTTAAATTTTCTTTTCCGTAAACTAGTTAATTAAAAGAAAATTAAGAGCAGCCTTACAACTGAAAATTAACAAACGAAAGCTACTCTTGTAATTTCCCTCTTCCACGGTGGCTAGATTAGTAATTATATCGTCAACCCGAAATGAAACCGCCTCGGATTTAGGATTTAGGACCTCCGGGTCTTCTCAAATCCACCACGACGACGCTGATATTGTCGCTGCTGTGCCTCGCCAAGGCCAATTTCGTCAACAAAATGGACGCGTCCGAGCACGCCTTGTCTGACCTCGCCGCCGCGTCGCAGCAGGACGACGCCGACTCTGAAGCCGCCGCCTTCTGCGCGAGCAAGCACATGCGGACGACGCCGCAGGCGGTTTCGTTCGATACCACGTCCCAGAGGCCGTCGCTGGCAAGGATAAGACACTCGTCCTCCGCCGTACGATCCGTGACCGTCACCTCCGGCTCCGATATCACGTACGGCTTCAGGTAGTTGTCGCCGATGGCCCTCGACATGGCGAGAACTCCGAGGACCCTCGCGCCATCCCAGTAGATCACGCGCCCGCCCGCTGATTCGATCCGAACGAGCTCGTCGGGTCGATCCGGCTGCAAAAACGCAATTAAATTAATCGCAATCATTGAACGTTTCAAATTACTTCGCGCCAAAACAATAAATTATGTTCATTGAATTTGTATGAGATTTAGATCTCCATAAAGTACCGATTATTTAATTTTCTTTCGCGCTTTATGTTTGTTTCTCGGGAAAAAGTGAGGGAGATGAAGGCTCACCTTATGATCGGAGGAAAGAGGGACCGCCGCGCCGCTTCGGCAAAGCACAGCACGGGAGTCACCGCAATTGGAGACCACGATCTTCTCCGGGGTAACGATAGCCACGACCGCCGTAGATCCAACGGCGTCGCACTGCAGAGTCTGGAGCTCGCACCGGCAGTTCGGCCTCTGAGCCTCGTGGTTCCCTTGCTGGACCTTCTCGTCCATCTTTAAGAAGCTCCGCTCCATGGCGTCCTTCCACTGTACGGATGCCCCTTCCGTTTCGAGCTCTTGCTTTACGATCTCGTGCAATTGATCCTTACACTTCAAGGCCACCTAAAGGGAAGAAAAGAAATTAAGATAACGCAAGATTAAACTCCGAATAATTAAACCGAAAGCGAATCGGTTAAGTAAACAACGAATATTTAATAGGATAACTGAGTAGGATTAGTGGAATTACATGAGAGCAGCCATGGCCGTCGAAAACGCCGTAGAAGTGAGTTCCGTTAGATTCCGTATTCTCCTTTTGCAAAAAACAAGGGTGAATCGAAACGGAGTCTTCCATGTCTCGTCTTCTCCCACACACCGAAGTCATACCAAACCGGGGACTGTCGTGAACCGGCACCTGAACCGCTGCGTTTTCCAAATGGACAGACTTGGACACATCTCCACATGTATTCTTTGCACCAACATCATCATCCGTAAAAAGCACCGTTGCGTTAAGCTTCGACTCTTCGAGTCCGTTATTGGAGATTTCGGCTGCTTTTTGTGTTACAGACGATAATGACCGGTACAGATCGACCTTCTGCCGCTTCCGCCCGTTCTCCGCCGTCGGTTGCACGGGCATTTCCGCTACGTACTTAAGCGGCAACATGTCCAATCTCCTTCGCCGCGAACTCCTCGGTCTCGCGTCCATGGTCGTCGTCGTCGATGCCTCGCTTTCTCCAACAACACCGCAGCAAATTCCAGCCATCGCAAATCAAAATCAAGTCCAACAAAACCAAAATCGATCAAGAAACAACGCCTCTGGAGTTCTTAGAGAGAGAGTTCAGGGTTAATGGGCTGAGAAATAATGCATTTCAATAAAATGAGTTTGGAGTGGAGCTATTGTATTTATAGACGGAGTAATCTTATTCATATTATATTTTAATACTACATTTTAATATTATTTTAAATGTCATTTGACGTAGACATTTATATTATTTAAATTAATTAAAAATTTTAATTTAGTTAATTATTTAATATACCAATAATTAAAAAATAATTAATTAAATAATGATTATGATATACGAAGAGTTTTTTTTTTTTTTTTTAAATTTCACAAATTTTTCAAATAATATAAATGTCTACGTTAAATGTCACTTAAAATAATATAAAAATATAGTATAAAAATTTAATATGAATAGCATTATTGTATAAACGAGGGAGAAAGGCGCCACCTCATCAACCGGCAACAATTTCACCTGGGGGCCACCACGCCTAATAACGGGCAGGTTCGGACCACTGTCCAGTTGGGTATGACGTCGAACTACTCAACGCTAGAGAGCGCATCTACCGTCCATCTCATCTCCACCGTCCCTCGATTTGGACACGTGCTTTGGCCTTTTCGATATTATACGTGGCCTACTTTTGGGGTGACACGGTAGGTATAGGCAGTGTCCCTTTTTATTGACACGCATGTGGTCTTTGGACGACCGACCCCTCTTTTTGTTTTTTTTTTTAGGAGTGTGATATCCACACATTCTATTTTATTTATCACACAAGTTTTTAATTTTTAACCATCTAATATGATGAATTGAAAAAGATCAACGGATATAAATTATCAAAAAGTGTGTGAGAAATAAAATAGGGTTGCTAGATAGTACACTCTTTTTATAATTTAAATATCTTATTCTTGCCACTTAGTATTATAATATGATAGTATTTTTCGTTATTTATAAATAAACGGTTTTAATTTCAATTCTAGCCAAATGAAATTTGACAACATTATTACTAATTTATTGTGAAACTTAGTTTGCTAAAAAAAATATGTTCCTTAGTTGCCACGTAGTATTTTCTGTAAATAAATTTTTTTTCTTTTCAATAAAGATACAAAAATAAAAATATATGTTCTTTCGGTGCCACTTAGTACTCGTTTGTTTCAAAAAATTAAAAAAATAAAAATATATGTTTCTTTTGCCACATAGTACTAATCTAGTGATATATATCTTTTAATTATAATAGAAGATTTTAAGTTCGATTATCGTCAAATGAAAATTTGAATTACATTGCTAGTACATTATAAGCTTTAGCCTTAGTCTAGTGATATATATCTTTGAATAGTAATAGAAGGTCTTAAATTTGATTCTCCTTGGTACTACTTTGAAGTGATATTTATCTTCACTCGTCGAGAAAAGTTCAAGTCAAATTATTTCTAATTTATTGTAAAACTTAACCCACTTTTTTACATTCTTAATATTGATATATAATTTGTTAAAATTATATTTCATTATTTACTACACCAGTAAGACCCCCTCCCCTCGAAATTCTCTCTACCATCCTCCTCTCTCTCTCTCTCTCTCATTTTCTCTTGTTGTTGTTGTTTGGACCCAAATTTACACCATCGGCCCGGATAATCGAGACCCTAACCCTCCAACGCCTTTAAAATTGCACGGATCGAACTCAAGGTCCCCAGATTCTTACTCCTATCGAGCTCTAGAATTTAGGGATACCTGTTGTTAGGTATTTTAGCGATACCTCTAGAATTTAGGGATACCTGTTTTAAACCTAATAAGGTCAAAATTGTCATTGCATAGTAGGGTAAATAAGTCATTTAGTATTAATTTTAATGTGGGGTGCATTTGGGTGCTAATGAAAAAAGCCTTTTTTAAAAATAAAAAAAAATTATAACGAAGGGTAAAGATATTACCAACAAAAGTAAAACAAACATTACATTAAGGTCCAATGCCAAATAAGCACACCAAAGAGCGAAACCATAGGGAAGCTACAATCTCTGTAACTACTGCCTTCGTTACATAGTTCTGCCGTGCCTCGACTGCCTGCAACACAAATTCAATTGTTGAGTCCTCCCAGGACCACCGCAACAACGACTGCTACAACAAAACGTAGGTAGTTCGCGTACAATAAGAAGGATCAATGAAGGATTAATAAAGGTAATAGCGTGAACACCAAAGCCAAAGCTCTATATACCCTCTAAAAATTAACCTTCCCAAGAATGGGTCTGTGTATGAGAATGTGAAAGCGGTGACGCCTCATATTTTGACATAATGTTTTTTTATGTTTAATGAGAATTAACGTTAAAACACACTAGCAATAGCAGTAAAAAAAAAAGACAACACTAGTGTTTTCCAACCGAAATGCTAATATGTATCATGATGTGGAATGGCAGCAAAGATAGTTTGTCAGCCGCTTCAATTAATTTTTTTATTAATTATTAAATGTTTTGTTATTTTAAAGCATTTTCTTTTCATTATGAACAATGTTTAAATATTTTTATTCCTTTTCGTTCGTTTCCTTTCATTATCAATGTAAAGAAAATAAATATGAACTTTTATCTTATACTTAAAATTTGATCAGATATAAAATTTTAAAACATATTAAAGTGCCACAAAGATTGTCAAATTTAAATTTTAAAATTTGACATCTTATTTGCGTGTATTTCCATGAGTTTACATATGAATGGCCAAACTGCTTATCGAGAGAATAAAATATGGAAGTGCCCGTATAAAAAAGGCAAGCATAATATCATTGGCATTCATGAAAAGTGGAAACAACCGGTAACCACCTGCCACGTAAAGGGTATGGGCTGTCAAGCAACAAGTCCCCGGTCCCCACATGTGGTGACCTACCAGTGGGATGAAATGCCACGTCAATGGTCTTAAAAGCTCAGCCCACTGTCCCTACCTGATTCAAACTCAACTCAACCTCAGACCACGGTTCACTTCACCTATCTTGGTAACGGAGTAAAATTCACTCTCTTTTTATTTCAATTCACTTCCCTCTCTTTTTCTTGAATACTATTTTTTATCTTATTGTTTCTATAAAAATAATTTAATATAAAATGTTCACGTTACTAAATTATAACTTTTTAAATAGGAGAAGAGGAAGAGAGAGAGAGATATTAGGAAGAGAGAAAATCCTAAAAAACGTACAATTCTTAATGAGAACATCCTAATTTAAATCCAAAAGAGTTTCAAACCAACAACATTTAAAACATTGTGGTATAAATTTGGGGGTATGCTATGTACACTCTATTTTATTTTTCATATATTTTTAATAATTTATATCCGTTGATCTTTTTCAATTTATCCGATTCAACGGTTGAAAATTAAAAAATTGTGTGAGAAGTGAAATGAAGTGTATGGATATCACACATTCACGCCCCTAAATTTTAAACATATAAGACCATTCTTTTTGCGAGTTCAATAAAAATAAATATAAATTCGAAGGCTTATATTTTGCTTTAATTTTTATTTTAAATTCTTTTATTCAATAACAAATTTAAACTATTATTTATCATTATTTATCTTTTGATAGTTATAATAAATATTTTTAAAACAAAAATAATCATAAAAATACCGAAAAACATTTATTAATCATTCAAAATAGAATAAAAAGAAATTTAATTGTTACTTAATACTACAGCCATTTAGTAGTATTTTTTTACTCGTAAGTGAAGAGTTTTATATTTAACTTTTACCACAAATGATTCTAAATTATATTATTTCTTGTCCACTGTTATACTTAGTCCATTGCTGCATGAAAAATAGTCATGTTGGAATGGTTCGTGCAATATTACTAATTGACATTTTAAGCTAAAATAGTGTTCAAGATAAGTATAATTTTATTTGAAATTGATAGAAATAATTTTTATTTAGCAAATATTTTTTAAAAAAAGATTAAAATGATCAATACGAATAAAATTAAAAACCACTTATATAAATTTTAAATCTTATACATTAAAATAAAGAATTCAGCTAATCTAATTTCGATGGACAATTTTAACTAAAAAATATCTTTACTAATATCTCTTTATTCAGCAATCGGACAAAGAGCAAATATATATATATATATCCCCTCAGAAAACCCAACATTCATCAAGATGGCAACACGTATTGGAAATTGGCAATTCCCAACGCACACGACATTGCAGAAGGTGGAAGGAACAGAAGAGAAAGCATCTCAAAGCTTCGACGGTTTCGGAGACGTGGAGGCTTGCGTTGCATCTTCAACGTTGAACCGTTGATCCTGGTGGACACGTCACTGCTTCTGGTTTGAAATTCAGATGGGGAACTTGGAAATGACGCGCTGCTTTTCTGGTAAGGTAGGTTTCCTTTCACCAGAAAATATCTCGCGACGTCGTCATCTTTCTGTACAGTTGTCTGTGCAAGCACCAAGATATTTTCGTTTTCCATGTGGCGCCATTATTACCACCTTTTATTTTCTCAGCAAACAAACAGATCATAGGTTCCAATTTCAATGCCAGAGTGTTCGCAGATAAGAAAGTAAACACAAGATGTGGATAGTTCGGTTTAAGTTGGGTTACATTCAAACTAATACGACTCTCTTTGTGAGGATTTTAGAGATTCTTTAGTCGTGTTCGTTTATTATATATTATGCGGTCATAAATGATTTTAAATATTTTTGTTTAAAATTGAACACAAACTGTACTTGATGAAAACTGTCCGCACAAACAAATATGATTAAAGGATCTCCGAAACCTTCACAAGGAAATGATTCTCATTCACGTTCACGACGGTAAAGAAGTTCTCATTGAGTTCTAATAATGATTTAAGTACAATAATGTCCTTAGATATTAATTGTATGATCTGTTTTATAGTTGAGGAGATTTTCCTGCTTGCGTGTTCAATGATGAACTGTAAATGCTTCATTTTGATGTTAACATTTGTCATGTGATGATTGGTCTTTAGATGATGTGGGACTCTAAATACTTTATTTTGGTATTAACGTGGTGATTGCATTCTGATGTTAACATTTGTCATGTAGTGATTGGTCTCTGGATGACGTGGGACTCTAAGTACTTTATTCTGGTGTTAACCTATGTCACATGGTGATTGGTCTCAAGAGAGAAACTTAGGTGCTTTGGCAGGGTGGCTCAGCGTGAACGCCGCAATAGTTGCTGAAGGTATGAAGTTGCAATACTCGGTGGTTTCGAAATTGATGAGTATCGTACAAACACCAACCAAGGTCCAAAGAAAACATAAACTACTTTTAACTTGTGGGTTGAACATAAGAAAGCGCCAGACAAAGAGTACAAGAAAAACGTGACACAACTTAGATAACTCAAATTGAAGGACGTCGGCACTTCGCTAGAGCATCTTTTTATTCCAATGTTTGTCCATAATTATAAATTGTTTTTCCCAGGGATTCCACTACAACAGTACGAGTGAGTGGTACAAATCCGTTCACATAAAAAATGTGCAAAACCAAAGGAAGCATGGTACGAACGCGAGAGACAAGAGGATCAAAATGGCAGCCTAGGAGGGTTGAAACTGTTTACAGTCATTCCTCCATCAACAGAAATAATCTGCCCGGTGATGTACGATGCCGCGGGCAGGCAAAGGAACGCCACCAGAGATGACACCTCCTCCGGCTCTGCAATGCGCTCAAGAGGAGTTCGCGACGTTATCTCTTCCAAAAACTCCTTGTTATCCAGCAACTGAAACCACGAAACTCTGTTAAATACATCGACAAATAGAGATTAATTATCAACCCTAAAATTTGAAAACTTAAACCAAAAGCAACTTATGATACATTCCAATTGCACATCAGATCCAATCTTACATGAGCATAAAATGTACTCAATGCAATGACTAAAGTTCTCCTTTTCAGTTATATTCCAGAAAATCAAATTTTGGACGTGTCCTAATCCTAACTCATTAGCTGACCCGTTATTATTGTGCAATACCTAAAGTATCACAGTAAGAGATTCGTAATGTTGGATGTGTGCTGAACTTGAGAATAAAAACGTCAGCTTGATCCAGTGAAATGATCATTCGTTTTTACTTGTATGGTGGGACAGAAAACTAATTAAGGTACTTGATTCCTGGGAATATGAGGTGTAAAAGGTAAAGGCAAACAAGATGACGATGCTTCAGTATGATGATAAAAGACTACCAGGAATGCAACACAACCACTGAGAGGAGAATCCATGGTGTTAAAAATACTCATTCCTTGCAAAGTAAACGCATACGTATGAAAAGGAAAAGAGTTATTCTCCGTAAGACAGAGAAATTGTGAGTCAGTTTTAAGGATATGCTGCAAAAACTATTCTCAAACAAGGTGAGTAAACAGGAAGATTAAAAGATGCTGTCGAAAGAAATACTACTGGAAATTGTAAGTCATTGATGTTGATTGATATTATAGAAGATGCTGAACTCAACATAAACTTAAGCTGCTTAAAGACATTTACATGATTACGAACAAAGGTTTTTGCATTCATACCCTAAAGATTTGTTTACTTCGTAATCACGCGTATAATGCAGACTAGTATTTCTGAATTAGTAGTATGCAGGGGACATAGCGTATCCGTGATTAACTACAAATTCATCTGTCAGACCAAACAAACTCGATTCATCAGATGTTTAAAACCTTTGGCACATGCCTGCATAAATCCCTCAAACTTGTCTCACTAAATTTAGTACTTATCAAATATCATTTGCAAGAAAAGCACGGTAGGTTTTGAAAGAGAGGGGTGAGTGGGATATGGGTTAAAGCCCCACAGAAGGGTCTACAAAATCATACCTTTATACATCCTGAGATATCGTTCAAAGTCTTATACGCTGAACTGAAACCTCATACATTCTATCAGATAATCTCTTGCCACTTTTCTAAGTTGAACATCACGTATATGTATGTCAATATCTCTTGTATCTATACTTTCAGAAAACATTTGGACATTATCCATTATATATGATTGCATTTGTAACCATGGAACTCATACAATTCCCCATCCTAATACATAACAACCCGAGAAGATAGAACTAACTTACTCACAATCAATGTAATTTGCATTATAGGGTGAAAAAATTAAGTCTAAGGATTCCCAGTGCATTACAAGATGAACAGACATGGTATGAAAATGGTAATACTTCTTTAAAGCGCATACACGAAAAGTTGTAATAAATAAATATTGGATTATATGTGTAGCACCTAAATGGCCATAGCAAGGAAAGAGAATTACATGTTCCACAAGTGAGGTTCTAGTGTACCAAGGGCAGACAGCATTACTCCTGATTTTGTCTTTCGCCCACTCACAAGCCAGATTTTTTGTAAGCTGATTGATTGCACCTGAGAACAGAAAATTGGTCACAATACCAACAAGACTTAGCTTTCTCCTTCGCTCTCAATCGAATATAATCCATAAGATGCGGCAAAGAAAGACACCAAAACAGAGCAATGACTCACCTTTGCTTGCTCCATAAATGGACCCGGAAGCTATACCGGCCAGCCCGGCAACAGAGGATATAAACACAATGCTTCCTCGCCCAGATGCTTTCAAAAGAGGATGTGCAAGTTGGGAAAGATGGTATGTAGATTCTAAGTTGGTAGCCATGAGTGATGAATATTCTTCAGAAGTGTACTCAGTGGTTGGCTTCCTGATGTTAGTCCCAACATTGTTTACCTAAATCCCATAACGAAATTCAAAGAAATTCTACAAAAAGACGCCTATTTAATTCGAGACTCGAATCGAAGTCACAAGCACAACCCATTTCTACTCATCTATGAAACATCAAAAAGATTTCTTCTTTGGGGCATTTATACAAACAGCTAGAGAGCAAAACACACAGACACAGGGTGAAAGGGAAGCTTACAAGTATGTTGAGCTTGCCATTGAAAGTGGAAGCGACTTGCTCGATGAGCTTTTCTCTCTCGGTTTTGGAAGAAACATCCCTGACTGACCCGGTGACTGAAAAGCCCTTAGCCTTCCATTGCTCTAAGCACTTCGAGAGTTCTGCTTCGTTTCGAGAACAGGTGTGCACCGCCGCGCCGAACCCAGCTAGTTCCTCCACCACGGCGTACCTGAATTCAAACAGGATCGACAAATCAAATCCCAAACAATTAATTTCAACGAAAAATTCAGTTTTTATTAATGTTCTTTGGGATATTAAGAAACCCATGAGACCAATTGAAGAACTTTGTAAGATAAAGTGTGCGTGAAATTGAGAGAGACCCAATTCCACGAGTTCCGCCGGTGACGAGGGCAGCCCCGCCGTGGAGAGACCATTTGGCGTTTGGGTAATTGCTCTCTGCCATGGCCATTTTCGCGGTTTGCAAGCAAAGTTCAGGGAATTGTATAACCAAGACTCAAAAAGAATCCAATCTCACCCTAAGATTTCAAATCCTTCCACCACAATTCATTCAAAGTTTAATTGCTCGACCATAGGGAGACGTAGTAAAATTGCTTACTTGAGACGTAGTAAAATTGCTTACTTAGTGCTTTAAAATTCATATGAATTTTGTAGGAATCTTTAATCCTCTTAAATCCTATACAATCTATCACTTTTAAAATCCTTTAAAATTCTTTAAAATCTTAGTTTAACTACACCCCTAAATTTGTTGAAATTTTTTATAAATTAAATGATATAAAAGTTGGTGGTTGAATTATTACTTAAGCGTTAATAAATTTAACATTTAAATTTAGAAATCGGCTCGAAAAATTGAGCAGGTTGAAAAGGGAATTAATACTAACAAAATCAAACCTAACTAAAACTATTGGTTCGGTTTCGGTTTTGCTAGTTCAAAAATCAAATTGCACTTAATGACATATAAATTAATATTTTATTTATTTATTTATGTTAAGTATTTGTTTTTCAAGCCTAATTTCAATTCAAATTAGATATTTTAAGTATTTATTTATGTTAAGTATTTATTTTTATTTTATTTTATTTTTTCTGACAAAAAAAAAATTATGTAGAAAGCCTTATCCTCTAGATTGTTTTTTCTCTTCATTTTCTCTCCAATTTTTAAGTTAAAAAGAAAAAATTGAAAAAAAAAGGAAAAAAAAACCAAAAAAGTACAACCAAACAGTAATTGAGTTTGTTTTTCAACAAAAAAAAAAACAAACCGAATAAAATTACACCCACCCCTATTTAAATGTTCGATTTATGCCACTTTTCTATTTTAAGTAGTTAAAAATAAGGAAAACTAATGAAAATGATTTGAAAATTTTGAGTTTTAACGAAAAATAAAAAATAAGAGAAAATTAATGAAAATGGCTTGCAAAGTTTTAGTTTTAATAAAAAAAATCATGTTATAAGATTTGTTTAATGAAAAGGGCTTGGACCAACAAATATTTAACCAAAAACCACTTCAAAATGTTATTTAACCAAAAGGACTCAAAGTTTAATAAAAAATCATCCAAAACTATTGTCCACAGGGCCGAAAAGGACAGGATAATTTATTTGAAAGGAAAATTGACAAGTATGAAACAGAGATAGAAGGAAATTACCATTAAGGACTATGAAAGGTACGGAAAGTGAAGTTGGGATGGATATCAAAGCCGCGATGAAGACGATGACCAACTCCATCATCTTCTCTTTTGGATTGTGGTCTCTAAAAAATCTTTTTTTTTTATATAAAAATTTAATAAGATATTTAATATTTGTTTATGGTAATAGTAATGGTGGTAGGTGGTGTGTGATTGGCAGATTAAGAAGCTTAAAACATGGAGGCACAAGTGATACCCATTTTAAAAACAACCAAATCAAAGTTGAAAAATGAAGCATTCAACGAAATAAAGCCGCCGTAACAAGTTCAAAAAAGTTTAATGGCAGAAACCAACGAAAAAGTGTCTGAAAAAAAAAATCAAAACATAAAACTGTTTCTGGAGAACCCAAAACATAACAATGTTTCTGGAAAAAAAAATCATATACAGTTTTTGTTTTGTTTATGCACAAAAAACACTGTATCTGGAAAGAAAAATCAAGAAACAGTGACTTAAATTATAGAAACAGTATCTTAAATTCCAGAAACAATGATTGAGATTCTAGAAATTGTCTATACTTTAACCTTTGACTGTTTCTTTTCTTTCATGCATCAGTTGATTATATTTAAGGAAAATTAATGAAAATGACTTGAAAAGTTTTAGTTTTAATAAATAAATAAAAACTATGTTATAAGTTTTGTTTAATGATTAGTACAAAGCCCATATTAAAGTAGTCCAACTAAAAATGGTCCAATTATAATAAATTATGATTTGTCAATTTTAGAGTTCCAGATTTTCGTTGTTAATAGAGTTCATCGTTGTTTTGCAGACCTTTTTCTTTTTCTTTGAAACACAAATATAGGTACTCATGCTATTTAATTTATATTGTGTATTATTTCGTAGAAATGTGATCGTCGTTATTATTCATAGTGTATTCGAGGTACTGTTTTTCAATTTTTCTTCGTCAATGGAATTTATCGTTTGTTTCTCCAGAAAACAAATTTGAGATATGCATGCTATTCAATAATAACGACGGGTTATTGTTTATAGACTAAAAAAATAAACTGTCTCTGGATTTTAAGTAACACTGTTTCTGGAACCTAAGTTACTGTTTCTAGAATTTAAGTCACTGTTTTTTAATTCAAATGAAATAGATACACTGTTTCTTAAATATAAGCAAGAAAAGAAATAGTGAAATTCACTCCATTTGGATTCAAAGCAAATTAAGCACCTTGTTTCTTAAATATAATCAACTGATGCATGAAAGAAAAGAAACAGTCAAAGGTTAAAATATAGACTGTTTATGGAATTTAAGATACTGTTTCTGAAATTGAAGTCATTGTTTTTGGATTTTGGTTCTTTTCTTTCCAGATACAATGTTTTTTGTGCACAGACAAAACAAATACTGTATCTGATTTTTTTTCTTTCCAAAAACATTGTTATGTTTTGGGTTCTCCAAAAACAGTTTTATGTTTTGATTTTTTTTTTCAGATACTTTTTGTCGGTTTCTGCCATTAAACGTTTTTGAACTTATTTCGGCGGCTTTATTATGATGAATGCTTCATTTTTCAACTTTGATTTAGTTGTTTTTGAAATGGGCATCACTTGTGCCTCCATGTTTTTAGCTTCTTAATTCGCCAATCACACACCACCTACCACCATTACTATTACCATAAACAAATATTAAATATCGTATTAATTTTTTATATAAAAAATTTTTAAAAAAAGAAAGAATTTTGAGATACCGCAATCTATAAGAGAAGATGATGGAGTTGGTCGTCGTCTTCATCTTGGCATTGATATCCATCCCAACTTCACTTTTCGTACCCTTCATAGTCCTCCATGGTAATTTCCTACTCTCTCTGTTTCATACTTGTCAATTTTCCTTTCAAAGAAATTATCTTGTACTTTTCGGCCCGTGGACAATAGTTTTGGATGGTTTTTTTTTATTAAACTTTGAGGTTTTTGATTAAATAACATTTTGAGGTGGTTTTTGGTTAAATATTTGTTGGTTTAAGCACTTTTCATTAAAGCTCCCAAAAAATAAAGGGTAAAGTAAATAGTACAAAGATTAACTTTTTAGTGTAAAAATATAGTTTTTCGTTAAAGTAAACAATATCAGAATATTTTTATTAAAATTTCCTTAAAAATATTTCCCATACACGAAGTGCGGATGTTTGATTCCCCTATCTTCCAATCTTAGTACTTTTCTGGCCAAGCCCAGTATCATGAATTACTTGGGCCTCATATACACTTCAAGTTTTGGGCTTGTTGGCCCAAACAATATCTTCCTTCACTAACAGCAGTTGGTTAAGATGCCTTAGCATGCAGAGGCCCTTTTTACATGCTTGTTAATTTACGTGCAAAAACTAAAATGCTACAAAGCGTTGCGGTCTAGTGATATTTTTATTTATTTATAAACGAGATGTCTTAAGTTAGATTCTCGTTAAAGGTAAATTTGAATCACATTATTGCTAGCCCATTGTAAGACTAAGTCTTGTTTAAAAAAAATAAAATAATAAAAAATAACCGTCCAACTCCAAACACTAATGCATTCCAATAAAGAAGCTCATTTTACACGCTTTTTTAAATGCAAAAGCGAAAACATGGACGGATAGGTATTGGATGGTTAGGGTTGAACAGTCTCAGTTTAATCATTCAAATACGGATAGGAGTGTGCTATTTATACACTCCAATTTACTTATCACACACCCCTTATTAATTTATGTCTGTTTATCTTTTTTAATTCATTCGATCCGACGGCTGAAAATTAAAAGGATATGTGAGAAGTAAAATAGGGTATGTAGATATTACACCCCATACGGATATGCATCGCATACAACAATATTAAAATCACATAAAAAGCACCCAAAACCAAGTAACCCACCAAAAGCCACAAGCCATTTATGAAGATCACCATCTAACTCGTCAAAAGCTCACTTAAAGCTGAGGAGTACTACAAGATCACCTCATTCCCTTGTAAAAATTTCCTCTTCAGTGAAAGAAATAAACAGAGAGAGAGAGAGAGAGAGAGAGAGAGAGAGAGAGAGAGAGTTCATATCCATGTGCTTTTCTGGCTCTACAACTGCACCTTAAATTAACCTCACTCTCAATAGCATTTGCAGACCTCGATAGCTGGTAAAAAGTAGAACCAGACCAACGAAACTACTTGAACTGCCAGACCAGACACTGCCCCAAGTAATATCGTTACCTTTTCAAACCCTCCCTCCATCCTCCCTCGTTACAAGAAACAGATTCCTCGTCCAAACCAAAGGAAAACTCCATATCTATTTACCCTTTTTACCCACCTCCAAATTCCTGCTCATGTAAATGTTCATGTGTCATGTGTGTGTGATGAAAGCATGCACATATATGTAAAAGTAAAAAGTCTTTCTTATTTTTCATACGTCCGTCACCCAAAAGTGGTAAAAATATTGTTGGGGTAACATAAATTCTCTCCAGAGAGAAGCGATCATCTGAAAGTGCATTAAGTCAAAAGCGATGTTTCATCATTGTTTTACCTTATAAAGAAAACGTTGGAAAAAACACACATTAATCCCTAGAAGGAATCTCCGTGTATTCTGCAGGAAGAGACCATTGTGTGTGTGTGTATATATATTCTAGGGTTGCTGCACTACTATAACCTGATAGGGGTCTCGTCTATATAGGGTTTTGAAATTTTGACATTAATTTTGAGAACTTATTAGGAGAAGACTTTTATGGCACAATTACATTGCCATTGTAATGTTTTGTGCCAATGATATACGGTGTCATGTAAGGAGCTATTGGAAATAGAGACCATGGTGGTCCCATGACAAGCGAGTCCGGAAAATATACATGTGAAAGTCTTTTGAAACCCTCCAAATGGTTGGTAAGAGCTTTGTTTGTGTCTATTAAATGTTTGATGTAATGTATTGCATCAACAATACTTGACAAATTCTCTCTACATCACTCATTAGATTGTTTCAGCATATGCCGATATTTGTTGACACGTGTACAACAAGCCATCAAGTGATAAACTGATTTTTGTTTTGCACGCTTCGCGCTCTGTTCCTATCTAAAAAACTTGTATTTAACACGGGATTCCCCAATGTTCAAATCATGGATCCACCACCGGTCATGTATAAGTTTTGTTTTTTGTCCACATGACCCCGTATAATTGATAGCAGTGTAACCGTGTCATGAAAGTTGCTCTCCATTTTTAAGTTTTTTCTATTTTTTTTTTATTTTTTTAATCTAGGGTTGGTGATTGGTCGTTGAGGGTTTCAACATGTAGCTAGAATGGTTCCAAAAGTAAAAACAATGGATTATTCGTTTCTCTCTGTGCCCGGATTAATTAATGGTTGCTCTTAATTTGTGGATACATTATTTAATCGAATTTGATTCCTCTGGGTTGGTGGACTATTTGGAGGATTAGAGAGAATGATGTAACATAGAATTACATAAGAGATCAACAGATCCATATTCCATAGAAATGCTTCTTAAAATCTTAGAATTTAAGAAGGGATTTGATTTGATTTCACGTTGATTATATACTATAATTATTATTAATTAATCTGAATTCTTTCAGTACTTTGGGATATTGTAGCTGAAATGACTTTTGATGTCAGTTCCCTAGTTTCTACCTCTCATTGGCAGAAAGGTAAGAAACAAATGAATAAACATAAAAACAAGCACAAAGAAACCTCCTCTCTCTCTCTCTCTCATGATTCAAGTAGTCTGAGAACTGGCAGTCAACTAATGGTAACTACTGTGTATTTGTTTGAATTTCTGCTTACAACCTGAACAGGTACCTAGTAGATCTGAAAAAATTGATGGGAGTTTTATGTCTTTGGACCTCCATCTATATAGCTATCTAACAGGTGGAATGGAATATATATCACACCTCTCATAAACCCTAATGCAACACTACTTAATCATCATATCTTCCCTGCCACATCAAGAGATATAAAATTCTAACTTCTTCTGTAGCTTTTTCAGTATGCTCTTTGCCATTTAACTTCCAGTTCCAAGCATAACATGTTGTCGTCACATCAATATATAGCAATATATAGTAACTAATATGTTGAAAACCCTCCATGGATCAGAACTGGAAAATGGATATTTGATTGACGAGGCAGATAATTAAGAAGATAAAGTGCAATCAATTAATCTTGAATTCAATATGTGCACATAAAACCTCAATCTGGCATGTTTTCTTACCCTTTGAATCTTTAATTAAGGGTTTCCCAAGAAAGAGATTGAAAAAGATGAAGGAAAAAAAAAGAAATTGAAAGTGATTAGCTTCTTCTAATTCTCTCCTAAAAATTAATAAAAAGCATTGCAACAATTAATTAATATGATCAAGATGATTAGCTAGCCAATAATACAACTGCATGACGATTGGCCGGGCCAACTATACTTTCATTTCACCTTGGGATGGTCACCAAGCCTGAGCTCGAGATCCAAATCTTCCATGGAGCTAGCCACAATAAGTGCTCCAGTTACCTCTATTTCTGATTGGAGACAAAATGGAAATGATGAAGAAATAGCTGTATTAGTAGTAGTCTTAGGCCTCTTACAACTTATGCTTGCTTCTTCCCCACAAGACCCTCCTTGTGATCTACTTCTGCTAACAACCGAGATATTCAAGCCCATCGACAAATCGGTTTCGACATTATAGTGATCACCATGATCATAATTACCTAGAAGTGATACGGAGTCATCTTCCCAGATCATATTCTCCTTTTCCAATTGGTCATCGGGTTTTGAATTATCTGATGACCAAGATGGAGCTACAGTAGCAGTAGTAGTAGATGAAAAAGGAAGAGAGAGAAAAAAAGCTGGTTCTTCAGTACCTGAATTCTCCTTTTGAATAGCTAGTAATTTAGCTGCAGACGAGGGAACCCTAGAAGAGGAAGGTGAAGAAAAAGGATATGATATTGACGAGATGTTATTAGGGTCAAGATTGTGAACTGTGGAGGCTATAGGCTGATGATGTTGATGATGATGATGATGGTCATGTGAATCAGGGATATGATGTTGATGTGGAACATGATGATGATCATGTGCATCATGGATATGATGATGGTGTGGGACATTATGAGAATCATGTGTAGTAGTGGCAGTAGTATTATGGTTAAGGCATTGCTTAAGTCGAGCTCTGTCTCTCCTGTGGACATTCATGTGACCGCCTAGGGCTTGAGCTGACCTGAACTCTCTCATACAAAAACTGCAGGAGTAAGATCTTGGAGGCCATATACAACCACCAAGAGGACCATGCGCTGCCGCATCTTCAGCAAAAGCCTTCTCTTCCCATGTTGATGAGCTACCACTCATGAGTGCTGATGAGTTCATTGATGACAATGATGGTGAGTTGAAGATCTTCTCTTTCCTGCTGTTTAGCCACCCCCAGCACTGAACTTGTTCCATCCACAACAGTTAGCCCACCAAAAAGAGCGAGAGAGAGAGAGAGAGAGAGAGAGAGAGAGAGAGAGAGAGAGAGCCTTATAATTAAGACTAAAGTAGAGGTATATATGAGACCATGAGTTGAAATATATAACCAATGGAGAATAACTTAAATAATAAATTCTGATCCGTGAACCAAACTTATAACTTAAGTGATCGAGAGCAATAATTTTATAAATTTAAATAGTACAATGTGGGCAATAGAGCTTTAATATGATAGACCGGCGTTACCTTCGCACCGAAAATCATAGTTTGAATCTCCTCTCTCTCTCTCTCTCTCTCTCTCTCTCTCTCTCTCTCTCTCTCTCATTTTGGTCTCATTAGTAATGATGATGATGGTGGGAACTCGAGAATATATGAGTAAGAGAAAGAGGTCAGCTGAAAGGATTGGTATTATCTTTACGCCGTGCGTTTCCTAATTTCCTCTATTTTGGCTATGGCAATGAAGCTACTCCTTTGGTTTTTAGCTCTTTTGCTAGCACAGTCCTTGTTTCTAGTATAATCTTGGGAATTTATAGAGGGTCCCAATTAATTTGGAGCAACTGTCATGCATTTTCTTTGATCCACATGCATGAAAACACCACGAAGACACTGTTGATAATTGATAACTGATATGTATAAAGAGGAAAACAATAGAAAAGTTCGCAAATAATGATCCTAATGAAATGCCTAAGCCATATGCAAGCTACCTATAGGTAGCTAGACATACACGAAATTAATTTAGATTGAGATAGCAGCTTCCTACACCATGACAGTTCATGTTAACGACACAATGTTATATAGAGATATTTACACATGACATTGTATCCGTGCCATAAATATTCTTCAATCAAATAAAAGTATGAAACTGTTAATATAGAAATGAAATTTCACTCCAAGTTTATACTTTATACCCATCAACCAATTGGGATTTATTATTCTTTGAAAAAAAAAGGAAAAAGAAGAAGAGCATGATGGCTCTATGGCAAGCATTTAATTTTGAGACTAGAAGAATATGTAGGATAAGAGCCATGCATTTGCAGCAAGGAGACCAATCCGTAAGGAGACTACAAGAATATGGGGAAGGGAGACCAATCCATGAGGAGAAAGAGAGTTCCATAGAGAAGACAGAGACATGTGAAGTGGGGGAGAAATTGATATAACATATATAATTATGTATATCTCGATGATATAGTTAACATGGTCCACCTGGTGCCTTTTCTTGGATCTCTTGTTAGTTCGATGAGATATGTAGTTAATTAATTTGAAAATTAATGGTTTTCAGTGCAAATTGTCCCAATCATTTAGTCCTTTCATAGCGCATAGGAAGTTATCCAGACAATTGATTAGGAGAAGATTGGCTTGTCAACCACTTTTAGCAAATTTTATCTCATAATTACTATATAAATACATGTTTATCATGATAACTTACTATCATTGGAACATGGTATAGTAATTAACGCTAAGCGTAAACTATGAGGTTAAACGGTAGGGTTGCACCAAATACCCGATTAAGAGCATTTTCAATGGGTATGTCAAATTTTTCTATCAAATTCTTAATTAATGACTGAAGTGGTATTTTGAAGCATGATGTCAAATTTCTTTATATTCCAACCAATATGTTTTTTTTTTTGAAGAGAGACGATAGCTTTTATTGAATCAATAGAATTCAAACAACATCACCAAGGGCTTCCACAATCAGATCCGGAGGCTCCTCAAACCAACAAAACTCAATAAGAAAAGACATAGCCAATTTGGCCATACCATGTGTTGCAGCATTCGCAGAACGGCGCATATAACAAACCTAAGAATCCACAAAGGTTCGCAAACTAGCATGAATGTCATCCACCAGAAGATCCATAAGAGAAGACCCCCAGCGAATTCCCTCACGGACTGCCAGAAACTCTACCATAATGGAGCACGATGCAGAAGGTATTTGGAGAACAAAACCTCTAGCATAGCTACCGGTTTTGTCACGAAATACCCTTCATACACCACCCACATTCGACCCATAAAGGAAATAACCATAACATTGACTTTCACTCATTTAGCCGGAGGGCAACTCCAACGCATCAGCACCTGTACGAGACGTGAAACAAGACCAGGCCTAGCTTTAATTAACTCCGACATCTATAACTTGGAAAGATGAGAGACTAAGACCAGGTTCGCCACTTTATTCAACTAAGGCAAGGCATCTCTATCACAGCAAATGCCATGTATAATCATAAGCAGTAACGCAAACTGACTTGAAGAAACCTGATCCACACATAATGACAGCCAATCACACAAAGAAGCATTTGCCGGAAGTCTCAAACCCAGATTTAGTTGAGAGGCATCATATACCGCATGTGCAAATGGACAAACAGTGAAAACGTGTAACGAAATTCGAAGAGGAACTACAAAAAAGACATAAATTATCCACTACAACTCCCTTGGTTACCAAATTAGCACAAGCGGGCAAAATGTCTCTGCACGCCCTCCAAACGTACATTTGAACTTTGCCTGGGACAGTGGCCTTCCATAAAGCTTTCCAAACCGGAACTCCCCTTGAAACTGAATGCGAAGAAGAGGCCTCAAAATGATGAGTAAAAGCAATCTTGTAAGCGTTCTTTACTGAGAACACACATTTCACATCGTAATGCCATATTAGCTTATCTAAGGGCAAACTCCAACTTAGTGGAGTAGCAGGAATCAAAGCTGCCTTCGATGGAGGAAATAACTCATTCACTAAATCATAGTTCCAAGATGCTGATTCCGTGATAATTAAATTCGCAACAAACTCTACTCCAGGAACCGGTGAGGAAAACATGATAGGTCTAAACATATGGGGATGATCTAACCACCGATCATGCCAAATTCAAACTGAGGTGACACTCCCAATCCACCAGTGAGACCTTATTTCAAGGATTGATTTAGCTTCGAAGATACTCCGCCAACACACAAAAGGAGATGACCTAAGAGATGACTGCCAGAAATAGTTATAAGGAAAATACTTAGCCTTTAATACCCGAGAGGCCAAAGAATCTGGGTTTTGAATCAACCTCCCTTTTGTTTAGCAAGGAGAGCAAGATTGAAATCATATAACGAAGGGAAGCTAAGACCATACTCCTCCTATGGTTGACACATATTTTTCCATGACATCTAATGGATGCAACGAGAGTCTTTACCATCCCCTCACCAGAACCGGCTAAGTATGCGCTAGAGATCCTCATAGAAGGTCTTCAGAAGAAGGAAGCAGTTCATTGAGTAAATAGGCAAAGACTACCTTGCAACTTTAATAAAAATATCCTTGCTCGCATCGCTCAGTAATTTCTCTTTCCATCATTTCAACTTTTTCCAAAGACGATCCTTAATATAAGAAAACCGTTCAGAGCGATTTCTACCAAGCACAATAAGCAAACCAAGATAACGATCATGTACATCCACACGTATAACTCCAATATACGCACCTAATTGATCTTGGATTTCCCGCCTAGTATTGGGCGAAAACAACACTACACACTTTTGAAAGTTTACACACTGTCCCTAAGCCTCCTCATAGGGACACAAAATTTGATTTAAGAATCAACACTTCTTAAAAAAGGCTCTCATAAACAGGAAGCTGTCGTCGGCAAACAAAAGATGAGAAATGCTAAGCGTCCCACAACAAATAGAAACCCCATGAATAAAGAGAAGCCCTTCGTAATCAGCAAACAAACTAGTAAGGCTTTCCGCACAAAGGAGGAATAAATAAAGGGAAAGGGGATCCCCTTGCCTAATACCACAAGTGGGAGCTATATAACATGTAACTTCACCATTAACTAAAAAAGAGTAAGTGACCGAACCAACATAGCTCATAATCAACTCAGTCCAGTGCGGGTCAAACCCGAGTTACAACATAATTCTCTTGAGAAAGCTCCACTCCACACGATCATACGCCTTACTTATATTAAGCTTCAAGGCTAAATACCTATGTTTACCTCGTCGAAGATTATGAAGATAGCGACCCAATTAAGAGGCTGTAAGGAAATTGTCAGAAATCAATTCGCTTGGAACAAAAGCCCCATATTGAGTCAAAATAATTGCATCCATCAGACCCTTTAGGCGATTCACAATGACTTTGGCCTTTTCTTGTAGAGAACATTGCAAAGCGCTATAAGGCGAAGTTGGGTCATGTTTGTCGGCTCAGGGACCCTAGGAATTAAAGAGTCAGTGGTATAACTTAACTGCTTGAAAATGCGACCAGAGGTGAGGAAAGATCAATTCGGTATGTTAGTTATTATTTTACTATCATACATGGCTCACTTTAAAATAAAATAAACAATAAAATCATATCTTGTAGTGGATATGGGCCCCACGAATTAAAAAAATACTAAAGTAGAAATGAAGGCAATGCCAAAATTGACGCATGAGAGCATTTTCAAAAGAAATGTCAAATTTTAAACATAATATTTGAATTTGATAGCCTATATATGTCATTTTGACATCTGTCAAAATTTTGTTCTCCACCTTGTATGTGAAATTAAATATTATTTTACTACACTATTTTCTTTTCTTTTTATTTTATTAAACTATTATTTTCTGGGTCTCAACCTTTGAAGGCTGATCAGCCACCACTTTGGCAGTAGACGAAATGGGACAGCTTTGAACTGCAAAAATTGATGGGTTCTCGTCTTCATACTCACGGGTCGCCGTCTTTTCCTCTTGGGTGCTGCGGATTCAAACTAAGACACTAAATTTTCATCACACCATAAAAACACAAAGAACCCAACCCTGTTTGCTCACCGAAAAACTGATTCAATCCCTTTTCTCAGTCTCTTAGCAACCAAACGGAGCATTTGGGGTACCCAGAAAGAAACGAACAAAACCGAGAGCTCAGTGAGCTTGTAGTACCACCGGCGGCGGACATGGAAGTGACGAAGGATCAAGAATTTTGAGGGAAAGGCGACGTCAGTTGAGGAACCACACAAGGCGAGTTAGAGATTGGCGACAGAGCTCTTGATTTGGCGTCGCTGGTAAATTTGTTATTGGTTTCTCTGGATTCGAACTTAATCAGATCGGTGGCTGTAATTTCTTGCTTCGTTGGCCTTTTCGGCTGCCTCTTCATCCCGTACAACACCTCCGCGACCTCTATTTCTATCTCGTCCTGATTGGAAGACGCCGATCTGATAAAAAAAAATTAATAAAAAAATATTTGATGTTGTTGTCAAATTTGACAGCAATGTGGAGAACTGTAATTCCATATCATGCCACATTAGATTTGATTTCTCGGTTAGAGATTTTTTTTTACTATTGATTCTGATTTAGACATTTTGACATTTTCTTTGAAGATGCTCTAAGGCCTGGTTACCATTCTAGGTCAGCTAAAAGACTGTTTAGTTAGAGCAATATTTGCTGTCAAAAGTGATTAGTTGTCATTCCACCTAAGATTTGACATCTCCTTTGGAGATGGTCTAACAATATATTAACTTACTACCTAGTTAGAGATTACTATCACTTCACATCACATATGTTGATTTGTGTATATATATACAGTTTATCTCGGGACTATTATTAACACTCTAAAAATCTCATTAAGTACTTCTCACAAGTGTATTTCCTTTCTACTTATAAAAAATTTGAAGTAAAAAATAAAAAATTTGAAGTGTCAATAACAATTCTCTTAATCTCAAATAAGCCCCTTAATTAAGATGCATACAATACCATGCAACTCAATTTTTCATGTCGTCTTCCTTTTGTTTTCTTTTGTGTTTTACATGAACGAACACAACCCTAGAGGAACACTACTCGTAGTAGCTCCTCATCTAACCCAATGTCACATGTTGGATCAAGGTTTATTGTCACATAAACTTAATGGTGGTGAAAGTATCATTTTCATAAATTCCACATGGTGATGCTAGTTCATTTGAAAGACCCAGTCTTGATTTGATCATTTCAATTTCTTCTTCTGTGCAGAATCTTCGTAATTTTCCTCCATATCACGCCAAGTTAGCTAGTCAATATGTAATACGACATTTTTTGTTGAACATAAATAATAATATTTATTACTTTATCATACAGAACTAGGTATTACATCAAATAATCTGGATTGAAGATTAAGACTTTAAGTGTTGGCTTATATTTTCGTTGTCTACGTTAATATTAAAATATCCATTAATTGAATTTGTTCTTGGTGAACTGGGTTTGAAGAAAAAGTTTAAAAGGTCAATATACGGATTAATTATATAATTATAAAATTGATAAAATTAGTTATCTTCTGACAGCGTGATCAGTTGTCAATATTCTTTATAATATGTGGCAGTTAACCCAGCTAGCAAGGTGCAAATGATTAAAGATGAGCTGCATGTATGTCTAGCCGTAGCACGTATATGATCATATATATATGGAAAGACCAAATTAACAAAAGTCGTAAAATGCACAAAAAAAATTAATTAAGTCGCATGCATGAATTGCGGGACGTTTTCAAAAGTATTACCTTAACTACCACACACTTTTCGTTGTAGTCCGATTACGGGTTCAGCACGTTGATTTTTTTAGTCATGCTATGCTTATTACATTATTTTTCTGATAATATTAAGAGATTAAATTTATAAATAAAATTTGTATATCAAATAATGTGTCATTCAGATAAAATTTATAAACTAAATGATGTGTCAACAATAAACAATAAGAAATAAGTAATTAATCAACATTTGAGTAATAATACAATCATCACAAACACAAAATTTGGTTTAAAAATTTGTCTTCCTAACATTATCCAAGAAATAATCTAATTGTCAACTTGCATATCATTTAGTTTACAAAACTTAATCTCCTTATCATTACTCTTATTTTTCTATCAACTTTGATTATTATTTTTTGTTTCAAGGGCTTTTTAGTCTACTTATTTTTAGTGTGGTAAAGCCTTGTGACCCCAAATTAGAGTTTTGGTTTTCCAATATTAAAGATATATCCTCAGTGCAAAAAAAAATTTACACAACCGCATAAAAAGTTATATTTTACTTAAAAATAATACATAGTAACATAAATATAATTTTTGTTAATATATCACAGACGTGAGATGTAATATCCAACTTTATTGTAATACGTGATCATAAAATATACGGTGATGATATTATTGGTACCCAAAATTTTATGAAAATTTTAACGAAATAATTTCGATACTGTTTATTTTAACGAAAAATTACAGTTTTACACTAAAAAGTCAATTATAGTATTATTCACTTTATTCTTTATTTTGTTCTTATCTTTAAACTTAAAATTTTTAAGCTCTTTTCATTAATTTTTCTAAATTTTATCCATCACTTTGCCCAGAAGTATCGGATGCCTTGGCCCATGCATGCACAAGGTTAAGCTAATTGCCAAACGGCAGACGGAGTTTTCTATTGATAAGCCAGTGCATGATGCCACCTGCCACCCTAATAACAAATAAATTAACGTATCCGGTGGAGTAAGCACTGTTTTAGTTAATACATGTACACATATATATATATATATATACACTGTACACACACATGAATATGAAAACTATCTTACCATACGTCGATGACGTACTAAACGCCCATTTTATGTAGTTCATGCAATTGGTGGAATGTATACGTGAGAGAGTTCAAACTCGACCTGGGAGTTCTAAACTTTTTTTCGTTTTTTATCAGACTAATTCTTTGAATGTATATTTTTACGGTTATTTATATTAAAAGGTGCGATAATAAATTGATATCAAATTCAACATTTATAAGATTTGAACTTAAGACTTTTGCTCTCACTTGCAAATGTAAAAAAATATTACGAGATCATAATATTGAGCGACTTAATTTAACAAGTGTATGTCTGTGTGTGTATATATATATATATATATAAATCTAAGATTAGATAAAATAATAGGTTATTGAATGGTCAAATGTCCTGTTTGATCGTAGTACTTCTAAATTGTCCAACCTTTCGGCTGGTACCGTGTAACTGTTCGACTGCGGAACAACGACGATCAATACGAACAGAATGCTTTTTGATTCTTTGACTTAAGCCAAGAAGGATAAATACAAGAAGAAACAATCGGAACGTAACAATGAAGTCAATCTGTCAAATCCAAGACGTAAAACATCTTTAAGCTCTAGTTTTAAAATCCACTTACTCTTCAGGACAGCACACCCAAATTAATCCCTGGTTTAATTCTGGATTAGAGTAATACAATTTGCTCAACTGCAGGCTGCAGCAGATTAGACAAAAAAGCTTTCATGCATGGTAGGTATGTTATGATTCTGAAGATCAAGCTAGGAGGCTAGGAGCTTAGAGCGAGACAATTTGCTGGACTCGATTCCCTTTCATTTAGTAGTGGCCAGATGTTATATTTCAAAAACTGTTTTTTGTTAATTGGGTTTGGTCAAGATTTATGTAATTCTAAAACCCTAAACAAATCAGAGAGTAAGGCTATAATACAGGATAATATTTCTTAGTTGTATTTGTGTTGGAGGGACAAGAGGTACTCTATCCGGATGTTTGGTTTTTATATAATTGCTATGAGTGGAATGAAAGTAGGTTGTAATAGTAGTTCGACTGGCCTAACCCTTCACCGCATTCCATTGATTTTTACTTCTAGTTGTTCTGTTTGTACAGGTTTGTTTATTCTCCTTCAGTAATATAATATCAACTTTACATCAAATTACAGAGTACGCAACATAAAACATGCTCCATTTAATTGATCACAATCCAAGTTGGTAACCGCGTTGGTTTAGTTAGTAAAGGCGTGCTTGTGGTTAACTCCTTATCCAAGTTCGATCCCCGCTGCCAGCAGTTCTCGTTGGTAGATGATTTGTAAATTCTTACATAAAGCTATACTAATGTCGGCTGGCATTTAAGTGACGCGTAAGTCATTCAAACTTAAGGCTGTGTGTATGTCACCAATTTTCCCCGAAATTTTTAAAAATTAGAACATTGACTACTTAAGACTGTATATATGAATGCCTTCTTGATTTAATTTGATAAAAAAAAAACATAAAATACTATATATTAGGGTTGTCTCCTACTTGTAGGGTTCTATCTAAAATGTCTTCATTCTCAACTTGTGGAACAAGAAAATTTGAATGAGATCCCGATAATTGTTTGATATTTATGACTTTGATTACAAAACAACAAGGAAATAATTATAAATAAACCTTTTTAATTAAGAATAACCTAATTATTTAGAGATCTGTAACTTTAATATTCTATTTGCCGACTGAGATAAAATTCAGTCATAGACTCGTATATATGGCGTGACACCCGGCACTACAAGAAAAATGAGCTTTGAGTACAAAACAAAGGGCACAATTGAGAAGTTTGTGTCAGTCTGACCACCAAAAAGCTTAAACAATTCTCATTCCACAGAGGGCACCATCTATTGTGCCCAATGTTAATAAAAGCAGACACAATACAATAATGGGCACTACAACTGTGCCGAGTGGGGTCATATGACAACTTTTTAAACATAAAATGGGCACAAAAAACATTTTGTGTCTATAAAAATTATTTGTCAGAAGCACCATATGTTCTCTCTTGTTTGTCTTTACCTCTTTTAGCACACCAATAATTAAAATCTTTAAAATTGTGGTAAATAATGGTATGGAGCTGTTTATTACTGTGCAATATTTTAGCCTCAAAATAAGTTAGCAATAATGTTGTTCTAATTTGTTTTTCGCAAGAGCCGAACCTTAGATCTCTCATTTATAAGTAAAGAAGAATACCACTATACCGTAGTACTAAGTGGCGTGTTTTAGATTTACAATGAATCATTTCCAGCTGCAATGAATGTTTGTTAGATTCGTATATTTTTGAACAGCTTTTTAGATTGTTATCTTTCTGCACTTTAGTTTTTTTATACTTGTGATATGGTTTTTGGTTTTATAGTAACTGTTAATTTCTTCATGCAGTGACACATAACTAACAATTGTGCCCTTAGGGTCCGTGCAAAAGTTAGTGGACAAATGAGTTAATAATTATAAAGTTTTTTATGACACAAATGTTAGAAATTGTGTCCATTAAATATTATTAAATAATGAATCAGCTTTCGGTCTTTAGATGGACAATGTATTTTAAGAATTATAAAATCCTTTTTTATGACACTGATGTTAGAAATTGTGTCCAGTAAATATTAATAAAGAATATGTTGGCATAATTATGGATTTGTGCCTGTATTCTAATATAAAACTTCCACACTCCTTTACTAATTTGTCTATGGAAAATAAAAGGTTGTTTCATACACTTGTGTTTCTTTAAATTTGATCAAGTTCTACATCATTGAGAGGCGATGTTGCAGAGTTAGAATTGGAGATGTTTGTTAGATTCTTATCTTTTTGAAATGCTATTTAGATTGTTATCTTCCTACAGGTTTTTTTGGATACTTGATGATTTGTTTTTGGCTTTATCGTAAGTGTTTATTTTTTTACTGTATTAAAAGTCCTTCATGCAGTGACACAAAACCAACAATTGTGCCCTTAGGGTCATCATCCAAAAGTTAGTGGGTCTTCAGACAAATGAGTTAATAATTATAAATTTCTTTTTATGGCACAAGTGTTAAAAATTGTGTCCAATAAATATTAATAAATAATAAATCAGTCTGTAGCAAAAGAATATGTTGGCACAATTATGGATTTGTGCCTGTATTCTAGTATAAAACGTCCACACTCCTTCACTAAGTTGTCTATGGAAAATTGAAGGTTGCTTCATATATACACTTGCGTTTCTTTTGAATTTGATCAAGTTGTACATCATTGAGAATCAGGGACAGACGACGTCGCAGAGTTAGAATTGGAACTGAATCTCCAACATCACATTCGTCTGTTGCTTCAAACATTACAACAACAAATTCCACAACAAATCAGCCAGCTCAACGTCCACGACAACCTATTAATGTCGGGTGCATACCTCGTTCTATTGATAATCAGTACATTCTCACTACTGCTGCTAATGATCGTCTTGCATGCGCATTGCCCTCCAGTAATGGATGCGTACGCACACCTCAAGGACGTGTGTTGCCACCATGGGCATACCCGGGTAAGACAGAACAACACCCTATCAATTTGGTTTCTGCACAAACAACAACTGAAGATTCTACTAGTTCTGTCGTTATTGTTGAAGAACCACACTTATCAAGCACAAAGTCGTCCTACAGACCTGTCTCTCCCACACATGAACTCACGAAATATGCAAAATGTTACTGTTGAGATTTTAAGCAGCGACAACGAAGACAAATGATCTATTTTGTAGTATGTTATATTTCACTGGTGTGTGAAAATATAATTATCTTATGCTATGCTGGACTCCTCTTCCGTCTTATTATCAACTTATGTCGTATTCCAATATAATACTATTTTCTTTTTAATTAGCCCTTGTAGATTTACTCCTACCATTATATATTTTTTGGGTTATAATTATGTTTCCTGTTTGGTTCATACAATAGAATTCATTGAATTCACAGCGTGGCAACGCAAACCTTATAACACATTACCAGTAAACTAAAAGAAAAAAGAAAGGAAAAAAGAAATGAAAAATGATAATAAAAAGGAAAAAAAAATGTTTGCTTTCATACTTCCGGATCCCCAACCAGTAAACTAAAAGAAAAAAAAACTAAAAACGAAAATAAAAAAGGAAACAAAAAATGCATGCTTTCATACTTCCCCAACGCCCATTACCACTAAACTGAAAGAAAAGAAAAGATAAACCAAAATAAAAAAGGAAAAAAAAATGCTTGCTTTCATACTTCCCCAACTCAAGCCTTCATACTTCTGCTTCACCAAATCGCACACCTGGGCAGAAGAATCATAACTACAAACACAAAATTATCTTCATCCAAATCCTCGTTTTCCTCCAAATGGCACATCTGGTGTGCCTTTCTTCAGGTAATGTCTGAACGGCCGGTGCCGGAATCGTACTGAACTCCTCGTTCTCCTCCAAATCGCACATCTGGTGTGCGTTCTTCAGGTTACTTCTGAACGGCTGGTGCCTGAATCGTACTCAAGTCCTCGTTTTCCTCCAATTCGCCCATCTGGTGTGGCTTTCTTCAGGTATTTGATTTTTATATATGTTTTTATTTTGTGTTCTTATTTGGTGGCTCGCTTGGATAATCGAAAACCATGCGAGACAGATTGAACAGTTTGCTGGTACTCAATTGTTTTTTGTGTTCTTAATTGTTTCTACGATTTGCTGGTACTCAATTGTTTGGTGGAATTTTCTGTGGGGTCTGATATATAATAGGAATAATTTAGCAATTGAAGCATTTCAAGTGAGAAAGTTATCGCTGGATATACAGACTGCATCATGCAGTTTAGTGTGTTAAATAATTACTGTTTGTGATTGAGTCAGAAAATAAAAGAAAGGATAATGTTACTTCACTGTCGAGTGTTTTGTTCGTTAATGATGTTTGCATGAATCTTACCTGTAGTCAACAACATTCGAGATGCAAAACTTTGTGCATTGGGCAGCAAACAAAAGAAAAGATAATCGCGCAGTGTGTTACTTTTTCTAATGGTATTATTTGCATAGTCTTTGCCCATAATTTAACAACATTCGAGTTGTAAAACTTGTATTTGTTTTATAAACAAATTACTGTATCATCATCTGAGCTTAGCGTGGGTTACATTTTCCAGCCTGTTATATCTAAAGGGATTGATCTTTTTTATGACAGAACCACAAGGGAGTCCACACCGTGTAGCTTGATACGGGATCCAGACACTATCAGAACCCCTGATTCTGCTACCAGGCCCACTAATTCAGCTGAAGCTAATCAGAGAATACAGAACTCATTGTAGAGGCACATACCCACAGCACATGATATGAATGAGTTCTTTGCTGGTGCTGAAGAAAAGCAACAAATTTTTTTTGTTGAGAAGTATGTTATTCATTACTCTGTTACTACTTTCAAGTTTAGGCTTAAGACTTTTTATCCCTCATCATATATGCTAAATACAAGCCTGATTTATATCCTCCCAGATGATATCATATTTTCCATTGTGGGTTTATTTGCAGATACAACTTTGATCATGTGAATGATAAACCAATCCCTGGAAGTTATAAATGGGAGAAGGTGGATCCTTAGAAGACAGTAGCATATATCGGTTCAGATATATATATATATATATATATATATATATATATATATATATATATATATATATATATATATACATATTACGAATAAAAGAACAAGTATAAGTCTTTGGCAACATATGTTTGTAGGATTTCAGTAGCATGATCAATTAATTCCAAGCACTCCAGCAGTTCCTCTTTCTCTTCCTTTGCTGTAACCGACGAAAGCTAAGCACCAACTTATTCTCGTTCTTCTGCCTCTTCAGTTTACTCACTGCGGTATGTCATTGGCTTCTTTCCTGGTCTTTGGGAGACAAAGGCATGACTAATATTTGTATTAGCTGCGCTAGAAAGAATAGGGTTGTCCTCCTCATTTTCTTATAAATAGTCACGTGACTAATGGGAGGATAAGGGCAAAGCTCTTATGAATGCAATTCCTCTCTCTTTTATCGTCCTGCATAAAATTTAAATGATAGAAATGTACTACATAATCCAGTTGCACATGTAACAACTCTTATTATGCCAGCAGACAAATTATTTAATAATTAGATCAAGAGATCAATGACAATCAAAACATTCTCCAAATTCACTTGACTAGCAATTATAGAATTTTAATATGATTTTTTCCATCTCATTAATCTAGCCATAAAACACAAACGACATGCAATTCCTTTCATTTAAATCAAACATATCACAGGAAAATGTTGTTCTCGGGGTAAAATAAATAGAATAATTTTACGCTTATCATAGTAGACTTCAAATGGAGTTCATTCAAATGAAACAAAATTCTATTCAGAGTAGCCGTTAGTGAATAAGCCACTTCAATGTAGATCACATCTGGTTTTAGTTGGTTTGTGATATTTGGGATATTAAGTTGGATCTTTATGAAAGTTTTTGTTTGATTGTCTCAATTCACTAATCTTATTGTGTAATCATATGTCTTATAATTTCATACATGCTTGTAGGTAAAGATGAACAAAGAATGGGTGCATCTGAATAGGACGACCAATGAATACTTGATTGGCAGGCGTGCATTCATCAGTAACGCTTTAGACGTGGCTGCCTTTCAAGGAAAAATTAAGTGCCCCTGTCGGCATTGTTGCAATATGTTTTATCGTGATCCATTTGAAGTCGATCAACACCTCTATGTCGAGGGTATGGATCCCCATTACATAGATATAGCTTGGGTTGAGCATGGTGAACAGGTGCATACTTCTGATAATATATCAAGTCCAACTATTGAAGCTCATAATGAAAGAAGCCTTGAAAATTTCATGGCAGTGATGCTTCACGATGTTTTCGGTAACCATGTGCATATGGATGAGTCAGATCATGTTGGTGAATCTTCTTTTGCTTGTGACGAAACAATTGATGCACACCAATTCGACAACATTCTACGAGAAGCAGACGGAGAATTATATCCAGGTAGTAGGAAGAAAAAGTTGGATTTTGTGGTGAAATTATATCAGTCAAAATTGTTCTATGGAATGAGTGATGCTGCATTTGGTTCAATGCTGGCACTAATAAGAGAGCATTTTCCTATGTGCGAGACTCTTCCTCCAAATTTGTACTATACAAAAAAGATTATCCGGGCTTTGGGGTTGGATTACCAGAACATAGATGCATGTCGAAATAATTGCATGCTATTCTGGAAAGAGCATGTAAATGACATCGTTTGTACAAAGTGTGGCGCTAGTAGATATAAGCAAAGGAAGGGAAATTCAGGAACGATCGAATGTACCAAGATACCAAAAAAGGTTTTGCGCTAGTTTCCCATAGGTCCTAGACTACAAAGGTTGTACATGTCTCGTTACACAGCCGAGTCAATGATATGGCATTCAGAGATTAAAACTGATGATGGTGTTTTGAGTCACCCTGCTGATTCTTCGGCTTGGAAGCATTTGGATAATACATATCCAGATTTTGCAAGGGAGTGTCACAATGTCCGTCTTGGGCTTGCAAGCGATGGATTCAATCCATTTGGAATGCATGGCAAACCCCACAGCACTTGGCCTGTTCTAGTTGTAGTTTATAATCTTCCACCTTGGATGTGCATGAAACAACCTTATATTATGATATCCTTCCTAATTTCAGGGGAAAAAGTCCCGATGATGCAATTGATGTTTTCCTACAGCCGCTCATTGATGACTTGCGGCATTTGTGGACGACAGGTTTGCAAACATATGATACTGACCGTCAAGAAACCTTCACCATGCATGCTGCCTTGTTGTGGACTATCAATGACTTTCCTGCTTATGCCATGCTCTCAAGGTGGAGCACCAGTGGTGAGAAAGCTTGTCCGACTTGCGATGATGACACTAATTCTTTACGGCTTAAGCATGGGAAAATTTTTACATTCATGGGACATAGACGATGGCTCCCGATGTCACACAGGTACCGGAGACATAAAAAAAACTTTTAATGGATCTCAAGAATTTCGAAACCCCCATAAACCAAGAACCGCCATAGATTGTTTATTGGAAGCGACGGGATAAACCTTCAGATTTGGCAATGGTGCAAGGGCAAGTGGTTGTAAGCAGGGGTGGAATGATGATGGACACGTTGTCGGTCAGTGGACAAAAAAGACTATATTCCTTGATTTGCCTTACTAGAAGGATCTTCTACTATGGCATAACTTGGATGTCATGCATATAGAAAGAAATGTAGCTGAAAATGTTATTGGCACTCTTTTGGAAATTAAAGGGAAGAAGAAAGATGGTATTAGGGCAAGGGCTGATCTCGTAGAGTTGAGCATTAGGCATGATCTCCATCCATGGGCAGATGGTGCCCGTACAAAGCTGCCAACGGTGAAATACAATATGAAACCTAAGGAGAAAAGAATGTTGTGCCAGGTTTTGGAATCAATTCGGGTGCCAAACAACTACTCTTCTAATATTAGCAACTATGTTAATATTCAAGAAAAGAAGTTAATTGGTTTGAAAAGCCACGATTATCATATGCTCATGCAAGTCTTCCTCCCTATTGCAATACGAAAAGTGTTACCGAAATCGGTTTTTACAGTGTTTTTAGAATTGAGCAGATTTTTTCGCCACATTTGTTCAAAAATTGGAACTGAAGAATTATTCAATGGCTTGGTAAAAAGCATTGCCTTAACTCTATGCCATATGGAAAAGTTATTTCCGCCATCATTCTTTACCGTTATGGTACACTTGATAATTCACCTTGCGAATGAAGCTGGTGTTGCTGGTCTAGTCCCATACCGATGGATGTACCCCATTGAAAGGTGTTTGTTTCGTAAAACACCTACTCAGTTCACTTTCTAAATTTAATATTTGTTTTTCGTTGTAACCTTTTGCTTAAAGATTTTTCTTTAACAATCAGGTATCTACATCTTCTAAAATCGTATGTACGCAACAAAAGTCAGCCAAAAAGATGTATTGCAGTGGCTGTTAATTTAGATGAGTGTGTATCATTCTGCTCCATGTACATGGAGGACTCTGTTGTTACCCGTTGCAATAGGCCTTGACGTAACTATGATGTTCAACAATGTGATGCACGACAAGGACTTCCTCTATTTAGTAGACAAGGCAAACCAGCAAGCGCTGTTGACACTGTTTTACTAGAACGTTCGAGGTTTGAAATGGCTCATCGGTATGTCCT
The DNA here is from genome assembly GCA_963580275.1 of Crataegus laevigata. NCBI lineage: Eukaryota > Viridiplantae > Streptophyta > Magnoliopsida > Rosales > Rosaceae > Crataegus > Crataegus laevigata. The sequence goes on from OY756951.1 coordinate 8,092,536, forward strand.
AGTAAATTGTCCTCAAATGACAAAATACTTAAGGTACAGTTATAACAATGACATTACCTTAGTACATGTTTGATGGACTAGCTTGGATCCTAAATTGATTTATGTGTTGGTCTTGTAGGAGACATATGTCACATGTAATTTCTACTCGTGGCAAAAGAACTACTATATATGATGCAAAAAGAGAAGCTTTAGATAGTTTCCCTCAATGGTGTCGGGATAATATACCTTATATATATTCCTATTAAGTTTCAGTATTAAATGTAGCACTCAAAATGGTGTAATTTTGTAATTGCGTTTTAATTCAATGTAGGTACATAGCATAGGGGCGAATGATGAGAGAGCTATTAAAGATGATATATGTGCATTGGTTGCTGGACCAATGCAGTGGGTAAGCCGTTATACCACATACATCATGAATGGAAATCGATTTAAGGTTGCTTCTGCTGATCGACATGCACAAACCCAAAACAGTGGTGTTTTTTTAGCATCCGAAGTTAGTAGTTTTGCTACTACGATCGACAGGAATCCAAGGTATGAAGATGTGGATTATTATGGTGTTGTGACAGATATCATTGAGTTAGATTATCACAATGGTCGGAAGGTTATACTGTTTAACTGTGATTGGTTTGATGTCAAGAGCAAAATGTTTCGTACTAAAAATGATGAGTTTGGGTTCACTTTAGTTAATTGTGAACATCGTTTACCATCGGATGACTCGTTCATACTAGGGTCACAAGTAACGCAAGTATTTTATGTTCAAGATCCTATTGACACTGGTTGGTTTGTTGCTACAAAGACAAAGCCACAAGACGTTTACAACATGCTGGATATAGATGTAGAAGACCCCAACATAGCTCAAGATATAGAAAACACGTTAGGGGATGATGATACAGTGCAAACAAGGCCGGATGTTGCAGAAATTGTTATTGATGAACGATTATCAGACTTGTAATGATCAAGAACTTATATCTACTATGTAGCTTCGTCATGTATGAAATATTAAACAGTGTAAGGAAATAACATGAAGACCGGGCACAAGTTTTAGGTAGAATTTTTTGGATGATCTTCATTCATCTCGGTATATTGTATTTATACAGTTTTACAAAGGGTTTACAAGCTTTGACAATTTGCATAAGGACAATTCTACAAATCAATATTTACATAAACTCAGGGAGCTTAATGATGTATTTACAAAAACAGCATTTTTGGATATGCTATACTCCAATCAAGTAGGAAAGTCATCGAACCATTTCGGATTAAAACGGCGTTGTACTCCTACAAATGACGTATATGGAAATTGATGGGTTCGAGGTTGAACCAATTCCCTTTGTAAATAAGCTCTTCGGACTTGATCTCTAATATTTGGATCATATTCTAAAATCTGGAGTCGAAGCCCGGGATCTCCTAGAAGATTTGCTAGTATACTTTCTATGTTATTTTCATTTTGAACTTTCAAGAATATCCGTTGTAGAGGGTGAGAGGTTATCTTCGGTTGATTTTCTCTTAAAATACCTCTCTATAACCGTTTTAAATAATACCAAAAAGAGTCAATAACATAATATAAATTTGATCAAATTAACAGAAGCAGAGTTCACATAATCACAAACCAATATAAACCCCCAAACCTTAAGATAAACCCTATAATTAATCTGCAGAATCAGTTTACAGTATCAATCTGCAGCATCAGTTTGCATCAAGCAGCATCAGTTTACAGCATGCAGCATCATTTTGCAGCATGCAGCATCACTCTGCAGCATTAGTTTGCAGCATCACTCTGCAGAATTAGTTTGCAGCATCAATCTGCAGATCAATTTGCAGCATCAATCTGCATAATCAGTTTCCTACATGCCATGTTGACTTCAAGTACTAAATCAATTGAGCATAATTTATGAATTCTTTCAGGTTAGTATTTTTAGTTGTTTATGAAATATATTAAGTCTAATACCCATACCTCATTCCTCAATCCATTCAATTATGCAATTCAGATTTCATTTTACATGTGATTGAATTTGTCTTATTCCTTTATTTTCCATTTGATTGCCTTATCTTTTTCCTCCTACAACTTCATCGTATGTTAAAATCTTATATTGTTATCATTCAATTTTGGTTTAGAATTACAATACATGAATTAACGTGAGTGAATTGATTCAATTTTTCTTATAATGGTTTCAAATTTCCCACCTATCTTTCATTCAAATTCTCCCCTCTCCAAATTTTGAAACTCAAACAAATAAATAATGAAATTTTAGATTAGAGAAGCTTACTAGAGGAAAGACGCCAATCCGGAAGAACGCAACCTCGATAACAAGAGAGATTGCTGACCCGGAAGAACGCACCTAGAGAACAAGAGAGATCACTGGGTTCTGGTGTGGATTAGGTTTTGGGAAAAGTTACTTTTCTGATAGCGTGAGAAATGGGTTCTTGGAAAAGTCACTTTTTGATAGCATCAGCATGGGAAAAGTCACTTTTCTGATAGCATGAGAAAAGTCACTTTTCTAATAGAAAAGGGTAGGACTGAAAAATTGAAAGTTTATTAAAGGGGTCAAATATTTTTTAAAAGGGATAACTTATAAATCTATTAGGGTCAAGAGAGCCAAATGCCCCTGCATTGGCTCCTATATATATATAAACCCTATGGTATAGGTAGATAAACACAATTAATCTTCGATACAACTTCAAAATTAAAAAATAATAATAATGGAAAGGATAAAGAAACCAAAAAAAAAAAAGAGAGGAAGAACCCAAAACACAAGATTGACTAAGGCAATATAGCACAGAAAGATAAAGATATTGTGAGGGAGAAACAAGATAAGAGAACTGAAACAAGAAAAGAGAAATGAACGGTTTGGGTAATGAGAAGAAAAACGGAGATTTAAATCCCTAATCCTATAATTAAAGATTATATTAACATTAACCAAAAATGAAAATATAAACAGCAATTACTTAATTAATCAATTTAAGGGTAAATTTGACAAGATAATACAAATAATCTTATGTGGATAGTTAATCACTGGACCTCACTCGAAAAATAAAACAAATGAAATTGGACTATAACTAATAATGGCTTATAAAATTGAACTTATATTAAGTTTCCCCTTCTCCTAATTGGATTCTCCCTCTATTTTTTAAAATTGGACTTCTCCCTCTATTATATTAAGTTCCCACCACCAAATTCAAAAACTTGGTTTGCCACTATCTAATTCAAACCCACCTTATTACAAATTGTGCCCACTAGCTCTTAAAATATTAATTAAAAATAGTAGCTATATTAAAGGGTTAGAAACTGGAAAGCTTCCATTCCACCTTTTCTTAGTTCGTCTCACCCTCTCCCTCTAAAAATTCTAACGGCGTTCCTCCTCGCTCCTCCGTCCAGTTCGAACGGCGCTCATCCGTCCAGTTCGAACCCACTCCTCTGTCGAGTCCATCTACCTTAACGTTGCTCCTCTTTCCAGTTCAAAGGCGCTCATCTATCCTCTGGCGACACACACCGAGACACAAGAGGCTCAAGATATAGGTAAGGTTTCTGAATTTCAATTTTTCAATTGGTTTCTGTTGTTTAGGGTTTAAGGTCAAATTGGATGTTTATTTTGTCGAATATGGTTTATGGTTTGAGGACAGTGGGTTTGGGATTAGAAATATAGGATGGGTGCAGGTCTTTGGGATTAATCGCATTGCAATTCTTAGTGAAATTAAGAGGGATTTCCTTACCAGTATCATCCCAGTTGCCTTTCAGATTAGTATCCCTTCTAGGGAACATATAGAATAGAGTGTGCGAGTACACGACTGTTTAGTGTTTAGATTCCATGGTACTATCACGTGAGATGATGGCTAAACTGACTTCTCTTCAGTCTTTGTGTCTATCCGAGAGCTGTGATTTTCTGAGGCCGTTCCCTTTGGGCATTTTCCCCAACCTTTCATCCCTTTCTGTAGGTCATTGTGAGAATCTAGAATCCCTTTCCGTTGAAGGATGAGCATATGAAAATCTCAGCCATCTCAACTCCCTATCTATTTGGTGTTGTCCAAATCTTGTCTCTTTTCCCGACGAGGGATTGCCCACTCTCAACCTCACTTCCATTCATGTCTGGCACTGCGATAATTGGATCTGCTCTACGTGACTGTTTAGTGTTCAAATTCCATGGTACTCACATTCATGGCTTTTTCGGTATTTGATGTTGTGGTTCATTGAATGAATGCACAAATAAACTATCATTCTTGTAAGACACTACACATTGTGATCCAGGTAGATAATTTTATTAAGACATTCAATTATTGGCCCTTTTATTAAGACACCACATTCAATAATTGATCCAGGTAGATAATTTATGCATAAATTCATAATGTGTAGATAAACTATAAATTCATAATACTTATCTAAAACACATTGTGATCCAACATGGCTATGTATCAGGATCAATTCACATTGGGATTAATCGCATTGTGTTCATCTTTTTTCTTATATCAATAATTGAATGTCTTAATGAAAAGCTTTTGTCCCTTTTATTTAAGGATAATTTATGCATGATGGTAAAATGTAGATAATTTGAATCGTTATAAAACTTGTTAATGTTACCTGTATATTTATTGGTGTAAAGAAATAGTTTTTGTTGGTGTAAATGAATAGTTCTTGTCGATTACACTTCATTTGCAATTTGCAATGTAGATGGTTAATATGATGCTTGATGATGATGCATTTTTGGCATCTATGGGAACTCAACCACACTCCCAATTTGGTGTAGCCACCGAAAATGAATCATTTGCAACCAACCAACCCCATGAGATATGTAGTCGACATACGCAATCAAGTGGCTCAACTTCTTTGTCACCCACAACTCGAAAGAGGAATAAAGGAGTTAACAAAATACGGTGGGGCAGGGGGAGGTGCGAAAAATTAAACTTTAACAGATTTGGTCAAGCTATTTCTCCTCATGACAATATGGCCAGATTTGGCCGCTACATAGCTACTATACTTCATTAAACCGTAGTTGAAAATAAGGTTTGTAAAGCTTTTCAACACTATAGTTACTATACTTCATTAAACCGTAGTTGAAACAAAATATAAGGTTCGATAAAATGAGTATTTTCCTTTGTGGTGTTCTTTATTTGTTGTGATCCAGCGGAGATGTGCAACGAATGTCAAGAATCGAAAGATGTTAAAGACGAGTCACACAACTGTGACAACAACTTTTACTCAAATACGGAATGATTATGTGAGTGGGTTATAATTTGATGTTGCCATGAATACTTGTTTTGCATAGTATTGAAGATAATCACTATATCTTATGATTTGTTAAAGATGAACATAAAGTTACAGGAATAGTGCTTCAGATAGTGAACATATCTCATGATTAACTCACAACCTTAGTCTTGTTTTCATTTCTGTTATAAGTACATGGTTAAAACTTGACTTAGTTTCTGTGATTTGTTCCTCATTTTGTATCATAGGTTAATTCAGGGATGGTAATAGGATCTTTCTTAATTGTGCTTGGTCCTGCCTCAAATTGATAATGCATTATCCAAAAAAGTAATAATGTTCGAGTAATGGAGTAGTCTTGTAAAAAAGAAGATGTTAAGCAAAAAGAAGACGTTGTGAAAAAAGAAGACTGCAGTTATTCGGGTTAATGTTTGAAAAAAAGAAACTATAAATTTGAAAGCATTAAGTAGTCATCATGTCCCAATCCTATCAATGATAACTGGATTGACATGCATGCATATTTAATGTACAAGATCAATACAAACATCCAAATGTCTCAAAAACTGTATCTCACATTTAATTTTAGTTCAAATGAGTATATATTTGACATAAACTAAAGTATTTTCTTCTTCCAATTTTTCAGGCACGGCGGTTTAGTACCCTTATTGATGTTTGTGTTTATATATAGTGCACTATATTTTTAGTCATTGTAACTGTGATTGTTTAATGATTGTGGTTGTTTTTGGGATCTTTTTTTGTGTCTTAGGCTGAAGAACATGATGGAAGTGAACCTGATCGTGTGACTTTTTTCAAAATGACACACACAAGAGGACCTAAGCAACTCCCAGTTGATGATGAATCTGCCAGAATGATGGTAATTTGTACATTTTCACTTGACCAAATTTATTTCCTGCAACCTTTAATGAAATTTTATGCATTTACGAATGATTAAGGCTCTTTCAAACAGTTGGTGTTTGAAAATTTGGAAGTGGAGGTTCGTGAGCGTGGTGAAGAGGTAACAACAGAGGTTCGCAATAGGATTCATACAAAATTGCTGGGGCCGGAGAAGCGAAATCAAGTGCAAGGCTTTGGCCTTGGAGTTAGTTGGGCAGATGTACCAGGAATTGTTACTAAATAGCGAGGTATTTCTAGGGAATTAGTATCTTCGGGAAGCTTATGAAGCTCATAAACATGCCACTGCTGCTGCGGAAGAAAAAATGACTTGTATGATGCATGAGGCAAATGTAAAAGCAGAAAAGATGAAAAGGGAGCAAGAAGAAAGCATACAAAGGCTTAAGGCCGAACAAGATGAGAATTTGAGGTTAGCAAAGGTGCAAATGGCTGAGCAATTGAAAGCCATGTTGGCACATGTAGGCATCAACATTGGTTCATTTGCAGTGAGTGCTCTACAAAGTACTTCAACTTAGCAGCAAGGGTGTGGAAGCTTACATGCTCAGATTTCAACGCGTTTCGAAGGTGGAAATGACAAGAACGTGCAGTGTGGACCTCCAATTTCTAGTACTATGATGCATGAGGACTGCCAAAGTGAGAATACTGGTTAGTTGTCATCAAGCAGCCTTTGTAGATGTGTATTTTATTTATATATTGCTGGTTTAACCATTAGTACGTTTGAATTGGGGATACAAACCTGGATAATGTTATATTTTGTTGTATATAGAGTATCCCGGGTATGGCCAGCATAGGATAACATGTATTTTTTGGTTTAACATTTGGATGGGTTGTATTGTTAGGTTGCGTGAATCGGTCTTAGCCAAGAACATGAGTTATGTAATATATTAACTTCATTATTTTAGTGCTAATGTTGATTTATGTTTAGTTTGTAATGGATGATTTGTAAGTTTCTAAAATTTGGTGGAAATTAGGTCCTGTGACCAACCTAATGATTTATATTTTTAAATAAAAATATCCAATTGTGCTGGAGTTTTATTGTATTTATTAAAATATAATAGTGGCACAATTTTTAAGTTGTGCCCTTGCTTTAGCATTTATACAGCAATCTAAGCTTTTAAAATAGTAATTGTGCCCATCTTACACCATACATTTAGTAGCCTTTATTAGAGGTGAGACACAATAAGGGTTGTATTTGTGCTTAGCCTTTGGGCACAAAACATCATATTGTGTGTTAAAAGCAATGGTGACGCCCATAGAGGGCACATATACAAACTTAGTTGCTGCACTGTTGCTATTGGTCTATGAGCACAAATGTTGGTGCTTTTTGGCCTCAAAGGGCACATATAATTTATTGTGTGCAGTGCTCATTTTTTTTTGTAGTGCAGGGACTAAAAGAAGAAGAAGTAAGCACTAGTTTAACTAAGTAAGGACGTTTGAATATTGAGTAATTCATGTAGTATAAATATTAGAATTTATTTAGAATTACTTTTAAAATGGTTGAAAAAGTATGTTTGGTTAAAGTGTTTTTGAGTTTCAAAAACCCTTGAATTACTTTCTACATAAACCACATAAATTGGTGCTTCTTATAGGAAGCTCTTCAAGTACTCTTTTAGGATTTACTTGCATTTTGACTAAGGATTAGCTTCAAAGCGCTTTAAGTCATTTTAAAAACACTTCCAAACGAATTCTATATTCTTGATCAGGTATAATTCGTTTTATATTCTAAACCTATAGTAAACGACTACAAGTAATTAATCATGGACCATAATCAAGAGTAAAACCAATCGATAGCATTACCATGTTCGATTCTCTCTCTACCAATCTTAATAGTTAAGAAAAATAAAAATCAGTATGGCATAATTTTAAGATCGTCCAACGCAATCATTTTCTACTGTCTTTCATAAGAACTAATTAGGGACATAAATATCACGAGACCGTAACTTCTTTTTTTTTTTTGTTATAGTTTTTTACTTCGTATGTTTCTTGTAGCTGTCTTCCCTTGTTAATATAACATGAGAAGTATAGTAATTGTTTTAGGATCTAACATGAGCATGCTTATAAGAGGTTTTTGGATTATTAAAAGAATTGGAAATAAGTTAAGAGGTTGTTACCCTAAAAACAAAGACATGCAATATCTAATAAGGCCAAAGGAAAAGGCAAATACTGCTAACTTGTATTGGGTGTCCGCACTTGAAGGATTAATTCACCTTAAAATGCATTTGAAAAATAATTAAAACTACAAGTTCAAATTGACACTAATCAATATTTAATCGTCATGCTAATTAACTTTAATTATATTTAATCGTCATGCTAATTAACTTTAACTATAAGCCCAAACTATAAGTTCAAATTGACATAATCAATATTTAATCGTCATGCTTATTATCCAATTAAACAATGCACTTTGTACTACAATCTGGTGGCTTTTCTCTTCATTTGTAAGTAAGAGGTCTTAGGTTCGAATCTCGTGGATGACAAATTCAATACCAACTTAGGTTGCTCATTGTGTGGCTTTGCCGAAATCCCTATCACCTTAGTGTAAAAATATATCGTTGCACTCACTAAAAAAAACACTATTATAAATCTTCAAGGATGGGCTTGTTTATTTTTTTTTTTTTTTTTTTGTCAAACGATAAATTTTGTTAGATTGGCCACCGACGGGGTTTGAATTCACGCCATCATGCAATGACTCAACACCTTTTCACCATTGTGGTAAAGGGCCACTTGTGACTTGTTTATTTGTTCTTGCGGTGGACAATATTACTAGATAATTTGGGCTTCTTCAACGTGACAGTGGCCCAAGAAATCAATAATATAATTTTAAAATTTTTCTTTATTTTTTCTCTCTTTTTTCTTTTAAATAAATGGGTTTTTATTGACAATGAGAGAATAAATATACTATATATTCATCTAAACTACATGGAGGAAATTTGAGCTTAAACACATGGCACATTATTTTAGCCAACTTAATTAAATTCAGATCTAAAAAAAAAGCATAGAAACGTAGTAAATATAGAATTCAATTCCATATCCATAGTTTGTAGATAATTTATAATCATTGTCGAGACACTTTTGCAATGAGAAATGATTTTCACGAACTCCTTATCTCCTTCTTCACAATTTGCTTATTTTATTTTAATGTGATTTTAGTTGAATAAATCAAACGAAAAAAAAACGTAAATAAAAAGAAGCCCGCATAAAATCACTTCCCTTTTGCAATCCATGGACAATAGAATGTGGTGCTGCACATGGTTTGTTAGGACCTGAAAAGAAAAGAGGGCCCAAACTGAAGGACTATAACCTTTAAGTCATTGGGCCCAGTTTGGTGGTACATTTTTAGATGGGCTGCATTGCATAAACTGCAGCATAATGATTGTTCCCTATTGAAATGACCATGCATAAAAGGGCAGAGATTTCCATCTTAGATAACAAATACGAAATGTTTTGAATAAATGGATAAATGATCATCGTGATGAAAAGATAATCGATTATAATCTTAGTAGTAAAACAATTAAGATTTAAACTTTGGTGATAAAATTTGGTAACGATTAAACAGTTCATCACAAGGATTTGATTCTTAATTTTTTTTAAACCATGGTAGATATATTCCGAAGATTATATCACTACAGGCACTATTTATATAATTAGACCTTTGTTTAAACAATTGATTTGTTTCATTTGGTTGTTGGGTTTCAAATTTAGTCGAATACACCCTGATAACGTGAAAGAATTGAGATATCAATCTCAAGACTATTTAACTGGTTGACGTAAAGTATGTGTGGTTATTGAGGTTCGCATTTCACATATGAGTGAACATGTTATGATATCATGACGAAAATTAAGGTTGAAATCTTAAGAGTATGTAACTAATCATAATGTAAAACACATGATTATTAAGTTTCGCATGTGGGTGAAAGTGCTCAACATTGATTAGTCCTTACAAGTGACTAGTGCACATCCTCATAAGTTCTTGCAATAATTTTTAATTATTTTATCATGACAACTTTTTCCATCCTACACCCGAAATCAAGTCCACGGTGCCGGAGTGGACCAACGTGTCATGGCCCACGGGGACAAGGCTACATATGATTACCAATCAAATAAAAGTCAATACACTTCTTCACACCTCAGACCAACAATTTCACTGAAATGCTTATGTGAATAACACGATAATGGTTGGAAAAAATGCTAAAACGCTTTTGTAAATCTTTGGATTGACGTGATTGCGACCAGCTGGTCCCTTTTTCTGAAGAAAAAATTTTGAATTATGCAACCTTGGTGCTTGAGTGAGTGCTTTGTTAACTCTGACAAATACAAAACCATTATATTTTAATCATAGAAACAAAAGAAAATTAATGAAAAATATTTGAAAATTTTAAGTTTTAACGATAAGGACAAAATTTAGAGTAAAGTAAATAGTATCAAGATTAGCTTTTTAGTGTAAAAATGTGATTTTTCGTTAAAATAAACAGTATATTAAACTTTTCATTAAAGTTCTCTAGAAACAATTAATTAGACCATATTCCTGGTGTTTGCAGAGACACATGTACAGATTTATTTTTTTATTAATCATCTTAAGGAATCACCTTCCCTCATGATTCCATTTAGTTGGGTCCGTCGTCCTAAACACCTAATAAAGTAAAAGGGTTTGTTGCTAGAAAAAAGAACAAAAGAAGAACAAGCAACGAAAGATTTTTTAATGTGACTGCAACACGAAATAGTACACTACGTGTTACTACCACTGGCGGAGCCACGTTAAGGGCTGCCATGGGCTGTAGCCCAGGTAGCTTGCGGTGAAAAATAAAATTTTACATGTAATTTTGATTGATTTTCGAATGTAGCTCACAAAATATTTAGTCACTAATTTGAATTTTCTAGGTTTAACTATATATAATTATATAATACAGTTTGCAAACCATCTCTTTTTCTTACATTATTTTTCTCATCGCTTCTTGTAGATGTACAAGTTTGGATTTGTTTAATTTTAACACATATTTGTTTAATTACAAATTTTTTTTGGCTCACCTTGTGAATTTTTTTAAGCTAGTTGACACTATAAAAAATAAGGTATCAAATTTTTTTATTTATAAAGATTTAAATTTTTAAGCTAGCCCACCCGGTAAAAAATTTCTAGCTCCGCTATTGGTTACTACATGAATGATGGAATATGTGTGTTAAAAAGTTCATAATTTAAAAAATAAAATTTCTCATCACTTGCATAGAAACACGTAGTTTACCATTCGTATTCTTGTTACAATGAAAAATTTCTCACTAGTAACGAGGTGGCATTCTCTTTCTTCATCGAATCTCTCCTTTTACTAAGAATTAAAGACTTGTGTTGTGTTGGGTGGGTGATGAGGGTAGTTCACTACAAACTCCATCAACCTCTAATGGAAAAGATAATTCATTAAAAATCTTTCAAATTGGTCGGATTTGTTGGAAAATTGGATCTCACATTGGTCGTATGACAAAATAATATACAATTAATTTATGAGAGTTTCCAGCCTTAGTATCACCGAGGCCTTGTGGTAAAACTCAATACCTAATAAGGTGACTAAGTTGAGATAATATCAGTGGTATTGGTGGTAGACCATGCCTAGGCTTATAAAGTTTCACATGGTACCCGAGCAAGCTATTTTTTCTGACACGCCCCGATCCCGATGTCATATAGTATAGACATCAGGATGCTCACGTGCTGGCCGACACCCAAGGGGTAACGCACGCCATTTAGAATGCATAAAAACGAGAAATTAAGAATTTAATGGAACATTAAGAAACATTTAAGGAACGTGCTCAGAGCATACAACTAATTAGAATACTAGGAAAGAAATGATATAAAAATTGAATAAACAAAATAAGTGGGTCCTACACCGAGAGGACTTGAAGATGCTGATGCAGAAGTGTCTTGATGCCGGGATTGCATGCCTCGATTCTAAACCTTGAAGGGAGCGCAAAACAAAGGTGAGTGGACCAATTTGATATACATATAATAAAACAATTATCAACATACTAACCCCCAGATTTTATGAAAACATGTATATGTCGTGATAAACATAGGTTTTCCGAAACCTAGCATGTCGTGCCATATCTCATCTCATAACTCGCATATATAATCACTAGCCATGTCATATCTCAATTCATAACTCGCATATATAATCACTAGTGTCAAATATCCACATATATCCCTCCAGGCCCTATGCCATATCCCCGTCCCTGAGCATACGGTCAGAGGAAATTATCGCTTCAGGATATATGCCAGCTCCCCGTCCCTGTGCTAAATAGCCAGAGGAAGCACACTACAGGACCTATGCCAACTCCACTGTCGCCCGGGATGGACCGAAATCTATCCCTTCATCCCGTAGTGGAAATTGGGACCACTAGGTAATACAGAACCATTGCACATACATATCATAAACATTCTCATAAACCCATGCTTCTCATGTATGCATTTCTACTAATAAAACATGCATTTTTAGAATGGTCCACTCACAGTACTTCGCCGTCAAAAGCTGCGAATACTAGCAAAGATAGAAACGCCACAATAATTGCCCCCAAGCACATAAAGGTTCTAATTAATAAATCTCTATTAAAACAATTGAATTTGGGAAAACGAACGTCGAAAACAGATTCAGGACGTCGAATTACCTTAAGAAAGGTCCCTGATAAATTTCATAAACGTCAATAGAATATTTCCTAACAGAATGGAATATTTCCTAACGAAATATTCCACGTAAAAGCTTTGAGCCGGCTAGGATTTAGGGTTTGAAAGGTTTAAGGGTTTAGTGCTTAAGGCCCTAAGTTAAAAGGGTTTGAGTTAGACTTTTAGATGGGTTGGGTTTAGGTTTTTAAACTAAAAGGGTTTAGGGTTTTAACATATAAGGCCCAAAGCCTTTAAAACCAAAAATAATTAAAACAGAAGAAAAAGATAAAAAGGGTTGGGTTGGGCTTGGCAGGAATGGCCCAAAGGCCTTGGAGGTTTTTTGGGTTTGGGGCCTCCACCAGCACACGGCCCAAAGGCCTTTAGTTTTAAAAGAATAAAACTAAAAAAATTAAAAGGTTGAGTTGGTGGGCCTAAGGCCCGTGGGTTTTCTGAGCAAAGGCCCAAAGGCCTGAGTTTCTGGGCTGAGGGTCGTCGGATTCAAGGAAGAAGAAGATCGGAATTCGGCCGAAATGCTACACAAACTTTGAACGTCCATAACTTTGTTAATACTCAACAAAATCAAGTAAAACAAAAACGAAAGTTGTAGTTATCGAAGAGACGAAGAGAATGGTACCTCGCACGACGTCTAAATCTCCTTGGTTTGGCCGGAAAATGCATCGAAAACCGTCGGACTCGCCGGATACTGGGTAAGATTCAAATGAATATAACTTTTTCAATATTTAACGAAATTGGGTGAAACAAAAAGGAAATTTGTAGTACGCGAAGAGACGAAGAGATTGATACCTTGCAGGCCGGGCAACTTGCAGTGATTTGGCCGAAAATTGCCTTGAAAGGGGCGGTGCTCGCCGGAAAATTTGGAAAAGCTTCCCTAAACTATTTTCTGTGATGTCAAACGTAAACACACATCCCAAGGGTTTTTAGAAGCTTACCAAAGTTGGAAAAATACGAAACTCGTCGGAGAATTTATGGGTTCCTTTCGCTGTCCTTGCTCCGATGAGAGAGGGAGAAAAGAGCAAGGTTTGATGATGGTGATGGTGTCTTCCTCGCAGGTGGTGCAGCTGTGTGTATGGTCACGGTGCAAGAGAGGAAGAGAGGTGAGAGGGTTTTGAGAGAGAAATGAGAGTGCAGATAGCACGAAAAAAGGGAAGAAAGAGAAGACTGAGAAGGAAGAGATGAGAGAAACAGGGGGACAAAAACAAGGGTGGGGCCCCTGGGCTCACCATTTAAGACCCAAAACATTTATTATTTTTTAAACAGAGCGAGGTGTAACATTTTTGACATGTCTTGGGCCTAGTTTACTGAGTTCGAATTTGTCTCCTTAAGTTAGACTTACGAAAAGTTGTGCTAGCTCAAACTTAAGGATATTAAATGATTGGCCTTTGAAAAGTTGATTTGCCCCTAGTACTTGAATGACGATCATGCTCTCAAAAAAGTTGCATTAACTCTGATATAATAACTTGACTGGTTTCTGATGTGGGAATTGGTTTTCCTTGCGATCCTATGTAGGGTCACTCGTGAGAGGGTATGTTGGAGAATATGATTCACATCAGTTACATGACAAATTTTATACAATTAATATATTAGAGTTTTTACACCTCATACTACCAAGGTCTTTTATGATAAAATTCAATACTAAATAATATGTGGTTAAATTATAAGTGATATTGATAGTGGACAATGCATGGGCCTATGAAATTTCACATAATTGATACCAAACTCATAACTTAAGTCATCCAGATTCATTTTAGACTGATTTTTTTTTTTGAGTCGTTCACAAACATGCGAACACAAATTAACTTCCATCAAAAGCGACAATATTGAGGCTTAGTCACGAACTAATGGGTGATTCCAATGGTGCATAAAACAGATTTGATTCGTGTACCCGCATGAGTAATGACTAACGATGGTTAAAACTTCAAAGTATCATGCAGATCTTGGCCGCTTGACAGTAATAATGTTGAAACCAAGAAATTGACTCAACATTTAAAAATCAAAATTTATGTCATATGTTGCATTTTCATCTCAAAAGAATGTCCATGTCCACAAATGCCGGTTGCTTATTTTACGTAATTTTTTGGTTTCGTCAATCACATGACTCATTAATATGTTAAATTTGAAGTTTTAACCTGTAGCTATAAAAAAATTGTCATGAAATAATGCATGACGATTTCTTTAAATAAAAACCACAATATCCTCGACAAAACAGAACAAACTAAAAATAAAATAAAAGATCTAAAGCGGAATATACACTGTACACATTTCTATATATTTTCACTCCCCATCTCATATTTTTTCCATATTTACAATATCTACACCTATCAAAAAAATCAAAACAAACGACAACTCTAAAATTGCGTACAAATAGTAACCTCCGCCAGCACAAATTAACCACGCCTAGTTATCCCATCTCTGTAAACACTAAAAGCCAGCTTTCTCACTCCTCCTCCATATATTTGCTTCTTTCTTCCTCCCACAAGCATTTCCCCATACTTTCTCTCTCTAAAACCCAGTTGTGCTTACTATTTATTTTCCTACGCTTTATCGTTGTACCGATCATTCCCACTTCTCCTTCTACGGTAGAAGTTCTACCCTGACCCTTTCATCGTCTCTCAACCAGAAGCTCTCTGATACCGGAGAATTTCTGAGTTTGGGCGTACATGAGAGATTTTTCTGCGGTTCGGGGCAATTTCATAAATACACGATTCCCCGGGGACGTCCGGATTCGAAATTAGAACTTGTGCAGGGGGTTCTGGGTATAAGTGAGAAAAATGCAGAAAACGAGTCCGACTGGGCTGGACAAGCTCAAAGCTTCCAACTTGTTCGCATTCCCTGAAAAAACCGGCTACTACTTGGCCCTCTGCCTGCGCGTGGGCCTCCTCCTATGCCTCCTGTCGTCGATTTCACTCGCGCTCTTCTCCGCCTTCTACACCAAGTCACACTGGTTCCCCATGCCGGACTTCGCTCGGACCCGAACCGACTCCGTAGCTCCGGGACCCGAATTCCAACTAGAATCCGGACCCGATTTCCAACTAGAATTCGGACCCGAACCAGAACCCGGACCCGAACCAGAACCCGGACCACCCACCAACATCTCCCACATTCTCTTCGGCATCGGCGCCTCCCTCACCACGTGGCACGACCGGAGCCGGTTTGGGGAACTCTGGTGGGACCCCAACACAACCCGCGGTTTCGTATGGCTCGACGCTAAACCCAAAAAGAAAACGGACTTCTCCGGTTCGATTCCATACCGGGTGTCGGAGGACTGGACCCGGTTCAGGTACTCGAGTTCGCAATCGGCGGTTCGTATCGCCCGGATTGTGTACGAGAGCTTTAAGGTCGGGCTGCCCAACGTGCGGTGGTTTGTGATGGGGGACGATGACACGGTGTTTTTCACCGAGAACCTGGTTTCGGTGCTGGCGAGGTACGACCACTACCGGATGTACTACATTGGCGGGAACTCGGAGAGCGTGGAGCAGGACGTGAGGCACGCGTACGACATGGCGTTTGGGGGCGGCGGGTTCGCGATCAGCTACCCGCTCGCGGCGCGGCTGGTCGAAATGATGGACGGCTGTCTGGAGAGGTACTACAATTTCTACGGCTCCGATCAACGGGTGTGGGCCTGCGTCAGCGAGATGGGCGTGCCGCTCACTAAGCACGGTGGGTTCCATCAGGTACGTCGATACTTTTCTTGCTTTGTTTTTGGTTACAAGTGGCGGCGTCTGGTTGTTTTACTTAGCAGCTAGGGGAAGGGGTGGCGGAATACGGGGGCGGTGGATCAATAGTTTTTGGTTTTGCTCGTGACGCATTTTAAACGGGAAATGAGGGCGGGTCATTGGGTTCGCGCCACGTGTGTGGGTTAGAGGACGGAGATTTGAAATTTGTGTCGGAGGACCAAACGGTGAGCTGCCAACTAACCCCGTCAATCATAATACAAAATGGTTTGAATTAATTGACTCGAGTCAAATTTTTTGAGAAAATTCAAACCATGTTGTAAAATCGACGATGTGTGCAATGAAATAAATAAGCAAGACACAAAATTTACGAGGTTCCTCTACAGTCAGTGTGACTGGAGTACATCCTCGGAGTAGCAGTAGTGCTTTTATTAAATTTTGGAATAGTAGGAGTACAAAGCAAACTCTCTATACTCTTTCATCTCTTTTCTCTCTTCCTTCTCTTTTCTTCATTCCTCTATCTCTATCCTTGAACTCATCACCTTATTATCTCCTTCTTATCATCCATTTTATAGACAAAATTTTAGACAAATTTAGCATGTGAATGAACAATGATTTTGCATGTGATGTGTGGTCATCCACCATATTTACAACACTCCCCCTTGGATGGCCACAAGTCTTTGATTGACTCGCTAAAATCTTGATCTGTTTTTTTTTTTTTTTTTTTTTGATACTCCCCCTGATTTCAAATCATTTAGGCTGATCGTTGATCATTCTGTTTCGATCTCTTAGCGAGAAGAG
The DNA here is from genome assembly GCA_963580275.1 of Crataegus laevigata. Classification (NCBI taxonomy): domain Eukaryota; kingdom Viridiplantae; phylum Streptophyta; class Magnoliopsida; order Rosales; family Rosaceae; genus Crataegus; species Crataegus laevigata. The sequence continues at coordinate 8,109,772 of OY756951.1, forward strand.
TTGCCAACAGAGTTGCTTTACTAGTAGTTAACTTTCCACAGGCTTATTCTTGAACTGGGCTGGAGGGCCTTCTTCTTGCAAGTGCTCCTCAGCTTAATTGAGGATGAATCAGCACGTTGTCTCCACATGCTTCAAGTAGTCCGGTCTCCACGCAGGTGTGGCATCTTCTTGAACTCTTGGATCAACCCAGACTCATCTGCTCTTCGAAGCAACTCAGACTCCTCCTGCTTCGTCTGTGAGGTACTTTTGCTTTTGAAGAAGCACCTCTACACAAGTTTATTTTTGAAGTGGGCTGGGAGGGGTCTGAGATGAGTACTCGAGAGCAAGACTAGGTAAGCTGACACGCCCCGGTCCCGATGTCCTGTAGACATCGGGACGGACACGTGCTGGCCGACACCCGAGGGGTGACGAAAGCCATTTAGAAGGTATAAAACGAGAATTAAGAATTTAAATTACACATTTAATAAATATTTCAGGAACGTGTTCAGAACATACATTTATACACGAGTATCGTCATGCATCATTCATATACTATCATGCTTTTCATACATGTGTCGGCCAGCACGTGTTCGTCCCGACGTCTACAGGACATCGGGACCGGGGCGTGTCATAAGCAATCAGGATCTCACTTTCTCCACGTTCCTCAGATGAAGGTAAGGAGAAAGCATGATATGAGATACTTTTGCTTTTAACCTTTTTGATATGAAATACTTTTGCCCTGGATGATTTGTTTTCTGGGGTGATCCAAGGGATGAAGAACACTGAGTGACTCGAAAGCTTTCTTTGGGAATACATTCTCGGAGATGAAGAAAGGAAGAGAGGTGGAGAGGGTGTGCCTTTGCTGTGGAAGGAGAAGGTAGAACTTATAGAATTTTTCTTCATAACCGGAACTATTCCCTCACTATTTGTCGGCAGCCGGTGGATGGATAAACAATACCCGCTACGCGTTTTCTGACAAAGCGTCTGTAATTTCCGCGAAGCTGACTGCGCATGCGACGAGTGACGACACGTCTGGAATGATGATCTTTTGAAAACCGGGGTTCAAATCCGAGTTCGACTCGTGGTTTTCGCAAAGCTCCAAGCTGCATGTGAGAGTGACGACAAAACTGGAAAATCTGAAGCCACGTGATTGCTGAGTCAAGCCCATCTTTTGAGAAAGGAAACGGCTCTTTTGAGAAATGAGCGGCCTTCGAGAAATGAGCGTCCAACTTTTCCGATTTGCGTGAGAACGTCTCTTCGATCTCTGAGGAGCGGGCGCTCTTCATTTTCTTCTTTTTATAGAGGCATGAATTTTGTTTCACCTCACACTTGAACTCCCTTCTTCAAACACTCCCTCTGCACTTCTGCAATCTTATTCATTCCGCTCTCTTCTTGCACTTCTGCACTCTTAATCTTTCCGAACTCTTCCTCCTCAACACCTTCTAAAAAAAATGTCTTTCCCTTCCGACCGTCGCCTAAACTTGAATGTTGGGGAAGACGATGACCCGTCTTCTCCGAACAACATTTGGAATCCGTCCTTCATATCCCCCAATGGTCCTCTTACAGTCGGGGACACAATGATGAAGAATGAAATCACCGCTACGGTGATAGCCAGAAATCTGCTCACTCCAAGGGACAATAGGATGTTATCCAGGCGGTCGGACGAGCTGGCTGTTCAGGAATCTCTAGCTCTCAGCGTCCAAAGTGCAGGCTCAGTTTCAAACATGGGCCAGCGCCTGCTTGCCCGAACTCGTCAGGTGGAGTCGCTGATGGCGGAGGTGGCAAGTCTTCGGCAAGAGGTCAGAGGACTCAGGCACGAGAACAAGGAGTTGCACATGCTTGCAACTAGTTACTCGAGCAGCATGAAGAGGAAGCTGGACCAGCTGCAGGAGTCGGACGGTCGGATCCAGAGTGATCATGAAAGGTTCATGGCGTTACTCCCGAGGTTTATGTTGCCTTCGTCCTCTGGAGTAGCACCAAGTGTTCCGGCTCCGGAGATTCCAACTCTGGCTCTTCGTCTTCCCGGAGCTCCGTCGACCTCTCAGGCACCACCTGACCAATGACCAATGACCGCTAAATTTTTTTTTTTTTTTTAGTTTATTTTAAGCAAAATAAAATATGTAAATTAATGTAAAAAGACTTTATTTACCCGCACTTAAAATAAACATTGCCCTTAATTTATTTAAACACAAACTAAACAAAATTCAACCAAATAACACAACTAACTAAACAAAACAAAGATTGCAAAGTAAAGGCAATAAAGAAGAGGGTTAAGAAATGCAAATCTGGTTGCTTGGGTTGCCTCCCAAGAAGCGCTTGCTTTAATATCTTTAGCCGGACGATTCTTTAATATCATAAATATCATGGATAAGATTCGTGTTGGTATATTGTTTGATTCTACAGTTCAAGACAATATTTCTCTCAACACTTTATAATCTTTCTTAACTCTTCAGGAGTCCCAATTTAATATCATCAACTCTTTAGGAGTTCTAATTTAATGTCATTGACTCTTGCAATAGATTTTAGTATGTTGCAACAATATTATAATGATAGTACTCACTCAGACAATTTCTACCATCCATTAGTATTGAGTACATAATTTATGCTTTATCCTTCCAGGACTTACTTCAAGCAATCTGAATCCTCTAGAGATTTTCTACACTTCATGACACATTTTCATTTAGAATTTATACAGAGCAATTTGCTCCCATGTATACTTGAGGGATTTACTTATGGAGATATGATGTGGGCGACTCATAACCCTTCGTATATAATTCTCCATTCATATGAACTCGTTTACAGGAGTATAATTTCAGGTTTAGTAACCTTGTGTCATATCATGTGAGTGTAATTCACTGTATTACAAATGTCCATATGTAACCTCTTTGGTTCAAACATCTTTTGGCTATTTGTATTATATTCAAATATATAGATCCATTTTTCCACGTTCTTACAAGATTGTAATGGAATTGCCTTTCTCCATTTTTGGCCAATAATTTTTCCTTTCGTCAACGAACAAAAGAACGTAACTCATTATCAACACAGCTTATTGATGAAATTTAGTAGCTACTTATAAAAACCAAATTTACCATTGGTTATCATCAATTCGTGATCCCATATTTCATGTGCATGCGCATGCATAAAAAGCTTTTCATTTCTTTGAATATCCATTGCCTCTTTAAGAAAATTACACTATCTCTTCCAGGATAGTCATAATTTAGAGAATGCGGATCATAACCTCTTCTTGAGCGTTATAGAGCTTGGATTTTAATCTCCACTTCCGGGAGTTGAGTTATTGGAGTCTATACGTCTATCATGCTTCATGCATGAGACATCAAAATTCCCATGTCCGCGGATTGTCCTTTCTGGGACGTGTATCCATGCGACAACTGTCATGCTTCCGGCATGCAACAGTTATGCTTCGGGAATGCAATAGTTCAGTAGTGCCATATTCTTCTTCTTTCGAAGGACTGAACCTTTTGAGTCTAAGGGTTTGCCACGCTTCAGGCGTGCAACAGATAAATCACTTGCTGCCACATTATTTTGTCTAATAGGGACATCAATTCTTGTAGGCACATTTGCAGCAAATATATGTGATTTCATCACTTTCGTTATATCATTCAATTATTCTTACTTCATTTTCTCATTGATTGCTTCGTGAATCAAAATAAGACAAATTCTCTTCGTTCTTCTGGAACGGTCTTTTCTCATTATTCTTCTGGAGTGATATTTTCTCATTGATTGCTTTGTGAATCAAAATAAGACAAATTCTCTTCGTTCTTCTAGAACGGTCTTTTCGCATCATTCTTCTGGAATGATATTTTCTCATCATTCTTCTGGATCGATGTTATTTTCTCCCCCTAATGGCGGGAAAACTGTTTTATCAAAATCATAGTCCGCAAACCATGCGGTAAATATATACCCAATCAAAGGTTCTTAGTATTGAATGATAAATGATGAATTAAATCAAACATAAATTCTTAGTTTGCTTTTATGCCTCATTTCAGTACGTTGTATCAGTGCAACAGGCACATAGATAACATAATCAAAAACTCGTAAATGTGTAATGTTTAGTTAGTGCCCAAACACGAGTTATACTGAGAAGTATTAGTGGTTGGCAACATGTCTCAACCAAGTTAATAATGTATCATGTAACATGGCTTTTATTACAATTAAGTTGTGGCACTTCGGCTCTTCAAACTTAAAGTACTCATCAAGGAACTTCATGTCTGATTTCTGAGGATCAAGGATCTTCATGCCCAATCTTTTTGCATGATGGAACTTCTGGTCTAATCATTTTTATATGATGAGGATCAAGAAACTGCAGGTTCTAATCTGATCAAGGAACTTCGGGTCCTTGTTATACTCATCGTAACAAAAGAAGTACAATAAGTAAATTAAAGTAATAGGCAATAATTCAAACCATGGTAAATAAATTGCTTTTAAGTAAATAAAGCTTGTGACAAGGGCTTTGATTCAGCACCATTCACATAAATCAAAACTTAAAGCAGTAGGCGGTAAAACCGTCCATGATAAATAAATTGCTTTAAAGTAAATAAAACTTGTGAATGGATTTTAAACCAACACCATTCACATAAATAAAGCAATAATAGAAAAAGGGTGATGATTAAGTTTCCATCAATTTTCTTTTCTTTTCAAATGGTGCAACTCACCATTCCAAAACCTTTTCTTTGTCTGCCACTTATAAGAAGATCAAACCGTTAGATTTAGCTCACATTTTAGTATGATATGGATAAGAGGATACCAAACAACTTTCGTGAAGAAACGGTTTCGATCTGAGCTACGAAAAATGGAGTTTTGGTACTCATAAGATGGCTGTCCATCTGTGACGATCGCACCGTTAAAATTTTCTGAGATTTTGATATGTTGTAGATACTGGGCGGACGGACAACTTTCAAGAAGAAATTTTTTCAATCCGAGTTCCGCAAGTTGGAGTTCCGAGGATATTTCCTTGGCTATTAGATTTTCTACGAATTTTGAGTCCGTACCATTTTGCTTCTGCAAATGATGATATACACTTATACAACAACATATACATATTTGCTTCAAGAAAATCAGTAGTACAAATATTTTAAGATGAAATGAAAAAATTTTCTTATCTGTGAGATTCCAGGCGACATAGGTGAACAAGATTTGTGGCGTTGTGCTTTCCACTGACACGAGAGCTTTTCGTGCTGATAACGTGTTGTAAAATCGACGATGTGTGCAATGAAATAAATAAGCAAGACACAAAATTTACGAGGTTCCTCTACAGTCAGTGTGACTGGAGTACATCCTCGGAGCAGCAGTAGTGCTTTTATTAAATTTTGGAATAGTAGGAGTACAAAGCAAACTCTCTATACTCTTTCCTCTCTTTTCTCTCTTCCTTCTCTTTTCTTCATTCCTCTTCTTTCCTCTATCTCTACCCTTGAGCTCATCACCTTATTATCTCCTTCTTATCATCCATTTTATAGACAAAGCTTTAGACAAATTTAGCATGTGAATGAACAATGAATTTGCATGTGAATGAACAATGATTTTGCATGTGATGTGTGGTCATCCACCATATTTACAACAAACCAGAAAATTTGAAATGATTAGAGCTAAATCTTATTGGTGAAGTGATAATTCTCTTTGTATTTAGAAAGACTAAACCTACGTAAAAAAATTAACAACCATTCTCACAAAAAAAACGTATAAAAAATTATTATTAATAAATGACACGACTCACGCTTGATTTTAATTTATTTATATCTTCATATAGCTCATTCGTATAAAAAATCTTTGTCCCGTCCTTATTTAGACGCGATTGACTCGAAATTGAAAACGAATTTAGAAATCTTATTATTATAGAAATGTGACAAAAGGATGTGCAAAGGTACTAGGTTTAGAATGGTGTAGATTCTCTTATTTTCCTAAACTATATTATTGTTTTACTTTAAGGTCCTAAACTATATTACTGTTTAAATCAGTCTCGTAAAATCGTATTAATATGTGAGAAGAGTAAAATTTATCTAGGCTTGATAGTATTTTTGATATATGTAAGTTTATCACATAAGATATTGATAACAACAATAAGTTAATCGCTTGTACATGCGACACTAACGGTATCAAAATTTGTTGGAGGTTTCTTTGGTGGCTCTGGTGAGTCTTTGATAAGGATGTAGTAGGTTTCACCACCATAATTGTATGGTCGAATTTGAGGACTGGATTTGTTTGTTTACTATAGAATATGAATGTGACCCGTCTGGTATATTGTAATTTTTCAGTTCGATATCAGAGGGGACCCCTATGGTGTCTTAGCAGCGCACCCATTGGCACCACTTGTGTCACTTCACCATCTGGACTCCATGAAACCCATGTTCCCAGGCCAGACCCCTTTAGACTCACTCAAATCCCTTCTTCGTGCATACCGGGTCGACCCGGGCCGGATCCTACAACAGAGCTTTTGCTACGATCACCAGCGTAAATGGTCAATGTCCGTTTCATGGGGCTATACCATTCAGCTTTACCCCTCATTGATCGGAGCTATGGATCTTCAGATGCCGTTGCAGACGTTCAAGACGTGGTGGAGCCGGAGTAATGGACCTTTCACGTTCAATACCCGACCCGTGAGTTCCGACCCGTGTCAGCAGCCCATCGTTTACTTCTTGGAGAAGGTTGTTGTCGGCAAGATTGGGATTGCGACTATTTACAAGAGGTTTATGGCCAAAAAGGGGAAGCAATGTAAGATAAAAGAGTATGCCCATGCAATGGCAGTGCAGAGGTTTGTAGTCTTCTCGGATAATATGGACCCTCACTATTGGACAAAGGTAACCCTAGCTCTTTTCACAAATGATAGTGTTCCTTTTTCATTCATATGGGTCCTACATATGAGTTGAGTGTTACACAAGGAAAGCTTACTTGCATTAGGACGTCGCTCTAATAGTATCATAAGCCAATTACACGACGTGATTAGCGTATAATATTGACCTAATCGTTTTTTTAGTGGATTAGTGCATGTCTTTTGAGCTTAATTTGTGATTAGTGGCCTAATTAAAGGTTGTGTTTTTTTTAGGAGGCGGCTCCACGAAGGCAGTGCTGTGAGATTATGAACCGAGGAAGCATAAAGAATGGAGGCATGTGGCTTAGGATTAGGGCATGCAAACCCAAGGAATCAATTACTATGTAGATGTTTAGGAAATTATGTAGAGGCCACTTTTTTGGTTTGGGCCCACCCTCTCCCGCTTGGAGGAGAGAGTGGGGGGGGGTGGGGGGTGGGGTGTGGGGGGCCTTATTAGCATACTACTCATATAGATTAAGCCCATTCAGTTGATCCACTTGCATAAGTACTCAAGCAATAATACGAAGGCTTAGATTAGTTCACACATATAATGCAAAATTATTGTGTAGTAATAAAATGCAGTCACTTGATACACTTAGTCTACTTGTGCTTAATAAAGATGAACGACATATTTGATATAAACAGACTTGTGATTTGCACAATAATTAGTTGACGACTTCATGTCATTTTTCTTTGTTCTTGTACGTGTGAGTGATATGTCAATTTTCCAAAGTTTGATGGGGGTGGCTTTAAAATGTAATCCGATATTTGATCGATGATCTATTAATTGCAAAGCCAGTTTTCGAGTGTTGGATTTCCAATTGTCGGATTCATCCTGTTAACAAAATAGTAGCTTTTACTGTAAAACCGAGCAGGTTTATGACGATAAACGCATAGATATAAAGTAATCTTTTATTCTCACCGATCAGCAACTCTGCAAAGATATTCACGTTGATATTCTCCCAAAGGCACATTGGTGAAATCTGTCGACACAGAAAGCAAATTATCCAAAATTGATTAAGTTCACTGGATTGTAAGTAACACTGCCTAGAAAATATTCACTCTATGCTTGGTTCGCCCCCAACGAATTGGAAACATTCCATTATCTTCTTTTTTTCCCACGGGAACTGGTCGAAGAAAACTGAAGCTACTCTGGAGACTGGAGAGAGAACTAGACAGTACACCAAGAAGAAAAACTCATGTTTTTTTTGTTTTCTAATTTCTATCTTCCCTGTAGTATTAAACTACCTAACACAGACTGGAGTCAACCTAGATATGAAATCTCCTAGTGGCAAGTGTTAAGTCAAGCTATAAACAACGTTAGCATTAAGCAAATTTCCACATACCTATATATTCATCTAAACTACATGGAGGAAATTTGAGCTTAAACACATAGCACACTGTTTTAGCCAACTTAATTGATTTAGATCTGGAAAAAAAAATGGAAACGTAGTAAATTTAGAATTCAGTCCCATATCCATAGTTCGTAGATAATTTATAATCATTGTTGAGACACTTTTGCAATGAGAAATGATTTTCACGAACTCCTTATCTCCTTCTACGCACTTTGCTTATTTTCTTTTAATGTGATTTTAATTGAATAAATTAAACAAAAAAAAAACGTAAATAAAAAGAAGCTTGCATAAAACCACTTCCCTTTTGCAATCAATGGCTAGACAATAGAACGTGGTGCTGCACATGGTTCGTTAGGACTCGAAAAGAAGGCCCAAACTGAAGGACTATAACCTTTAAGTCATTGGGTCCAGTTTGGTGGTAAATTTTTAGACGGGCTGCATTGCATAAACTGCAGCATAATGATTGTTCCCTATTGAAATGGCCAGGCAAAAAAGGGAAGAGTTTTCCATCTTATATAACAAATACGAGATGTTTTGAATAAATGGATAAATGGTCATCATGATGATAAGATAATCAGATTAGAATCTTAGTAGTAAAACAATTAAGATTTAAATTCTGGTGATAAAATTTGTTAGCGATTAAACAGTTCATCACAAGGATTTGATTCTTAATTTTTTTTTTAAAACCTTGGTAGATATATTTCGAACATTCTATCACTACAAGCACTATTTATATAATTAGACACTTGTTTAAACAATTGATTTGTTACATTTAGTTGTTGGGCTTCACATTTAGTTGAATACACCCTGATAACGTGAATGAATTGAGATATCAATCTCAAAACTATTTAACTGGTTGACGTAAAGTATGTGTGGTTATTGAGTTTCACATTTCACATATGAGTGAACATGTTATGATATCATGACGAAAATTAAGGTTGAAATCTTAAGAGTATGTAACTAATCATAATGTAAAACACATGATTGTTAAGTTTCACATGTGGGTGAAAGTGCTCAACATTGATTAGTCCTTACAAGTGACTAGTGCACATCCTCATAAGTTCTTACAAGAAATTTTAATTATTTAATCAAGACAACTCTTTCCATCCTACACCCGAAATCAAGTCCACGGTGCCGGAGTGGACCAAAGTGTCAATACATATGATTACCAATCAAATAAAAGTCCACGGGGGCAAGGCTACATATGATTACCAATCAAATAAAAGTCAATACACTTCTTCACACCTCAGACCAAACAATTTCACTGAAATGCTTATGTGGTTGGAAAAAATGCTAAAACGTCTTTGTAAATCTTTGGATTGACGTGATCTGGTCCCTTTTTCTGAAGAAATTTTTTTGAATTATGCAACCTTGGTGCTTGAGTGAGTGCTTTGTTAACTTTGACAAATACAAAACTATTATATTTTAATCATAGAAATAAAGAAAAATTAATGAAAAATATTTGAAAATTTTGAGTTTTAACGCCAAGGACAAAATTAATGGTAAACTTAAATAGTATCAGGATTGACTTTTTAGTGTAAAAATGTAATTTTTCGTTAAAGTGAAACTGTACATAAAACTTTTCGTTAAAGTTTCTTAGAAACAATTAATTAGACCATAATCCTGATGTATGCAGAGAGACGTGTACAGATTTTTTGATTAATAATGTTAAGGAATCACCTTCCCTCACGATTCCATTTAGTTGGGTCCGAGCCCTAAACACCTAATAAAGTAAAGGTGGAGGATTGTCTGCCCTCCTCCTTTCCGTGCTCTCCTGTGCCTTCTTGTTTTGTGTGGTCGCGGTTAAGTCACGTCAATATTTTATATTATTTTTTTAATAGAGATAATAAGACAAAAATAAATAGTAATATAAAATGTTGACGTGGCTTAATCGTGACCACATAAACAGGAGAGCACGGAAGAGCACGGGAAGGAGGAGGGCAGACAATTCTCCTCCTAAAGTAAAAGGGTGTCCATTGGTGGGACTCATGCCCTCCTTGTGCTGCAGCTGCTTATTCTCACAAATTTTCTAAGCTTCCTTGTTATAGGTTTTGCTGAAAGAGGTTTTGACTTGTTGTTATGAATTTTTTAATGGTCTAGGTTTGGCCTTATGTCCCCCTTGACATATTGTATTTTTTCTTGTTTATCAATAAAAAAAATTATAAATATCTTTAACTAAAAAAAAAAAAAAGGGTTTGTTGCTAGGAAAAAGAACAAAAGAAGAACAAGCAACGAAGATTTTTCAGTGTAATCAAAATACGGAGTAATACACTACGCGTCATTATATAAATTGTGAGATATGTGTGTTTTTAAAAATTAAAATTTCTCATCATTTACATAAAAACACGTAGTGTACTATCCGTATTTCATCACAATAAAAAATTTCTCACTAGCAACGAGGTGGCAGCCTCTCTCTTCATCGAATCTCTCTTTTTACTAAGAATTAAAGACTTGCTCGTGCTGGGTGGGTGATGAGGGTAGTTCACTATAAACTCCATCAACCTCTAATGTAAAAGAAAATCCATTAAAAATCTTTCAAATTGGTCGGATTTATTAGGGAATAAGATCTCACATTAGTCATATAATAAAATAATAGACATATCTCATTTTTTTACCCTAATGTTTAGTGGTTTTCAACATTTAGTACATCAAATTTTTTTTATCCCAGAGTCATACCTAAAGTGTAAATTTTGGGACAGTCACATACATCCGTTAGTCAAACTGTTAGTTCTCCCGTTAAGTGATAACGTGGTCATTAAAAATATTAAAATAATTATTTAAATAAAAAAATATTAAAAAATATTAAAAAACTTATTAAAATAAAAATAATATTAAAATATTTCTCTCTTCTTCTTCTTCTTCTTCTTCTTCTTCTTCTTCTTCTTCTTCTTCTTAATTCGGTTTCTCTCTTTTTTTTCCTCCTCCTCCTTCTTCTTCCTTCTTCTTCCTCCTCCATTCCCCTTCTTCCCCCACCCCTCGATCCCAGATTAATTTTTTTTTCCTCCTCCTCCTTCTTCTTCCTTCTTTTTCTTCCTCCATTCCCCTTATTCCCCCATCCCTCGATCCCAGATTAATTTTTTTTTCTTCCTCCTCCTCCTCATTCTTCCTTCTTCTTCTTCCTCCCTTCTCCTTCTTCTCCCCCATGCGCACCCACCCAGATCCCAGATTTTTTTTTCTTCCTCCTCCTCCTTCTTCTTCCTTCTTCTTCCTCCTCCTTTCTCCTTCTTCCCCCCCCCCCACGGACCTGCCTAGATCCCACATTAATTTTTTTTTTCTTCCTCCTCCTCCTCCTTCTTCCTCCTCCCTTCTCCTTCTTCTTCTCCCCCTGCGCACTCACCCAGATCCCAGATTTTTTTTTCTTCCTCCTCTTCCTTCTTCTTCTTTCTTTTTCCTTTTCTTTTCTAGGTTCGGTTTTTTTTAATATTATTTTTATTTAAATATTTTTAATGACACGGGCGCTACGTCATCACTTAACGGGAGAACTAACAGTTTGACTAACGGATGTATGAGACTGTCCCAAAATTTACACTTTAGGTATGACTCTGGGATGAAAAGAACTTGATGTACTAAATGTTGAAAATCACCAAACATGAGAGTAGTAAACTGTCATTTACCCATAAATAATATACAATTAATATATGAGAGTTTCCTGGTAAAACTCATTACCTAATAATATGTGGTTAAGTTGAGATAATACCGGTGATATTGGTGGTGGACCATGTTTAGGCCTATAAAGTTTCACATGGTACCCGAGCAAGCTATTTTTTCGACATGCCTTGGGCCTAATTTACTGAGCTCGAATTTGCCTCTTTAAGTTGGACTTACGAAAAGTTGTGCTAGCTCAAACTTAAGGATATTAAATAATTGGGCTTTGAAAAGTTGCTTCGACCCTAGTACTTGAATGACGATCACACTCTCGAAAAAGTTGCGTTAGCTCTGGTATAATGACTTAACTGGTTTCTGATGTGGGAATTGGTTTCCCTTGCGGCCCTATGTAGGGTCACTCGTGATGGGGCATGTTGGAGAATATGATTCACATCGATTATATGACAAATTTTATACAATTAATATATTAGAGTCTTCACACCTCATACTACCAAGACCTTTTATGATAAAACTCAATACTAAATAATATGTGGTTAAATTATAAGTGATATTGATAGTGGACAATGCATGGGCCTATGAAGTTTCACATAACTGATACCAAACTCATAACTTAAGTCGTTCAACGTTTAATGCTACACTGAGATTCATTTTAGACTAATTTTTTTTCGAGTCGTTCACAAACATGCGAACACAAATAACTTCCATCAAAAGCGACAATATTGAGGCTTAGTCACTAACTAATGGGTGATTCCGATGGTGCATAAAACGAATTTGATTCATGTACCCATATGAGTAATGACTAATGATAGTTAAAACTTCAAAGTATCATGCGGATCTTGGCCGGTTAATAGTAATACTGTTTAAACCAAGAAATTGACTCGACATTTAAAAATCAAAATTTATGTCATATGTTGCATTTTCATCTCAAAAGAACGTCCATGTCCACAAATGCCGGTTGCTTATTTTACGTAACTTTTTGTTTTCGTCAATCACATGACTCATTAATATGTTAAATTTGAAGTTTTAACCTGTAACTATAAAAAATTGTCCTGAAATAATGCATGACGATTTATTTAAATAAAAACCACAATTTCCCCGACAAAACAGGACAAAATAAAAATAAAATAAAATATCTAAAGCGGAATGTACAATGTACACATTTCTAAAATTGCGTACAAATAGTTACCCTCCGCCAGCACAAATTAACCACGCCTAGTTATCCCATCTCTGTAAACACTAAAAGCCAGCTTTCCCACTCCTCCATATATTTGCTTCTTTCTTCCTCCCACAACCATTTCCCCATACTTTCTCTCTCTAAAACCCAGTTGTGCTTACTATTTATTTTCCTACGCTTTATCGTTGTGCCGATCATTCCCACTTCTCCTTCTACCCTGACCCCTTCATCATCTCTCAACCAGAAGCTCTCTGATACCGGAGAATTTCTGGGTTTGGGCGTACATGAGAGATTTTTCTGCTGTTCAGGGCAATTTCATAAATATCCGATTCCCCGGGGACGTCCGGATTCGAAATTAGAACTTGTGCAGGGGGTTCTGGGTAAAAGTGAGAAAAAATGCAGAAAACGAGTCCGACTGGCCTGGACAAGCTCAAAGCTTCCAACTTGTTCGCATACCCGGAAAAAATCGGCTACTACTTGGCCCTCTGCCTGCGCGTGGGCCTCCTCCTATGCCTGCTGGCGTCGATTTCACTCGCGCTCTTCTCCACCTTCTACACCAAGTCACACTGGTTCCCCATGCCGGACTTCGCCCGGACCCGAACCGACTCCGTAGCTCCGGGACCCGGACCCCAACCAGAACCCACCAACATCTCCCACATTCTCTTCGGCATCGGCGCCTCCCTCACCACGTGGCACGATCGGAGCCGGTCAGGGGAACTCTGGTGGAACCCCAACACAACCCGCGGTTTCGTATGGCTCGACGCGAAACCCAAAAACGAAACGGACGTCTCCGGTTCGATTCCGTACCGGGTGTCGGAGGACTGGACCCGGTTCAGGTACTCGAGTTCGCAATCGGCGGTTCGTATCGCCCGGATTGTGTACGAGAGCTTTAAAGTCGGGCTGCCCAACGTGCGGTGGTTCGTGATGGGGGACGACGACACGGTGTTTTTCACCGAGAACCTGGTTTCGGTGCTGGCGAGGTACGACCACGACCAGATGTACTACATTGGCGGGAACTCGGAGAGCGTGGAGCAGGACGTGAGGCACGCGTACGACATGGCGTTTGGCGGCGGCGGGTTTGCAATCAGCTACCCGCTCGCGGCGCGGCTGGTCGAAATGATGGACGGCTGTCTGGAGAGGTACTACAATTTCTACGGCTCCGATCAACGGGTGTGGGCCTGCGTCAGCGAGATGGGCGTGCCGCTCACTAAACACGGTGGGTTCCACCAGGTACGTCGATACTTTTCTTGCTTTGTTTTTGGTTACACGTGGTGGCGTTGGTTGTTTTACTTAGCAAGCTAGAGGAAGGGGTGGCGGAATACGGAGGCGGTGGGACAACAGTTTTTGGTTTTGTTCGTGACGCATTTTAAACGGCAAATGTGGGAGGTCATTGGGTTCGCGCCACGTGTGTTGAGTAGAGGACGCGGATTTGAAATTTGTGTCGGAGGACCAAACGGTGAGCTGCCAACCAACCCCGTCAATCATAATACAAAATAGTTTGAATTAATTGACTCGAGTCAATTTTTTTGAGAAAATTCAAACCAGAAAATTTGAAATGATTAGAGCTAAATTTTATTGGTGAAGTGATAATTCTCTTTGTATTTAGAAAGACTAAAACCCTACGTAAAAAATTAACAACCACTCTCACACAAAAATTTATTGTTATTAGACGTTGCGACTCACGCCTGATTTTAATTTATTTATACACGATTGACTCGAAACTGGAAAACGAATTTAGTAATCTTTTTTTTGTTTTTTTGGAAGACACGGATTTAGTAATCTTGTTCTTATACAAATGTGACAAAAGGATGTGCAAAACGTACTTGGTTTAGAATGGTGGATTCTCCTATTGTTCCGAAACTATATTATTGTTTATTTCAAGGTTCTAAGCTATATTATTGTTTATTTCAAGATCCTAAACTATATTATTAGCATGACACGTGGCAGAGCATGCCTGCAATGCGATGTTACTGTTGGTAGGTTTTATAGTTATTCTGCACGAATAGTTATTCTTCACTAAAGTTGCCTAATTAAGTGGTCTGGTCTTTGAAATTTAATCAAGCGACTAAAAACAAAAACCCTTTAAAAATTATAATAACTTTAATCGTTGAATCAAATTTTAAATGTCCAAATCATTTGGTTAGGTCATCTTAATAGAAGAAATTAGGAGATGATCTCTTGTGTGTCTCAGAGCAAAAAGTTGAATACGTGTCCTTGAATTTGCATTTTTTTTTCTTCACAGGATTACTTTAATGAATATTCTGTTTAATTTATTGTGACAAATATTAGCGTTGGTGGCCTAAATATCTTTCCTGTCTTCAAGCAATTGCCTTTGATAGAATTGGAATATGTGCCGTTTACCACACCTGTTTTTGTGGCGTTTATGGCACCGTGGAATTGGAAAAGTTTGGTAGCTATGCTCCCACCTGCCAGGTGTAAAGAATTCCACTCCATACTTTTGGTGTAAGATTGAGGAAATTTCATAGTTTCGTACACCGATATCTTAAACCAGTCTCGTACTATTGCATTAAGACGTAAAAAAAATAAAAATTTATGTAGGTTTGACATAGAGATAATCGTATATTTGATATGTGTAAGTTTATCTCATGAGACCCTGACAGCAACAAAACGTTAATTGTTCGTACGCGTGATACTGTGTCAAAATGTTTTGGAGGTTTCTTTGGTGACAGTAACGGGTCATCTTTGTCCTCATGTACTTACCCACGTAGTTTGACTAAAAAATCCTTCCTCCATAGATCATGGCCATGATCTCGTACCATTTAAATTTCTCCAACCATTTCCGCAAAGATGGTTGGTGGGCGAGTCTTTGATAAGGCTGTAGTAGCTTTCACCAGCATAATTGTATGGTAGAAATTAAGCTTGTTACGTTTTAAGAAATCCATCATGTGTGGGATGTATAATCTATTCTGAAATATGATTATTTGGTCTAGTAATACTCGGTCACAATACATTGTTCCGTCAATATTTTGTCAATAAAAAAGCTTACTGGATTTTTTTGTTTACTATTAGAATATGAATGTGACCCGTTTGGTATATTGTAATTTTTCAGTTCGATATCAGAGGGGACCCCTATGGTGCCTTAGCAGCGCACCCATTGGCACCGCTTGTGTCACTTCACCATCTGGACTCCTTGAAACCCATGTTCCCAGACCAGACCCATTTAGACTCACTCAAATCCCTTCTTCGTGCATACCGGGTCGACCCGGGCCGGATCCTACAACAGAGCTTTTGCTACGATCACCGGCGTAAATGGTCAATGTCCGTTTCATGGGGCTATACCATTCAGCTTTACCCCTCATTGATCGGAGCTATGGATCTTCAGAAGCCGTTGCAGACGTTCAAGACGTGGTGGAGCCGGAGTAATGGACCTTTCACGTTCAATACCCGACCCGTGAGTTCCAACCCGTGTCAGCAGCCCATCGTTTACTTCTTGGAGAAGGTTGTTGTCGGCAAGAGTGGGATTGTGACTATTTACAAGAGGTTTGTGGCCAATGAGGGGAACCAATGTAAGGAAAAAGAGTATGCCCATGCAATGGCAGTGCAGAGGATTGTCGTCTCCTCAGATAAGATGGACCCTCACTATTGGACAACGGTAAACCCTAGCTCTTTTCACAAATGATGGTATTCCTTTTTCATACATATGCGTCCTACGTATGTGTTGAGTGTTAGTATTCCTTTTTCATACATATGGGTAGGCCTGGGCACGGTTCGGTACGGTTCGGTACCGGAGTGGTACCAAAACCGAACTCGTAGTAAATTTTCGATACGGTTCGGTTCGGTCTAAGTGTAGGTTCGGTTCGGTTTTCGGTTCAGTCCAAGTATAAGTTCGGTTTAGTTTTCGGTTCGGTAAGGAATAAGACCTATTTTTCAATTTTTGTAAAAAAAAAAACCCCAAATTAGTTCTTTGTCCAAAACTGATTTGGTACGATTCGGTACCGAACATAGAACCGAAACCGAACCGACTAAGTACCAAACCGAACCGATTTTGTACTGATACCGAATGAACCAAAAAAAAGAACCAAACCGACCGGGTTCGGTTCGGTTTTCGGTATTTTTTGCCCAAGCCTACATATGGGTCCTACGTATGTGTTGAGTGTTAGACAAAGATAGCTTCCTTGCATTAGGAGGTTGCTATAACAATATCATAAGCCAATTACGCATAATGCATTGTAGTACGACGTGATTAGTTCATAATAGTGGTCTAACCGTGTAACACATCGGATTAGTGTGTGTCTTTTGAGTTTAATTCGTGATTAGTGGCCTAATTAAAGGTTGTTTTTTTTGTAGGAAGAGGCTCCACGAAGACAGTTCTGTGAGATTAAGAACCGAGGAAGCATAAGGGATGGAGGCATGGGGCTTAGGATTAGGGCATGCAAACCCAAGGAATCAATTACTATGTAGATGTTTAGGAAATTGTGCAATGCTGCACTATAGAGGCCACTTTTTTGGTTCCCCCCTCCCGGGGGGCTTTTTACCGTATTACTTATATAGAATAGCCCACTCAGCCGGTCCACTTATGTAACTACTCAAGCAATAATACGAAGGCTTAGATTAGTTCACACACATATATATATATATGCAAAATTATTGCACAGTAATAAAATGCAGTCACTTGATATACTTAGTCTACTTATGCTTGATAAGGATGAACGACATACCTGATATATCCAACATACTCATAATTTGCACAATAATTAGTCGACGACTTCGTGTCATTTTTCTCTTTACTTGTACGTTTGAGTGATGCGTCAATTTTTCAAAGTTTGATGGGGGTGGCTTTTTAGTTTCAGTGGTGATAGAGGAAGCACTAGGCTCATATCAACAAGAGGAGTTAAAATTGCACTTGCAACCAATTGTAGCAAGACACACCAAATGGCCTGAAAGCAGCCGCACTAGCAAATGAAGAAGGGTACGATAAATCCACAACTTTCCCATCCAGTCCAAAACTCATTGCATTTGTCAAACTCAAAGGGTGAAAATAAAGAGAAAAATTTGAAAAAGCAAGGTTGAAAGCATATTTGGTGGTTTTGAAAGGTCTACGGACAAAGCAACCAAAAAAGGAGGGAAAGGGAAAGGGTAAAAAAAGGCAGTGGAGCTATTATGATTGAAGGAAAAGTTTACAATTTGTAATGATTGTAGGTTGATTAAGTACTAATGGGGAATTAATATATTGAAAGCAAAACAGACTGGAATTGATCAAACGTCGTGGATCGGTTGAATATTGTCACTACACTAAGAGCATTGGGTTAACATGTTTAATGTGGTTTGCTATTTGCTTATCACTCAGTGGAGCTAATCTATTTGGATAAAAGCAATGAGTTAAGACGCAAAAGCATAATATGATGATCTCACTGAACAAAATAAGCGATAAATTAAGACGTAATACCTGGTTACAGCTGAGGCCAAATGGTTTACTTGTCCGTGGAGTCTGGAGAAACAATGAACAGATAAGAGTTCAGGGGAGTGATCACCTAAGCCTCCGACAATGGTCATTAACACAAAACCCAAATTTCAGTGAATGTAACAGGCAATACCAGGTAAAAGACCTGTAAACGGATCGGATTTATCGGGTTTGGGTCGAGTTGACCTTGACCCGTTAAGCTAACGGGCCACCCGAATCCGACCCATTAAGTTAACGGGTCACCCGAACTTAACCCGTAAGCTAACGGGTCACCCGTTAAAACCCGTTAACGATTTTTTTTTTTTCATAGAGTTTATTTTTTGTTGTTAAGACTTTATTGAAATTACTAAAACATCTGGTGCTAACGGGTGTTAACGGGTTGTTAACGGGTTCACCCGTTAGCGACCCGACCCGTTAAGCATCCATCCAAATAATAATATTAACGGGTCGGGTCAAAAATGTCACCTCTAGTAAAAGGTACAGAAAAAGAAAAGATAAAAGTGTTTATTTTAGATCGTAGCTGGTTGGAAATAGATGTGTGTTTATGTATACATCTGAACAAATGGAAGGCACAATTAGTTACATACCATACAATATAACACTTCACATTTAGTAACAAGCTCCATTCATGAAAATTGCGGCTTCCGCAGATCCAAATTCTCTCCTTAAAATGTAATCCTATATTTGATCAATGATCTATTAATTGCAAAGCAAGTTTTCGCGTGTTGGATTTCCAGTTGTCGGATTCACCCTGTTAATAAGATAGTGGCTTTACTGTAAAATCGAGCAGATTTGTGAAGATAAATGCATAGATATAAGGTAATCTTTTATTCTTACCGATCAGCAACTTTGCAAAGATATTCACGTTGATCTTCTCTCAAAGGCACATCTGTGAAATCTGTCGACACAAAAGGCAAATTATCCAAAATTGATTAAGTTCACTGGATTGTAAGTAACACTGCCTAGAAAATATTCACTCTATGCTTGGTTCACCCCCAGCGAAATGGAAACATTCCATTATCCAATTTTTTTTCCACAGAAATTGGCCAAAGAAAACTGAAGCTACTCTGGAGACTGGCGTGAGAACTAGACAGTACACCGAGAAGAAAAACTCATGTTTTTTTTTGTTTTCTAATTTTCTATCTTCACTGTAGTATTAAACTAGCTCGCACAGATTGGAGTCAACCTAGAGATGAAATCTCCTAGTGGCAAGTGTTAAGTCAAGCTATAAACAACGTTAGCATTAAGCAAATTTCCACATACCTACACCCATGATATTTGACCCTTTGAAAGATGTGTTGCATGTGGCAACTGCACCTTCTAAGTTAGAGATGCTCATATTTGCTTGCAGAAGTGGTACATGTGTGAGTGACAAGTTAGGACTGAGAACACTATGATAAAAATTTGGGTAAATTAGAAAAAACTACCTCAACTATTGGTCGCGAACTGACACACTCCGACCCAAAAGTGGGGCGTGATGGCCGTCACGTGAGCGTGACGTAATCATGTGCACAGTGCGGAAGCAAGATTAATTAGAAAGATACGAACCAACTAAAACCAAACGACTAGCAGTCCAAACTAAGATGACGTGCTAGTGAGAGAATTAATAGTATTTATACAGAACCAGAGCATCAATGGTCTACGTGCAGTCAAGCGGAAAGTACTAAAGGAAATAACACCCGCAGGTGATCCTACATTAGTGAGTTCTGTCAGAACGTCCGATGAGATCCTCATATGCTACCAACGAACACTACTTAATACCTGGAGGGGCGAAAAACAAAGTTGAGTGGGTCAGTAAAACAAATCTTTTCAAAATCATTCTTTTCTCAAATCTGCAACCCCTTTCCGTAAAACCTATATAATTTCCCAGAAATAAAATATACTCATATACACATATATCTCAAAATCATGCTGTAAAAATATTTGTATGTATGCCATGCCAAAGTATCTTCACTGAATGCTCAAATCGTAAATATGTGATGTGATTAAATATCGGATAATCATCTTAGTCCCCGGCTGTATATATAGCTCATAATATTTCTTTATACTCAACTCAGCCCTCAACTGCATATATAGCTAATAATCATCTCATCATATCATGTAAATATATCCTGCACACAAATCAATACCACTTCTAGTGGTCTGCAACTCATCATTGTATATAGAATAATATGCTCTAGTGCTACAATCATGTGAAGACTGTGCGAATGATTCGCGGGTCACCTACGAGTCGAACCCACCTATAGTGGTCTATACGACAGGACTGTGCACCTAACTTGGATCTAAGGCGAGCATGCGGTACGGGAGGTGAACAACACGTGAAAAACTATGCCCTTAACTCTGGGTGGGAGCACTACTATCAAGGTGCAGGTATATGAGCTCTAATCACATCATTTCATTCATTCATATCACATCACATCATTTCATTCTCGTCATAACCAGTATAGAACCTTACCTGATACTTACATGTGCGCCTGTAGCACCATCACAATTATATGCAAGTACTAATGCATAATTAAAATGAATTGATACTTGCATGGCATCTCAAATCATTTCATCGTTTAAATTCATTTTCTGAGAAAAATAGCAATATATATAGGTATGTACGGAAAACAAACTGCCCACTTACTGATAAATAGCCGGATCGTAGCCCCCACGCTTAGCCTGGCTACGCTCGTCCTCAGGATAGGCCTCGCCTATATGATTAGTAACTGAAATAATGTTATTTAAGCACATAAACGGAACTTCGGAAATAACTTCTCATACGTAACTCAATTTTGGTATTCGAATATAACAACGTGACCTACTCGACATCACGAACCCGTACAAATTTTAAGAAAAATTTTAGGACGTGTCACGCGCCCCCACGAGCGTCATCCCCTACCTCGCGTTGCCGGAAAACTCGCCGGCACCAGAAACCTGCAACTCAGGTTTTCTCACTCGTTTTGGCACCATTTTGTCTCAAATTTCTTCCTACATGCTCTAAATTTAGAGAGGAAGAAGTCTATACCTTCAAAAACCTCGAAAAACCTTTGAAATCTCGTTAGGAAAAATCACGAAAACTAGCCTATCTTGTTCTGTGTTGTCCCGACGTCCAAACTTAGCAAACCAGGGTCTCCGAGACTCGTGGGAGAGTTCTAAGACTCGTGGTGAGCTTGGTTTCAATTAAAACGCAACCAATGAAAAGTTGATGAATAGTGACAAACTCAGGGAGTGAGTTTTCAACGTGATAACGACGGAGTTCGTACCTGAAATGGGTATCATTGTGTTCGTCTGGTCTCAAGGAGCACGAATATGGTCTTTGTTTCTTCGATCTGCGAGATTTGCAATGGTTATGGCTGTGTCCGTACAAGAAATAGGAGAGAGATAGTGAGTTCGAAGAGAGGAGAGAGAAAGTGTCTGAGAGATTGGGAGAGACACGGAAGTGAGAGAATAGAGACATGAAATGAGTGGCCAAAATGCAATCTCATCAACCAACCACAACATAAATTTTCTAAGTTTTCAATTGGTTCCAAAAACAAAGGAAATTATGTAATTGGACCAACCTTAGTTCTCTTACAATCGTACCTCAACGATCAAGGGTGACATTGTCTTTTCACATCTCAAAAATAATATGTATCGGGACGGGCTGTCACACGAACAGTTTCATACCTCATCTTTAAAAAATTTCAATGTCATACTTTTGCTTACGAATTTGTTGCAATGTCATACCTCCCGTTAGTCTTCTGTCAGTTCCTGAGTTAAATGCTGACGTGGCGTGTGACGTGGCACACTTTATATTAAAAAAATAATAAAATAATATTAAAAACTAAAAAAATATTTGATATTTTTAAATATTAAAATATTAATTAATTTTAAAAATTAAAATTAAAAAATAAAACACACACACACACACCATCAGACCTTCCCCACCCCCACGCCCACCCCGTCCCCCTCCTTCTCCTTCCTTCTTCCCACACCCATTTCTGCAACCCCAAGAAAAAAAAAAGAAAAAAAAAGCATCCTCCCCACCCCCACCCTTCCTCCCTTCCCCCCGCCCCTCATCCTTCTCTTTCCTTCTTCCCTATCCCCATTCCTACAACCTGAAGAAAAGAAAAAGAAAAAAAAAAGCATTCCCCCCCCCACGCCCCTACCCCCGCCCTCCCTCCCTTCCCCCCGCCCCTACCCCCTCCTCCTTCTCCTTCCTTCTTCCCCAGATCCCAATTCCTGAAGGAAAAAAAAAACCCAGATTCGGGTTCGTGAAGGGGTGGGTGTGGAGAGAACTTTTTTTTTTCTTTTCTTTTCTTCGGGTTGCAGGAATGGGTGTGGGAAAAAGGAAGGAGAAAGAGGAGGGGAGTAGGGGCGTGGTGGGGGGGGATGCTTTTTTTTTTTCTTCTTTTCTTCGAGTTGTAAGAATAGGGATGGGGAAGAAGAAAAGAGAATGAGGAGGGTGGGGGGAAGGGAGGGAGGGTAGGGGTAGAGGTGTGGGGGTGGGATGATGCTTTTTTTTTTTCCTTTTCTTTTCTTGGGGTTGCAGAAATGGGTGTGGGAAGAAGGAAGGAGAATGAGGAGGGACGGGGTGGGCGTGGGGGTGGGGGAGGTCTGATGGTGTGTGTGTGTTTTATTTTTTAATTTTAATTTTTTAAATTAATTAATATTTTAATATTTAAAAATATCAAATATTTTTTTAGTTTTTTAATATTATTTTATTAGTTTTTTAATATAAAGTGTGCCACGTCAGCATTTAACTGAGAAACTGACGGAAGACTAACGGGAGGTATGACATTGCAACAAATTCGTAAGCAAAGATAACCCATTGAAATTTTTTAAAGATGAGGTATGAAACTATTAACGACCCAATAGTTGAGGTAGTTTTTTGTAATTTACCCTAAAAATTTCTTATTTTTTTGCTTGAACATCAACTTTTACTACCAATGAATTCCAGACAGGATTCTCCCATCCTTCAGCTTATTATTCCACATCATAATCCCATAACTATCCGAAATGGGAGCTTCAGACTCATTGTCCACACATATTAGTATATTACTGAAAATTCTAGTCTATCTCTCTATTTACAATTTTCACAATTTAGTAATTTACCAACGAAATTGACAGCGGAGCATCTAAATTAGGGTTCTTATGACTCAAAATGTAAATTAGATGTTCAATTAAACTTCACCTTTGTCACATTGGCCAAGGAAAAGTCCAGATCTCTAGATCTGCATCAGAAAGATCAGCCCCTGGAGAGAGAATATCATAGTGTTGACTACAAATATCACCTAGCCTACGTGGCGCGCAGACCGAGTAACTAGTAGACTAACTATGTCCTTCAAATGTGTGCGGGCCGTGCCAACTCGTCGGCCGAGCTCGACCGATGAGTAAAAATGTCTTGATGTTGTGTGGATGCGCGCGGCTGACTTCTGTGTCTTGCAACTGCGGCCGAGAAAGGAACACGTCTCGGCCTCTGGGTCCTCAAGCCTGAAGACAAAGCTACCAATTACAAAGTTCACGGCTCATCGTCGTCTGATTCGGCAACAGTCACGGTATTTGTGAAGGTGAAACCACGCTGAATCGATACTAGAGTATAGAGGCACAAATACTCAAAGCGGATGAAGGTCTTGATAATGAACGTGGTTCGGCTGTCCAAGTGCCGAACTTTGAAACCCACTTGTGAATATGCGATCATAAAATAACTCGGCGTTGAGGCACCTAACCTAAGTATCAGTAACACCTCACTTCGCCGAGATGACTGGTGAGATGACCTTTGTCGACGGGGCTCCGAAAACCCTCGTCGGCCGAGACTTGGATAGATAACCAGTCGACCCTGTCGTAGTGCTGTTTATCCAAACTGAAGGTGCTTCACGAACGGTTGGTTCTACGGCAACAGTGCTGTTTATCCAAACTGAAGGTGTTTACCGATTGCCTTCACAGTGCTGTTTATCCAAACTGAAAGTGTGAAGGCGAAAAAGAAAATAAAAATCTCAAGGGTGTTGAGAGGTTTCGCGTAAAGCGAGAAATTGCGC
The DNA here is from genome assembly GCA_963580275.1 of Crataegus laevigata. Classification (NCBI taxonomy): domain Eukaryota; kingdom Viridiplantae; phylum Streptophyta; class Magnoliopsida; order Rosales; family Rosaceae; genus Crataegus; species Crataegus laevigata. Next base: position 8,134,133 of record OY756951.1, read on the forward strand.
AGGGCAGATTTGTGTGTTGAGTTGGAGCTCCTTTTTACGCTGTCATTGCTTCTGTATTTATAAGAGCCGAATCCCCTTCTGATCGAATCATAACTCTACTTGGATTGGGACTCCTTACCCCAATCGGACCTTACCTCGGCCATTCCTTCTTCCGCTAGAACTCTCACCGAGACTCCTTATCGTACTGGGACTATTCGTCTTCACGGATGGATTTTGCTTCCCTTATCGTTACTTAGATAAAACCTTTTCCTGATAGGACTAGGCCGACATAAATCGACTATCATGCAGCATCTTCTTCTGGGCCGAGAAATACTTCTCGCTCGGCCCAAACTGTCATTTTGGGCCCAAACATTGCCCATCGCTTCTAAGGTCGGTGGCCTTGGCCGAGCCCCGGCCTTGAAGGAGCGGAACCAACTCTCGCTTCAACGTCGTTGATTTACAGGCACGATCGATGGTCCTCGACTTGCTTACCACGCAGCGACCCCCTAACGCTCTCAGCAACCCTAATGATGTTTCTTGAAACACGCGGCTACTGAACCGTTTTTTCATTATTGCTTGTCGCCATACGCAATCATGCGTTTTAAATCTGTGAGACGTTCAATCTTTTCACCTAGATTCCCTCAACTATTTGGAATAATTGGCGCTTTTCCCGATTGATTTTATCCAAATTTTTGAAAATCAAACGTCCCATCTTCCTACCAAAATGCCTATAAGTTCTCAAATTTCTCCCTATTTACACTCTTATGCTTCCAAAATCCTCAATCTTCCTTGCTTTCACTCTCTGAAGCCTTCTTCATCCTCTCAGAACGAATCCCAAAATCCTTCAAACCCCATTGCCCAGAAAGCTCAAAACCCTTTCAATGGCCTTCTTCATTTCCAAGCTCGCCGACGAATGTGAGAAGAGCAACCTTGATAAATTTTCTGTCAAATCCATGCGCTTTGAAAGCGACATGAGTGTCACCCATCAAATTCTTAGGCCACTCTTTAGGGAGACCGTCCCTTCATCCATCATCGGCCTGTGCAAGGATCACTGCCTTGCCCCCTTGCTGCGTGGAAATGAAGGAGGCCATTGAAAGGGTTTTGAGCTTTCTGTGCAGGGATCACATTCGTCGGCGAGATTGGAAATGAAAGAGGCCATTGAAATTCTTGCCAATGCATATATAAAAAGTTCCTTCTTCCTTGTCCTTCCTAAACATTCGCAATAAGTACCAACGTCACTTGAAGATTACAGTATTTGTGATAATAAATTATTGAAAACATATTTACTTGTTAAATCAGCATCAAAGAAGCTAACACCTAATAACTTGGCGCCTTTGAAATTCGCTTGCCTCAACATCGACTGCAACAAAATCAACACACAAAAATTCAAATGTGCAGTAAAAATTCAAATGTGCAATAAACATCAAACACCTCGCATTTCACAAATTGATTGATTTTGGACCGTTTTGAAGTCTTGCTTGATCAAGGTCTTGTCGCTAAAGCCCTTGCCAGTGAGGTCCTGACCCCTAGTCACCTCCGAACCGTACGGACATCTGCCCTTTTATCAACAACGAGACGAAACTTAAGCACATTGATTTATTTCCCGTCACTTTCTCGAGAACCAAACAGATTACTGGCATTCAGGATTGAAGCTTTACCTTAAAGGCGAGTGTAGGATCGACTACGAACACAGAAGCGAAGGCAGAGCGATCAGGCTCGCCTTGCAAATGGACTCTCCCAGCGACGATGAGAGCTTCCAGAAGCTTCGAGGCAATTGTTTACTACATGCGAAAGAAATTTGAAAAGTGAGAAATCATCAAAGCAAATTGGCTAACGTACGCGAGGTGTGCGCAGTGCGCAATATGCTAAAATGAATAAGAGAAAGGGGACGACGGGCGGAGGGAAGGAGGAGACGAGGTGCTCAGTGTACATGGGGCGCAGGATAGCCGGCGGAGAGAGGGAAGTGTTGGCGGGAAGGGTTTTTATCTATTAATATATAATGGCACCGGACTCGGACTAAACCACACAATGATTGAGTTATTCTACGTTGAATGTAAAACATCATACTAATAAATGAAGATGAATATCATATCGTAATAACAAACTTTGTTTGCATACTTGTTAAAGCTACTCATTTATATTTAGCTTTTCTATGTCTTCGAATAAGCAAATTTTGTGATACATGCATTTTGTCTTAGTTGTATGGTGAGTGCGGTTATGTTTGGATCGATTTTAATATTGCAAAATTACAACTCAATCAATTAACGTTAAGCAGTGCAATGCGGTTTAGTTTAAGCTAAACCAAAAAGAGAAGCCAAATAAAACCTCATACTTATAATCTTATGAAGTGATAGTCAACCTAAGAATGTTAACTATTTTAAGACCAAAGTAACAAAGTACCAATCTTATACTGTATTAAAGTTGATATTAATGTGTCTCTTTCTTTTAAAAATGGAGACAACTGGTGACAAGTCACAATTATCCACCAATTTCAGGAGTAGGATGCGGTTTAGTTTAAGCTAAACCAAAAAGAGAAGCTAAATAAAACCTCATACTTATAATTTTATGAAGTGAAAGTCAACCTAAGAATGTTAACTGTTTTAAGACCAAAGTAACAAAGTACTTCTTATATTATATTAAAGGTTGATATTAATGTGTCTCTTTCTTTTAAAAATGGGGACAACTAGTGGCAAGTCATGGTTATCCACTAATTTCAGGGGCAGGAAAGACTTACAGAGGCATTTCAGCCTCTCCCTTGCCACAAGTCTAGCTTCTAACCTAGTATCAGGTTTCAAACCCGAGACCTCAAGTTTGAAGTTTAAAAGAAGTATCGCAATCCACCATTTACCACTGAGCCACCAACTCGTAATTAATATCAAGGATAAATTACAAAAAACTACCTCAACTATTGGTGTCACGACACTTTCATACCTCATTTTTAAAAATTGACAATGTCATACCTCATCTTATGAATTTGTGCCAATGTTATACCTTCCGTTAACTTGGTGTCAATTTCTCAGTTAAATATTGACGTGACTTGATCTGGGGCCCATTTTCTATTAAAAAATTATTAAAACCTTAAAAAAATCATTTAATATTTTTTTAAATATTAAAATAATAAAGAAAAGTTATAAAAACAAACAAACAAACACTTTGTTTGTCCCCTTCCCCCCTTCTCTCTCTTCTCCCCATCTTCATCTTTCTTCCCCTTTCCTGCAACTGCAACCCCAACCCAGAAAAAAAAAAAAGAAAAAAAAATCCCAATTTGTCTTCCCCCCTCTCCACTTCCACCCCATCTTCCTCTTTTCACTGCACCTAACCTCCCCACCTTCACACCCACTACCTGCAACCCAAAAAAAAAAACCCAGATCTCGTTGAGGAGGAATGGGTGTGGAGGGAAGAGGGTGGGGGATGGCGGATGAACTGAGTTTCCTTTTAATTTTTTTTTTCTTCTATCTTCTTCTTCTTCTACAGATTGGGTGGGTGGGGGGTCGTGGACGAACTGGGTTTCCTTCTTCTTCTTTTTTTCTCCTCCTCTCTTCTTCTTCTTTTTCTTTCGGGTGGGTTGGGGGGAGGGACGACTGGGTCTCCTTTTTTTTTTTGCTTCTCTCTCTTTTTCTTCTTCTTCTTCTTCTTCTTCTTCTGCAGGTGTGTGGGTGGGTTGGGGAACTCTATGGTGATGAGAAAATGAGAAGCAACTGCGTTACAGATTCATGGTGGTGTGAAACCATTAGAGTTGCAGAGGATGTCGAGAATAAGCAAAATTCTTTAGGGATCGGTAATATGGTGATGCTACATTTTCTGAACATCTATCCAAGTTTATCCCACTTCTGTTTAGTTCCTCTTTTTTTTCCTTTTTTTCTTCTTTCTGCAGGAAGATAGGGAGATAGAAAGGGGGAGGGACGACTGACATGAGGGTTTTTTTTTTGTTTAAATTTAATTTTCTTTATTATTTTAATATTTAAAAAATATTAAATATTTTTTTAGTTTTTAATAATAATTTTTTAATTTTTTAATAGAAAGTAGGTCCCAAATCAAGTCACGTTAGCATTTAACTAAAAAAATTAACGGCCAAGTAACGGAAGGTATGACATTGACACAAATTCGTAAGATGAGGTATATGATATTGTCAATTTAAAAAAATAAGATATGAAAATGTCGTGACACCAATAATTAAAGTAATTTTTTGTCATTTACCTTAATATCAATGTAGTAAATGAAACATAATAGTAAATGGTTACATGTACTATCTATATATATTTATAATAAATTTAACGAAAATCGATCTTAACATCTCTACGGTCAAACGATCAATACTGATTGACACTAAAATATTATTATTATTAAAACACAAAAATAAAACCAGGTGGGGCCCCACCGTGGGGGACTCTTCTTCTTTTCCTCGTTTACTGCCAGTATACTTTCTTCTTCATTTCATTTTTTTCTTCCCTAGATCCTTGGCCGGACTCCTCGCTCTTCCATTTTTCCAAGCAAGGTAAATTCTTCTCTCTCACGTAACTTCACTCGCATGGAATCTCCTTCGCATTTCAATTTTTGTTTTTGTTTTTTTGTTTTTTTCTGATATTAATGGATTGCACGGTCCGCCGGATCTGTTACCAGAGAAGCGGAGCGGTCGAACCCGAAGCTTGCAGTTGGGCTTGAACTGGAGGGGGAGAGGAAGGAACCGGATTTGGGAGGTGTCAGGCTTGGGATCGCAGGCGAGGTTGAAAGCAGGACTGCTTGGTAAGTAGCCAAACGAAAATTTGGAATTTGAGTTGTTAGTCTCGGACAGATCAGATGTTTGGAGCACATTTGGCGTCCGAAGTTCGGATTCGGCATTTGAAGGGCCAATGTCGAGATCAATGGAACCAAACAGAGCCAATTTTGGTTTACTTTTTCTTGGGGCGAGCTGTTTAGTGTTGTTTTAGGTTTTAAGTTGTTTAGAATCAAATCTTTAGTTTTCGAATGGAAATTGACTGCGTAATTCTCCGCTGCGTGAAATTTTGGTTTTGTTCAACTCTTAAGTTGGAATTTATGTATGAAGTTTAACCTATGTTTTTATTAGTGAAGGTAGTGTAGGTTTTTTGCGTTATTTCTAGTGTGTTTAGATGGTATGTGTACTTGTGAAGACATATAAATTATAGAGTAAGACGGGAAGTTATGGTTGTTGAAAATTAGTGGGAGTGGTTATGGTAGTCTAAATGTCTGCATATGATATGATTACGATTTTCTTGAATTATGCCTCTCCATTAATTGTTATACTTCAGTTAGCTTACTTGGTATGTTGAATTTCAACTAGGTATGCGTTGCCTATGCTTCTTTGCCTTCTCTATGTAGAAGCTGGTAAATACAGCTAGAACTTGGGTTCTGTTCAAAAGAATATTGTTCAGAGATGGGGCGTCTAAAGCTGCAAACTGGCATCAAGGCAATTGAGGAAGAACCCGAGGACTGTGAGGCAACCAATTCAAATAAAGCTACATTGGCATGCATCATCAATTCAGAAATAGGTTCTGTATTAGCGGTTATGAGGAGGAATGTAAGATGGGCCAGTCGTTATATATCCGGTGATGATCAGCTGGAACACTCTTTAATCCAGTCTTTAAAGGCATTGCGCAAGCAAATTTTTTCATGGCAGCATCAGTGGCATACCATTAATCCTGTTGTGTATCTCCAGCCATTTTTGGATGTGATTAGATCTGATGAAACTGGTGCACCAATCACTGGTGTTGCTTTGTCATCTGTTTATAATATCTTAACACTTGATGTGATTGATCAAAATTCCATAAATGTTGAAGATGCCATGAACTCGTTAGTTGATGCCATCACTAGTTGTCGATTTGAGGTCACCGATCCTGCATCAGAGGAAGTGGTACTGATGAAGATACTACAGGTTCTTCTGGCTTGCATGAAGAGTAAAGCATCCGTTATGTTGAGTAACCAGCATGTTTGCACTATAGTGAATACATGTTTTCGTATAGTTCATCAAGCAGGAACAAAAGGCGAGTTGTTGCAACGGATAGCTCGCCACACAATGCATGAACTTGTTAGATGTATTTTCTCACACCTTCCTGATGTTCACGACACTGAACGTGCACTTTTAAATGGAAGTACTACAAGAAAACAAGAGGTACTGTGACTATGAAAGTTTACATGCATTAGGTCTTAGCCTAGATGCGATCTGTTGATTATGTAGTGTAAACTTATTAGTTGATACACAAGCGTCCAATGTCAAGAACTTGTTTGTGAATATGTTATGGTTTTTTCTTGTGCAGATTGCCGGGCTAAGTAATGAGTATGCTTTTGGGAGTAGACAATTGGAGAATGGCAATGTGAGTTCTGGGTACGATAGTCAACCATTATCCACAAGTCCTGCCTCAAATGCTTCTTCAGGCCTGGTAGCACCTGGGATTGATGAAAGTGTACTCATGGTTTCTACTGGGAAGGAGGCTGTTCAATATGATTTGCATCTCATGACTGAGCTATATGGGGTACCCTGCATGGTGGAAATATTTCACTTTCTGTGCTCTTTGTTAAATGTTTCTGAGCATATGGGAATGGGACCCAGATCTAATGCCATAACATTTGATGAAGATGTTCCTCTTTTTGCCCTGGTTATGATTAATTCAGCTATAGAGTTGGGTGGATCCCACATTCAGAATCATCCCAAGTTATTGAGTTTAGTTCAGGATGAATTGTTTCGAAATCTTATGCAGTTTGGTTTGTCAACGAGTCCACTTATTCTTTCAATGGTATGCAGCATTGTTCTTAATTTGTACCACCATTTGCGCACTGAACTTAAACTACAGCTTGAGGCCTTCTTTTCTTGTGTGATTTTGAGGCTTGCACAAAGTAAATATGGAGCTTCTTATCAGCAGCAGGAGGTTGCCATGGAGGTTCTTGTTGACTTCTGCAGGCAGAAAAATTTCATGGTGGAGATGTACGCTAACTTAGATTGTGACATAACATGCAGCAATGTCTTTGAAGAACTTGCTAATCTGTTGTCAAAAAGTGCATTCCCTGTCAATTGCCCTTTGTCTTCAATTCACATTCTTGCTTTGGATGGCCTTATTGCTGTTATTCAAGGAATGGCTGAAAGGGTGGGGAATGGATCAGTTTCTGCACATACGCCAGTGAATCTTGAAGAGTATACTCCATTCTGGATGGTGAAGTGTGACAACTACAGTGATCCTAGTAATTGGGTTCCATTTGTTCGCCGGAGGAAGTACATAAAGAGAAGGTTAATGATTGGAGCTGATCATTTTAACCGTGACCCAAAGAAAGGACTGGAGTTCCTCCAAGGAACATATCTGTTGCCTGACAAACTTGATCCACAAAGCGTGGCCTGCTTTTTCAGGTACACTGCTGGGTTGGACAAGAATCTAGTTGGGGATTTCTTGGGAAATCATGACGAATTTTGTGTTCAGGTTCTTCATAAATTTGCCGGTACCTTTGATTTCGCAGATATGAACTTGGATACTGCACTCCGACTGTTTTTGGAGACGTTTCGATTGCCTGGAGAATCACAAAAGATACAAAGGGTGCTTGAAGCATTCTCAGAGAGATATTATGAGCAATCACCACTAATTCTAGCTAACAAGGATGCTGCGCTTTTGCTGTCATATTCGCTCATAATGCTCAATACAGATCAACACAATGTTCAGGTAAAGAAGAAAATGACGGAGGAGGATTTCATTCGGAATAATCGGCACATCAATGGAGGCAGTGATCTTCCTCGAGAATTTCTGACAGAGCTGTATCACTCAATATGCAAGAATGAGATCCGAACAACTCCAGAACAAGGTGCTGGTTATCCTGAAATGACCCCAAGCCGGTGGATTGATTTAATGCACAAATCTAAGAAGAACGCTCCATTTATCATGTCTGATTCCAGAGCCTACCTAGACCACGATATGTTTGCTATAATGTCGGGCCCTACAATTGCTGCTATCTCTGTGGTATTTGATCACGCAGAACATGAAGAGATTTACCAAACTTGCATAGATGGATTTTTAGCTGTTGCAAAGATATCGGCATGCCATCATCTTGAAGATGTCCTGGATGATCTGGTTGTATCTCTCTGTAAGTTTACCACCCTTTTAAACCCATCATCTGTTGAGGAGCCTGTGCTAGCCTTTGGTGATGACACAAAAGCAAGAATGGCAACTGTGACTGTATTTACAATTGCCAATAGGTATGGTGATTACATTCGCACAGGTTGGAGAAATATTCTGGACTGCATCTTAAGATTACACAAGCTTGGCCTTCTTCCAGCTCGTGTGGCCAGTGATGCAGCCGATGAGTCGGAGTTTTCAGCTGACACAGGGCCTGGGAAGCCTATATCAAATTCTCTCTCTTCTGTTCATGTACCTTCCATAGGTACTCCTAGGAGATCCTCTGGATTGATGGGTCGGTTTAGTCAGCTCTTATCTCTTGAGACAGAGGAGCCAAGATCGCAGCCTACTGAACAACAACTTGCTGCTCATCAACGCACCCTTCAGACAATTCAAAAGTGCCATATTGACAGCATATTTACCGAGAGCAAGTTTCTGCAGGCTGAATCCCTCTTACAGCTTGCACGCGCACTGATTTGGGCTGCAGGACGACCCCAGAAAGGGAATAACTCTCCTGAGGACGAGGATACTGCAGTTTTCTGTTTGGAGTTGCTGATTGCTATTACCCTAAATAATAGGGATAGGATTGATCTTCTTTGGCAGGGAGTGTATGAGCACATATCCAACATTGTTCAGTCAACTGTGATGCCTTGTGCTCTGGTAGAGAAGGCTGTTTTTGGACTTCTTCGGATTTGCCAGCGGCTGCTTCCCTATAAAGAGAACCTTGCTGATGATCTCTTGAAGTCCCTGCAGCTTGTCTTGAAGCTTGATGCTCGGGTTGCTGATGCTTATTGTGAGCAAATTACACAGGAAGTTAGTCGCCTTGTGAAAGCAAATGCCTCTCACATCAGATCCCATGGGGGGTGGCGCACAATTACATCCTTGCTCTCTAACACAGCCCGGCACCCTGAAGCTTCTGAGTCTGGGTTTGACGCACTGTTCTTCATTATGTCAGAAGGAACCCACTTGTTGCCGACCAACTATGCTATTTGTGTTGATGCTTCGAGGCACTTTGCAGAATCTCGTGTTGGGCAGGCAGAACGATCTGTTTTTGCACTTGATCTTATGGCAGGTTCTGTTGATTGTTTAGCAAGGTGGGCCCGTGAGGCTAAGCAAGCTGTGAACGAGGATGAAGCGGTGAAAATGTCTCTGGATATAGGGGAAATGTGGTTCCGACTTGTTCAGGCACTAAGAAAAGTTTGTTTGGACCAGAGAGAAGATGTGAGGAACCATGCTTTGTCATTGTTGCAGAAGTGCTTGACTGGAGTGGATGGGATCCCTCTTCCACATGGTCTGTGGTTACAGTGCTTTGATGTGGTGATTTTCACAATGCTTGACGACTTGCTTGAAATTGCACAGGGACACTCCCAAAAGGACTACCGCAACATGGAAGGCACACTTATCCTTGCCATGAAGCTCTTGTCCAAGGTGTTCTTACAGCTACTTCGTGGCCTATCACAGTTAACAACCTTCTGCAAACTATGGTTGGGTGTTCTCAGTCGAATGGAAAAGTATATGAAGGTGAAAGTTAGAGGGAAAAAAAGTGAGAAGCTTCAGGACCAAGTACCCGAGCTACTTAAGAATACCTTGCTTGTGATGAATTTAACAGGAGTGCTTGTGCAAAGGAGCGCTCTAGGAGGAGATAGCTTGTGGGAGCTGACATGGCTACATGTCAATAACATTGCGCCATCCTTGCAATCTGAGGTTTTCCCCGATCAAGGTTCAGAACAGTCCGAGACTAAGCTGGGTGAAAACGGAGGTCTAGTTTCTGAAGAAAAGGGCAATGTACTTCCAACTGAAATGGCGTCAACAGAAGTTTCTGGCACTGCAGGTTAGCATGTTGTAGGGTTGTTTGCAACTAGTAAGTGGTCCTGTTCGTGCATGTTAATAAGCACGCATGATCCCGAATTCTGAATAGTTATTTTAGGAGGCATCTTGTTATGAAATCTTTACTGGCAGAAGACATCTTTGATTGTTTTCTGTAGAGCTGCTAGATGTGGATTATTACAGAGGGTGCTGATATACATACTGGTTGTTTGAAAAACCAAGCGGATTGGTCGTTTCTTTGTACTCATCATCGTCTTCCTTCAACTGGTGTCCTCAACTTCGCCTCCGGATAATTCTGTCGCAGTGTATTCCCCGGATAAATACTACTTTTTGTCTAAAGGTAGCATGTTTGTTTGGCCTCCTAGTCGGTTGCTAGTGAATCCTTCTATATTTTGTACTGCCTTGTTCATCAATGTACAGAAAAAGATTGCTACTTCTAACTAGTATTTTTACTCGGCATGTAATCGTGCCATGTTTGACATAGTTTCGAGTTCTTGCATCGCAAATTGCCGACGTTTTGTTGCGAAAGTTGGTATTTGATGATGCATTGTTGAGCCTTGTGTAAGAGGAGCATGCGATTACAGGTTCACGTGGTGGTGTAATATGGTCTTCCCCCATCTTATTTGTCATTTAACCTTTCATCTTCTTCTTTCACCCCCTCCATCCACTTTTGGACCTTACTGTAATCAATTTTGAATTAAACTTTTGATGCTTTCAGAATCAAGCGATGTTCGAATCTAATTTAAACTGCGAGGAGATGGATTCACACTTGAGTGTAAAAGGCGAGCACACTGTTGTACATAACTTGGTTTGCGTAATTCCTCATAGACTTATTGAATCTTGAGCAAATATTTTATCTGTTTTTAACCCAATCTGCGACAAAGAAAACAATTTTTTAACCAAGAAAAATTAAAGCAAAAACTCGATATTTTAAGAGCTTGTCTTTTGATAGAATGTCTTTGAAATAATCAAGAGTTTGTTTAAAAGTGCTTTTAAAATAATTGAAAACACTTTTAGAAAAGATATTTTTTGGTTCCAAAAGTACTTGAAGTTCTTCGTAAGCACATAACATTGCGCCATCCTTGCCATCTAAGGTTTTTTGTGATCAAGTTTCAGAGTAGTCATAGACTAAGCTGGGTGAAAACAAAGTCAGTTTCTAATGAAAAGACTGATGTTTGTTCCAGAAAGCACTGCAAGTGCTTTACAAAAACTCACTTACGTTTTTATTAAGGATTGATGCCCAAAATATTTTCAACAAAAACACTTTCAGTCATTTTAAAAGCATTTACAAAAGCGCTTTCAGTCATTGATGCCAACTCTCTTTGTTATTCACCTTTTGAGTTTGTAGAGCAATATTTTTTTTTCATTTTTTATTTTTTTTTAATTAAACGAAAATACTATTTTGATGGGAATCAAGAAAAAAAATGAAAGAAATCAGACGGTCCACATTTGAAGAGAGACAGTATACTGGAAGATCTCGTTTTTATGCCCCCAAAAAAGAGCGGAACGCATTTGTTTACAGTTCAACAGCCGATCTGGTACCAAAAGTGGTTGGTGAACGGGTCGAACCAGAGGTTGACAATTAGGGCCGGCAACCGCCGCGAAACCGGATTTCAGAGGCTTCCGGCATGAGATCGCCGTCGACCTCGAAAGGAGGAGAACTATCGGGTAAGTACCCAAATCAAATTCCTCTTTCTAACCCAAATCTGTGGATTCGACATTGGAAGCGCCGCGCCAATGACAAGATCAATACGAATCTCCACCTTCTCTTCCCCCTCTCTTTCTCTCCTGTTTCTTTGTGAGCTGATTAGCATTTAATTTAGTTTAAAGCTTTCTAATCAGAATCAAATCTTGGGTTTTTAGAATCGAAATTCTCGAATAATTCAAGGCTGTGCGAAGCTTCATTTTTTCATTGTAGGATTCCATTGAATTTGTTGTTATTTTTGTAATTTGTTTTCAATTGTTGGTTGAGATTATGCATGAATCATACTTTTCTTGTCATTTCTTTTAAATTTTGTGTTAGATGCAAATAAATATACTGTATTCCAAGTTATGGGTGTGGAATTGGGTAGACTGGCAATGAGTGTGGGTCGTGGTTGTTAGAATTTGGGACTAATAGTTGTGAACTTATGGCCAGTTTCTATGTCTGCTTATGATATGATTGGGGGAGTTTTAAATGTGGCTTCTTGATTTCTTGTTCACTTCAGCTTATTTGATGTGTTGAATTTCTACTAGGTATGCTTTAGTAGCTCTGTAGACCGTGAAGGTATGCGATACCTTTAGGCTTGTTTGCTTCTGTACGTTGAAGTTGGTAAATACTGAAAGAACTTGAGTTCTATTGAAAGATGGGGCGTCTGAAGCTGCAAAGTGGAATCCAGGCAATTCGGGAAGAACCTGGGGAATGTGATGCAACATATTCTAATCATGCTACTTTAGCATGCATCATTAATTCAGAAATAGGCACTGTATTAGCGGTTATGAGGAGGAATGTGAGATGGGGAGGACGCTATATGTCTGGCGATGATCAGCTGGAACACCCTCTAATCCAGTCTTTGAAGGCACTGCGCAAGCAAATCTTTTCATGGAAGCACCATATGCATTCCGTCAATCCTTCTGAATATCTCCAGCCATTTCTGGATGTGATTAGGTCGGATGAAACTGGTGCACCAATTACTGGTGTGGCGTTGTCTTCTGTTTACAATATCTTAACACTTGATGTAATTGATCAAAATTCCGTAAATGTTGAAGATGCCATGCACTTATTAGTTGATGCGATCACTGGCTGCCGATTTGAGGTGACTGATCCTGCATCAGAAGAAGTGGTATTGATGAAGATACTGCAGGTTCTTCTAGCTTGCATGAAGAGTAAAGCATCTATTATATTGACCAATCAGCATGTTTGCACTATAGTGAACACATGTTTCCGTATTGTCCATCAAGCGGGAACAAAAGGTGAGTTGTTGCAGCGTATAGCTCGCCACACAATGCATGAACTTGTTAGATGTGTTTTCTCACACCTTCCAGATGTTCACCCTGCTGAACGTGCATTGCCAAATGGAAGCAATACCATCAATGGAGAGGTACTACTAATATCAAAATTGACAAGTATTATTGGGTCTTAGCATAGAGGTGGTCTGTTAATTCTCGAGAGTGAAACAATAAGTTGAACTTGCAGATGTCCAGTCTTAAATACTATTCTTATTCACGAATTTATGGTGTTGTGCAGATTGCAGGGAAAAATAATGAGCATGCTTCTGGAAGTAGACAATTGGAGAATGGCAACATGATTTCTGAGTTTGATAATCAGCTTTTATCTACAAATCCTGCTTTGAACGCTTCCTCAGGTCTTGTAGAATCTGGGGTGGATGAAAAGACAGCTGGTGCTTCTAGCGGGAAGGAGGCTGGTCAATATGATGTGCAACTCATGGCTGAGCCATTTGGGGTTCCCTGCATGGTGGAAATATTTAACTTCCTGTGCTCTTTGTTAAATGTGGTTGAGCATATAGGACTGGGTCCCAGGTCTAATACCATATCTTTTGATGAAGATGTGCCCCTTTTTGCATTGGGTTTGGTTAATTGTGCTATAGAGTTAGGTGGGTCCTCCATTCGGCATCACCCCAAGTTATTAAGTTTGGTTCAGGATGAATTGTTTCAAAATCTGATGCAGTTTGGCCTGTCAACAAGTCCACTTATTCTTTCAATGGTATGCAGCATTGTCCTCAATCTGTATCACCATCTCCGCACTGAACTTAAGCTACAGCTTGAGGCTTTCATTTCGTGTGTGATATTGAGGCTTGTGCAAAGCAGGTATGGGGCTTCTTATCAGCAGCAGGAGGTTGCCATGGAGGCTGTTGTGGACTTCTGCCGGCAGAAAACTTTCATGGTGGAGATGTACGCGAACTTAGATTGCGACATAACATGCAATAATGTCTTTGAAGAGCTTGCCAATCTGTTGTCAAAGAGTGCATTCCCTGTTAGTCTGCCTTTATCTTCAATTCACATTCTTGCTTTGGATGGTCTTATTGCTATTATTCAGGGAATGGCAGAGAGGGCAGGGAATGGCTCAGTTAGTGCTGTTCAGGCTCCCCCCACGAATCTTGATGAGTATACTCCATTCTGGCTGATGAAATGTGACAATTACAGTGATCCGAATCATTGGGTTCCATTTGTTCGCCAAAGGAAGCACATAAAGAGAAGGCTGATGATTGGAGCCGATCATTTTAACCATGACCCAAAGAAGGGGCTGGAGTTCCTCCAAGGAACCCATCTCTTGCCTGACAAACTTGATCCTGAAAGTGTGGCCTGTTTTTTCAGGTACACTGCTGGGTTGGACAAGAATCTTGTTGGGGATTTCCTGGGAAACCATGATGAGTTTTGCATTCAGGTCCTTAATAAATTCGCCGGTACCTTTGATTTTCAAGACATGCATTTGGATACTGCACTGCGACTATTTCTGGAGACATTTCGATTGCCTGGAGAATCACAAAAGATACAAAGGGTGCTTGAAGCATTCTCAGAGAGATATTATGAGCAATCACCACAAATTCTTGCTAACAAGGATGCTGCTCTCCTGTTATCATATTCAATCATAATGCTCAACACAGACCAGCACAATGTTCAGGTGAAGAAGAAGATGACAGAGGAGGATTTCATTCGGAATAATAGACATATCAATGGAGGTGATGATTTACCCCGAGAATTCCTTTCAGAGCTTTACCACTCAATATGCAAGAATGAGATCCGCACAACTCCAGAACAAGGTGCTGGTTATCCTGAAATGAACCCAAGCCGTTGGATTGATTTAATACACAAATCAAAGAAGAGTGCTCCATTCATTGTATCAGATACCAGAGCCTACCTTGACCAGGATATGTTTGCTATAATGTCAGGCCCCACAATTGCTGCCATTTCTGTGGTATTTGATCATGCAGAACATGAAGAGATTTACCAAACATGCATTGATGGATTTTTATCTGTTGCAAAGATTGCTTCATGCTACCATCTTGAAGATGTGCTCGACGATCTGGTGGTGTCTCTTTGTAAGTTTACAACCCTTTTGAACCCATCATCTTATGAGGAACCTGTTATGGCCTTTGGTGATGACCCAAAAGCTAGAATGTCAACTGTGACAGTTTTCATGTTTGCCAATACATATGGTGATTACATTCGCACAGGCTGGAGAAATGTTCTCGACTGTATCTTAAGATTACACAAACTTGGTCTTCTGTCGGCATTTGTGGCCAGTGAAGCAGCTGGTGATTCAGAGTGTTCTGCTGACACAGGTCATGGCAAGCCCATAACCAATTCTCTATCATCTGTTTCTATGCCCCCTGTGAGTACTCCTAGGAAATCCTCTGGATTTATAGGCCGGTTCAGTCAGCTCTTATCTCTTGACACAGAGGAGCCGAGATCACAGCCTACTGAAGAAGAACTTGCTGCTCATCAGCGCACCCTTCAGACAATTCAAAAGTGCCACATTGATGGCATATTTTCAGAGAGCAAGTTTCTGCAGGCTGAATCCCTGTTACAGCTTGCACAGGCACTGATCTGGGCTGGAGGACGACCCCAGAAAGGGAGCAGCTCACCTGAGGATGAAGATACTGCAGTTTTTTGTTTGGAGTTGCTGATAGCTATTACCCTAAATAATAGGGATAGGATTATGCTTCTTTGGCAGATTGTGTATGAGCACATATCGAACATTGTTCAGTCTACTGTGATGCCTTGTGCCCTGGTAGAGAAGGCTGTTTTTGGACTTATTCGGATTTGCCAGCGGCTGCTTCCTTATAAAGAGGACCTTGCTGATGAACTCTTGCGATCATTGCAACTTGTTTTGAAGCTTGATGCTCGGGTTGCTGACGCGTACTGTGAGCAAATTACGCAGGAAGTTGGTCGCCTTGTGAAAGCAAATGCCTCTCACATAAGATCACCATTGGGGTGGCGCATAGTTACATCACTACTCTCCATTACTGCTCGGCACCCAGAAGCTTCAGAGGCTGGATTCGATGCACTGTTCTTCATTATGTCTGAAGGAACTCACTTGTTGCCTGCCAATTATGTTCTCTGTGTTGATGCGTCAAGGCAGTTTGCTGAGTCTCGTGTTGGAGAGGTGGAGCGATCTGTGTGCGCACTGGATCTTATGGCGGGGTCTATTGATTGTCTAGCAAGGTGGGCCTGTGACGCTAAGCAATCTATGAATGAGGAAGAAGCTCTGAAAATGTCTCAGGATATTGGGCAAATGTGGTTGCGGCTTGTTCAGGGATTGAGAAAAGTTTGTTTGGACCAGAGAGAAGAGGTTAGGAATCATGCTTTGTCCATCTTACGGAGGTGCTTGACTGGAGTGGATGGGATTCCTCTTCCACATGGTCTCTGGTTACAGTGCTTTGACATGGTGATCTTCACAATGCTTGATGACTTGCTCGAAATTGCACAGGGACACTCCCCAAAGGAATACCGCAACATGGAAGGCACACTTATCCTAGCCTTGAAGCTCCTGTCCAAAGTTTTTCTGGAGCTACTACCCGAGCTATCACAGCTAACAACCTTCAGCAAACTATGGCTGGGTGTTCTCAATCGAATGGAAAATTATATGAAGGTGAAAGTTGGAGGGAGAAAATGTGAGAAGCTACGGGACCAAGTGCCGGAGCTACTTAAGAACACCTTACTTGTAATGATTTTAAGGGGAGTTCTTGTGGAGAAAAGTGACGGAGGAGATGATAGCTTGTGGGAGTTGACGTGGCTACATGTAAATAAAATTGCTCCATCCTTGCAGTCTGAAATTTCCCATGATCCAATTTTAGAGCAGTCAGAGACTAAGCAGGGTGAATCAGGGCGAGTTTCTGATGTGACGGGCACTTTAATTCCAACTGAAACAGCTGCTGCCGAAGGTTCCAGCAGTGGAGGCTAAAATGTTGGATAGTCTTTGCAACCGGATCTGGTTTTTTAAGGCATATTAGTAAGCACACATGGTCGCGACCATTGAGTAGTACAGAGGGAGGTGGTCTTGTTCTGGCAGGCGACCTCTTAATTTTGGCCGTATAGCTGCAATATGCGGGATTTAGCACAGTGGGAACTGCTGTATCTGGTGGTCGGGAAACCCAAGCAGATCGAACTTTATCTTAGTAATCATCTTCAACTTTCTTGAAATACTATCTTCATCTTTACCTCCTCCATCTATAACTTTGTTGTCTAAAGATATCATATATGTCGTGTTTTGTAGTAGGGTACTTGTGCCCTTGTTTTAACTCCCCACACCCTAATTTTTTGTCGCGTCGAGGAAATCCGGAAGGGAAGGATTCATTTCTTGCCAAAGAGGTGAAATATTTTTGTTTGATTTGTTGAACAATGTACAGAACTTGATTGCTAGTTTAACTAGTACTTTTACTCGGGCGCGGTACCGTTCTTTGTGCTTGTGTTTGACATTGATATATTCAGTTTGATGAACTGCAAGTTCGTGACATCGTCGGGATTTTGTAATGGATTTCTGAGAGACGATTATGTTCGCCCTTTGCTCATATTTTTCGATTTTATTTTTGAAGGACTAATTGCACATTTGCCTTCCAAACATGAAGGGCGGTTCCGTTTTCCCCCCGATTTTGTTTTTTATCCCAAGTTGGCCTCTAAAATATTGAAATTTGTAGAATATGTTGGAACGTAAAATTGTGAAGTAGTAAATTCTGGTCTTCCAACTGTCTTATCGGTCAACAAATTTGTATTAGAATGTTTGGATGAGGAAAATAAACTCAGAATTTGTAAATTGACATGCACCAATTTTTTTGTTTGAATTCATAAACATAAGAACTAAGAATTTCCGCGTGGAAAAAAAACTTAAAATTTGGGACTTTCAAATCCCGAATTTAAATTCAATGTAAATAGGTGTCATTTTTTAATTTCTATGATTGAGAGCTTAAAAATAACTAATTCTATTGTTTTTTTTAGGTTAATCAAACAAGAAAATTTACAAATTCTATAAAATAAAATTTCGTCAATTTATTTTTTATTATTTTAAATTTTTTTAATAATTTTAAATTTCTTTATCTAAACATAGTATTAGAGAATTTGTCGGAAATGCTCGTAATTTCGTTTTAAAACTAGCTTTTTTCTTAAGAGGGAGGAGTATAAACAACCATGGATAACTGAGCTTGTACGGCAGCTGCATTTTCTCACCCTTCACCGTCCACTTAATTCCATCCACACAAGGCTTCAAAGTTTGATTGCTTTTTTTTACAAGCTTAATCGTAGATCAAATTGTTGGGAATTTAAGGGTTTGAGAAAATGACCTTTTGTTTTGTATGGAATAATAAGTAGGTTTTGTGGGATATTAAAATCGTACCAATTTATACTTTAAATCAACTTGATTTTTGTTGGGAATTTAAGGGTTTGAGAAAATGACCTTTTGTTTTGTATGGAATAATAAGTAGGTTTTGTGGGATATTAAAATCGTACCAATTTATGCTGTAAATCAATTTGATTTTGTTGCCATCCGTTAAATTAATAATGTGATAATATAGTAATTTTGGATTTCAATTTTGAGTTGATATAGAAGTTATATTTACACCACATTGATGAAAGTCGTCACGAGAAACAATAATTTTTTATACAATTGATATTTCGTATCCTTGAACGACAATTAGATGCAAAATTTGACCATAATGGTACAAATGTAGTCTATAAACAAGTCAAACATTTCACTCGTCACCGTAACGAGAGAATTAGACAGTCAAATAGACAAGAAAAAAATTCCAACTAGTGCAATTTCGAAATCTCACGAGCAAATAAAAAAAGGAAAACTAACGAAAAGTCCCTGAATAGTGACAGTTTTAATGAAAAGTCCTTTTTGAAGGTATAATGAATAGTGACAGTTAAAGGTAAAAAAGTGGTTTTTCGTTAAAAGTAAACAGTGTCAGGGGTGTTTTATTAAAGCTCCCAATAAAAAATTCTTGATACTTAAAGATGGGTTATTTTGAAACAGGAGGATTATTTTTCCTCTTAATTTATCTTTCTTAATTTTTTTATTTAAATGATTACAATTAAATCATTCTAATATCTTATATTGATTTTCTTTAAAAAAAAAATAAAGACAAGAAATAAAATGTGAGAGACGAAAATTAGAAAGATAAAAAAGAGAGAGAGAATTCTATTACGAAACGTTGATATGACTAAAAATGCTTTGGTAGGGCAGAGAGAGAGAGGGTAAATACAAAAGGATGGTAACAACTTGTGACAGTGCAGAGGCCAAAGACTGTCCGCAGTTGCTTGCTAGGCTTAACATTGGTGAAGCAAACATAAATCAAGATCTCAACATTAATTGTACGAGAAACTTAATATAAGTTCAATTTTTTTAGAGAATTGTAGGAATAGTCTAATTTATTAAAACAAGTCCAATTTCTTAAATTTAATTATTTAATTATCAATAATTATCTATTCAATGATAAGATTTATTATAAAATCAAATTTCTTCCTAATTATCTCTTTGATTATTTTATTTATTTATTTATTGTTATTTCTTGTTCTTCCTTGTGACAGCCCGTCCCGAGATTATATTTTCGATAATGTGAAAGGACGAAATTGCCCTCGAGCATGGAGTACGTATTCACATTTTTAAGCTAAGTTATTGGTCCAATTGTGTTAATTCCTACACTTTTGGAACCAATTGGGAACTAAGGAATATTTGGTTGTGATTGGTGGTTGATGTTGGACCACACACACTCTTTCTCTCACCATCCCGTGTCTCTCTCTATCTCTCAGTCACTCTCTCCCTCTCGAACTCACCCTTTCTCCCCTCCATTTTGTACGGACGAACCCAAAGACCCTCAAACTTTCACAGATCGAAGCAAAGAAGACCACCATCGTGATCCTGAGGCCTTTGCGAGTTCATTGACATCAATTTCAGGTTAGAACTCATTCGTTTTCACGTTGAAACCGAAGCTTCGATTTTAGACACTATTCACAAACTTCCTTATGGTTGCGTTTTAGGACAAACTAAGCTCACATGGAGCTTTAGGAGATCCTCACGAAGCTCGGAGTGCTTCGTTGGCTCAAGTTGGACGTCGGAATCGTGCCGTTCGTGAGTGGCCGATTTTTGTGTTTTTCCTCCGTCGAGATCCTGAGGTTTTTCCGACTTTTAAAGGGTATAATCTTCTTCCCCTTGTAATTTGTGATGTTTTGGTGAAGATTTCATGAAAAATGATGCAAAAAACGAGAGAGAACGAGGCAGTTGCAGGTCTACCCAGAATCCGGCACCGGCGGCACTGTGCCGGCGACTGGAGGTAGACGATGACATGCGTGGGGGTGCGTAGGTCCGTGCCACCCAAAAAAAATTCTAAAAATTTCACGACGCTCGTGAGGTTGTGTAGGTCTCGTTGGTATATTTGTATGCCAAAATTGATCAACGTATGAGAAGTTATTTCTAAAGTTCCGTTTATAGGCGAGGCCTATCTTGAGGACGAGCGTAGCCAGGCTAGGCGTAGGGGCTACAATCCGGCTATTTATCAGTGAGTGGGCAGTTGTTTTCCGTATATACCTATATATTGCTATTTTCCCAGAAAATGAATTTAAATGATCAAATGATTTAAATGCCATGCAAAATATATATTTATTTTAATCATGCATTAGTGATTGCATATAATTAGGATGGTGATGCGGACGCACAGGTAAGTATCAGGTAAGCTTCTATACTGGTTCTGATGAGAATGAAATGATGTGATGTGATGTGAATGAATGAAATGATGTGATGTGATGTGAATGAATGAATTGATGTGGTGAGAGCTCATACACCTGCACATTTATATTAGTGCTCCCGCCCAGAGTTAGGGCCACAATCTTTCACGTGATGTTCACCTCCTGCACCGTATGCTCGCCTTGGATCCAAGTTAGGTGCACAGTCCTGTCGTATAGACCACTATAGGTGGGTTCGACTCGTAGGTGACCCGCGAATCATTCGCACAGTTTTCACGTGATTGTAGCACTAGAGCATATTATTCTATATACAGTGATAAGTTGCAGACCACTATAGGTGGTATTAATTTGTGTGTAGGATATATATATATATATATATATATATATATATATGATATGATATGACGAGATGATTATGAGCTATATATGCAGCCAATGGCTGAGTTGAGTATAAAGAAAGATTATGAGCTATATATACCGAGGACTGAGATGATTATCAGATATTTAATCACATCACAGATTTACGATTTGAGCATTTAGTTGAGATACTTTGGCATGGCATACATACAAATATTTTTACAGCATGATTTTGAGTTATATATGTATATGAGTATATACTTTATTTCTGGGAAATTATACAGATTTTACAGAGAGGGGTTATAACTTTTGAGAAAAGAATGATTTTGAAAAGATTGTTTTGCTGACCTACTCAACTTTGTTTTTTGCCCCTCCAGGTTCTAGGTAGTGTTCGTTGGTGGCATACGAGGACCTTCCGGACGCTCTGACAAAATTCACTTATGTAGGATCACCTTCGCTTCGGGTGTTATTTTCATTAGTACTTTCTGCTTGACTGCATTGACTTAGTATGATTTGAATTTGTATAAGCACTTGAACTCTCGCACTAGCACTCTTTTATTGGATTGCTAGTGGCTTGGTTTTAATTTGTTTCGTATCTTTCTAATTAATCTTGCTTCCGCACTGTGCACGTGTTTACGTCACGCTCACGTTACGGCCAGCACGCCCCATTTTCGGGTCGGGGTGTGTCATTCCTCATGCTTTAAACCCTATTTATAGATTTTATTTTTATTTTTTATAATCATTCAATATTATAGGTTAATTATTTTTATGTATTTATATGACAGATTCTTTTTTATAATCAACGTGTCACAAATTAATGTGTCTTGCTTGTAGGTATATTATGTTTTTTCCCTACCTTTTAGTTAGGTTTCATATCTCGCTTACAGGTATAATATATATTCATATATTTGTTACTTGAGTTAAAATAGAATGTTTTGTAGAGAATTTATGTTAGTATATTAGTTTTTTTTGCTATAAAATATTAATTAGATTTTTTTGAGTTGAAAAATGTGTAATATTAAAATATTTTAATTAATTTTTAATATTAAAAAAAATTAAAATGAATATAAAAAAAATAAAAACATGTAATTAAATAACTGAACTCATTTCTAAAAATCATCTATGTTTTCAGACTAGATCTAAAAGCCCCTTAATTGTACTCTTTTGTTACAGAGACAAACATCGTACACCCAAAACGGCAGCACAATCGTCTAAAATCCAACAGGATTTTCATTGAATTTTCTTTGTGAGATTTTTAGAGATTCGTAAATTATATTTATTTATTATACATTATGTAGTTAGAAATTATTTTATTTAAAACTGAATACAAATAATACCTGATAAAAACTAACTACACAATATACAATGAATGAACACAATTTAAATTTTTTTGAGATCTTCACAAAAAGAATTTGGAAAAGATCCAAATTCGTCTAAAATTTGGGTAGAATGATTTAACAAAATGGTTTAATAATTAGTCCAATCATTCAATATTAATGATATATTGGCGGGTTATTGCCGAGTAACACTATTTTTTTTCCCAGTGACAAGCACACACATACAACTTTCGAATGTTTTAATTCTCATAAACTTGTGAGATAAACTATATTTAAATTCAACAACGTATAGATCGCCTTGTCCTACAGACTGTTAAATGACCAACAGGTCCTATGACTCGTATGGGTCATGGGGCGCGGTATTTGGCGGTGATGTTTTCTGACACTGGCACTCGATACCTTGTCGGGACTCGCAGACCATGACGTGTTCCCACTACTCCATGTGCAGTGCGCACCCACACCCCTCCTCTCTCCTCTCTCCTCTCTCTTCTCTCTCTGTAAAAACCCTACAAGGAGAGATAAACTCCATTTCTTAAGCTTCCTTGCACACTTCCCCTTACACCTTTCCACCGCTCCTGCCCTCCTCCCGTCAAATCAAATTCCCCACGTCACCTCAGAAGGGCACAACGGTAAATTTCGATGCACAAAGATGCCTTTTTCTTCCTGGTAGTTGGTTGAGGTTGGAGAGTCTAGTTGGTGTTGGCTATAGAGGAGAAAGGCTCACACAACTTGGAAGCTCGGAACTTGTACAGTCAAAACCAGAGGACAAGAAAAAACCTGGCACTTTCTGCAAAACCGCCTTCTTCATTTTCCTCTCGGATTATATATTGTTTTGTTTTACAAGTTTTATTAAAGAGATATTCGATGTACGAATTGTTATCGTACGCCAGGGAGTGTTGGGACCCTTAACGTACGCCCCCCGCAGCCTCCGAAGTGGTAAAAAAGTACAGTCTTGCAGTAGAGGTAGAGAGAGAGAGAGAGAGAAAGAGAGAGAGAGAGAGAGGAAAAGAAGCCCCTACCAAAAACACAAAATCTTGGGTTAGTTTGCTCGTACTAACCAACCCAAGATTTCCTATTGATTGAGGGTGTAGGATTCTCTTTCCTCCAATGATCAGGATTGAGACTTGAGAGAAAGCAAGGCAAACCAAGCTCCAAGGAAGAAAGAAGAAAACTAGAAGCCGCTGTAAACTCAAAAGGCTTATCAGAGAAGTACACAAGGCATGCACTTTGTGGGTACCCAATAATATACATACGCGTATATATATATGTGTTACTGTTTTGAGCTCAGATATGTGAATCTTTGGGTATTTAAGAGGTGGGATTAGAAGATTTTTTAGGGTAGGTTTGGTTTTTGAAGAAGTGGGGTTAGGGTTGTTGGGTTTTAAATGCGGTTTGTTGGATCTAATATTTCTGGGTTTTTAGCTTTTAGGGTTTTCAAGTAAAAAAGGGGAGATTGGGTTTTGGTGGGTTTTCTAATAAGGGATAAGGTTTTTTGGATTCTGTCTGTTGGATTTGGAGATTGTTTTTTAATTTACTTATTGGAGAGAGATCTTTCAATCTGTTCCTGCAAACAAACAAAGAAGAAGAAGGGAGAGAGGTGCAATATTAAAGAGAAGATAAAGATTTTATCTCTACCTTCCTTAATTAGCTTGCTTGGTGGTTGTCGCTGTCCACCCAAAAACAGAAAGAGTGTAAAAACAAGAGCTTGGATTTGGATTTCTTTCCTTTCTTGCTTGGATTTGGATTTTGGGTTCTAGTTTTTTTTTTTATTATTACATATTTTACAAGATCTAATTAGAAGAAGGCCATGTCTAATCGATGGTGGACTGGAAATGTTTCCATGGGAGGAGGAGGAGGAGGTCATGTGGACTCAATCTCCTCGACTCCGCCGTCTCTCCACCTCAGGAACACTGAGGAACAGCTTGACGACCAAAACAACACGACCACACCCACCAACAGCAGCACCAGCCCTCACAAGCAGAACAAGAAACACCACGAAGACAACCGGGACAACAATGATCAGGAAGGCGACGATCAGGGCCCCAACACCGGTAGCGGTAGCCATGACAGCCTCGAGCCTGGAAGCAGCAACCGGAGGCCGCGTGGCCGGCCGCCCGGGTCGAAGAACAAGCCTAAACCCCCCATAGTCATCACCAAAGAGAGCCCCAACGCTCTCCGAAGCCATGTGTTGGAAATCAGTAGTGGCAGCGACATTGTGGACAGCATTGCCACCTTTGCTCAAAGGCGGCATAGAGGGGTTTCGGTTCTTAGCGGAAGTGGTATTGTCGCCAATGTTACTCTCCGACAACCAGCAGCACCAACTGGAGTGATCACATTGCACGGAAGGTTCGAGATACTATCGTTGTCAGGGGCATTCCTGCCCTCCCCATCCCCACCTGGGGCGACGGGGCTGACCGTGTACTTGGCAGGCGGCCAGGGGCAGGTGGTGGGAGGCACCGTGATGGGAGCATTGGTGGCTTCCGGTCCAGTGATGGTTATAGCAGCTACCTTCACAAACGCGACATATGAGAGGCTGCCGCTTGAGGAGGAACAAGGTGGAGAAGGAGGAATGCAGTTGGAACAACAACAGCAGCAGCAGCAGCAGCAATCAGGTGTGAATTCGGCAGGGACAGGAGCAAATTCAAGTTCCCAAGGTTTGGGTGAGCATACTAGTGCAATGGCTGTTTACAATTTGCCTTCAAATTTACTTGCGAATGGTGGTCAGATCCCTCATGATATATTCTGGGGTCCTCCCCCTCCAAGACCTCCTCCATCTTACTGAGACAACAAAGATTTAGAGACCGAGAGAAGGAAGGAGAAAGAAAGATGCTTGGTCTGATCACTGACTTGTACTTATTTTGGTTTTGTGAAAAAAATATGTTTGACAGCTTTTGTAGGCACAGCAAGCAAAGGTAGGAGGAGGACTATTTTGTTTATATCTTTTGCTTGTGAAATCTCAAATCTCTTTAGTTTTGTTGTTGGGTTTTATTTTTTCTTTCTCAGTAGCTATGTTTCAGAACCGGTGGATCGTATGAATGTATTTTGTTCGTTCTTTCGTTTAATCTTCTGTGGAGAATATATTGATCATTGTGTAGGCAATGAAGAAGAAAAGAGTCGAGAAATGGAGGGGTTTTGGAGCTCTTGAAATTTCCATTGCAAAATGTTTGTGAAAATTCTTCCTTATTGGTAAGCTTTACAAGAATTTTTCTATACATTGCTTCTCCCTTGAATTATTAAGTGCGTATGCAACCGTTAAATTCAATAATGCATGCCAAAAACAGGTTGTTTCATGCATAATTAATTGAAAGTTGAGTTTCCAGTTATGTGCATGCTCCGCAAGAATATCAATTGAGGTCCATCTGGATAGTAGACAGCTTGACAGCAAGTTGGTTTGGATGGTTTTGTGCTTGCCAGGACTTTAGGGTTTAGGGTTGCATGATTTGATGGGTCGATTGACCAATTTGACAGAGTGCAGAGACTTTCCATTTGGTCTTAGAGAACCTTTTTACATAATTGATTCTTCTTTTATTCATGGGAGTTTATCTTGTTTATACAAAAGGATATGCTCATACACGAATTATTACATAGTGTCATAGCTTTAATTAAGTTGTTTAGTGACACTTCAGGATCATGGAGATCATAGTTCACAGATTCCATTGGTCCAAATTACTTGCTTGTTTCTTTTATTGGAGCGGTATTCTAATTAATTTACGGGAGAGAGATTGGAGCTCTAGCCAACTTGCCTACGCCGATGCAAGTAAGAGAATCCTTCAGTTTTGATTGCATGTGCTTTCCTTTCAATTTTTTTGCACTATCGATCAAGTATTGTTGTTTGAGTAACAAGAAACTTTGGATCAATGTGCAAATGGATGTGAGAATTTTTAGGTGAATTTTAGATGGAGTTTGGTTTGGAACTAGATCTTTCAGTTTTTGGCGCACTCCTTTTTCCTGACACTTGTTTCTGTAGCAAGTGCGAAAGAAATAATTGAAGGTCTTGTAGCAAGACTTTGTTTCTTTAGCAAGTGCGAAAGAAATAATTGAAGGTGTTGTAGCAAGACTTTTGACTGTTTTAGGTCATCAAATGTGGAAGAAATAATTGAAGGCGTTGTAACAAACTTGACCTAAATTTGGAATTAAATTCCCCTCCATATATAAACTACGTTTAATTCCTAAACAGACTACCATTTGTTAGAAGTAGTTAGGATTTTAATTTTTTTTTAATTGTTCTAATTTATAATATATTTATGTAGGTGATGGCCAAAAAAAAAAAAGATGGAAAATTTTCTTACATTTGTCATGTATCATTAGAAAATTTGACGTAAAATTGTAGCGGTATTTCCATTTAGTCACAATTGTTATATGTTTTAACTTTCTCACAAGATGCGCTCTTAGTGGCATTCTATGAGCATTTCGGGCGCATGGATTTAGTTCTCAAAATTTTGAGGTGTTTTCCTTTTTTGGCTAAACAGGGGTGGTTAAGGGTGGTTAAACAAGAACAGTCTTCTTCTCCAAGTTGGCAACTCAAAATTGAAATGTAGGGACAGGATAAGGAGCAGTTATTAACTCCATGTGTTCAATTGACTTGTGCTGCATTTGTACTGTTTGAAGAAAATGCACAGGTGTCATGTTGTTTTCATTTCTTTTTTAGGATTTGGATCCTCACCGGATCTTGGGGATTTTAGGGATTAACGAACACGGAATGTTGATTAAGAATCGTGCGGTCATAATTTTTTATTTTATTTTATATTTTTCACGTAAAACAAAGTTGTTTTACTTTTAAAAATATAAAAACCATTTAATTGGGACCGTACGATTTTTTATCAACGGTCTGTATTCGTTGATTCCTAAAATTCCCATGGAGGGGATCCGGCGAGGATCCAAATCCTCTTTTTTATATCAGCATGAACTGAATTGAACAGAATTCAGTTGTCGGAAATAAATAGTGTGCTCTATTAGAACATGACAGATGAATCGTGAATTAGTCGGTGTGAGGACTTAGGATATATAGCAAAGGATGTTGGGCTATTTCCAACCCCAAAAAGGGTTAAATATAGACCCGAACTATAGCTCTGTTAAAAAATATTTTTTAAATGAACAGTATCGGGACATCCTTATATACTATTTTCAATTGAAAGGGTTAAATATAACATCTTTAATAATTTGTTAGTTTTAAGTTTATACTTTAAATTTATTGGTTAATTTAGTTAAATTACTGTTAAATGTTTTCAAATTTAGTCGTTGAATTTGAATCAATTATTGCAACTGGAGAGCTGACAAAAAAAAAAGGGGGGGGGGGGGGGCTAAGATGGGGTTACATTTGGCCAAATAATAGTCTCACAGGCTCCATATAGTTATAGCTTAGTCATCGGTTTTAGATGAATTTTTGGATAAATCATGCTATTTTTGTACTTTTAAACATTTAACTCTCTCCATTAGAGATGACCTTAGTAACCTTCTATTTGGACCTTCTCTTTCTAATTTTCTCATTGTATGACCCTACTTCAATGATGTACGTATTTTCATCGTTATCAATGAATATCATACCTTTTTTTCTAAAAAATCGTTAAGTCATTTAGATTTGGTTAATTTTTCTATAATCTTTAAGAGTAACCTAGAAGATAGACGATGTGTCATAATGGTGCAACACTCAAAATGAAGGTTTCAATGAAAAGGCTGCTAGTGATTAGGGAAATGGAGAGAATTTGGATTCAGGACACAATAGGTTGAAAAGAAAAGTTATCTATAAGCCAATCCACCACTTAATGTTAGCATTACATTTTTCACTTTATGTTTTGGGCATAGCCAACCTTTTAAGTTAAGTATTTAAGGACTTTTGCAATTTGAGAATTTTGAGTTTGATTCTTGAAAATGGATGAAACTTGCACATTGGAGCGAGAAAATTTGAATTCAATTTTGAGTTGAATGAGATGCAACGTCTTGAGTTTGATCCCTACGAAATGTGGGTTACAATCATCAAAATCTCTATTATAATAACAATGTTTGTACAAATCAAATTTGCACTAGGAAAATGCTAAAGGGATTCTATCAGAAGTGAGACTTTTGATAAACTATTTATTATCTCACAGTTTATCGTTAATTTTTGTGCTAATATTATAAATATTGTGCAAAATATATAATGTGACAAATAATTCATAGAGGGTCATATTCTTCATTTTGAAAGTCTTTTTAGTATTTCCCATCGCATTATTACGACAATATTATTGTACAATCATTAAACTCATATCATTACAAGAACAATTTTACATAAATTAAGCTCACACTATTACAATAAAAGTATTATTCGTGATTTTGCCGGAATACTCCAGGCAGCCGGGGGATCGGGAATTGGTTGCTGCGATTCCGCGGCTATGGCGGAAGCCTGTGCTATCCGCGAAGCTTTGGAGGCCTGCATTCACAACGGATTCGACCACGTTATCATCGAATCTGATGCCAAAGTTATTATTCAAATGATTGAGAGGAAGGTGGCTTGGAATGTTAGTCTGGAATGTATTCTAGGGGATATCGTGAACTATGCCCTCAGGCTTACTTCGGTTGCTTTCGTTTTTGTACCTAGACAGTGTAACCTTGCTGCCCATACGGTAGCAAAGTATGCTTTCTCGAAGGGTCGTGTGGTCAGCTGAGACCACATTGGCCCGAAATTTCTGTTTAACATTCTAGCTAAGGATGTAAACATCTCAATTCGGGTTTAATATATTCTATCTTCGGTTTAAAAAAAAAAAAAAACTCAAGCGATCTAATTCTCGTAAATCAAATTCACGAAAACCGCAACAGAAGTGAGTTGGCATAGATTCTTGCCCACCTCAACACAAAGTGCACTTGGTTGGATATCCCGAAAAAGTGTGGGTCTGGTGGTCAGGCCCCCACCAACTTTGAGAAATTGACAGAAGTGGGTTTGGTTGGACCTAATTTTGGCTTGCCATAAGTTTTTATAGGAGTTTTTACTTAAAATTATTTATCGTCGGTTTATAAAATTTTGTATTTATGATAAAAAAAATTTATATTATAAATTATTCTATAAAAATTGTTTTGTAAAAAATCAATTAAAACTAAGTCGTTTAGTCATCAAATTGTATAAAAACATACGAACAAATTGACAAAAGCATTATGAATCGTCTATGTATTTACTATAATAAATTAACTAAACAACTTAGTTTTAATTTATTTTTTGCAGAGCAATTTATAATTTGAACGGTTCTGATCATATATACAAACCTTTGTAATTCAAATACAAAAAATTTTAAGTAGAAATTTTTATTTATCTTTGAGTAACCAAGCAATTATCCTTATTTTTTTTTCCGGAGTAAGTTGGACCTAGTTCGGGGGAGACAAGAACAATAATGTTCTGAGTAAATCATCTTGTTTAGCCCAACTTTCTCTCTCTCGGTCGCATTATTGAGTAGACTTGGTCATAGTACAAATATCACACAGCATTAAATTGGTTTTTTTTTTTTGGGAAAATCATTAAATTGGTTCTGAAGGGAAAGGATCCTCGCCGGATCCCTTTCCTGGGGATCCTAGGGATCCCGTGATCTCACCCGTTTATCGTATATCGTGCGGTCTGAAATTATTTTAAAATTTAAAATTTAAATTTAAATATGAATAGTATCTAATGATTTCTGACCGCACGATATACGATGAACGGTTGAGATTACGGGATCCCTAGGATCCCTAGGAAAGGGATCCGGCGAGGATCCTTTCCCCTTTTAACTAAGGATTTTCATGAAACGGGTGTATCGATGTCATGACGTCGGCACATGATACTATGATAATGTTTCACTCGATCTAGGTAAGCTGTAAACCATTTGGCAGGGATAAGTAGTAGTATTGGATGGACTTGTATCCTCTCCGGATCCCCTCCATGGAGATCCTAGGAATCAAGCCACAAGGGCCGTTCATAAAATCGTGCGTCTAAAATTAAATGATTTTTATATTTTTAAAAATAAAGTAGTTTCGTTTTTCGAAAAAAAACATTTAATTGTAATCGCACGATTTTTTATGAACGGCCCATGTGGCTTGATCCCTAGGATCCCCATGGAGGGGATTCGGAGAGGATCTAAGTCCGTATTGGATAATCTTCAATGTAATCTTATGTTTTAGTACTCAAAGCTCAATCTTACAGTTTTAAACTCAAGTTTCGAACCCAAAACCTTATAACTAGGCGCTTGAAACTCCGACCTAAAACCTAGCACACGAAAACAGGACCTAGGATATGACAACGCAAAATAAAATGATATTGTTCAATTAATCTAGCTCTTTAATCCTGTGTTATGCAAAATATATATATTTTTTTGGTAAAATGTGATGCAAAATATTAATATTGTGTGGTTATTAAAATTGTCCTATCCAACCTAGTGCTACTCAATACAATCACGAGTACTACAGGAGACCTTGGCTGTCAAATTATGAGAGAAAGAGACGGACTAAATGTCTACTTGCAATAATACATATATTATTTTTAACTTGGTAATTATTATCTGTACAATTCGTCAAGTATAGAGTTTTATCACAAAATGTCCCGATATTAGTTAGAGTAAGAATGTGATATTTAAGCTCTGTTTTTTTCTTCCTTTGGTCGATGTGGAATATTCTACACAAGTAACTTGGAAGGATGTAAACAAAGCCGATTATTGAACTTATTTAATATTTATCACAAATTTTATTTACAATGATATATTTACTACAGTGTGACAAAATAATTTGATTTCAAACTCATCATTTACGAGATTCGAAATTAAGATGTCTCTCATTTTCAAATAAAAATGAATACTATTAAATTGTGGTACTAAGTGTTACTATCTACCACATTAAAACATCACCTTTGGTGAAAGTAGTTGATGGAAAATCGATGCTATAGTTTCCACCCTTACTAATAGTTTTGCGCACCTATTCTTGTTACTGGTTGAGACGAATGGGGAATTTTGTATACAAAATTCGTTATTTACTCATTGATGAACTGCAATTTTGAATAGGGGAGAACTAAAATGGATAAATTTGTGTTCCTCCCAAGAGAAAACCTACTTGTCCTCCCACCTAAGATTATTGCATCTTCACAGTAGAAACATTATAACCGAATCGTTCAAACTTTATCATCATCTAAAGATCATACATGAAAAAAAATCATTTAATTCGAAGATTGTCTAGCTATTTATATGGATTCATTATGAGGATGTTACTTGTTATCAAAACTATCAATCGGTTTGACATAAATGGATGACTAAATGATTTACAAATTAAATACTTTTTTGTATATATAAATTTTAGATGATGATAAAGAGTGAATGATTCATATTATGTTGTTCGTACGATAACGATATATTAATATAGTGGAAGAACAAATAAGTTCTTCGACAGCGCAAGCATTATCCAATTAAAATACCATGGACTCTTCCAAATAAAAGATCAGTAACTATTAAATGGGCAAACCCTATCCTCCCAAATAAAAAGAATAAACAAACAATAACCTAAGTTGATGCCTCTTCTCCTTCAAATTTACTTTCCCAAAAAGGACTGTTTCATTGTTAACCCATAGAATTTTGTTTTATTGTGATGAGATGTTACTAGTGGGGACTAAAAAAGGAATTATCGTAAATTAAAGCATCTTCTAACTTTTATCTATATATATAAAGTGAGAATACCAGTTTTGTGAAGCTTTTCAAAATGCCAAAAAGACCCTCACTTCATACACTATACCAAAGTTAACTGTCCAATAAAATTAGGGTCAAAATTGTAATATTGTACAATTTAGAAGTTATTATAAAATGTGAAATTATCCGCTGCAAATAATATAAACGTCCATCTTAACCATAACAATTGACAACCACCAAATGAAAATACTTGCACTTCAAATTCATTTTGACCTTGGATTAATCCTCCCACAAATACCGCATTGTGTCCTATCTTTCCCAAATAAACAAAAGAAGTAGAAATAAAAAATAAAAATAAAAACTCCACGAAAGAGTAGAACTCTCGAACACCACATCTGACCGCAGCCGATGTAAACACCAGAGGAGATGGAATCACTATCTACTACAAGTTCTAGAGTGAACAACAGGTCATACATTGGTAGAAACGACTTTCGTCTTCCGCACAGACCCCTCTTCCTCGTGTTTTTTCGAAGTTTATTTGGCATCCACACTCGATTTAGACAAGATTTCAGGTGATTTTTCCTAAATTCCTTCGCCTTTTGTCTTTACAATCAATTTCGATTGGATTATTATTGTTGGGTTTTCAATTAGAGAAATTACATTGAAATATGAGATTTCAAATTCCGGAGCTTTTGCTAAATCCGGTTGATTAGACGTAGGGGTGGGCACTTAGAACCGAAAACCGAAACTAAAACACGAACCAAATCGAACCGCACCGAACAGTTTGGTTTTGCGGTTTTGAAACGGTTTCGGTTTTGAAACCGAACCGCAACATAGAAAACAGTTTGGTTTCAGCTTTGGCTTTTAAAAACCGCACCGAAACCGAACCGCACCGTAAATATTAATAAACATTTAATTAAATGTCCATATTAGATTTCATGTTTTAATTGGTCATTTGTTAGAATCCATACACTTAGTATGGACTAAACCACACTAGGAATAGGATGACAGAGAATTGTACTCCATTGAAAACACTTATAGACGAGTAATGCTACATTTACCATATATTTGTATTATATCTCTAGTAGAGGTAGAGCTCGCCAATGCATGTGGGTCTCATCTTTATTAGTGGTACAAATTATAGTACAAATAGGTAGTAAGAGTTGCATTTTGCTCATAGACCTCTCCATAAAGTCCTTTTTTTTTGTCAAAATGTTGTCATAAACACTTTTTATTTTATTACATTAAAACAATTTTAATCATTTTAAAGACACGTTCAAATATACCAACAAAAAAAATTCATAAAATTTAATAAAACCCCTAAAAGGTAGTAACAAGGAATTTGAAACCCTCCATGCATGTTAAAAAGGGGCCAAAACGGATTTTGAGATTAACACAACTCCTTACTTTTTTTTCTTCGTCAAACAATAGATTTTTTTAATTAGATGTTAGATTAGGGAGACGACATAGTTCGAACCCCTGTCGTAGTGTAAGGGTAATACTCCTCTCCACCACTGTGGTAGAGGGCCACTTTCTGGCATAACTCCTTACTTTAGTCCTTCAAATTTGAAATCGATAGAAGTAGTCTCTGAGTTTATGCACCATCAATCATTTTGGTCATGCTGGGAAATTTTTTTGTTGTTACTATGAGTTAGAAAAATAGTATAAACTAATAGTGAAGCCACAAAGAAATTTGTAGGTGTTGAAAAATATTTGGGATGTCCTAAATTAATTTTAGAAAACATGTGGTGCGATTAAAATGATTCAAATTTTGGCTTATAATGAATCTTGTAAAAGTTTTTAAAATCGATTGGAAAACGTGAGTTATAACATACAGTTTTTGCGAAAAAATTAAAATTTTTAGTTTTAGGAAATATCTTACGTGGGAATTAACGAAAATTTTGCAAGACATTTGAATGTGATTTTTCTTTATTAGGTCCCGAAGCTATTTTTCATTAATTTTAAAGTTGAAAATAGAAAAAAAAATAAAGAATGCTAATAGTGGAGCCCCCAAAGAGATGTGTAGGTGTACGAAATCTTGGAAATATGGCACACCCGTACCCGAAAGTAGGGCATGCTGGCCGTCACGTGAGTGTGACGTAGCCATGTGCGCTGTGCGGAAGCTAAGATCGATAACTAAGTACGAACTAATTAAAACCAAAACCACTAGCAACCTAGGTAAGATAGTGTACTAGAGGCATAATAAGGTACTTATACATAATCAGAGCGTTCTAAGTTCGAATGCAGTCACGCATGAAATAAGTTTAGATAACACCACCGGTGTCATACATAAATGAATGTGTCAGAACTGCCGATAAGCCCTCGCGTCCACCAAAAGAACCTCTAGCTACCTAGTACCTGGAGGGGCGAAAAACAAAACTGAGTGGGTCAGCAAAACAATTCCTTTCAAAACCAATCTTTACTTAAACATATAGCCCATCACCGTAAAACCTGTATAATTTCCCAGAATCAAAATATATACTCGTATATACATATAGGTTCTCAAAATCATGCTGAAAAGTATATGTATGCCATGCCAAAGTATCCAAAACAGAAACTCAATCATAAACTGTTGATGTGATCAAATGCCAGGTAATCATCTTGGCCCTCGGGCATCTAATATCTCATATAGCTCATAACATCATGTATATCAATACTGAACAATCATCACTACCACATCTGGTGGTCTACTTATCATCATGTATATCAAGTAAATATGCTCTAGTGCTACAATCACGTGAAGACTGTGCGAATGATTCGCGGGTCACCTACGAGTCGAATCCACTCAAAGGTGGTCTATACGACAAGACTGTGCACCTAACTTGGATCCAAGGCGAGCATGCGGCGCGAGAGGTGAACGACACATGAAAGATTATGCCCCTAACTCTGGGCGGGAGCACTAATATCAATATGCAAGTACATGAGCTCAAATCACACCATATCACATCATTCTCATCATAACCAGCATATAATTTTACCTGACACTTACTTGTGCGTCCGCAGCACCAACATATGAATATGCAATCATTTATGCATCAATAATAATTTATGAATACTTTGCATGGCATTAAAATCACATAAACGTTCATTTATCGTTTTCTGGGAAAATAATAATAACATATAGGTAAATACGGTAAATAGCTGCCCAGTCACTGATAAGTCGCTGGGTCGTAGCCCCTGATCGGATCATATTTATATATATTTTTATATCAAATTCTCTCGTCTTTTCTTAGTTAGTTCGTTATATTTTGAGCTATTTACGTTATTTTTATGTTTTATAAGTTTTTCAAGAAAAGAAAATAAAAATAGAATAAGTGAAGTATATATATATATATTTATATATATATATTTATATATTTATATATTTATTTATTTAGTTATATATTTTTATATTATATTTCGTGCGTGTGTGTTAGTTGGAAGCAGCTACCTAATAATTTCGGTGCAAATGGGAAGGCAGTGGAGCACGTTTGAGAAAAAGAAAAAATATAATAAGGAGCACCAAAGCATTGAAGAGCTCCTTGGGGGTTAAAGAAATAAAAAGCATCTTTGGCAGCAAAAAGAGAGGAGCTCACGGAACCATAAAAACCAGAGGACGAAGCCAGACTGGGAGAGCTGCCCGATGGAGCAACAAACAGGAGCTGCCCTTGCAGCGATTAAAGAAAAAAATAAAAGAAGCAAGGCAGCCAGAGGGGGATAAGAGCAGGGAGCTCCAGAGAGCTCCTCGGAAGAAAATAAAGACAAAAAAATAAAAGGGGGAAGCGGCTTGAGAAGGAGGCTCGGAGAAGCTGCTCCGAGAGCAGCGAATTGAAAGGCCGAGAGTTGAGGAGCTGCGCATAGGAAGTGGCTGCCAGTCAATAAGCCACGGGGCTGAGGTCAGAAGGTGAGGCGCTGAGCCAACTGGAAGAAAATATAAAGAAGCTCGGAGGAGGGTTCCATTTTAGGGGGGGCAGCAGGAGTCAAAGGAGATTGAAGGCGCCTCGGCCATTAGGCAGTTTTTGGAGGATAGCTGCCAATCTTTGGCAGCGTGAGATTGGAGACACGCGGCTGGAGCGGAAAGAAGGCACCGAAGCTGCCTTTGTGCAGCGTGAGATTGGAGAGGCGCGCTGACAGAAGAACAAGTGGCTGCCTAGGCAGCCAGTCAACCAAGGTAGCAAGCAGCGTCGGAGGTCCTTAAGGCAGCTGGCAAGCAGCAGAGTATGGTGCAATTGCCGAGAGCACACGGACAGAAACATAAATGCACAGAAAATCCTTGGACATCCTCAATTTGGTTTAACCCTCCAACTTATGTTTTTAATTTATGTTTTTAATTTATAAATAATGTGTAATTAAATTTATATTGGCTAGAGGTTAATTCGAAACCATGATTATATTTGTAATTTTAATTTGATTTACTCCAGTTATGAATGTATAAATGTTTGGATGTGGTTTACTTTTCTGTGTTGATTAAAAACTTGTTTATGTATGTGGGTTAAGGGTCGATACTTAATTTGCATGCTTAGACTTGATGCTAGGATATAAGGGAATTTCACCTAATCGTTATGAACTTATATTCATGAGTAGTAAAAATCGCTAGTCACGATTGTGTTTAGTAAACCCTAGGTTGGATTAACATGCGTATTCCATAGTTATGAATGCCTAGTCGATGTTTATGATTTCCATTGAAATTAATGATCTTTGATATGTCTCTCTATCATGCGTATTCCATAGTTAGGGAACTTGATAAGAATAATTTGGTTGCGATGCGTATTCCGTCCAATTCAATGAATCTAGGGAAATCTGAAAGTTAATTTAAGCGGACCTAATTAACTTGGAGCGTTGTCATTAATGCATTTGCTAAATTCATAACTGGGAATCAATTTAGGTTACATTTGTGTCATGTGTGGAGAAAAATCCTCTAGCCAATCCGTCGTCTATCCGTTCACCTTTATTTTATGTCTTTGTCAATTTTGTAATTTATTTAAGTTTGATTTACGTTTCGTCAAAAATCAATTCCCCCATTATTATAATATTATTATTTAGTTAGTTTTTATTATTTTTAATCTTTTAATTTAATTTCCGTCTAATTAATTTCCTAGTTTTTATTTTAAATTGTTTTCATTATTTTGAGTCATTTTAGTGTGTTTCTAGTTTTTAGCCTAATTTTGTGTTTTAAACTTAGTTTTTACGTTTTTAAATTAATTTTAGAGTGATTAGCAATCCCTCCTAATCCCCGGCCCAGAACGATACCCTACTTACACCTATACTACAACTGTCAAAAAGAGGGTTTAATTTGTGTCGAGTTAATTCTCGCATCAAATTTTGGCGCCGTTGCCGGGGATTAGCAACTTTGCTAATCCTTTATTTTTGTTTGTGTTTATTTTTATATTTGTGTTTATGTTTTTATTTGTGTTTGTGTATTTTACTGTTGATATTTGATTTAGTTTTCGTTCTTTAATTTTAGGTACTAATTGGAGCAAGAAATGGATTTTGCTAATATTCAAGCTCAATTGGCGCAGCTTACTGCTCAATTGACTGATAATGCCGAACGGACCTCAATGCCAAGTGTCCATACACTTGATGTGCCCTATGGGCAAGGATATCAAACTCAGCAATATCCTCAATTTTCGGCATATGACGATGATTGGGGATATCAAAGCCACAGCCAATCAAGGGGCAATATGTATTCCAACGCTTGCAATTCGGATTGGAGAGGTTATTCAGATCAGATGTGGGATGAACCTCAGCAGTTTCAACAAAGTGGATATTGGCAGCAAGAAGCGTTCTATTCAAGACCTATGCAGCCACCACAACCTCCCCCACAACAATTCCAATCGAATTCAAGTATGCCCGTAAATTATAATGAAATTCTTGAAGGACTAATTTCTTTGACGCATGGCTCGCAAAAAGAAGAACAATTGCCGTCATCGGAAGAGTTCTGTCAGTGGCCATATGAGCCGTCACAGCCACCACAAGAATATGCCCAATTCGATTCAGGTACATCTCTGGATAATGATACGTTTAATAAGTTACTCTCCTCTTTGAATCAGGGAGTGGAAAATCGAATCCAGGAGATGCAAGACCGGACCAACAAGGTGGATGAATTGGAAAGGCAAGTTGGGGAGATTATGGAGATCATGGCGCAGATTCAAGATCAAAGTGAACTCTCCAACTCACCTATTGAAAATTCAAAGGAAGATTGTGAAATCGATGAAGCCACCAGTTTGGAAGGTGACGTGGAGGATGAAGTTGTCTTAGAACCGTCCATACACAGCCCAAACTTGGACGAATCACCGCTGCAAGCAGAAGATGAGGAGGATGACTTGGGCAGTTTAGACGAATTCTTGTCTCAAACCCCTCAAGTCCCTATGTCGTCCAACTATGATGAGGTTGTTCCAAGTTCAATTCATTCTGATATTTTTCCACCGAATGTTCTTTTTCCTTGCAGAATTTTAATTCCAAATTTCGAAGATAGTGAAAAAGACATTGTGGACGCTCTTCCAATGGTTCAAGATATCGAAGTGGTTGGGCAACATCAAGAATACATCAATGAGGCTGTGCAGACAACAAAGGCCCAAGCAATTGAGTTTGATGACACGGGACAGGCCACAACCATCATAGTCAATCTGGCCAAGTTCAAAATCCCGAAAATATCCAAAAATATGGTTTTTGTCATTGAGTTTGTTTCGGAGAAAGACAGTAAGCCATCTTCTCCAATTTTGATTTTTATTTTATTTTATACTAACATGTCTCTAATTTTAATGATTCAGGCACCCACCCTAGAATTCAGACCATTGCCGAATCATTTCAAGTATCACCTCCCATTAAAAGATAAATTCCATGCGTTGGATCTGAGGGGAGGTTAAAGGAAAGAATCGTCCGGCTAAAGACGTTAAAGCAAGCGCTTCTTGGGAGGCAACCCAAGCAACCAGATTTGCATTTCTTAACCTTTTCTTTATTGCTTTTACTTTCATTTTGTTTTGCTTAGTTAATTTTGTTATTTGGTTGATTTTTATTTAGTTTGAGTTTAAATAAATTAAGGGCAATGTTTATTTTTAGTCCGGATAAACAAAGTCTTTTTGCATTAATTTACATATTTTGATTTACATATTTTAATTTGCTTAAAATAACCCTGAAAAAAAAATAATAATAATAAATAATAATAATAATAATAATAATATTAGTAATATATATATATATATATTTATATATATATTTAGTTAAATAAACATTAAAAGCATAAAAAAATTACAATAATACGAAAAACTAATAGCAATCATTGGTTTTGGTTAGGTGGCGCCTCAGAGGTCGACGGAGCTCCGGGAAGACGAAGTGCCAGAGTTGGAATCTCCGGAGCCGGAACGCTTGGTGCTGCTCCAGAGGATGAAGGCAACATAAACCGCGGGAGTAACGCCATGAACCGCTCATGATCACTCTGGATTCGACCGTCCGACTCCTGCAGCTGGTCCAGCTTCCTCTTCATGCTGGTCGAGTAGCTAGTTGCGAGCATGTGCAACTCCTTGTTCTCGTGCCTGAGTCCTCTGACTTCTTGCCGAAGACTGACCACCTCCGCCATTAGCGACTCCACCTGACGAGATCTTGCAAGCAGGCGCTGACCCATGTTTGAAACTGAGCCTGCACACTGGACACTGAGAGCCAGTGAGTCCTGAACAGCCAGCTCGTCTGACCGCATAGACAGCAACCTAGTGTCTCTGGGAGTAAGAAGGTTTCTTGCAACCACCGTTGCGGTTATATCGTTCTTCATCATTGTGTCCCCGACTGTAAGAGGACCATTGGGGGATATGAAGGACGGATTCCAAATGTTGTTCGGAGAAGACGAGTCATCGTCTTCCCCGACATTCAAGTTTAGGCGACGGTCGGAAGGGCAAGACATTTTTAGAGAGGGTTAAGGAAGAAAAGAGTCGGAAAAATTAAGATTGCTGAAGCGGAACAAGAGATCGGAAAGATTAAAAGTGCAGAAGTGCAGGAAGAGAGCAGAGGGAGTAAGATTATGAGTGAGGAGTATGAGTGCAGAAGTGTTTGAGGAAGGGAGTTCAAGTGTGATGTGAAGCAGAATTAGCGCCTCTATAAAAAGAAGCAAATCAAAGAGAGGCGCTCCTCGGAGGTTGAAGACGCGTCCTCACGCAATTCGGAAAAGCTGGACGCTCCTTTCTCAAAAGAGCCGTTTCCTTTCTCAAAAGCTGGGCTTGACTCAGCAATCACGTGGCATCACGAGGGCTCAGTTTTTCCAGTTTGTCGTGACTCATCACGTGCAGCGTGGAGCGTTGCGAAAACCATGAGCCGCACCCGGTTTTGAACCCCGGTTTTCAAAAGATCATCATTCCAATTTGTCGTCACTCGTCGCCTGCACCGTCAGCCTTGCGGAATTTACGGACGCTTTGTCAGAAAGCGCGTAACGGGCACTGTTCATCCATTCACCGACTGCCGACAAATAGTGAAGGAATAGTTCCGGTTGTGAAGCCAAATTTCTATAAGTTCGACCTTCGCCTTTCACAGCAAAGGCACACCTTCACACCCTCTCAACCTCTCAACCTCTCAACCTCTCTTCATCTCCGATAATGTCTTCCCAAAGAAAGCTTTCGAGTTATTCAGTGTTCTTCATCCCTTGGATCACCCCAGAAAACAAACCTTCCAGAGCAAAAGTATTTCATATTAAAAAGGTTAAAAGCAAAAGTATCTCATATTATGCTTTCTCCTCTCCTTCATCTGAGGAACGTGGAGAAAGTGAGATCCTGATTGCTTACCTAGTCTTGCTCTCGAGTACTCATCTCAGACCCCTCCCAGCCCACTTAAAAAATAAACCTGTGTTGAGGTACTTCTTCAAAAACAAAAGTACCTCACAGACGAAGCAGGAGGAGTCTGAGGTGCACCCAAGAGCAGATGAGTCTGGGTTGATCCAAGAGTTCAAGAAGATGCCACACCTGCGTGGAGACCGGACTACTTGAAGCATGTGGAGACACGTGCTGATTCATCCTCAACTAAGCTGAGGAGCACTTGCAAGAAGGAGGCCCATCCAGTTCAAGATGAAAGCTGTGGAAAATCAACAGTCATGACCAATGACCACCTATTAGTTCTTTTCGTTATCTTTTATTTTCATTTTCAATTTTCGTTTGCATTTTCTATATTTTCTTGCGTGCTTAACTGATTTATTTCTTTTCTTTGCAGGAACGTTTGGTTATTTTCTCCCTTGAAGTTGATTGCAAAATTTAAGCTTGGGGGTCATCGCTTGGTTTTCTGCAAATTAGGGAAGTTTTCAGTCCTATTGCTTTATTTTGTTTCGTATTATTCATTTATTTTATTTTTATTTGCTTATTAATGTTTTCTGACATTGGGGACAATGTCTAGTTTAAGTGTGGGGGTATCAAGATAAAAAATGACCAAATTGAAAATTTTTGTACCTTCGACTTTGAACTGGTTTCATTTGTTTCCGTGTTGTTGCTTTTTGTTTTCTTAGTGTTTTATGCTGTTTTGGTGTGTTTTATTGTGTTTTGAGGAAATCTTACGAAAATGACATAAAAATTTGAAAAATATTTTGAAAAACCCAAAAAGAATTTTATTTTAGAGTTGTTTTTGTGTGTTTGCGTCTTAGGTACCTTCCAACACAATGATGAGGATTTGGTTTTTAATTGCATGACTGTTAAAGAAAATTATAAACATGGATGGAAGTTTGATATGCTCTTGGTTTATGCTTAGTTGTAGTTGTTGTTTATGAATTTAAATTTGATCACAAAAGGATAAAATTAGTTTTTGTAACATGCTTGAAGGAAGGAACTCAAACTAATGCTACATCCCTGTGAGACTTGAGCTTATACCTTGTTTGGAGAGTTATTAATCTTGATGTTTTTGTTTTCTAAAGTCGTTGCATGATCTCATTATTCTTTGCTTGGTTGCTACTTAGAAGGCGTTTTATCATCTTAGTTCCAGATACTAGAACTCATATCCGTTTCATTCAAAGCATGACATTGAATTGCATAACACATATCAAGATGAAGTTGTTTAGTAAACCACCTTAACCAAAAAGCCTTACCCTCTATCTTTCTTATGTTTTGTAGGTTTAACCCCTTTCGAGCCCTGTTCAGCCTATTTTTGTTGTTAACCACTTTAAACCGCCCCTAACCGTCCGCACCCTTGTTCTTAAAGAATAGTGAGCAAGACTTAAAAAGAATTCATTTTATTCTACACTATGCAGAAAAACAAGTGTGGGGGAGGGATTGGTTGTTTCGAGCTCAATTGTACGTTTTGCGTTTCATAAATAAAATAAATAAAATAAAAAAAAAAGAGAAAAACGCGTGAAAAGAAAAGAAAGAAGAAAAAGAGTTTGAAATCTGGCCATAAAATGTGTGAATCTTCCCCTCGGGTTTAGAGTTGAATTTTCATTCAAAAGTGAATTCTATGCGTTAATCTCATTACTTTGCTTACTATTTCTTTAAGAACCTTTGTTTTTCCATATCTTTCCTTTGTTAGCCTATATCCTTAGCCCCGTTACAACCCTTTGACTTCTATCTTGGTTGTTGTGTGTTCAATATGTGGAGTTTGGGATTGGTATGAGCATATAGTGTCCCTGGTTCTCGCATTTAAGTAGTAGCATTCTGTTCATGAGATCATATTCATATGCACATTAATAACTCCAGAAAATGCTTTCTTTGCTATAACATATGTGAGTGATCGTTTCCTTGCTTACATCATTCTTCTCACATATACCTAGTGTAGGGTGTGTGGTCAGAAAATCTGAGCGAAAAATTGAGTGCATATCTAGTAAGGAATAGAGTCAATTCTCTAAGGCATGTTACTACATTCAAAATGTTGTTTTAATTGATTAAATGCGAACTAATAAATGGTGACTGTGATTAAGTATGTGCTTAAGGGTATGGATTGCCAAAATCTGTGTAAGTAATGATTTTTAATTTGTCATGTCCATTGGAAATCCCTGAGATAAATGTTGGAAGGTTTAGATTGAGTTTTGTTTTTGTTTCTTTGTTTTGCTCGAGGACTAGCAAAAGCTAAGTGTGGGGGTATTTGATCGGATCATATTTATATATATTTTTATATCAAATTCTCTCGTCTTTTCTTAGTTAGTTCGTTATATTTTGAGCTATTTACGTTATTTTTATGTTTTATAAGTTTTTCAAGAAAAGAAAATAAAAATAGAATAAGTGAAGTATATATATATATTTATATATATATATTTATATATTTATATATTTATTTATTTAGTTATATATTTTTATATTATATTTCGTGCGTGTGTGTTAGTTGGAAGCAGCTACCTAATAATTTCGGTGCAAATGGGAAGGCAGTGGAGCACGTTTGAGAAAAAGAAAAAATATAATAAGGAGCACCAAAGCATTGAAGAGCTCCTTGGGGGTTAAAGAAATAAAAAGCATCTTTGGCAGCAAAAAGAGAGGAGCTCACGGAACCATAAAAACCAGAGGACGAAGCCAGACTGGGAGAGCTGCCCGAGGGAGCAACAAACAGGAGCTGCCCTTGCAGCGATTAAAGAAAAAAATAAAAGAAGCAAGGCAGCCAGAGGGGGATAAGAGCAGGGAGCTCCAGAGAGCTCCTCGGAAGAAAATAAAGACAAAAAAATAAAAGGGGGAAGCGGCTTGAGAAGGAGGCTCGGAGAAGCTGCTCCGAGAGCAGCGAATTGAAAGGCCGAGAGTTGAGGAGCTGCGCATAGGAAGTGGCTGCCAGTCAATAAGCCACGGGGCTGAGGTCAGAAGGTGAGGCGCTGAGCCAACTGGAAGAAAATATAAAGAAGCTCGGAGGAGGGTTCCATTTTAGGGGGGGCAGCAGGAGTCAAAGGAGATTGAAGGCGCCTCGGCCATTAGGCAGTTTTTGGAGGATAGCTGCCAATCTTTGGCAGCGTGAGATTGGAGACACGCGGCTGGAGCGGAAAGAAGGCACCGAAGCTGCCTTTGTGCAGCGTGAGATTGGAGAGGCGCGCTGACAGAAGAACAAGTGGCTGCCTAGGCAGCCAGTCAACCAAGGTAGCAAGCAGCGTCGGAGGTCCTTAAGGCAGCTGGCAAGCAGCAGAGTATGGTGCAATTGCTGAGAGCACACGGACAGAAACATAAATGCACAGAAAATCCTTGGACATCCTCAATTTGGTTTAACCCTCCAACTTATGTTTTTAATTTATGTTTTTAATTTATAAATAATGTGTAATTAAATTTATATTGGCTAGAGGTTAATTCGAAACCATGATTATATTTGTAATTTTAATTTGATTTACTCCAGTTATGAATGTATAAATGTTTGGATGTGGTTTACTTTTCTGTGTTGATTAAAAACTTGTTTATGTATGTGGGTTAAGGGTCGATACTTAATTTGCATGCTTAGACTTGATGCTAGGATATAAGGGAATTTCACCTAATCGTTATGAACTTATATTCATGAGTAGTAAAAATCGCTAGTCACGATTGTGTTTAGTAAACCCTAGGTTGGATTAACATGCGTATTCCATAGTTATGAATGCCTAGTCGATGTTTATGATTTCCATTGAAATTAATGATCTTTGATATGTCTCTCTATCATGCGTATTCCATAGTTAGGGAACTTGATAAGAATAATTTGGTTGCGATGCGTATTCCGTCCAATTCAATGAATCTAGGGAAATCTGAAAGTTAATTTAAGCGGACCTAATTAACTTGGAGCGTTGTCATTAATGCATTTGCTAAATTCATAACTGGGAATCAATTTAGGTTACATTTGTGTCATGTGTGGAGAAAAATCCTCTAGCCAATCCGTCGTCTATCCGTTCACCTTTATTTTATGTCTTTGTCAATTTTGTAATTTATTTAAGTTTGATTTACGTTTCGTCAAAAATCAATTCCCCCATTATTATAATATTATTATTTAGTTAGTTTTTATTATTTTTAATCTTTTAATTTAATTTCCG
Source organism: Crataegus laevigata (assembly GCA_963580275.1). Taxonomy (NCBI): domain Eukaryota; kingdom Viridiplantae; phylum Streptophyta; class Magnoliopsida; order Rosales; family Rosaceae; genus Crataegus; species Crataegus laevigata. The sequence continues at coordinate 8,178,921 of OY756951.1, forward strand.
TCTAATTAATTTCCTAGTTTTTATTTTAAATTGTTTTCATTATTTTGAGTCATTTTAGTGTGTTTCTAGTTTTTAGCCTAATTTTGTGTTTTAAACTTAGTTTTTACGTTTTTAAATTAATTTTAGAGTGATTAGCAATCCCTCCTAATCCCCGGCCCAGAACGATACCCTACTTACACCTATACTACAACTGTCAAAAAGAGGGTTTAATTTGTGTCGAGTTAATTCTCGCATCAGCCCCCGCGTAGCCTGGCTACGCTCGTCCTCGGTGTATGTCTCACCTATATGAGAAATTACTATAAATACGTCATTTAAGTACATACACGCAAATACGGGAATAACTTCTCATACATAGCTCAATTTTGGTATTTGAATATACCAACGTGACCTACTCGTCGTCACGAACATCCCCATATTTTTAAAATAATTTTTCACTGTTCCACGCGCCCCCACGCGCCTGACGTGGCACGGACCCATGCGCCCCCACGCGCGGTCACGCGCAGTGCACAGTGACGGCGTTAGTTGACGCCGTCAGGAATATTCCGTCAACTTTAACAGCGTCAGTTTACGGCGTCAGAATATTCCGTCAGAGTTGACGGAATATTCCTCTGCTGGTCGTCTTCTCCGGCGAATCGTCGGCCGCCGGCGACTGTTTAGCCGAAATTTCTGGAAAAATTTCAAAGTGCCCTATCTTGCTCATTTTCATCCTTTTTGACCCATTTTTCTTCCTATGTACTCCAAATTTAGTGTAGAACATGAATATACCTTCAAAAATGTCGAAAACCAACGGGAATCTCGACGGGAAATCCTCCAAAAACCGGCCACTCTCGTTCTCGACGATCCCGACGTCAACGCTTAGCAAACGAACGTCCCCGAGCCTCCTTGGGACCTTCTAAGACTCGTAGTGAGCTTAGATTTGCCTAAAACACAACGTACAAAAAGTTTGTGAACAGTACCTAAATCGGACCTCGTGAAATCGACGTAAAAACGTTAGAAACTTCACCTGAAATGGGTGTCAATGTACTCGTAGGAGCCTCAGGAGTCGAGTGGTGGTGTTGGATGCTTCCATCTGTGAAGTTTGATGGTGTTTTGGGTGCGTCCGTACATTCGAGGGTAGGGAGAGAAAGAGAGTCGAGAGTGAGGAGAGAGAGAGTGAGGGTCTGAGAGTGAGGAGAGAGAGAGAAGAAGTTGTGTGTGTGTGTGGACCAAAACTATCCAACAAAAGAGGATATAAAATATCCTATTGGTTCCAATAATTGAGGGTTTAACATAATTGGTCCATTACACACACATGCACGCGTACAAAATTCCTGTAGGGGTAATTTCGTCATTTCACATTCTAAAAAATAAAGTACATCGGGATGGGTTGTTACAAATATCTTAAATTAACTTTAGAAAACATGTGATGCGAGTAGAATGACTCCAACTTTAGCTTATAACGAATATTGTAAAAGTTCTCAAAATCGATTAGAAAATTGTGGGTAACTCACAGTTTTTGTGTGTTTTTAGCTTTAGGAAATATTTTGCGTCAGAGTTAAGATCTTGCAAAACCTTTGGATGTGATCCTACCATTTATTAGGTCCCGGAATAATTTTTTTATTGATTTTTAAACTTGAAAAAAAAATCTTTAAATTTAGATTTTAAATCGTTGATTTCAAGTGTTTAAATATGAATTAAAAAATATATTTTTATATAAAAAAACATATTTTGAAGAACATGAATATGATAGTTTGTTGTTATGGTAAGAGAAATAAAAGAAAAATTAACAAATATAAAAATATAAAAAAAATAAATGAAAAATTAACATGAATATGAATTATAATATAGTCGCTAGAACTCTAGCGACTTAATAAAGGATTAGTCGCTATCTTACTAGCAACTCAATACTCGGAGAATCGCTATCTAAGTACCGATCGTATATATATATATATATATATATATATATATATATATTATTTTCTCTATTTTTCTTTAAAAAAAACTAATGAAAATGGTTTGAAAACTTAAATACGTTACTTTATTTAAATTTAAATACTTTTAGATTTAAATTTAGATTTGTATCTTGTTTTCAAATTTTTTTGACATGGATTATAAGAAACCATTCTGCATTTCAACATCTACAAATATTTTTGGGGCCTCGCCATTGTTTATTAAGTTGAGAATATTTTGTCATTTTAATTCTTATTTAAGTAAATTTTTTATGAAAATGATTGATGGTGGACACATTCAAAGAACATTTTTAACTATTTTGAATCTAAAAAATAAGAGTAAAGAGTTATGTCAATCTCGACAATTTTTGGTGTTTGCTTCCGTGGACGTAGCCAATCTAGGTGAACCACGTACATCTGGTGTTTGCTTCCCTACCTCTATATCTTTACATACTTATCTGCACTAGTGACTGAAGCAATCTAGCGAAGGTCACACCACCCGACACTTTCTGTTGTATCAAAGTTCTCACTGATTTTGTGCATCAACACGTTTATTAACTTGAAGGACCTTTGTTATTTTATACCATCACACACACATATATATACAAGGGTGGACTAATCTTGTTATCAAGAGTCGAACAATTATCTAATAAAGTCCACTCATTTGAAGCGTGATATCACATATTCTAGTATGAAACTTTTGCTCACATTTAATGAATTCAAATTTATTCAACTTGTTTTATGAAAAACATTGTAAGGGACACCATTTTGTTGTACAAACATGTTTTAACATCACAACTGCATGCAACATGCTAATTGTTTACATAACAAATGTCTTTTTCCTATTATTATTGGGAAATGCTTATTAATATGTTAAATTGCATATTGTACATTTTTTCTTAAAAACCAAACTGAAACCGTTTGAAACCGCACCGAACCGAACCAAATGGTTTGGTTTCATTTTGGTTTTGGCTTCAAAACCGCACCGAACCAAACCGCAAAAACTTGCGGTTTTGGTTTTGGTTTCACTCAAAACCGCACCAAATCAAACCGCGCCCACCCCTAATTAGACGCACATTAGGAAGGGCTAATCTTTTTGTCAGAGGAAGGGCTCCAAGGCAAGGAAGAAAGCAAAGATGTTACACTCGGTAAAGGGATCAACGGAAAATTTCCAGGCTGTGTTTTTTTTTACGAGGGATCAAAGGAATGTTATTCTTCAAACAGTAATTTCTTTTTCCTTTTTAGGGCTTTTTTTCCTTCGCTCATTCACTTTGATCCTTTTATGGTTTTGGTAATACTTCGATACTGGCGTTCATTAGCTTCTTTTGCTGGTCGTGATTCTTTTTTTTTAAAAAAAAATTAACAACAATTATCGTTTTTTTTTAATAAATATAATGTATAATTTATCTAATAAGAAGATGCTATGGCTCTGTTCCTTTCTTTCAAATTCTTCACTTTTGATTCAATTGTTTAACTTCATTCCTTATTTCGTTTAGCCAGTTAATTTTTGAAGAAATATGCGTATCAATTATTATCGGGAGAATTGGTCTCGATTACTTCGGCTTTCCTTATTTTTCGGACTAAATCGTTATGCTCTCTTTTAATTCTTAGACAGGTTCTCGGAAAATAAAAAACTGCAAAAGAGTTGATTTGAGGAATAGACATAAACCTGATCAAGGGTGTTTGTTTTCACGAGTGAGAAACAGTTCCCTAAGTCTGAAGTTAAAATACAAGTTTCGGACAGTTTTTTTACGGAAACCAAACACTAAAAATACTTTTCCATTTCAGTTTCATAGTCCATTTTTATATGGTGGCTTCTTTGCAGGGTCATACTACTATTGATTTATATATGAAGCCAGATGCTTAGGGGAACAAGGTTTCATACCACGTGCCAACATGAGGCTGATGGTGTTGTTGCAATTCTTCGTCTTAATAAACGACTTGGGTTTTGCATAGTGTGATTCTTCAGTTATTAGAGATTCCAAATCTTTAGAAAACGGGGGTTTTTTAAATCCTCTCAAAGTAGTAGGATTTGGAAATGAACTATACTGGAGAAGTAATTCATTGTGTTAAAATTTCATTGGGTAAGTTTAGTTTCATATTAATTTTGACAGTTAATTTGTAGTCGTGCAGAAATCAAGGAGTAGACAATGAGAGGGAGGGAAAAACAGACAGATAGATATATTGATAGTGACTCTTCCTCTACATCAACTGATTCTTATCTCAGATAACTTTCAATCTCGGATTCTTCATGATCTCTGCATTCTTTCCAGCAGTTGTCCACCATTAACCAAATTCATTTTTCCTTCTATTTTCATGTATGATTGTTGGTTATTTTCTTTTGAGTGAAAAACTTGGATTTGTTTCTTCTCCATGTTATGTTTCCCTCTGCATTCGTTACATACCAATGAAGCCCGTTGGGGAGGTTCTTATGCTTACAAGGAAACTCTTGGCTCTGGGAAGTTTCTGTTTAATAAACCATACCCCATCTTTAAGGGGTGCGTCGCATCCGCGTGAGCGCGTGCAGAGAGGCTAGTATTAGATGTAATTCTCAACACGTTTAAGAGTTGGGCAAGTACTACTGAATAGTGAATTGCTTTGATGCATAAGGTGAGTTGTGTTTTATGTTTAAGTACTCTCATTTTTGTAGTTTTAGATAAATTTAACATAAATTATTATATTATTTGAAAAAAAAATGTTATTAGTACTTTAAAATTTTATTGTGCATTCCTTTTATAGTGTAGTTTCTTTTTAAATATAAAAAATTTAGAATGCACACGAAAATTTTGGAGTGCCAATACAATTTTAAAAAAAGTATGGGATACAAATTATCAGTAATTCCTTATGATTTTTGTCTAAATTTTATGTTTATTTTCTTTATTCAGACAATAACGCTTTTGCTAGAAATGAAAAACAAAAAAATTTCAATAATAATTCAAGAGCTTTCTGCATGTTCACTTGCAGCTGCGTTTTCTAGAAGCACTAATTAGTACTTCCTCAAAAACCTCAGAACATCTAATTTCATAAAGCACTTTTATCTATTTTAGTCAAACATATAAAAACTGCCTTGTTTAGTTAGTTGAAATCAGTTTCAACACTCCCATAAGACATAAGGAGTTTAAATATTGTCAAACACAGCCTTAATCACACTCAGTCTCAACTGATCACTACAAGAGTCTGGCGCAGATATTATAAAATATAATGAAGGTTTCATGTTGAATATGATATTGGAAAAGATAAAAATAGGGTTAGATACCACAAAGAGCAGGATGCTTCACTGATGCAATTAATAGAAGGATAATTTTACATATGCACCCTACGAAAATTTAACAACAATGACTTAGAACCTGAATAGATTAACAAAAACCAAAGGAGAAGAACCAAACTAGTAGAAAATTTGTCTTTTTCTAGATGTGAATTGTAGCGTGAAACCGAGGATTTATCCCCTTGCCTCTGTCTCACACTCACGTGATTGTGAGAGATAGAGACAAAGGGATAAATTTTCGGTTACACCCAAGTTTTTCTCCTGGTTGACAATTTTCTGAAAGCTAATTAGTATAAATCCCATGTAGCAGTCTCATTTGGCCAGGGATTGTTTCCCAAGTTGTCTTGCTCCATGCCTTCAAGAAATCTTTTTAAGGGATCTGGTGTAGAGTGATCCCCAAATAAGTTCACTTCTTCCCATTCCTGTAAAGGAGGCATCTCTATATCCATCTCACCGTTAAACCCTTGGTTGGCAGCTGAAATTTCTATGTGTGGAAATATTGGTGATTCTGGTAATTGATTCTGGATATGTTGTGTGTAAACAACATCATGTTGTGAAAATACTTGCAACTGATCAACGAATGTGTTGCTATTACTAGGATGGCAAGTTGCAAAATCAACCATTTGGCTCCCAAGAGTTTCGATCTCCTCTTGTAAGTACGCGACCTGCGAGGAAAGACCGATGGGTAAATGCCCTACACAAAATTATGTATTGACATGTGTAAGTGAGAAGTTTGGAGTAGGTTAGCAGCATGGAAACCTGTTGTTGGAGTGCATAGATTTGCGAGACACATCCATACACAGGATCACGCATTCGAGCTAGCGCTTCATACGACATGGTGATGGCAGCATCACTTCGATTTTGCACCGGTAAGTGTAGTAGCAGCTTGGACACATTGCTTGCACCAAACACTTTGTGTACTGCTGCAAAGTGGTCTGCAGCTTGGTCGTAGTAGAAGTAAGGAGCGAAAATGCATTCGCTAGTGCATTTTCGCCGTAGGAACTTGCATGCTCCACACGAAGAGCCTAATCCTGCCATAGTCCTAAGCTTTTAGTACTAAACCTGTGACAAGGGTTTTTTCAGGTGGTACCAGGAATTGACTGGTGCATATCCAAAGTTTAGATTTAGTCTTTATAGCCATCACTCGAAAGGGTTTGAAGTATTCTTTTTGTACAGAGGACATCCTCATTTTAGTGAAAGCTATTGTTCTTTTGGGTCTCCTTTATGGGGTACATCATCAATCTCAAATTGGGTAAGCATTCCCTGATTAATTAATGCCTCTAAATTATTAAGGGTCCTTATTCTTAATTAAATAATCTTCAAGAATGAGTCCAATATTTGATGGAAGACCTAATCATTATCATCATAAGTTGGGCTAAAAAAAAGAGAGAGCATAGCTCTAATTAGTACATTATTCTTGAATATCTAGTAGAGACAAGTACAATAGCCATGCATTTCTTTCTCATATATGGAAAGTATATCTTGAGCAAAATAAACTTACGGGTTCTATAGATGTACCTTAATCAATCTTGTTTAGGTAGCAATCGTGGATTACGACGGCTGGTTCAGTGAACCGACTCTCTTGCATTCGAGTTTAATTAATTTTTTTTATATAAATTAATTAGAGTAGTTTAAAATATCGAATTGTAAAAGGAAAAAAAAACACATTATTAGTCAAAATTTGAGGGTTCCAAATATCAAATTGAACTACTTTGCTATAACCTTCATTAATGTAATTAAACTATATTTTACTCTACTATAAGTTCATTAGTATTGTAGATGGCCACGGAATTCTCCTCTATTCCACTTACTAGGGCAGCCATTCGACGAGTCGATAAGCCAGTGCATGAGGAATTCATGGAAAAAACTTTGTTGCAAATTATAATATATAATCAAACGATGGGGTTGATGGATTCTGCTATGTCATTCTTCCTTAACTAATGAGATTAGAGTTCACATTCTTATTAATTCACCCTATTTTCCTAGCTTAGAGATTGGATGTAGAGCCTGTGACTCATGGCGTCTCTACTTGTCGTTATGCTCCATTATTAACCTTATTTTAAATCCATAATGCACGTCTTAATTAAGTCCCCATGTTTATATTTTAATCCTACATTATCAGGTTGGCTGTTGGCCACTTAATCCGGACGGGTCGCTGCTAAGACGACTGTTCTCGTCTCTGGAACACCAAAAAAGCTTAAAAAATAGCAAGCTGCCAATCCCCCCACAAACCCTAGCTATCTCCTGTTTGACAATGAGTTGTAATAAGTGCTTAAATTTCTTCTTCGGGCTCTAGGTTATAAAAGCAGAAATATTCGGGCAAATAAGAGTGAGTTGGAGGCGACAAAATGCTATTTTCAGCAAAACGCATGAACTTTTCTGCTTTCTGTCATTTCACATATCACAAATGCGAGAATTCCTTTTGGAATCGAGTGAGAATTAATTGATGCATGACAAAGGAATGTATAAGGGGGATGGTGGGGCGGTAGCTTTCCGTTTTCGAGTTTCGAGTTTAACGATGAAAGTGTCTTTCCCTATCATGGCGCCCTTTACAGTTTTACCCAGCTGCAATGCTAATAGCTAGGGTTTGTTAGCTTCGTTCGCATTTTTTGGTGCTCTGTTTGTACTTGTTTGTTCCCAATACCAACAGGGTTGCTGCATGTGAATCCTTTCCACTTGTGTTCTTGATAAAATTTTGAGCTGTCATCAACTGAAGTAATTGAATACAGTTTCTCATTTAAATGCTACACATCACACTGCTGAATCTTGAGAGAGTTTAAGAGTTTTTAATCATAAGGAAGAAGATTTTAAAGTTAAAAGAATCATGGGAGTTGTTAACCAAAAAAAAAAGAATCATAGGAGTTGAAGCATGTGGTTTTGTGAGTCATCTGGATTAAGAGGTGTGATTTTCGGTTTTTCTATGTTTTAATTTTAATTTTTATATAAAGCAATATTCTACACCAAATTAATCTAAACTACGAAAAAAGGAAATTCAAATTTCGGGTAGATCGGGAGGCGCTTTGATTACCCCAGGTCTCTGCTCCAGTTTTTCTATATATTAATTTGCTGGTTTTTCTTTCTTGTCCTAGATATTCAACAGCAAATGGTTTCAGGGAGACATGAACCTAATATTAAGAAATGTTTTTAACACGTTTCGGTTTCGTGTGACATACCATCTTAAGAATTAGGTGGCCAGTTATCCAATGGGATGAGCTCGATGCTGCTTTTGATATTACTAATTATATCTTGACACGTGCTATTCTTTAAAAAAGATAAAAGTAAATAAATCAAAAATAAGAGTTGAGTGTAATTAGAAGTTTCTACAAATTAGGACTCTTTTATCTTTTTTTTCCTTTTAAAAGGACCAATCATACTTATATATTAGTATTATGACTGACAAACAAAGGTTGTCTCTTTTATATTCCCAATTAACTTACAGGCAGGGCAGAGCCACCAAGGGACTAGGGTAGTCCCAGATCCATCCTGACTTCAGCCGAGGTGTGAACCTCATGGAAGAAGATGAAGCAAGACGTCGTTAAGCTCTTAGATTTTAAATCTTTTCGACTGTTTAATGAAATGATAAGTTTGGCAGGGAAGTTTTTAAAAGAGATGTGCAATTTTAAATGGAAAAAGCAACTCCATTTCTGGTTCGATTCTCTCACCTAACAGTAATATACACCCTATAATTTTCTAAAGCAACCCACCTTTTTTATTTGCAGACCTCTCCCCATTTTCCTTCTTTTTCTACTTCTTTGTATTTTCTTTAGCCTTGCACAACCTACCTCTTACTTGGTTGTCTGGGTTTTTACATTTTTTTCTTCTTAGTATTGAATTTAAGAGAATTTTTTTTCAGTTTTGTGAGGATTACACAAATTGCATATGTCAACATGTTATATATTTGTGAAAGGCCCCTCCTCATTCAAAATCTTGGCTCCGCCACTGCTTACATGATTATAATGGAACACAGGGTTTCCCATGTTGTGTTTATGGGTGAAATAGGCTATATTTGTCTTCATATGATTGAAGAGTTTTACTTGTGCAATTTAGTGGTGTGGTCGTGTTATATATAAAGAGTTAAAGGTTTGCATATATAAAAGCATGCTTAAGCGTTAACTAATTAACAACTTAAAACGGTGCTAATTGTTCGATTAAGTCTCCTCTACAAATTGAACTTATGATCTGTTCATTTTTTAGTGCTCATTCATAATATTCTCACTGAAATTGGAAATCATTTAATCTTTTAATTATTATTGTTTTTTTTTTAAGGGAAACAAATGCAAATTCAGTTATCAAACAGATGTGGTTGTCTAGAGAGAGAGGGGGTTTGGATGATGGAAAGGGGACCTAGTTATTAATTATCATTGTAAATTTTATTGTTTATTTATTTATCAAGTCCAGTTAAATAACTCATCTTCAATTTTAATGAAATTTTGCAGGATGATCTTTCATTGATAACCTAAAACTAGTCAGTTCAAATTGTAAAAAGTATTGTGAAACGAGTTTAAACGAGTGATTAGCGCCATATTAAGTCATTAGCTGGTTTGAAGAGTACTATGTAGTTTCGTTTTGTTACAAATGTTATTCTACACTAATAAGAGGAGAAGCTTTGAACCGAAAAAGTAATGAACAAAGAGGAAGCTTCTCTAACTTCCAGTACCAGAGCAATCCATGTACTAGTTTGATAAGTTTTACTTTCACAATCAAATTGTGTTATGTCGTGTTAACTAATGAAATGGTTGATAGGCTTGAGATATGGGCCGGGCCAGGACTCTAAGAGGCTACAATCAGTGTATATTTCTGAGGCCGAGACTGGCTCAAGGGAATAAAATAACCAGCCCAATGTAATCTTATCTTGCCCTTGGATTCTTTTAACATTTTGATTGACTGAATTTTGTGCCCTAGCATAATATATACATTTTTGTTAAAATTCTTCCACAAATCCAATTTATTTTTAAGGAAATGAAGACTGTTGCTAGTCACAAACATTTTATTCATGGTTCACCTTATCTCTTCATGCATCTTCATTCAAGAAAACAACAAAATAAAACCCCACAATAATAGACATGGGTTTTTCCAGTTTCTTCCATTCTCAATTCTGTGGCCAATAAATTGTCTGATTTTTATTTTTTGTCACAAAAAAATTGCCTAATTTTTGGTGGAGAAGAAGAGAGCTTAAACACTAACCTCAGGTCCTCAAGCACCAAGAAACGAGTCAAATGACTGAGTTTCCAAGCACTCTTTGTTTGACACGTGGCATCAATGCAATCTTCATTCTATGGTCTCAAACCATTCAACAAGCAAATCCAAGGGATTTCAAATTCTGTACACTCAGTAACACTATAAAGGCAAACCAGTTCTCATTTCTTTTCCGCTCAAAACACAATAGCATACTGTGCTTGCAGGCAACCAGGAGTGCCCCCACTCTGTCACTCACACTAAAACACAACCGTCCGATCTTTGAGAGATCATGGCCACTGCTGTCTCTACCATTGGATCTGTCAACAGAGCACGGGTATTACGCCTTTCCCACCTTTTTTATGCCTTAACATTTGTGCGTTGTATGCACAATCACCAGGTGCTTAGAAGCTAAACAGTAGTTACTTGTCATTAATTATATATTAGTTACCTACTTAGGGTAATGTTTTGTCACACTTGTGTTTTCAAGTCTTCTAGATAAATACTTAAATTATTTATCCAAACTACATATACAACCAAGAATCAACCTAATAAATAGTTCATATTCATAGTTTTGGGAAACAGAAGTTATCATACCTATATGTGAGTTTGGGAAATAATTTGTGAGTTTTGGAGGGTAATCACGATAATACCTATCGTTGCACTTTAATGAAGCTGAGCCTGAATGGCTCTAGCAGCAGTGCTTTAGTTCCAAGCTCAACCTTTTTGGGAAGCAGCGTGAAGAAAGTGAACTCAAGGTTCACCAACTCCAAGGTTTCCTCCGGGAGCCTCAGGATTGTCGCGAGTGTGGACGAAGATAAGCAGACCGACAAGGACAAATGGAGAGGCCTTGCCTTCGACACCTCCGACGACCAACAAGACATCACAAGAGGAAAGGGTATGGTGGACTCCCTCTTCCAGGCACCTCAAGAGTCAGGAACTCACTTTGCCGTCATGAGCTCTTATGAATACATCAGCACGGGGCTTCGCCAGTAAGTTCATAGATCATATATATTCTTATGAACATTTCACGGTTCAAAATCCACGACCAATATAATTGTTTCCAAGTTTCGGATTATTACAGTTAACAAGATGGTAACGAGATGGTTCTTGAATAGGTACAACTTTGACAACAACATGGACGGTTTTTATATTGCTCCTGCTTTTATGGACAAGCTTGTTGTTCACATCACCAAGAACTTCATGACCCTTCCTAACATCAAGGTAGATATCACTATCAAAGATTTAACAATGAGTTTCTTCCATAATTATATTAATTGCAGGAATTTAACTTAAATCATCACTTAATTTTGTTTGCAGGTTCCTCTCATCTTGGGTATTTGGGGAGGCAAAGGTCAGGGCAAGTCTTTCCAGTGTGAGCTTGTCTTTGCCAAGATGGGAATCAGGTCAGTTTCAGTTGTCACATGTCCTTTATGTCACTTAGTTTAAATTGTCCATGTGCTAAACTTGAATGTCACACATTGAAAAGTTAAGTAACTAAAGGTCGTTTGGTAACTATTTCTTTTTTTCAGTTTTCAGCTTTTGCATGTTTCAACTTTTATTTTTATTTGAACAGAAAAAAGAAACTTTTTTAGAACTGAAATGTTTTTTGGTAATTGAATAATACTTTTGTGAGTTTTCAAATTTTAGTTTGATTTTGGTTTTCAAATATAATTTCTTTGAAAACTTAAAACTGAAAAATAGTTACCAGTTTATGGTCACTTGGTCAGATAAGTGTGCTTCTTGCTCAACCTGCTTTTTGAGGATATTTTTTCAGCCCTATCATGATGAGTGCCGGAGAATTGGAAAGCGGAAACGCAGGAGAACCCGCGAAGCTGATCAGGCAAAGGTACCGTGAAGCAGCCGACATTATCAGGAAGGGTAAAATGTGTGCACTCTTCATCAACGATCTTGATGCAGGAGCTGGTCGGCTCGGTGGAACCACCCAATACACTGTCAACAACCAAATGGTGAATGCCACCCTCATGAACATTGCTGATAACCCGACAAACGTCCAGCTTCCAGGTATGTACAACAAGGAGGAGAACCCCCGTGTCCCAATCATTGTCACCGGTAACGATTTCTCAACATTGTACGCTCCTCTCATCCGTGATGGTCGTATGGAGAAGTTCTACTGGGCTCCCACCCGCGAAGATCGTATTGGAGTCTGCATTGGGATCTTCAGGAGTGACAATGTTGCTAAGGAAGACATTGTCAAGCTCGTTGACACCTTCCCAGGCCAATCTATTGGTATGCTAAATGTTTTCGTGTACCTTAATTAAAACATCCTGATATGTTATCAGATAGTCGTTCTGACGCTATGTCATAATTTTGCAGATTTCTTTGGTGCCTTGAGGGCTAGGGTTTATGACGATGAAGTGAGGAAGTGGGTTACGGGTGTTGGCGTGGATAGCATTGGGAAGAAGCTTGTGAACTCAAAGGAAGGACCCCCAACTTTCGAGCAGCCGAAGATGACTATCGAAAAGCTGCTCGAGTACGGAAACATGCTTGTCCAAGAGCAAGAGAATGTGAAGAGAGTTCAATTGGCTGATAAGTACTTGAGCGAGGCTGCTCTTGGTGATGCCAACTCAGATGAATAGAGGAACTTTCTACGGTTAGATCCTTGATATTTAGAGAGCTACTGTGGGAGGTTTGGATCCATTAGCTTGATTTGGTAAATTTACAAAATGTGTTAGGGCTCACGAAAAAATAAATGTATTAACGGTTTTGTAATTGTCTTTGTGTAGGCCAAGCAGCGCAGCAAGTGAATGTTCCAGTTCCTGAAGGTTGCACTGATCCAACTGTAGAAAACTTTGATCCAACGGCTAGAAGTGATGATGGAAGTTGCTTGTACACATTTTAAGTCCTTTTCTTTTAGGTTATAGTTGAGGGGAAGGAGGAAGGAGAGAAGCACTTTGTAAGGATGTTAAGGGTAAAAAACAATAATGTTGTCTTCCTATGTTGGATTGGTGTCAGGTAATCTTGTATTGTAATGTACACTAAGCAATCTCAGTAGGTGCTCTTCTTCTTTCTTCCCGTCAGTTGTTTTAGTTAGTTCAGTTAGTCATGTTGTGCTGCTTATCTGAGTTTATCTCCATCATTTATGACACGTCCCGATCTCGATGTCCGGGGAACATCGGGATGGCCACGTGCTGGCCGACACCCGAAGATGACGCAATCCATTTATGAATGCAAATGCTAAGAACATGTGACACATGCATATAAATTTCACTGCGAGTACAATATAACAAAATAATATTCAACTGTCAACAATGAAAACATAATGATAATGCATGACATGTTAAGAGCATATATCTAATTCAGAATAGAAGCAGAAGATAAAATGGAGAGGTGTTATTACAATAGAAGTCAAAGCATATAGGATGACGTGGTATCGCTGATAAGGGAATGTCTCATATCTCGAATTGTATTCCTCGTTCCTATGTCCTGAGGGGGCGCAAAACAAACATGAGTGGACCAAATATATATATATATATATATATATATATATATATATATATATATATATATATAATGAAACTGTTATCAACATACTAACCCCCAAAGTTTTATGAAAACTAGTAGCATAATATGTGATAGGTTTCCAAAAACCCTAGCATGCCATAAAACCTTTCATAAAATATATCTCATATATAATGTGCTAACTAGTGCCATAGAAAACTCTTCATTAAGAATACTTCATTCAGAACACTTCATTTGCCAAACAGGCACCAACATACACCCGGCCATAGCCAATATAAGTATCATCATCTTTAGGCAGAACAATGACCACTAGATACGCACGAAAACATTGAATATAAATTTTTCAAACATAGATACATATATCTCAAAAACATTTTCATAGCATATAGTCATTCATCATATATACTATAATGAAGTGTGTACAAACATGTTCATAAGCAGTATATAGTCATCCATCATATATACTACCAAGAACATAAGTTCAGTACAATATGGTATTCCAAAATATTCTCAATAAGCATAATATCTCATAAAACGTAATCATTAAATCATGTTTTTCATGTATGCATTTCTACTATTAAAACATGCATTTTAGAAGGGGTCCATTCATAGATACTCTGTTGTCGAAGAGCCGTACGAAATAGGAATGATAGAATCGCTGCTAATAATTACACCTAAGCATGTAAAGAATACAATTAATAAAACTATACTAAAACGATTGAATTTGGGAAAACGGACGTCAAAATTAGTCTATGAGGGGTCTCGACCGAAACCCAAAAAAGTCAACGATCAAAGTCAATAGTCAAAGTCAAAGTCAATAGGTCAGACTGGTCAACGGGTCTGGGTCGGTCAACTGGGTTTGGGCTTTGGTTGGAACCGGGTTGGATCTGAGCTTTGGGCTTGGGTTCTAAGGCCCAAAGACCTACGGTCTAAGGGTTTTGGATCAAAGGGCCTGGGCTTGGAAAGCCCGGCCCAAAGCAAAAGGGTTTAGGGTTATTGGGTTTAGAGCCCATGTTCCACACGGCCTAAAGGCCTGATACAAAGGGTTTGGGGTTTCGGGGTTTAGCGAGCCAAATGCCTTAGGTTTCTTGGCCCAAAGGCCTTGGTCCTTTTGGGGATTTAACAGAAAACAAATAAATTAAAATCAAATAAAAAAATAGGCGGGTTGGGCTTAATGGGCTTGAGGCTTGAGTTCTACTCTGCCCAAAGGGCCTAGGTTCAACGGGATTGGGTCACTCGACCCGTTTCTCATCGGAGAAGAAGGTCGGAGCTTCCCGAGCTCCAGTCGCCATCGTTTCGTCACCTTAACCTGTGATCTACCTACGAAATTGAAGGTAGATGTGAGAGGGAGAAATTGGTTACCTTTGTTTTGTCGAGAAATGGCCAGAGGTGGCATGATCTTTTCTCGAAACCCATTGAGCTCACCAGAGTCTGGGTTCTTGATCTCGCCGAGTTTCACAAAGACTAGGGAGAGTGAGAGATAGTCCACAATGGTGATGGTGTTGGTGTTGTCGACGTCAGGGTGCCTCAACGTGTGTGTGTGGGTAGATCCCGGGGGGGGGGGATGGGGGAAGTGCGAAAGAAAGAGAGAGATGGGTGAGTGAGAGTGAGCTGTGAGAGAGGCTAGGAAAATGAGTTGAGAGACTGCCACGTGGCAATCTATGAGAGGAGGAAAATTAAGATAATCCTAAAAGTGGATCCGGATTGGGTAGTAGATAAGGGGACCAAATTGCAACATTACATAAACTTTTAGGGAAAATGTAAAATTACAAAATACTTTTTGGTGAGGGGTTCTATAGTTTCTCCCATGGAAGTCTCTTCTTTTGGTTGATGTGAACCCAAATGCAAAATTATAAATTTAACTATTTCACACCATCGTATATCTAGATTTAAAAACTTAGCATGTAAGACCATATGAATGATACAAGCTAGGTTTAATTTTTGGAAATATCAAAATTGGGGAATTATATTTCCTTTTTTTATATCAGAAGGGAAATCTATTTACAGTCCAAACTATCGAAAATAAATTTTCTCTCAATTTAAAATTTTTCAAATTTTAACATCTATTACGATTCAGAAAATTTTAAAATTTGTTAGAAAATGTTAAAACTTCCAAGTTTAAGATTTTTTTTAAAGTAATTTAAAGTAGAATATACTGAAGAGTTTGAAATCTCCAAATTATAAGTAAAAAGTCAAGGAGGTAGGAGCTCACATTTTGGGCCTTAGGTATATGTCTTGATTATGGTTTAGCCGATGTAGTAACCCATTATTTATTGCCTTGGCAATAAGAGATGCATTTGAAAAATTGGCTTTCAAGGCAAACTTTCTAGATTGAGACGTGTTCTATGTATTTAATTAACTTTGTGTTTCACGTGTTATGTTAATTACAATTTTAAATACATCTGAAACGCGCACATCATGTTCAAATTAGTTATGCTTCTACTTCTCTCAAATCAAATGGATATTTTATATATATATATATATATATATATATATATATATATATATATATATATATATATATTACAAGTCATGAGCAGGCAACTCTATGTCTTTTGTCAAACAAGGCCATATAAAAATAAATAATATCGCAAGAGAACAACCCGCCGTTACGATCAGTTGTTGACTTAGGTAACTAAGGAAAAATGAAATTTGTACTCTCATTTTACTTACACACTTTTTTTTTATATTTCATTTAGCCTTATTATCGATAGAGTATTTTCGAAAGAAAAGTTGAAGAGCAGAAACAAGAAGGATGCAAAAAAAAAAAAAAAAAGGTATGAAAATCACAATTCTAATTAAATCATATTTTGGAAAACCGCATGAGCAGTTATCCCAGCAGTAATGCTAGAAGCATATGTGTGTTATAATTAAAGTTGTTCTTAAGGTGACGATTTTCATTTATAATTAAAGTTGTTCTTAAGGTGGCGATTTTCATTCTTATTAGTACATGCACACACAAAGTGTGTCTGAAATATTTTATTTTTATTTTAAAATTTAAAGGAGAGAGAGAGAGTGAGAGAGAACGTGAAAGTGGGAGAAAAGGATAGAGGGTTTTTTATTTTTTTATTTTAATATTTTTATAATTAGACATGATACAATTACTTGTAAGTGAGGTTTTAACAAAAAAAATCAATTTTTTTTGTGAAATTACGTTGCTGTCCTTAACTTTTTTGTTGACAAAAATATTTTTTCACCTTCTTTTGGTTGACAAAGAAGATTTCATTAATATGTAGTTTAGATTTTATTCATTTGTGATTGTTATTGGCAATCCACAAATCTCATTTTACACTCCAAACTTTCGATAATTAGAAAAAGGAATATTTGTGAGAACTACATACGCAGAATGAAATTTTTAGAGTGCTAATAACAGTTTTCTTGCGGTTTAGTAATTAAGTAAACAAAAAAGTCTCAAAACATAAAACGAATGAACGAATGCAAAAAGATAAAAAGTGAACACGAAAAATCTTTACTATATTTCTTGCTCAAAGAAGTTAAGAGTGAATCGTAGTTGATCGAGTGTCCACTTTGAAATATGAACCATACACCGTTATGAACTAAATATGTAGAGTTAATGGCGGCTGATCGAGTGAATCACTTATCAATTGACCCGTGGCTGAGCCGCTTTGCCTAGCCAGATATGTGACGTCTCCTCCGGTGGATGCTATGGATACCTCTAAAAGCGGTGTAGTTGGCGCCACGGAGTCGAGTTGATTAGTGGTTTCCTTCTCGGAATAGTTAACTTTGTTTAATGTTTTGTGTTGTGTTGCTTCAATGAGTGTCGTGGCCTTGCTATTAAACAGGTGGTACAGTGTGGCCTCGATGCTTTAGCAGTGGTTTATGTCTGCATTCGGTGCCTGATTTGTCGCGTCTATCGTCTTGAGCGATTGATTATACCGTTTGCTCTTAGTTCTTTTGTGTGATACGTACCCATGTAGATGTTTTATCTCATTTGTTGATTGTGGAATTTCTCCCCATATCAAGAAATTGGCCGCCAAAGAATATGCACCCATTTGACACCTCTTATAAATTTGATTTGTGTCATGAAAGCTCTCTATCGTTAGAAAACTACATATATAATTTTTAACGAAGCATATATAATCTCTAACAGATTATTTAAGCATCTGGGTGACTTCAGATGCCATCATAGCCGAAGTATACAGTGGTTGAGCTCATTGGTCGTATTAATTTTTGCTAAAGTAGTATTCAATCTAGTAATCCAATTACGACCATGGCACTAAAAATGCAAAACGAAAATAAAATGTGATTTCAAATGGAGACACCGCAGACGTATGCCGAGAAGAAACTAAAAGATTCCCCAGCATTTTCTTGAATTCATTATGAATACGATTGAAGTTTGTTTAATCGTTTTCCTCACAACTTGTGTTAATTGGACCTTATCTCCATATCCATGATGAATGAGTTTGGTACGGGAGAATAAGGGTACCTACCTTCTGGATGGACCTATCCTATGGAGTTCCATTCTTTTTGGGTCTCCTCCACCTGTCCTAGTTGAGAATAAAGAGCATAATTGATCTTCTATTCTATTTTTTTTCTTTGTTTACAACGTTAAGCGGTTTTTGCTTGATAAAATAGAGAATTACGCGATAGTAAACATTCGGAGTAAGACTGTATATAGAATGCATAACACTCACCTTCAACCAGGGTCGGTCCAGAGATTTTTGAGACCCGCGGCGATACCAAAATGTATGTCCTAACTTCATATAAGAAAATTATTTATTTTCACACGTAAGACATCGATAAAATTATACTTAGAAAAACAGTTCAAACTCAATAATTTAGAAACACAGAAAAACTAATATATTTTGTATCCAAATAAGGAAACCAAAAAACTCCAAGCTTCCATGTAGATAGACGATCAGTTTTGTTTTCCATTTGAACTTTTAAAGTGTTTTTGTATAAATCGTGAGGTGTTTTTTCTTATTTACTAACCTTGTCAATATGAGACTTAAAAAATAAAGATATTTTCAAGTCTTTAATTAATGTGTATAGCAATGAATGGGCACTAAATTAAACTTTTTTGTCACATCCTGGCCTGGGCAGCCACCACATCCTGGGCTCGACTCCACCGCAGCACGATATTGTCCGCTTTGGGCCCCGACCACGCCTCACGGTTTTGTTTCTGAGAACTCACAAGCAACTTCCCAGGGGTCACCCATCATAGGATTGCTCTCGCGCAAACTCGCTTAAACTCTGAAGCCAGTGAGCTCTCAAAAAGCCTCGTGCTAAGTAAAGATGAGAATATATATTTAAGGCTTACATGATTCTCTCCCCTGGGAGATGTGGGATGTTACAATCCACCCCTTTAGGGGCCCGACGTCCTCGTCGGCACACTTTCGGCCAGGGATTGGCTTTGATACCAAATTGTCACATCCCGGGCTCGACTCCACCGTAGCACGATATTGTCCGCTTTGGGCCCCGACCACGCCCTCATGGTTTTGTTTCTGGGAACTCAGAAGCAACTTCCCAGGGGGTCACCCATCATGGGATTGCTCTTGCGCAAACTCGCTTAACTTCGAAGTTCCGATGAACTCTGAAGCCAGTGAGCTCCCAAAAGGCCTCGTGCTAAGTAGAGATGGGAATATACATTTAAGGCTTACATGATCCTCTCCCCTGGGCGATGTGGGATGTTACATTTTGATGACACGTCATATCATTTGCAAATTTGCTCTAAAAATTTGATCTACGTATTACTCTTTGTAGAAGATTAGGCTTGAATTCAAACGAATATTTAAAAATAGCAACTCACATAGCTACTAGCTAGTAACTAAAAATGAATTAACAACCAAACAAATATTCGTAAAAATTGAAAATAATAAACACGCATATGACATTTCGAACTTAGGAAATCTTGTTAATTTTAAATGACAAAAATAATTGTTTCTAATTAAACTTTTTGATCATTTAACCAAATTTTATAAATTTATACTCTTATGAAAAAAAATTGTAAAATTTGGAAAGTAAATAAGCATATGTGTAGTGTTTTGAACCCAAGACCTCTTCATTATTTTCAAATGACAAAAGACCATCACTTCAAGTTAAATTTCTTTGTCAACAAACTAAATTTTATAAATTTATACTCTTATGAAAAAATATATAAATATATTACTCTAATAATTTTGGTGCCCCAAATTTTTTTGAGTCCCAGATGATCGCCTTGCCAGCACTAGGCCGGGCCGGGCCTGCCCTGCCCTCAATCTCTTTTAAACATAGAGAATTAACAGATTTGACACATTAAGTGAGCCTAATATGATTAGATGGATGATATAAAAAATAAACTATTATAGATTGATTTATCATTCTAAAATGAATTTCATAATTTCACCGCAGATTTGGTTTAGTTTTTGTATTTAAGCATCAGGATTGGTCTAATGACTTAATTTCTATTTTGTTAAGAGTGGATCGAGTTCAAATCAGACCCGACAACCAGGACTAGGTTAGGCTCCAACTGACCCCGTATTAGAAAACATCTCTAATAATCAACCTAACCCACAGCCTAATTTCATCAGTAGTCTTATGACCTAAAAGACTCAGACGACCGTTCTAATATCTGTGATTGGATCCGTATTTAATTCAAATCTTATAGACGATAATTGTTAAAAAAGAAAAGAAAAATTACTTATCAATTAGATTATCAAAGCAAAGAATCATATTTTCCAACTTCACATTGCATATATCACTTTCGGTTCTGTGGGGCATTGCTTCAAAACAAACCATAACACTTTTCAATATGAAGCACAAATAACATGTGATTGAAATTGGGCGGTATATAATCATGCCAACATATATAGCTACTGCGCGCAATCGCAATGCCAATCAGTTCCTACATGCGTGCATGCATCCACCAAATCTTAACCCCAGATACAAATAGGCCAAGAAACATTTAATGGATCTCCCACCTTGGCAACTATTGTCTCTCTTATGTCGTTGTTGGCTTGGCCACCTATTGTTTTTTATTCTTTGCTGGGCACGAATATTACACATCGCTGTGTGTACATTTATATATGCAGTTTTTGTTTTCGTTGTATCTGTACGAATCTTTCTTGTTTGTTTTTATGAATAAATTTAGAAGGCATATTTGCCCTAGTGGTATCAATGTCACGCGGCCTACCTTATGCATTATGGGGGTGTGACATGACATCATCAATATTCAATGTTTTTTCAGTACTTAGAGATCAATCAGTTTAAATTGTCAAGTATGTATTCGCACTGAGTTCGTGTAAATAATAACAAATATTCGATAAATATTATTACGATGTTGCTATCAAACTACACATGCTCTAACCCTAATTTGCATAAGACCAAAACTGATATCCTCTTCCTTTTTTCTCTCTCGTAAAACTTGCAAAAGCCGTCGAGAATCTCTAATTGAACTACGTATCCTTACTTTGTATACGAAAACAATTGCTTTATTACTTTGATTTATTCCAACACAAAAAAGGCAAATAAAAGAGCACGCGCGATAGTGCGCCACCATCCCCATGAAATATATAAACATGTGAAACAAACGTTTGTGGTTTTCCTTTTATTTAATTTGAGAGTTGATAATGATCAAACATCGTTTTGTGAAGTTGTAAGGGGAGATGATACTCTTCAGATTCACTTTGTGGGGATTCTAAGAATCTTTATATTTTAGCTATTCATCGTACATCGTGCAATAAATTTTTTTAGATACTATTTGTGTTTAAATTAAAAAAAAAACTAATAAAAATGGCTTGAAAACTTTGAGTTTTAATAATAAGAACAAAATAAAGACTAAAGTGAATAGTACCAGGATTAACTTTTTAATGTAAAAATGTGGTTTTTCGTTAAAGTGAATAGTACCGAAAGTTTTTTGTTAAAGTTTTCTAAAAAAAAATCAAATGATTTCTAACTACACAATACACAATGAATGATTAAGATGTAGGTAGATATGGATGGGATCCAATTCCATTTGTAAGTTATCATTGCAGTTGGACAGGACAATTACTGCCCATTGATCGACAGGAACATCAATCACCTAATAAAGAAATAAAGAAAGAGTAAGGGGTGTGATATCTACACACCCCTTTTTACTTCTCTCACACCTTTTTGGATTTCGGCCATCGGATCGGATGAATTGAAGAAGATCTAACGAACAGAAAGTAATAAGGACATGTGAGAAGTAAAAAGAGATGTGTAGATATCACACCTCAATTTACAGGCTAAATAGTGTCTAACCGATAAAAAATAAATACATTAATTAACACTTAATTAATAATTCAAATTATTAATAATCACATCATATATTTGTCAAAATTTAACTTAAGAATTTGATCTCCCTCGTATAAAAATTGGTCATGTGTCAATGATTCCATGCAGCCTGCCTAGGTTTCAGTGGTGGTCGACTTTATGATATCGTAATTTGGCAACTTAATAATCTCCATGATACAGTTGTATACAAAGTTTTCACCCGAGTAATGATGATTTTGTACCTACTACAAAGTTACAATCAAGCTTTTTTCAGTACCAAAATATATACACTGGGTTTTTACGTAAGTCCTCACAAAACTAGGGTTAGGGTATGTTTCTCTCCTCCGTGAGAGCTTTCTCTCCTCCGTGAGAGTCCCTCCTCTGTGTGGGTTTGTCACCGGTTCTGTAACCTGGGAGCTCCGAATTAACCCTTTCGAGTCATTTAATCCGTCTCGCCAACCACCGACCTCTTTCTTTACTCTCTCAGCAGATCCCCAACTGCTATCCCTACCAAATCTTTCAGTTCGAATCCTAGGTTTTTATCGATTCGCCCCAACACCCTGCCGCAGACTCAGAGACCGGATCCCTCTTTAATTCCCATCCACCTAAACCCCCCCTCTGCTCCCCTGTTTAATTCCCCTAATTAAATTTCCACACCCACCCCCTGACACTCCTGTTTCCTTAACTGGGTTTAGGAATAACCTTTTCAACCTCTATTGTTCTCGCCCTTCAATCCAGTCCCTTGCCCTTACTGGCTTCCGCATTTAAGGCGCCGTTTGCTTCCTGCACCCACCCTACGGGTCAGATCTGGACTGCCGCGGAAGTCGAAGGACGGAAGGAGGACAGCCACACCTAACAGATTCAAATACTACAACCTTACTTGGGGTGTTCTGCACAATGAAGTTGGTGAGTAAACGCCCCTGCCTTAAATTCCATCCCCCAATCCAAGGCACAAGAGTGAAGCAAAAGCACCCTACACCAAAGGCTAGCGGCAAAAGGGTAATTGATGAGGTGGGAAGAGGGCAGGTATGTACCCACTGGTGGATACAAAATGGAATTAATTGGTGGAAGTTATTGTGGTATGTTGTAGGGCTCTTAATTTGTAACAGGGCCACAAGAAAAGGCAAAGGAAAGCGGAGCCACAACTATGATAAAGCACCAATTTGGCATCCACAGTACAGACCACACAAAGCAGAAAGGGGAGCTACCGCACCAAGGAGCGAAATGGCGGAAGTTGAGATCGAGGAATTGGTCGTCCACTTGGAAAAAAACTTGGAACTTTCCACCATGGAGCAAGGTGTAAGACTAGTTGGTAAAGCGATGACAAAAAAAACCCTGAACAAATGGGGGGTCCGCAACATCCTGCGATCCGCTTGGAGAGAATGGGGGGAAATTGATATCAAATGGGTGAAGGGCAATACTTTTATCATAACTGTGCAGGATGAAAGTACTGCTGCTAAAATCCTTGATCAGGTTCCATGGGCAGTAATGAAACAGAACTTCGCTGTCAAACGGTGGCCACAAGATCTTGCTCTGGAAGAAGTAAATCTGGAGGCGATGTCCTTTTGGATACAGATCAGGGGGGTACCACCCAATCTGAGTTCGACTAGTAATGTCAAGTACCTTGCGTCCAAGATTGGAGAAGTTGAAGCAGTAGAAGACCCAGCAAAGGCTAGGGGTTTCCTGAGGGCGAGAGTGGCGGTTGACACGTCCAAACCCCTAACCATTGGATGCTGGTTACCGAGGGAAGACAAAGATGAGACGTGGGTGGAGTTCAGGTACGAAAGGCTTCAGGACTTCTGTTACAAATGCGGAAGAATCGATCACTCCAATACTGAGTGCATGTTCGAGGCCGTTAAGGGGGGCATGGCAGGATATGGGGAGTGGACAAAGGCAGCAGCTACTAAGGATTTCATTGAACTACCAAGACCCCTGGCAATCAACACGGGGGTTCGTAGATATGCGGAGGCCACAAGACCGGGATCAAGAAGTGCTCCACAATGCCATCAGGTGAATCACAATGAACCATCCTGTCAGGAAAGTGGCAGCGATACTGGGGCCCAAAGACAAGCAAGTACAGTGGAGGGTGAGGGTATGGAAAGGAAGAAGTGGCAAAGGACATACTGGGGGAACGAGGGGGTGGACTTACAATCGACACAGTGGATACTTAAAGGCTGTGGATTGTTAGGACAACACTAACTTCTGATGGAGCTAAAACAGAGGGATGTGCAAACTAAACATGGGAAAATGCCATCAGTTGTTATTGAGGAGGTTGG
The DNA here is from genome assembly GCA_963580275.1 of Crataegus laevigata. NCBI lineage: Eukaryota > Viridiplantae > Streptophyta > Magnoliopsida > Rosales > Rosaceae > Crataegus > Crataegus laevigata. Next base: position 8,203,280 of record OY756951.1, read on the forward strand.
AGAGGCAGGATTCGAACAACACGAGGGGGCGTGCTGGCGAACCAGGATATGGGGGGTAATCAAAGCATGGCAGGAAGACTGAGGGGTGAAAGGGATACTGACTGGAAGGAGCACGGAAGAAAGAAAAAGAGAAGCTTATTTGAGAAGCGGAATGCAGAAGTACTACCCCCCCAGAAAAAACCGAGGGGAAACTGGGCAGGATCTTCTTCCCGAGGCGGTGGCGGCTGGCCTTCAACAGCCGCAAGGTCGCCATGATCCACATCTTTTGGAACTGCCGTGGTTTAGGGTCTGACACGGTAGTTCGTGCCCTTCATGGGCAAATTAGGGAGCACAGACCCTCTATGATCTTTCTCTCCGAGACAAAAATGAAGGATCATAGGATTGCAGGAGTAAGAAGACGAATGGGATACTCTAACGGTTTTGACGTCGCTCCAACGGGTAGTGCTGGAGGACTGAGCCTCTGGTGGGATGACTCTGTTCAGGTAGAGGTAAACGACCACTCCAAAAACTATATTGATGCAAGGTGCTGCCTTCTGGAGTCCCGCCAGTCCTTTCGATTTACTGGGGTGTACGGAACGTCTTACCGGGTGGAGAAAGAGTTATTCTGGCGGAGTATGATTCAAACTTTCAATCCTTGCGACATCCCTTGGATGTGTGGTGGGGATTTTAATGAATTCCTGTGGGAGCATGAAAAGGTGGGCGGTGCAGAAGTGAATTATAATCGACATCGATACCTGGATGAGTTTATGAACAAGACGGAATTGTCTGATTTGGGCAGCAATGGTCAGCAGTTTACTTGGAGAGGGATGCGGAATGGGCAGTTGGTTGAGGTGCGCCTTGATAGGGGGCTGGTGAATGCCAAATGGCAAGAGTTGTGGCCTAACACTACAGCTTTCAATGGCACTACTCTTGGGTCGGATCACTGCCCTGTGATTGTGCGATGCAATTTGCCGGCAGAAAGGAGAATGAGGCTATTTCGATTCGAAGCGTTCTGGATCAAGGACAACGAGTGTAAAGATATTGTTCGGAATGCCTGGGAGTTGGATGGAGTAGGGAACACGTTGGACAGGTGGAACCAAAAAATCAGAAAGTGCCGTGCCAAACTTTCTAACTGGAGCCATGCTAAATTTAAACACCGTGGTTGTGTGATCGCGGAGATGACGGAACAGTTGGGAAAACTCCAACTAAATTGGAAGAGGAACACCCAGGAAATCAATCTGATGTCCAAAGAGCTTGACTTGATCTAGAGCCAGGAGGAAAGATATTGGCAACAAAGGTCCAGGGTCCAATGGCTTCAGGATGGGGATGCGAATACGAAATTCTTTCATCAATCAACTATACAGAGGAGAAGACGGAATACGGTTGTTTGTCTTAAAAACAGTGCAGGTGAGTGGGTTAACAACCCACATACTGTAAGGAGGTTGGTTGATGACCACTTCATTAAGCTTTTCACTTCCTCCGGTAATCGGGAGGGGGGGGAGGTACTAGGATATGTGTCTCCAAAAGTTTCGGATGCTATGAATGATGATCTCTCTACTCCGGTGTCTACTGAGGAGGTGAAGCTCGCTGCCATGCAAATGGGCGGCATGAAAGCCCCGGGCCCGGATGGTTTTCCTGGAATCTTCTATTAGGCGCATTGGGAAATCCTCGCGTGTGATGTGAATGAGATTATCCGGGACCTGTTGCGGGGAATGACGGACACAAGGCATCTCAATGCCACTCACCTGGTGTTGATCCCGAAGGTCGGAAATCCGGAATCCGTGTCTCAATTCCGTCCTATCAGCCTATGCAACTATTCTTACAAGATTCTCTCTAAGGTTCTTGCCAACCGCCTCAAGAAGATTATTCCGGAGCTAATCTCTCCCACTCAAAATGCTTTCGTGGCTGGCAGGTTAATCCAAGACAACATTGGCATTGCACACGAGCTCTTTCATTTCTTGAAAACCAGAAAGGCAAAATACAAGTTCGAATTGGGTATCAAACTGGATATGCACAAAGCTTATGATCGTGTGGAGTGGGATTTCCTTTTGGCGGTGATGGAGAAGATGGGGTTTAATGATCGGTGGAGACGCCTGATTTTGGGATGCATTTCGTCGGTGAGCTTCTCGATATTGCTAAATGGGCAACCTGGATCCAACTTCGCCCCCTCTCGTGGGTTGCGTCAAGGCGATCCACTGTCTCCGTACCTGTTCCTAATTGTCAGTGAAGTTCTATCCCTTATGATTCAAAAGGAAAGTGACCTGAATAGGATTGTTGGAGTACAAATGAGCCATACGGGTCCTAACATCTCTCACATCTTGTTTGCCGATGACACCTTGATTTTTCTGAAGGGTGAGGAGGATAACTGCATACGGTTAGGCCGGGTAATTGATGACTACTGTCTTGCTTCGGGGCAACAAGTAAACAAAGAGAAATCTAGCATCTTCTTCGGTGCTAATGTTCCGGAGGCCCTTAGGCAACGGTTGACCTCGATCCTTGGGATGGAGAGAGTCGAGGATCCGGGGGTGTACCTGGGTGTCCCGGCTATCTGGGGCCGGTCTAAAAAGAGTGGTCTGGCGTACGTGAAAGGCAGGTTGCTAACTGTGCTGCAGGGGTGGAAAAAGTCTTCTCTATCGCAGGCGGGCCGTGAAGTTCTTATCAAGGCTGTGGCACAAGCCATCCCTGCTTACCCAATGAATCTTTTCAAATTCCCAAAATCCTTTTGTAACGAAATGGATGCTGTAATTTCTAATTTCTGGTGGGGTCAAAAACATGGCGAGCGTAAGATACATTGGGTTTCTCGTGAGATGATGGGAAGGCCGAAGGAGGAGGGGGGACTGGGCTTGAGGAACTTTGGATCGTTCAATGATGCCCTCCTTGCTAAGCAGTGCTGGAGGTTAATTTCGGATCCGAGTTCTTTGTGGACGTCTCTGCTCAAAGCTAGATACTTCCCTAATTACTCTTTCCTTGATGCAAAGAAAGGTGGAAGGGCTTCCTGGGCGTGGTCGAGCCTTCTGGTTGGAAGAGATATTATCATTAGGGGTGCTCATTGGCAAGTGATGAATGGAATGGGCGTTCGTGTTTGGGTTGACAGATGGCTCCCGGACATCCCGGCGGGCAAACCCTCCCCCCTTGGATCGGTGCGTGTCACCCCAAATCTGAGGGTGTGTTCACTTTTTGACTCGGTCACTGGTGTGTGGAATGTTGATTTCCTGAAACCTTTTTTGGGCGACGTCGAGCTTGTAGCAATCTTGGAGACTCCGCTGGGAGAACCTTCTCTCCCGGACCGACTTGTGTGGCCTTTTGAGAAGTTCGGGAACTACACGGTGAAGTCCGGCTACCACTGGGCCCACGGAAGGTCTCTTTCGCTGGGGAGGGCCATCTTTCACCGGGTGGTCTCTGTTCCGAGGGCAATCTGGAACTGTGTTTGGCATCTGAATGTACCTCCAAAAATCAAATGCTTTCTCTGGAAGTCTCTACATTCTGCCCTTGCAACTATGGAGGGCCTTTACTTGCGACACTCTGCCCCCTCTGCCCGGTGTCTTATTTGCATGGAGGGAGATGAATCTGTCGAACACTTTTTCCTTGATTGCCCGTGGGTGCTCCGTATTTGGTTGGGGGGTTGCCTAAATCTCCGACCGACCCGGGATGCAAACACCTCATGGGCTAGGTGGTTAATGAACCTGTTCGAATCTGTACAAGGATCTAAGGAGCGGCGTATCATCCTGATGTCTCAAATTGCTATCACTTGCTGGCATATCTGGAAAGCCAGATGCAACTTTGTGCTCAATCATCACCCTATCAACATTTCTCTGGTGCTTGCTGCCATCTCTCTGTCATCCCGCTCCTTTAGCGACTCCCGGGTATCACTCCATCCCACCCCGGCGACCATTCCTCGGGTTGTTTGCCCCGGTGTAGGGTGGTCCCCTCCGAGTGCAGGTTTTGTAAAAATTAATGTTGATGCAAGCTGGTGTGATTCGGATAGGACGGGTTATACGGCTGCGGTGGCCAGGGATGAGGATGGTGTCTTCCTGGCTGCTTGCAGGTATAAGGAAAAGGCCTCTTGTGTCGCGTTGATGGAGGCGAAAGCCATTTGGAACGGTTGCAGACTGGGGGTGCACCGAGGATGGAATTTGATTGTGATGGAATCGGATTCCTTGGATTCTATCTCCTGTCTAAACAACAAAGATAGGAGAGGCAGCTGGGAAGCGTTCCCATTATTGCTAGATGCGGCTCTTTGGGGAATGTGTTTCAGGACTGTCGCTGGTCTTGGGTTCCAAGATCGGCCAATAAGACTGCGGACCTGTTGGCTTCTCGGCATTGTAAGGAAGCATGTGACTTAGTCTGGGTCGATAGACCTCCATCTTCCCTTATCCATGTTTTGTGTAACGACGGACTGCCCTGTCCTCATTAATGAACCTGGGTAGTGTGAGGAGGGACGCCTTAGCACGTGGTGCGGCGTCTTATATCCTGTTACCTCCTTGCACCACCCATAGCTAGTATGTTTGTTTGCCTCTTCTGTAGGCTTCCGTGTACCTCTTGGCATCTTTGCCCTGGTTTATGAATCCAGTTTACAAAAAAAAAAAAAAAAAAAGTTACAATCAAGCTTATGTGGGAGAACAATTAAAAATAATAGAAAAAATCATTTTAATCTTTGGCAAAGATTACTTTTTGATTAAAATTATGAGTAAGATTAAAATCTAATTTTAGTCTCTTGATACATTAATAATCTCATTTATTAATTATATTTTGATTTATTAATTATTTATCTTTTTCTTTTCTAATTTTTAATGTATTAATTTTATTCCATTATAATTTTTATTTTCATTTCATTCATTGTAATATATTTTTGTTGTGAACATTTAGATAAACTAATTTTTGTTATACAATATATTTCGATGTACTGTAACTTCTTCATTTAGGTATATTAAATTCATTATAATACATTTCGGTGCATACATTTCGGTACACACATTTCGGTGCATACATTTAGGTACATACATTTCGGTATTAACATTTTGGTGCATACATTTCGGTACACACATTTAGGTACATTAATTTAATATTAATACATTTCAGTGCATATATTTAGGTACATACATTTCGGTGCATATATTTAGATACATACATTTCGATGCATATATTAGGAGCATATATTTAGGTATATACATTTCGGTGCACATATTTAAGTACACACATTTCGGTATACACATTTAGGTATATTAATTTAATATTAATACATTTCGGTACTAATATTTAAATATATTAGTTCAATATAATATATTTCGGTACACACATTTCGGTACTAACATTTAGGTACATTAATTGAGTCTTTCAAGTTTGAAGAATGTTAAATAAAATTAATAAATTAAAAAAACTCTTTTTTGGTCAAAAAATAAATTAAAATTTGTGTATTAATAAATTTAAATATTTAATGAGAGATATTAAATAAAATACACATTAATTATTTTGAATTAAGGACACATTAGGGACTAAAAATCAATATTCAATCTAACACCAGGTTTTTTTTTAAAATTTTAATCTTCTTGAAGTATTAAAGTTCAAAAACCCCTAAAAATAATTAATAATAATAATAACTGAATCTTTGTTAATAAAATATACTTTCAGCACATAGTGAAAACTATAACAAAAAATTACAAAAAATGATACTAACTGGACACCGATCAAAATACAACTATCTAATCCTACAATTTTCACATTCTAATCTTCAAATTATTATAAACGTAAAAGCAATCAAATTTACGTGATATGTGTAACACAAAGTTAAATGCGAATTGTGAATTATACACATATAACCTTAGTTGCATGAACGAACTCTCTAAATCATGTGCGCTTAACTTACCGTGTACGTATTTTTTTCTTTCAAAAATATTACTATAGACTTGTAATAATGTAATAATTTCTCACAAAAAAAGAATAATATTATTAGACTGATATACAAGTCGAAGTAGCTAAATTACTATAAAGTCAAAAGCAACCAAATTACCCACGCAACACAAAGTCAAATGCTAGTAACCAATTGAACACAAAATCTCACGTGAATCAAAAGATAAAAAATAAAAAACTAAAGTTCTTGAAAACGAATCAATGCGTGGTTCCAAATCCAAACCATCAAATGTCCTAAAGTGGCACAGTAGCCTTCAGTCCAATTCACTCACTGTCTCATAAATCAAAATCAAATAGCAGAGACATGCCTATTTCCTCACCCACCACCCCCAAAATTCCCTGCTTCCTTCTCTTTCCCTTACCTCCTCCACAACCATCCAAGCAAATTACTAAAAAAATCGAATAATTCAAAACAATTTCAAGCACACCGCCACTAAACCCAGCTAATCTAGCACAATATACAGAAAACTCCATTGCCATCTGCTTAACCAAAACCCAGCAAAGACTCGAACTTTACTTCCTATGGGATTCCAAAGATTCATACTTTGCTGGGTTTTCCTCGTCTTCCTCCCGAACCCAGCAAAAACCCAGCTCGACCAAGTGCTCAACTTCAACGGCTTCAATGGCGTCTCCAACAGCAGCAACATGAGCTTAAACGGCGTCGCATCAATCGAGCCCAACGGCATGCTAAAGCTCACAAACGACACTCTCAGAGTCCTCGGCCACGCCTTCTACTCCGCCCCAGTCCGATTCAAAAACTCTACCGACGGCAAAGCCTTTTCCTTCTCCACCTCCTTCGTCTTCACCATCGTCCCGGAGTACCCAAAGCTCGGCGGCCACGGCCTTGCCTTCATAATCTCGCCGTCGAAATCGCTTCCTGGATCCCTTCCCAGCCAGTACCTCGGCATCCTCAACGCCACCGTCGTCGGCAACTTCTCCAACCACATCTTTGCCGTCGAATTCGACACAGTCCAGGACTTCGAATTCGGGGACATCAACGATAACCATGTCGGAATCGATATCAACAGCCTGGCTTCCAACAAATCGACCACGGCCGGGTTTTTCAGCAGTGGAAATTCGACGAAACAGGACCTCAATCTCAAGAGTGGGCTGCCAATCCAGGCCTGGGTCGATTACGATTCGGTGAAAAATCAAGTCACTGTCATGCTTTCACCCGATTCGATCAAACCCAGATCCCCGATTTTAACATTCGATGTCGATCTTTCACCAATTTTGGAAGATTTTATGTACGTTGGGTTCTCTGCTTCGACCGGGATGCTCGCCAGCTCCCACTACGTCTCCGGTTGGAGCTTTCAGGTGAACGGAGAAGCCAAATCTCTGGATTTAGAAGCTCTGCCTAAACTTCCCGGCCCGAAAAAGAAGCATTCATCAGCGTTGATCGTTGGCGTTTCTCTTTCTGTTCTTGTTTTCTTTATCTTGGCCGCCGGATTGGGCTTCTACATTGTTCATAGGATCAAGAACGCCGAGGTGATCGAGCCGTGGGAGCTCGACATTGGGCCTCATAGATTCAGATACAATGAGCTCAAGCAGGCCACCAGAGGGTTCAGGGACAAAGAGGTGATCGGGTTTGGTGGATTTGGTAAGGTTTACAGAGGGACACTGCCGAATTCGGAAACCCAAGTGGCGGTTAAGCGAATTTCGAACGAGTCGAGGCAGGGTCTGCAGGAATTCGTGTCGGAAATCGCCACCATTGGCCGTCTCAGGCACAGGAATTTAGTGCAGTTGTTGGGGTGGTGTCGCCGGCGCGGAGATTTGTTGCTTGTGTATGATTTTATGCCTAATGGGAGCTTGGATAAGTACTTATTTGAGAAGCCGAAAGCAATTTTGAGCTGGGAACAGAGGTTCAAGATAGCTCAAAATGTAGCTTCTGGCTTATTGTATTTGCATGAAGGTTGGGAGCAGACTGTGATTCATAGGGACATAAAAGCTGGAAACGTGCTTTTGGATTCTGAGATGAATGGAAGGCTTGGAGATTTCGGTCTTGCTAAATTGTATGAGCATGGAGCAAACCCTACAACGACTAGGGTTGTTGGGACACTGGGTTACCTCGCTCCGGAGTTGACTCGGACCGGAAAACCGACTCCGAGCTCGGATGTGTTTGCTCTTGGTGCTTTGCTGCTGGAGCTGGTGTGTGGGAGGAGACCCATTGAGCCAAAGGCCCTGCCGGAGGAGCTGATGTTGGTTGATTGGGTTTGGGAGAAGTGGAAGGCTGGTGAAATTCTTGAAGTTGTGGACCCCAGATTGGGGGGTGAGTTTGATGATCTGGAGGCTGTGGTGGTGCTGAAGCTAGGGTTGATGTGTTCAAATAATACGCCCAAGGCAAGGCCCACAATGAGGCAGGTGGTGAGGTACTTGGAGGGTGAGGCAGCGCTGCCGGACGCAGTGGCGTCTCCCGGGGCTTATGATGGGAAGAAGGGTGGTGAGTTTGAGGATTATGTGCATTCTTATCCCACATCATCAGGTTGTGAGAAGGCAAGTGCTTGGTCTTGTGATGATGCGGATGTTGATTTTGAAGGCGGTTCTAGCTCACCTCCCTCAGTATCTGGTAGTCGTAGATGTGGTAGTGAAAGGTACCCAAGTTAGCGGGATTCTAGCTTGTGATGGCGGATTTATCCGCTTGTCTCTATCTCTCACATCAAGTCAGAGATAGAGGCAGCGCGGAAAATTCCCAGCTAAGCTCAAGTTTTTTCTATGTAGGAGTGACAATCCCCTCTTTTTCGCTTTTTTTTTTTTTTTTTTTTGTTTTGTATTTTGATTGTTCGTTTTTCTTTTTATGATTATAGTTGTGCAAGTATTTCTCTGATGATGTATGTAAACTTGATTTTTGTGACACACCTTGTTGGCTTGTAACATGTAAATATATTCTGGTACATTATGTTTCTTTGACCTGCATTTATAGCTTCCTCTTTCATCTTTGAAATTCATTGTGTTTGTACAAGCCTTCACATCATTGATTATATCTTACTCGACGTCGACTATGAGGGTCTGTATTCAATTCTTGTTTGAGGTTTTGTGTTAGATTGTCACTTCCCTCAATTTCAGTGGTATAAAAAATATATAAAATAGAACATAAAAAACATGAGAAGAGCTTGCACGCTTAGATCATCTTCAACTCTTGGCCTAAAACTAAAAATTTTTAATCCAGGAAATTTAGGTTTTAACACAAAAACATTTTTTCTGCTCTAATCCTTTTGGCCTAAAATTTTAGCTGTAAATTATTAAAAAATGAATTTAGACTAATTTTTTTTTCTTAAAGTAACTTTTTAAAAAGAAAAAATTATGTAGACTATCTTAATTTAATTTTAAGAACATTTTAACCTAAAAATATTTAGATTCAGACAAACAATAAAAAATCACTAACTGACACCATGAAACTCGTTAAACAGTATGAAAAAATATGAAACAAATAAAAGATTTTTTTATAATTATTTTAGTCATTAGATTTAAATTTGGACCATTAATCTTTTTTTACCGTTGAATTTCATCAAATTAGATCTTAACCATTGAATTCAATGAATTTATAAATATAAAACTAAATAAAATATACATATATGGTGGGACAGCCCCACTAATCTTGTATAGACCATGGTTATAGGTTTTAGGTCCAATTTTAAACTTGGGTTGGGTTGGATTGGATTTTGGAGGGGAATAGAAGGGTAAAAATAGGTACAGGTCAGGGTTAGAAATGGTCTTAATGTCATGAAACATTAGAATCTTGAACCGGCCCAGTTCGATTTGGTATTCGGTCTAACCCTAAACCGAATCGACTGTAGATAATTACCTAAAAAATGAGGCTGCAAGGATTCGAACCCCTGACTCCCTTAGAGAATTATGGAACTTCACCACTGAGCCAACCCTCGATTGTTGAGAGTATAATACATAAAATATATTTATATGATTAATAACTATTAGTTACTCATACTTAAACCACTGAGCCAACTCTCTCTCTCTCTCTTTAACCTCTCGGATCTATCTGCACTCTCTCATCTCCTCCTCTGCTATGTCAACAGCCTCGAACTCAACACTCTCCAACGACCTCCAAATCGAAGCTTCTCTAATTTGAAGGTGCCAAACTTCATGAAATTATTGTACCTTGATTTGGATTTGGATTCTAAAATTGAGGATTAGGGTTTTGAACTTTCAATTTGGGGATTTAGAATTAAAATTAGGATTTTTTTTTTTAGAAAATCCCCTAATTTTAGTTACTGCATGCTTGATTTCTTTGTATTTTTCTGCTTTTGAATTTCGATCGACGACTTCTTCGATCCTTGACTATCTGATTTTTGATGGGTTGTCTGCAAATTTGGGATTAGGGAACTGGAAATTTGTTATTTGGGGACTGCATTCATTTGATCTTCCTAAATTATGTTGACATCTTTTGACTACATTCATTCCCGATCCCGAACCGAAAAACTGAAACAATTTTGGGATTCTCGAAATTCAGGAATACCAACATTCTGGTACGATTTCGGGTTTTAGAATTGTATCCCGAAGAGAGTCGGTTTGGGATTCGGGCTTTGGGTTTCGATTGGAGATCTCGAGTCCTCCTGTGTTAACTGGTGAGTTTGGTTTGGAGCATCCTTTGCCAATAGAAAACTCCCCGCCCTATTTCCGAGGCATCTGTTTGAATTATTGAGTAATCATTGTCTCATGGTGAGGAAAGATCTGGTATGTTTTTATTTTTTTTCTTTGATTCTTTTGAAGAGGGCTATATCTTCATGATTTGAATTTGATATTTCTCTTAACAGATTTTGAATATGATATTTCTCTTAACAGATTTTGAATAAAAGGCATTGCATAGTTTAGGTGGAATGGAACTCCCTACCTGATTCGAGTTGTATCTAAGACGAACTTCGGCAATTTCAGGCGATTCCAACCGCACCCTCTCCCAAGTGATTTCTGGGGCCACACGGTTTATTATCGACGACCATGATGTTTTGATCCCGAGGATCTAGAAGTAATAGATCTGGAGACGGTTTGAAGACCATAAGTTAAAATCTAATTGCAAAAAACTAACGCCAATAATATGAAATCAAAGAAACTATAGACGTTAATCCTATTTTTAATTGCTATCCAATTCACTTAAGCATTTATGGTTGAGAAGTTGTAGAGGTGGAGCCTCTGATGTGAAATCTTGTCCTCTAATTTCACTATTTAAATATTACATTCCGTATTGTAATACTTCAACACGTTTATATTTACGGTGTAGAATTTTTTTCGAAATTTGAAAAAGGACGAAAATGTTCTTGTTGGGCTACACAGAGTTTTACGTGGATGTATATGATATTTCCATGTTTTGCCACACTTCTTGGCATATTCGGATTGACACGACCCAACCTTGATATCCCCAAATATCAGGGTAGGCACGTGATGGCCGACCCTCGAGGGTGACGAAGCCATTTTAAACACGCATATAACTAAAACATGTAATTAGAAAGAGATACACAAATGCAGAATTGTGTTCAGAGCATACAACTAATCAAGAATAATGTGAAAGAATTATTATGGAAAGGTACGAACCGAGGAATGGAACCTACACAGAGGAGGCTCGAAGATGCCTAAGTAGAAATGCCCTAACGCCGGGATCGTGTGCCTCGATTCTAACTCCTGAGGGGGCACAAAACCGAAAAGGTGAGTGGACCAAAGTTTATAATAATACTGATAATACGAAAACTATTTTATTTCTAAACATACTAACCCCATGTTTTGAAAACCCATATAATACTTCACAATAGGTTTTTTCTCAAAACTCTAGCATGCTAAGAAATGTGTTCGTAAAACATGTACGTGTAAAACGATACTCAATAATGATGTTATCACCACCCGAAGGCAAATTCATAAATCTCATCAATACTGTACTCTTTAGGGGTATCATTGTCGCTTGAAGGCAGTACTTGTCCATCACCAAAAGTGAAGTTGTACGACATTGGGTTACGCCAATGAAGAAACATGGTAGACCCTATCACCTATAGGTGAAACTGTACGACTCCAGGTTACGCTAGAGAAGAAAATATATACATCACACACTGACACTGCTTTCGGCAGTGAAGCACTGCCCGACACTGCTTTTGTAATAACCCATCCCCAAAAATTGGCATAATTTACAATCTTGTCATTGGATTGGGGTTGTGATATTTCGGCCCAAAGTTTTGAGCTGTGCTATCCTCAGCCCAAAGACCTGGCCCAATCTTTTGTTTCCTCTTCTTCTTGCACCGTGAGTTCTCTTCCTCTTTCTCTTTAACATTTTTTGTAAACGCTCTTTAAACCACCGAACACCACATTTCACGATCACCACCTTCCTAGTCAAATCGAGACTTCAAAACCACCAAATAAGTCATCTAGGTGACCCGGAATTATAGAGATAGCTTTGCATGTTCAAGGTGATAACTGGATGTGGGAGCAGATCAGGACAGCTCTATGTTTTTCGACGAGGTTCAATTAATAAACGACGTTTCAGTCGTTGATTTTGCCTAAGAATCATGCCTATTCAATCTCGGGTATTTTTCCCTGGTTTAATTCATAAGTTGGGGACTCGAATTCAAGATTCTAACTCTTGTAGTCACTCTGTTCTTCACCATAGGTTTTGGGGTAAAGTTTTGATAGAAAACCCATCGAGTTTGGGGTTGCATGAGTTCAGATTGGGTAGGTGCGAAACTCAGGTAGATTTCCTACCCAAATCTCTAGTTGGTTTGGATGATTTTGAGTTTTATTAGGTTTTATGGGTTGCTTTGAACTGAAATTCGAGGGTTGCACCATTCTGTTGCTTTTGTTCTTTAAACACCAGTTTCCGATGAGGGCAACCTGGCGAAGCTGCGTCAATCTCGAGTTGGACTCGACTTGAACTCGTTTAGTTCAATATTCTGGTATGTTAATGTCAATCCAACGATGAACTCCGGCATTTGCTGTCGAGTTTGAAGCTCGGAGATGACTGTTTCTTTTGGAATTTAACTCTTTAATGAAGGTTAGTAATTATTGAGATATTTTAAGTGTGAATTTGTGAATTAATCCTTACATGCATTCTATTTTCTTTCCCCAGACTCTAGCGAGGAAACTCGACGGATTTCGTGACGAATTCCAGCCAACTTCGATATGGTCGATCTCGTTCGTGTTCAAAAATTGGTATAACCTTGTCCCAGCATCATTTTTAATGATTGAATCATGATTTTTCAACAAGTTAACCTCAGATTGGAATCGGGATGAATTTCTGGCAAAATTTCGGTGTTTTCCTTTGATGGGTCCGGTGACCCACGGGCAACTCGGGTCGATCCGACCCGCATGCCAATTAAGTCCAAATTTCCTTAAGCCAATTCAATTAACTTGGGTTATTTAAGTTTAGGTCCTAAAACTTTTGGACAGGCTCAAACCGATTGGGTCATTAACTAAAGACCCAGCTTAATATTGTAAAGCCTTAACCCAGTTTCTAATCTTGAGCTTGGCAGCCACTAGCCCAGCTCGTTTTTCCCTTAACCCTAAGCCTATTAACTTGGACCAGAGCCCAATTATTATTAATTGGTCTTAGATTTCAATGGGTTAGTGAGATTTAAGCCAAAAGCTAGGCTTATTAGCCCAGATCCGAATTAAGACCTAGGCCCAAGTGTACAAATTTATTATTTAAGCACTCTTAAACCTAAGTAATTAAATTTAATTTTAATGGGTGTTTAGGTGCAACTGTGGGAGGTGATCCAGTTCATCCTAGTTCGAGCGGCTCCCCGAGAGCGAAGTACTTGTGAGTGGACCCCTTCTAAAATTATCATGATTTTATGATTTAATTGCAATTGAAATGTATGCCTTACGAGTTTATGAACTCATTTTATGTTAAGCATGTTTATTGAAATGTTGAATATCGTCTCATTATTTTGTGAGGAATTAATCATTGGCCTATATTGAGCTATATTTTGATATATTGTATTTTCTATCAAAACCATGAACTGGTAGACTATCTGATGGATGACGATAGGATGCTAAAACATGTTTTAGAAAACCCTCTTTATATTATAGAAGATGGAAGACTCTATACTATGAAGTGGTTATTTTTTAGAGGTGTAACTATTTGTGTGTACCTAATGGACACTGTGCCGCCTGGGGCGAGGATCTGGTGTTGGCAGTTAGGTCGGGAGAATTAATCCCTAGCGAAAGGCTGAGGGACACGGAGACAGGCATTGGTCCGGGAGTATTATTATTCAATGATCTTACTAGCAGCACACAGCGCTTATAAGATGACTTGTGAGACGATTCATGCTTTGGTTTTACGCGATTTCTTTCTGTGATATATCTTTTGAGATTTTATGGCATGCTAAGGTTTTCTAATAAAGTTATCACTTATTATGCTAATAGTTTTCATTATATAACTGTGGGGGGTTAGTATGTTCATAACTGTTTTTGTACTATGTATGTATATAAACTTGGTTCACTCACCTTTGTTTTGCACCCCCATTCAGGTCTTAGGAATGAGGACTACGACACAACGTACGCGGCATTCCCCTACCAGTAACTATGTGCCATTCTCCTTGTGTGATATCTTGTAATAGTCTTTTCTTTTGTAATCTCTAATTAGAACATGCTCCGTGCACTCTAGCCGCTTTCTTGACATTGTTTATTTTCCTTTAGAATTCCTGACAATATCTATGTATATTTTCTCCTAATCATTACTCTTGTATTCAATAAATGGCTTGCGTCACCCTCGGGTGTCGGCCAACACGTGCCTATCCTGATGTTCAGGGAATATCAGGGTCGGGGCGTGTCAGCTTTCGACAGTGAAGCTTGGGGTATGTCATAAATATCATCAACTCCTCATTCACCCGAAGGCAATACCTGTCCATCACCTAAATGTGAAGCTGTACGACACTGGGTTACACCAATGAAGAAACATGGTAGGCCTCATCACCCGAAGGTGAAGCTGTACGACTCCGGGTTACGCCGAAGAAGAAATATATACATCACATATCCTCAACTATGTCCTATAGCCATAGACATCTACATACATGTATTGTGTGGATGTGTTGTATGATAACCGACTAGATACGTACCGAATACATATCTCAAAAATCTAATATCAAAATCTAGAGCTCTAAGCTCAAAACCTTATCTCATCAATCTATGATAGCATATACTCATAAATCCGTAAAATAAGTGATATTCATAAGCCCCTAGAAAATCCAATCATTCATAATCTTTTGTAAAACGTAATTTCGATAAGTCCTAAATGTAACGACCCATCCCTAAAAATTATAGTTTTTATAATTTTTAATAAATGAATTTGCGAAAATGCCCTTTGAGGTAAATACGTTGACTTTTGTTGACCACCTATTCGTGGCACGTAAAATCTATTTTCTTGACATATTCGGGTAGTACTCATCGTTATGGACACGTGGGCGCATACGGAATGTAATTTGGAGTTATAACGAAGAAGTTATTAATATTTAAAGTTGAGGACATTTTAGTAAATTGGTTATTTTCTAGAAAACCGCAGATTTTTGGAGCAAAATCTGGAAGGCCATATGTATGGCCTAGATTAAAAGCAAGAGAAATGGGCGGTGGAGATTAGAAATGAAGGAGTGAAATGAGGGAGTGTGTGACTAATTGGAAGAAGATAGAGGAAGAGGAAGCCCAGTCAGGAAGAAAAGAATGGAGGGGAAATGAGAGAATGAGGTGTAGCTAACTTGGATCCCTTATGACCTGGTTCTTGACCAGAGGTTAGACCCGGTTTTCTTCACCATTTTTCGTCACGATTTTGGCCAAAATTCAAGGAATTACACCTATAATCCTCTTATAATCAACTCCACGACCCTCTTTCTTCCTTTTAAACTTAAGATTCGATGCATTTTCACCCAAATTTGGGTGAAAAACGGCGTTGGGTGCACCGGGGGTTATGGGCGGCGATCCACCGATTCTGCAACCCTCACCGTCGACCACCACCCTCATTCACCTTCTCTGGAGGTTAGAAGCAAAGCCCAAACAAGTTTGGGGACAGTGGATTTGCAAATTTAGCGAATCAAAGCTCACCCAAATTCTAGGGTTTTCCGGCGGGTTTAATGAAATTAGGGCCTTTCCCGGCCAAATCGGACTTGGCCATAGGTATAAAGTTTGCTCTACTCTTTGAGATTTTCATTTCTGTAAATTTTGGTAATTTTTTGAAATAGTTGGATTTTCCGGCAAGTTGTGCCAACCGCCCACGGCGGCGCGTGGCCAGAGGGCCGTCAATGTTATTTTTAGGTTATATTAGATGCCTTGTGTTCAGTTTTGAGAATTGAATGACGTAGGTTGATCGTTTGAACCTAAATTATCTACGATACGTTAATAAGTCATTATATGAATCGACGATCCGACTGTTGGATCGTCATCAAACTTTAATAGGTTATTATTTGTAATATTTGAGGAATGTAGGAACTTACGGGTTGGGAATCCGACATACAGATCTTCCCGAATTGGATTTGTAAGTTAGTAAAATAAAATGTTAACCGCCACTTGAATTTTGCAATTGGCGGAGATCCAACTGTTAGATCGTAATGAAACTTTAGTATGTTATTCTAGAAGTATAATGTGTATCTTTGGAAGTTACAGATCTGAAATCTAATATACGGATCTTTCGAAGAAAATTTCGTAGGGATATGTTATAAGTAAATTATGTATTCTATTGATACGAATTCTGAGATGTGATTTGATAATTGTTCTAGGCGCCGATCATTCGTGAAGCCTCGATGTTTGTGCTAGGGAGTTGTAGCGCGGACTCCAAGTGTGTGGGCTCTTGATTTTCTATATACATACGTATATATGCTTTATGTTTTTCCCAAAACTTGTTTTAAATGAAATGTGATTTGAATGCCATGTCAATTGAATTACATTTTAGTATATGCATTAGCTTAGATATGCATAGTATACATTGATGCTACGGAGGCCCAGGTAAGTTCCAGGTGAGTACATCATGATGATAGTGAATACGGTGAGTATGATTATGTTGAGATGCATTTAATGCTAATTTTCCTACACCCCAGTGTTAGTGCTCCCACCCGTGGCCAGGGCACAGTCCTTCATGCGGTGTTCACCTCCTGCACCACACGCTCACCTTGGATCCAAGTTTGGTGCACAACACTGTTGTACAAACCACATTAGATGGTTCCGACTCGTAGGTGACCCGCGATTATTCGCACAGCCTTCATGTGATCGTAACACTTGAGCGTACATATATACACCTAGCCTTGTCATATAGACCACATTAGGTGGTTACGACTCGTGTGCAGAAATAGATTATGAGCTATAGATTCAACAGCACAGGTCACGTTAGGTGACTCTGGCTGACCTAACATTTACATTGATTTACTATCACCTGGCTTGGATTTTTATATTGGTTGAGACTAGACATGGCATATATTTCAGTTTCCACTGCTTTTAAGCATGATTTTATATGCGTATGTAGTATTATTATCTGAGAAATTATATGGGTTTTAAGGTGATGGGTTATTACGTTTTTAAAGAGAAAGATGCTTTCAAAACCTTTGTTTTTGCTCACTCACATTTTCTGTTTTGCGCCCCCCCCCCCCAAGTGTTAGTTGCTGAAAGTTTGTATCGACGAGGATTTTTGGCGAATCTCAGTATGGTGGCTACTTCTGAGGGTATGGTTCTTACCCACTATACTGTACCTTACTTATGCTCTGACGTCACCTGTGAAGTGGGTTCAATCCCGCTCACCAGCTCACTCTGGTATTTAGGCACTCTTAAGTTTAAATTTATTCACATTTTCCACCTCACTACACTTTATGGCTTTGTCACCTTCCAGGTGTCGGCCCGCACAGCTCGATTTGACGTCCTACTGGATATTCCGGCTCGGGGTGTGTCAATTTGGTATCAGAGCATAAGTTGGACAGTATTGCATCCATCACACGCGTGATGTAAGCATTTTAGGTTCTTGAACCTAAATATCGAGTCTTGCCATCTCGTCGAATATAAAAAATGTGTTAGTTTTCCTAAGTTTTGGGCAGTTTTGCCGATTTGTTGACATTTTAGAAGATCACTTTGGCGAACGCTTTTAGACTTAAAGCAAAGAATTTCCCTGCCAAGGGAAGATGTAGATTTGAGACTAGTTGATGGCTTTAAGGAAATGTTAATGTATCAATACCGGTGTACCGCCAAAGATCTATAAATCAATTCCATCATTATTCTTTAGCCATCATTATTAAACTTTTTGAGATTTGAAATCAGAAATAGTTTTGGTTCCTTAGCAGAGTCCGTTAGAATACCACCTACTAGGACAATGTGGTGCTACAAAGGTAGCACTTGATGGAAGAACATCTTAGGACAATCACTTTTGGTCCTTGATAACACTAATCTTACCAAACGCACTAGTGCTCATTCCAGATCTTTAGGAGGAAGATCGATTTCCGTTTCAGTTTGTACTAAAGTAATTTGCGAGAAAATTCTTTCTCTAGCCTTAGGAAGTTCCAGCCAATGTTAGTTTCTGAGTTTTCTTCTGGTGCTGTACTCGTCATTTCGATGAGTATAGGCACAAGTGTACGAGTTGTTACACCTACGATTAGTAGAAATCCTCGAAGTAGAAAGTATTTTCCTTAGAATTAATGAACCACCTCCTAGGACCAAATTCTTACCCGTTATCCGAAACCACCTATTTGAGCAGGCTGTAACATCCCACATCACCTAGGGGAGATGATCCTGTAAGCCTTATATGTATATTCCCATCTCTACCTAGCATGAAGCCTTTTGGGAGCTCACTGACTTCGGAGTTCATCGGAACTCCGAAGTTAAGCGAGTAGCGCGCGAGAGCACTCCCATGATAGGTGACCCAATCGGGAAGTTCTCATGTGAGTTCCCAGAAACAAAACCATGAGGGCGTGCTTAGTGCCCAAAGGGGACAATATCGTGCTACAGCAGAGGTCGGGCTCGGGACGTGGTCTAGCCCGAACCGGGATGTGACACGGGCTCTAACCTGTAACTGACGATTTGTAATTGACGATATTGTCTGATATCGGTTTGTAATTGAAATAACGGTTTGTAATTGACGATATTGTCTGATATCCAGGAACTGTCAACCAGTATTCTAATTGTATGACTTTTAATACCGGACTCATGCTAGTATCTAGAAGTGATGCCTTTGTGCCAAAATGCCAGTTTACAGTTTCAGGGTAGCGAACAATATCAAAATGTCGTATATGCGTCAATTAGCAACGCGACTTGTAGACTGATTAACAGTGACTACTTGAGCCAGAGAAATTCAATTGTGGAAACTTAGGAGCAGACCTTGTATTAAGATAGTAAACTCACGGTTATGTTGACCATATTACCTATTTAGGTAATCAAAACTTCTTTGTTTAGCCACCTTTTGATCACTTCCACAGGCAGACAGTAGGATCGAAATACGAAATGACATCTCACTGCTAGAATGTTTTGAGGGTCGAGAAAATTGTGAAGACCTTTTAGTTCGTGGCGTAGAGTTGGTTAGCAGTTTAGTACGTTTCGAGCTGGTATGCCTTGGGCATCTTTTCTTGAAATTCTACTTGGGATGCCACCGAATACGAGAAGTAGAATACACCATTGACCCACCTTGTTAACACCACATTTATTTTCCCTATTTCTTATCAAACCACTCTTATATTAGTTTTCTTTGTGACTTTTTGAACAAGTCCTATTTCATTGAGAGAACTTAGTCACTAAAACTTATTGGTTATGGAGTTACCCAATTAAACACTTTATCTAGGGAACTTCAAACCTATTCATGAAAGCGAACGACTAAACCCTAGGTTTGTACCTAGATTTTAGCTGCTTGATTGGGTGACGATTAAAAACTGTTATTTCATACTTCGAACTGACGGTCTAGTCAACCAACCTTTGTAACCTGAGTTTACCTTTTTGGTATGACAAATTCATAGTGGTTTTATCGACAGCTTTCTTATATACCTCGACAGTGAGACAAAATTCTCTAACCTCTGTTAGTTAGCTTTATACCAAATTCCTCTATTGTAAACTTTGATTAAATTGGTACTCTTTTTGGGAGACGTGATCTCAGTAGATGAAATTTTTTTCTTTTCTCAAAAAGGTTGTAGGAGAAGAAGTTGACATTCTCACAAAGTTTTGTGGAATCCGAGATATCCTTGGTCTTGTTGATTTTATCGACAATTTGTTAGTGATTTCTCGGCTATAATATCCTTCTTCACTTTTCAGCCGAGGAAAGTTAGCTTAGTTTGGAAAGTTGGATGAACAAAGTTTCTGACAATCGAACTGTTGTCTCACCTCACCATCACTTTACACTCTTGGATGACGTTGATCTTTTGGAAATCCATGATGACATGTCTTTTGGATGTTTCGGCTGTGTAGAGGCTGCATGACGGATTATCACCTATATTTTCAATGTGTAGAACTGTTTTAAATAAGCCATCTTATCCATGACTTAGAGTTAACAATTGCCATCTTTGGTTGGAAATCAGATGACATTTCTCTGTGGAGAACATGTCCAAAATCCTTAGCAACTTTAGAACTTCTTAAGTACACTTACTTTTGGAATGAGTTAAGTTTCTGACAGCGCCAGTAGAAAAACTAAATCAACATTTACGAGTGCATTATTGTGTATCAATCCGTTTGTATTAAAAGGACATATCTACCCTTGAACACCTTTAGCTTGTCATATTCTATTTTAGTTGAAAAATCCGAGTATTGGCATGTCGTTATCTTTAACCCATCAAGAAATAGTTCGAATGGTTATAATCACTTTCGATGTATAAATGGAGTTGGGAAATATCATTATACACTCTCAGTACGAAGTATTTTGTACCTGTAGAGAATGTGAAAATCAATAACCATGATGCTGAACCAATGCTACATTTATATGGTGTTTCAATTGGTGGTAAAGTATTGGTGACGATTTATTTCTTTAAAATGGGTGCTAAAATTTCAACAACAAGACACTTGTGAAGCCAACTAAGATAGAAGTGGGATGCTGTTAACTTCTCTGCGTGACGTGATCTAAAAATCCTCGTTCGTGATATGATCAAATATGAAGATAAGAAAGGAATTAAAATTGAGGCTCCATTTAATGTGATTGAAAAGAATTATCATCCTGGACGCACCCTGCTTTTGGTTAGAGTTGAAAGAATGTTAAGGATATACAGTTCAAACTTTCTGGGCAGCCACAGTTTGTTCTCTGTTTGCTTCTAGAGGATGATGGCATTATGAGAGCTGCTTCTAGATTTCAACACTAGTTTAGACAAATAGGAACCGGACCAAATTATTATATGGATATATTTATATCTCACCGTGCTACGCGTTTCACTTCCAAGCCTTTGGAAATCTTTTTGAAGTTTATGAGTATTAGATTTTGTTTAGTATTACATTTTCACTTTTAGATTAACGATTAGTCTGAGTGAGTTACTCAGACCTTAGTGGACGTATTGTATTTTGTTCGTCCCACAGATAGTATGGTTGTAACATACCATTATTTCTATTTTAGTTACTTGTAACTACGATTACAATTTTAGTTTGGCTATGGTACCATTGGAGATGATATACAGAGATTTTGCGCTTAGTACATGATTGATAGACACTTACTTTTGCTAGAGTTATGTGTAACTGCGGTTACATTCTTGGTTGTGAGCATTTCATCGTTTGAGATATGGTATGTGGTTTACAGAAGAATATTGTGAACAAGTAATTGAATGATCGAGATTGTGACATGAAAATTTTATGTTATTGACGATGTTGCCTGAGAAGGTAGTGCATGAGCACGATCAAGGTTTGGTTTAGACGATGTATGCGTATTTCCCAATGAGGGGTAAAATGATAATATTGCACTCTCGAGAATTGTTACTTGCTTGTCGAGACCAAAGTGAGTTGTCGGTATTGTGGGCTGCAGACTGTAATATCAATAACTTATTGTTCGGTTCGTTAAGTAAGTGGACAACTAGGTCTGTTTACGAGAGCATAGGTGAAATCTTTCTATGTTCGTTGGTTTCAAATATATTTTTTATAACGGATAACGGGTCGATCATATTACCCGTTAATATTAAAGGGACGAGTTTGGGTCGGGTCTTATTACCTGTTTATTTTAACAGGTGTTACACGATATAACCCATTAAGATATCAAGTATGACACGAAAATTACATAAACATAGAAAACACAATATGCATGCCTAATCTAACAGCAGGCATGCTCGAAATTCCATATGGAATTGTTCCACCACAACCAATTGACATCTGAGGCACTGGAGGGAGCGTTCCAAATGGATTTGTAGCAGCCTAGCAGGTACTAGTTGTACTATTTGTATTGCTGGTACTGGTTGTACAGCTACAGGGCTTTCAGCAATAGGAAATTGTCCATTGTTAATATTGAGACTTATTTTGGCTATGCCCCCTAAAACTTTATTTTGATCTCATTTTATTTTCTGTAACTCAAAAATTATTATTTTACTCGCTAACTGAAAATTCTTTTCACTTTGAATTATGAACTATCTCTTCTCCTTTAAACTTATATGTTGCCTCCAAAAACATATGTGAGACTCAACACCTAATAAGACAATGCCACAAGTCCAATAAATTTGATTATAAATCTCTATTATGTGTTAGCATTCAACAATCAGAGAATATTAAATTTAAAAGAAATTAAAGAGACGAAAAAAATAAAAATAAAATTGATTAGCTTGGCACACTCATATCAAACCAACATAAGAAATTGATAGATCTAAGGCAATGAGGAGCGAATTTTGATTTTTATAGAGATGACTTTCATGTTTCAGGAGGTAAATGGGATCAAAATCGAGTTCAAAAGGCAAAGTGAAGCGAACTTTAATTTTTAAGGAGTAAAGTGACAATTTTTTTTAGTTATAAGGAGTAAAGTGAGATTAAAAACAGGTTCCAAAAGACGTTGCTAAAAATAAGTCATATTAAGATATATCAAATGGTCATAACGGGTTTATTTCTCAACCAAATTTTGCCCATAATATATCAAAACGAAGCTAGGAAAGTGTAGAACAAGATTATACCTATTTGGAAGCCCAATGGTTGCCGGAGATGGCCGGAAAATGGCATGAAAGGTGACTGATCCGCGAGAAAATTGGGAAACTCAACAGAAAAATGGAAAACTTTAGATGTCCATAACTTTGTCAATTCTTAACCAAAATCGACTATCTATATATAAAAATTCATCTACTCAATAAGAGAAATCCAAATATGGTGGTTAGAGACCTCACATTGGTTGGAATAGACAAAAAATTGGCGGGGAAAGTCACGGCTTCAATGGAGGATATAGGACTCGCGGTTGGACTCCGATTTTCAAAAATCCTAGGCTGGATTCATGTTTCTAGGGATGTTAGGAGCTAGACCCGTAAACGGGTCGGGTTGAACCCGACCCGTTAAGCTAACGGGTCACCCGAACCCGACCCGTTAAGCTAATGGGTCACCCGTTAAGACCTGTTAACAATTTTTTTTTTTTTTTGCATAGAGTTTATTTTTTGTTATTAAGACTTTATTGAAATTACTAAAACATCCTCAACTAACGGGTGCTAACGGGTGTTAATGGGTTTAACGGGTTGACCCAAAGTGACCCGTTATTTAACAGGTTCACCCGTTAGCGACCCGACCCGTTAAGCGACCCGACCCGTTAAGCATCCACCCAAATACTAATATTAACGGGTCGGGTCGGGTCGGGTCAAAAATGCCACCTCTATTAGGAGTGTTTTGATGGTGTCTGAGAGAGAGAGAGAGAGAGAGAGAGAGAGAGAGAGAGAGAGAGAGAGAGAGAGAGAGAGAGAGAATGTTTGATTGATGAGCAAAATAAAATAAGGAGAATGATTAATCGGTAGGTATGGTGAGTGGGAATAATTGATTTTTAAAGTTGGAAAGATTATTATAGCAACACTATTCACTTTACAATATATAATGAACAGACATGATTATCGAATTTCTAAAATTTAAAAAGAATCCGGATTCAATTTGACTCGAGTCAATTAATTGAACTCAAACCATTTTCTACGATGATTGATGAGGTGACTCTTTATTCCGCGAACCCAATTGACCCGCCCACACTTGCCTTTAAAAATGCGTCACGAACAAAACGAAAAATTGTTCTTTCTACTTATTGGATTGGCAAATGTGGAAATAATCAAGATCCAAAACTCTAAAAGTAAAAAAAAAAAAGCATAAAAAAAATAAAAAAGGAAGGATAGAAAAATTCCCATCTGCATATGTAAATTTTACAATTACTAATTTACTGGGCACGGAAAGAAAACATTCCAGGAGCTCACATAAGTTGAAGGCATTAAGTCTTTTGAAGTTTATTTTGTTTATTTTATTTTATTTTTTGAGAGATTTTGAAGTTTATTTTTAAAAATATATGATATTTTTAAAATTAAGGGTCAAATTTTAGGTATATTTGGTACTGACTTCACTGCCATCTGCTTAATAACGACCCAGCAAAGAATCGACCTCTACTTCCTATGGGATTCCGAAGACTCATACTTTTCTGGGTTTTCCTCCTCTTCCTCCCAAACCCAGCAAAAACCCAGCTCGACCAAGAGCTCAACTTCAACGGCTTCAATGGCGTCTCCAACAGCAGCAACATGAGCTTAAACGGCGTCGCATCAATCGAGCCCAACGGCATGCTAAAGCTCACAAACGACTCTCTCAGAGTCCTCGGCCACGCCTTCTACTCCGCCCCAGTCCGATTCAAAAACTCTACCGACGGCAAAGCCTTTTCCTTCTCCACCTCCTTCGTCTTCACCATCGTCCCGGAGTACCCAAAGCTCGGCGGCCACGGCCTTGCCTTCATAATCTCGCCGTCGAAATCGCTCCCGGGATCCCTCCCCAGCCAGTACCTCGGCATCCTCAACGCCACCGTCGTCGGCAACTTCTCCAACCACATCTTTGCCGTCGAATTCGACACAGTCCAGGACTTCGGATTCGGGGACATCAGCGACAACCATGTCGGAATCGATATCAACAGCCTGGCTTCCAACAAATCGACCCCAGCCGGGTTTTTCAGCGATGGAAATTCGACGAAAGAGAACCTCAATCTCAAGAGTGGGCTGCCGATCCAGGCCTGGGTCGATTACGATTCGATGAAAAATCAAGTCACTGTCATGCTTTCACCCGATTCGATCAAACCCAGATCCCCGATTTTAACATTCGATGTCGATCTTTCTCCAATTTTGAAAGATTTTATGTACGTTGGGTTCTCTGCTTCGACCGGATTGCTCGCCAGCTCCCACTACGTCTCCGGTTGGAGCTTTAAGATGAACGCAGAAGCCAAATCTCTGGATTTAGAAGCTCTGCCTAAACTTCCCGGCCCGAAAAAGAAGCATTCATCAGCGTTGATCGTTGGCGTTTCTCTTTCTGTTCTTTTTTTCTTTATCTTGGCCGCCGGATTGGGCTTCTACATTGTTCACAGGATCAAGAACGCCGAGGTGATCGAGCCGTGGGAGCTCGACATTGGGCCTCATAGATTCAGATACAATGAGCTGAAGCAGGCCACCAGAGGGTTTAGGGATAAAGAGGTGATCGGGTTTGGTGGATTTGGTAAGGTTTACAAAGGGACACTGCCGAATTCGGAAACCCAAGTGGCGGTTAAGCGAATTTCGAACGAGTCGAGGCAGGGTCTGCAGGAATTCGTGTCGGAAATCGCCACTATTGGCCGTCTCAGGCACAGGAATTTAGTGCAGTTGTTGGGGTGGTGTCGGCGGCGCGGAGATTTGTTGATTGTGTATGATTTTATGCCTAATGGGAGCTTGGATAAATATTTATTTGAGAAGCCAAAAGCAATTTTGAGCTGGGAACAGAGGTTCAAGATAGCTCAAAATGTAGCTTCTGGTTTATTGTATTTGCATGAAGGTTGGGAGCAGACTGTGATTCATAGGGACATAAAAGCAGGAAACGTGCTTTTGGATTCTGAGATGAATGGACGGCTTGGAGATTTCGGTCTTGCTAAATTGTATGAGCATGGAGCAAACCCTACAACAACTAAGGTTGCTGGGACACTGGGTTACCTCGCTCCGGAGTTGACTCGGACCGGAAAACCGACTCCGAGCTCGGATGTGTTTGCTCTTGGTGCTCTGCTGCTGGAGCTGGTGTGTGGGAGGAGACCCATTGAATCAAAAGCCCTGCCGGAGGAGCTGATTTTGGTTGATTGGGTTTGGGAGAAGTGGATGGCCGGTTTAATTCTTGAAGTTGTAGACCACAGATTGGGGGTTGAGTTTGATGATCTGGAGGCCGTGGTGGTTCTGAAGCTAGGGCTGATGTGTTCAAATAATTCCCCCAGGGCAAGGCCCACAATGAGGCAGGTGGTGAGGTACTTGGAGGGCGAGGCGGCGCTGCCTGACGCAGTGGCGTCTCCCGGGGCTTATGATGCGAAGATGGGTGGCAGCGATGGCGGTGGAACGGGTGGTGAGTTTTGAGGATTATGTGCATTCCTATGAAGATACAGATACGGCAATATGATACGACATAACACGGTAATACAAAAAATCTCTAAAATGTAGAATACGTTATACGATACATACGACAATAAAAACAATATAATGATATACAAAAATAAAAATATATAATTTGGTTTTGTAAACTTTTCTAGTTTAAGTATGATTATGTAAATTTTAGATTAGATTTCATTCTAGTTATCTTTTTCTATTATAACTTGTATTCCTTGGGGATGAAGGAATTTCTTCTCTCCTTTTACTACTATTAATAAAGGCACTATGTAAGAGGGATAACACACACATTCACCTACAATTCTACAAACACATCTCTCTCAATTTCTTTACCCTTGCCACCGGCCCTATTTCCTTTGTCAGATAAAATAGGCTACAACATTTGGAACATATTTTGAGAACACAAGAATTCAAATTCATCATCCAAATTCAAATTCATTTGATAAATCTAATTCCCTTTATATGTATCGAAGAAGTATGAGTTTTATTCAAAGTTTAATTCTTCATATTCATTAGATTTCAAAACAAAGTTCAGTCTCTTATTAATTTTTTTTCTTGTAATTTCTGATTTGAAAGTGTAAAGATATTCTAAAAGCATGATTCGTGGGTCGTTTGGTTGGGTGGAAGGGATAAGGTTTCTGGGTAAGGTGGGTCGTGGGGAGGGAGGTGGGTTTTAGTGGGTTGTTTGGTTGGGGGAGGTGCGGGGGGAAGGGATAATGCACGAGTTGGGTCGGCGCAGCGCAGGGATGGGGGTTTCTGGGTTGCGGGATGTGTTTTAGCTTTTGATTTTGGTTTTTTTATTTTTTTATTTTTAATTTAGAAGATTCATGTTTTTTTTAAATAATTTTTTTGCCACGCGGGATACATTTAGCAGCCAGGTCAGCGCTTAACGGATTAATGGATGGAAAATGTAACAAAAGTATTATTTTGAAATAAAATAGTACGTGAGGTATGAAAGTAAAATGTTTTAAAGATGTTGTATATGGTTGTAATAGACCTCAAACATGAGGGAGTATTATGTAATTTACCCTATTTTTAATGTATATTAAAAATAATAAAAATTTTCACGTAGCACAAATTTGACAACCAAGTGGCACAAATGTGGCAGCCACACCAGCTCTTAACAGATCAATAGATGGAAAATGTAACGAATATATTATATTGAAATAAAATAGTACTTGAGGTATGAAATAAAATAGTATTTGAGATATGAAAGTGAAATGTTTTAAAGATATTGTATGAGGTTGTAATAAACCCCAAACCTGAAATGGTAAAGTGTAATTTACCCAAAATTTTATCTTTAATTCAAGGGAACTTTAACGAAAAGCTCTCGGTACTGTTCACTTTAATGAAAAACCACATTTTTACACTAAAAAGTCAATCATGGTACTATTCACTTTACCCTTTATTTTGTCCTTATCGTTAAAACTCAAAATTTTTAAGCTCTTTTCATTAGTTTTCCTTTAATTCAAACAAGATTCATTATCATTTTCTCTAAATACCATAAGGCAGCTGCAATATTCAATATTTAAGTTCAAAAAGACGTCGTCATTTTCAAAAGTTCGACAATGCACTGGTGTAATAGAGTAGACGCTGAACATAGCTAAATAATTTTGACAATATCATGCTGTAGGACAGCCAGTCTGATTAGGATTTATTTATCCTATTAGCAAAACAATTAGATCACTGAACCTAAAAAATTAAATTGTTGCAGTATTTATTATGCCATGTGTCACCGGGTGCATACGCCTCTCGCTGCCTCTCTCCTCCTGTGAAAGGGGTACTCGCACATATAAAACCAGCTTAATTTTTAGAATTCATCATCGAACTAAAACTCCCCGTCGACACGTGACATGCACATGAGCTTCAAAGTTGAAATAAACCATCTAACTCCTTCTTTCATTCCAAATGGAAAGAACCCAACCTCATCATGAAGGGTGATTTGGCGAGGTACACATGAAACCACGAAATTAGCCGCACGAAAAGTTCGAAAAATAGGAAAAAGAAACTTCAAATCGAAAATCTAGAATCGACAAACTCGCGAGCAACCTTCCTTCCTCCTTCTTCGTTTAATTCATGAGAACAGACGTGCGAGCATAATTTAGAATGAGAGACGACTCCCAAGCTTCAAACCTGCAAGTCCACTTCCTTCTCTAGTCACCGCGGAGTACTCCGTAGATTTGAAGCTGTGATCCGTCCTTTGCTGCAAAGGACTCCAAGAGGATGAGAAGAGAGAGAATCCAAGTCGTCGTTATATTTTACTCTAATTTTTAAATTTACCCAAGATTAGAGTGAACAATTTCATCTCTCCATTTCCTAATACTTTTACATTTCATCTGTGATAACGAGTCACTGGATGAGGACTAAAATGGAAACTTATATCCTTCTAACAACATTTTAATTGCTACAAACTATCTACTTCTAATTATCACCTACAATGGACTGCTCTCCAAATTGAAAACTGCCTTTGTGGACATCTACTTCACTACATCTTCCTCTGCTCGGTTGCAAAGAACAAGGCGATGATTCGTAACCACAGGTCCTTGATGTCGATAACTGACTCGTGGATAAGGCTCTAACGATTTTCTACGTTGTCTTCAACATTTTCCTCTTCGCCGTCTTTCGCTCTACTAAAGATCTCATAATCGTGAAACCCTGCATATATCGACCAAGGTTAATCAGTGTATAATGTGATTAAGAACAAAGCTCAATTTGTTTTTTAGCATGTATCCACATCTGAGTATAAAATTACCAGAGCCCAAGTCATCGGCATCATCATTTGACGGCCCTAGAAGCATTGTGCTGGCAGAGGTTGAATCGAGTTCCATCCAATCGGAACTCCCATTGTCATCTAAGCACATGTCCTTCCCGGTAACCCAGTCTTCGGTCATCCTAATGTTTTCAAATGATATGGGATCCATAACATCATGTCCAATGTTCTTACCAACCCTGCGTGAAAACAAAGATTATTATTAGCAAAAGGAAAGGAATTTCTCCCCACTATATTTAAACCGCCATTCCTAATTCCATACAGTATTGCTTTGTGCTTACATTTGTTTCAGTCGCAAGTTATAATGAACAAAGACGAGGTCACTGAGACGTTGATGCTCAAGGCAGTTCCTCGTGTTGTGTGCTTTCCCCAAAAGAATCTCATTTCGCCTGCACCCAATCGAACTGCAAGTTTGACTGAGAATTCAGATTGCTAGGCGTATCAAATTTGGGCAACCTCCATTGTGGATAAAATTAGCTAAGTGTGAGAAAGAGGTTCAAATACGAAAAACAGAATACAACGATGAAAAGTTCAGTTTCTGTTCCTAGAAAGGTAATTTCAGCATTGCTAGCTAAGTCATGACACAGAAGTTAGAAATAACAAAACAATCGAAAAGATTAGTCCCTCACCAGGAAGCAGAGTGTCTCTAGCCCTAATTGCCATCTTCCTCCGAAAATCTCCAGCAGCACTCTTGTCCAAATTTAGCTCTTTGATGATTTTATCTTGGACATTTGTATCAGGAACCAATCTCTCGATGCAATCAAACTTACCCGAGACAATATCACTATTCATATCTCCTTCGATACTGTAAAATATTTTGGGGTAAAGGTAGAAGCCTGCAGCATGAAGAGGAGAATGCCACAGCTGTTCCCATCGTTGATCTATGATATTCCAGTATACCATGTACTCCTCCCTCTTAAGGAGTTCTTTCTTAATTGTTTCTTTTGCCGGATACATTCCAGCATACATGTATCCCATTGCAGGCCTCTTCTCACTACCAACCATTCTCAAAATTCGCAAGAGAGGATCTGTCAGACGAACAATCAAGATGCATGAGGACCAAAATGACTGATTACTAATAAGGTCCAACATCTCCAGTCCCCCCGGTTCCTACGAATATAGGGAGTCCATCCACTCCTGTGAAGTAATCGTAACCTGCAAGCAGTGTTTTAGATCAACCAGTCGTTTTAATGTTGTAAAGTTTGTAGCGAAGCGAGTGGCGTCTGGTTCTACTATATCATTGCCAAAAGTAGACCTTCTGACCATATTCAACACTGCACTTTGATTGTACACAAACTTTGTAATGGACCTTGCTTGTTCAATGACCGTATTTATCCACTCAATATTACCAAAATCTTCTTGTATTAAATCTAAGCACCAAGCTGCACATTGATTCCAATATAGCGTAGGGAAAGTATAAGTCAACCTTCTCCCCGCAACCATATATTGCTCTTCACTACTAGTAATCACTTGCAGCACATCTTTTACTCCAACTTCCTCTACCACTCTCCTAAGCAGTTCGTAAAGGGCATCCGGGGAATTTATACTGTCTGATGCATCAACAGATTCCCAAAAAACTGTTCCTTCAGGACAGTACAGCAAACCTTACCTGACTCTGTGTTCCACTGATCGACCAAGACTGAACAACATGTTCTTCCCCATATTTCCCTATGTTTATCATTACTGTTCCTCACTTCTTCAACCGAATTCTTCAATGTCCAACTACGAATATCATGGTACGTAGGAGGCACAACCCCTGAACCTGAACCACCTGAAGCAATTGTATCAATCATCGGTTGGAAATACACAGAGTTCACTGCATCTGGAGGCGCCCCAATATCATACAAAAACTTTCCAATTGCCTCGTGAACAAAATTGTTCACCTTTGGAGAACCTAAAGCAGCACTATTACTAACAACAAGAGCACTCTGACCTGCAAAAGAACTTTTGCAGCACTATTCCTTCTTGATTCCCCAACAACTCCGAATTGTGCTCAAGCGCCTCGGGAACTCCAATCAACTGACCCCCATTACTCACATCACTCTGAACAGCAATCGGCTCTGCCTCACCATGAGGTGAGGGATTAATGTTAGTAATCTCCTCATCAAGCTTCTGCCTATTCCTCTTCTTCAGCACAACCCCATCTAAACTCTGCTGCATTTGAGCCCGAAAATCAGGCGGAACTCTCAGACAAGTTGACGCTCTGACCGGCATGGTGTTCCTTAATCCTATGAATCCCATCACCCTTAAACAATCTGTCACAATATATGCACTTCAGCTGAACCCTCTCTCCAATCTTAAACATTTGACAGTGTTTCCATGCCGGGTTGTGTTTTTGTGAAGTTATCGGCACGGGCTCCATTACCAGACCAGAAGCCATGGCCAAAACCTCAGAGAAATAATTAGTTTATGCAAAAAGGCCAAACCCCATTACAACAAAGACATGAACTTTCTTCTTTAATTCGAATTAAACCAAGTAATTAACAGAAACCCAGCAAACCCAGCATCCAAATGGTTCAAATAATCCACAAAATTTAATTAATTGAATTAAAATTAAGAGTGAGAGAGGAGGAGGAGAGAGACAGAGAGAGCTTACATGTTTCTGGTTTGAATGCTTCTGATAAACAGAGAGGAAGGGGAACAGAACGGAGTTAGGGTGGTTAGAAGGAGATTATAAAATCGTTGGGGAAGCGACCGAATGGACCGGTTTGGGTTGGGCTCAACCGGTTATTTTGTCCATTATTTAGTTTTTGGTTTTTTTTTTTAACCGAGTGGACCCGCTCAAGGTTAGTTGAAGCGGTTATAGATGACGAGAAACCGAACCTTCTGGTTGTCTGGCTGACGAGCCGTGATTCTGCTTGAAACTCGAGTCGGCCGCCGCCCGGAAAATGAGTGAACCGGCGATTCGTGGTAGTTAAACTAACAGAATTAAGGCATGCTTATTTACGTTAAGGGTTTCGGAATTATTCTGATATGAACTTCTTTGCACTTATTAAAACACGGGTATTGAAATTATTTCAGTTAATAACTTCGAAAGTATTTACGAACACATATGAAATTAAAAAAAAAAAAAAAATTGGTTCTACATTATCATTAATAATTTTGATCTTCAAATTAATAGTGGGTTCTACATTATCATTCGTAGTGGCAATTTTAAAGTTGAGCTTTTCATGAAAGTTATAAAATTTGTCATTACGAGCGTTTATATATATATTTTTTTAATATTTTTCACATTTTTACATTAATTAATATATATGTGATACTTGAAAGAGAAATGTATTTTTATTTTTTAAAGTAATATTTATGTGATAATGTGATATGTATACACTAATTTAGCATTATGTTTTGCATTTGATTATTTGTTGGTTTCAAATATATTTTTGTATAACGGATAACGGATAGGTCATATTCTGTGTTAATATTAACGGGACGAGTTTGGGTCGGATTATATTACCTATTTATTTTAACAGGTGTTACACGATATAATCCATTAAGATATCAAGTATGACACGAAAACTACATAAACACATAAAACATGACATGAATGCCAAATCTAACAGCAAGCATGCTTGAAATTCCATATGGATTTGTCCCACCGCACCAACAGATGGATTTGTAGCAGCCTAGCAGGTACTAGTTGTACTATTTGTATTGCTGGTACTGGTTGTACAGCTGCAGGGCTTTGAGCAGAATAAAATTGTCCATTGTTAGTATTAGACCATCTCTAATGGTGGTCTAAAACTTAAAATTTCCCTTTTTTCCCCACCCAAATCCACTCCAACCCATGACCTAAAATAAACCTAAAACCTAAAACTCAAATGAGGGTCAAACTTCAGCCTAATTTTAGGCCACAAAGCACAATGGGCCCCACCAAGTGAGACTGAAACCAGGGCTGTAAAGCCTAGTTCCCAAACTCCAATCGCCTACGCGCTAGGCTTGGCTGCAAAGAATAATGAGCCCACGTGGGGGTGTTCCCCCGTCTGTCAGACGTCAAATAGCCTAACAGCTACGTTTAAATGGGCCGTTGGTTAATCCAACGGTCCAAGTTCAAATTTTTTTTTTAGTTTTATATTTATATATTTACTGAATTGAATGGCTCAGATCAAATATAATCAAATCTAACGGTAAAAAAAAAGATCTAACGGTCCAAATTTAAATCCAACGGCTAAAATAATTTTAAAAAATTATTTAACTTAAAACTCAACCAAAAACTCTATAAATACCAATGTATTTGTTCAAACATCCACACAAAACTCACTTTTCTCCTAAAATTCTTCCAATTTTTCTTTCTACCATTTCTTCTCATTTCTAAATTTTTCAAGATGGCAAAAGAGCATGTTAGAGGTCGTAATTGGAACTTTGAAATTTTATTTTGATCTCATTTTGCTTCATGTAACTCATAAAATTATCATTTTGTACTGTAAACTCAAATTTTTTTCTGCTACTTGACTTATGAACCATCTTTTCTCCCTAAAACTATATTTTGATCTCTTAAAACATGTGAGACCCAACACCTAATTAGACGATGCCACAAGTCCAATAAATTTGATTATAAATCTCTATTAAGCGTTAACATTCAACAATCAGAGAATATTACATTTAAAAGAAATTAAAGAAATGAAAAAAAATATATAAAAGAAATTAATTAGTCTAGCGCACTCATATCAAACCAACATAAGAAATTAATAGATCTAAGGTAATGTGGAGTGAATTTTGATTTTTATATAGACGACTTTTAAGTTTCAGGGGGTAAATGGGATCAAAATCGAGTTCAAAAGGGTAAAGTGAAGCAAACTTTGATTTTTAAGGAGTAAAATGACAATTTTTAAGTTATAAGGAATAAAGTGAGATTAAAATCAAATTCCAAATGACATAGCTAAAAAATAAGTCACATTTAAGATATAAATAAATTTGAAATGAGGCGTGTGTGGCGACGCCTCTAGTTCATGGTACATTTCTTTGTGTTTTTGTGTGAAAATGATTGTTAAGGTCTTACCCAGGGTTTACTCTAATGAAGTACAAAGAGAATTATCACTTCACCAATAACTAAACGGTTTTATAAAATTCAGCTTGTTGTGGACTAATTTTATCTGACAAAGAGAGAGAGAGGGAGAGAGAGGCCGGCGGCACAAGGAAGAGAGAAAGAGAGAATTGTAGGGGAATTGTGTTGTATATCCCTCCTACTTTGCACCTCTATTTATAGTATTAGGGTAAAGGTATTCCTTGCTCTCCAAGGAATAAGAGATACAATAGGATAAGAATTACAACCCTAATCAAATCTAATCTAGGATTTACACAATCACACTTAAACTAGGATTTGTTTACAACACTCCCCCTTGAGTGTGTAAATACTCAAGGCAGATCTAGCATCATGCAGAAGTTGATGAAGTCGACTTGTCAGTGCTGATTCCAAGGAACAACGCTTATTCTCAATAAGGTAGGAATTTGCATAAGTAAGTAAGTCTCACCAAAAACCCTAAGGCTATGGCAAAAACCCGAGTTGGGACAAAATCCATAGTCTACGGAAAAATGCGTGAGAAATGCAAAGTCAAAAGGAACGTCTACAGGACGTCCTTAGGGATATGACCAGCCCAAGGTGGGTGCCTCGTTAAAACCTAGTTAGGTAGCAAAAACCCAGTGGGAAAAATGCTCATAATCGTAGGAAAAAAAGTACATTAAGATCAAGCAAGTATCTACAGGATACTCCCCTTGAGTTTGACATAATTCCAAAGAGAAATAGCAAAGTTACAACTCAGAAAGTTTACGCATACCAATTCCATGAACAAGCTTATGAAACGTCGCATTCGGCAGTGATTTGGTGAAGAGGTCGGCCAGATTGTCTTGTGAACGGATTTGCTTGACTTCAATCTTCTGATGCTCTTGTTGTTGATGTGAAAAGAAGAACTTCGGAGCAATGTGCTTGGTGTTGTCTCCTTTGATGTAACCCTTCTTGAGCTATTCGATGCAAGCTGCGTTGTCTTCAAAAATCGTCATCGGGACATCAACGGCGGGATGAAGATCGCATGAGCTTCGAATATGGCCCACTACTGATCTCAACCAAAAGCATTCCCGAGTTGCTTCATGTAAGGCGAGAATTTCAGCATGGTTAGACGAAGTGGCAACTAAGGTCTGTTTCGTTGACCTCCAAGATATTGGGGTGCCTCCAACGGTAAAGACATAACCCGTTTGAGAACGCGCCTTGTGAGGATTAGATAAGTATCCAGCATCAGCATAACCAATAAGGCGAGAATCAACTCGAGGAGCACAAGATGTAGCATCATTCGAGGACTCGTAGGGATAGAACAAGCCCAGATCCGTAGTACCCTTAAGGTAGCGGAAGATGTCTTTCACGCCAGTCCAGTGTCTGCGTGTAGGTGCATTGTTGTATCTTGCCAAAAGATTAACAGCGAAGGAGATGTCGGGTCTAGTGCATTGAGCTAAGTACAATAAAGCGCCTATCGCACTTAGATAAGGAACTTCAGGTTCCAAAATCTCTTCATCATCCTCCTTCGAACGGAAGGGATCTCGTTTTGCATCTAGCGTACGAACGACCACAGGAGTACTCGAAGACTTCGCTTTATCCTCATTAAAGCGGCGCAACACCTTCTGGGTGTAGTTCGATTGATGTACTATGATTCCATCCGAACAATGCTCTATCTCGAGACCGAGACAGTATCGAGTCTTACCTAGATCTTTCATCTCAAATTCTGACTTCAGGTACGAAGCAGTTCTCGTGAGCTCTTCAGGAGTTCCAATGAGATTCATGTCATCGACATATACTGCAACAATCGTAAATCCGGAATGTGACTTCTTAATGAACACACAAGGGCAGAATTCGTTGTTCACATATCCCTGACTAGTAAAATACTCACTCAGAAGGTTATACCACATTCTTCCAGATTGTTTCAAACCGTAGAGTGAACGCCTCAGCCGAATTGAGAGCGTGTTCCGGGGTTTGGAAATATTTGAACCAGTCAATGTAAGTCCTTCAGGAACTTTCATATAAATTTTCGTATCAAGATCCCCATAGAGATACGCGGTTACTACGTCCATCAGCTGCATATCCAGTTTTTCGGAAACTACCAAACTGATAAGGTAGCGAAAAGTAATCACATCCATAACAGGTGAATAAGTTTCGTCATAGTCAATCCCGTGGCATTGTGAGAATCCTTGCGCAACAAGACGAGCTTTGTAATGCACAATTTTGTTCTTCTCATTTTGCTTCCGAACGAAAACCCACTTGTAGCCAACGGGCTTCACATATAGAGGAGTAGGGACTACAGGTCCAAACACCTTACGTTTCGCAAGTGAATCGAGTTTGACTTGGATTGCTTGTTTCCAGTTTGACCAATCAGCTCTACGTCGACATTCATCAACGGAACGCGGTTCAATGTCATCGCTCAACATGATTTCAGTAGCTACTGCAAATGCTAATGCATCGTCGACAATCATCTCATTTCTACGCCACACATCATCTAAGCTAGCATAATAGACCGAAATCTCACGATTCTCGAGAGAAGGATTCTTCTCTTCAAGGACGCTTCCATAATCTAGAATTTCCTCATGAGTTGGGTAGAATGAGTAAGCGATAGTCGGATTTACGGTAGGTTCTTCAGGACCTTGTGCCGTAGTTTTCCTCTTCCGGAGGTGTGAATCCTTTGAACCAAGGGGTCTGCCATGCTTTTGTGTAGGAGCAGATGATTGGCTAGCCGCTAATGTACGTGGATCACCAGAATTGGCGTCCCGGGCTTCCAGGAGGGCAATTCGTCGTACATTTGGTACATCTATCTTTGCAAGCGTATTCGCAATTGGAATGTGTGATCTTGTCACTCGCGCTAGATCGGTGAAAGCATCTGGCATGCTCTGAGCTATGCTCTGGAGATCTAATATGCGCTGCACTTCAGTTTCAGACTAAGCGATGCGGGGATCTAAGTGAGACAAAGTGGGAGTCGTCCATGATAATTCGCGTCGTTCTTCAAGAACGTTGACGTTCTTATCTCCCCCTAACGACGGGAAGACTGTCTCATAGAAGTGACAATCCGCAAAACGAGCGGTAAACAGATCGCCTGTCAAAGGTTCTAAGTAACGAATAATCGAAGGAGAATCATATCCGACATAGATTCCCATCCTTCGCTGAGGCCCCATTTTTGTACGTAAGGGCGGCGAGATCGGCACATATATCGCACAACCAAAAACGCGCAGATGCGATATGTCGGTTTCGTATCTGGTAACTAACTGAAGAGCACTGAATGGTTGTGTCGCAACAAGCCTCAGGCGGACCAATTTTGCTGCATGCAATATTGCATGGCCCCAAGCAGCGATCGGGAGCTTGGTATGTATGACCAACGATCGAGCAATCATTTGTAAGCGCTTAATAAAAGCCTCTGCCAGGCCGTTCTGGGTATGAACATGGGGTACTGGATGTTCAACTTCAACCCCAACCGATATGCAATAGTCATCAAAAGTTTTAGATGTGAATTCTTCAGCATTATCCAATCGAATAGATTTGATTGGATAATCAGGGTGGTGAGCCCTGAGCTTGATAACCTGAGCCAACAGTTTGGAGAATGCAGCGTTTCTTGTGGACAACAAACACACGTGTGACCAATGTGTGGAAGCGTCAACCAAAACCATAAAATATCTAAATGGTCCGCAGGGAGGTTGAATCGGTCCACAAATGTCCCCCTTAATCCATTGTAGAAAAATGGGAGGATTCGAACGAATCTTGTCATAAGAAGGCTTAGTAATAAGCTTTCCCATAGAACATGTTTGACATGCGATTCCTTGGATCGAACCTAAACTTCGGGTTAGTGGATGCTCGTGTGATGATTTGAGGATACGGCGCATCGCTATTCGTCCAAGATGTCCCAAACGGTCATGCCAAAGTGTAATTTCGTGCGCGGTCCCAGTAGTAGGGCGTGCCACATAGTGGCTTTCTATGGGGCGTATGGTTGTAGTATACAGACAACTCGGGATACGCTCCATCTTCTCTAGAATACGCTTCTGGCCATATTCGTAGGAAGTTATGCACAGAAATTCAACTTCGTTTTCTACGTGGGTTTCAGTGTGGAAATTATTATCTCTAATATCCTTGAAACTTAGTAACGTTCTTCCGGAACGTGGGGAATAGAGTGCCTCAGTAATGGTCAAGATTGTACCATTGGACAACATTATACCCGCCTTACCGTATCCTTCTATCAGGTTAGATGGGCCCGAGATGGTTGTCAGAGGTGCATTCTTAGGTATGAAGTTAGTGAAATAGATGCGTTCACACAAAACAGTGTGCGTGGTTGCACTATCTGCCAGACAACTAACTTTCCCACTAGTCATACCTAGAATGAAAAATTAATTTGAATCGGTCACATGCATAAAGGTTTATAAAACAATTATCAATTCAAAATAATTTAATTTATTCAAGGATTAAAACTTAATATCCAAAAACAAATCACCAACGAATAATCCAAAACATAAAGGAAAATTATTCAAAAAATCAACCAAAAAACAAGGTGGGGTTCGACCACTAGGTGGAATTCGGTCCCATTTGTCTTATTTCAACTAAAAAATAAGTCTATGTCTAAGATTCTAATCTTCCATAGGGGTGGTATCCTCCTGAAAATCAGAAACCTCCATCTTTGTAGTCTCCGGTTCGTCTACTTGCATGAAATTTGATTCAAACTTCTGACGACGTGAATGATATGCATCAACAACCTGCTTGGGAGCGCGGCAAATACGGGACCAATGGTCCTTAACACCACAACGATAGCACATATCGTTATCCATGGTTTTAGGTGCTTTGCCCTTATTCTTGAAGTTATGGGCCTTGAGAGCGAGGTTTGGGCACTGCTAGGCCTTGTTTCCTCCATTGGGTGGGCCTTGGCTCTGTTGACCTTGGTTGGATGGCTTTTGGCCACCCTTACCACGCCTCTTTTGGCGTCTTGGGTGCTGGTTAGTGCTATAATGTGCTTCAGGCGCAGCAGTAGCCCCAGTAGGTCTAGCTTGATGATTCTTCATCAACAGCTAGTTCTGCTTTTCAGCGAGAAGTAGAACAGAGATCAAATCCGAGAACTTGGTGAACTTCTGAGCTCTATATTGTTGCTGCAGGACAATATTAGAAGCAGAGAATGTCGAATAGGTCTTCTCTAGGAGATCCTCTTCGGTTAAAGTTTCATTACAAAACTTGAGAAGTGATCGGATTCGACAAACTTCAAAATTATATTCATTCACAGACTTAAAGTCTTGGAAGCGCAAGTGCTGCCAGTCGTGTCTTGCTTCAGGCAAGAATATGTCCTTTTGGTGATCAAAATGATCAGCCAAAGCGACCCATAATGCACGTGGATGCTCCTCAGCAAGATACTCAGTTTGCAGAGCGTCATGGATATGTCTTCGAATGAAGATCATAGCAGTGGCTTTTTCAGCTTCGCCAACAGGTTCATCTGTTGCTTCTTCAATAGCAGGACGCAAGTTCTTTGCAGTGAGGTGGAGCTTCACATCTTGAACCCACTTGAGGTAGTTTCTTCCAGAAACTTCTAAAGCGGTGAAGTCGAGTTTGTTCAAATTCGACATGTTCCTATCACACAAGAGATAGATAAGATGTGGTTAGTGTAATGGAGAAAAAAATCAATCCATTCACATAGGAGTATAACATACAGGTTCTAATAGACATGTATTAGTTTAATTTTTGCATGAAAAACTTCGGGTTTTCATGGGTGATATGCTTAAGTGAAAACTTCAGGTTTTCAAGTAAAGGCATGTTTATAAGAAACTTCAGGTCCATATATTCTTGCAGGCAAACAAAAATATATATATATATATATATATATATATATATATATATGCAAACAAATATGCAACAAGTATATGCAAAAATATAATTTTAGGTGTAATTGAATTTATTTATTTAATTATTTGGACTTCGGGCCAAATTAGAGTGTGGGTAAAAAAAAGATAAAAAAAACCCATGAGGCCTAAAAAAAATTAGGCAAATAAAATTTCAAGACTCAAAATAAAGAAAACTAGGCCAAGGGGTGGCTTGAAAAAAAATGGTCCATATTTCGTAGGCCCAAAAAAAAAAATTAAATAAAGAATAAACCACCGGGGGGGGGGGTTTAAAAAAAAAAAGAGATCCAATAGACAAACTGGGCTGCAGGCCCTCGGAAAAAAAACAAAAACATTTTTTTTTCGGGCTGGGTCGCAAAAAACGAGCCCAGAAAACAAATTTTTTTTTTTTACTGTGTGGCCACACGGGCCGATGAGCTAGAGCCCATGAGGGCTGAGGGTGCATCAAAACGCCAAAAACATTTTTTTCTTGGCTTGCGGCTTGCATGCCGCAAGTGCAAAACGAATCGATATTTTTTTTTTTTTTTTTTTTAAAAACCGCACGGGCCGAAAAAGCTGGAGCCCACTAGGGCTTGCGTTGGAAACAAAATGCCAAACAAAATTTCCTTGGGTGCAACCTGGCAGTATGCCAAGGCTCGGGTTCGAAAAAAAACCTTAGTTTTCTAAAACCAATTTTTTTCAATTCAATAATAATTCAATGCAATATATTTAATGAATCACATATGTAAATTGATGCATGTGCAAAATAATATTTTCAATGCATGTACATATGTAAGATTCAATTCATGACAAATATCAAATTCACATAATTTAAACAATTATGGTTATGAGGCATACACAATTTATGTAGAATCTAAAATACGTTAAACATAAAGTTGGGTCATGCATCATGGTGAATGTTCATGCTATCAGGGCTTGCAAAATATCGAGTTAAAAGCCGTTGTTTTGAAAGAACCTGATTGTGTGATGATATGGATGAACTGGTTTGATGCAGAAAATTTCTCCAACGTCAGATTCCTAAGCGCAGCGATAAGAGCGTGCTAATAACGTGTTGTGGACTAATTTTATCTGACAAAGAGAGAGAGAGGGAGAGAGAGAGAGAGAGGCCGGCGGCACAAGGAAGAGAGAAAGAGAGAATTGTAAGGAAATTGTGTTGTATATCCCTCCTACTTTGCACCTCTATTTATAGTATTAGGGTAAAGGTATTCCTTGCTCTCCAAGGAATAAGAGATACAATAGGATAAGAATTACAACCCTAATCAAATCTAATCTAGGATTTATACAATCACACTTAAACTAGGATTTGTTTACAACACAGCTCAAATTATTTTGTAAGTTAAATGATATAATTGAAGATGATTGAATTAGTAATAAAGTATTTATTAACATACTTATATGTTATTTTTGAATTATGATACATCATCTAATTTACAAATTGATTAAAAATGTAATCTCTTGTTGAGGTGGCAGCTCATCATTGAGTACTCCGCGATAAATTCAATCCCAGTCATTTACTGCACACGTGGTGCGAACCCAATGACCCGCCCAAAACAAAAAACTGTTGGCCCACCGACTCTTTATTATGTGAACCGAACTGACTCCGCCCACATTTGCCGTTAAAAGGCGTCACGAATAAAATGAAAAACTGTTCTTTATACTTATTGGATTGGGAAATGTGGAAATAATCAAAATCCAAAACTCTAAAAGTAAAAAAAGCATAAAAAAAATAAAAACAAATAATGTTGGAAGAATTATTTCTCTAATTGGGTTAAGTTGAGGTACCATTTTGTACAATATTTTTATTTAGTTTTTTGCATTTTGCTCCTTGATTCAATCTCGCATGCTTAGCAAATGACTCATTTTGACAGAAATTTTAATGGAGTTGACGAAAATAAAAACTATTAGTTCCTTTAACTTCTCAAAGTGTGCAACTATGTTCTTTTTCAAAACGAATAATGTTGAAAGAATTATTTCTCTAATTGGGTTAAGTTGAGGGACCATTTTGTACAATATTTTTATTTGGTTTCCCATTTTTGCCCCTTAATTTAGTCTCGCATGCTTGGCAAGTAACTCATTTTAATAGAAATTTTAACAGAGTTGCCAAAAATGACCATAACTGCACGTTTTGATGAGTTAAGAACTAACGGTCATGAATTTTTAGGTGATGGACTATTGCTCTAATTAGGTTAAATTGTTGCAGTATTTATTATGCCATATGTGTCACCGGGTGTATACGCCTCTCGCTGCCTCTCTCCTCATGTGAAAGGGGTACTCGCATATAAAACCAGCTTAAGTTTTAGAATTCGTCATCGAACTGAAAATCTCCATCGATATGTGACATGCACATGAGCTTTAAAGTTGAAATAAGCCATCGAACTCTTTCTTTTATCTCAAATGGAAAGAACCACCATGAAGGGTGATTTGGAGGAGGTACACATGAAACCACGAAATTGGCCGCACGAAAAGGTTTAAAAAATAGGAAAAAGAAACTTCAACCCGAAAATCTGGAATCGACAAACTCGTGAGCAAGCTTCCTTCCTTCTTCTTTGATTAATTCATGAGAACAGACTCCCAAGCTTTAAACCTACAAGTCCAGTTCCTTCTCTAGTCACCGCGGAGTAATCCGCATATTTAAAGTCGCGATCCGTCTGTTGCCTCAAGGGACTCCAAGGGGACGAGAGAAGAGAGAATCCAAATCGTTGTTACGTTCAAGAACTCTAATTAACGAATTTTAAATTGGAGGACGAATTCTTAACTAATGGCCAAGTTCAGGAACCAAGTCTATATTTTACTCTAATTTTTAAATTTACTCAAGATTAGAGTGAACAATTTCTAACAACATTTTAATTGCTACAACCAGTACCAGCAATATAAATCGGCTGCTACAAATCCATTTGTTGGTTGCGGTGGAACAAAATTTCGAGCATGCCTGCTGTTAGATTTGGCATTCATGTCATGTTTTTTGTATTTATGTAGTTTTCGTGAAACAAAATTCTAAAAAGTTAAAAAGCATAAAAAAATAAAAAAGATAGGATAGTAAAATTCCCACTTTAAGTAACCGTACTCCATTGCCGTCTGCTTAATAAAGACCCAGCAAAGACTCGACCTTTACTTCCCATGGCGTACCAATTGTTCATTCTTTACTGGGTTTTCCTCCTCTTCCTCCCAAACCCAGCAAAACCCCAGCTCGACCAAGAGCTCTACTTCAACGACTTCTATGACGTCGCCTACAACAGCAACATGAGCTTAAACGGCGTCGCATCAATCGAACCCAACGGCATGCTAAAGCTCACAAACGACACTCCCAGAGTCTTCGGCCACGCCTTCTACTCCGCCCCAGTCCGGTTCAAAAGCCCCACCGACGGCAAAGCCTCTTCCTTCTCCACCTCCTTCGTCTTCACCATCGTCCCGGAGTACCCAAAGCTCGGTGGCCACGGCCTTGCCTTCATAATCTCGCCGTCGAAATCGCTCCCGGGATCCCTCCCCAGCCAGTACCTCGGCATCCTCAACGCCACCCTCGTCGGCAACTTCTCCAACCACATCTTTGCCGTCGAATTCGACACAGTCCAGGACTTCGAATTCGGGGACATCAACGACAACCATGTCGGAATCGATATCAACAGCCTGGTGTCCAACAAATCGACCCCAGCCGGGTTTTTCAGCGGTGGAAATTCGACGAAAGAGAACCTCACTCTCAAGAGTGGGCTGCCGATCCAGGCCTGGGTCGACTACAATTCGGTGAAAAATCAAGTCATTGTCATGCTTTCACCCGATTCGATCAAACCCAGATCCCCAATATTAACCTTCGATGTCGATCTTTCTCCAATTTTGAAAGATTTTATGTACGTTGGGTTCTCTGCTTCGACCGGGTTGCTCGCCAGCTCCCACTATGTCTCCGGTTGGAGCTTTAAGATGAACGGAGAAGCCAAACCTCTGG
Organism: Crataegus laevigata; assembly: GCA_963580275.1. NCBI lineage: Eukaryota > Viridiplantae > Streptophyta > Magnoliopsida > Rosales > Rosaceae > Crataegus > Crataegus laevigata. The sequence goes on from OY756951.1 coordinate 8,247,144, forward strand.
ATTTAGAAGCTCTACCTAAACTTCCCGGCCCTAAAAAGAAGCATTCATCAGCGTTGATCGTTGGCGTTTCTCTTTCTGTTCTTGTTTTCTTTATCTTGGCCGCCGGATTGGGCTTCTACATTGTTCACAGGATTAAGAACGCCGAGGTGATCGAGCCGTGGGAGCTTGACATTGGGCCTCATAGATTCAGATACAATGAGCTGAAGCGGGCCACCAGAGGGTTCAAGGATAAAGAGTTGATCGGGGTTGGTGGATTTGGTAAGGTTTACAAAGGGACACTGCCGAATTCGGAAACCCAAGTGGCGGTTAAGCGAATTTCGCATGAGTCGAGGCAGGGTCTGCAGGAATTCGTGTCGGAAATCGCCACCATTGGCCGTCTCAGGCACAGGAATTTAGTGCAGTTGTTGGGGTGGTGTCGGCGGCGCGGAGATTTGTTGCTTGTGTATGATTTTATGTCTAATGGGAGCTTGGATAAATATTTATTTGAGAAGCCAAAAGCAATTTTGAGCTGGGAACAGAGGTTCAAGATAGCTCAAAATGTAGCTTCTGGCTTATTGTATTTGCACGAAGGTTGGGAGCAGACTGTGATCCATAGGGACATAAAAGCAGGAAACGTGCTTTTGGATTCTGAGATGAATGGACGGCTTGGAGATTTCGGTCTTGCTAAATTGTATGAGCGTGGAGCCAACCCTACAACAACTAGGGTTGTTGGGACACTGGGTTACCTCGCTCCGGAGTTGGCTCGGACCGGAAAACCGACTCCGAGCTCGGATGTGTTTGCTCTTGGTGCTCTGCTACTGGAGCTGGTGTGTGGGAGGAGACCCATTGAGCCAAAAACCCTGCCGGAGGAGCTGATATTGGTTGATTGGGTTTGGGAGAAGTGGAAGGCTGGTGCAATTCTTGAAGTTGTGGACCCCGGATTGGGGGATGAGTTTGATGATGTGGAGGCTGTGGTGGTGCTGAAGCTAGGGCTGATGTGTTCAAATAATTCCCCCAGGGCAAGGCCCACAATGAGGCAGGTGGTGAGGTACTTGGAGGGTGAAGCGGCGCTGCCGGACACAGTGGTGTCTCCCGGGACTTATGATGGGAAGAAGAGTGGTGAGTTTGAGGATTATGTGCATTCTTATCCCACATCATCAGGTTTTGGGAAGGCAAGCGCTTGGTCTTGTGGTGATGCGGATGTTGATTTTGAAGGCGGTTCTTGCTCACCTCCCTTAGTATCTGGTACTCGTAGATGTGGTAGTGAAAGGTACCCAAGCTAGTCGAGATTTTAGCTTGTAATGGGATTTATCCGTCCTGTCTCTATCTCTCACATCAAGTCAGAGATGGAGGCAAGACGGAAAATTCCCAGCTACGCTCAAGTTTTTTCTATGTAGGAGTGACAATCCCCTCTTCTCCCCTTTTTTTTGTATTTTGCTTGTTCGTTTTTCTTTTTATGATTATAGTTGTGCTAGTATTTCTTTGTTGATGTATGTAAACTTGATTTTTTGTGACACACCTTGCTGGCTTGTAGCTTGTAAATATATTCTGGTACATAATGTTTCTTTGACCTGCATTTATATCTTCCTCATTCATCTTTGAAATTCATTATGTTCATACAAGCCTTCACATCATTGATTATATTTTACTCGATGTCGACTATGAGGTTCTGTATTCGATTCTCGTTTGAAATTTTGTGTTAGATTGTCATTTCCCTCAATTTTAGTGGTATAAAATATACAAATAAATAAAATAGAACATAAAAAACATGAGAAGAGCTTGCACGCTTAATGTCATGAAACATTAGAACATATAAAACCAATACAAATTCATCTCTTTATTTCTGAATGCTTTTACATAACATCATCTGTAAAAACCAGGTCATTGGATGGGAACATATCAATCTTTCTAACAAGATTAAAATTGCTGCAAACTATCTGCTCCTTCTTCTAATTAATAAAGAAAGGGATCCTTGGATCATCGATCGTTCTTAGGATTATAGTTTCTTGCAGGTAACTTGACCCCCCGCCTTTGTGTTAGCTGTCGAGAGGTCAACAAATGTGATACTCTAACATGCGCAGGAGCGGGTTTGTCTACAACAAGTAGACCTGATAATTTCTTACACGACTCATTAACATAACACAAAAATAATAGGTTTTGAGTCAATACAATAATTAATAGTCATTATCGGGCCGTCCTCTAAGCAGTGGTGGAGCTAAAATTCTGAATGAGGAGAGGCCTTTCACAAATATATAGTATGTTGACATTTGTAATTTGTGTAATCCTCACAAAGCTGAAAAAATTCTCTTAAATTCAATACTAAGAAGAAAAAAATGTAAAAACCCAGACAACCAAGTAAGAGGTAGGTTGTGGAAGGCTAAAGAAAATACAAAGAAGTAGAAAAAGAAGGAAAAGGGGGAGAGGTCTGCAAATAAAGAAGGTGAGTTGCTTTAGAAAATTATAGGGTGTATATTACTGTTAGGTGAGAGAATCGAACCAGAAGTGGGGTTGCTTTTTCCATTTAAAATTGCACGTCTCTTTTAAAAACTTTCCTGCCAAACTTATCGTTTCATTAAATAGCCGAGAAGATTTAAAATCAAAACAGCTTAACAAGTCGTTTGCTTCATATTCTTCCATGAGGTTCACACCTCAGCTGAAGTCAGGATGGGCCTGAGACTATCCTAGTCCCTTGGTGGCTCCGCCCCTGCCTCTAAGAACCCGTTAATGACAGTTTTACACGCAAGTAACCCATTTTGATCCATTAAAAAAAAATATTTTGATGATTTTAAAGTTAAGGTACTAAAAAGAAACTATGAAATACAATAGCATAGAAGTTTTTATCATTTATAGTCAAAATTTAACCCCTAAATTCATAAATGTTAGTTTTTACATTATCTTCCAAATATAGCCAAAAATTTAATCAAATTAACATAAATACCCTCAAAATTAAAACCCATGTTATATGAGATTGTCACTCTAAAATTCCATAATCTAAACTAGTCATTCCACTAGATTTTTCTTTGAACTTTCCACTAGCATATTCACACAGTATTTCTGTGTTAACCGGTGGGTCTGGAGCATCTTTGCTAATAGAATAGCTCCCCAACCTATTTCTTAGGCAATCTATTTGAATTATTAAGTAATCATTGTATAATGATAAGGAAAGATCTGGTATGTTTTTTATTTTATCTTGGATTCGTTTGACGTGGGCTCTACCTTCATGATTGAATTCTTTTGACGTGGGCTATATCTTCATGATTGAATTTGATATTTCCTGTACTACCAGTTTTATGAAATTAGCTATTAATTAGAAACTTTAACTCGTGAGTTGCTGCGGAATTGAAAATTGTATGGAATATTATGTTTGAAAGATATGGAAGATTGAGTCAGAGAAAATTAATCTCTTTACCAAATTGTGAAAAGAAGCTTTCCAAACCATTTGATATTCAAATTGAAAATTTTGAGTGATAAGAGAACAATTCATCAGTTGTGCAATGGAAAACATAGCATTAGAACACATCCAACAGAGGAAACAAATTACATCAAACCTTCATTAACTGTGAATGGAATACTAACAACAAAAAATTTCTTTGTTTTGAAATCATTGCCAAAGATTTTCAAACTTACGATCATTAAGAAGGGGATCATCTAGAGGAGGAAGGAACAGTCGTCATTCCTTCTGAGTCTCATAAGTTGTGCCCAATGCAGTAGGTGTCCCTGAAGCAGAAAAAAATTATATAAGCAACAAAAATTAAAAAAAATCCTAAAAGACCATTGAAATCAATTTTCAAAATACAAACATCTAAGAAGCTTAAACCTGAATCAAATGTTACTATTCAATAAAAATAAACCCAATATTTACTAAATGAATGTAGACCTTGTATTGCATAATATGCCTACTTCATATAATTGCTAATAAAAGGAACAATTCCTTATCTATATGGATATTAAAATGAACATCAATTCCATAGCATGCCCATTGCTTTCATTCTCAAGCATTCAATACAAATAAAACAACAAGGATACAACTCTTAAGTGAACTAATCAATGTCATTATATATTTACTAATTGGTATAATTCAAAAACGCAGAACTGTCTTCAACATTTTTCTCAATTCTCTATACAACCAATCATAATTCAAAAACGTAGCACGATATTGTTAGATTTAGTCATCGGCCACGCCCGAACTCACTTAACTTTGGAGTTCCGATGAACTCCGACGCCAGTGAGCTCCCAAAAGTCCTCCTGCTATATGGAGGTGAGCATGTACATATAAGGCACATCACTCCCTCTCCGTTGGTCGATGTGGGATGTTACAATCCATCCCCTTAGGGGCCTGACGTTCTCATTGGCACATTCGCACCACACGGCAAAGTGGCTCTGATACCATTTGTCACATCCAGTCTCGACTTCGCCGTAGCACAATATTGTCTGCTTTGGGCCCCGGCCACACTCACGATTTTGTTTATGGGGAACTCACACGAGAACTTCCCAATGGGTCACCCATCCTAGGAGTGCTCTCACCCGAACTCACTTAACTTTGGAGTTCCGATGAACTCCGAAGCCAGTGAGCTCTCAAAAGGCCTCGTGCTATATGGAGGTGAGCATGTACATATAAGGCATATCACCCCCTCTCCATTGGTCGATGTGGGATGTTACAGATCACATGCGTGACGTGAATACTACTTACGCCATCCATGATCAGAGCATCGAATGTAGTTTCTCCATTCTCATCTGAACTCCCACCAGGGCTAATTGTCCCAATAAATCATAAATTATTATTTCTTATAGTAGCTATCAAACCCATCAAGATTCCAAATGAGAAACCACGAAATTAATTACATAATTCAGGAGAAGGTTTTAGCATATAAAGAAAACAACACTTACTTTCAGTTATGATTACATCGTTTAAAAACTCAATTCATTATGATCACATCATTTAAAAACTCAATTCATTCATACATTGTAATATCATTTGAGGTTTCCACTCCCATAAGTGATACTGAAATAAGCTACATACTACGATTACCATTGGTAAGAAATTATTTGTCCTGGTTTTCCAAGCACACCAAAAACTACGATCCTAACAATTAGACCATAGTTGGTAATTCATTATTTCGTTTATACCATAAATTCCATGGCTAAGCCAAGAAGCAACAATTTATTTACAATCTTCGTTTTCTATACCATGAACTTTCGACTCAAAAAATTGTCTTTCTCCCTGCCTAACTAATTCCAATACTCACAAACACTTACCAACCAATCAATTCACATAGATAATGCAAACATCACTTTCCTAGTAATCAGGGTTCTAAAACGCAGTAAAGGCGGCGCCTAGGCGCTGGGCGTCAGACCGCCGCCGCGATTTTTTTAAAAACGTTCAATAAATCGGCAAAGGTATTAGGCGGTGTCTAGGCGGCCGACTAGGGGGGCTGGGGGTCTCGGCGGTGAGCTAGGTGTTCCTGTAAAAAAAAATTAGGACGACAACATAAAATCTGAAAAGAGAGAGAGAGAGAGAGAGAGAGAGAGAGAGAGAGAGAGAGAGAGAGCGAGAGAGCGTGAGGGAAGAGACCAATAGGCAATTGCTGGAAGAAAAAAAAACAAAAAATTTGACCTGGACTCTTCGAATTTCTTCACTGGTGCCGGACTGGGATCTCAAAGTAAAGAGAGATAGAGAGAGAGAGAGAGAGAGAGAGAGAGAGAGAGAGAGAGAGAGATAAAACGTTTCAAATGGTGCGGACTGGGATCTCAAAGCAAGGTAAAATCTGATGGTTTTAATTGTGAAAACCATGGACTCTAGTTGTTTTAATAATGAAAACTACCCAAGGTAGACAGTTGATGGGATAGATAGAGTAGATTTGTGGTGGACAGTTGATGGTTTTATTTTAATAATAAAAACCACCACATAGTGGGCTTTTTATATTTTTAAAAGCTTGTTATATATATTGTGTGTGTGTGTGTGTGTGTGTATAAATCTTATATAAATTATAAATTATTTAAATAATTTTTTTCCTAGGCAAGCATATCTGACATATATGTACATAAAACATTCACATATGTATGTTCTTCTATTAGAAATAACATATTAGTCAATAATCATTTACATGTGATATAGTAAATTTAATTCATTCATAAAATATATAAGAAATTTACCTAAATCCGCCTAGACCCCGCCTAGCCGCCAAGGCGCTAGGCGCTAGGTGCTAGCCCGCCGCCCGACTAGCGCCTAGTGTTTTTTAGAACCTTGCTAGTAATATTGTTCTTATATAAAGATAAAATCAACTAAATCCAACAATCCAAGAACTACCTCTACCTGTACCATTACATCTGAGTTCCTCGCAAGTCGAGCAACCCTCAACGACGGCATCCGGCATCCGGCATCCATGATGGAGAACCCATTATCCACATCCCACCATGATGCTCTGACAACCTCTATGAAGGGCCATGTGCTCACCACTACAAAGTACTACCCTGAATTCGAAGCTTCGTGGCCTATGACCTAATAACCCATCAATAAAAATACGATCTTTAATAAAATAATACTACCCAATCGTGCATGTGATGAAAGAACCAACTTTTTTCTCTTTAAATCAGAAAAATTAAAATAAAATTATGCTCAATTTCTAAGTTTCCTTGCTTTTTAATTATTTTTCTGAGGAAACAAACAGAAAGTAGGAAAATGATGAGATGCAGAGAGATGGACGAATTGGATAAGAGAGAAGTCAAAAGCGGGATCTCCAATTCTCTGTAAATTCGCCGAAATGGAGCAATTAGAGTTTGAAGTGGAAACCACAAATTCGAAGTGGATCTTGGCATGCAATAGGTGTAGAAAGTATTGAGGAGATGAAGAGCCATTTCAGACCAACGGAATTATCAAAATCGTCGTTGGCCGCAACTATGTATCCAGTGAGTTGTGGATAGAAGAGTGAGGGAGAAGGAAGAATTTGAGGAGAACATTTTGTTTTGGTTGGTTTGAGGTTTGAGAGTTTTCAAAAGTAGCAAAGAAGAGCTCAGGTGTGATTCGAGAGAGCTTAGAACTATATCAAACAGAAGCAGCAACTACATATTTGAAGACGGAAAGGGAGAAAAAGAAATATAAAAAAATAAAGTCTTTATATATTTTCTCATACAGTGGCAGACATGCAATAACAAAAATTAAACAAGAGCAAAATCATCAGTGCATTGTGCTTATGAATGTGATTCAGTGTGTTTTCAATTTTAGTATAGATTGAACTGGAGACATGAATACCACAACCACAAACACATGTAATTATTCCAAACCACCATACAAAAATATTATAACATATTCAAAAGCATCATTCAAAGTAATAATCAATACACGCTAAATAAGTGAAAGCATTTATACCTCAATTCAATTTCAGTTTAATTTTCTTGTTGGAAAATTTTGACCTGCAACACCAAATTACATTTATCAACAAAAAGCAATGAATTTAACAAAGCAAATACAAAAAAAAAAAAAAAAAAAAAAAAAGCATTCAATTTAGCTTTGTTTATATTAGACAAAGATCTGTTCAAATCATAAACACTGGAATAAAAAATTGAAGAACCAACCATTTTCAAAAACCACTGGCTCCACCCTTCTAGCTTTTAATTAATCTACTGAATACGAAATTAATCTGAAATTAAAACAAACATCAGTATTTAAATCAACAAAAAATGTAGAACAAATACAAAATGACACAAAGACATACATCCTCAATTTCTTTCTACAGGTAAGAAAACAAAAGAACTCTAAAACAACCAAAACCTCATTCTACATCAACTAACCAATAGCTTGAACTGTCACAGCAACCATAAAAATAAAAATAAAAAAAATTCCAAAACCTTTGTATCACTAATTCAAAAACTTGTGATTCATCTGCCGTTTACTACACCCCAAATCCCCATGTCCAACAAATCTGCAGCAATCTACGGGTCAGTCAAATATCTAGCTTCACAGGCTTGCTTGAACTCTCGTTTGTAATTCATTGACGATGTATGAAATGTGAGTGTTTAACATTATATATTTATGAAATGTTAGACCATCTCTAACTCTTGGGCTAAAAGCCAAATTTTTTAGCCCGGAAAATTTGGCTTTTAGCCCAGAAACAACTTTTCTGCTATAACCCTACTGGCTTAAAATTTTAGCCCGGAATTATTAAAGAATGAACTTAGGCTATTTTTTTTCTTAAATCAATTTGTTTTAAAAAATAAATATGTAGACTATCGTAAATTAATTTTATGAACATTTTAATCTAAAAAAATTTAAATTCTGATAAATATTGAAAAATCATTAATAAAGTACATAAACCACGTAATAAACAACATAAACTTAATACAAACGACAATTAATAAATCACATAATTCATACACTACATAAACTTAAGAATCATATCCACCATCTTCACTTGCTGATGAACTTCGTGGTTGACTTGGAATATAGGGTTCAGAGGATTCATCATCTTGAAGTAAACTCCTTGTGGCATACCTTCGCAAAATTTTCTTTTGCTTACCACGTAAGAACTTCTTCCTCTCTGGAGTGTATTTGTTGAGGTCCTCCATCATCAAATTAACTTCAAACCTCTCTTGCTCCCTATCCCCTTCTTCCTTCATTTGCAAACGCATTAGGGCTGCTTCTTCTTGGCGAGCGCTATGAGTTTCGTGCAATTTTACAATTTCGGTAGCAAGGTGTCCACTCGTCGAATCTTGGGACTTCCCTTTTCTCTTTACTTCCTTTTGCTTATCTCTTCCCGGGGCCCTTGGTAAAGAAGGAGATGTGGTCATTTCATCGACACCTTCATTTCTCGGTGCGGCTTCACGTTGAAATAATCTTCCCCATTGTTGGTCTGCATCAGTTGCCCACCTCGGACAATCCTTGAGGACGTCTCAAGCATGTTGCAACTTAAAAACTTGATTTTTTGGTGTTACTCTTGTCTTGTAAATTTCCATTGCTTTGTCACCCTATACAAAAAATACATAAAAATAATTAGTTGTAAAATAATATTATGTACATGATAAATAAAATATCAAGAAAAAAACTCACAATTTCTATGGTGCTCCTTCCACTAGGCATGTCAACCATGGCTCTCTCCAAGCTTCCCTTCCATAAAGTGCATGCTTTGTTGATAGTCTTCCACCGATCATAAACACCACTACCATCTCGCCCGCCGTCGTTGCAGTTTTCTTGAAACTTTGCAATGATTGTATCCCACAAAACCTTTTTATTTTGATTTGTGCCGACTGCACCATCTTCACTAACAGAAACCCATGCCAAGCATAAAGCAACATCTTCCTCACAGGTCCAATTACAACCTCTAACATGCTCTCTTGCCATGTTGAACAATTTGGAAATGGAAAGAAAAGGTAGAAAGATAAATTGGAATAATTGTAGGAGAAATTTGAGTTTTGTGTGGATGTTTGAACAAATACATAGGTATTTATAGAGTTTTTGGGTGAATTTTGAGTTAAATAATTTTTTCTTAAATTATTTTAGCCGTTGGATTTAAATTTGAGCCGTTAGATCTTTTTTTACCGTTAGATTTGATTATATTCAATCTCAACCATTGGATTCAATGTATTTTAAAATAACATATTTTTTAAAAATGAAATTTGAATCTGGACCGTTGGATCAACCAACGGTCCTTAAATGATGGTCGTCTGATTTTGAAAAAAGTCGTTGGGCTCGGGTGAGTAGCCGACAAGGCCCTGACGCTGGGCCCCCTTCCTGTCAGGCTCCGATTGCAAAGTGAGGGCGTGGGGCGCGTGCGCGAGTCGGTGGGCCGAGAGTGGCCCAACTTTGGGCGAGTCCATGCGTTTCGGGGGGGAATTTGGCCCAACTTTGGCATTCCCCTTTTAGCCCAATATTTTAGCTTGGGTTAGGGGGTGTTTGGGGGGAATTTTGGGCTAAAAATTTGGCTTTTAGCCCAGGTTTGGAGTTGGTCATAGGGTTTAGCATTACCTAAAACTATTTATCAAATGAGAGAGAAGAGAGAGAGAGAGAGAGAGAGAGAGAGAGAGAGAGAGAGAGAGAGTTAAGTATTATTAACAAACTTGGACTACATGTAACATGATTATGATCCAAAGGTTTACATGTTGTACACAGCACCCTTAGGGGGCGTTTGTTGCATCGGACTATCTCGGACTGGACTAGCTTTAGGGACTAAGCTGGACTAGCTTTAGGGACTAAGCTGGACTAGCTTAGAATAGACTAAGCTGGATTGATTTAGTGAAGCTTTTGGTGTTGTGTCGAACTAAAAAGTAGGACTTATATATTATATTATTAAATTTATATTTACAATATTTTATCATTAATTTAATCTATATATACTAATATTTTATTATTAAATTATCATTTTTCCTTCTAGAATCTCTCAATTTTGTGTTTGTCGCATCCTCTCATATTTCCCTGCCATTTCATCTTCCTCTCATTTTTTTTGTCCGCCCACTACATCCTTCCCCTCTCTTCTTTCTCTGCCATTTCACCTCTCTATCTCTCTCTCTTTTGTCCGCCACTGCATCCTTCCCCTCTCATTTTTCTCTGCCATTTTATCTATGCCACTGTCTCTTTCCCCTTTCCCTTTTATGGGTTCAATTTTTCTAGGTTTTCTGGTTGTGGGAAGTAGGGAAGAAAGAGATGGGAGGAGCAAAGCGGAGCCAAGGTAGCAATGGAAGAGGTCAAGGAGGATAGAGCCCGAAGTCCTTGCCATCGAAAATTGAGGTCTAGGAGGAAGGAGCCCAATCAAATGGTGCGACTGATGAGCTTGGTATGAGCAGAGGTGAATCGGACAACGGAGCTCCTGAATTCTCCGATTGAAGTTCGAATTGAGGTCTTTGTTCATGATTCAGGGTTGGGGATGAAGAGAGAGGGAGAGAATACGAGCAGAGAGAAGAGTAGGGGACGCGAGCAGAGGGCGACGAAGGGATTAGCTAGTCCCATGGTTCCCGACGTCTCTCGCTAAGACCGTCTAGCACGGTCCTTAGTCTAGGCGAGTCCAGCTTAATCCCACTAAAGGTAGTCCCGTGAGTTAACAAACATGGGACTGGACTAACTATTAGTCTAGTCTAGTCCAATGAGGTCTAGTGAAGGGAAACAAATACGCCCTTAAGATTCAACAAAATTGGGCTTGTAAAATCGGCTTGATTTTGTTAAAATGTATCACATGTAATAGGGTTCAGCATTACTTATAACTATTAAGAAAATGTGCGTGCGATTGTGTGTGTGTGTGTGTGTGTGTGAGAGAGAGAGAGAGAGAGATATATATATATATATATATATATATATATATATGTGTGTGTGTGTGTGTGTGTTTGTGTTTGTGTGTGTGTGTGTGTGTGTGTGTGTGTGTGTGGGCTTGCGTTTGTTAACCTGTAACTCACGTGGTAGCAATAGTTTGGTTTTGTGGGTCTATCAAGTGTTGTCACGTGGTAGCAATAGTTTGGTTTTGTGGGTCTATCAACAGGGGGGTGTTGTAAATGATTTGCCTATGATAAGAAGTAAAGGGGAGACCTTGTTTGAGGGTAGGACTGAAGCTTTTGATGAATATAGAATGGTGCAGGTAGGATAAGATTGAGAAGCTCTATCAATTAACATGTGAGACAATATAGATTGAGAATGCTTTAATCACTCTTGCATACTCACACACACACACATGCCTACTATGAATGCATAAAAGAGAACAAAAATTATAGGATTCATGCCAAGATAGAGATCTACTGCATATTATACTTCAGGATAGTCATAATTTGCATTATAACATACAACTTAAGAGAAAATTAAAGGGTAAAATAAAAACCAAACCCACAATTCCCCATTAACTCGAAAAACGATTATTAATTTTCAAATAAGTGTGCAATCCAATCAAACCCAACATTCATCCAAACCAAATCACACAAATTTAATAGATGTCCAAGCATTGAAAGAATAAGCAAAAAGACATGCATTCTAAAAAAGAAAACTTACAGGTCTTTATGTCTTGTGAGATGTCGAACTGAAGCATTTACACCAGCCTTGGGACCAAGGAGTAAACTGAATATTTTTAACTAGGAAAGCTTTGTCAAACCCCTACAACTCCCTCGAAAACAGAGCCGTTAGGATTTCATTCAGATAAACACAAATTCGATATAAAAAATGACATATAATTTTATAGGATATACCTGAATTCAAAACAAATCGTTTGGTCGTGATTTCAAGGTATGCCGTGCCAAGATTGGACTAAAAATTCTTCGAAAATTCTTCGTAAAGCCGATCCGAATTCGGGGTCGGAGACCGAAACAGAGACCAATATTCTTAAGGTCTTGCGCCAACGAATATAAAATGGGGATAAAACGGTCGAAACCAAATTTGTGGGTTTTGACAAAATGTGAGAAATCTGGGTTTCGAAGGATAAGAAATGGGTAGGAGAAAGGGAAATTCCCATAACAACAAAAACCAAAATCCCTTTTGTGGGTATTTTGTTCGAGAGCAAGAGAGGGTGAGTCGAGAACGAGAGTGGGCGAGATCAAGAGCGAGAGAGGGTGAGATCAAGAGCGAGAGAGTACGATTTGAGAGATAGAGAAGGAAAAATGGAGAAGATGCAGTCGAAGCAAAGAGCTGACGATGAGAGACGCATGGAAGTGGTTGCGGGAACCGTGTTCGAGAGAGGAGAGGAAGAGAGAGAATGGAGAAAGAAAAGGTGAAGAGGGTTTGTGTAAAACCCCACCCCCGTTTTTTAAAATTGTCTGGGATCTTTTTCTTTTAAAATGGTTTTTGGTTCTTAATTGGTAAGCCCAAGGGGCCTACCCCCTGATTTGTTCTTTGGTTCCCTTCCTCTTTTCTTTCTTTTTCTGATTTTTGTATCTCTCTCTCTCTCTCTTCCCTCTCATTTATATGCACTCTCTCTGCAGCTCAAATTGTTTGCTCTCATTTTCCTATACACTTCTCATCCCCTCTTATTTGTGTGGTCACGGTTAAGCCACGTCAACATGTTGTATTAATTTTTTATAGAGATAATAAGACAAAAAATGTAGCTTAATCGTGACCGCACAAATAGGAGGGGATGGAAAATGCATAAGAAAATGAGAGCGGACAATCTGCCTCCCTTCTCTACAACACACACACACACTCACACATAGAGCAACCATCACCTGGGCTTGAGACCTTAAGAACCTTAGGCCAATCACGGGACTCCACCATGATAGCCATAGTGCAAACTTCCCTGACGAACTCCGATGACTTTTGAGGATTTTCTGACGTAGGTAAGCTTCAAGACTCTTTTGATCTTCCTCCTCGTAGTCTACATTACTTGGTTAGTGATTGAAATGGCTTTGGTGAAGGTTTTAGCACGAAAAACAACTTGAGGGGCATTTTCCAGAAATCTGGAAACTTGAAAAACCGTGGTCGTTTGGCCATCTTTAAGGAAATTTTTCGGACAACTCTAGCCACAAATTAGTCCCCACTTGGTCTCTTCTCCACATTCCTAACTACATTTTGCATTTTGAATCACTCAATTTGGTTAAGAAACAAAGAAGTTACAAAGCTTTGAAAATTGCCCAAACATTCGGCCAAAACTCAGTTTTTCCGACGAGCACCGCTCCTTTCAAGGTGTTTTCTGGCCAAATCACAATGATTTGTCCTGCGTGCAAGGTGCCAATCTCTTTGCCTCATCGAGTACTACAACTTTTGTTTTTATTTCACTTGATTTTGTCAAGTATCGAAAAAGTTATGAGCGTTTGAAAGTTGCCCAGAAACCGGCCAAAACGTTGGCCTAGAAATAGGTCAACTCGACCCATTAACCCAAGGTCCAACCCATTTACCCAAACCCAGGCCCTTCGGGCTGTTCCTGCCAAGCCCAAAACCCTGGGCAGCCTAACCCTTAAATTTTGTATTTATTTTATTATTTTAAAACCCAAAACATTTGGGCCAGGCTTCAATGCCTAGCCCATTTAGAAACCCTAAACCTTTTTGGCCTTAGAACCCAACCTGGTCTGACCATTGACCTGATCAACGTTCAACTTTGACTTTGACTGGTCAATGGTCAATGTTGACTTTTTGGGTTGACTTTTTCAGGTTTTGTCCGGAACTCCTCCTAGGCTAATTTCGACGTCCTGGATATGTTTTTGAAGTCTATTTTCCCAAATTATATCGTTTGAGTATAGTTTTGTTAATTGTACTCTCTATGTGCTTAGGTGCAATTAATAACGGCGATTTCGTTATTCCTTTTTGGTACGGCTTTGCACCAATGGTGTAAAAGGTGAGTGGACCCCTTCTAAAATGCATGTTTTAATAGTAGAAATGCATACATGAAAAGCATGATTTAATGATTACATTTTATGAGCAATTGATTATCATGCTATACAATGCATGTTTCAGAATACCATATTTTCTATCAAAACCATGTTCTTGTAAGGTATCTGATGGATGACGATATACTGTTTAGAACATGTTTTCACATACTGCTTTATAGTATAGATGATGGATGACTTTATGCTATGAATATGCTTTTGAGATATATGTACCTATGTTTGGAAAGAATATTTTCAGTGGTTTTGTGTGTATCTAGTGGTCCCTATTATTGACCTTCGGGTTGGGTGCTGTAGAAGCCTACGGGCGATGATACTTATATTGACCTTCGGGTTGGGTGCTGTATGAGCCTTCGGACGATTGATATATGTTGACCTTCAGGTTGGGTGCTGTAGGAGCTTGCGGGCAATTTATACTTGTGAAGGAAGTTTTTGAATGAAGAGTTCTATGTTATGCCTCCAGGCTCGTGGCGTATGTTCTGCCTTGAGGCGTATGTCCTACCTTAGGGCGAGTATGATGCCACTAGTTAGCACACCATATATGAGATACGTTTTATGAAAGGTTTTATGGCATGCTAGGGTTTTCGAAAAAACCTATTACTTACTATGCTATTAGTTTTCATAAAACCTAAGGGTTAGTATGTTGATAACTGTTTCAGTATTATTTATATATCAACTTGGTCCACTCATGTTTGTTTTGCGCCCTCTTCAGGATTTAGAATCGAAGTGTACAATCCTGGCGTCAAGGCACTCCCGTATCGGCATATTCGTGTCCTCTCGGTGTAGGACCCACTCCGTTGTCCATTCAATTTTTATATTAATTATTTTAGTGTTCTAGATTAGATGTGTGCTCTGAACACATTCCTCAACTTCTTGTCAATTTATTATATTTAAATTCATAAGTCTTATTTATTTCTCGTTCTTATGCATTTTTTAATGGCTTGCGTCACCTTCGGGTGTCGGCCAGCACATGACCATTTCGATGTCCCGAGGATCGGGATCGGGGTGTGTCAGCTTGGTTATGGTTGGCTTGCGGTTTAAGAGTTTTATGATTGTAGAGAGAAAGCGAGGAGCGAGGGTGAAGAGAAGGGGAAGGAAGTCTTTGGAACCCTTCGATTGCATGCACAAATGAAGTAAAATACCAAAGAACTAAAATAGGGGTAAAAGTGAAATAAAAGAAACTAAGTGGGGGTAAAAACGAAACAACACTGTGCACAGTTTAGTAAATATATAATTTCTCTTGACAAATTTTGAATAAAAGGCCTTGCACAGTTTAGTTTTCCTAAAAAACTTTGTAATAATATTTTTATCTTCTAATTTAACTTTGTAATAATATTTTTATCTTCTAATTTATCTGGCATTTCTAAGATTCTTTTACTAATATAAGGTTGTAACTTAATTCTCCCATTTCCTATTTTTAATCCTAAAAATTCTGGATAAGGATTCTCTCCGGATAAGTTATTTTGGTTCCCCGGGATCAAAACATACTGCCCGTCAATAATAAATGGGTAAATTACACCATACCCCATCAAGTTTGAGGTCTATTACAATCTCATACAACATCTTTAAAACATTTCACTTTCATACCTTAAGTACTATTTTATTTCAATTTCATACATCCTTTACATTTTCCATCTATTGAACCGTTAAGTGATGATGTGGCTGCCAATGTGGCGCAAAAATAATAATTTTTTAATTTAAAAACCTAATTTTCTATTATATAAATAATAAAAAAATTAAAAATTAAAAAAAAACTCGGGGAGAGAGGGGAGCTAGGTCTCCAGGGGGACGGGAGGAGGGTTATGGGCACCGGAGGGGGGTTGGGGAGGGAAGAGGTGGTTGGTTTTTTTTTAAATTTTCTTCCTCCCTCATCTTCTTCTTCTTCTTCTTTCTGCTACAAATGCGGGTCGCTCGGGAGGAGGGTTGTTGGTGAGAGGGGTTGGTTTTTCTTTTCTTTTCTTCCTCCCTCATTTTCTTATTCTTCTTCTTCTTCTTCTTCTTCCTCTTCTTCTTTCTGCTAAAGATGCGGGTTGCTCGGGATGAGGGTTGTTGGCGATGGGGGTTGGTTTTTTTTTTTTCTTTTCTTCCTCATTCCTCTTCTTTTTCTTCTTCTTCTGGTCACTGGGGGGGAGGAACGATATTTTTTTTCGCTCAATTTTTTTTTCCTTCTCCTTCTTCTTCTTCTTCTTCTTCCAAATTTGGTCGCTGGGGGGGGGGGGGGGGGTGGGGGAAGGGAATTTTTTTTTTTTTTTGGCTTTTTATCCGAAATAGTCCCTGAGATATGCATAATCTTCATTTTGGTCCCTAAGATTCCAAATCAATAAAAGTGGTCCCTGAGATTGTCCACCATCCATCATTTTGGTCTTTCCGATGGAGCTCTTGGCCGGAAGTTTGGGCAATTTTCAAAGCTTCGTAACTCAATTGTTTCTTAACCAAATTCAACCCATAATATATCAAAATGAATATAGGAAAGTGTACTATAAGATTATACCTATTTGGGAGCCCAATGGTTTCTGGAGATGGCTGGAAAATAGCCTCAAAGTTGACTGGTCCGAGGGAAAACTTGAAAACTTGCCGGAAACTAGGTAAACTTTAAACGTTAATAACTTCTTCAATAATTAACGAAATCAAGTTATTCAAAAGTGAAAATCATACTTCTTGAGGAGACGAAGAGAATGGTTCCCTTTTAGAACACCGTGGTTTGGCTTGAAAACGGCTCGAAATTGGCTGTTGAAAAACAAGTCAGCAACTTTTGAGCCGTCGACGATTTAGGCATTGAAAAAGGTACCATTCTCTTTGTCTCGTCGAAAAGTATGATTTTCATTTTTGAATCACTTGATTTCGTTGAGTATTGAAGAAGTTACGAACGTTTAAAGTTTACCCAGTTTTTGGCGAGTTTTCAAGTTTTCACTCGGACCAGTCAACTTTGAGGCTATTTTCCGGCCATCTCTGACAACCATTGGGCTTCCAAATAGGTATAATCTTATTGTACACTTTCTTATCTTCATTTTGATATATTATGGGTCGAATTTGGTTAAGAAACGATTGAGTTACGAAGCTCTGAAATTTGCCCAAACTTCTGGCCAAGAGCTCCAATGGAAGGACCAAAATGATGGATGATGGACAATCTCAGGGACCACTTTTATTGATTTGGAATCTTAGGGATCAAAATGATAGGTTATGTATATCTCAAGGACTATTTCGAATAAAAAGTCTTTTTTTTTCTTTCTTCTTCCCTGGGGGGATAGTTTCAATTTTTTTTTGTTTTTCTTTCTTCTTCTTCTTCTTCTTCTCTGGTCGCTGGGGCCTTTTTTTTGTGTGTAAATATTCAGGTTTTTTTAAAAAATATTTTTTTGCCACGTGGAACACATTTGGCAGCCACGTTGGCAGTTACGTCAGCACTTAACGGTTCAATGGATAGAAAATGTAACGGATGTATGAAATTGAAATAAAATAGTACTTGAGGTATGAAAGTGAAATGTTTTAAAGATGTTGTATGAGGTTGTAATAGATCTCAAACTTGAGAGAAGGATGTCATTTACCCATAATAAACTGTTTGTAAAAAGTCAATCCCTCTCTTCAACATGTTTTCTCCTTGCCCTTTCGTCTGCGATCATCAAGAACCCTGCAGTTTTGAAATCCTCTACAATCACCAATGGATCTCCATCAAATGAACCCTCTCTTTTCTCCTCTGCAAGCTGCTACAAACACCCTTGCTTCCCAATAACATTAGCCCACCCATTCTGCTGCAAACGTCCATGTTTCCCATGTCCTTTTGGTTCAAGAACTCCATATAAACTACCACATGAAAATGAGGAAGCCTTGGTGGAATGGAACTCCCTACCTGATTCGAGTTGTATCTACGCCGAACCTCAGCGATTTTAGGCAATTCCAACCCCTCCCGCTCGTAGGCGATTTCTGGGCACACGGTTTATTATCGACGACCATGATGTTTTGATCTCGAGGATCTAGAAGTAATAAATCTTGAAACCATAAGGTAAAACCTAATTGCAAAAAACTGACGCCAATAATATGAAATCAAAGAAATTATAGACGTTAATCTTTTTTTAATTGCAATCTAATTCACTTAAGCATTTACAGTGAAGAACTTGTAGAGGCAAAGCCTCTGGTGTGAAATCCCATCCTCATATTTCACTATTCAAATATTGTATTTCGTATTCATAATACTTCGACACATTTATATTTATGGCGTACAATTTTTTTCAAATTTTGAAAAAGGACGAAAATGTCCCTATTGGGCTACGTGGAGTTTTACATGGACGTATATTATTGGCATATTCCGATAGTACGTGTCAATACAAACGCATAAGCGCAAGTGGAATGTAATTGCGAGCCTACGGACTTTACCTTTGTTGTACAATTGTATATTTGTGACAAAGGCCCCGTGTAAGTTGTAAATATTGTTCATTTCAATACCAGTATTCATTTGTGTCTCTTGTTTGTATCTCCTCGCACCCCCTGCACCTGGTCATCACGTGTTGATGTTGGACGAATGTCGGGATCGGGGTGTGACATGTGAAGTCTCCATTTTTTTTTCTTTTGAACTATCTCCATTTTTTAACAAATGCAAAAGATCCAACAGGTTTTAGCTTATGGTTGTAATTCGGTTTTATTATGAGGATACTTAGGTTTGTTCAAGGTGGTTTTCTAATTTATTTGAAAGATATTATAAAAATTGACATTGGTGAAACTAGCGGGGATTCTAGTGCGTAATGGGGGATTTATCGGCCCTATCCTTATCTCTTACGTCAAGTCAGAGATACATGCAAGGTGGAAATTTTCCGGCTGGACCAAAGTTTTTCCGATATAGAGTGACAATCTCCTCTCTTTCCCTTTTGTATTTTGCCTGTTTGTTATTCTTTTGTATGATTATAGTTATGCTAGTATTTCTGTGTCGATAACGTGGTTTTGTATTCGATTCTCGTTCGAGGTTATGTGTTAGATTGTCACTTCCCTCAATTTCAATGATATATAAATGTATATAAATAAATAAAATAGAACATAAAAAAATATATATGAGAAGAGCTTGCACACTTAATTTCATGAAAAATTAGAACATATAAAACCAGTCTAATACTAGTTAAATATTTACCCAAGATAAAAGTAAACAAATTCATCTTTTTATTTCTGAATACTTTTACATTTCATCATCTGTGAAAACCAGGTCACCGGACGGGAACATATCAATCTTTGTAACAAGATTTAAATTGCTACAAACTATCTGCTGCTGCTTCTAATTCATAAAGAAAGGGATCCTTGGACCATCATTCTTTGGATTATAGTTTCTTGCAGGTAACCTGACCACCCGCCTTTTTGTCAGGTGTCGAGAGCTCAACAAATGTGATACTCTAACAGGCGCAGCAGCGGGTTTGTCTGCGACAGGCATGCTCGAAATTCCATATTGAATCATTTCACCGCAACCGATTGACATCTGAGGCACTGGAGGGAGCGTTCCAAATGGATTTGTAGCGGGTACTAGTTGTACTGGTTGCACAGCTGCAGGGCTTTGAGTAGCAGGAAACTGTCCATAGTTATTCTGAATTGGCAGAGATGGGAAAGGCACAGAAACAGAAGGCAGAGCTGCTTCAGTAAAACCCATTTGGCTGCTTGTACCATCATCTGGCGCTGTCGGTGCGGCTGAAGGGGCTGTGGGATTGAATTTGAAAGTTGTACTAGTGGAAGCCGGGTCAAAGCTTGACGGATTAGAGATCAATGGAGGTTGATTGAATGTGGAAGTTGTATTTGTAGAAGCTGGAGCAAAGCTTGACGGATTTGAGATCGATGGAGATGAGGTTTGTCCAAAAACTGAAGAAGCGCCTTTATCTCGCAATTGATGATAATACTCCCAAAGGATTTGCTCTTGACATTTTTCTTCATATCCTGGCATTGCTGATATCGACTCCAATTTCTCAGAAGCCTCCCAGCGGAGTTCTTCGTGACTTTTCTCCTTGTATGCTGGCATTGCTGATATTGACACCAATTTCCCGCCACCATCAGATTCACGAGTTGCAACATATGGCACAGCCACCATACTGCTCCCGCATTGTTGGTCCGTAAATGCAGCTGTGCTCCTAAATATTGTCGATTGAGCGCCAGTTGAAGTCCCACTCCTTGTTAACGGGCCAAATACACCAGTTGAAGTTCCACTCCTCGTTTGCGAGCCAAATACACCAGTTGACGTTCTACCGCTTGCTTGCGGGCCAAATACACCAGTTGAAGTTCCTTTGAAGATAGAACTCCCAGTTTGCCCGCCAATTGCTGTTTGCTTGCCAAATCCACCAGTTGAAGTTCCTCCAAACTGAGAACTCCCTGTTTGCGGACCAAATACACCAGTTGGAGTTCCTCCAAATATAGACCTCCCTGTTTGGCCGCCAATTGCTGTTTGCATGCCCAATACGCCAGTTGAAGTTCTTCCAAACACAGAACTCCCCGTTTGCGCGCCAAATACACCAGTGGAAGTTCCTCCAAATTGCGAGCCAAAACCAAAAGGCATGGGAGCAAAAGGATTGTTACTTGCGCTGCAAGTCTGCCCAAATTCCGACAGGGACCCAAACGTGCTGCTAGATGACTGCCCAAAAGGACTAGAAGAAGAACCCAACATCTTCTTCACGATAAGGAGGAAGTAACCGGCGTAGTTGGCGGAGGTTCTGAGTGAGTTTTAAGAAAGAGAAGGGTTTGAAGTTGCAGAGAAAGAGAGGGGCTCGTTCGTTTTTGTTGCACCGATCGATGTCACAATCGGGATAAGGCAATAGGCATTTATACGAGTGGGGAGGCGCGTCGCGTTACATGTAAGCAGGGAGGCGCGTCGCGTAATAAGTGAAAAGTAAACTGGTTTCTTCTCGTCGTAGGCCGCCGAAACTGACTGAGTTATTGTAGCGTAAATTAAGACTGTAATGTGGATAATGAAGGGCAGAAAAGTTCTACTTTTTTTTAATTAAAATCTTTGCAATGAAATTTTAATTTATTAGTTCCGTTTAACTTCTCAAAACGTGCAGTTATATTCTTTTTCGTCAACTTTGTCGAAACTTCTATCAAAACGAGTAATGTTGGAAAAATTATTTCTCTAATTGGGTTAAGTTGAGGGACCATTTTGTACAATATTTTTACTTAGTTTCCTATTTTGCCCCTTGATTCAGTCTCGCATGCTTGGCAAGTGACTCATTTTGACAATAATTTTAACGAGAATTGACGAAAATAACCATAACTGCACGTTTTG
This sequence comes from Crataegus laevigata, assembly GCA_963580275.1. NCBI lineage: Eukaryota > Viridiplantae > Streptophyta > Magnoliopsida > Rosales > Rosaceae > Crataegus > Crataegus laevigata. The sequence continues at coordinate 8,268,637 of OY756951.1, forward strand.
TTGAATTAAGGATTAATGGTCATGGATTTTTAGTTGAAAGATGATTGCTCCAATTGGATTAAAGTTAAGAGACCATAGCTAAAATTTTATCTTTAATTCAAACAAGATTTATTATCATTTTCTCGAAATACCATAAGGCAGCTGCAATATTCAATATTTTCAAGTTCAAAAAGACGTCGTTTTTAAAAAAAAAATCTATAATGCACTGGTGTATCAAACACTGAACGTAGCTAAATAATTTTGACAATATCATGACGTAGGATAGCCAGTTTGATTAGGATTTACTCGAAATCAAAGTCCGTGCGTTGCTGCGAAATTTGAAATTGTATGGAAGATTATGTTTGGAAGACATAAAAGATTGTTAGGTTAATACTATTTACATTTGTAAAGGTTTGGAAATTTTTTACACAAAAAATTTGACCAATACAGTCCACATACTAAAAATCATAGATTTGATTACACATACAATCAAAACAGATTAGATCAACGCATACCATTTAAGTGGTTTCTATAACTTATGGTAGTACCTACTTTCATAAAATTACGAACCACTGGGCTATTTTTACTAAGAAAAAATAGAGGAAAGAGGAGAGAAAAAAAAAATCTGAGGTTTACAACTTATTCCTTAACCATCCAAAAGCCATAGCTAACCTGAGTAGCGCATCAAGGTTACTCAGATCCTGCAGTTAATGGCTTTTTAAATTTATTGATTATTGATACAAATGGCCATAAAGTCAATGAAATCAAATTCCTGAAATCTAATCAGTAGATTAAACAACATTTCAGAAACTATGACATCAAATTTATATTTTTCTAAAAGAAAAGATGAAGTAGGGGAAACCAAATTTTGCGGAGTGAGACGAATTTACAATTAAATTCACTATTTCTGCCCTAAAATTAGAAAAAACCGCAATCTCCTGAAACTTTGTAACAAATTTGAGTCAATTACATTAACCAATTTAAGTCAATTAAACAACATTTGTAATTTGTAGTGTATAGGGACTCACACTTGCATAGAGGCTTTGGGAATAAGTGGTTGTTCCTTCTAGCTCTTCATTTGCCACTCAAGTTGAGAGGTGCAACCTTTGTTAGACTCAAGCTTGAAGGAGCTCTGTCTGTTGAGCCGGTGGTATTGCAGTCTTCTTCATTGTTGGTAATTGTCACATGCCGACTCTTCTTTGCCTTTATGTTCCTCTTGTTCATGTGAACCTGCATTGAATTTAGGATCATAAATGCTCATATAAACTAACTCTTGCCTCATTTTAATTTTTTGAAAGAAATGGTAACATTCGATAATCAAGTAAATTTTATACAAATGCATAGGAGTGAAGCGTTCATTCCTAAGAATTGTATATTCAGATATGGTGATGAAATTTTGTACGTTATAATAGTACTCTTTGAATCCCTTGGTATTAAGTTGATATTCAAAAATCATTTTGCTTTTAGTTACTGATTGTTTCCAAATCGCAGCCACAATTTTTTAGAATTAATACCACATGTTATAAGTTTAGTCCCTCCAACCAACAGACTGATATCTGAGAAGGGATAAAATCGTACACACATAAATCAAATTTAAATTTTCCATCACACATAAATTATAATTAAATAAAGTAAATAAACTGTATTGTAACACAATTACAGAAGCAAGAATTTTAAAATGCCACAATATTTAACAACTACTATTCAAAATTCTTTAAAAAAATGAGTAGAAGACTAACCTATAAAAAGCATCGATGAATCACTTCCAAAATAAGATGCACAAAATATGAAAACAGAGCATATAACACCCAAACCCCAAATAAAAAATTAACCAAGAGGGAGACCAACCTTTTCCTCTCTGACTACAGTCCAAGAGACCCAGAGAACTGCAGTGATACAAATTGTTACTACAATCATGAAAAATTAAAATTAACAAGAATCGTTCGAATCATATTACAATGCATGCCAACCCACAACATCTGATAATCAATAAATTCAACGAAATTTAAAATGAAGTTCAACAGCTGGGACAAACATAAAAACACAAAATACTAACTCAAGTGCCTGCACATATGAACAACACATAAAAATCACAAAAAAAAAACGAAAACAACAGCAGAGACACTTATGTAAAAATTCAGCATGCATAGTTCTTTTAATTCCAACACAGAAACAACAAAAAAATTTGAAAAAATACCCTTACGAATTCAACTTAAATCCCAAAACAAACCATAATTTCAAATACCACAAACATGCAAAGGCCAAGTCAAAGCTAGTCATTTTAGATCTTACCAAAATAATAGGAACAATTTAATTCCCTAATTTTGAGGGAATAATCCAACAATCTGGAAAAATAAAGAGGTCTAAAACCCTCAGCCAAGATCAACCTTGAAGAACACATAATTCAAATTGGATCTCCACAACAGACAAAAACAGATAGAGATTCTTCATTTCTTGAATTTCTAAGAGAAAATTCATGATTTTCAAACAAAAATTGGTAGACCCCATTTTTTTTTGGGAACTTTAACGAAAAGCTCCCGGTACTGTTCACTTTAACGAAAAACCACATTTTTACACTAAAAAGTCAATCCTGATACTATTCACTTTATCCTTTATTTTGTCCTTATCGTTAAAACTCAAAGTTTTCAAGCCCTTTTCGTTAGTTTTCCCTTTTTTTAACCACCGATCATGTTCTTGGCATGATTTTTATTAATTTTTCTATAACTAACACCAACAATTGAAGAGTTGATTATAATAAGAGGGTAATAGGCCAAACAATGAAATACAAATTCAACAAATTGGGAAAAAGAAAACAGAAAGAGGAAAACCTTACACCCAATGCTACATCAGTATTGTCAAGATGATGAAAAGTAACTGCAATCCAGGGAACAATTTAACTTATCAAAAAGAAAAAACCATTAGGATTCATAACAATTTATAGAAATTAAAAATAAAAACTGCCAACAAAATCAATCCCAATAAAAATCAGGAAATCACTAACCTCAACATGCACCGATTCTCTCAAAAGAGAGATCACCCAAATTCGAGCGAAAATCTGCCAACAAATTCAATCCCAATCGTAATAATAGTTAGACAACCAAAAAACAAATTGATGCGCAAGACAACCAAAAAACAAATAAAGCTGCAAAGCAAAACTAAAAAAAAATCTGGAAATCACCAACCTTAATATGCACCGATCATCTCAAAAGAGAGGCTTGAAACAAAATGGCAAAAAAGACGAAAACGATGCAACGCACGGATCGCAGCCAAAAACAGAGAAGAATAGCGAATAATAATTGCAAAAAATCAAAGATCGTGTCTCACCGGAGATAAAATCGCGAAACAAAATGGAAGAAATCGAGAGAAATGAGGGCACACAACGACGATGACCAAGGAGAACCCAGCTGAGGAAAGCAAGAGCCCTAAAGCAGAAAATGGAGAAAGGTAAAGTGAAACACTCGACCGGAAGGAGAGAAAGAAACGACAGAGGACCTTTGGGCTCAATGGGTAGAACTGGGAATTCACTGCACACATAAGGAAAAGCACGGCAAAGATAAGAAAAATCCGAGGGCATTACCGCCCTTTTACTGTTCACCAACAGTGAAAAACAATGTTAGGGATAACCCAATTTTAGTATATGTATAATTTATCCTTTTAGCAAAACAATTAGATTAATGAACCTAAAAAATTAATTGTTGCAGTATTGATTATGCCATATGCGTCACCGGGTGTATACGCCTCTCGCTGCATCTCTCCTCATGTGAAAGGGGTACTCGCACATATAAAACCGGCTTAAGTTTTAGAATTCGTCATCGAACTGAAAATCCCCATCGACATGTGACATGCACATGAGCTTCAAAGTTGAAATAAGCCATCGAACTCTTTCTTGTATCTCAAATGGAAAGAACCCAACCTCACCATGAAGGATGATTTGGAGTAGGTACACAAGAAACCACGAAATTGGCCGCACGAAAAAGTTCAAACAATAGGAAAAAGAAACTTCAAATCGAAAATCTGGAATCAGCAAACTCGTGAGCAAGCTTCCTTCTTTCTTTTTCATTTAATTCATGAGAACAGAAGTGCGAGCATATTTTAGAATGAGAGATGACTCCCAAACTTCAAACCTACAAGTCCAATTCCTTCTCTAGTCACCGCAGAGTACTCCGCAAATTTGAAGCTGCGATCCGTCCTTTGCCGCAAGGGACTCCAAGGAGATGAGAAGAGAGAGAATCCAAGTCGTTGTTACATTCAAGAAATCTAATTAACGAATTTTAAATTCGAGGACGAATTCTAAACTAATGTCCAAGTTTAGGAACCAAGTATATATTTTACTCTAATTTTTAAATTTACCCAAGATTAGAGTGAACAATTTCATCTCTCTATTTCCTAATACTTTTACATTTCATCTGTGATAACAAGTCACTGGATGAGGACTAAAATGGAAACTTATATCTTTCTAACAACATTTTAATTGCTACAAACTATCTACTTCTAATTACCACCTACAATGCACTGCTCTCCAAATTGAAAACTACCTTTGTGGACATCTACTTCACTACATCTTCCTCTGCTCGGTTGCAAAGAACAAGGCGATGATTTGTAACCACAGGTCCTTGATGTCGATAACTGACTCGTGGATAAGGCTCTAACGATTTTCTACGTTGTCTTCAACATTTTCCTCTTCGCCGTCTTTCGCTCTACTAAAGATCTCATAATCGTGAAACCCTGCATAAATCGACCAAGGTTAATCAGTGTATAATGTGATTAAGAACAAAGCTCAATTTGTTTTTTAGCATGTATCCACATCCGAGTAGAAAATTACCAAAGCCCAAGTCATCGGCATCATCATTTGACGGCCCTAGAAGCATTGTGCTGGCAGAGGTTGAATCGAGTTCCATCCAATCGGAACTCCCATTGTCATCTAAGCACATGTCCTTCCCCGTAACCCAGTCTTCGGTCATCCTAATGTTTTCAAATGATATGGGATCCATAACATCATGTCCAATGTTCTTACCAACCCTGCGTGAAAACAAAGATTATTATTAGCAAAAGGAAAGGAATTTCTCCCCACTATATTTAAACTGCCAATCCTAATTCCATACGGTATTGCTTTGTGCTTACATTTGTTTCAGTCGCAAGTTATAATGAACAAAGACGAGGTCACTGAGACGTTGATGCTCAAGGCAGTTCCTTGTGTTGTGTGCTTTCCCCAAAGGAATATCATTTCGCCTGCAGCCAATCGAACTGCAAGTTTGACTGAGAATTCGGATTGCCAAGCGTGTCAAATTTGGGCAACCTCCTCCATATGTTGACCACCATTCAGCTAAGAGAAGTACATTGTGGATAAAATTAGCTAAGTGTGAGAAAGGTTCAAATACGAAAAACAGAATATAACGATGAAAAGTTCAATTTCTGTTCCTAGAAAAGTAATTTCGGCGTCATAGTTACGCCAAATACACCCAAAAGATCAAAGAGCTTCCATCTTTACCAGGATTAAACAAATTCGAAGGCTTGAGTTGATCTAATACATAAAAATGCTTATAAATTACTAAATACCACTTGAATTGGAACAAGAATATTTATGTGACTTAGCAGGCACAAATGCATATTGAATGGCTTATTTGGATGTGCTAGTACTTATGGCATTGCTAGCTAAGTCATGACACAGAAGTTAGAAATAACAAAACAATCGAAAAGATTAGTCCCTCACCAGGAAGCAGAGTGTCTCTAGCCCTAATTGCCATCTTCCTCCGAAAATCTCCAGCAGCACTCTTGTACAAATTTAGCTCTTTGATGATTTTATCTTGGACATTTGTATCAGGAACCAATCTCTCAATGCAATCAAACGTACCCGAGACAATATCACTATGCATATCTCCTTCGATACTGTAAAATATTTTGGGGTTAAGGTAGAAGCCTGCAGCATGAAGAGGAGAATGCCACAGCTGTTCCCATCGTTGATCTATGATATTCCAGTATACCATGTACTCCTCCCTCTTAACGAGTTCTTTCTTAATTGATTCTTTTGCCCGATACATTCCAGCAGACACGTATCCCATTGCAGGCCTCTTCTCACTACCAACCATTCTCAAAACTCGCAAGAGAGGATCTGTCAGATGAACAATCAAGATGCATGAGGACCAAAATGACTGATTACTAATAAGGTCCAACATCTCCAGTCCCCCCGGTTCCTTTGAATATAGGGAGTCCATCCACTCCTGCGAAGTAACCATAACCTGTAAGCAGTGTTTTAGATCAACCAGTCGTTTTAATGTTGTAAAGTTTGTAGCAAAGCGAGTGGCGCTTGGTTCTACTATATCATTGCCAAAAGTAGACCTTTTGACCATATTCAAAACTGCACTATGATTGTACACAAACTTTGTAATGGATCTTGCTTGTTCAATGACCGTATTTATCCACTCAATATTACCAAAATCTTCGAGTATTAAATCTAAGCACCGAGCTGCACATGGAGTCCAATATAGCGTAGGGAAAGCATCAGTCAACCTTCTCCCCGCAACCATATATTGCTCTTCACTACTAGTAATCACTTGCAGCACATCTTTTACTCCAACTTCCTCTACCACTCTCCTAAGCAGTTCGTAAAGGGCATCCGGGGAATTTATACTGTCTGATGCATCAACAGATTCCCAAAAAACTGTTCCTTCAGGACAGTACACCAAAAAACTTAGCAAAATCTTACCCGACTCTGTGTTCCACTGATCGACCAAGACTGAACAACCCGTTCTTCCCCATGTTTCCCTATGTTTATCAATACTGTTCCTCACTTCTTCAACCGAATTCTTCAATATCCAACTACGAATATCATGGTACGTAGGAGGCACAACCCCTGAACCACCTGAAGCAATTGCATCAATCATCGGTTGGAAATACGCAGAGTTGACTGCATCTGGAGGCGCCCCAATATCATACAAAAACCTTCCAATTACCTCGTGAACAAAATTGTTCACCTTTGGAGAACCTAAAGCAGCACTATTACTAACAACAAGAGCACTATGTCCTGCAAAAGAACTTTTGCCTCTCCCCCTTTTCCTTCTCCCCAAACTCCTCCCACTTGTCATTTCTTCTTGACTCCCCAACAACTCCAAATTGTGCTCAAGCGCCTCGGGAACTCCAATCAACTGACCCCCATTACTCACATCACTCTGAACAGCAATCGGCTCTGCCTCACCATGAGGTGAGGGATTAATGTTAGTAATCTCCTCATCAAGCTTCTGCCTATTCCTCTTCTTCAGCACAACCCCATCTAAACTCTGCTGCATTTGAGCCCGAACATCAGGCGGAACACTCAGACAAGTTGACGCATTACCCTTCTGACCGGCAAGGTGTTCCTTAATCCTATGAATCCCACCACCCTTAAACAATTTGTTACAATATATGCACTTCAGCTGAACCCTCTCCCCAATCTTAAACATTTGACAGTGTTTCCATGCCGGGTCGTGTTTTTGTGAAGTTATCGGCACGGGCTCCATTACCAGACCAGAAGCCATGGTCAAAACCTCAGAGAATTAACTAGTTTATGCAAAAAGGCCAAACCCCATTACAACAAAGACATGAACTTTCTTCTGTAATTCGAATTAAACCAAGTAATTAACAGAAACCCAGCAAACCCAGCATCCAAATGGTTCAAATAATCCATAAATTTAACTAATTGAATTAAAATTAAGACTGGGAGAGGAGGAGGAGAGAGAGACAGAGAGAGCTTACATCTTTCTGGTTTGAATGCTTTCTGATAAACAGAGAGGAAGGGGAAACAGAACCCGAGTTAGGGTGGTTAGAAGGAGATTATAAAACCGTGGACGTCGCGACCGGATGGACCGGTTAGGGTTGGGCTCAACCGGTTATTTTGTCCATTATTTAGTTTTTGGTTTTTTATAACCGAGTGGCCTGCTCAGGGTTAGTTGAAGCGGTTTTGAAATTATTAAAACACGGGTATTGAAATTATTTCAGTTAATAACTTCCTAAGTATTTAGGAACACGTATGGAATTAAAAAAAATTAATGAAAATGGTTTGAAAACTTTGAGGTTTAACGATAAGGACAAAATAAAAGGTAAAGTGAATAGTATCAGGATTGACTTTTTAGTGTAAAAATGTAATTTTTTGTTAAAATGAACAGTATTATGAGCTTTTCGTTAAAGTTTTTAAAAAAAAATAGTGGGCTCCATATTATTATTGATAATATCGCTCTTCAAATTAATTTGTTAATCCTTTATCAATTCTCTTATTTCGCTTTTCAATTCATGATTATCACATTTTAAGTAAGTAAAATGCCGAAGCTCGTCTAGTTACAAAGTCTTATCTGTTTCATACCATGTACTTGCTACATGTGACCAAAAAGAAAATGATTTTGCACTCACGTTTTTTCATTATGTAGTCTTTTATTTTTGTTGCAGTTATAGGATTAAATAGATCAAATAATTAATGAATAAAAACAAAGAAAGCAGAAAGCGAAACTTTGACGGTAAAAAAATCACTATCGAAAATGAATGCACTCGTTTCACGTAATTTTTTCTCAAAACCCTCCTGGGACATTTCATACATTTTCCCAAAAATCATCTCAACCAAACCCTAGAGTAATCTATATTGGTTTCAAGTGTGCTTTATTGTGCTGTCAAATTCTCTTCACCTTTTTAACTTCAGCAATCCTCTTTTTTCTATAGACAAGCTTCATGAGAGGCTCATAGATCCAATCCACATGAATAAAACTAAACTGCTTTAATTTAAGTGAAAAATTGCGAACACAATATCCTGACCAACTGGTCTAACTTATGCAATTTGCAAACTGCCGTTACATGTGCAGTTGTTCTTAAAGCTACCACTCCTTTCCATGATGGCGAGAACGAAGGAAACCCCCTTTTCACTTTTCCACAATATGTAAATGGAAGAGCCTCCTATTTACCAACTCATGTCTCCATTACTCATGAACAAATGCCAATCTCACATCAAATCCTCTTCCTCCCCTCTCCTTTCTCATTTCCCTCTCCTTCACAGGTAATCAAATACTCTCTCCTTTTTTACTCGAAAAGTTTTTGTTACATCGCAGAGAATCGAACGCTGAACATTCCTTATTTGTTGGTTTCCATGAAACTTAGGTTGACAAATAGCATTGTTGTTTGCAGATGGGACTCAACTCATCGTAGTGAACAACTGCAAGGTGAGTATATGACCCGGAATCCTCGGCAAGCAGGCCACCAAATTCCTCAAGACGCGGCTTCCACCTCTCCAGCGGCAAGCAACAAGTCCTTAACGTCCCCAAAAACTGGTCGGGCAGGCTACGGGGGAGGCAAGGCTGCTGCTTTGATAAAAAAACTGGCAAGGACCAAACGGGTGATTGAGCCAGCCTCTTACAATGCAGGGGACTCGGCGGAGTCCCTCCAGCCACACCCTTTGAAATGACGCTAAGAACCTCGAACTCCACCTTGCATTACTACGATGTGAGTTTGATTGACGGATTCAACGTGCCGGTTTCAATGTGGCCAATAGGTGGTAGTGGGTGTGGAGTTGCTGCCTGTGAGGCTGACTTGAACGTTTGCTGCCCGCTTGCCTTGGTGGTCAAGAAACAAGGTAGGGTTGTGTTGTGCAGGAGCGCTTGCTTCGCCGGTAATCGGACCGGTATTGCTGCAGAGGGGAGTTTGCAGATCCAGAGAGTTGTCAGCCTTCTATTTTTGGGTGCCTTTTTAAGGCTGTTTGTCCTAGAGCTTATAGTTATGCCTTTGTTGATTTTACAGGGCTTAAGATTTGTACGGCTCCTAGGTATGTCATAACCTTTTGCCCTCCTAAATATGGTTGATTTGAGCAGACCAAACCCTAATGCAAAATTCTGGGTAGGTTTGGTAGGTTTTCTTGCATTGTTGCCAATTTGGCACTAATTGTCAGTGCTATGTATTACTTTGCTTCTTTGGTATTATGGTTTCAGTTATATCATTTGGGTAACTAGAATCTATTGCGGCTATGGAACATAGGTTCGTTCTTTCTTGATATGCCATTCTCGATAAATAAACACAAGAAAATATTTCTGCAATTGTTCTTCTCGCCATACACTCCTCTTTATTCTAACCGTTGATTGAATACATCAAAGAAGAATCAATCAACCGAAGCAAAGAAGAATGCATAAGGAGAAGACCGGAATGCGGAAATCAGTTCCCTGAACACATAAGCCTCAGTTAAAGGCCAAAGTCACAGATGTGAAGCTCAAAAACATTCATGATGCCGTTCAACAAGCACGACCACAACCAGTCACCAATTTGAGCTTCATCGTGTGCTCGAAATATCGAGAGAAACAGCGAAAGGTAAAATTTGAAATTTCGTAACAGCATGACATAATGAATCTGAATAGAATCTCAACTCGCAAATTGTCCGAAAAAGAGGTTCCTTAATTAGAAAATAATCCATACATCAAAAAAATTTATGGAGGACTCCACCTGGTAAAACATTTGTACAGTCACGACCACAAATTCTAATACCGCCTCGCTTTTTACACCCTTAAAACTTGTACACTAAATTTATCTCCTCTGCAGGGGCCTCAGGTGTGTTCACCGTCTGCGCCGTGACTACTCTAAGGTATATCCTCAAACTAAAAATGTACAGTTTTAAGAACAACCAACGATCTTTATTTTCATCACGCCTTATCCATCTCAATACATAGACGGAGCCTTTACTTGACATGAAAGAAACAGAGGGGCTCATATTATCCTCAGTTAGCTGTACAACTTCATCCCCGTACCCCATCTACGCAGCAGACGCCTGGGGAGCCAGAATGCTAATCCTCCTCTCTGCAAAAGATTCAGCACCTTGTTAGCAATTTGAGGCAACCAGGTTTGTTACACCAGTAGCTAGTCCGAAGCTTGAAGCCGGAATAACAATACATATTAGACTAGAAAACCATATTACTCATATTGGAAACAACAACCAACTTCTTGCATTGCAAGAAAACCCAAACGATGAATCAGAACTACTTTTGTGTATCATGTGTTAAAGCATCACTGTGAGATGTACGATTGATATGAAATGACAAAGGAGAAAAGCGCGAAAAAGTACCCCCAGCAGCAACAAGTTTCTCTACACGGGCAACTATATGCTTCCCATAAGTATACTTCTTCAGGGCATTCAGGTGAACCTTAATTCGATTAAGGATTAGTTCAAGTTGCTGATCGTCACAAGTTTCCAACACTTTCTGTACAACATAGTTTGCGAATTGATCCTTCATCATCGCCTAAATTCAAACAGAACAAGAATAAGAAGGCATATTAAAAGACCCTAGTCTATGCATATACCCGTCTTAAAAACCAATGCCTGGCAAATCATTTTCCTAGAGCCATAGTATTTGGAAAATTTGATACTAACAAAACGAAAAACCTTCATAATTTAAAAAGTTTGTGTTCGTCAAACTCATTTGAAAAGTAGTCAATGTTAATCAAAAATGAAAATGATATATGCATTAATAAATTCAAGCTTTGAAAGTCGTACTAGCACATTGTTGAATATTATATACTAAGGACACGATTCAAATACTTTTGTCAAAACAGCTAGATGCATCAAAAAGCAATTGATTTGCAAAGATGAGGCAAACTGTCATTGAGAATATTAAGGTAAAAGTTAACTTTTACATGTCAAAGATAATATGTGAAAGTAAACCCAATGAGTTCACTAGTATTCAAATGAATTCACGAGTTCAACCTAAGAAACCATCGTTTCAGGTAACAGCATAATAATCATAAGAGCTTCGGATGTTATAGAATACTTCAAACTGTAAAGAGTATTTTCATAATACCCCCAAAAGTTAGAGACGTCAACTCTTTTCAGCAATTTGAAAAGGTTCGCACTTAGTTCAGGAAGCGCATCTATGCAAACTTGACCAGAGTAAAATATATTTGAAGATGGCACATTGAGACAAGAAAAGAATTAAAGAAAGAAAATTATAATATAACAAAAGAATACATTCACCAACAGTGAACACTGAAAACTTCATAGTAAGTAGCAAACCTGAAGGGGCTCATTTTCGTCAGTGGTACCAAGCATCTCAGTTACAAGGGCCTGGCGTTCAGCAAGAGTTCCAAAACTCAAACACTTTTCTATGACATTTGATGCAAACTTCTGCTGGCTCATTTGAACAATTTGCCCAGTTAGTTCCTTAATTATACATGACCGTTCATGTGGCTTTCCATGTTCCAGCACATGCTGTAAAAGTAAATACAATCAGTTAACTAAGTTCAATATAAACAAAGAATAAAACATATAGTTTACGATATACAGCAAAGGCTACTTATTGTTGTTTCCAAATTAAACCACAATTTAAAGTATCCACAACTCCCTTGCGGGTTCCATGAAAAGAAAGTTCACGAATCTAGTTATTACATGCACGTCTTTGAAGTAAACATCAGGCTATCAGCTTATGGGACATTTATTTGTTTTTACGGTTTCTGAGTTAGCTTTTGCAAGCCTATTCTGAAATGTAAAGAAAGTAAAGTTTTCAAAGCACAAAGGACCAAAGGTATAAAAGAGGTACTCAATTCTTCTTAACAAACTGTATGTCATCAACCTGACATAATGGCTCTGGTGCAAAACCAGAGGCAGGGAGGTAACTCTCCGAGTAACAGTTCTATGACGTGATTACGTTCAATCAACAACAGTGTCTACCATACTATACTTCCACATATCATCACAAAATATAATATTTATCTTTCGACTTATTGTAAGTGCAAACAAAACCGTATTCAGTTAATAAATTACATCAGGGAACAATTAGGTATGGGTGCATAAACTCATTCAATAAGCCAAGTAAGGTGTATAAACAGAGCTCAAAGAAAATAAGTATGAAAACATTAAATTGGTTGGGGAGGGGCGGAGCGGAGCTGAAATCATCTTATTCCTCAATTCTATCCAATCCCTCCATCTAAATGAGATCATGTATAAACAACAGCGAAAACTCAAGATACATATTGTTGTGAGACTAAATAACCGACAATGTAACATTAGTAAAAACCGTTGTAACCCCAACAATTTTTTAACAACCAACTAAATGCATAAGCAATTTAAAACAGAGAGCTATATTTGACACTAACATCAAGAACCCCGTTACACTCCAAATCCTGGCTAAATTGATGTGTGACTGATGAAAAGGCATGAATCACGCCCATATGATTAACATAATGGACAGCTAATAGTCCCATTATAAGCATGATACCAGAAGTTGATTTAACTGGTTTAAGTTAAGTCACAAATGCATGAAGAGCCAACAAAATTGAACTTAATATGAGACTAGGATGTGCAGAGAAAAATCAAAATTGAACATCTATACTGTATAAAATAAGAACCAAAATAACATCCAACAAAGAAAATTAGTTGTTCAAGTTAAGAGGTCCGTTTGATACTTAAACAACAGATTCCATTAAACCACTGTGGGATTATTTTCTTTAACAAAAAGAAGGTAGAGAGACAAAAGTTTCTTAGAAATGAAACAAACCTGGACAACATAATTTCCATATTGGTCTTGTGCCAAAATGCAAACAGACTGCAAAATCTCATCCATCATTATTTGCTGCGTTTTGGGGTCATGGCAGTGCTCCAAAACTCTCTGTTAAATCAAAGTTTCTATACCATTTAGTTGCATTCATAACCATTTATCTTTAACATATCCAACATATATGATTAATAGGCAGATGCAAAATGAATGCGAGTCAGAAAATGGAGGAGGTTCTTAACCTGTATGACACGACAACCATATGGATGAGTAGACAATGTCACAACTTGGTCATAAAAAGTTGAAACAACAAACTGGATGGCATCTTCAGGTACACATTCAATACACTTCTGGACAACATGGTTGCCATTTTGATCGCGAACACAACGCATAACATGACCATCCAGTTCAGCTACCATTTTAGTCTGCTGGTCCAGCTCAACAACTTCTATAGCCTGAAAGCACATGAAAGCCGAGTTTGATGGTGATATGATAAAGATCATTAACCACTGATATTTTCCCTGAAAACTAGAAAAGAAAAAAAAAATCTACATGATCATGAAAGTAAGAAACATATGTTTCTCTCTAAAATCTTCAATGATTTATATCTACTAGGTCGTACTCTAATTCCCAGGTAGTACAAGAATAATGAGCTAAACCGTTGTGGCTCATGAAATTCAAACTTGAGAAAACCTAAAATTAAATGGTGTTTTCTTAAGAGACTGAAAAATTGTTCGTTTGATGACAAATAATTTCCGAAGGATACCCTGAAACATATTCTATTAGATACGTATCCTGTCTCCTGCAACACATACAATATGTAGAAGGTAATCCTTATGAGTTCGTATGAAAGCCAATGGTAAAACATGCAAGGAATATCATTATGGAAAATTAATTACTGTGTTCAGTCAGCTAACTGTACATACCTTCTGGATCACTCGACAGCCATACATTTGAAGGCTAAGGGTCAGCACATGCCCAGTGAGCTGGTCTGCAAGTTCTCTTATTTGTGCTGGAGTTCCATGCTCAAAAAACTGAACCAAAGTGCAAAAGTCAGACATAGAAGAAAAACTGCAACACTTATTTTCCGCCACTTAGCCACTGCATATCATGAACATGCCAAGGCACAAGGACACATAAAATTGCAAATAAAGGCAAATCAATCTAAAGGGGAAAAGGTACCTTCTGAATCACATAATTACCAAACACATCGGTCATAAGAGATAGTCCTTGGGGCATAATTTCATCAAAAACCATGTTCTTCTCTTCAATTGTGGCAGTTTCAAGTTTCTGTTGAATAAACCGACTTCCATACTGATCGGCACTGTTCAATGTATTATATGAGTGAATGAAGTTGTGGATATCTGGAACACACAAGGGCACAAAGATTTAAATAAACAGCGACAAATATTTACCTGAACTCAACAACATGCCCTGCAATCTCTGAAAGTTCAAAACATTTAGTCTTGTTGCTTTTGAACTCATCTAGTAAAGAGGAGGCAAAACTTTCATCCAAATTTCCACCATTTTCGGAGTGCCAAGCTCCCATCAGACCTCCACCCATGTTCCTCAACCCAGAAGAAAAACGCAAGTTCCGCTCACTATGCCTGGCAGGACTACCAGGTCCAACAGGAGAGTTTGGAAGAAGGGGACCACCCAATGGTGTTCCAGAATAAGACATCCCATGCCCATATGCTGGATTTCCATAAAAACCGTGATTCAAGCTACCAGACTTGCCAATGTAGGGAGCACCAAATTGTGATTTTTGGGGCGAAAGCAATTGCCCCAAATAAGCTTTTTGCAAACCAAGTAAATCCATATACGTATTACCCATGCCTTCCCTATCTTTTGTGGGATCATTAAGGGCTGCAAGCTGTGCAGCTGCATATTCATTTGATCTCAAGTACTGAACATACAATGGGTCCATCATGGGAACCTGAAGAGCACTCCCACCACCATGATTTCCAACCCTAATATTCTGCAATTCAGCAGCTGCAGCCAACAGATTTGGTCCTAGAGACATCCCTCCAAAAGCTCCAGAGTCCAAGCCACCCATTGCAGATGCAGCAGCAGCATTTTCAAATAAGGGTGGTAAACTACCATTACCAAGTGGACTACCCATCATTGATGGAGATGAAGGACTACCAGAATAGCCATAGTTCGGAAATGAGGTATTGTCTACATTCTGATAGTGGGAGTGTGAGCTTCCTCGGCCATTAAGAGCTGGCACAGGTCCTCTTAAGTATGAGTTACCAGAAGATACAGCAGGATTATTAATATCAAATAGATCGTCAGACATATAAGAAGGGCTGTTCAGATCCCTACCAAATCCACTGCCTCTTCCCATATTCTGATAAGATTTGTTAGAGGATTGGGAAGCAGAATGCAGATGAAAATTCCCAGAATCAGACTTATTCAAGTACGAATTTTGTTTAATATGGTTCCAATCACCTTGCATGTCATAAAGGTTATGGTGATTATCAATTTCATGTTGCATTTGTGAGCGTGCATGATTCTCCTCATCAATCCTACCATTTGTTGACAGGTTCATACCAGATAATGCAGCTGCCAGATCTGCAGACTCATTCACATTAAGCGAGGCACCATTGAATGAGTTTTGACCATTGCCAATTTTTTTATCCATGGAGGAAACCCTTCCAACTGGTGGAATTCGAGGACTAGGAGCCCTAGCTACAAGCTGGGGGTCTGGTGTGTTGCTTCTCGACAATGAAGCACCCAGTGCAGAAGCATATGTATGAGAACTAGATGAACCACCATTCTGAACAGCTGACATTCCCTGCAAATGAGCAAACTGGGTATCTGAAGCTTCAACACCATCGTCAAACGCATTCCGGCTAGCTGGGCGAGAAGGATGCCTTGAGACATTTGTATTATGTATATCATCCTGCATTGAAATATCAAGAGTTCTAGACAGCAGATCTGATAAACAAATTCAAATTTTATTTTGCAAAAGTTGTCGCGGGCAATGAAATTTAACCAGGAAAAACAAGCATACAACAAAAAGAGCACAGGAGCAAATCTGCCAACGAACCAAGAAAATACATCCAAATATCTTAAGCAGAAACAGTTTCCATTCCAATTAACTTTACATTTTACTGGTGCAACATTTATGCAAAGAGTTAAAATTATAGTTAATAAGCAAGATAAAAGAATTACTGAAAAACAAATTCCACTTTTCAATATCAGTGTCCAGCGTCTACAGCAGATGATAATTATAAAAAAAATTATAAAAATTATAAAATAAAATAAAAAACTGAACCAGTGTCAGGAGAACTAGTTCAATTTCTCATCCCAGCGAACACCTCCATATCATGGAATTAGTCTCATCAGCTAACAATTCAGAGAAACACTGTCAAGGGCACTAAACATTGACTTGTTCCACTTCATTAGGATAATCGAAAGGCGCACCCTACTTAGAGGAGCTGAGCTAGATATCGAGTAAATCATATAATGATAAACAAAAAATAGAAGCGAGAAGTCAACGAAGAAACACAAAGATTAAACCCTTGTAAAACACAAAATTAGAGAAGGAATCTAATCACATAATACTCCCAAGCTTAAGTTTATCACACGAAAATTATCATGAATACATAAAATACTTCCAAACGCAAACAAACTGCATATTCAAGATAACAAGCTATAAACCAATTCAAAAAACAAACTTTACTAACACTTCACCTGAATAATCTCTGCAATACTCTTCTGCCTACTCCCAAGTCCCAACCCCGGCAACCCAATCAACCCATCACCGCCCCACTCTGCCGCACCCTTCCTCGCTGGCACACCATTCTCCTCCATCCCTCCAATCCCCGGCTGCACAGAAAAAAGTGACCCTTCACCGCCACTCCTACCCCCTATCCTCCTATCTCCAACTGCCGAACCTCCACCTCCGCCTTGCAACCGCTGGGAAAAACGCCAGTCCTCCTTTGAAAGCAGCGGCGGCGGAAGCCGTGGATTGAGATTAACATTGGAATAGTAGTAATTCACATAAGCTGGATCAGCAAGAAGCTCCTCTTCGGTCGCAAACCCTTTGGTGCCGTTTTTCGTGAAACCCGACAGCGCAGACGCCTCAAACAAGCCTCCGACAGCGTTCAACGAGCCTTCCACGGTGGGCGGCGCCGACCCACTCCTGTATATGTTCAGCTCCTTCTCCCGCTCACTTGCTTCATGCTGCCGCCTCTGTTCACGAATCAACATACTCAAATCTTCGCTGTGATCGCCACTCTTTAACATCGATCGCATTGACATTTCAGACATCATCTTTGAATAAGTATCCGTGACCATATCATACAATCACCAACCAAATCAAGGAAACCCCACTGAAAACTGAACAAAGATTGAGACTTTCAGGTCACGTTTAGCTTAAAACTGCAGAAAACAGATGGGATTGCTACAAAACTTTGGATAAAGCGATTTTCTCGATCAAAAACTACGAACCCATTCTTAAAATTGCACTGAAAGTGAAAAGATTGTTCTTTCCGTAACGTTAAAGAGTGGATTTTTGTACTGAGTGAGACGAGGATCGGAAGCTTAGATGATCAAAAATATGGATAGAGACATTTTTTTAACCAAGGAGAGGAGAGTTGGGGGGGGGGGGTAGGGGGAGACAGTGAAGTGAGAAAGAGGGCAATGATAAGCAAGAGGAGTGTGGGAATCTGAGCCGTTGGATACGAGGAATGACGGCCAGGATTTGCTTCCTACAAAGAGGTCTTTAGGGTTCTGTTTCATCGACTAACTGCAGCTCCTCCTGCCTGTTTTGTTTGGGATTAATTAATTCATTTAATTCAAGGTCTTAATAGGCACGTTATTTATTTATTTATTTATTTTGGTATTCGTTTTCTGGTTTTTGGGAAAAGGAAATGTCAAATCTTGAGAAGAGATTGCGTTCTGCTTCCCAGTTCTACGTATGGATATGAGTAAATTAATTCTCAGTTCTTGAAAAAAAAATTTGGACTACAATATTACTAATTTATTATAAGATTTAGCCGATCTCAATTTCTTAGTGTAGATATCGTTTGTTCAAAAAAAAAATGTAAATTTGATTCCCAGTTTTTGCATCTAGCATATAGTTTCATTCTTTTTTGTAGTGATGATCTGAATAGGAAATTATTATTTTTTTTTGTACAATGACATATTTTATACTAAGTGGAGGGAGGAATTCGATTAAACCACACATTTACATAGGAAATTTTTTTCTCAATTAGTACAATTATATTGCGCACTCATATAGATAATGAAGGCAGATTCATGACACTATTTTTTTTTACCGAATTTTTACACACGTTTTTGTGGGACACATTCTGTAATGTACTTTAAACTATTTTTTTTTATAGAACATCATTCATAAATCATCCTTACAAAAAATTAGACAAATCCAAACCATTAAGACATTCATTTGTAGTGAAGAAATGGACGAGTATAATTCTACAAAGAAACCCTAAACTAGTAATCTAACCGTCATACGGTTCCAAATTTAGGTAATTTGGTGCATATGATATTTGAGGAAATACTTAAAAGATAGATAATTCATATCGTTGAAACACATTACAAGGTATGCCCACAAAAATGTGTCTCAAAAATTGTGTAAAAAAGTGATGTCACAAATTCGTCACTATAAATAGCAAATTAAAAATAATTAGTAAATTGCATGGTACAATTGTTACGAGGGTTAGAGAAGGACCCAAAACAGTACTGCAATTCAATTTTTCAGGTAGAGATGAACTATAAGAAGTAACTTCATTCATCTGCTCCTGCAAATAAATTCTTGCCGTGACGAGTCAATTTGAATGGTGTATTTAAGCTTACGACTTTACCTTACCAAACCATCTCAACAGTTCTGTACCTTCAACTAGTTGCCTAACTTTTGTGTACAAATATACATATGCTAAACTAAACTCGGTTTAATATTTTGTGGTACAAAAATGTGATGTTCCTAGCATTATAATTGCGTTTGAGTTTCCGAGCTTAAAACGTTTGAACCCAACACATCTCAGGAATCATCCTAGACTGACTTTGAGAACCCAGCTAAACATAGCTGCTTGGTTGAAAGTGTGATGCCTATTTTGCAGTAAGAGCAGCTAAAATCTCATTCATTAGGAGGACTGATTAATTACTCATTGAAGTACATGTTTGGCATATTCATAATGGTGGGAGAGATTTTAATTAGGCAACAATTAATAAGGTGATCAGTATAGGGCTACAAGAATTCTTTAATACACACGCTAGTAACCTTTTTTTTTTGGAGCTTTAATGAAAATGATTTAGGTCAACAAATATTTAACACAAAATCATCCTAAAATGTTATTTAACTAACATGGCTCAAAGTTTAATAAAAAAAACCATCCAAAACTATTGTCCACGGGCCAAACTTACAAGCCTAACCCGCTACAAATCTACACTTCCTTAAATACCCCTAAATGATTTGATATTGTCCTAACTCTTCACCAACTTCAACCCAGCACAAAACCGCCATAATAAACTCTATATTTTCCTATCAAATCGAATTCTCCCATTTCAAAAATGACACACCCCAACCCAAAAGTGGGGCGTGCTGGCCGTCACGTGAGCATGACGTAATCATGTGCACAGTGTTTGAGTAAAATCCGATTCTCACAAGATTTTGTGGTCTCACGATCATTGTAAGTTACTTGAGGATCAAGTTAGGATTAGGGAATTAACTTAGACTTTACCGGTTGCAAAATGAATGTAATATTAAGTTGTTATTCTTGCTAAAGGGGTTCCTAATCCAGATTGGTTAAGGAGATATAGACATATTCAGTTACCTATTAGATCTCAATGATGGGCTAAGCCTATTAGGTTAACATGCCTATATAAGTAAAGGTCCATGCATTTGCTGATATATGCAATATTCACAAACTCCCCATACGGTTTGATTGCTAAGGATCAGTACAACGTATAAGACTCTTTGCACACCAAGTTTTCATCCATGGCGTCTCCAGGTTAGTAATTTACATGTGTTTTAATCTATATAGGCTAATAAAGTTTTACACACAGTGCGGAAGCAAGATTAATAATAGGAATTGGAACGAATTAAAACCAAGCCACTAGCAACCTAATTAAGATAGTGTGCCAAAGCGAGAATTTATAGTGCTTATACAGAATCAGAGCATACTAAGTCAAATGTAGTCAAGCAAGAATAATAAGTTCGAATAACACCAAAGGGTGTCCTACATAAATGAATTCTGTCAGAACGTCTGATGAGATCCTCGTATGCCACCAACGAACACTACCTACCTAGAACCTGGAGAGGCGAAAAACAAAGTTGAGTGGGTCAGCAAAACAAAGCTTTTCAAAATCATTATTTTCTCAAAAGTTATAACCCCTCTCCGTAAAACCTGTATAATTTTCCAGAAATAAAGTATATACTCATATATATAAATCTCGAAATCATGCTAAAAATATGCGTGTATGTCATGCCAAAGTATCATAACTGAAAGCCCAAATTATAACTATATGGATGTGATCAAGTGACATATAATCAACTCAGCCCTCGGCTGTATATAACTCATAATAATCTCATCATATCATATAGCTCATAATCAACTCAATCATATCGTATATATATCCTGCACACAAATCAATACCACCTCTAGTGGTCTGCACAACATCACTGTATATAGAATAAATATGCTCTAGTGTTACAATCACGTGAAGACTGTGCGAAGGATTCGCGGGTCACCTACAAGTCGAACCCACTTATAGTGGTCTATACGACAGGACTGTGCACCTAACTTGGATCCAAGACGAGTATGTGATGCGGGAAGTGAACATCACGTGAAAGACTATGCCTCTAACTCTGGGCGGGAGCACTAATATCAAGGTGCAGGTGTATAAGCTCTCAACACATCGCATCATTCACATCACATCATTTCATTCTCATTATAGCTCGTAAATAAACTTACTTGACACTTACCTGTGCGTCTGCAGCACCATCATAATTATATGCAATCACTAATGCATAAATAAAATAAATAGATACTTTGCATGGCATTTCAAAACGTATAATCATTTAAGTTCATTTTCTGGGAAAAATAACAGTATATAGGTATATACGAAAAACAACTGCCCACTCACTGGTAAGTAGCCCAGTCGTACCCCCCACGCCTAGCCTGGCTACGATCGTTCTCGGGGTATGTCTCACATATATGAGAATTTACTGAAATAACGTTATTAAGCACATAAACGGAACTTTGGAAATAACTTCTCATACATAGCTCAATTTTGGTATTTGAATATACCAACGTGGCCTACACAACTTCACGAACATCGTGATATTTTTAATATAATTTTTCATGGCCTCACGCGCTGGGGAAGGCATGGCCTCACGCACTGGGGAGGGCATGGCCTCACGCACATCCTCTTCAACCTCCAGACGCTGGAAAATTTTGTCGGCGTCAGATTTTGGGCAGACTTGCAAATGCCCTTTTCTCGCTCATTTTTTCACCATTTTCTACGAAATTTTCACCAAAACGTCACAAATCACTAAAGAAAGAAGGTTATACCTCTTTGAAGCTCCAAATCCCTCGAAATCTCATCGGAAAAATTCTACCAAAATTGGCCACCTTCGAACCTCGTGATCCTGACGTCAAAACTGAGCCAACGAAGCACTCCGAGCTTCGTGGGAACCTCTTAGAACTTACTATGAGCTTGGATTATCCTAAAAAACAACCATTTAAAAGTTTGTGAACAATGCTCAACTCGGAGCTAGGTTATTCCACGTGAAAACAAAGGAGTTTATACCTGAAATTAGTAATTATGAACTCACCACACCACGAGGAACACGATGGTGCCCTCAAACTCCTCGATCTGCAAAGTTTAGTGTGAGTTTGGGTGTCGTCCGTACGTGAGGGAAGAGAGAGAGAGTGAGAGTTCGAGAGAAAGAGAGAGTCTGAGGGTTAGTGAGAGAGACACACGGGAGTGAGAGAAGAGAGAGAAGATGTTGGTTTGTGTGTGTGGTCTAAAAGCCACCAATCATAAAACATAATTTCCTTAGTTCCCATTGGTCCCAAAACTTTGGGATATCGTATAATTGGACCAAACCTTAGTGCAAAATACAAACGTACATCCCACGCTCAAGGGCAATTCAGTAATTTCATATTAATGATATGAAAAATCTGGGACGGGCTGTCACAAAAAACAACCACATCAAAGTTCAAATTGAAGTTGAAAAATGAAGCATTCATCGGAACAAACCCATCGAAACAAGTTTAAAGAAGTTAAATAGCAGAAACTGGCGAAAAAAATGTCTGTGAAAAAAAAAATCAAAACATAAAACTATTTCTGGAGAATCTAAAACATAACACTGTGCCTAGAAGCAAAAAAATCAAAACTCAAAAACAGTTACTTAAATTCCAAAAATAATGACTTAAATTCTAAAAACAGTGACTTAGATTCCACAAATAGTCTATGTTTTAACCTTTGACTGTTTCTTTTCTTTCATTTATCAGTTGATTATATTTAAAAAAATATAGAGCTTATTTTGTTTTGAATCCAAATACAGTGAATTTCACTATTTCTTTTCTAACTTACATTTAAGAAATAATATGTCTATTTTATTTAAATCCAAAAATAGTAATTTAGATTTCAGAAACAGTAACTTATATTCTAAAAACAGTGACTTAGATTCCAGAAACAGTGTTACTTAAAATCTAGAAACTATTTATTTTTACAGTCCGGAAACAATGACCCGTCGTTGTTATTGAATAGCATGCAGATCTCAAATTTATTTTTTGGAGAAACAAACGATGAACTCCACTAACAAATAAAAATTGAAAAACAGTACCTCGAATACACTATGAATAATAACGACGATCACATTTCAACGAAATAATACAAAATATAAATTAAATAGCATGAGGATCTATATTTTTGTTTCAAAGAAAAAGAAGAAGGTCTGCAAAACAACGATGAAAATCTGGAACTCAACCTTAAAAAGTGAGGGGTAAAATCGACAAATCATAATTTATTATAATTGGGCCATTTTTAGTTGGACTGCTTTAATATGAGTCTTGTAAACGAAAAACTCCCAGTACTATTCACTTTAACGAAAAACCACATTTTTACACTAAAAAGTCATTATATTACTATTCACTTTACATTTTATTTTGTCCTTATCGTTAAAACTCAAAGTTTTTAAACCTTTTTCATTAGTTTTCCTAACTTATAATATGGTTATTTATTAAAACTTAAACTTTTCAAACTCTTTTCATTAGTTTTTTTTTCTCTCATTACAATTGTCTGAGTTAACCTCATACTTTCTCTAATTAAATAGACTCAGTGTCGCTATACCAACTACTCATGAGTGATTGTCTTTCTATAATCAACTGGGATAAAAGATTCAACATAAAAAAGATAAGTACTGCTAAATGGAGAACTAGGTATTTGATACAGCAAACAATGGTGTCACTTTTATAATCACATCATCAATGTCATCCAAGATTTTCCTAGTTTTTTTCCTGATTAATATAAGGTAGATCGAATTTTCAAACAATATTTGCAAACCATGTGATGTGTCATTAATAAAAAACAAATACCCTAATCAACACTTAAGTAATAATTTTATCATAAACGACAACATCATATAATTTAAATTGATCATCTCCTTAACGTTACCCTTACTTTTTTTTTTCTAGTTTGAATGGTGGAATCTCAACTCGACTCGACCATTCAAATATAAAAATACAACTAAATTTTAGCATCAACAAAATATAAAATGGAATGATCTTATTTTGAACTTTCACTAATACTGCGACCCACTAAAACCCAGAGAATATAAATTTATGCTCTGAATGCAACTAGGAGGAGGATTGTCTGCCATCCTCCTTCTCGTGCCCTCCTGTTTGTGTAGTCACGGTTAAGTCACGTCAACATTTTATATTACTATTTATTTTTGTCTTATTATCTCTATAAAAAATATATATATAAAATGTTGACGTGGCTTAATTGTGACCACACAAAATAAGAAGGCACGAGAGGGCATGGGAAGGAGGAGGGTGTTGGAAATGTGCCCTAAAACCAATCATATGATGATACTTTACGGACATTTCACATGTTAAACTAATCTAGTTTAATATCAAGGGCAAAGATTATTGTTTGAGCGGTCTCATATAAATATTATATGCTTAAACGATAAAGTCCAAGGAATATGTGATTGGGAGAATGCGATCTAAAGAAGTTAGATACATGAGACCATTCTTTCGTAGACACATCCTAAACGTTCCTGATCATAGGATTGCCAATTGGGCATTGACAGTCCATTAAGATCAGTACGTGCTATGTCTTCTCTCAGTGAGAGTGACTAGTCTCGAGTCATTGGTGTGAGTGACACCAAGACAAGTACGTAGGTGCTCAATAAAGAATGAGTTCACTGAACACGATCAACGATGAGTTCTCATATTCATGTCACGTGAGAACTCATGGTTAGGATAATGCAAATTAGTCCTTTGACCTGAGGCATCATAGTTGTCTTGTGGTTAGGTCCTTGATCTTTGATCGTGTCAAATGGCATTCCTTTGGAGTGTCCACGGCATGGTTGGGGTCAAGCTATCTAGTCATGGAGACAAGTGAATGCGCAACAAGGGATCTCTAACCTTCAAACCGTTGAGGGAGAATACTTTATGATATGATTAAGAATCTCTGGCCAGAGTATGAATGAGATGTTGGAATGCGTTCCAGATCACATTCAAAGTAATCATATAAGTGCAAGATTCACATTGGATAGTAGACATGAATAAACTATCAAACCAAACAATGTGGTCAAGAGTATTGTATTAGAGAAGGACCGTATTGCATTTGTAATCCTAAACTGAATAGGTTCTCCACCTCTTCTGATTAGCTTGGGTAACCATGATATGCTGCTAGGTGTCACTCATGGTTTGTGGAAGCCCTAAACGTGTGTAAACACTAAAGGGAGAATTGAAAGTAAGTTTCAAATTCACAATCGATTTGAAAGAGTTTGAATCGCCCACTGCCTCGCTAAAAGGAACCTAATGGATCGTACACTGTGTAAGGTAGAGATTGAAGATTCAACGGAGATGAATAAGAATAATTAAATGGTTTAATTATTTATGGCAAGGATTAATTAATATGATTATTAATCAAACGAATAAGTTCGTTAAAGACCTCGGGATGGTTTTGGACCTTAAGGCCCAATGGGCTTCGAACGTCAAGTCCATTGACTTAAGTTGTATGAAAACTTAATAAATAATGATTTACAAAGGCTCAAAAATACTCCAAAAATATCCTAAGGCCGGCCACTTTGAAGGGGTAGTGAACTTGGACTTATTTACAAGTTTGCCACTCAAATGAATTAAGGTATAAATATGACTTTATAGCCAAAATTCATTTAGGGTTTGTTTTGGGGAAATTGGAGAGAACACAAACTCTCCTTTCTCTCTAAAATGGCCGGCCACTTTGAGGAAATAATCTAGCAATTCAACTTCCTCAAAGTCACTCATTTCTTCTTCATCTAACCTTGGTGTAGAATCTTAGAGGTTCCCAATTTTGGGAACTTGGAGAAACCTCTTCATCCATCCAAATCCATAGATTTAAGATGCAAGGAATGAAGGCCCTCTATTTGGGTGATTAGCCTTTGCTTAAGCAAAGAGGAATCTACAAAGGTATAAATCTCAACTCACTTTGTTTTGAGTTGTTTAAAGGTTCACCAATCTACTAGGCTTTGAACATTCATGGGTAATGTTTTGTTTTTAAGTATATGCAAGCATGATTCCGCTTTTAATTTGTTAATTGCATGCTAATGATATTGCTTAAATGAACATGTTTCTCTAAAATAATCCTTCAGAGGGCATCCTCCTCCATGCAACTAAAACCCTAGCAACCACTTGCCAGTACCAACAAGACCCCAAAAACCCAAACCATATGGGCGACCATAGATGCCTTTTTTTTTTCATTTCTTTTAAAATACAGAAAAAGCATCGATAAAGAAGGCAGAAAATACAGAAGGTGATCATGTTAGTTAAGTGGTCATGTCAGCCAAGAGTTTGTTTACATTTACATAATAATATTTATGCAAATAGCAGTGGACGACGATGATTTTGCAGGGAACCGAATACTCTCTAGATTTTCAAAAATTGAGCTTGTTAAGCAATGATTATGAACCGTTGAAATTTAATTCAACGTTACAAATAAGAAACTCTTCAAAAGTTATAATAATTGTAATCGTTCAATTAAGTTTTAACTATCTCAATTAATTGCTCAGCAGACTCAATTTTTGAAAATCCGGTTCTATTTTGCTGACACGTGAGTCACTTGACTACATTCATCGTATCATATAATATTCTGTGTGTTTAGGAGGGTCACGTGACTTGTCTGTGCTTCCTTCTACATGAATCATTAATATGTGCTGCTCCACCTCCACTGCTCCACGTACCTTCTTATCAAATAAACTATTATTCTGTCTGCTGTTCATGAGTTAAAACCCTAATTATGCTTAAACACGACAACTACCCAGAAAAAAAAGAAGAACAAAACTATATACGTGTGTGTGTAAGAGAAGAAAATTTAAGTAGGTGTTTATATAAAAAAAATAGAAAAGTTCATTTTAATTCTTGATAAATATGACTTTTAAATTAAAATCATGAGTAAGATCAAAATTTAATTTTAGTCAATTTATACATTAATAACCACATTTATTAATTATATTTTAATTTTTTAATCATTTATCTTTTTCTTCCTAATTTTCAATGAATTAATTTTATTTCATTATAATTTTCATTTTCATTTCATTTATCGTAATATATTTTGTTGTAAACATTTAAATAAATTAATTTTTGTTATAGAATATATTTCGATGTACTTGTCTTCTTCATCTAGGTACATTAAATTCATTATAATACATTTCAGTGCATAGATTTAGGTACACACATTTCGGTATATACATTTCGATACGAACATTTAGGTACTGTCACATCCCCGCCCGAGCGAGACCACTTCCCGGACCCGCTCCACCACCGTAGCACGATATTGTCCGCTTTAGGCCCCGACCACGCCCTCACGGTTTTGTTTCTGGGAACTTACGAGCAACTTCCCAGGAGGTCGCCCATCCTGGGATTGCTCTAGCCTCCTTCTCGCTTAGCTTCGGAGTTCCTACGGAACCCGAAGCCAGTGAGCTCCCAAAAGGCCTCGTGCTAGGTAGGGATGGGAATATACATTTAAGGATCACTCCCTGGGCGATGTGGAATGTCACAATCCACCCCCCTTAGGAGCCCGACGTCCTCGTCGGCACACTTCCGACCAGGGATGGGCTCTGATACCAATTATCACATCCCGGCCCGAGCGAGACCACTTCCCGGGCCCGCTCCACCACCGTAGCACGATATTGTCCGCTTTGGGCCCCGACCACGCCCTCACGGTTTTGTTTCTGGGAACTCACGAGCAATTTCCCAGGAGGTCACCCATCCTGGGATTGCTCTAGCCTCCTTCTCGCTTAACTTCGGAGTTCCTACGGAACCCGAAGCCAGTGAGCTCCCAAAAGGCCTCGTGCTAGGTAGGGATGAGAATATACATTTAAGGATCACTCCCTGGGCGATGTGGGATGTCACAGGTACATTAATTAAATATAATACATTTTTAGTGCATACATTTCGGTACATTAATTTAATATAAAACATTTTAATATCAACATTTAAATACATTAGTTCAATATAATACATTTCGGTACTAACATTTAGGTACATTAATTAAATCTTTCAAGTTTGAAGAATATTAAATGAAATTAATAAATTAAAAAACTCTTTTTTGGTCAATAAATAAATTAAAATTTGTATATTAATAAATTTAAATATTTAATTTGAGAAATTAAATAAAATACACATTAATTATTTTGAATTAAGGACACATCAAGGGATTATAATCCATATGTAATTTAACACCAAATTTATTTTAAATTTCAATTTTTTGAAGAATTAAAGTTTAAAAAAATCCTATGAAAATAAAAAATAAATATTGTGTAGCATATTTCCTTTATATGTTTAAGCAAAAAAGAAAAGAGAAAAACAGTTTAATTATTTATCTTATCTTTTATATTCCAAACTCATATGCAGATATATAGATATTTTAATACAGAAATCAAAGGAATAGATTTATATATATGTATGCCTGAGAGGGTGAGGCGTAACCTCGAAATTTGGCAAAGCGGAATTCATGGCTAGCCATATGTCTGCCATACGGTAATGATAATTTCATTGCTTACCTTACAGTCAATGTATATATATAGTATATAGTTATATTGTACGCTCTTGCATCTCTCATTTTGTCTCCAATAAGTACTTTTAATTATAAATGAGAATTTTGTTGTAGGCATAATTTACTGAACAATTATGGTGGCCATAGAGAGATGGGTGGTGCGGCAACAGAGAGGAGAAGAGAGAAATGTGTAATTGTGAGGTGTGTTTTATTCACCCCATTGTGCCTCTATTTATAGTAGTAGAAAGGGCAAACCCTTTCCCATAAGGATTACAATACTTAATAAGTAATCTACTCCTAATAGGAATATAAGATACATTCCTAATCTACTAGGATTTACACAATCACATTCCTATTCTAAATAGGACTGCAACACTCCCCCTTGAGTGTGTAAATACTCAAGTAAATGGCGCATCAGGTCTTCAGTGATGAAGCAAGTACAATTGATGAAGTCGTCGGCACAATAAGTGAATGCGAGTCTCAAATCAACGAAAGAATGCATAAAAAGTAAAACTCACAAAACCTCGCTATGGTAAAACCCAAGGTAGGGAAAAACCCATAGTCTAAGGAGAAAAGTGAGAAGTTGCATTAAGTCAAAACTATATGTCTTTTGGACGCAAGTAGAAGAGCTCTCAAGGGTATGATCAGCCCAGGATGGGTGCCTCGTTAAAACCTAGTTAGGTAGCAAAAACCCAGTGGGAAAAATGCTCCTAATCGTAGGGAAAAAGAGTACATTAAGATCAAGTGAGTATACTTCTGGATACTCCCCCTGAGTTTGACATAACTTCCAAATGAGAACTACAAGCATTGCATATAATAGTTAGGCATACCAATTCCTCGGACAAGCTTCTGGAAGGTTGACTTCGGCAGTGACGTCGTGTAGAGGTCGGCAAAGTTGTCTGGGATCGGCTTGCATGACTTCAATCTCCTGATGCTTTGCTGATGTAGATGTAGTCGCAATATGTCGTGGCGTTGACTTTGTTGATGTATCATGGCTTGGTCGGGTTGATACATGTGGCATAGTCTTCCTGGATCGTTGTCGGGACTCAACGATGAATGAAAACACAGCAAGTACTACGAACATGTTCAACAAGAACTCCTAACCATGTCTCACTTGTGGCGTAGTGAAGTGAGGTCAGTCTTGGAACGATTCAAAGATTTCGCAACTAAGGTCATATCATGGACCTCCAAGATATTGCGATGTCCCTAATGGTAAAGACATAACCATATGGGGATTTTGCCTTGTGCGGGTTTAATAAGTAACCAGCGTCAGCATAATAACAAGGCAAGCATCATTTCTAGGATCAGGGGGGTCGGATCCGCTAAGATGTCTTGGGATTTGCCCTCGTAATACCTTCAGGGTACGTCTTTTAATACCAATTCAGTGGTTGCGTATAGGCGCGGTGCTGCATCTTTACTAAGATCAATAGCGAAGGAGATGTCATGTCTAAATACAATGAGCTAAGTACAACGAAGCGCAAAGTTGAACTTAGGTATGGAATTTCAAATTCCATAACCTCTTCAAGGGTCTCATTTGCATATAACGTATGGACGATCAAAGGTTACTCAAAGGTAACACATTCGAAGTGTAGTTCAACTGGTAGACCAAAATATCGTCAGAACAACGCTTGAACTTCAAGTCAAGGCATAAACGAGTTTTCCTAAGATCCTTCATCTCAAATTCCATCTTCAGGTGCGAGGCAGTTTTCTCAAGCTCTTCAAGAATCTTAGTGAGATTCGTGTTAACGACATAAACTGTAACTCTAGCAATTTGGAATAAAACTTCATAGTTTAACACGCAAGGGCATCATTCATATCCCTGACTGATCAAACAATCACTTAAACGGGTATACCACATCCGTTGGATTTAAGTGAACGCCTCAAAACAAGTTAAGAGGGTGTTCCGTGGTTTTGGAACTTTTTGAACCAGTCCATGTAATTCTTCGGGAACTTACATGTAAATCTCCGTATCTATATCCCCATGGAGAAAACACTAACCATATTTCATAATGCTGCTATCAATCACAGGACGTTTGAGAGAAACCTTGCGCCGTAAGGCGTGCATCATATCGCATTATTTCATTCATCTCATAACGCTTCCTTTCCCACTTGTAACACAATAGGGTTACCTTGGGCAGTGTAGGAACGACAGGTCCAATACACACTTTGGTAAGGAATTTAACCTAGATTGTAATCTCAGTTGTCTAATCAGTTCTACGTTGTCACTTAATCAACGGAACACGGTTCGATATCGTCGCTTTTCATTTATGTCGGTAGCTACCATATAAGTGAAAACATCATCGATGATAATCTCATTTCAATTCCATTTTTCTCATCTAAACTAGTATATTGGACCAAGAACTTCATGTATCGGGAGTAATCCGGATTAATCTCATAAGATGGAAATGATTTGAGACAGCGATCGAGTTTAGATTCATAGTTGTGCCGTGTCTTCCTCTTCTAGGGAAGTGAATCCTACGAACCGATTGATCTGTCGTGCTCCAGGCCAAGACAGATATCCATGGCTATCCGCCGTTGTACCAGACCGTCCAACATGGGCGTCCAAACCGTCCAACAGGGGCGGCACACTATTCAGGGATGTTGACTAGACGTCCGTTAAGTACGTCTATCCTTGCAGACATGTTTGCAGCTGGTATATGATCTCGTCACTTTAGCTAGATCAGAGGAATGCGTCTGGAGCAACATTCTGAAATCTAGAATTCATCGCACTTGCTTATCACACTTGTGCGGTATGGGGATCGAGATGAGACATAGTGGGCAACGTCTACGCAACTTCGCGCCGTTCTACAGGAACGTTGACGTTTTTATCTCCCCCTAACGGTGGGAAGATTGTCTCATTAAAGTGACAACCCGCAAATAAGCGGTAAATAGATCGCATGCAAGGGCTCGAAGAGAGCTAGTGTGAAGGAGAATCATGATCGACAAAAGATACACATCCTTCTTTGAGGACCCATGGTGGTACGTTGCGGCGGCGCAACTTGGCACATGGAATGCTCACCCAAATGCGTAAATACGAAAATCGTCAGGTTCGTACCCAGTAACCAACTGTAACGTCATATAGGTTGGGTGGCAATGGGCCTCAAGGCGGACCAACATAACTGCGTACAAGGATTGCATAACCCTAGGGAGAAACCGAAAACTTGGTATGTTCACCAAAATTCGGGCGATCATTTAAATTTGCACTTTATGA
Source organism: Crataegus laevigata (assembly GCA_963580275.1). NCBI lineage: Eukaryota > Viridiplantae > Streptophyta > Magnoliopsida > Rosales > Rosaceae > Crataegus > Crataegus laevigata. Next base: position 8,300,551 of record OY756951.1, read on the forward strand.
TCACTAGGCGAGGCTATTTTGGGTGAACATGGGAATTCAATGTTCAATTAGAAACCCAAAACAACATGCAATACTTTATCGAAAAACCGTCGATATAAACTCTCCGGCATTATCCAGTCTCCAGGACCTTAAGGGATAAGTAGGGTGGTAAACCCATAATCGGCCAAGAGGTTTAGCAGTAATGTGTGTGGACAAACATGTGACCAGTTTGTCGATTCATCAATCAAAACCATAAGTCTTTATATGGTCCGCATTTTGATTGGATTAGTCCACATATATTCCCTTGAATCCACTATGGAAAAGAGGTGATTTCGTATCTTTGCGAGGAATGATATAGAAAATCAATTTCCTTAATGAGCAGGCTTGGCAAAGTGTGCTTGTAGGCACAAGATCCTTACTTCGGGTAAGGAGATGCGTCGTAGCATCATTGTTCAACCTAAGTGTCCCAAATGGTCGTGCCAAAGCAAGGAAACTACTCAATCACCAGGCTCCAGGCCGGCCACATGTGGTGTGTTCCCAGTTGGGAAACAACTCATTGGCCCCAAATCAAAGCTTCAGGCTCGTTTTTGGAGGTGGTGCAAAGATATTTCACTCTATTTTCTTCAGTGGTTTCATTTATGATCATTGTCATCTCGAATATCCTTAAAAACTCAACGTCAGGGAGAATTCAAGGTCCCTTAAATGGTGATGCAGTACCATTCATACAACGAGGAGTATGCCAATGCTCTTAATCAGGTTGGATAGACCTGAAGTCGTTGTTAGAGATGTGATTTAGGTGTAAAGTTAGTGTGCGTAGTACGCATTCGTCCAGACAACTAACTTTCCCACATTCCTACCTAATCACGTGTTTAATTGAATCGGTCACATGTACTAAGAAAGATGATTCAATTAACTCATATTCGAGGACAATATCAATAAGATTATCCATAAGTAAAACATACACCAAACTTGAATCCAAGAACATGGAAAAATGTTCACAAAGTAAATAGTTTACTAAGGGGATTCGGCCAATAAGGCCATCAATGTCAAAATTATGCTCTTCCAACGGAGTTTGGTGGAGCAAAATTAATCTCACATATTGACTACGAGAATGGTACGCCTTAACAACATTGGTAGGGGCACGAACAGGTGCATAACCAATGATCTATTCCATCGAGACGAAAGTAGATTCTGCAGGGTTAAGGTTCGGGAATACTATCCCTTATTCTTGAAGTTTTAGGTCTTAGGTGCCAAGGATCACGCTTCGGGCATGATGCCACACCTTGGCAGGCCCTGATTCTACCATATGTTGTAAAAACAAACTCGAAATTGGATTGTGAGAAGGTATGTCATTCGGTGTATCTCTGCCGAAGCAGTGCATCACCATTTGGTAGTCTTTGACCTAACTGGGTCGAGCCATTTGGTAGACTCCAGCCGAACTGAGTCTATACCATTCGGTAGACTCCAGCCGAACTGGGTCTATACCTTTCTCTCACGTTTGTGGTAGTAATCAGATCCGAGAATTTGGTAGACTTCCACTTTCTACACTGCTGCTTCAAGAGCAAGTTAGAAACAAGGAATGACGAGAAAAGTATTCTTTAGTCAAAATTCAATCGGATTTATAAACTTCAGAATTGTACTCATTCATGGACGTAATCATGGTATGCTTCGGGCAATATCTTTCATGATTAAACAGTCCGTAGAAGCGAGCCAAAGAGCCATGGAATCCTCCGTCGGAGGTATTTCCATTTGTAATGCTTCGGGCATAAGTCTTCGAATGAAGATCATGGCGGAGGTTTATTCAGCTCTTCCATGCCATTGTTGGCTTCAATGGTTGCTCAACTTCTTGATAGTCAAGTGGAGATTCACGTCTTGTACCCCACATAAAGTGGTTTCTATTAGAAAAGTCCAAATCAGGAAAATCAAACTTGTGACGGTTCGACAATCCACTGAATTTGGAGGGAACAAGATTGTGATTGGTGCTATGGGAAGGAATCATCCATAAGCATCGAAGTTAGAACATTCGAGTTCTAAGACATGGTGTCATGAAAAATGTTGGGTTTTCATGGGTGTATTGTTTTATGAAAACTTCGGGTTTCAAAGGCACTAAATTCGAAACTACAGGTTCAATTTAGTTTATGAACGTTTAGTTCATAAAAGAGAGGTTCCTGCAAGAACACAGAATGCAATATACAACTAAGTGTAGTGGATTTTGAGGTTCTTCAGGAACTCAAGTGTGAGTGCTTCGGGACTACGAAAGTGAGTCAACGGTTCAAATAAGAGAAATAAATTATTGAATCGTTAATGTCCAAAAGTGATCTTCAGGTCAATAATTTTGGATTCATTATCAGATTAATGGACTGCTGGTCACTTTTAATTAATTCAATAGATCGGGCCATACAGGGCGATTGTAGAAGCAAAATAATATTAACATACGGGTTAAATTATTTTATAATGCTAAAATAATAGCATGTGGATTTGAAAAATATGCCCCAAAATAATTTTGGGCATGGGTGCCGTGCAAAAGAAAAAAAACAAGCCAAAAATTGGCTTTGGGCCGAGAACAAAAGGCAGCCCAGTAAAGGATTGCTGGCTGCTGTCCAACTTTGCATAGCCCAGCAGCTACAAACTGCGGGTTGGGCCGTGTGAGGCTGCTGTAGGCAGCCCAATCACTTGCAAAGGCAAGCTTTAAGGCTTGCTGCAATTACGGGCCGAGAGAAAAAAAATTGGGAGCCCAGCCTGCTAGTTGATGGAATACAGGCCAAGACCTGCTGGTCTATCAAATGCAGAAGCCCAACGTGTGGGTTGAGGGCTGCAAGCCCAGCGCACATGAGATCTGCCCAGGCCCAGCGCACAGGGCTGCTGTGGTCCATATGAAACATGCCGAAGCTGCTGGCTTGGCTTGGTGGAGGTGCGGCTTCAGGGCGTGTCCCACAAAACATCCCCCTTTTTTTTTTTCAAATCCCTTAGGGTTTAGGAAACCCTAATTTGCTTCTAATTTATTTTCGATTCTTTGACTCACAAATTCCACATAGCGATTTATAATTGCGTAATGCATGAAACAAATATATATATTGACAAATATATGAACATATACAATATATATATCGGAAGGTAAATATAAATGTAGGGGGTTCATGCATCATGGGAAATGTTTTCATGCTTCAAGGTCGTTTCAAATATCTTACTTTATTTTAAGCGTACCTGATTGGCAGAAAACTTACAAAAACCTTTGAATTTGTAGAAGATCCTTCTCAGAAAGCCGAAATCGCTTCTCCAATACGTTGTATCACGTTCAACAAAGAAAAATTAAATTGAATCAATATCATGTAGATTAATTCAAAATAATAATAAATTAATCTCAAAAAGAATAATTAAAACGTAATACTCCCCTGATTTAAGAATAAACTCTCTTTAGCGTAGCGTCAAGAGCGTGCTGATAACGTGTTGTAGGCATAATTTACTGAACAATTATGGTGGCCATAGAGAGAGGGGTGGTGCGGCAACAGAGAGGAGAAGAGAGAGGTGTGTAATTGTGAGGTGTGTTTTATTCACCCCATTGTGCCTCTATTTATAGTAGTAGAAAGGGCAAACCTTTCCGATTACAATACTTAATAAGTAATCTACTCCTAATAGGAATATAAGATACATTCCTAATCTACTAGGATTTACACAATCACATTCCTATTTATATTTGATCATTTTATTACGTCTCATTCGTCTTATAACGTCAGTAGTTTAAACAGTTGCGTTAATTATTTTGCTAGATTTTCAACCTTACGTACAGGACTCAAGCAAGATTTCAACCTAGGTAGCAGATCTGTCGATGTGAATGTGATCTTTGTTGATTTGAAAGGTCGGTGAAATATTGGAAGTAAAAGTAATGACCTAGTTAGTTCACAGTCGGTGATGAACTAATGCCAAAGACTTTTTATTTTATTTTTTTTTAGAAAAACAAAAACATCTATTTACTTGTGGACGCGATTTACGAAAAAAAATCTAGAGAGAATTCTATTAAACATGCTACTAACAAAAAGAAGTAAGGCCATCATTAATCGATGGCTGGCCAGAAGACTCGTTTTAACTCTCTGGTCCTATAAGATATTAATATTATAATGAACAATACATGGTCATATTTGACTACATCTCCAACCAATGGCTAAAGGGCCATAGAGCTCGTTTTAGCCCTGTCACAAAAAATCGTCTCCAACCGAAAGCCAAAAGACCATAGAACCAAACATTATTTATTACTTTAAATTTTAAAAATACAACAATTTAAATTTAAAAACAACAACAACAACTTAAGTTTAAAAACTACAACTTATATTTAAAAATGTCAAATTAAATTTAAAAACTACAAATTAAATTTAAAACTACAAATTAAATTTAAAAACAACATTAACTTACATTTAAAAACTACAATAACTTAAATTTAATATCCATAATCAACACCATCTTCATCATCCGCCATTGTAGGAGTATAGTCAGAGGTAAATAACTGCCGCCGAGTCATAATTTCATTTTTTTTTTCCATATCAAAATAGTCCTTACTCATTAGAGTGTAATTCGAAGTGTTCATTTCCATATTCTTATCATCCATCTCTTTTTGTATTTGTTTGGCCCGTTCTTCATGCCTACACTTCATTTCTTCAACCTCAAGAGCATTTTGCTATGCCATTAATCGCAATGAGGCCACCATTTTATGTTGAGCGGCGTAATCACCACTTGTCTTGTTTCGTCTCATAGCCCTAAGTAAAGCACCTTAGCCCGAAGACGGATTTTCTACCCTTGTTTGTTGAATGGTAGGATATCCATCTTATGACAACCCGTCCCTAAAAAATTATGATTTTTATAATTTTAATAAGTGAGTTTACGAAAATGACCTTCGAGGCACATACGTCGATTAGTGTTGACTGCCTTGTAGTGACACGTAAGGTTTGTTTTCTTAGCATATTCTTGTAGTATTCATTGCTACGGACACGTGAGCGCAAATGGATTCAAATTTGGAGCTATAACCAAGAAATTATTAACGTTGGAAGTTGAGGGCAAAATTGATACTTTCCCAATTGTTTGGAAAATTCTAGAAATTGGGAGGGCCAAATGTATGGCCCAGATTAAAAGAAATGGAAATGGACGGTCCAGATGGAAAGGAAGAGATAAACAGGGAGAGAAAGGGAGGAATAAGGAGATGAGAGAGTAAGTAAGTGGCCAATGGGAAAAGAGAGAAATGAGGGGAAATGAGAGAGGGGGAAAACGATTCCCCCGACCCGCGCCCCATTCTCGACCCAGATATAATTCTGGCAAATTTCACCATTTTTCCGTTGAATTGGGCCGATTCATCACTCCCAACCATCAATTCTACTCCTCATCTACCATTTTTCACTTCAAATTTGAGAGGATTTGGTTGGAAATTGAGAGGTTTCGCACCCGTGGGTGCCGCGACACCCATGTTCGAAAATCCACCAATCCCGAAATGATTTCCTTCAATTACCACCACCTATAGCATCCTCTTGAGGCCTAGAACAAAGCCCAAGCAGTGGATGAGGCGTTGGAATTGCTTTGGAGGTTGAATTGGAGCACACCCCATTTCTAGGGTTCATACAGATTTGAGCAAAATTGGAGGTCTTCGAGGCCAAATTGGACTTGGTTGAAGTTATGAAAGTTGTTCTACTCATTGAGATCTTTAATTTTGCAAATTTTGGTAATTTTTAGTGAAAGTTGATTTTTCTGGCGACTCGGGGCGGCCAACCGATGATATTTTTAGGCGTTAGTCAATGCCTTGAATTTAGTTTTCATAATGGATTGGCGTAGATTGATCGTTAGGACCTAAATTCGTTACGATTCGGTAATAGGTCAAAGTATGAATCGATGATCCAACCGTTGGATCGTCACCAAACTTTAGTATGTTGTAGTACGTAATATTTGAGGAATGTAGGAATTTACGGATCAGGAATCCGTTAAACAGATCTTTCCGAATTGGAATTGTAAGTTTGTAAATAAAACGTTAACCGCCACTTGGTTTTGGCAATTGGCGGAGATCCAACCGTTGGATCGTAACGGAACTTTAGGGTATTGTTCTAGAAGCACAATGTATATTATTGGAGGTGACGGATCGAAGATTCGTGATACAGATCTTCCAGATCAAATTCGTAGGGATGTGTTTTATGTAAATTGCTTATTCTCTCAGTACAGATTATGAGACATGATTTGATATTTATGCTAGGCGGTTATCATTTGGGATCATTGGGATATCTTGATATTCATGCTAGGGGGATGTAGCGTGGACTCCAAGTGAGTGGGCTTTTGTTTTCATTATATATATATATATATGCTAGGTTTTTCCCAGAAAATGCATTTTAAATTATTTATAATTTAGAATGCCATGTCAAGTATCGTTTATATTTATTATGATTGTGTGATGATTATTGTTTAGCGCTGCAGACGCTCAGGTAAGTTAGGTGAGTATATGCTTGTTAGTGATAATAATGATGGTGAGATTGTGATATAGCTCATATTCCTGCACCTCGGTTGTTTGTGCTCTGCCAAAGTAGGGCTTAGCCTTCACGTGATCGTTCACCTCCCGCACCGTACGTTCACCTTGGATCCAAGGCCGATGCCAACCTATCGTACATACCATTATAGGTGGTTCCGACTCGTAGATGACCCGCGATTCGTCACACAACCTTCACGTGATCGTAGCACTGAGCGTTTTTATACACCTAGCCTGTCGTACAGACCATTACAGGTGGTTTCGACTCGTTTGCAGAATATTGGTTGATAAGCTATAGATTCAGCCGTACAAGTCACGTTAGGTGACTCTGGCTGTCATATCGATTTTGCCGGTATATTGTGATTATTGGTTTATCTCACCTGATTGATGCATATATTTCTTGGCTGGATATTTTGGCTTGGCATATTTCTGACATGGCATATTCAAGTTTTATCGTTTTATAGCCTGTTTTGGTATATGAATACTTACGTATTATTTTATGGGAAAGTATAAGGGTTTTACAGAGAGGGGTTAGTACTTTTGATATTGAAATGGTTTTGAAAAGCTTTGTTTTTGCCTACTCATGTTTTCTGTTTTGTGCCCTTCCAGGTTTAGTTGATGAGGTTCGTATCGACAATGATTCTCGGCAAATCTCAGGATTGGTGGCTACTTCTGACGGTATAATTCTTACCCGCTCTACTGTATTTTACTTATGCTCTGAAGTCACGCGTGAGATGGGTTCGCTCCCACTCACGAGCACACTTTGATGTGTAGGCACTTTTAGGTTTAAATTTATTCACATTTTCCACATCACTACACTTTATGGCTTCGTCACCTTCCAGGTGTCGGCCAACACAACTCGACTTCAGTGTCCTAGTGGAATTTCTGGGTCGAGGTGTGTAACATCTTCATCCATATATACAGCTGGGGATGTAGTTCCAAACACCAGCGTATGACCTACTTTATGTTAAGGTGGATCTTCAAATAACACCCACCCTTTACAAAATTTCCAACAACCGTGAAACTGAAACGGTTTTGAGCTACCCTCCATATACGATTTCTCCACTTGGCATACCTAGAAAATATAATTACAAAAATTAAAGGAAATTAATTCATGAAATTAAATGTAATATAATTACAAAAATTAAAGGAAATTAATTTATGAAATTAAATGTAATATAATTAAATATTTAAAACAAACTGTGAAAACACTAACTTCGTGGTAGTAATTGATGCCGCTTTCATGTCTACTTGTGGCTGCTAACCGTGCTTGATGCCATTTATTCAAACTTGGATGAAGATATTTCTTCCATCTTGAAGAACAACTCTCATGGTTTCGGGTATTCGGTGGAATGGTGCCTTCGTAGAACTCTAAGTATTTTTTGGGCACACGAGTCCAAACACCTTCACTTGTTTGAGAAATCCCCCTCACACTATCTTCTGAGACCCATCTATAAGTCCTACAAAGAGCTTCATTTTCTTTTCAGGTCCAAGCTCTACCTTTCATTGCAGATGAGGCCATTTGAAAATTATTGAAAAAATTGAAGGAAATATTATTGGAAGAGGTAAGAAAATATAATGTGAAGAATTGAAATATAATGAAGTGAGATAGTATGCAAAGGTGAAAATTATGTGAGAAATTGTGTAGGAATGACTTAGGTATTTATAGAAAGAAAATACTATTTGTGTCAGTTATAACCGACACGATTGCAATTAATCAAAATTATTCATGTCTAACCATTGTATTCAAACTACTATTTGTGTTGGTTTTAAGTTTTAACCGACACTATTGCAATAATCAAAAGTATTCATGTCGGTTATATCCGACAGGAAATCCAACACATTTAAACAAAATTCAAGGCAGCCCGGGGCTAGCTGGAAGGGGCCAGCCCTTTGGCCTTTTGGCCCTTTCAAATTTCGTGGGGCCCACGAGCCCTATGGCCTAGCCTGGGTTAGAGACGGTTTTCGAGCTATTTTCAGCCATCTGGCCCTCTGAACCCTTCGATTGGAGATGGACTAAAGATTAGATCAAGTAGGTTACTCTTCAATGTAACCGAAACTATACATGCTACCAATGACGCTGTTTCGTGGAGAAGTTTGTCCACCACCATAACTATATTTAACATTTTGTGATTAATGAATCTTTTCTAACAAGATCCTCTCCAGATTCACTTTAGGATTCCCATTTTTTAGTCGTTCATCGTACATCGTTTGCCCAGTTTTTGTCAGGTACTATTTGTGTTTAATTTTAAATATTTTTTTTACAACATGATGCACGATGAATGATAAAGACATAAGAATTCATATGATCCTCACCATTTCATCCCGGATGGGATCCAAATCCGTTCTATTTTATGTCAGTTTCATTTAGGTCATCATATCAACTTGCATGCTCCTACACAGCCCCAAAAATCTATGCCCATTCAACATTTTGGTGGGTTGGGATGTAGGTTTTCCTTTTGAAGGCCTGATCTATCAAAGTTGGGCCTATTTTGGGTGGGAAATTGAACTTATTCATATGCTACTACTTCTTCACGCTAATCGAAACACACCTAAAGGCCGAAAAACGTACGTCGGCACATGTACTAGAGTAAACTGGAGCTTGAAACTGTAGTTGGTGAGAACTCAAAAGTATGAAACACAAAGGCATCATTTGGCAGCTCAAACTATATTGATTATTTCAGTCGAATAAAATAAATAATCATTAAATAGTACTAATTAAATTAATCTGGTATTTGGTGTAATATCAAATAAATAACCGTATTATTTATATTGTACCAGTTATAAATTCAATGTAATTATCTAAAAAACTCAAATACTTTACAAATCCTAATCTTCATAATAAAAGCCAAATAAAAAGGGCCCAAATTAGAGAAAAACCTAATTATTTATTTATTTTTTAAATTTTGCCCAGACTATTTTTTTCCTAATTTTAAAGTTCTTTCATAGATTCTCAGCCAAGATGCCCATTTTAGAAAATTCCAAACCCAGATTACAAAAAGCAGCCAAGATGCCCAGTTTGAAACCTACTACAGAACTGAAAAAACCCAATTCGAATTTGACTGTTGGGAGACGAGAACTTGTGCGGTGGTTGGTGCGAGACAGCTTGCGGGCTTCTCTAATTATCAGATGGAAGGAAGGGGGCGATGAGAACAGCGATAGCGAGAGAAGGCGATAGGGAGAACAACGACGACAAGACAATGCGACTGGGAACACGACGATGGCGAGAGGACTGCAAAAACAAGAGGACGGCAACAGCAATAGGGTTGAGTTCACGCAGGAAAGAGGAAAGCGAACCCGACTAATAATCCCAATGTTTTGGACAGTTTTATTAAGCAAGCGCACAACGTATTACCATTGCTGATACCAAACGATCGAGTCCATATTAAATAAGCACACTAGTTAATTTAAAGGGGTGTATTCAATTAAGATTTTGAGGGATTTTAATTCTTTTAATGAATCTATGGGTATTCAATCAGGAATTTAAGTGATTCTCTGAAATTCAATGTGTATTCAATCAGGATTTTGAGATAGTTTATTAAAATCCTCAGAAATCTAGGTGTATTCAATTAGGATTTTAAAGAAGTTTATAACATTTTAGGTGTATTCAATTAGAATTTGATTTTAAAGAATTTGAAAAAGTTGAGGAATTAGAGGAAATTTGAGAGATTTTGTAGTGTATTTTAAGCATCTACAAATCTCTTCTCTCCCCAAGAGATTTTGAGAGAATTGAATCAAAATTTTACATGGAATCTCTACAAATCAATTAGACTCCATAAAAATCCATGGATTTATAAATCCATCAAAATCTCTCAAATTCTCAATTGAATACACCCCCCTTAGTCCGTATTGGTAGTCTTATCCGGTCCTTAATATGACCTGCCAAACAAGGCCAAATTGAAATTGGGTTCAAGGTTAGTGATTTTGTAGCATGCTCCGTCTATATGTTTGTGTGTGTGTATATATATATACATATATATATGTGAGTATATATACTTTTTATGGAGAGGGATCCCCATTTTAGAAAGAAAAAAAAAGTAAATTGTAGAAATGATCCCTTAATTTTAACTCAATTGGAGCAATGGTCCTTCAACTAAAAATCCATTACTATTGGTTCTTCAACTCATCAAAACGTGCAGCTATAATCCCTCAACTAAAAATCAATTACCATTGGTCTCTCAACTTTAATCCAACTGGAGAAATGGTCCCTCAAATTTAACTTAATTGTAGCAATAATTCTTCTAAAATAACTCATTTTGGCTAAATTTTAACAAAGTTGACGAAAATGATCATAGCTACACGTTTTGATGAGTTAAGGGACCCCAATTGTAACAATAGTCCTTCTAACATAACTTAGTTTGACAAAATTTTGATGAAGTTGATGAAAAGGATCATAGCTACACATTTTAATGAGTTGATGAACCAATAGAAATGGACTTTTAATTGAGGGACCATTGCTCCAATTTGATTAAAGTTAAGGGACCATTGCTACAATTTACTCAAAAAAAAGAGATTAATATGGGACTCATTTATATCAAACTTTAACGATTCGAACCGTATATGTTATAAATTTCGATTCATAGGTCATCATTGCAAAAATTTAATTCAATCCAAACTCATTTGCCCCATTCAATTGTTACAATGAAATTTCAATATTTCTTAGACCATAGCGTTCATCAATTTCATTGACCTCAATTAGATGCCTCAATATTTACAATTTGGCTAATATTTTGCAAGGATAATTTATAAGGTGTAACTTGAAAACTAGATGGTTTAGATTGTTGAAGTTATGTATCCTTTAGGCCCACAACTAATCCTTATTTTCTAAAAAAATAGAGATCCCTTCGGTTAAAGACCGTGTGCGCGTTGTGTATAATGTTGAAACTGAAATGTTGGTTTTCATCATCTATTCAAACCAAACTTAACTAACTCGGAGCAGAAATTTTCCGTGTCAATCTGATAAAACAAATTAACAGCATACTTGAATGGCTGGCTTGGTTAATTTCTAACCTACTTTGAATTGATTCTTCTTGCAAGCTTTGCTAATTGCTTTACCTATATGCAAGTGGCTAGCTTGATTCGAGGATCATTATAACAAGTGATTTGAGTTCTGTATATCCTCCTCCTTTGAATTCTATAGGACATTTGTTAGGTATGACCTACGCGAATTTGATATATTTTCCTGATTTTTTACTATCTTATTTGAGTTATTGACATATTAATCAACACAAAAACTTGATATTGAAGATTTGTTACCAAAACTTGATAACAAGTTTCTTTTATTTGTAATTTTAATTTAATCCAATCATTTTTTTGTTTTTTTATTTTCCAAAATAAATAAACTTAATTTTGACCAATCCACATGTGATAGTCACATGATTTTATTTAATAGAAGACTAATGAAAATTTCGATTTGGACCTCAATTGCTAACAGGGCTCACCACGGGGAGTTAATTAATAGGTTTTTCACTACAAGAATCACATTAAAAGTGGCGTGTCACCACGGGGACCACAACAAAAATTTAGCCTAAATAAAATGCACATTAATTATTTTGAATTAATGACACATTAAGGGATTATAATCCATATGTAATTTAACACCAGATTTATTTTAAATTTCAATCTTTTTGAAGAATTAAAGTTAAAAAACCCTATAAAAATAAAAAATAAATATTGTGTAGCATATTTCGTTTATATGTTTAAGCAAAAAAGAAAAGAGAAAAACAGTTTAATTATTTATCTTATCTTTTATATTCCAAACTCATATGCAGATACATAGATATTTTAATACAGAAATCAAAGTAATAGATTTATATATGTATACATGAAAGGGTGAGGCGTAACCTCGAAATTTGGCAAAGCGGAATTCATGGCTAGCCATATGTCTGCCATACGGTAACGATAATTTCATTGCTTACCTTACAGTCAATGTATATATATAGTATATAGTTATATTGTACGCTCTTGCATCTCTCATTTTGTCTCCAATAAGTACTTTTAAATTTAATTATAAATGAGAATTTCAAATTATGAATATATCTGTAACCTATTTATGTTCGATCCATCTATCGCATCGCATCTAATTCCTCGTATAGTTTAAACTGTTGCGTTAATCGTTTTGCTAGATTTTCAACCTTACGCACAGGACTCAAGCAAGATTTCAGCCTAGGTAGCAGATCTGTTATGTGAATGTGATCTTTGTTGATTTGAAAGGTCGGTGAAGTAATGACCTAGTCAGTTCATAGTCGGCAGTGAACTAATGCCAAAGCCTTTTTATTTTTTTTAGAAAAACATAAACATCTATTTACTTGTGGACACGATTTACGAAAAGAATCTAGAGAGAATTTTGTTGAAAATGCTACTAACAAAAAGAAGTAAGGCTATCTTTAATCGATGACTGGCTAGAATCTTGAAAATGCTACTTACATTTAAAAATTATAATAACTTAAATTTAATATCCATAATCAACATCATCTTCATCATCCGCCATTGTAGGAGTATAGTCAGAGGTCAATAACTGTCGCCGAGTCATAAATTTTTTTTTCTTATCAAAATAGTCCTTACTCATTGGAGTGTAATTCGAAGTGTTCCTTTCCATATTCTTATTATCTATCTCTTTTTGTATTTGTTTAACCTGTTCTTCATGCCTACACTTCATTTCTTTCGCCTCAAGAGCATTTTGCTATGCCATTAATCGCAATGAGACCACCATTTCATGTTGAGCGGCGTAATCATCATTTGCCTTGTTTCGTCTCATAGCCCTAAATAAAGCACCTTCGCCCGAAGACGGATTTTTTACCCTTGTTTGTTGAATGGTAGGATATCCATCTTTATCCATATATACAGCTAGGGATGTAGTTCCAAACACCAACGTATGACCTACTTTATGTTGAGGTGGATCTTCAAATAACACCTACCCTTTACAAATTTCCCAACAACTGTGAAACTGAAAGGGTTTTGAGCTACCCTTCATATACAATTCCTCAACTTGGCATACCTAGAAAATATAATTACAAAAATTAAAAGAAATTAATTCATGAAATTAAATGTAATATAATTACAAAAATTAAAGGAAATTAATTTATGAAATTAAATGTAATATAATTAAACATTTAAAACAAACTGTGAAAACACTAACTTCGTCGTAGTAATCGGCGTCGCTTTCATGTCTACTTGTGGCTGCTAACCGTGCTTGATGCCCTTTATTCAAACTTGGATGAAGATGTTTCTTCCATCTTGAAGAACAACTTTTGTGGGTTCAGGTATTCGGTGGAATGGTGCATTCGTAGAACTCTAAGGATTTTTTTGGACACATGAGTCCAAACACCTTCACTTGTTTGAGAAATGCCCTTCACACTATATTCGGAGACCCATCTATAAGCCTTACAAAGAACTTCATCTTCTTTTCGGGTTCAAGCTCTACCTTTCATTGCAGATGAGGCCATTTGAAAATTATTGAAAAAATTGAAGGAAATATTATTGGAAGAGGTAAGAAAATATAATGTGAAGAATTGAAATATAATGAAGTGAGATAGTATGCAAGGGTGAAAATTATGTGAGAAATTGTGTAGGAATGGCTTAGGTATTTATAGAAAAAGAAAAAAAAAAGGTTTACTATTTGTGTCGGTTATGACCGACACGATTGCAATTAATCAAAATTATTCATGTCTAACCATTGTATTCAAATTACTATTTGTGTTGGTTTTAAGTTTTAACCGACACTATTGCAATAATCAAAAGTATTCATGTTGGTTATATCCGACAAGAAGTCCAACACATTTAAACAAAATTCAAGGCAGCCCGGGGCTGGCTGGAAGGGGCCAGCCTTCTGACCTTTTGGTCCTTTCAAATTTCGTGGGGCCCACGAGCCTTCTGGCCTAGCCTGGGTTGGAGATGGTTTTCGGGCTATTTTCGGCCATTTGGCCCTCTGGATCCTTCGGTTGGAGGTGACCTAAATATTAGATCAAGTAGGTTACCCTTCAATGTTGAAACTATACATGCTACCAATGACGCTGTTTCGTGGAGAACTTTGTCCACCACCATAACTATAATTAACATTTTGTGAATAGTGAATCTTTTCTAACATGATCCTCTCCAGATTCACTTTAGGATTCCCACTTCTTAGTCGTTCATCGTACATCGTACATCGTTTGCCCATTTTTTGTCAGATGCTATTTGTGTTTAATTTTAAATAATTTTTTTACTACATGATGCACGATGAATGATAAAGATGTAAGAATTCCTATGATCATCACCATTTCATCCCAGATCGTATCCAAATCCGTTTTATTGTATGTCAGTTTCGTTTAGGTCATCATATCAACTTGCATGCTCCTGCACAGCCCCAAAAATCTAAGCCCATTCAACATTTTGGTGGGTTGGGATGTAGGTTTTCCTCTTGAAGGCCTAATCTATCAAAGTTTGGCCTATTTTGGGTGGGAAATTGAACTTAATCATATGCTACTACTTCTTCACGCTAATCGAAACACACCACAGGGCGGAAAATGTACGTCGGCACATGTACAGGAGTAAACCGAAGCTTGTGACTGTAGCTGGTGAGAACTCAAAAGTATGAAACACAAAGGCATTATTTGGCAGCTCAAACTATATTGATTATTTCAATCGAATAAAATAAATAATCATTGAATAGTACTAATTAAATTAATCTGGTATTTGGTGTAATATCAAATAAATAACCGTATTATTTATACTGTACCAGATATAAATTCAATGTAATTATCTAAAAACTCAAATACTTTACAAATCCTAATCTTCATAATAAAAGCCCAATAAAAAGGCCCAAATTAGAGCAAAACCTTATTTTTTATTTTTTTTAAATTTTGCCCAAACTAAATTTTTCCTAATTTTAAAGTTCTTTCATAAATTCTCAGCCAAGATGCCCATTTTAGAAAATTCCAAATCCAGATCACAAAAAGCAGCCAAGATGCCCAGTTTGAAACCCACTACAGAACTGAAAACTAGACGGTTTAGATTGTTGAAGTTCTGTATCGTTTGGGCCCTCAACTAATCCTTATTTTCTAAAAAATGGAGATCCCTTCGGTTGAAAACTGTGTGTGTGTGCGTATAATGTTGAAACTGAAATGTTGGTTTTCATCATCTATTTCAAACCAAACTTAACTAACTCGGAGCAGAAATTTTCCGTGTCAATCTGATAAAACAAATTAACAGCATACTTGAATGGCTGGCTTGGTTAATTTCTAACCTACTTTGAATTGATTCTTCTTGCAAGCTTTGCTAATCGCTTTACCTATATGCAAGTGGCTAGCTTGATTCGAGGATCAATATAACAAGTGATTTGAGTTCTGTATATCCTCCTCCTTTGAATTCTATAGGACATTTGTTAGGTATGACCTACGCGAATTTGATATATTTTCCTGACTTTTTACTATCCTATTTGAGTTAGTGACATTAATCAACACAAAAACTTGATATTGAAGATTTGTTACCAAAACTTGATATTGAAGATTTGTTACCATTGCAAAACAATTTCCAAGGATATGAATACTCTTGTTTTTACTTGACTTTTAACCTAAGTTATCTTTCCTTAATTTACATGTTCATCCATAAACCTGTTTAAACTACAGCATAGAAGAAAAATTTTGGGTTGGGGACACACAGCAGCAGTGGCGGATCCACAGTGGGGTCAATGGGGTCGCACAACCCCTTGGAAGCCATGGAAACAACCTTGGAGCTGCTGGTGCGACCTCTTGGAGCTGCACACCACTTGTTCGATGAAATGTCTGAAAGAAGAAAAAGACTTTGGTTGCAGGTTGAGGACGCGGGGAGTTGCTGGAGAAGAAGAAGAAGAAGTGGGCTTTCGGTTGTGAAGGGGTTTGATGCGAGAGATAAGGGTTTTAGACATGTGAGAGTGAAGAGGTTTTGGATTGTCAGCAGCACTGCAAAGTCACTGGCAGATTGGAGCTCATCACAGTGAGATTTTGGATTGGAATTACAGTCGCTGGAGAGTAGAGTCAATATGCATGCCGTTTCTATTAAAAAAAATTTGCGCGCTATTCTTATTGACCCCCCAACATTATTTCCTGGATCCGCCACTGCACAGCAGGCCATGAAAGTCAAATATTGTGAAAACAAAAAAGTACATGAGATATTCAAATAATTTGTTGTTTTTTTTTTGTAATTTTTTATTGGATACGAACGAGAATCTTTACTTTTGTGAAGTATGTACATATGACGTTTTGTTAGTATTCTTTTCCACTTTATAAGATGATTATATATTATAAACCTACAGCTGGGAGATCTCTGTAGTATGGCCATGTAAACTGTATTACGAAATCTCCAATTTTGACAGCAAAGAAAACACATCAATCACGAGTGCAAGTATGCAAGTAAGAGAATGCAAAAAAGAAATTGGTACGATGTGATCATATTCTTAATGGGAAAAGCAGAAACTCCGTTGATTCTGTTAAGAACAAGGAAAAGCCATATAAAACTATAAACATCAAAATCTAAAACGTGGAAAAACCAAAAGATCGAAATAATCGAAACCGATATCTGCCAAAAATCTCCTCATCAGCCAGCTACTGGCATGGACTCGTATGCCCCCGTGCAACATGAACGTGGGGGGGTCATTGTTACAGAAACTTTCTGCAAGCCTTATACACGAAGATTGATCGAATAACATGCTCACTAATAACGTTGTAAAATGTTAAAGTCAGTGACCTAAAGGCACCAAGTAAGACCTGCTATTAGCAAAGACGAAGCTAGAGATTTGTATGAATAGGGGTATTCTCAAATAATAAAGTCACAATTAAAAATTTCAAAAATTTATTGAACAAAACACTAATATATTAATCCATAAAGTTTTTCATACAACATATTACAATATTCCTCAAATCATTTTCATGTTTTAAAAGCATTGCATGACAATATCATTACCAATACTATTAAATATCTTTCTCTATAAAAATAATCATGTTATCATTCATCCATTGATCTCTAAATTAAAAAGCTGAATTCTAAATTGAAATGTCAAAAACAAATTAATGAAATAAAGTTGTATAAAATACATTGTGGAGTAAAACTCTTGTGTTGAATTTTGATAATTGATTGCTTGAACTCCAACTGTCTATAAAACTCCAAATTCAATTGAGTTTTGGTTGAATGAAAGGGGACGAAAATTTTGGAGAACATGAGTACTGAAATTGTTTTGCCATACGTGGTGGGATGAGTTTTGTGTGGATTAACGACCTAGGGTTAGGAAAACGGGAAGACACAATTAAAGTAACTGTTAATTAAATTGTCATCAGGTAAATCAGTTTAGTTGCCTACTAATTTTTTTTTAAAGGAAAACTAATGAAAAGAGTTTAAAAACTTTAAGTTTTAACAATAAGGACAAAATAAAGGGTAAAGTTAATAGTATCAGAATTGACTTTTTAATGTAAAAATGTGGTTTTTTGTTAAAGTGAATAGTATTAGGAGCTCTTCGTCTTTTTTTTTTTTTTAATTATAGTTTAATTAGGGTTGGTAATTGAGAATGGGAATGCAACCCTACAATTTTTATTAAACGAGTGGGAGCTTCCGCCCCCTAGGCCCACACTACACTAGCTCCGTCTTTGGCTATTAGGTGTGTACAGATGGACTTTTGTATCGCAAATTAAACGTCCACGTCACCAAAGTTGTGGGGGTTAAGTAATCCATATTTTCTGTGGATTTACGTGGGGTATGATGCTTTTTCCTTTGCAGTTACATCCACCTCAAAAACCCAAAAGCAGAGGGTCGAATTAGAGGGAGAAAGATTGATCTTAGAAAATTTTATAAAGTAATTAGGGTTGTTGTAAACTGATAAACCGATCCATTCCTACATTCTTCTAACCAGTCGTCAAATAATCATAATCCTAAGCCAAATATAGTACTTATAACCACATAATCCTTGGCTTAATTAATCCCAAACCGAGAAAAACAAGAATCCGTAGAAAACAAATGCAAACCCATACTAGCTCAATGGAGTCTATTGTTTCGGAGCTCGAAGGAACACTTCTAAGGGATCCTGACCCCTTCTCCTACTTCATGTTGGTAGCATTTGAGGCGTCAGGTTTGATACGGTTTGCCGTGTTGTTAATGATGTGGCCGGTGATCCGGTTTCTGGAGATGATAGGTATGGAGGAAGCCGGGCTTAATCTGATGACTTTTGTTGCAGTTTTTGGTGTTCCGAAATCAGAGATTGAGTCCGTGTCTCGTGCAGTGTTGCCAAAGTTTTACATGGATGATTTGGATATGGAGGCTTGGAAAGTGTTTAGCTCATATGATAAGAGGGTTGTGGTGACTAAGATGCCAAGGATTATGGTGGAGAGGTTTGTGAAGGAGCATTTGAGAGCTGATGAAGTTATTGGTAGTGAGCTTGTTGTAAGCCGATTTGGGTTTGCCACCGGCTTTGTCAAAGGTGAAGTTAACATATACAACCGAGTGGCCAAGCTGTATGTGGATGAGGAACAACCGACGTTAGGGTTGGGAAGGCCTTCATCATCTGGTTCTTCATTTTTATCCCTATGCAAGGTACGTACATATTTGAAATGAATAGTATTATTAACTACTGACGTGATACATAATATATACATATTGGATCTGAACCATTTGTTCTATACATTATCAACACATAACATAACGATGCATGCTTACTAATTAAGTAATCTTGGTGTGGTACTAATGAAGTAAGTTAAGCAAGCATGGCTTGTCATTACAGGAACAAATCCACCCACCATTTATGATCACCAACGAAAAGCATGATGAACAGCAAGTCCTCCGACCACTCCCGGTGATCTTCCACGACGGCCGACTAGTCAAGCGCCCTGCGCCCTCAACCGCCCTCTTAATCCTCCTGTGGATGCCCCTAGGCATCTCACTTGCCTTCTTTCACCTCTTCATGGGATTGATATTACCAATGAGGGTTATACCCTACACGTCTCAACTATTTGGTGGCAAAGTCATTGTGAAAGGCAAACCCCCACCGCCCTTCTCCGGTGGAAACTCCGGCGTGCTATTTGTCTGCACTCACCGAACCCTAATGGACCCCGTTATACTCTCCTCCGTACTCAAACGTAGAATTCCAGCAGTCACATACTCTATCTCTCGACTATCAGAGCTCCTATCCCCAATCCCCACCGTTCGATTAACTCGTGTTCGGCACGTCGATGCTGAGAGAATCAAGCTTGAACTAACCAAAGGGGACTTGGTGGTTTGCCCCGAAGGAACAACGTGCCGTGAACCTTTTCTTTTGAGGTTTAGCGCACTTTTTGCTGAGCTTACAAACCGAATCGTCCCGGTGGCCATGAACTACAGGGTAGGGTTTTTCCATGCAACGACAGCAAGGGGCTGGAAAGCTTTGGACCCCATATTCTTCTTCATGAACCCTAGGCCAGTTTACGAAGTTACTTTCTTGAACCAGTTGCCTGTGGAAGCCACGTGTTCATCTGGGAAAAGCCCTCATGATGTTGCGAATTACGTGCAGATGATCTTGGCCTCCACGTTAGGGTTTGAGTGCACCAACTTCACAAGGAAGGACAAGTACAAAGTGCTTGCTGGGAACGATGGGACCGTTTCGTATACATCGTTTGGCGATCAATTTAGGAAGATGGTGAGTATCTTTAACCCTAAGACGATGAAAGAATAAGATGAACTTCTTTGTTTTGTGGATTTCTGTGTGTGGACGTATGAATAGTAGTTTAGTTGGGGTAAATTAATTTGTATCTGGTTAATTAATTATTATTTCTTGAATAATTGTTGAATAAAGTATATAATTGTAAATGCCGATGATTTTGTTTGCAACTAATTTTGGGACTTTGAATTGCTAATTAATCAAAAGGAAAATGCTAGAGATTATTTTTTATATATTATATTTTGTAAAGCAAACGATGCAACTATTGATGGTTGGATTTCATTTTTAACGATTTTAAGAATAATCCAACTATCAACCGTTACATCATATAGTCCGCAAGAATGGTCTCTAGGGTTAAATTAAGTATATTCTTGATATGGGTTTGTTTGTTATACTATTGTTTTGTTTTGTGATTTATGTTCAAATGATCTTGACTTATTTTGGAGGATTTATAGAGCCAGACCTTGGGCCGTGATATTGCTAGCTGGTATTTGATTTTTTGGACTTAGTCCGCACCTAAAATAATTTCCGTATTTTTGTCACCATTCATTGAAAATATTAAAATTTTGAGCAAACAAAAAGGAGAGCATCTGACCCTATCCAAATTGACGTTGTCAAAACATATATTATTGACTAACGTTCAAGACGATATTTTATTTATTTATTTATCGTAAAAAATTAAAGTGATTTTCTTGCTGAAATATTTGTTTTTTGGTGACAAAGAATACAATATGAATAATGAATGGAAGCAAACGCAGCGTTTAATAGCAAGAAGACAAAGAGACATGCGATGTGACGAAATGATGATGGCGTGTTGGACAACGAACCATTTCAAATGATGACTCAGCTCCTTAGCCGTAACCACGCTTGCATCTTCGGCCGAGCCGCCACTCAGTCGTAGCTCGCTCCAGTTGGATTGCAAAATAACAATATATCAGAAAGTATAAAAATATGGACTAATTTTTTAAAACAACGATACTATTTACATTAAAGCGAGGAAAATAGACTTAGCCTCGCAATAGGCTAGCAATAAATAATAATATGATTCTATTATTCTCAAAATGGTGGGCTTAACCTCGTATTAGCAAAACAATAATATGATTCAAATTAATCGAACTTTAGAACCCTTCGCTTACAAATGAAGAAAAATATTATTAAGCTGTAATACTACAAAATAGTTTGTATATATTTTTTTATGTTTGAACCGAAATATATGTTTCTATTCTTTAGACCATCTCCAACCCTTGAGCTAAAAGTCAAATTTTTTAGCCCGAAAAATTTAGCTTTTAGCCCAGAAACAGTTTTTCTGCTCCAACCCTTTGTAGCCTAAAATTTTAGCCCGGAATTATTAAAGAATAAACTTAGGCTATTTTTTTTCTTAAATTAATTTTTTAAAAATAAATAAATATGTAGACTATCGAAAATTAATTTTATGAACATTTTAATAAAAAAAATTTAAATTTCGATAAATATTTTCATTCAGTTTGGTGGAGCCCACACCAATTTCTGGGCTAAATTCTGGGGGGAATCTGGTCTTGGTTTAGCATTTAGCATTTAGCCTGAATTTTTCCCTTGGGTTGGAGTGAGTTTGGGGAGAAATTTTGGAGAGTTATTTGGCTTTTAGCCCAGGATTGGAGATGGTCTTATAAGTGCTTTTATTATATGGTTTATTTGGTTTTTTTCTCCAAAAAATAAAATTAAAGTCAGCATCTTACAATACCAAAACATTGTGCTATTCTATAAAATAAAATAAAATAACCATTTTGGTGTATTTTAATGGGGCATGCCCAAAAGTCAAACAAATTTAATTAGGCATACAACAATTTTCACATAAAAAGATATACCAATACGGAAAATATATATGTATATCAATACAAAAAAAATATTAAAGTAAACCATTTTTGGTGTATTTTGAAAAGATTTCACGTGCGGCAAGCAACCCAATGTTTAAGGAAAACAACAAAAAGAAATTTAAATTTTTAATTTTTAAATAAAAGTATTCAACCAATTTTATTTAATAATTAGAACAAAAAATAAATATCGCATTTCACACAATGTATTCACACTAATGCGCAGACCCTCTTTCACTGGCGCTACAAGTTTGCTCTCTCATCTTTCATGTGGCCTCTTCTTTCTCTCTTTCCTAATCAAATTTTACTCCACTTTCACAATTCTCTCTCTCTCTCTCTCTCTCTCTCTCTCTCTCTCTCTCTCTCTCTCTCATCGTTTATGTGGCCTCTTAATTAAAGTTTTTTATGTCACTAAGTACTAGATATTCTTCTTCGCTTGTAAGTGAGAGGGTTCGATTCTCGCCAAAGACGAATTTGAACCACATTATTAATAGCCTATTGTGAGACTAAACACACCCCTCCCTATAAATAATATCGTTTGTTAAAAAAAAAATTAAGTTCCTTATATTTTTATGCTATAATATCTTCAATTCTTTGTCATAAACCAAGTCAACTAATGAATTATTTTTTTTACTATGGCTAGGTTCTAAATCCAATCCAACATTCACCTTCACCCATTTTTTCAAGCCGTAGTTAATGGAGCCTTGCCATCAGCCACATCGATTTTAGCCCCAAGTCTAGATCCATGGTAAATACTATTAACAACTGATGCGAGTAGCATAATCATAGCAGCATATTCTAAATTAATCTCATCGTTAAAATAATTTGGTGAATAATAATTGTTATGACGGTAACAATTCACAATTTACTATTTAAATGGATATACCATGACACAAGTACACTTTTAAACCCAGATTCAAATGCGTGTAAATGATCATATAAGAGAAATTACAAAATGAATAATGAATGATTCTTGTAAGAGAAATTTAATTCGTTTCAGTTTATCTAATATGTTGAAATTACCCTTTTCGACCCAAAAAAAAACTGAAATAACTCCTTTTCCCCATAAATAGAGAAACAAAAGAAAAAAAAAATTCCCAGTTAAGAAAAGTCTCGCCACGTCAGCCAGTTTACTGTCTAGAATAATGTGAAGCCTATAGATTTCGTGCCGGCTCGGCGCAGGCATCTATTCCCGCGGCTTCTGAAACTCCGTTCCGTTTCATCCTCTAAACGCGCCGTCTCCTCCAAAACTCGACCGACTGATATCTAACGCTGACTAAACGTCGTTATGTGTCAGAAACTTGCGAGAGTTCTCACCACGCGGTTTTGCCGTTGATACCTCCATAAATGTTTCTGTCTTCGTTTTTTCAACACGCATAATATCAAATTTGACCTTCCCCCAAAAAAAATCCTTTACAAAATTTTCTCTCGGGGTTTTTGTTCATTTTCCCGTCTCCCAAACAATAATTTACGATTGGGAAGATTCTCATTTCCTCGGATCGAATTTCGTTCCGATTCGAACTTTCAACGGCGGAGTTTTGTTTTCCGATTGAGGGAGCGTTGATTGATTCTCTGCATGTCCGCAGCGACGCCGTCTTCTTACTGGTGCTACAGTTGTAGGCGCTTCGTTAGGGCTTTCAACGACGCCGACGTCTCCACCGCCTCCGCCCTATCCTCCGCAGTGGTGTGCTCGGACTGCGAGAGTGGCTTCGTCGAGGAGATCGACAACCCGACCTCCTCCGGAAACGTGGACTCGCGCCGCAGCAGGAGGTTTTCAGCTGCCGCGATGTACATGATTGGAGCCAACAACCGCTCGGTTTACAGTCCGGATCAAACCGCTTCTGTTCCGTCCGCCCCCCGAAGAGTTAGGCGAAACAACGGCGATCGCTCGCCGTTCAATCCGGTAATCGTCCTCCGCGGAACAACGGCCGAAGGTGCCGCCACCACCGAGGAAGGCCGCACATATGAGCTCTTTTACGACGACGGTAGCGGCTCGGGGCTCCGACCCTTGCCTACAAGCATGTCCGAGTTTCTACTCGGGTCTGGGTTCGATCGCCTACTCGAACAGCTATCGCAGTTCGAAATCAATGGAATCGGGCGATGCGAGCAGAGACCGGCGTCGAAGTCGGCGATTGAGTCGATGCCGACGATCAAGCTCGACGAGGCTCACATAACGGCGGAGCATCACTGCGCCGTTTGTAAAGAACCGTTCGAAGTTAACACCGAAGCTCAGGAAATGCCCTGCAAGCATATATACCACTCCGATTGTATACTGCCGTGGCTTGCGCTCCGGAATTCATGTCCGGTATGCAGGCACGAGCTACCGGCCGATTCGACGCCCGATACGGGTCAGGGTCGAGGTCAGGAGGACGAAAACGCGGGTCTGACGATCTGGAGGCTGCCAGGCGGTGGATTCGCGGTGGGGAGATTTAGCGGCGGGAGAAGAGGCGCCGAGAGGGAGCTGCCGGTAGTGTATACGGAGATGGACGGCGGGTTTAGCGGCGGCGGAGCTGCGAGGAGGATTTCGTGGTCAAGAAATGGAGGAAGAGGGAGACAGAGCGGTGGGGTGAGGAGATTTTTTACGAATCTGTTTGGTTGTTTCAGCGGGGGTGTGTCGTCGTCGTCGAGTTCGAGTTCGGGTTCGGGTTGGGAGATGAGGGTGCCGACGCCGATGCCGCCGCCGCCACCATCGACGAGTCGTAGAAGAGTGAGGTTTATGGAATTGGAACCGACGGAGACGTCGATGCCGAGGGGGCGGAGTACTTGGTCTATGGAGGTGAATAGCGGGATTGTGAGATGGTGACACGTGGAAAATGTAGGCGTTTCCGTCCGTCGATTCACTCGTGCTGTAAATATTGGGGGAAAAAATGAGTGAACGTTGACGGAGAAAAGCAGAAAAAAATGGAGAAGGACCTCCAGTTGAGATTTCAAGTTTTCATGGACTGAACTCTAAAACCATAATTTAGATTCGTGTTTTTCTTAGGTATATATTTTTGAAAGTGTCTTTTGATTTTCATGAATTGGTAATTTGTACCTGTCATTATATTTCCAAAAAATGTAAAAAGCCTAGGGCATATGTTTTTTTATTTATTTTTTATTTTTACTATAGTGTGAGGCCAAGCCTCCCGCCTCGTTTTTAGGGTAGCCTATAGTTGCCTAATAAAGGTAGAAGTCGAGGCACGAAAGCTATCAGTATAATATCATTTGTAAAAAAAAAATGAAATATGCATATCATTTAACTGTATGACTGGTCGGTTTAATATTCGCCCCTTTTTCAAATTCAAAAAGCTTAGTAAATGCATATCATATCAAAAAGCTTAGTAAATGCATCTCATTACCCGTAAGCGGGTCATGAGTAGTGCGAACCCAACTTTCACACAACGTAAGATCTTCAATGAGCTTCCACGAAACCATTTTTTCTCTCTTAAAGTGTAGAAAATATTGAAATGTAGAAAGTATAGAAAGTGTAGAAATATTGAAATGTGGTGTAAAGTGGAAGATGAGGGTTAGGTATTTATAGAAAAAAAATTTAAATTTTTTCTGTATTTTAAAAATAATTTTCTGTATTTTTTAATAATTTTAAATTAATTTTAATGGGTTTAATTAATCTGGACCGTTGGATTTGAAAAATATTCAAATCCAACAGTCAATATAATGCCACGTGTCCAACGGTCATAAATCTGACCGTTGGGGTTTTTTTTTTTTTAATAGGAAAAACGTGGACCGTTGATCTTTGATCGAACGGTCCATTTTAAAACAGAAATTTCAAATTTTTTTACCGTTGGAAATCCAACGGTCTAGAAGAACTAGCCGTTGGAAATCCAACGGCATATAAGACGTCCACGTGGCTCATCCCAGACGCAAAGCAAGTGGGCCGACACGCGGGCCCCACCGCCTGCCGGGCTGTCGCGCCACTCGCCCAAACCCGCGCGTGTTCTGCACGTGCCAAACAAATGAGCCGGCTTCTTGGTCTGTCCATTTTGGGCTGGCCCAGAGGCTGGCACGGGCTGGTGCCAGGCAAATGGGTGGGGTGGACTGCAAAAACTGGGTCCTGGCCTTCATTTGGACTGGGTGCTGGCCTATTTTGGCAGCAGTGGAAGTGCTCTCATATACTCGTGTCGAATTTGGTATTTTTGAAATTAAATTATTTCATTTCAAAATTATGGGAGATGTACCAAGAGAAAAAAAAATGTCATTCCATGGCTGTCTCTGCAACCTTAAAATTTTATAATTCTCAATTTTTTGTGTGGGAGTAATATATTCAAGGGAGTTGTAATTGAAAAAGATAATTACATATTTAGGTACAAAGTCAATATGTAAATAATTAAGTGTGTGTAACGGAGTTATGCAAGTTTTAAAATTTCAGATCTGATTCAAAATATTAAATGCATTTCAATTCCTATCCAAATTGTTTATTTGGATTTCTCCATTTTTTTTAATTTTAGAATTATCGATTTTGGATTCAAATCAGACGAAATGTTTTCAGAATTATTTGGACTCGGAATTATTTTGCACCTCTGTATGTATGTCACACTATAGTTCTTGCATTGCTTGGAGGAAAGTAATTGCTTGGAATCACAATAACGAATCATTTCGAAATAATGCTTTTGCCGAGTTCACATCGGAACTGTTGTTTTTTCTTCTTGTATTTGCCATTTGGTGTGTGTTCCAAATGAGTCACAAAGATAGAGGGTACGTTCGCCAGATGCGAATAAATTCCAAATGGACAGTGACAGAGGAAAAAGGACAAGGCTTTCTGTATCCAAGTTAGAAATACAAGGTCACTTTCTACTGTTTAGTCTAGCTGGGTTTACAGCCTTTTCTGTACCCTCGCTCTTTTGGGTTGGAGATATGTCGACAGATGCATCGTCCTTTCGCTCTCTCCTTCAATCGCGTAAACTCACTTCCAGTTATGTCATCAATGATTGCAATACCATGTAACCGATGACGTTACATGACAAATATTTGTTGAATAGTTAGAGTACATTGATTTTGAAAGAGAATCTCTCCTGCAGTATACTCTAATTTCTAGTTCTTGATTCATGCATTCCTGAGAAATTTCGTCATTTGAATAGATATGACATACGATTACGAACACATCTGAATTACTAGATCAATAAACGGTTCAGATAGTGTTCGTATGTGAACGTTGCCAGTTGCTGAACTAGGATTTTAACATCGGTTGTCTCAATTTAGAAGCTCTGAAAAAAAAATTAGACGAAATACCTTGAAAAATTAAATGATGAACTACTAACTTTTCATTTACATGCTACATATTACAACTTGTGATCATTTCCAAAATGAACCACAGGTTTCAGTTTCAGCATTTTATACCTAAATGTTTTTAGGGTAAATTACATAGAAACCCCTCAGGTTTGAGGTCTATTACAACCCCATACAACATCTTTAAAATATTTCACTTTCATACTTCAAGTACTATTTTATTTCAAAATAATACATCCGTTACATTTTTCATCCATTAATCTGTTAAGTGCTGACGCGGATACCACGTGGCGCACATTTGACAGCCACGTGGCAAAAAAAATTTTAAAAAAAAAACCTAAATCTTCTTATAAAAAAATAATTAATAATTTTAAAAAAATTGAAAGAAAAGTTAGAAAACCCATCCCGTGAACCCCATACCCAGAAAGATCAAACCCCCTTCTCCCCCCAAGACCCGCGACAGTCCCTCCCTAACCCCCTCCCCCAAAACAACCGGCGACCCTCCCTCCCCCCACCCCCAAAACCCACCGGCAACCCTCCCTCCCCACCTCACCCGAAAACCTACATCCCTCATTCCGCACCCACTCTTTTCCCTTCTCTACACACCCCCCACTCCTTAAATCTACTCTCATTCTTTTTACTTCACGAGCCCGGCGATGGCGAAAAGGGATTTGGGTTATGAAGATGGGGGATAAGAGAGGGGGAAGACGAACTGAAGGGTTGCTCTTTTTTTTTGGAGGGAAGAATATGAAGATGGGGGAGATGGATTTTGGGGTTGTAGGGAGAAAAGAGGAGGATGAGGTGGGATAAGATTACAGTTTTTTTTTTTTTAATAAAGAAGAGTTAGGTTTTTTTTAATTTTAAATAAATAAATAAAAAAATTGTCACGTGGCATCCACATCAGCGCTTAACGGATCAATGGATGGAAAATGTAACACATGTATTATTTTGAAATAAAATAGTACGTGAGGTATAAAAGTGAAATGTTTTAAAGATGTTGTATGAGATTGTAATAGACCTCAAACATAAGGGGGTATGATGTAATTTACCCATGTTTTTATTTTCAGTTTTTATGACTGATTTAAAACGAAACAAACAATGCAAGTGATGCATTGTCTTGGTGGTTAGAGTTTTCCTATTCAACCACGGCGTTCCAGATTCAAACTTTCTTTCTTCTTTTATTATAAAATAAGCATAGAAATTATCTTTTGTAATTAGAAAACATGCAAACAAATGAAAATAATAAAAAATGAATAAAACAAAGAGAAGAACATACACACAAACAAGATGAAATTGATAGCAATTAAAAAATAGATCAAAAAAGGAAAGGAAGAATGAGGAAGCGGTAGAGAACAAAAGGATATAATTTCAACCAAAAAAAAAAAAGCAAAGATGTAAAATAAAGTGACGTGGCTTAATTTTCTAAAAGCTAGAAAACGCCTTGGCCCAAAAATAAACGGCCACAAAGAAAATACTCAGGCTGCTCTTTCTGGTTTTCTTTCCTCACGGCCGCTACCACCAAATGCCCAAATTTAAGTGGTCTTTAGTTGTCTTCACAACCAACTATTCGAACTTTCGGGTGGTGATAGGACCATCTTTGTCCCTTAATAGATTTGCCCCTGAGCGTTGCCAAACCTTATTGTTGACTACAAAAACTACCTAGCCTACACGGCGCACAGGCTGAGTAATTAATAAGCTAATGACGTCCTTCAGATATGTGCACGGCGTGCCAACTCGTCGGCCGAGCTCGGCTGGGGAGTAAAAATGCGGATGTGCTATGTTGATGTGCGCGGCTGACTCCTGTGTCTTGAGACTACGGCCGAGAAAGGAACACGTATCAGCCTCTAAGTCCTCAAGCCTAAAGACAAGGCTACCAATTACAAAGTTCACGGCTCGTCGTCGTTCGACTCGGCCACATTAATTGTATTTGTGAAGGTGAATTCACGCCGAATCGATACTAGAGTATAAGGGCCGCACAGATACTCAAAGCGGATGAAGGTTTTGACGGTGAATGTGGTTTGGCCGTCCGAGTGCCGAACTCTGAAACCCACTTGTAAGTATGCGATCATAAAACAACTCGGCGAACAGTGTCGGGTGTACCTTTTCGGTGCGAACAGTGTCTCGATCGGAACTGGTAAATTTCTTGAAGGGATTTGGAACTCGATTTGATTCGATACTCATTTGATTTGATTTGTTTCAGTTCTTTCTTTCCTGCAAAATACGAACTCAACAACATGAAAGCTTAGATACCGAGAAAACAATTTAGAATCAGATATTTTGAGTTAGAGAGTCCTTGAATTTTACCAGATATTTTTTTTGTAGACAGGAGTTGATGGGTTAGTGTTACATACTTCTATGCAACTGGTGGCATTCCTTTTCACTTGAAAGTGAGAGGTCTTAAGTTTGAATCTCGTAGATGATGAATTCAATACCAAATTAGGTTACCTATTGTGCAGCTTAACTGAACTCTCATTCTCCTTAGTGTAAAAATATCGATGTATTAAAAAAATATTAAAGTTCTAGAGAGACAAGTCATGGTGACCCTAATAGCATCGATATTGTTCCCATTTAATCACCTATGCAATCAATAGGTGTAGGTTTTTATGCAAAAGATCTCGATGCAATTAAAAGTGGAATCATTTGATATAAATTGTGATTTGTTATGTAAGATGGCCCGAGACTCTTTGCTTTATTCAACACGTCAGACCACTTTGGAGTTGGCCAAACGTGGAGCTACATTGGCCGTGTTTGGAAGTGAACTCAATAATTTGGGCAAGATCTGAAAGCCCTCTCTGATACTATGTTAAAGTTTTAGAAAGACAGACGCAGCCCATCACTAATAGTATCGATATTGTCCACACTTAATTGCTCATGCAATCAATAGGTGTGAGGTTTTTATGCAAAAGACTTCAACACAATTAAAAGTAGAACTATACTATATAAGTTGTAATTTGTTCTGTAAGATAATCGATGTGGAACTTTTTGTTTTATTCAACACATGAATATTTGAGAGGTTCAATTTTTCCCAAAATCTGCTTTCAATTCTCTATTGTTTTACTTCTATAGAAATTGGCCCAAGAGTATTCCCCACGTCAACCCAAAACCTTTGTCCTTTCTCATACCCCAAAAGAAGATAGTTAGCTCATCTGCCCTCAACCCTCTCTTGATTTGTGACCTTCCAATATTGTGCAAGGTTGATTGGGACAAGTCAAGACACGGTTTTGAGTCTGTCCCATCGAGCTCCATGTTACAACTAAAATAGTTCGTAATATTTAGAGAACTTTAACGAACAATTTCTGATATTATTTATTTTAATGAAAAATTATATTTTTATACTATAAAGTCAATTATGTATCATTCACTTTATTCTTTATTTTGTCATTATCGTTAAAACTCAAAAAAATTTAGACATTTTCCTTAGTTTTCTTTAATATTTATTGGTGCATCCAATACTGGCTATAAAAATAAACATGTTAATCACTTTTAAATAATAATTTAATAATTAATATTCATATTATTTGATTTACAAAATTTAATTAACAAAATTTGATTTCTCAAACACTATTCTCAAAAAAGTTATATCCACATGATCCATTAGACGAGTTTTTTATTTTATATTATGTATTTTCTCGATATTCAAGGACATAGTTTGAATCTCATTTTCATGCTATACGAAACAAAAATGTTCATTTTACAAATTTATTTTGGATTCAATTTCTGTTACTGGTAAATCACGCGATAGTGGTTATAAAAAGGCTAAAATACATGTTCAAATCTTTCTAATTTCTAAAAAACAAATACACCAGCTAGTCTTTTTTTTGAAAAAATAAAATAAAACAAAACATACATGGTACACTGCAATATTTAAAAGCTGTAGGTTGAAGACGGTGGACATGGTCGGGCTAATTACTTTGTCAAAGTCGTGGGTATTTAATTAATTTTAAGTTGGGCCAAATATTTTAAACCTAATTTCAACAACCCCATAAAAATATATATAGCGTGCAAACGCTCTACACTTCAATTTTTTATGCAACACAATTTCTACCATGCAACACAACACTTCATGAAGATGCGATTTAACGAACAAAAAAGAAGAAGATATTTTTGATAAATGTTACTTTACCTTTCAGTCATTCACTAGGTTTTTGTTTGTTTGTCTTTTTTTTATTAAATCTTATTCCGAGAAATATTTTTTAGTAGAAGTTTAAATTCAAAACTAATTGAAAATAGTGAGAGAGATTTCGATGTAGGAGTCACACTTATAATACGTCCATTCACATATGAATGAGATGACGTTATACTTAGCTTGGACAACCTGTTCTAAATCATAAAAAAATATTCGAGATTTCACCTTAAAATTTACATTGCAAAGTAAACCCATGCAAATTTTTTTAACTTTTATTGTAAGATTTACTCTCAACCATTGTCCAAAATATCGATATTATCGGCGAAATATCTCCGATAATATCGTTTTTTTTAGATAACGATATTTTTACACTTATCAACTTCATTATCGTTAATATATCGATATTTTCGTCGATATTATCGCGATAATATCGAAGACGATATTTTCAGCATTTTAATGTATTATTTGGAAAAAATAACGCGATATTATCAATAATATCACGAGATGAAACCCCAAAAATACTAAAAAATTAATTTAATATCATGTGAACCGTTGGCCCACGTATCAAATATTAAACTATAAAAACATATACTACACCTGACCTTAACCAAAAGGCCGAGAAAGGCAGACCTATTGAGCTTTGGAGTGTGGCTTTTATAGGCCTGTTAGCATGCTCACTTCTATTGCACAGCCAATGTGGGATGTGCAAACTACTAGAAGAAATGTTCTTTTTTCCTCCACTACTACACACCACTGCACCAGCTTATGCAGAATCTTTTTTCCTCCTCACTTGGTATGAACCTCTTCTCCACATTCCTAACTACATTTTAGCTTTTGAATCACTCAATTTGGTTAAGAAAAGAAGAAGTTACAAAGCTTTGAAAATTGCCCAAACCTTCGGCCCCAAACCCTGTTTTCCGACGAGCACCGCCCCTTTCGAGGCGTTTTCCAGCCAACCCACGCGATTTGGCCGGCGTGCAGGGTATCAATCTCTTCATCTCGTCGAGTACTACAACTTTCATGTTTGAGTCACTTAATTTGGTTGAGTAACAAAGAAGTTATGGACGTTCAAAGTTAGGGTAGAATTTCGGCCGAACTCCGGCCTTCTTCTTCTTTGGGTCCGGCGACACATCAACCTTAGGCCCTTTGGGCCGTTCCTGCCAAGCCCAAAACATGTGCAGCCCCAACCCATTTCTTTTTCCTTTTCTGTTTTTATTTAAATTGTTTAAAATGCCTTGGGCCATTTTAATTTGGGGCCTTTGGCCCGTTCCCTTTTTAAAACACCAAGGGGATTCGAACCCCTCCCATTTTACTCCTTCAACACCTTGACCACCATATCACTTATGTTCTTGTAAAAATATGCTAAAATATTTACATATTTTCTACACTCACAATGTTTGCCAGCTCGCTATATAATCAACTTAAATCAGTTAAATCCATCATGCAATGCATTTCCTTCCAATTTTTTGTGATAAACTAATAGATAATTGACTAAATAAATATCCTGCAAAGTTTCAATAAAAATTTCCAACTTTTTCTTACAATTTTCGTGGTTTCCATTGGATTTTTATCGATATCGATAATATCTCGATATTTCTGTCGATATTTCCGTGTTTCCGGACTACCGATATTTCCGATATCATCGATATTTTATACCTTGCTCTCAACACAACATACAGCTAAGACTGAGTAACAGAACTTGGAGAAAGAACAAAATAAGTCGGTGCCGATTGTCAAACCGCGTTTGCACTTGGAAAATTGCAACAGAGTCTGAAAGAATCCAACTCACGTCACGTACGTATATAAAAACTTTGCATGCAACTTACCTTCCCTCTCTGGTCCCTTGAGTTTGTGAGATTGATTGAGAAAGCACACCCGATTCATTTGTTTGTTATATTGACTTCAGTCTCTCCTCCAATTCTCTGGTCTTGTTAAAGCTAATCATCATTATTCAATCATAAAACTATCATTTTTGCTTTTGATAATATCTTTAGTGACCTCAAATCCACTAGAATAATCAAAGCATTTTTCATATATGTAGACTTGACCTTCTTTTTCTTAAAAAATGGATACTAGACGCTTGTATCCTCAAAATATAAATGTTCAAATTTAATTTTTGTAGAAAGAGTTAATTTTTTGTCGGATACATGTTATTCAGTTCAGTAGCTATACGTTCAATATCATGTAAAAAATTAAACCGTCCTGTTTTCTAGTTTAACATCATAACATGCAAGATAATCCCCTAAAATTTTCTCACTTTATATACCAAAATTTCCACCAATTACGTGTGCCAAATCTTTGTTCCACTGTCTAGGATTAAAGGCGTCGGAGACTTTTGAAATATTTCCAGATCAACTTGTCCATGCATGCTAATAATGCTTGGTTTTTTGCCATTATTCTACGAAGAAAACTTCAAACCCTAGAAAGCGAGGGTTCTTTTATTGGCATTGACCATGCAGATGGTCCCTTAGGGTAACTGAGCTAATGGACGCACACAGAGACATGTGGTTGGCCATGGAAGTTTGAGTGCTTGACTGATAATATATATGCATGTAACTTGAAAGCCTCAAACTATTAGGTCTAAAGATTTTCACCACAGGCTCGCAGCTATATCTTTCTTGTGAGACATTTAGTTTTGTCACTGTTCCTGTCTAAGCATGCCTAGTATTGTGATTTCATCAGAGAACCCACACGATTCCATTTCAGTCTCTGTCTGTTTGGTATTAGGTGTGCTTCAAATTTATTTGAAGATTTTATCCTGGTCGGAACCAGCAAATTAGTTGAGTGGTATTCAAGCTTTTATATGAGATTAGAGTGCATGAGTCATCACTCTTTATTTGGTGGATAATTGGGTACTCCAATCATTGATCAATTCTCGATAAATACAGAAAATTTGGATTATTTAGACTCTACATTTTAGCAGAAACTCGATTTATTTAGAATGAAAAACATTGTCCACCAAAGATGATAGAACATAAGAATAACTAGGAATGAAACTGCTAGTATTAGTGACTCAAATTGAATTTAGATGACACAAGATTAACAATTTAACAATATAATTTATCGTGTTATAGTTTGTATTTAAATTTTAAATTTGAATAATAAGTCAGTGATTCACGAGGGTTTAAATGATAGAAGTTAGATTGACTGAATGAAAAAATGGTATATGGAAAGTCAAGACTGGCATGCAATAAAGGATTTCTGATTAAAGTAAAAGGCGTGTGTGTGTGTGTTTTTTTTTTTGAGAACGGTAAAAGGTTTTGAGTGACATTTGGACTGATAACAGTAATTGGGGTAGCTGCCTTCAAGAGAGACAGATTATCTGCTCTCCCATTTTTCATACACTTTCATCATCTCTCTATTTGTGCGGTCACAGTTAAGTCACGTCAATATTTTTTATTTATTTATTTTTATAGAAATAATAAGACAAAAAACAATAGTAATATAAAATATTGACGTGACTTAACAATGACTGCACAAATAAGAGATGATCAAAGTGTATGGGAAGTGGGAGAGCAGAGAATCTGCCTCGGCCTTCAAGACCAAAGTCAAGAGTTTACATGTATGCCCAAATTTTCAACATTTGTTTAATATTAATGTTGGTGGCAGTATAATATTGTTGAGCTTAAAAATAACTAAGCCTATGTGGTGCTCATGCCGAATAATTAACTAGTTAACTATGTCTTTCGATTGAATACGCACTACTAGAAAATTTGACTTTATCGACAAAAGTAGTTTGTCAGCAAAAGTCAAAATTTGTTGGCAAAGTGTCTTTCCCGAGGAAAAAATTTGTCGGCAATTTTGTTGCGCAAAGCATGTCGCCTAAGAGTTTTGCTGACAAATTTTGGTATTTCGTCCGCTAAGATTTAACTTTTCCCGTCAAAATCTTATTTGTCAGCATTTCCATCTTTTCCGACAAATATTTTCGTCGGTACATGCCTTTTTAGCCAACGAATAATACTTTTTAGCCTACAAAATGTGTTTGTCATCATGGATATTTCGTCGGCACATCCTTCTCTCTGCCGACAAATTGATTTTGTCGGGAAGACATTAAATTTATAAAACAAAATGCTTTGATGCGCAGCTCTTACATATGCATATCAAAATATAATAGACAACTGTTAAGAAATAATATTTTACTGATTGATAAATGTTGAATGCACATCCAGAATGTTATACAAAAGCATCGTTAGCTAGTGAAATCATAAAACAGTTGAAGGAATGTTACACATGAACCAAATAAAAAATATCAAAAGTCGTGGACTAACTGTTCACACAAAAGCTCCCATTGTCCTGGTCTCTTGTCCATCTCTGCAACAGGATTGGCTAATGGCTCCTCAGGCGACCCAAACTCTCATGTAACTCAAACTTGAACTCCCTGCATCGACTAGCCATGAATCTGTTGAGGTAGTCATAGTTTTCGTAAATAGTTAGATTGAAATAATGATTAGAAGCTCTCAAATGTGCTAAATATCATTCCACTAGATTGAAATAATGATAGAGATCGTAAAAAATATACTGGAAGCTTCTCAGAGTCTAACTCCTAAAATTAGAGTCTTTATTTCCATACAACACAAGAAAATGAGCATTCCCAACTTTAGATCAAATTACCTTCAAAAGTTCAATAACCCCACATATGCAAACTCAAACATTTAAAAAAATTATACTACGAGTGCAATCATATATTTCTTTTTTAATATTAACAATATTAGAAATGTGAGCATTGTCATCAGACAAGAGGTGGCTTACTAAAGAGCATCAATTGCGACCTTAAACCTTGGATGATATAGCACCATAGTAGAAACTGGTTCATCTAACCTTGTAATGAACATTTCAAACCACCTTCCAATTGAGAGGTTTTCTTTAGTCCCTTAATAACATGCAAATCAAAATGAATGAAATGGAGTTACAATAAGTTACACAATAATAATTAGTAGCAGTTCAAATCTAAGATTAATTAGTAGCCCTCAAGTACTGAGAAGTTCTCTTTTTGCATTTTATGTAATAGCTGACTAAAGTACTCAGTTATTTTCATCCAATCGAGGTATATCAAACATCTGATTATACCACAAACTCATAGCTTTATTAGAGTTTACAGAAACACGAAAAATCTAAAAAAAAAGGATTCTTTCAATAAAACATGTAGTGTCAATGTAACATAATTAAGATTAAGAGACGACTGATGCCATACAACAACTGTTTTCAGAATAAGAATTCCATGTACAAGTCTCGCATTTTTTGTGTTGACATTGAATCCAAGTCCAATTGCACTTCAGGACAAGATCCTAAAATGCGACATACAATCAATTTAAACCACTGCACTGTTCAAAACCAAATGATACTAGTATAGTAATATCTACATGGTTACCTGCTGAATGTGAAACAAGGTACCAAAAAGACTTGTTTCTTGGACAATATTGGAAGGTTTCTTTGCTCCAACTCACTTTAGAAAACACACATATCACCAAATGAAAAGTACGATTAACATCACTGTTAACAAACATGAGCAAATAAAAAATATGAAGCCATTTTCTAACCTCTGTTTGACAACATATTCAATTCCCTTCAACTAGTACTTTTGAAAAATTACAAGAACCAAGCATTGACCCTGCACCATAAATTTTTTTTGAACATACCCAAATTAAACCATTAAAAGAACCAAACATTGACCCTGCACATAAAAAATCTCGTTGCTTCTAAGACAATTTAAACCCAAGTTAAATATCCAAACACAAAACAAGAAATCATTCAAGGCACCTCCAAAATCTAAATGGAATGGAAATCAATATCAAACCAATATCACACAAAATGGCATCTAGTTAATTAAAAATTATATTAACAACAACAACAACAAAACCTTTCCCCACTAAGTGGGGTCGGCTATATGAATCCTAGAACGCCATTGCGCTCGGTCCTGTGTCATGTCATCCATTAAATCTAAATACTCTAAGTCTTTTCGTAGAATCTCTTCCAAAGTCTTCCTAGGTCTTCCTTTACCCCTTCGACCCTGAACCTCTGTCCCGTAGTCGCATTTTCTAACCGGAGCGTCAATAGGCATTCGTTGCACATGTCCAAACCATCGTAATCGATTTTCTCTCATCTTTCCTTCAATTTCAGCTACTCCTACTTTACCTCGGATATCCTCATTCCTAATCTTATCATTTCTTGTGTGTCCACATATCCAACGAAGCATTCTCATCTCTGCTACACCCATTTCGTTTAGGATTCATTTTCATAGGGATTCGATGTAACTTAGGAGTGCTGGCTGTCAACTACTCGACGCCCTCCCCCTCATCCTTTATCCGAGATTAGGACCGGCAATGTAAGATAAACTTACACAGGCGAAGTTAATTAAAAATTATATTAAATAAAAAGAAAATAACTAAACAACTATACTTTTGGCTCGTTATAGGTTTGTGATTGGGAATTAAACAGAAGGGCTGAATGAGAGAGAGCCAGAGCAGATCGAGGCTAAAGGATGGGGCTGTGAGAGAAACAACTCGGTATTTGTGAAGATTTGAGGTTTTCGTGTTTGAATTAAGAGAGCGATGACTGCAAGGCCGTTTTAACCAGATGATCCGGATGAGAAACCAATTTAGAGCGTAGAGGGTGATGATTGCAAGGTAATTTCAAAGTTGGAGTAAGAGGTGGCATCGTTGTAGAATAGAAGCGCAAATTTGAGTCCACGAACGGAAGACGACAAAGCAAGGAAGACGAGGCGGCAACAGATATGTGAGAAACGAGAGAGAAGCCTGGCACTAATTTTTTTAATTAATTAGGTTTAGGAATTTGAAGATTAACAATTTTAATTCTAACCGGCAATTGTTAAAAAAAAATTCTAAACGGCAAAATATTTTTTTTGTTGCCTGCTTAATTAAAGAAAACACGCAACTTAAAAGAAATCATTTTCAAGAAGGCGGGAAAACTCCCACCAAATTCTTACCCAACAAAAATCAAGTTTGTCGGCTAACAATATCTTCACCAACCAAATATATGTTGGCTATAACCTTAAGTCGTTGGGAGAAGTCCTTGCCAAAATCTTAACCCTGGCGTAGGTATTTAGCCGACAAACCAAAAAAATTGTTGGGTAAAAGCTTTTTTGTCAACAAAATAAGTTTTGTTGGCTCAAAATTCGTCTGCAAAATTAGATTTTCTAGTAGTGACGTGACGTGCCAACTGCTAGACCAAACTCGATCAGTGAGTAAATGAATGTAGTGGTGGTGGTGTCGAACGCGCTGCTGATTCCTAATCCGAGCGATCATGGCCGAGGAAGAAACTTGTCTCGGCCTTTGGGTTCTAGAGCCTGAAGACAAGGCTGTTAATTACTGCGAAGTAAAAGGATCGTCTGCATGGGGCTCGGCTGCTCTAATTATAATCGTGAAAATATAAGTGCATTGAATCAGTAACAGACTGTATGGACACAAATATTCAAAAGAGTCAAGTGTCACATCCCAAACCAACTCCGCAGTAGCACGATATTGTCCGCTTTGGGCCTGACCCACACGGTTTTGTTTCTGGGAACTCACACGAGAACTTCTCAGCGGGTCACCTATCCTGGGATTGCTCTCGCGCGAACTTGCTTAACTTCGGAGTTCTGACGAACTCCGAAGCCAGTGAGCTCCCAAAAGGCCTCGTGCTAATTGAAGGTTGGCATGTACATATAAGACTTACAGGATCCTCACCCCTGGCCGATGTGGGATCTTATATCAAGTGTCTGGATCATAATGTAATTTAGTCGTTGGAGTACCGAACTCTAAAATGTATTTGTGAATATCCAATCATAAAATGGGTTCGACTTTAATGTACTGAACAATGTAACTTGGTAAAACCTCACTCGCTGAGAGACTAATAAGATGACCCATTTCAACAAGGACTAAGAGATCCCTTGTTGACAGATTTGGATAGATAGTCAACCGAACTTAGAGTAATGCTGTTAATCCAAACTGTAAGACACTAATCGATCGCCTGACGATACAGTTCCAGTGTTATTTATCCAAACTGTAAGATGTCGCCGTTTGTCAACCACAATGTTGTTTATCCAAACTATAAGATATGCTTGACGAAGTTAGGAATGTCAGTGTTATCTCAAAGATGAGAGGGTTTCGCATAAAGCAATAAATTACGCAGGGTAGATATGCGTGTTATGTTGAAGGTCTAACAAATGTTGTTGAACCTCTTCAATTTATAGGAATGATTTTCACGTTATTACAACATGTCATAGTAGCTTCCTATCTGGGTTGTACTTCCTTGACACCAAACCATCTTGACCTCTGCGTAAAGCTCGGCCACTCCTACTAGACTTAAGACTTTGAACCTAGCCCTCTTTCATGTTTAATTCATTCTAGATCTTGATTAGCTATGAACAATGATTAGTCGGATAATACGAACCTTATCACTGTTCATTCTAATCCTTAACAATCTCACTCACTTTTGGACTCAACTGAATCCAATCCTGATCCCCAACGAATCAAATACTGATTATGACTCGACTATCTCTTCTTAAGCTAGACTTTAAGAATAGATGTGGGTACTGGCGATCTTCATTTTGGGCCAAAACCCAAAGTTGCACTCGGACCAGGTCTAATATTTTGGGTCCAAACAAATACATGTTTAATAGTTAATCAAATAATTGTCTACTAATAAGGTTTAAGAGTCGAGACTCACCACTTAGTATTACGGTTGGGTGGTGTTCCTCTTCACTTGGAAGTTAGAGGTCTTAGGTTTGAATCTCATAGATGTGAATTTGGTACCAAATTAGGTTGCCCATTGTGTGGCTTAGCCGAATTTCCCCTCCGCTTAGTGTAAAAATGTTGATGTATTAAAAAAAATCAAGACTCAAATTGATAACGAATAATGCTCGAGATATAAAAAAAAATGCTAGAGAGATCATCTATTATTATTGAACCCATGTAAAAAACACCCTATCTGTATTTGTATTTATTCACTCACTAATATAATGAGTATCGTACTATTTCTGAAAAAGCAATAAAAAATACAAAATAAATGTAAATTAAAAAACAATCATTGACTCATGGAAATAAAATTCTAAAATTAGCGCAATATACTTTGTAAAATAAAATAGTGCAATATACTTTGTAAAAAAGAGAGTGCAATTTACACTAAAAATTGAAGGAAATCAGAGCATAATTGAGGTGATGCTTTCTCCACAAGGAGATTTGATTTGAAACTTTATTTACGAACAATATTGTTATGGAGTAGTAATAGATGAATAATTATTTTCAATTTTAATCCTCTTTTTGGGGTTGTTGGATTCGAAGCTTAATCAGCGAGAAAGAAAAAAATTAAGCACAGTCCAGCCACTAATATATATATTCATGGCTCGTAACCAACAAGCAAATAGAAAAGCAAATGAAAAAACAGCAGCTGTCTAATTTTACAGAATATAATTCGACCTTTAAATTGTTCACCAAGCAAAAGAAAGTAGAAGAGCAAAAACCAAGCTGTCAATCGTAAAAGTTGAATACAAATTTTTTATGAGAGCTTAGGTGGAATATGAATGAAAGCATCTAACCGGCTATGGAGATGCATATTGGAAGAGCTTACCAAATGCACCATTGATCTCAAGCAGCTCAATCGGGTGGGAGAAGAGCTAAAAATAAATAAATGTAGTACGTTTATTATTAGATTGTAAGTAAAGGAATGATATTCCCTTTAACGTGAATATATGTTGGCTTCGAGCTCTATCTGGGCCGGGATCCTGCTCTTGAGGAGGCGGAAACAAAAATGTAATAACTAAAAATACGAAAACCCGTTGTAACTCTTAACAGACAATATTAGTTATATAAGTAAATGCTCTTAATTGTTTAATATTACAAAAGTTAGCTCTCTTAAGAATCGGAACTTTTGATTGCGTACCATCTCTTTTATTTTCTTAGCCATCTCACTTTTATTTGGTAGAAATACATAATAATGAGATTTGCATGTAATAAGTATCTTAAACCAAATTTTGAGAGAGAGAGAGAACCTATAAGACACATGTCTGAAACACAGATGATATATCATATATTATTATATAAATAAAATAAAATTTTATTTTTTAAGTAAACGTGATATGTGATGTATCCTACCGTGCTACATTGGAAAATGCCTCCTCACGCCGACCTTTCGGCCCCATTCACACGCACGCACACCTACAACAAATACAAAGACCCCGCCACAAACTCTCTCAAACTCCCCTGCAACACCAACGCGTTCAAATCCCAACTCCAAAAATAAAAAACATACATTCCGTTCGAATTCAGTTCCCCGATTCGTAATTTCACCAGAACAATGCCCATTCTACTCGCCCTCCTCCTTCTTCAACTCCTCACCACCCTCTGTTTCTCTGCGCCAAAACCAGAAACACTAATCCTGGCCCTCAAAACACAGACCCTCCCACATGGGTCCCTCCCAAAATCCACCAACAAGCTCCCCTTCCACCACAACGTCACCCTCACAATCTCCCTCTCCGTCGGCTCTCCGCCGCAGCAAGTCACCATGGTCCTCGACACAGGCAGCGAGCTTTCGTGGCTTCGCTGCAAAAAAGCCCCCAACTTCAACTCTGTCTTCAACCCACTCGCCTCCAAGTCCTACTCCCCAGTCCCCTGCTCCTCCCCCGTCTGCCGGACCCGAACCCGCGACTTCCCCACACCCGTTTCCTGCGACCCGAAAAAGCTCTGCCACTCTATTCTCTCCTACGCCGACGCCTCTTCCATCGAAGGTAACCTCGCATGGGAAACTTTCAATCTCGGGTCGTCCACCCAACCCGGTACTATATTCGGGTGCATGAATTCCGGGTCCAGTTCGAACGCTGAAGAGGACGCGAAGACAACCGGGTTAATGGGCATGAACCGCGGTTCATTGTCCTTCGTCACACAGATGGGATTTCCGCAATTTTCCTACTGCATATCGGGTAGCGACTCGTCCGGTGTTTTGCTTTTCGGGGAAGCGAAATTCGATTGGCTCAAACCGTTAAATTACACCCCACTGGTTCATATTTCAACCCCATTGCCGTACTTCGACCGGGTAGCATACACGGTCCAGCTGGAGGGGATCCGGGTTGGAGGGAAGGTGTTACCGCTCCCGAAGTCTGTTTTCGTACCGGACCATTCCGGGGCAGGTCAAACAATGGTCGACTCGGGAACCCAGTTCACGTTCCTACTCGGTCCGGTTTACACCGCGCTGAAAAAGGAATTCACTCAGCAGACCAAACCGGTTCTGAACATTTTGAACGACCCGAATTTTGTGTTCCAAGGAGGGATGGATTTGTGTTTCCAAGTACCGACGAACCGGCCGAGTCTGCCCGCGTTGCCGACAGTAACATTGATGTTTCGGGGGGCCGAGATAAGCGTATCGGGGGAGAGGCTGCTGTATCGGGTGCCGGGAATGGTGAGGGGCGGGAATCAGGTGTATTGCTTCACATATGGGAACTCT
The DNA here is from genome assembly GCA_963580275.1 of Crataegus laevigata. Taxonomy (NCBI): domain Eukaryota; kingdom Viridiplantae; phylum Streptophyta; class Magnoliopsida; order Rosales; family Rosaceae; genus Crataegus; species Crataegus laevigata. The sequence continues at coordinate 8,343,285 of OY756951.1, forward strand.
GACTTGCTGGGCATAGAGGCGTTTGTGATTGGTAACTATCATCAGCAGAACGTGTGGATGGAGTTTGATTTGGAGAAGTCTAGGGTGGGAGTGGCTGATGTTAGTTGTGAACTTGCAAGTCAAAAGCTTGGTCTCTAGGTGCTGGTTTAGTGGTACCCCTGCTGGGTCTGAGCTGGCAAATCTTTGGTGGTGTCTATTTCTGGAGAATAACTTACACTTCGACTGCGTTATTGTAATGGTATCTCAATCTAATAACGCACCGTAACAAAAGAGAGCTAAAACTCGTTGTTGCGTTATTGGTTTAAATACCGCCGCAGTCTGTACCTTATGTTATTAGTTTAGAAGACTATCCTACGTAGGTAAGTATTTCTCATAGAATGGACCATGATGGGGCCAACATAGTGTTGGTACTAGATAGCTGGCCCATTTTGTTCAGATATTATGTGGTCATGTGTGGATAATTTGGGTAATTAACAAAAATTAGGGGCTACTGTTTTTGGTTTTCGCATAGTTTAATTTTACTATTATAGTAATTTTAATTTTAAATTTTTATTGACTGTGAGATTCTCTGAATCTCTGTTTGGAGTAATGAATTTTTTTTCTTAGTGACGGCAGGAGGGTGCAGGGTCCATTTCCCAAGATTCCAACTCCAATTTGGTGATTTTGGATTGTCTGAAGGGTAAACTAGACAACTAGTCGTGTTCGTATAGTTTTCGTGTCATATTTATTATCTTAATGAATTATGTCGGATCAAGCTCGATATTTTAAAGGATTCTTAACAAATGGCTCAGTAATGACCGACTCGTTAACGGTTCATGTCTTTTCGTGTCAACTTAATAGGCTATACATGAAATTATAATGTTTAATGTTTACACTTGGCAAATGGGTCGTGCTCGTATCATTTACATACAATACTCATTATTTTAACATGTGACCCAATAATAATCCAACTAATTAAATCGAATATGTTATTTTTGTATCATTTCGTCTTGAGTTAACAGTTAGTTTTAAGAAATTTTCACGCCTGCACAAAGTTGCTGATATATCAGGATCAAGGTATAAAATATCGATATTATCGGCGAAATATCGCCGATAATATCGTTTTTTTACAACAGCGATATTTTCACAGTCTTTCAATTGATTATCACGATATTATCAATATTATCGATAATATGGCTTTCGCTCTCCGTCGTCGGAACGGCAACCGAGCTCCATCATCGCAGTTGCCAAGATCTGCGCCTCTCACAGGTGGTGATGATGCTCGTCAGAGTGTGCGCCACTGTGGTGGAGGTCACGGTGGGGTGGGTGTGGTGTGTCTCTCCCCTCCGATAATGTGCAGTGCAGCAGATCGAACTAATTTGAGCTTCACACTAACATGAAGAGAAAGATCCGAGACTTACCTAACCGGAAAATCAAAGAAGACTCGCCAGAGAGTTTATGGGCTCCGCCATTCTCGCAGAGGCAGGAGAGAGAAGACTGATGGTGTGTGATGATGGTGGTATCCTCGAGCTGCTCGAGTCGAGCAGATGGTGCTGCTGCGCGTGTGTGTGTGGTCACGGCAAGAGAGGGAGATAGGTAAAAGGGTTTCGAGAGAGAGACAGTGCAGAGAAGAGAGAAAGATAGTCAAAGTGAGTGAAAGAAGGAAATTGGGTCTCGGGGTAAGGGAAAGAGAGAGAAACGTGAGGAGTGCTGGGGGCTGCCACGTGGAAGCCTGGGAGGGTTTCGAAATCCAGATATAGAGTTCAGATTTAATTAGGATAAAGGACTAATTTGATAGCTCCAAATACACTCACAATGTTTGCCAGCTCGCTATATAATCAACTTAAATCAGTTAAATCCATCATGCAATGCATTTCCTTCCAATTTTTTGTGATAAACTAATAGATAATTGACTAAATAAACATTCTGCAAAGTTTCAATAAAAATTTCCAAGTTTTTCTTACAATTTCCACGGTTTCCATATTATTTTTATCGATATCGATAATATCCCGATATTTCCATCGATATTCCGTGTTTCTGGACTATCGATATTTCCGATATCATCGATATTTTATACCTTGATCAGGATTCATGGAATTGAACAATTTGCTTTCTAACTTTGAAGCCGCAGTGTAAAAAATTAGCTTATTTGATTTGTAGTATAGAATCTGTTTGGGCCCAATATGACAGTTTGGGCCGAGCGTGAAGTATTTCTCTGCCCAGAAGGAGATGCTGCGGGATAGTCGATTTGTGGGGCGACTGAATTGAGTCGGCCGAGTCCTAGCAGGAAAATGATTTATCTAAATAACGATAAGGGAAGCGAAATCCATCCGTGAAGACGAATAGTCCCAGTACGATAAGGAGTCTCGATGAAAGTCCTAGCGGAAGAAGGAGTGGCCGAGGTAAAGTCCGATTGGGGTAAAGAGTCCAATCCGAGTAGAGTTATGATTCAATTAGAAGGAGATTCGGCTCCTATAAATACAGAAGCAATGGCAGCGTGCAAAGGACCTCCAACTCAACACACAAATCTGCCCAGCGCAATTTCTCGCTCTACGCGAAACCTCTCAACACTTTTTTTTATTTTCTTTTTCGCCTTCACACCTTCAGTTTGGATAAACAGCACAGTTGCCGTAGAACTAGCCGTCCGTGAAGCACCTTCAGTTTGGATAAATAGCACTGCGACAGGGTCGACTGGTTATCTATCCAAGTCTCGACCGACGAGGGTTTTCGGATCCTCGTCGACAGAGGTCATCTCACCAGCCATCTCGGCAAAGTAAGGTGTTACTGATACTTAGGCTCGACGCCGAGTTATTTTATGATCGCATATTCACAAATGGTTTTAGAGTTCGGCACTAGGACAGCCGAACCACTTTCATTATCAAGACCTTCATCCGCTTTGAGTATTTGTGCCCCTATACTCTAGTATCGATTCGGCGTGATTTTACCTTCACCAATACGATGACTGTTGCCGAATCGGAAAACGACGAGCTGTGAACTTTGTAATTGGTAGCATTGTCTTCAGGCTTGAGGACCCAGAGGCCGAGACGTGTTCCTTTCTCGGCCTCAGTTGCAAGACACAGAAGTCATCCGCGCGCATCCACACAAGATCAAGACATTTTTACTCATCGGTCGAGCTCGGTCGACGAGTTGGCACGCCCCTCACACATTTGAAGGACGTAGTTAGTTTACTAATTACTCGGCCTGCGTGCCACGTAGGCTAGGTGATTTTTGTAGTCAACAGAATCATACATCAATTTTCGCACTTCAATTTCTTTGGTTGAATTGTGATTTTGTCAATTATGCAATAGCAATTCTGAATGAAGACTTACATGGAACATGGTCGTCTTCATCGGGACATCCATATTTAGTAAGAAAAACTAATAAAAAACTTTAAAAAATTTAGTTTTAACGATAAGAATAAAATAAAGGGTAAAGTAAACAGTACTAGGATTGATGTTTTAATGTAAAAATGTGGTTTTTCGTTAAAGTGAACAGTACTAGGAGTTTTTTGTTAAAATTCCCTATTTAATAATATCATATTATGTGTAAGTTATTTTTCTATATAACATGTTATTGAATTGAGATGCTACGTGACGATGAACCTATTAAATTGCTTGCTCTCCCTAATAAACAACCTAATTACTTCTTATTTTCTTCTTATATACAATGATATATCTAAGTATGAAGATGATGGAATAAATTAGTTGAGAACTCACTATTCTTGAAAATCAGACTAAAAATATTTTTACTTACTAGTGAAATGATTACTATTTTAAATTGTTCTACTAAGAGCATTTCCAGTAAAGTCTTTAAATAAGAATAACCACCGTATAACATAAGTGTAAAACAAATATAGAGACAAAATAAATCATCAATTGATCGGAAAGAATGGTGTGCTTAAGACAGGATGTTAATTGTTGAATCTCGAAAGAAAGATATTTTTTAGTGTGCTGGAACAAAATTCAAAACACTAAGTATAATAATACTGTTTAAAAAAATTTCATTCAATTTATTGTGACACTTGACGCGACAGCCCATGTTCCCAAGTGGAAAAAACTGAGTACAAACGGCGCCGTGACGAAACAGTAATTGAACTAATCTCTTTATTAGAGTAACCATACCGTCCGATAGACAGAACAAGAAGCTTTATTAGACTAACCAAACACAGTACACGCGGCAAAACGCGTCCGAGTCGACTCAAATCTCTGCACGCTCCAACTCGCTCCCTTTCTTTCACCGAAGAAACTTTTGCATGGCGTTTTCGTGAATTGCCGCCGGTTCATGTAATCTGAACAATCCAAAGTCGTTTCTTCCCGGCAAGTCTTTGATCTCCTCACATTTCTCAGTCTCCTCGTAATCTCTGATCGCTTTAATTTTCTTGATCATAAATTATGAAAGCTTCGTCCAATCTGCCTCTGTAATTCTTAATCTCTCACAGCATTCAATTGCGACCTGAATTACTGTTTTTTTTTTCTTTCTTAAAAGAAAACCTTTTTTTTTTTGGTTAATTGCATAGTTTAGGGAATGTGATTTGGGGATTAGGGATTTGTTGATTTGTGATTTGGGGATTAGGGTTTTGTTGATTTGTGATTTTGTATCAGGAATTTGAAATTAATTGGATTTTAGTTATTTCAGTCGAGAGTTTTTACTGCAAGTCAATTGGGAATCTTGAGTTAGGTTTTTTGCATCAAACTAGCTTCTTTTTGTTTTTTAATTAAGAGCATTACTGAATGACTGAATGCATGTTTACATATTTTTTTTGCCTGTTTCAGTTCAGTGAACTGGAAAGACAGTGACTTCATAGTTTCAGCAGAGGGCTTTTGAACTCTACAAACATGAGTTTTGTGTTCAGGGGCACCAGAGCGGATATCGAAAGTGGGTTCCCGGAATTCATACCAGAGCGGCGTGCAATGGTACATTTTTTGTCTTTCACAAATTTTGTATATGGTCTAAGCTATAGTTGTTAGTTTCTATTGCATTTGGCTCCAATTTTACCTTATTCCTTAAAAATAAGGGTGGAGGCTTGAGTTTCATGGTTTAATCGATGGCCAGTGTGTATGCAATTTGAGCTGTTTTTCGCAGTTGCTAATCCCCTTGGGGCCTAATTGCACCTTCTCCCCCTTGAGAGCAAGGGCGGAGAGTGAGTTATGGGGTTTAATTTATGGCGAGTGTCTGTGTAAATTATCTAGGGAAACAGGGGGCAAAGTTATTACTGTAATTTGTATTGATATTGGTTGTTTTGTATCAGCGTGTCCATCCACCACGCTCTGTCAATTCCAACTCACTTGCTTTTCTTGTCACAGGTACTTATATTATAATCCTATCCTTTGTCTTTTGAGTCTTGTAATTATGTTAGTTGGTTCTGATTTCTGTTTATATGTTTGCAAATTGCCAGTTCTCTTGCTATTCATGATACTGAACTCACACCAGATGTCACCAAATTTTCTGGTATTGTCTTTCTAGTGTGTGTAAATTGTTTTGCTACTTTTACTGGTCAAGGTTGCTGTTCATTAGGTTGTTATATGAGAAATTTAAACATCCTTATGCATGTAGCTGTGGCTAGTTCTTGGTGTCTTTTTGATGGCTACAACATTAAGGATGTATGCGACCTGTCAACAACTTCAAGCTCAAGCACAGGCTCATGTAGCGGCCTCCAGTGGCCTTCTTGGCCATACTGAATTGCGGTTGCGTATGCCACCATCAATTAGCTTAGCAACAAGAGGGCGCCTTCAAGGCCTCAGACTTCAGCTTGCACTTCTTGACCGGGAATTTGATGACCTAGGTTGGTAGTTATATCCCGTCTAAAATGATTTTTATATCTTGACACCCAATACATGGCTATCAATATTTTTTATTAGCCAAACCAAGCCATAGATTTTTCTCTTAAAGTTGTTTATATGCCTTTACTTTTATGCTAAATACTCTTCTGTTGCATACCAGATTACGAAACTTTGCGAGCTCTGGATTCCGATAATGTTCCAGCAGCTTCTTCTATGAGTGAGGAAGAGATAAATGCTCTTCCGGTCCATAAATACAAGGTTGTGGGTCCTCAAAAGTAAGTTCTCTAATTTTTTTTTTGGGGTTGAGTGACTGAGATAAGACCAACAGAGTTTAGAGATTTTTGGGGCAAATGAAAGAATGAATTGAATCATAATTGTTTAGCCTTTGCATTTCGAATACGTTTGTTTTATAATGGTTTTGTTTTGTATGCAGTGGCGCTTCATCGATGCAACAAGCTTCATCTTCAGTACCTTCTGAGGTATTGGCTATATATTGTCCTTCTTTCCTTTTGTATTTTTCACCCTTTTGTAACCCTTCAAAAGTAAAGATGTTCCTGCATTTCATTTTGTATGAGTACAGACAGAAGAAACTTGCGTACATTATTATCTCATATGATATGATAGCATTCCATTTATTCTGTACCGTCGTATATTTCTAATCTATTTTGCAGAAGAAGCAAGAAGCTGTGGATGCTGTTTGGACCAAAAAAACAATGGAAGATGAACTGACTTGTAGCGTTTGCCTCGAGCAAGTTACTGTGGGAGAACTTATCCGCAGCCTTCCATGCTTGCATCAGGTTCGGTTCTCTTTTCAGTGGCTTGACATTTATAGGCTTATTTTTTCCATCTTCCTGTATTTTTCAGTTGAGTTTTAGGGAGTTTTTGCTACACTAAAATGTTTGCAAATAAATTCTTGTGATGCCGAGTTGAAATGTGTGATTGATTCCAACTACAAAATGCATCTAGTTCCTCTCGACTCTGCACACACACACGCACACACGTTCCCTAACCAGACACTCTGTGACACTCAGGCAAATTGTGAACTGAAAACACATCATCTGAAGAGTTGATCTCTAGCTAATTGGACTCGAGGAGTCTTGTTTTAATTATCGTGTTTTTTTGCTGTTGCTTTGCTGCAGTTCCATGCTAGTTGCATTGATCCATGGCTGAAGCAGCAGGGAACCTGCCCGGTGTGTAAATTTCGAGCAGGATCAGGGTGGCACGAAAATGGACAAGATGGAATGGATACCTCTTACGTGGTTTGATCATAATAGTGTAACTAGTAGAAGTAGGGTACCCACCTGCATAGTTAGGCACATGATGGATCCGATTCGAAGGTTATGCCCAGCTTGGCATTGCTGTAATTATTTTGATATATAGGCATTGGAATGGCTGAATATTATGCCCTCAAAACTACCGAGTTGTGTATATTTTGAAATCTTGAAATCCGTATACGAAGCCTTTTATCTGTTCGTTCTGAATTTTTCTACGGCAGCTTGTTTACTCGGCACTTACATGGATTTGCGAAATGAAAAGCCCCTCTTTTAAATTTAGAGTATAAATTGTTATCAGCACTCCAAAAGTTTTCTACCTCGACAAACTCGTTGCGAGGGACGTTGTTGAAGTTAGTGTGCCTTACTCGGACAACAATCGAAGTTTCCGAGTCTAACATGCGTCCCTCGGTGAACCAACCGGGGCCGATTTATTGATCCAAAACATGTTCGGCACAAGTCTATAGCACACAGTAAAGTAGGTCATTCGATCATCGTTTGTTCAGACTCGCGAACTAAATTTATTTACTGAATCTACTTTATTAGAAGGATCAACCTCGTGCAAACATGCGAGTCTGCGATTAAGTGCTATTTTGCTTTTCCTTTCCCCTTTCCTCCGCCCTTCTTGGCATCTAACTTGGCTTGAATACGAGCGGCAGCAGCAGCTTTAGCCTCTTCTCTCTTCTTCTTCTCTTCCTCTTTGTTTGCAGCAGCTAACTCCCTCTGTTTCTTCAGGTCTCTGTTGTGAGTACCAATGAAAAATTCAATCAAATCTACTGCTGATGAAAAAGTTGGTAGATCTCGACGGAAGCAACATAAAGTGTAATGATGATGGTAAGACTCACAGTATATCTCTGGAATATAAGTCGCGGAGAAGATGAAAGTAGATAGCTTACTCTAGCCTAGCCCTTTCCTCTGAAGCACTACCCAAACTTAATCCCTTCCGCGGATTGCAGGCAATTAACTCCACCTCAAATACAAGGGTTGCACTGCAGGATTCATTTGTAATATACAATGCATTAATTCCAAGGACATTGTAAAGAGACCATTTGTGACAAGAAAATCAAGATAATTGACCGAGCAAATTGAAGCAGACTATTACAAGCACTTGGATGCAATCGTAAACCAGAATACTTAATGCACAAATTGGCATGTACTCGCGTGTGAAGACTCTTCCTGGCGAAGTCTTACCACCCAGAGTTTATGTACTTTTCTTTCCAACATGCATCTGGAAATTTTACATCTATTCAACATATATCTAGGTTTAAAGTTAGGAAATCAAAGATCACCAACCAAATAACTCTTATATCATAAACTAAGATGCAATAGTTGCCAATAAGCATATACTATCCATTTTTTGAGTAAGAATTAAGTCTGGACAGTGTTGTTTTGATACATCGATGCGTAAATATATCTTTAAGTTAACAGAGCTACTAGCATTCCTAGTGTCCATTAAAAACAATTTCGACTTAAAATAGAACAATGACATTACTCTGGTGGAATATCTGGTGGAGAACCCGCACTACCATAGGCATATTCTGGCTTGCAAGTGATCTTAGCAATCTCCCCAACCTGATGCAACCAACAAAAGAGAAAACATGTAACAGGACACTTTTAACACTTCCAAAATTTCCTTGAAGATATGCGTATTTTTCGACCTTCATGGTTTTCACTGCGATATCCCAAGCCTTGATCACACTGCCTTTCCCAACCTCAAATGAGAAAATTGTATTATCTTCCTGTGTCGTGTCAAAGACTTCGCCGGTTTCCTCAAGAATGCCTTCATAATGAACTGTCCAACATAAAGTATGCAATCATATTAACCAACTAAAGATAAGTTGCAATGTTTTCATACCCAACTTAACCAGAAAATATTGTCACAAAACCAACGACAAATAAACACAATCAGCTACGGCATTATAGTCAATACCATCAACGAGCGGAAGGTCTTGGGTCGGGGCAGCTGCATCTGGTTTTGCATGCCTTACAATTTTCTTGAGAACACCGCCATCCCCAGATAAATCAATTGCATCAGTCATGGCTTCAGCACTTGCAATCTTCAACTTTCTGGTCATGTCATATACAAATATCAATCCATGGCATGAATGGATATGAAAAATCCCAAACTATAAGCAAATCCACCACATCATTACTGAGCATAAATAAAACTCCAAAAAGGTTTTACCTTTGGAATTAAATTACCATTAACTAGTGATTAAATGCAAGGTATTCATCAAAAGTTCAAAACGCTAGTGGGTTTTAGATACAATTACAAATGAAAACCCCAAAAGCACTAAAATTTGTTCTTCTAAACAGATATTTACAAGTAACTGAATCTGAACCAATCAAATTAGGGTTTTTAACTACAATCCACCAATTTTACCGCAAAAATTCATAGACAAATAAAGATTGAATTTTAGGAGTGAGAGTGTGAGAGAGTTGGAGTTGGACTGACCCGTTTCGACGCGATATAGGAGCTTCGAAAACGGAGCGGAGCAATTGGGTTGTCGGGTTGAAACGGGGACGATAAATCGGGTGGTGTAGTCGGGAGCTTCGGTGGCCATGGGCGTTTTGGTGTAGATTGTGCTCGACGGAGAAACTTGGCGCTTTTATACTTCGATGTTTTTATGATAATGAAATCCCACCCGCACGTGTAGCGTATGATATCAAATTTGCATGTAATAGAGAAAATTTAAGATTATAGAGTAATTTTAAAATGGCGAAATTAAAAATTAAAACGACGGGATTTTATTTTTAGGATTTCTGAATTTTTTTGTTTGGTTAACATAAAAAAAATGTCACAGCTCGTCTCGAATTATTTGTATCGATAACGTGAAATTACTAAAGTACCTTGGACGTTTTGTATGGTTGTGTGGGTTAAGTTGGAATTTGACCTATTTATCATTTTTTCTAAGTTTTGGAAAAAATTGTAAAAGTAAGATATTTGTTTGGTTTTGGTAGGGGACCAATTTGGACAACACACACACACACACACACACACCTTCACACTCTATCTCCCATTGACTCTTTTTCTCTCTCTCTCATCCCTCTCGATTTTCTGCCATTGTCCGTACAATCGTACGGACAACATTCGAATACCAGCAACCATTCACAGATCGAGGGATTTAAGGTCACCATCTTGTTCCTTGTGACCTCACGAGTTAAATGGTACCCTTAGTTTGACGTGGAACCTTCGAAACCGAGAACCTAAATTTGTGCACTGTTCATGCACACGTAAATGTGAAGGTTTTAGAGCATTCTAAGATCGTAGGAAGCTTTAGATCGTCCTCACGAAGCTCGGAGAAGAAAAACAAAGTGTTTTGGACATCGGGAAGTCGAGTTTGGTGAGTTTGAAGTTTTGGCCGGATTATCGAAGTTTCTCAGGCGAGATTCCATGATTTTTGGAGCTTGAAATTGGTAAGATTGTGTTCTACTTGTTGTAAGCTTCATTTTAAGACAAATTTCATGGATTTTGGTGCAAAAACGAAGAAGATATGACGATTTGAAGTTTTTCCAGTTTTTCGGTGACGGCGACAGTGACATGAGGTTCGCTGAAGAAGAAAGGCGAATATTCCATCAAGTTTGACGGAATATTCTGGTTAGTTTTAATGATTTCTGTTAGAGTTTAACAGAATATTCCTAACGGCGGTTAGGGATTCCATTAGGGTTGGCCGTGCGTGGGGGCGCATAGGGCCGTGCCTTTGCCGGCACGTGGCTGCGCGTGGGGCATCGAAAAATTATTTTTAAAGTATGAGGATGTTCCTGGGGATGTGTAGATCACGTTGGTATATTCAAATACCAAAATTGAGTTATGTATGAGAAGTTATTAGCTAGTTTTGGTTATGTGCTTTAAATAATGTTTATTTAGTTATTTCGCATATAGGTGAGACCTATCCTGAGGACGAGCGCCATCAATCGAGGCTCAGGGGCTACGATCCTTCGACTTATCAGTGAGTGGGCTTTTGGTTTTCCGTATATACCTATGTACCTGCTATTTTTCCCATAAATCGCTTTTAAATAAAAGTATGTTTAAAATGCCATGCATATGAATTTACTTTGAGTATATGAATTGGTATATGATGCATATATGTGAATTGGTGCTGTGGACGCTCAGGTGAGTACCGGGTGAGTTATAATTGGTTGATGTGAATTTATGATTTTATGATGTGATGAATTGAGAGCTTATAAACCTGCACCCCAGTGTTAGTGCTCCCGCCCAGAGTTAGGGCACAGTCCTTCACATGATGTTCACCTTCTGCACCATATGCTCACCTTGGATCCAAGTTAGGTGCATAGGCTTGTCGTACAAACCACTATAGGTGGTTCCGACTCGTAGGTGACCCGCGATTATTCACATAGTCTTCATGTGATCGTAGCACTTGAGCATATTTATTTTACACCCAGTCTTGTCGTACAAACCGCTATAGGTGGTTCTGACTTGTGTGCACGGTTTGATATGATTGAGATTGATTATGAGCTATAGACACAGCCGAGGGCTGATTTGATATCTTGTATTCATATTTGTTCACTGAGTTACTTATGACATTTCGTTGAGATACTTTGGCATGGCATACTTCTGGTATACATTTGATTATCACTATTGCTGAGCATGATTTTGAGATATATGAGTATATGCTTTATTTTATGGGAAATTATACAGGTTTTACGGCGAGGGGTTAGAACTTTTGAGAAATGAAATGATTTTGAAAAGCTTTGTTTTTGCCCATTCACACTTTCTATTTTGCGCCCCTCCAGGTTTTAGGTGAGAGTTTTCGTTGGTAGCTTACGAGGATATCCGGAAGTTCTGACAGATTTCACAAACGTACGATCACTTTTGGATGTTGTATAATTAGTACTTGTCCTGTTGGACTGCATTTAGGCTACTTATGTTGTGGTTGTGTATTTCACACTTAATCCTCGCACTAGCATGTTATCTTAGTTAGGATTGCTAGTTGCTTGGTTTTAATTTGTTCGTATTTCTCTTTATTAATCTTGCTTCCGCACTGTGCACATGGTTACATCACGCTCACGTGACGGCCAGCATGTCCTGATTTAGGTTGGGGTGTGTCAAAAATAATATAATTTGAATATAGAATTCGTTATTTTAAACTCTGACTCATAGAAATTTAGAAATGACACCTATTTACATGGAATTTAAACTTGGGAATTGGTAGTCCCAAATTCCAAGTTCTTTGTCCATGCGAAAATTCTAAATTCTATGTTTATGAATCTAAATAAAGGAATTGGTGTATGTCAATTTACAAATTCTGACTTTTGTTAAATTGTCAAGTTTATTTATGAGAGAATTAGATAAAAGCTCCAATTCTACATCTTATTAATTAAACATTTATGGGTTTTCAACTTTTTATTAAAACGCTTTGTATTTTGATTAAGGTGCTTCCATCTTTATCCATGTCATTTTTTAATTTCCAACTCATCATTTTAAGTAAATTTAAAAAAAAACAAAAAAAAAATTTAAAATAAGAGTTATTTATATTGAAACTGATCAAATCTAAAATCCCTAAATTCGTGGAAAGAAAATAAGTTTGAAAATTTTGATTGAGTCATTATCCCAATAATTAGTTGTTAAGAATTTGATATAATTACTTTTTAGTACAAAGTTTTAATATGAAAAATTCTCTCTTTTTTAAGGGTCATAACGTATCACTAGATTGTACATACCAAAGTTACGTTAACACATTGTACCAATACCTTGGTACATGCTAAAACTAGAATCACATAATGTACCAAAATATTAATACGTACCAAAACTAAGATGATATAATGTACTGAGTTATTGGTACGTTATGTTTAATACATATGTGCATTCATATATCATGTTCATAACTGGTACGTTATGTTTAATAGGATGTTAGTTGTACTTTTAGAATTTTAAGGATATTTTTTATTTGAGTAATAAAAAGTGTCATTTGAAAATGAATTATGGGACTCCTAGATTTTAGAATTTAGGTAATATTAATTTGTCATTTGATTGGTAAACCAAATATATGTAATTTTTGTTATTAAAAATTAGATAAGAATATTTGATCAAAAGTCTAAAAATTATGGATGTTAAATCTAAGAATTTCAAAAATGAAGCGCATATATCAAAACACCCCTCCATTTATCTCGTCCAAACATTTAGTTAGGGAAATCACGAATTTTCAATAGGTGGGTTAGTATGTGTGAAATCATTTCTCTAATAGATAATATAAAAAAATAATAATAAAAATCAATCATTAGATTTTAAGCGAATCCACACCATTTCCTCTCCATTACTTAACACACTAATGCTATTATTTTTTAAAAATCATATAAAAAAAAAGCTATATGATTTATTTACGTTATGAATAATTGTTGACTACAAAAATCACCTAGCCTACGTGGCGCGCAGGCCGAGTAAATAGTAGACTAACTAAGTCTTTCAAATGTGTGCGGGGCGTGCCAACTCGTCGGCCGAGCTCGGCCGAGGAGTAAAATGTCTTGATGTGGTGTGGATGCGCGCGGCTGACTTCTGAATCTTGCAATTGCGGCCGAGAAAGGAACGCGTCTCGGCCTCTGGGTCCTCAAACCTGAAGACGAGGCTACTAATTACAAAGTTCACGATTCGTCGTCGTCCAACTCGGCAACGGTCACCGTATTGGTGAAGGTGAAACCACGCCGAATCGATACTAATGTGTAAGGGCACAGATACTCAAACCGAATGAAGGTTTTGACAACAAACGTGGTTCGGCCGTCTCGATGCCGAACTCTGAAACCCACTTGCGAATATGCGATCATAAAATCGCTCGGCGACAAGGCACCGAGCTTTGATATCAGTAACACCTCACTTCGCCGAGACGGCTAATGAGATGACCTCTGTCGACGGGGATTCGAAAATCCTCGCCGGCCGAGACTTGGATAAATAACCAATCGACCCTGTCGCAGTGCTGTCAATCCAAACTGAAGATGCTTCACGGACGGTTGGTTATACGGCAACAGTGCTGTCTATCCAAACTGAAGATGTTTACCGGTTGCCTCCACAGTGCTGTCTATCCAAACTGAAGGTATGGAGGCGAAAAAGAAAATAAAATTCTCAAGGGTGTTGAGAGGTTTCGCGTAGAGCGAGAAATTGCGCAGGGCAGATTTGTGTGTTGTGTTGAAGATCCTCTGAATGGTGCACGCACTCCTCTATTTATAGCAGCAAGAACCCCATGGCCGGATTAGAAATACACAAGGATTAGAACTCCTTAACCCAATCAGATTAAACTTCGACCAATCCCAATCTCCACAGGACTTTGAATCAAACCTCCAAAACAAGCCAAGTTCATCTCCATGTCTTAGTATCCTTATCTATCCCGTTCAAGATAATTCATACCAAAAGATAATTATGATAAAAACCATAATATATGCCAAGATAATTCATATCAAAAGATAATTATGATAAAAACCATAATATTATCCTTTAACAATAAAATTATCTTTACTTCTTTATCCGACGGTTGGGAGTTATGCTCATTTAACGGCCTTGATTGTACGGGCCGATATTGTAAAATTGGGTCCAAACAATAATTGATATCAAACTTGTCATCTACAAAACTAAACATAAAATTATAAATAAAGAGGAATATTACTTAGATATATATATATATATATATATATATATATATATATATATATATCGACTCTAATATATCGAAAATGAACACAAATAGAGCATTTGAGTCCACACTATGCGTAGAAAGAAAAAGCCCAAAACCCACACAAAATGGCGCGCCAATTTCTTTAAATTTTCAAAGGTCACGCAAAGTAGCGTACAAATAAAACATGACCATTGGCCCATTAATAGCTGTTGGGCTCCAGTTAAAAACTAAAAGGCCGGCCCTTTTACCCATATTTCGGCCCGAAAAGCCCGTCCTTTTCAGTTCTCATGAAAATCTCGAACATTGATGATGTGGACACTGCATGAAGCATGGAACGACAGGGACCCACGTACGGTTTCAGTTCCCGCGTGATCGTGGAGGAAAATGATTTAGTCTGTTCATTGTATATCTTGCGGTCAATTTTTTTTAAATATTATTTATATTTAATTTTAAATTTTAAATAAATTTTAATCGAACAATATATAATAAACGAATACGATCAAGAGATTATCTGAATTTCCAAAAATAAGATCTTGCGAGGATACTTTTCCATCGTGGGGTCCTAAATGAAGCTCCACGTGAGCAATGGTCCAAAATGGCAGAGCGTGATTTGGATGATTATTTGCTGACAGGGTGCCACCTGTTGATTAACTTATGTTTCCATTAAATTCCAGGGATCCAGAGGGCTTATCGTGTCGTTCAGGACGACGCGTCCGTGATGTGACCGTTGACCAGACAGAGCTCCACTCCAGAATGTTCTACTTCTTCCGCCAACGCATCAATCAAAGCCATGCCAATGGCTGATAATTACAATTTTGGTAAATAATTCGCGTGCTTAGATTAGAAAGGATAATCAACAATGTTGGCAAAACAGTATCCGAGAGGACTAAAGATTCCAAAGCCAAAAAATGACTGATGTATCAAAAAATCCATATCCAATAGAATGGCTGGACTGGATTATAATTTAATAGAGCTCATCAGACTATTATTTAATAACTAGATATCAGGATAACCAAGTGTAGTCACCTCTTTGACTCTTTTTGTGGTTCAGCTCCTCTGTTGCAATGATTAATTCAAATGCAATGCCTATATTTAAAAACATCATACGGTAGTTTAATTAAATTAACTAGTAAATTTAAAATATAAACTTAAAACTAATAATTATTGAGCGGGCTATGTTTAGCCCCTTTGGTTGGAGATGATATATGTATATGACCTAACATTGTTCATTTAAAAATAATTTATTGTAGGGCTATAATTATAGAAGGGATTATATTTAGCTCTTCGGTTAGAGTTTACCTAACTTTACGCCCTGTATTTTCACTTGATGCTACAATAGTAATTGAACACTATTTAAAATAACTGAAAGTACTTTTGGTAAAAATATTTTTGAAACCAATCTTTAGTAAAAAAAACAAGTAAATCCTAAAATAACATTTAAAGTGCTTCCTAAAAAAAATTACATAACTTATGCTTATTGCAGTAGAAAGCATTTTTTTAAAAAACGTTTTCAGTCATTTAAAAGTATTTCCAAGCTAGCACGTAGTGACTAACACATGTTGCATAATTTATGTTAAGGTAAAGATATAAGTACTGACTGATCAACATGTATTCGATAGTGTGTGCAGGAAAAGAAAATGGTAGTCGATATTATTCTCTCCCGAGTGTTCATACTAGAGGAAGTACTTAGTATGGTTTCTATGATGGGGTCACAAAGCATGGAAAAATCTTTATCAGTTCCCCCAAAGAAAGGGATAAGAGTGGGTCGGGTGTCTGTAATTTCAAAGTGTCAAGAATCTCTCGTACAAAGCTTCCTAACTCTGGACCCTAGTTTTTAATGCATGGCGGACTCACAATACTTTTACGACATACATTCATTAACTTATGCATAAGCAATTGTACTTAACAAATTTTACAACTGTTATACTTATCATGCATTACATTTAGCATGATGTTGCTAATCGATTTCGTCATGTGACGGACTCTTAGTGGCCGAATCAAATAAATCGTACAATGTATAAATCGGTTATAAGTACTCACACGCATACAACAACTTCCGCTAACACAACTCTAGCTTTTGATATCATATAATTCTCTTTTCACATTTAAGTAAACAATACTTCAACATCAAGTGTGTGTGGGAAAACTATTGTTAAGGATCATTTTGTTTAAGACAACCAAAAATCCACTAACATTTCTAATCATCCAAAGGAAAAAGTCGGTTAAGATTTGTGTGAAGATTTGATTCTCACTTTTTCCTTGATGAATCTATTGGGTCCTCGGATTACTTCTCCAAAGTCCACTGCGAGATCTTTTTTTCTCCCTTTTTTTTGTTCGTTTTCGAATCCTTGGGCACGCCAAGCTTAATCCCAATGATTAACAGTCAAAACCCTAATCAAGCATGATCTTTTGAGTTGATGTTTGTTTGATTCCCTCTAATTAAAGTGCATAAAAGGGATCACGTTTTAGCAAAGCAAAGCTTTCTCTTTGACCTACTCAACCAATATATGTATAAATTAAACAAAACCCATATAAAATAACAATAAATAAAAGATATAAAAGGAAAATAAATAAGGAGGAGATAGAGATAGAGAGGAAAAGAAAAGCCTACGAAATAGCAAAAAGGCATATGGAAAGAATCGTGGGAAGCGGTAATGCACGAGTTATGATTAGGCTTACTGTTTTACAAAACCCTACCTCAAAATATATGGAGAAATGCTAGCTAAATAGAATCTATTAAAAGCGAAATTTTTTTATAGACTCTGTCACCTTATTTTTTGCACAATATTGACACGAAAAATTGACGTTAATACGTAAGATGACAAATAATTTATGAAGAGTCTTTTAGCATTTCTCTTCAATCTTTGCGTTAAAAAAATATGAATAAGCAAGTGCTAGTTGCCTCAGTTGTTAGGGTTTTTCATTTTAACCGAATGTATTATGAGTTCAAACCATTCTTCCTCTCTAAAATAATTTAAAGTTAAAATATGGCTTATATTAAAAAAAACATGTAAATATTCTCGTAGGCTCAAATGTAGATATAAGCTTTGAGTTGTGTACAAGTTAAAGAAAGTGTTACTTGTAAGTTGCAACAATGTAAGTTGGAACCACATAGTGTGAAGGCTTGACTCATTCCACTTTACTATTAATCTTGTATAATATTTGTTTTCGGTATACATACTTTTTATTTCATAAGCGGGATGTTTCGGAGGAAAAAATCGAACACATGATAGTATAAGCTTAGTAGTAGCTGCGATTCGTACCAAAAATTTGTTCTGAGTTGTATATCTACATAATTTTGGTTTTGAACAAACGATATTATTTATTCTAAAGGGAAGAGGATGGGCTTAGCCTCATAAGGGCTAGCAATAATGTGGTTCGAATTCGTCTTTGGTGAGAATCAAACTTAAAACCTGTCACTTACAAAGGAAGATGAATATCATTAGAACGTAGTATTAAGTGGCACAGAATTAACACAACATAATATTATTAACACAACTTAGTTAATGGAAGATTTAGCCCTATCCCACTACTTATATATATATATGTGTGTGTGTGTGTGTGTGTAAATTTTGTAATTCAGTAAGTAATGGAGCAAAAAAGAAACAGACTTAGGCCTGAACTGTCACATCCCGGCCCGAGGCGGATCACTTCCCAGACCCGCTCCACCACCGTAGCACAATATTGTCCGCTTTGGGCCCCGTCCACGCCCTCACGGTTTTGTTTCTGGGAACTCACAAGCAACTTCCCTGTGGGTCACCCATCATGGGAGTGCTTTAGCCCCCTTCTCGCTTAACTTCGGAGTTGCCAGTGAGCTCCCAAAAGGCCTCGTGCTAGGTAGGGATGAGAATATACATTTAAGGATCACTCCCCTAAGCGATGTGGGATGTCACATGAACCGTCCAAACCAAATTGGACCAATCATCTAAAATTAGGGCTTGTTTGGAAACGTTTTTGGTAAAAATGTTTATAAAACCAATCTTTAGTAAAAATTTAAGTAAATCTTGGAAAAACACTTTAAGTGCTTTATGTAAAAAGTACATATTCTTTAAAGCACTGCAAAATGCTTTTGAAACCTAAAATTATTTTTACCAAAGGCAATTTCAATTGTTTTAAAAACACTTTCAAACAAACTCTTAACCAACTTGTTTTAGTTTAGCTTCCTCAATGGTTTCTACTAAATCAAATCGAACCAACTACCGTTGTGTTATCTCTTTTTTTTTTTTTTTTGTCAAAATTACCGTTGTGTTATTGTTTATTCCTCCTCAACTTTAGAATAAATTCGATCAAATTTAGACCGCGCACTCCTACAAATGTATAGGAACACAAGGAAAAACAATATTCGTGCTTTTTAAAAAAGGAAAATTAAGAATGATCTGCTTAGAGCAATATTCGTGCTCTTTTTTCTTTCTTTCTTATCAAGGAAAGACGTTGAGTGTGTGAATCATGTGTAGATGTTGCTGCGGCCTTTCAGTGCGACTAAAACGAAGTAGTACTAAAAACAAAATCAGATGTAAACTTTTGAGTTGACGAAAATGCCCCCTCACATGCATAGTAATCAGACTCCCTCACATGTCGAGCAGAGCAGTTTGGGAATCTGGATAACGAAATATTTACAAACGATGACGCCAGGTGAAGGTTCCAAGACTACCCCTGTCCAGCTACACCGGATTAGTGGTCAAAGTGGTCCTCCACTGGTCAAACGCCTAAAATATCCAGGACAGATGGGTCATTTTGATTGCAGAAGCATTGGAGGTCGTACTGACTGGCTGGTTGCATTGTGCTTTGCTTTGGTTGCACACAACTTTTTTTACCATATTTTGTACGACATAGAAATTGTAATGAAAGAAAAGGGCATCTTTTGTGCATTATGATAGAGAACGTGATCAGTTGGGTAGATCAGTGTGTTCGTTTTCTTACTTGTGAACTTGAAACTTCCTTCGACATTCGAGCTCCAAGTTGTATCTTTGTAAATTAGAGTAACTTACAATTGAACATCTTAGTGTAAGATGAAAAATAAGAATATGGTTTTCAAACTACGTTCTTCTCTTCCATTTCGTTATCTTCAAGCATGAAAATTAAGAGAAACTAGTGTCGAAGAAGAAAATGAAAGTGTGAAAACCACCGCTTTTCTTTCAAGTTGCGCAATTTTATATTAATCCCTAACATCCATGATTCACATTAAAAATTAGGAAAATACAAATTTAATGAATTATTAATCCTACTTGTGTCAGCCAAGCTCACCAGATCCACAATTGCATCAGCTGCAAGCCTGCAACACAGTTGAAGGGAATCTCCCCCTCTCTTTGTGCTAAATAAAATATTTCAACCATTGCCCCATCTCTTCAAACTCAAAATTCAAGACCAACTGATTAACCAAACCATTAAAAAAAAAACAAGAATTTAACCATAAATAGCAAAAGCAAATTAATAAATAAAGAAAGAAGGGAATAATTAGAATTAGACCTCAATAGCTCTATTTTCATTGAAATATTTCTCATAATTCTCGGATAGAAGCAGTGAAATTAACATCAAGAACCCATCTCATCTCCTTTGTTTGGAGATTCAGAGGCCCAAAAAAAAAAAAAAAAAAAAAATTCAAAATCTAAATTCTAACCCCCATTAAAAATACAAATAAAAACAGAGCAAAATTTTATGTACACGTATAAATTTTTCTGCAGCAATCAACCCCAAAAAGATCTAACAAAAACAGAGGCAAAAGATTGCAACTTTCTCTCTCCTCTGTTTTTTCTCAGTTTATGAATCGCTGTAGTCGTGCCAGCAGATGAGCATGGTGACGCAGCGCCTCACGATGTAGAACCGAGCTCTCTGCTCCTTCACCAACCTAGCACACTTTCTGGAAAACGCGCACCGTCGATTCGACTGCGATGAATTCTTCATCAGATGAATGGAAGATGATGAACGGCTCGATCTCGACAACCCTCCTTTCTTCGACAGCTTCCACTTCTCGTCGAAGTAAAAAGGAGGCGGGTGGTGATGAGAAGCACTGCCGCCAGCTGCAGGTACAGAAACAGAAGCCATTTCTCTAAGAAGCTGGTATCTTTTGTGCTTTTGATCACTTGGGTTTCTAGAGAAAGAAGATCACAAGTGAAAAATCAGTGGGTTTGCGAGTAATTTTGGGGAAGGAATGGTGAGGGAGATTGGTATTTAAAGGGAGATGGAGGAAAGAAAATGAGGAGGTTGCTAATGAGTGTGGCAGTGGGTATCACCTGGGCCTTCTGTGCCTCGAGAGGCCCACAATTATTGTTTTTAATTTTATATCTAAATTATAAAATTGAATTTTTTTATAATATATCTACTATACATACAGAGATATATTTTACCTACAGCGATATATGTTACATTAAAAAGATAAGAGTTCAGATAAGGTACACAATGTAAAATTTAATTAGGTATCTAATTTGTTATTTACGAAATTTAAATTTAAAACCATTTCACTTATAAATTAAAAAAAATATTATAAGACCGTAGCACGTGACTATTTTGATTGTTTATTAGAAAGATGTTATTACGATAATGTGGTGGGTTCCCAGAGCAAACGTCATGGCGTGGTTTTTAGGTCAGTGAAACAGAGGAGGAGAGGGGAACTTAAATGCACCAAATATCACTTAGCTTGTCACAGTGAATATCTATGTTTGCGGAAAATAAATCTTTGTGGAGCTTCAAAGCTAAAAAGAGCTATGGAGGAATGTGTGAGGGAGAAAGGAAAGTGTATTTAGATTTCAGAAGATCAAATTAGACGTACGCGTAACTTATTTTGCACAAATGTGATGATTTTACAATCTGATGATGTTTTTATTGAGACGGTTATTCAAATTTGAGTATAAGAAAACAAGCATATTTATTTGGCTACGTAAGGTTTTTCAGTTAAAATGGTCTTTGATATTGTCATAACACCTTACTTTGGTTCATGATATTTAAAATTAATAGAACTGGTCCCTGAATTTTTCCGCCGACAATCATTTTGGTTATTCCGTGAAAAATCTCCGTGAACTAAGGAAAAATAACAAAAATATTCCCAATTTTATTAAATCATTTTGGCCAATTGTTGATTAAATTGAGTGTATTTTTTCTCATTTGGATCTTTTTATATAACAGTGACTTTTATGGATTGACCAAAATAATTGATGGTGGGCAAACTCAAAGACTACTTCTATCGATTTCAAATCTCAAGAACATAAGTAAAAAGTTATGTCAATATTAAGAATCACTTTGGCTAAAATGCCTGCTACATGATACATGTACGAAAAAAGTGAAGACTTCTAAAATTTTCATGATATGTATAACGTATAAATAATTGAGAAAAATGTATACAAAGAAACAGTATTCATGTGTATATGTATGGTTGTGTCTACTCTTATGAAATTTTCTAATGCAGAAAATTATATATAGTGAGACAAAAAAGTCTATCCCTCACTTAATGGGTTATGGAATCCCTTATAATTTGTGAATTTGACACCATTTATGTCATATTATGGGATCCACAAAAATCTGAGATCCCCCCAACATCTTTATTGCCAAAGACGGATGCATTTTTGGGTTCATTCACACACTAAATTTAAGATCCAATACTTCTTATGAGTTTTAATTTATTCCTTCTTAAATTAAAGTAGTTTAAAATATCGTTTTATTAAAATTCAGAATTTAAAACATACAAAACAACACAGACAATCCCAACACTAAGCTGATTGAGCTTCTACATGAAGAGATTGAACCCATCAATAAGAGCATTCGAGAAATTCTGTCCAACTGCTACAAGCATATCAACAACAAAGTTTACCTCGCGATTGATATGCATATACATAATTAAGTGTGTAAAAGTAACTAAAATGCTTGTGTGGGGATGTGTGCCATTACGTGGGAGTTGGGGGGCCAGGCATATGCCCCCTCCTTTTGCATGGCTACTGGCTAGGCTTTGAGATCACCTGTAGTGACAAATCATAAGGTAAGGTCTGATGAATCAGCGGATCCAGCTTAACTTCATGCGGGAAAAAGTTGATTGAACGCGACAATCTGGTGTTCGAGTAGCTTCAGTACGCACCGGCATGCACCTACTCATTTGCTTTCACTTTTATGACTCGTTTACAGAACCGAAATTAAAATATGAGAGATTGAATTATAGAGAAATTGAATTGAGGATGAATTGAAATAAAGAGGAATCAGAATCGAATTCATATTGAAACTGTTTATTTAAATGTTCAGGAATCAGAATACAAATGAACTTGAGTTCGTAAAAGTTGTTTACTAATTCAACTGAATCGAAATAAAAATTAATATGATTACTAAAATGCCCTTTTTGTTTTTGCAGGAGTCTTGTAACCATGCCGTGTTTTCAACCACTTCTCACACAACCACCACTCCAGTTCAGAGCACTGTAACAAACAACCCCGTATAGGATCAGGAAGAACAGTTTCCTGAAGGGCATTTAAAACCCACAGTTGTCCTCATCCATCTCCTCAGCACTGCCATGGCTTCTTGCTTTTAACCTAGCCAAATTCATCTTCGCAGTTCCCACCATGCATAAAAAATTAACATTTTAAGAACCTAGCCAACAGATTTGGCACCTTGTTGTGTTGCTTAACGAGTTTGACTCGGTTGCTCTCCACAAGCGTCAAGTGATAGAGCGCCAACACCTAGTCGATGCGCGTCCGCTCGCTCCCTGCCCTCACAAGCGCGTGCATCAGTGGAGGCAACGCTCCGAGCACTCCGATCGCCATCTTGTTGTCTTCCTCCAACGCCAAGCTGACTAGCCAAATTCATCTTCCCAGTTGTCTTCCTCCAACTCCAATGCCAAGCTAAAGCATCTGGGAATAAGAGGGCATAATAGGAAAGTAGAAGTCATTCCTGATTCCTTCACCATCCAAGAATCCAAATCCCTCCCCCATGGAGGGAGTCCAATTCCTTCAATTTCAGGAATTGAATTTCATTTTTATTGTGGGTCCCACACGTTGTTGATTCCTCTAAATTGTAGTAAACACAAAAATTATTCATAAACGGAATCGAATTCTTTATTTTCATTCTGAATACGAGTGCGTAAACACGCTCTTAACTCTCTACGATCCAGCTACAACTTTATTTGTATTTCTAGAACTCTCCTTGTATTATTGTAACTTAACTCTTCACGCTCTATCAATGCAGGCTTCTTCTATACTATTATTTTTTTTATATTATCATATGTGAAATTTATATTACAAAGGAAATTTGTATTATGTCTATAGCGTATAAAGGAATATATTGGGTTCGGCCTTTTATCATAGGACTTAGGAGGTTGGGGCCTAAAAGTGGGATACAAACCTAACTGATTTTAAAAAAAAAAAATTTATGTAGTCAATCTCTTGAACTACTTTACTTTATCTTTGCAATAATACACATTTATATTAATTGATAATTTTGTTAATTAATTAATTTGCAAATTACATCTCAGTTTTCTAGTAGTAATATTTTTTTTTGTTAAACGATAAATTTTGTTAGATTAGCAATCGATAAAATTTGGATCTATTTCGTTATGTAAAAATTTAACACTGTTTTAATTTATTTAATTTACCACTTACAATAGATAACATATTAAATTTAATTTATTTGTTAACTTATGGGAAAATGATTTGTTTAAAAATGGTCGGAATTTTAACCCCACAAGCCCATGCCTTCAAAAAAATTAAGATAAGAAAATGTCCAAAGCAAATTGCGATTAGTTGTAAGGATAGGGTGTGATCACATGCTGCACATGGCGACAGTATCATGTGTGGGCCCGTCTTTTTTACGGTTTGCTTGTGCGTTTAAATTTTGAGTTTTCTCATGCACACGTGTCGGTTGGCCCAATCGGAGCTCTGTGTCCCCGGTCGCTCGGACCAAAAGTCCCTCCTGTGCTCTACTTTTAGTCAATGGTCAACGTTTTCATCCGAGAGAAGATCTGCTGCCTACACGTGTACATAAAAATGGCAAAATAGAATGGACATTTGAGATTAATTTTTGTTTATTGAAAGAGTAATGTTATTCATATCATATTTTTATATCATCTTAAGTGGTATCTAATGTGGACAATCACGTAATTTGAAAAGTTTATAAAACTCAAGGAAATGAAAGAGAAAGACTCATCGGATACCACAATCATTATTTAATTAACTAATTTTTCTTAATTATTAGTTTATTAAATAATAAACAAAATTTAACAATTTGATTAATTCAAATAATGTAGTTATGCTGTCCATATTAAATTCTACCTAAAATAATATAAAAATATGATACGATTAACCTGACTCTTATTGGCATGAAAAATTAAAATTTATGAACGGTTTGAGTCCACCTCGGGTCGCAGCACCGAAGAAGCATAAAGAAAAGCTCTAACGTCAAACAAAGCTGCGAAAAATTCTGCAAGCTCTAATTTTAAACTTTTAATTTCACCCAAAATGCATATATATATATATATGCATATGGATCATATATGTTTGAGAAAAATATTATAGATTATATACAACCACCATATGAATTATGAAGTCAAAACTTCAAACTTTTAATTTAACTACAGAAACTAATTGCAGATTAGATTTTGCATTTGTTTGAGAAGTGTAATCTTAAGAACAAACATATTTTGAGTTTCCAAAGTATTTATGGCTCCGACGTTCAATTTTAATGCATAATACACTGCTTCGAAGGTACAACCAAGTGACATTTTTACCCTAATACTAGGGCATTTTGTGCATTATGAGATTTGTTTTGATAAGTAAACTCCTAATTTCCAATTTATTGAATTTCAACAATTTATTGGAGGCTGCCCTAATGTTAGTGTACTAATTTCGTACAACAAAATCATTGTGTATTCATACGTATTGGTTGAGTTCGTTGGTTAAGTGCATGTAGACGAACAGTGTTCACATATTCATGCTGACTCTGAACTCTTGATACATCAACCTCTCATGAATAAACAGCATATATATTTCATGTCTCAGACAACCGTTCATGGCCAAAACATGAAAATCTTTGGCTGTGTTCTTGTTACATTTGCTACTGTGTATATAATATATTTTTCCTAAGCCACAATTGCTTCATTTCCACTCAAAAATCTTTTATCAAACAACAAAATCTAGGACAAGCTAGGAATCCAACAACAGTGATTAATTTCTCCACGTTCAACATTCTCTAACTATTTCATGAACAAAAGGTCAACCGATCGAATTCATTCATATTGATAAACGATTATTATCCTTGATTATTATTTACGTATATTACTCATGTACTCTGTTATTGTCCCATATTCCTTGAACTTAGAAGGATATAATTCATCGGGTTTCAGTCATAAGTTAGAATAGATTTTATGACTGAAATCCAAGTTCACGAACCACAAAGAACTTTGAGAGATAATAAAACTTATGACTAAAACTCGATAAATTGGGTGTTGACAGTTTTGTTCAATATATATCGTGACACATCATGGTGGATTGATGTTCATTCTGATTGTTGTACATGCAAAATGAGGTGCAGGCAGAACCCTCTTTAAACATGCCATGTTCATGAAATGGGGAACAACTTGCTATAAAAATATTCCTCAAGCTTTTCTTCCATTGGTTTCATGAGTATCGTTGTATTGCTTTTCCATGAAACAGATGAACTCAACCAGTAAATAATAAGAATTGTTATATATATTAATGCATGCCGCCGCTCAATAAGGTGCTAAACTGCATGCAGCCATATATCTCCCACATGAATAAGAAGCCAACGAAAGAGTCTAGGTTCCAGAACCTAAATCAGCAACCAGTAGAAGGGCATCTAGGATCATGGGTAGTTAGTGAATTCAACCGTAATTAGACTTCATTAATCAAGTTTTAGAATTGATTAACTCACCTTGTCCTGCTCGGTCCTTTGTCCTTTCCGTTATAATTATTTTTTTATTTTTAATTTAAGCTTTGGGACCACTAATTAGTAGAGATTTTATATATCCCTCTCTTCTAACTTCTCAGATGCGTGCTTACCAGCTATAGATACTTTTGTTGTTTATGATTGAATCGTTGAACAGGTGTTGGATTCTTGTATTGAATTTTGAAGCCAATAATAAGAAAGAAACAGTACCAACAGGGACAAGGTAGCTGCAAATTATTGAGCGAAGAGCTACTAAAATAAAAATTTATAAATCATATCAATATAAGTCCGTTCTTCATTAATGGACGGACATAATATAAATATCTGTCGCTAATATTACTTGATAATATAATTAAAATTCAAAAACAAAACGCTCAACATGTTATCCATATGTTATCAACATTAACTATCGATACCAATATCGATTATTATGGATAAATTGGCCATGCTTAGAGAGAATTCTTGACCGTTGATATATAAAGAGTCCACAAAACCCTTATCAGAGTCTTCTATTATGTCCGAAAATTAATAACAATTGTATTGCAAAACAAAGTGCAGCCAAACTAGCCACCTTTTAGCATGCCATGTTAATGGGATGGGGAACACTAGAACTCTAAAAAATATTTATCAAGATATATATTCTTCTTATCTGTTTATTTATTTTTCATGTGGACCTTATGCATACCTCATCATTTGACTTGAAAATATATAAATTGGTGGTGTGGCCAGTCAAAAGTATTCTTCACCAGAAAACGTTTTGATATTATGCTAAAAAGATGCCATGCACATGCGAATACTCTAAGAGCCAACTTAAGAAATGAAGAGTTGGAGTCTTTGATTTTGATTAATGTCTTAATCTGCTGCCTCTTGCCCTCTAAGTTAAGCTTAATTAGCTGAGAGTTTTCTAATTGATATTATCCTAAGTTGTCTCCATTTCTCTTTTCAATATCAAATTAATACTTATTCTTCTGTTTAATTAGCATGTATGATCCACCACACCTATTCTAATTAGTGAGCAGAAACAGATTACTGTAATCTGTTCATAATTATATATATGAAATTAGTATCTTTCTGTTGTTTGGCAGTCTGCTATACAAAATTTACAAACTGCAGACACCTCTACAATTTTAATTACCCCTCAAACAAGCAAAGTCTTGCTGTGTTTAGCTAGCCACGCAGATATATAATACCATATGCATAAGTGAAACTTATCTTTCTTGGTTGATTATGTGACTTAATAATGACAATTCCGACGATGATTTATTGAGATTTTGGATCTCCATGTTCATTTGTATATTCTCCGAGTTAAAAATCATGTGCATAGAATCGATGCAAATGCTCTCACTAGATTTGCTGCATGTTCCTGTATAGATCAGTAATTTTTTCGAACTTTTTAACTTGATGAGCTATCAATCTTTGTGGACAATGTTGTGACAACCTTGTCAACGTGATTACTAGATTCATTAGTTTTCTAAAGAAGCAACTGATCTAGCTAGTGTTTAGCAATAATAGAAGTGTCATTTTTGTACTTTGCACTGCATGCAAAGCATAAGCAAGCAACTTTTTGGTGCAGTGAGAAAATCAAAGAGAGCAGATTAAACAACTGAAGCATTCGCTTTGGGGTAAAATTGAATCTACGTACTCAACGTAGTCTCAATTTACGTTCGAATTGGATGTACCAGACGAAACGAGAGCACATTGTCTGTGTGAAGTCTGCTGAGTATAAATCCCACATTAATGGGAGGAGGGACCTTACATGGGCATATAAGTTGGACTACCACCTATATTGACAATTGGTTTTATAGTGAAACCTCAACCTTCACGTTTGTGGGCATTAGTTAATTATTTGTTTATTCTCTGAAGCAGAGAAGTTTCCTTGCTTCCCTCCACGGGGCTGATTTTTCTTGAAATTCTTAGATTGATGCAGTTGCACTATATATTTATATGATCAATGGTACTTTTACTCACATGCAACTTATTCCTGACAAATTTTCCACTCATTGATTAGTTTCATGCAAATTGACGATTCTCTCTTTGAACAAAGATTTATCTTATTTTGCAGCAACACAACTGCTTGATTATTACAAACAAATCTTGCATAGACTACCTTCTACGAACCAAAAGCTCGATACGTTGCGAACAATCATAATTAGCAGCTTCAAATATAAATGAGGAGCAGCTGCCATGTTGCTATCTTTTTCTTATTGCTTGTGATTAGAGATTATGATTTACATGAGGCCAGAGTTGTTTATGCTATCAACTTGGGAAAACTCAGTATGGGAAGTGCAACGAAGTATGGGAAGTGCCAAACATTGGGAACTACGTACCCCATGAGGAGTTAGGAACAGGAAGAACAGCTAACTAAATGAAAGATACCGATACGTACCATGAGTTTGATTTCATAGTGCTGTGTAGACTGTAAAATTAATAAACTGATTGATTGAAGTTAAGTAGCATCCCATAATATGTTTTTGAGGATTTTTTGAGAAAATGTTCTAATTGATCCACACAGTTTGAGGATTTTTTGAGAAAATGTTCTGATTGATTGAAGTTAAGTAGCATCCCATAATATGTTGTCCGATTCGGTCGTGTCTCATTTGGCTATTTGGAATCTTCTCTACTAATTAAAAGAAGTTGGTGAATGTTCCTCGTATAGCAGATTAATGAAATATTTATAATTGTTGCTTAAATAAATAATCATGCATCAAGTGCTCTCTCCTTCTCTTTTTGTGTTTATGTTTGAAAGTGAATTAGTCACGAGCTAGCAAAGGACATTCCCATGCATGGAAGTAGGGTTTAACTTCGGCAGAAGCAAAGGCGCTGAAATTGAGCTTAATTAATTACCAGAAGAAGATTTAATTTCTTCCTAATGATGCCTGAGTTCAAGTTAGAATTTACTTTAGCTGCATTAGTTATTTGCATAAGATTGTAATCAAGTGGGAAAAGATTAGCACATCTCAGATGACACCATGTAGCTACATGTTCCAAAGAATCCAAACTCTCCAGACGCAAGCGGCCAATTGCTCCAGGTATTAACATAAAAAGAACTAACATATTAGAGAGAGAGAGAGAGAGAGAGAGAGAGAGAGAGAGAGAGAGATATGGATGTTAGGGGGACATGAGACACCATTCCCCATATTTTTGCTGAAATGAAAACTTATTTTTCATATTGCTGTCGCCTACTTGTAAACATATAACTAAAATGAGAATGAAGTGGAGCAACAAGAAATCATCTTATAATTATGATTAATATAATTGAATGCAGTAATATTTTAATTTAGTTCTTCTAACACTCGCGTGATCTGATGGTTGAATATGATCGTATTGGAGGAGATTTTGCTCCCCTTTCTCAGTTCATCTTTTGCTAAGATCATGCATATACCTACGTGTTTAAAGATGTTCATTCCTCCTAATTGTTGCAAATTACATTTTTGAATTTGTTTTGCGCAAGTTATATATATAGTTTGTTATTACTACTACATGCAAATTGGTCAAAATATACATGTTTAATGTGTGCAAAGTGTGTGTGTATATATATATATATAACATACCACGACATTACTGACACTATATCAACAACAAATCACATGAACATACCCATGTTCATATTTACACCATATGAGCGCGGCATCTTATTGGCAACTCATATCAACATTGTATCAATTATGGATGACTTATCAATGACATATCGTATAGTGGGATAAACTAGCTATATGTAAGATCTAGCTCCAGATGAATTGTCTTATGCTCATTTAACCTATGCTTAAGCCTAAGGTTTTATTTTGTCCCAGATGAATAATGCACCAATTAATTAAATGACCAATTAATCACAGCAATTAGCGTTGTATATGGAATACATATAGAATCTAGATGAACTAGTTTTTAGTTAAACGCATTTAGACAACCAATCCGTATTCATGCCGTTTAAAATTCTGATACATACATCTTCATATATCTTATGCATAACTTAATTATTTAAATTTCATGTGGACCTTATGCATATCTTACCATTTGGTTTGATATAAGATGACTTGGTAAACAATCAACTATATTCTTCAGCAGCTGCACAGGAAACGTTTGATTTGATTAGGAGTCTTAATATGGTTGATATATATATATATATATATATATATATATATATATATATATATATGCTGTTTGGCTGTCTATACAAATTAACACAAAACAAGAAAGATATAATTACTTAATAAAACTAATAATTCTCTCTTAATTAGTGCTACAAAATCTGTCTCGGTCAATAAGGGCTTATTTGGTATCCTATTTGAATTTTTTTATCATTTCTCAAACACATTTCTTGAAAATAATTTTCTTTAAGACTCAAAAACTTGATTGGTTTGCGATTTAAAATTTTTAAATCTTATAACTTAAACTAGATAAAGAGATCTAAAAAGAGGGGGTCGCATGAGAGGAAGAAAGAGGAAAGATGAGAAAATAAAGTAAGAAATGATTGAAGGAAAGATAAATAAGAGAGAGGATCGAACGAGATAGAGAGGAATGAGCGAGAGAAAGAACTGAAAGAATGAAGAGAGTGGATTGAAGAAGAGACGAAAAATGTGAAAAAGAAAAGGAGAGAGAAAAAAGAAAAGAGAGATAGATTTGGAGTGAGAGGGAAGAAATGAGAGAAAAGAAAGGAGTGAGTTTGAATTTAAAAACTCACTTTTTATGTTTTTAGAGAATAGACTATATTTTTTAGTTAGTCTTAAGTTCAGTTTTGTAAAATAGTCCTACAAAACAAGTTTTAAGGCCTAAAAGTTAAAAATTATTTTTGAGTTTAAAAAGTTAGATTCAAGTAGAGTACCAAACAAGCCCTAAGCTTCCAGCACTACCCCCTCTACTGTGTTTAGTTATGCAAATATGAAAACCCTTTACACAGAGACAAAGAAAGTGAGAGAATCGCTAACTTATTTTTGCTTAAAATAATATATGAATCAGCAGGAAATCATTTAAGTTGATTGCTTTTCAAGATTGATTACCAGACTTAGTGATAATCGGGACAATGATTTGTTTATTTTATTTTTTAATTTCTATTTCATTATATCTTCTCCTAATTCAATTCTCACTAAGATTTACTGCATATTCCTCAAAGTTGGTTTTAAATTGAACAGACTCAAAGTATTCTCAATGTGATGAGTGTTCTTTTAGACACATGCAACAAAATCCCAATCAGAGATTTATATATTTCTTCCACTCATTGATTAAACACTCAAAAATTGATGATTCTCTATTAACAGACGTTATTTGTTAATGTATAACCCTTGAGCTGATATCTTGGATGCATAGTCACAAATTTTGAATTTCTTTTTTTTATTTGTTTAATTTCAGATGTAATCTGAGCCATTGGATCATAGTCCAAGTAGTCTCTTCTCTAGCCTAAGATTTAAATAATAGATCATGACAAGTGTAATCACCTTATAGGGTGATAAGATCAAATAGGATCAAAGGTTAGGATTTAATCTTGGTGTAAATTTGTTAGAGAAGCATCTCACTTCTCTCTCTACTAACGGTTATATTTGGTTAGTGGAGTGTGAAATACAGATCAAAACCTTCATCATTTTTGCAGTTGCATTTTCTTTGCAACTTTCCTTCTTCCCAAACACTCAAAACTTTCATAAAACTAAATACCAGAAGCTATGAACTCTAACGTGGCCTCAGAGCCAGGTTCGGTTGCCTAAACTGGGCGCGAAACTATGAAAAGAGAACTGGAATCGATTCAAGCTGTGATCGAGCTCATTCGACGATCGAGGTGGTGTGATTTCTCGAATCCAATGTCTAATATGGTAGGATTGGGCACCACTGAGCTTCGCACACTAGTTTTCAATGGAGAAAATTATGAGTTCTAGAGTATTCGAATGAAAACCATTCTGAAATCTCATGGGTTGTGGGATTTTGTTGAAAATGGTTTCGATGCTTTACATCCAAAGAAGGAAAAGAAGAAGATAGAAGAGATTGAGGTTGCTGAAGTGGAGAAGCCTATGATGACTAAAATCCTAATGAAGGATGCTCGTGCACTTGGGTTGATCCAATGTGCTGTCTCAGATCAAATCTTCCCCATAATTGTGAATAAGGAGACCTTAAAGGGTGATTGGGACATTCTGAACCAAGAGTTCAAAGGAGATAAGCAAGTAAGGAGCATAAAATTGCAAGGTTTTCTTCGAGAATTTGAATACACTCGTATGAAAGATAGTGAATCCTTATCTGTATATCTTGCTAGACTATTTGATATAATGAATCAAATGAAGAGTTATGGTGATGATTTGTCTAGAGAGAGCTATGCAAAAATTGTTGATTAGTTTGCCTAGATTATATGATCCTATTTGCTATGAGATTGAACACTCTTAAGGTTCAAGACGTAGTTGCTTCTCTAAAAAGCTTTAAGCTCAGATTGGATAGACATGCTGAAAACTCTACAGAAAGGGCGTTTGCTAGTCTAAATGTTGGAGGTAAAAACTCTACACTCTTAAGGTTCAAGAGGTAGTTGCTTCTCTAAATGTTGGAAATCAAAAGTTTTAGAAAAATTGGAAATCCATAGGAAAGAAATGGGATAATAAGCCTAATTTTGCTTCCAAACCAAATGTCTTTCATGATGGAAACAAAACCGCTTGTAAACATTGTGATAAATTGCATTATGGCAAATGTTGGTTTGAAGGGAAGCCTAAATACACAGGCTGTGGGAAGTTTGGACATATACTCAGAGACTGTAATGTCAATAAAGGCACACAAATGGTGAATTATGCAAATCAAGTTGAAGAAACTGGTTCTCTATTCTATGCATGCAATGCAGTGACTGATGTGAAAGTGAATCACTCATGGTATATTGACAGTGGGTGTAGCAACCACATGATAGGTGATGAAAGGTTGCTAGTCAATATTCAAAGAAATCTAACTTCCAAAGTGAAGATGGGAACTAGAGAAATTGTTCAAGTTGCAGGAAAGGGAACTCTTGTGATAGAGACCAAATTGGGAAGGAAGTACATTCAAGAAATGATTCTTGTTCCTGGACTTGAAGAGAATCTTCTTAGCATTGGACAAATGATAAATCACGAGTATTATCTGGTGTTTGGAAGAAATGTAGTGAATATCTTTGACGGTTGGTCACTGGACAACCTTGTTGTTAGAGTGCAGATGACAAACAATAGGTGTTTTCTTTTTACAATGATGCCTGCAAATTAGTTGGCCTTGAAGGAAAATGTGACACATAGTCTGTAGATATGGCATAAGAGATTGGGCCATCTAAATGACAGGAGCATCAAACTACTTGAAGATCAAGAAATGGTTCATGGGCTACCTCATTTGGAGAAGACTTCTGTTGTGTGTGAAGGCTGTATGTTAGGAAAGCAACACATACACTCATTTTTCATCAGAATCCAATTGAAGAGCTAAACTTCCATTGGAATTGGTTCACACAGACATCTGTGGACCAATGCAAACTGAATCTATCTTTGGAAATAGGTAATTTCTATTGTTCACATATGATTGTACTAGAATGACATGTGTGTACTTTTTCATGAACAAGTCAATTGCATTTGAATGTTTCAAGAAGTTCAAAGCTATGACTGAACTACAATGTGGATATAAGGTGAAATGATTAAGGAGTGATAGGGGTGGAGAGTTTCCGTCAAATGAATTTAACAAGTATTGCAATGAACTTGGAATTCAAAGACAGTTAACTATGACATACTCTCCCTAACAGAATAAAGTGGCTGAGAGGAATAATAGAATTGTGGTGGAAATGGCAAAGTTCATGCTGCATGAAAAGGGTTTTCCTTAATAGATGCCTTTCTAAGTCTCTCAAGAAAATAACTTCATTTGAAGCATACACTGGCAGAAAACCAGGCATTGCACACTTGAATGTCTTTGGATCACTATGCTATGTGCACATCCCTGCAATACTAAGACATGAGCTTGAAGAAAACAGTCACAAATGTATTTTTGTGGGTTATGGACTCTGTGAAAAAGGGTACAGGTTGTTTGATCCAAGTTCCAGAAAGATCATCTTGTCTAGAGATGTACTATTTGATGAGAATGCTTCATGGAAGTGGGAGAACACTGATAAAAGTGAAATGAGAGTCCCTATGATTTCTGAGAATTAAATGGCAGACTGCAGTGAATGACAAAAGTAGTTTTAAGTTTGTGAACCAAGTCAATCATTGGATACATTAACTCAAATGATGAAGTTATTACACCACTGAGTGAGAAGGTTTTTGAAGGCTTTCAAGCAATTGATCACACATCACAAAAATGAAGAAGCATCAATGAAATCATGGCTCAGTGTAACATGTGCATTGTAGAACCTGAGAGCTATGAAGAAGCTGCTTTAGATGAGTCATGGAAAAGTGCAATGAAATCCGAGTTAGAGATGATTGAGAAAAACAACACATGGGAGCTAGTTGACAGACCATTTGACAAGCTATGGTGTTAAGTGGATCTATAAAACCGAGTTGAACCTTGATGGATATGTGCAAAAGAACAAGGCAAGACTGGTGGCAACAGGTTATTCCCAAAAGCCTGGGATAGACTACAATGAGACATTTGCTCCAGTAGCAAGGTTGGACACTATTAGGACATTGATAGCACTTGCTGCACAGAAGGAATTAAACTTATATCAATTGGATGTAAAGTTTGCTTTTCTGAATGGAATTTTGAAGGAAGGGGTTTATGTTGAGCAGCCATAAAGGTTTGTGAAGGAAAGTGAAGAAACCTAGGTGTATAAGTTGAACAAGGCTTTGTATGGGTTGAAACAAGCTTTAAGAGCCTGGTATAATGAGATAGATTCCTATTTCAGCAAGGCAGGTTTCAAGAAGAGTTCAAGTGAAGCAACACTCTATGTCAAGACTAGTAAAGCTTCAGGTGTCATTATTGTTTCACTTTATGTGGATGATATTGTATACACTGGAAGCTGTCCAAATCTACTTAAAGAATTCAAAAATGATATGATGAAGCATTATGAGATACTGATTTAGGATTACTTCATCATTTTCTTGGCTTAGGTGTAATACAAACAGATAAGACCATCTTTATTCACCAAAGAAAATATGCAATGAAGCTTATTGAGAAGTTTGGGATGAAAGATTGTAAATCAGTGGCAACACCACTTGTTGTGAATGAGAAGTTATGCAAGGTGGATGGCAGGGAAACAACAAATGAGGTTGAATATAGACAGGTTGTAGGTAGCCTACTGTACTTGACTGCTAAAAGGCCGGATATAATGTTTGCTTCTAGCTTACTTGCTATATTCATGCATAATCCCACAAAGAAACATATGGGAACAACCAAAATGGTGTTGAGATACATTCAGGGTACTCTTGACTTGGGAATTGAAATTGTGAAAGGAAAGACAACCACTTTAATAAGGTATTGTGACAGTGACTAGGCTGGAAGTGAGGATGACATGAGAAGCACAGGGTATGTATTTTCACTTGGCTCAAGTGTGTTTTCATGGGCATCAATCAAACAAAACACAGTAGCCTTGTCAACAACAGAAGTAGAATATGTGAGTGCAGCAGAAGCTACATCACATGCAAAATGGCTAAGGTTTGTGCTTGAAGACTTTGTGGAGGAACAAGTGGAAGGAACACCAATTCTGTATGATAACACTTCTGCCATAGCAATGGAAAGGAATCCAATTCTTCACTAGAGAACAAGGCACATGAGTCGAAAGTTCCATTTCATCAGAGAAGCCATTCAAGCAAAAGAAATCGAATTGGTTTACTGCAAAACAGAAGACCAAATTGCATATATATTAACCAAGGCCTTGCCAAAGGATCAGTTTGCTTGTCTAAGAGGATTGCTTGGTGTGAAATCAACTAAAGGGTTAGAAGGGAGTGTTGATGTATAACCCTTGAGCCGATATCTTGGAGACAAAGTCACAAATTTTGAGTTTCATTTTTTTATATGTTTAATTTCAAATGTAATCTGAGTCATTGGATCATAGTACAAATGGTCTCTTCTCTAGCCTAAGATTTAAATGATAGATCATGACAAGTGTAATCACCTCATAGGGTGATAGGATCAAAGACTAGGATTTAATCTTGGTGTAAAGTTGTTAGAGAAGAATTTTTTCCGATAAGTTTCCCCACACAATTGATGATCAGCATAAAAAATGATTGTCAGCAGACACATATTTGCAAAGACTTATTGATTCCAAAATATAAATAAAAAATCTGAAGACAGTTCAGAATCCTCTGTTCAGATAACAACAATAACTTCAGAAAACAACACGATAATAACTGTTTGAGACTTGGGCGTTTTATATTTGAGCTAACACATGACTGTTGATTAACCCGCCCATCTATCTTTTGATTAACCATCCTCTCCTTAGGCGCATGTCTCAGCAACACAAAATGAGGGTTTCGCTCGTTATAGGACTTGACCAAACATCTCACGACACGAGTCGTAACAAGGTAGCCGTAGGGGAACCTGTGGCTGGATTGAATCCTTCGCGATGGAAATGCCCTCTTCCCCCGCGAAGCTTTCGGGAAGAGGGGTAGTCTTGTGTGTCAGGACATCGTCTTTTCATGTCGAAGACACGGGTTCGATTCCCGTCTCACTTCTCTCTCCCCTAACGGTTATATTTGGTTAGTGGAGTGTGAAATATAGATCAGAACCTTCATCATTTTTGCAGCATCATAGTTACATTTTTTCTGCAACTTTCCTTCTTCCCAAACACTCAAAACTTTCATAAAACTAAATACTAGAAGCTATGACATTATTATCTTCTTTTGCAGCAACACTTTCTGCATAGACTATTAATTCCTATGAACCAAAAGTTCGATACGTTGCAACAATCCGTTGGGCCCTCCTTTTTCCCGCACCAAACTCAATCATTAGCAGCTCGGTTATGCCATGTTACTAATTGGATGAGGGAACATATATATACCCTTGAAATCTTTCTGCATGCTATCTTTCTTTTTGCTTAAGCTTAGTGATTAGGGCTAATGATTGAGAGAAAAGTTGTTTATGCTTACTGCATACTATCAACTTGGAAAAACTCTTAACAGCGACCATGTGAGTGATTTGCACAGTGCTGACTGTAAAAGATATCTTCTTATATCAGCACATGGTTTCTACAAAGTTCTAGGATTGTTTGATTAAATAGCAATGTGATTGATTGAAATTAATTAACATGCATATATGTTTTTCTATTCGGTCGCGTCCTATTTAACTACTTAACAAGAATAATATTTATTTATCAGAAGTGCAAGAATACGCTTCTGACAGATTTGTATTATTGTATAAGCATAGCAAGATTTTATTTCTAATGATGATTAAATTATATTTAGATCCTTGTCTAATTTGACCAAGTTGGAAGAGATGACTATGTATCTCCATGCGAGCAACATGTGCATATGACCAACATAAAACTAAAAAAACAAACACAATATAAACCAAAACTATTAACAACCAAGTATGGCAACCAAAATTTATTCCACTTTCAAGCAAGAATGTGAGAGAAAGGAGACATGATCATTTCCATGTGTTGTTCACTTCTAAACAAATTAATTAATCAAACTACGAAAATTAATTACAGCTACAAGGAATCGACTAATTGGAAGTGAAATTGTTCCCATTCCTCAAATTATATGAGCCAAAAAAAAGATTGTGTCATATGGTAAGATCATGCAAATTGGTATATGAAAATGTTGATTCATCATGTTTTTTGCAACTAGCCTGATCTTTTAATTCTGTTTCAAATAGCCATGTGTGTTATTTAGGGCTTGTTTTATGACTTTTTAAAATGGCTAAAAGAGTCTTTCTCTTTCCTATGAAAATAGTGTTTTTGGTTTATATAAATACTTTTTAGTGGTAAAAAGAATATACAATCAACGGCTTTTCCATAAATAACTTAAATTTATATAATTTTTTGGGTAAATTACAAAAAACTACCTCAACTATTGGTGTCGTGACGCTTTCATACCTCATCTTTAAAACGTGACAATGTCATACCGCATCTTACGAATTTGTAACAATGTCATACTTCCGTCAATTTTTCTATTAGTTTTTCTGT
Organism: Crataegus laevigata; assembly: GCA_963580275.1. Lineage (NCBI taxonomy): Eukaryota > Viridiplantae > Streptophyta > Magnoliopsida > Rosales > Rosaceae > Crataegus > Crataegus laevigata. The sequence goes on from OY756951.1 coordinate 8,381,836, forward strand.
TAAGTGCTGACGTGGCAAGAGATGGGACCCATTTTCTATTAAAAAATTATTAAAACAAAAAAAAACATTTAATATCTTTTTTTTAATATTAAAATAATAAAAAAGTAAATTAAAAAAAAAAAAAAAAGCCTTCATCCCTCTTTTTTTTTTTTTCCAACGCCCAGCAAACCCAGTTCTGGGTTTGCATTTTTTTTTTCTTTCTTCTTCTTCCACTTCTCTCTTCTTCTTCTTCTTCTTCCTCTTCTTCTTCTTTCCCCCCCCCCCCCGGCCAGCAAACCCAGTTCTGGGTTTGCATTTTTTTTTCTTTCTTCTTCTTCCACGTCTCTCTTCTTCTTCTTCTTCTTCTTCATCCCTCTTCTTCCCCCCCCCCCCCCGGCGCCCCGCTCGCAGCAAACCCAGTTCTGGGTTTGAATTTTTTTTTTCTTTCCTTTCTTCTTCTTTTTCTCTCTTCTTCTTCTTCTGGGCCTGGGTATGAATTTTTTTTTTTTTTTTGTTTCGGGTTGCAGGTAGAGGTGGGGGGGGGGGGAGGAACTGGGTTGAGGGGCGGGGAGGAACTGGGTTGGGGTGGGGGGTTGCACGGAAGGGGAACGGGAAAGGGGTCGGGGGGGGGGAGATGGGAATGGGTTCTGGGATGCAGAGAAGAGAGAGGAGAGAGAGGCGAGAAAGGGAAAGAGGGAGAGAGAGAGCGGGAGGGAGAGAGAGATTTTAATATAAATTTTTTTTTTTTAATTTTTAATTATTAAAAATATATTTAATTATTTTTTAATCCAGATGTATTAGTGAGTGGTCCCCATCTCTTGTCACGTCAGCACTTAACAGAAAAACTAACAGAAAAATTGACGGAGGTATGACATTGTCACAAATTCGTAAGATGCGGTATGACATTGTCACGTTTTAAAGATGAGGTATGAAAGTGTCACGACACCAATAGTTAAGGTAGTTTTTTGTCATTTACCCTAATTTTTTTTACTTACTACGTAGAAAAGACACTTTCAACAGAAATTACTTGTGAGCATTACCCTAAATATACAAATTGTACAAAAGGACCAAAATATAGCCCATTAAATTTCCTGTCACCCAATAGGTCTTTTGAGCTGTTTAGCCTCGCCCAACAAGACCACAACTTACAACCCAGCCTGTACAATTTGTGATCCTGAAGATTAAGGCAAAAAGAAATGCGGCAGAATTAGAGAAAGGGAAAGGCAATTCGCTCTTTTTCTACTCATCCACTCCTCTTCTTGTACCTTAATTTACAGTTCTTAATTTGTTCTTATGCCTAGAAACAAGACTCATGTACTCCTCTACTTGTTTTTTTTACCTTAACTTACAATTCGTAATATAATCCTGTGCCTAAAGAGTGCATGAAGATAAAAAAGGAGTGCAAAATCTTCCTCAGAAGAAAATTAAGAGAGGGAATTCATGGAAGCTGCGTCCAGTACTGATTCAAGGCCACACCCATATTGAATATTGTGAGTTCACCAACTTATGGAAAATCATACCAAGTTTATTTCGACCAACTTATTGATTGCAGAGAATAAAACAGATTACAAGGTATGATTCAAAATGCATCATTAATTGGTTCATAGGAAGGGAGGTCGAGTGGTGGATGAGAAAAACATATCAATAGTTATTTTACAGTTTTTCCTTCAGTTTATGTCTCTGTTTCTTCATCATTCTAGAAGAACCAAACATGACAACAGAAGGCGGATTTTCTCACGACTGTATGCTGAACACAAATATATAACCCTAAAAATTCCTGCATAACAACAACTGTAAGATCCGTTAAACCAACCAACATAGATGTAAGGTGCCATCAAACCATACTAGTTTTGGTCTGTTGTTACTTCTCTTTCTCAACCATCGAAGAGATCCCAAGAGCGAATCACCATTCCCCAATGCTAAACAAAAGGTGTCATCTAGCTATCTAACTGATATACAAAGAAACAAAAAGACTTATGTTTACAAAACAAAGTAAATTTCGAAAAGTTTGAAGCATATATGCACATCATCCCATAGAAAAGGTTCCATATATATAATATATATATATATATATATACATACATACATGATATCTCAAGGACAAAGGAAATTCACGCTTGAAGATAGGTGAGCCCTGTAATGTATTATTCGATAAAAGCTTTCCCTTGTTTACATGTCCTACTGTTAAAACATTTACGCACATTAAAAGGTTTCTGGCTCTTTATGTTTCATGAAATATAATTGATCACTACTGATTGATGCTGGTCTGGATCTCTCAAAAACAATATGCAAACAAGAGACCCATCAAATAAGAACAACTCACTCTGAGAAACGAAAACTCCAGTAATATCAAGAACCCTAAAATAAGAGTATAGATAATTAGGGAAGTGATACACACTCTTTTTAACTTCTTATACACCCCTATTAAATCTTGTTTGTTGATTCTGTTTGATTTATCGAATATGATTGCAATAAACTAGTAAGGGTGTATGAGAAGCTAAAACGATGTGTGAAAATCACCTTCCTTACAATTATTTCCAACAAAGATATATAACTTATGCATCACATTAATGAAATAATTCAAACAAATATTGCATCAAATTAACAAGATATTCAGCATACTAAGTAGTAATAATAGTAAAATAAAACCCAATTAATCAGGATCAAAATGACAGACAATTTTAGAAGCAATGTGAAGCATACATTTATGAAAGCAAAACAAGCCACATATATAGCAAAACCTTTGGCTTCTCCAAACCCTAAAGTGCTATGAATATCAAACTATATCCATAAAAGAAACTTGAAGTCAAATATTTTCTTTTAATTAAAATCTCAGGATCCCAAGAGCATATCATATAAACTCAAACAAAAAAACATCATGAGTACAAAAGATTGTAAAAAAGATAAGAAAATATATCCTGAAGCAGAGATATAAAACTCAACTATTTTTCGTACAGATGAAAAATCATGATTGTATGTGCGACTCTCTATTATATGCCAATTAATTCATGTTTAACTGTGAGGAGAAAAGCTGGTCAAAAATCTGAACGCTATAGTAGAAGGTAAAAATGGATCTAGAATAAGAAAAGCCAAAGCCGAAATAAAAGAGGATATCTAGAGAGCTTAGAAGTACCCAATACACAACAGGTGCCCATGACTTCTCGTACCATTTCCACCAAAGTAGACATTCCTGAGATCAGTACATGGTTTGCAGTTTCAGAAAATTTACCCCCATCTGAATCTCTGATCAATGAACTCAAAAACTCTCTCTCGTCTTTCTTTTTATCGAAAACGACAAAATCGCGGAACTCGAAATGGTGCAGGTGGAAGCCAAGCAAACCGACACAGAACCCAAACCATAAACATGTGTGGTTTGCTGGTTAAACAAATTAACAGGCCAATAGGAGCACAAAACAAAGCAGCAATGTCAAGATTAATGAGCTTAAACATAGATTAGAGTATTATTTAAAACCAAATTAAAACAATAGTAATGCCAGTATCCATATAATAAATTCACCAGAACCCTAAAAATTGTAAAAGTAAATGAATATACTCGGCAGTATTTGTTGGAGTACCGTCTAATAGTAATTATCCAGTCTCCACCCCATGATGCTGATGATCAGCATCAGCCAGAACCCTAAAAGCATATGATGATATTAGTCATTTATTGCCGCTGCAGCATCATCAAGATTCTCATATCATCAAATGGGGCTAAAATTGGAGCCCAAATAAGATTGTGAATCTTGATGATGCTCCACCCGCAAAAAGTGACTGGTTTTTCTTTCTTGTATTAAGATAGTATTTTTCCATCGGCATCCATCATCACACCCATCATCACAGGGGTTAAAGGAAACCCTAGATATCGATCTAACCCTAAATCCATGGAGAGAGAAAAGTAAGGAGAGGCAGAGGAGGCATGACTGAGAAGGACTTTAAATACGAAAAGTAAAGGTAGTAATGTGAATAGTTATACATGGACCCAGGGACCACAGGGTGAAAAGGGCAAAAAAGAAAGGGTAAAGCCTTAGATAGTTCTTCTCTGGGCTTGAACCGGCTATGGAAAAGTGAAAATATAAAAGGAATTATTTGAAGGCTCAACGGGAAGTAGATGAAGAAAACTGAAGGAGTGGTAAGAGGCGGAGGGCATGAATATATAGAGATTCACCACAGCGAGTAGGGTGATAATTTGATGAGAGAGAGAGAGAGAGAGAGACAGAGAGAGGTGAGTTGGTGACGAGAGATATGAGGAGGAGTAACAGTTATCAATCGTAATCTTCGGTACCAAATTGACCAAAATCTTTAATCCCCTCTGATCCAGTCTGTGCTCCACAGATGTAAAAAATAAATCAGAATAAAAATTAAAAATGAATTTTTGCTAACGAAGTAAAGTTCATCACTCTATTTATTACTGTTAAACGAGTTTATATTTCGAGATTTGTATTGAATAGACACAATTATTAAAATTTAAACTCATCCAACAATAATAAATAAAATGGTGAGTGTTTATATTTCGAGATTTGTGTATTGAATAGATGTAATTATTAAAATTTAAACTCGTCCACTTGAGGGTGGTGAGAAAAAATCATTAAGTTTGACATTAGAACACCAAGTCTCGTGGTTTGAGGAACCTCCCGATGTACTTTTTTGGATATTATGTTTGATGATAGTATTACTGGTTAAGTTTTGAGTGTGGTACACTTTTTTTCCTTTCGATTGGGTTGAAATCCCAATAAAGTTTTTATGGAGGCACATTGTTAGCACCCAATCCTCCGATTGTACGTATTCCTCATATTCAATAAATATCGTACTTGAACTAACAAAAAGCCACCTCTCTCTCTCTACAATCAATTAATTAATTAAACTAGCAATTGTACACATAGTATGCATGTGCTTAATTATTAAAATTTTAAAAATATAATTTACAATGAGAGAAAATATAAAATGGTCGGCTAAATCTTTTGGTGACGACCTTCAAACGATTTTTCGTTGTTGAAGAGGTTGTTCATGTTTTTAGAGACTAGTTTTTAATAACTAGGGTAAAGTACAAAAAACTACCTCAAGTATTGGTGTCATGACACTTTCATACCTCATCTTTTAAAATTGACAATGTCATACCTCATCTTTAGAATTTGGTACAATGTTATACATTCTATTACTTGACCGTTTACTTTTCAATTAAATGCTGATGTGGCTTGATTTGGGGTCCACTTTCTTTTAAAAAATCATTAAAATATTATCAAAAGCTAAAAATATAATTGTTTAATAATTTTTTAAATAATAAAGAAAAGTAAAAAAATAATAATAAAAATCCCTCTGTTTGTCCCTAACCCCCCCCCCCCCCAAAAAAAAAAACCTAACCCCCTGCAACCCAGAAAGAAGAAGAAGAAGGAAAAAAATAAATAAACCAACCCAACCCAGTTCGTCCTTCCCCCCACACCCAAAAAGAAGAAGAAGAAAAAAAAAATCCAAAGCGAACCCAGTTGTCCCTCCCCCCAAACCCAACCCTCTGCCAACCCCAAATCCACCACTCTCATCCATTCTCCACATCCTCTTCCGCACCTATCTTCCCGCCGACGGGATCTGGGTTTTTTTCTTTTTTCTTTTTTTTTTTTCTGGGTTGCAGGAGGGAGAAAAGGGGGTTAGGGGAAGACAAACTAACGGTGGGTGCGGGGGGAAGACAAATTGAAATTTTTTTTGGGGGGGGGTTGCAGGTGGGGGGAAGAAAATAAAGATGGGGGAGAAGAAAGGGGGGGGGGGGAGGGGAGGGACTAACTGAGGGTTTTTTTTTAATTTTTTAATTTATAAAATCTCTTTATTATTTTAATATTTAAAAAATAATAAATATTTTTTTTTAGTTTTTATATAATTTTTTAATAGAAAGTGGGTCCCGAATCAAGTCACGTGAGCATTTAATTGAAAAGTAAACGGTCAAGTAACGGAAGGTATAACATTGGACCAAATTCTAAAGATGATGTATGACATTGTTAATTTTAAAAGATGAGGTATGAAAGTGTCGTGACACCAATAGTTAAGGTAGTTTTTATATTTAAGCCTAATAACTATTACATCACTAAAAGTTTGTTTTATTTGGGAGAAAAACGTGAAAGAGAAAATGGGGTAATTGATACGGTTACCTAGTTGTGAGGCTTAAAAAAAAGAAAGTATTATGTGTTTAATTTACTATACTATTCATAGCTTTCATTTATTTTTCTTTTATTTTGGTCTTCATCGCCACATCACCTACTAAATTAATGACAATCATCTTAACTTTTAATTATGACCATTAGATGAAAAAGATTCAAGAGCTAATGAGGAGTGTAAAGATATTTGTAAAAATATTTGTCTCTTGATTCTATCATTTTGTTAATAACCAGGTAGTTTAGAAGTTTAGATTAAGATGTTATTGGAAAATGAAAACTTAACCAGGAATAGTACACTTGGTGATGGTGATCCTGTTCAAATATTATTGTTGTTGATGTTTTGGGGAAGTGTGGGGATGGCGTTTAGGTTTGGAGGTTAAATATGTTGCGTCCTCCACAAGCATATTTCTTGAGGGTGGGGATCAATTGACAGGCCCCCTTCACCCAGATCTTTGACCTTCATGAATGAATTGAGACCCTATACATCTAATTCTAGCTAGGGTTTAAGGTTCCTTGTGTTGATCCTTCATTTCCCACTTTTGGTTTCTTTTGAGGGACTAAGTTTTACAATTTTATGCCCTTTAATGTCCTGTAATCTACATGTCTAATCCAACTTAGCTTTCCTAAGCGCCTACATCCACTTCTCTAGCTCTTATGTTTGCTTTGGCTTAAGTCACCCCCAATTCTACATGGCTAATTGCTTTCCCATCAATCACTGCCTTTATATAAATTTAAAATAAACAATCCCATTGTTTCCTTTTTATGTTTCTATTTGAGCTTTAGTTAGTTGTTTGGGAAATCTAGTTTTATTATCGTGACGAGTAGTATTGTTAGAGACACTAATTACGTGACAAAGCAATAGTGACACTGAAAAGCTTAATCTTTCACAAGTAAATGGAACTTAATTATCACATAATCTTTCACAAAGTATATGGAGCTTATCACATAATTTTTCACAAGTAAACGAGTTGTATTGTTTGGTTTTTCTTTCCAAACCCCATTTTAATTATTATTGTGACCAGTAAGTATACTTGTATCGGCCATCTTGCACGACTCAAAAGTCATTTGAATACGCATTTTTCCCGTTTTCAGTGGGGACAGCTGCAGTGGTCCAAAATTAAAATAAATGGAAATCTGCAGTGCATCTTAATTAATTAGCATGGGGTGGTCATTTTCTGAAAGATCCATTTCCCACTTATCTAAATTTATGCGATGCCCATCATTATTTTTATACGCATTTACAACCAAGTTTTATTTTACTTTGTTAACTTTACAACTGGTTTTGCCCACGACTGACGAATTTCACCAGTCCATCTTTTTGTTTTTTTGGAAGAGGCTAATGTCTAATTAGAGTTTTTGTACTATCATAGTATTAGCAAACTGAAAGAAAAAAAAAGAAAAAAAAGAAGGTATATCCTCTAGAGCCCCACCCCATATCCGTTGCAATGCTAGAGATCCCGTATATGCTCATAATCATGTTCCCATTCATCAACCTTTGAGAAAGGTGTGATGAATCATGATACTTCTAAGTGGATTAATTAAGATAAGATTACAAGGAATCTTGTTATATTAGAACTTTTGGATCTATCCTACTACTCATACGCAGGACATGCGCAATACAAGTGGAAGGTATGATTCCCTGAGTGTAAGACATCATTTTCAACCAAGATAAAGGATTTGGAAGATAATAATAATTTTATGGGGTCTAAGATAAGCTTTATTGAAGGAACAAATTGAACTTCACTAGCTTTAAGAACCTTTCTTGAGTAGATGGTCTCTTAATTAGTTTTTAATTAAATTTCATAGTGTTTCAATTCCTTTATCTTGAGGTTTAACCACCAAATCAATTGAAAATACCTAGGGAGAGTGGCTCAATTCCTTATTAGCCTTTGTATGGTTTGGCAATTCTCAAATGTAAGACAGTTCCTCAATTTCTCATACGAAGGCAAGCATGCCAAATTTTGCAGACCTACTTTAACGTTGTTTTGTGTAGTTTTCTTGTTCGGGTAAAATATTTATACAATACCTATTAATTTTATGGTTTTTCACGTTCAAATCATTGATAACACTTAAAGAAAAACACTTAAAAAATTTCACTCACTTTTCATTGAGAGGAGCACTAATAGAATCATGTAATTAAGAATCAATTAAAGCATAATAAGTGGTTAGCAGTGGCTTAGAGTGTCTCCAAAAGAGTCTACAAAGCTAAATTTGGAGTGTCACGCATAATTTTCTGTGCTCCAGCAAAGTTGTTAAACTTTAAATTTAGAAAATGTCCTACACTCTCTAGATTTACATAGTTTCAATCCCACTCTTCAAACATTTTTTTCTGATTATTAAAAGTTATCTTTGTCAACATTTATGTAGGAGTAAATTAAATTGTGGATCAACAAATTTTAGTGAAGCCCAATGGCCATACGTGCTCTATGTCATCCGATTTTTGTTGTCTACGTCCTAGGCTTGAAAAATCATCATGGATCATGAATCTCACATCGGTGAAAGAAGCAACTTTGCATGTGTATATGTGTAATTGGCTAATTTTCATATTGCCAATTAGTTTTATAGTAGAATCTCAACTTTCTTCAGTATATAGTTGTCATGGTGTTTTTTTTTCTTTATCTAAATTAGAATAATTGTAATATTTAGTATTCACATCCACACGCTCTTGTACATCTTATACTTTGTTATTTATTTGTGTTTATATTGGATTTTTTAAAAAGTTAAATTATTTTGTTTTAAGATCCTAATTAGAGAGGGGTATTTTGGAGATATTGAAAGTTTCATCATTTTGGTGTGTGCTACATATATATATATATAAAAATATATATATATAGACTAATTAATAGTTACAAATTAAAAAATAGCATGCAAATACAAACTCAACTAGCTAGCCACTTAATTAATACCTATGATTTAGTGGTATTTTTGTCCATTTTTAATGATAGGTTTAGGTTCATCTCAATTTTTTTTAGATGGTGAGTTCGATACCAACTTATTATGGTTGATTTATTGTATAAATTAACTCAAATTTCTCAACCTTTAATATAAATGCATCCATGCATTAGAAAGAAAAAAAAAAGCCAACTGACTAAATAGGATTTTGAATTTTTTTTTTTATAACAAAAATAGGATTTGATATTTAATTTGCATTATGGTTGGAATTCTGTATCTAAACTACTTATTAACAAAATTCTTTTTATCAATCAAAATATGGTGAAAATGTCAAATTAACCCTGTCAACAAAACTAAAGAAAAATAACCAAAATAAAAGTTATGGCAAATATAGTGAATTAAGAATAAAATAATTTTATTGTTTTTTTTTCAAAGCCCCTCACACCCAGATAACCATATCAGTTACCCCTATTTTCTCTTACACATTTTTGTTCCAAATAAAATAAATTTTTAGTGACGAAATAATTATTCAAAAACAGTCACTAAAGATATAAACAATCTCTTAAGTGACAAAAAATTATATAAAAATCGTCCTCAAAATTTTTTAGCAACCTCCATTTATGTTCTCTCTTCGTATGTATGTAAAATTTGAATAAGCATATTTATAATATGTGTATAATTGCTAGTTTTATATTATACAAAGAGTATAAATCAACTGCTTCAGTCCTAATGGTTTCAGATTAGTTGATAGCAGAAGTCCCACTGTAATTATACAAAGCTTATTATTGGGTGGACGGTGCGGGAATCTGACATATGATTTACAACTTTGAAGTAGTGATATCCATATATATAAAGAGTTGATTTGACATTGATGTGGCTGAAATTGTACTAGAGAGAGGGACATGGCGTCGAACACGAAGTAGTGGATCAAAGCAAGCAACGCGCGCTGACAGAAAACACTCTTGATCTCTTTAGTCCTGAGACTCCACCTCGTACGGGTTGCTGAGGTTTCTGCTAATCAGCTCTAAGATCAAGACAAAGTTTACTTTATTAATTATTTGATATTTGACTGTGTAATACAAGGATGAGATTCTCTTTGTGAGGATTTCGGAAAATTTTTAATTATGTTCGTTCATTATATATTATGTGGTTAAAAATTATTATAAATTTTTTATTTAAAATTAAATATAAATAGTATCTGATGAAACCTGACCGCACGATAAACAAATGTGATTGGAGGATCCTCGAAATCCTCACAAAGAGAATCCGAAAATGATTCTCATTCTACTATAGCTTTAATTATTATTGTTCTTTAATCCTAAATTTTGTTTTGGGGGGTGAAATCCTAATCCTAAATCAACTCCCTCCAACTACTGTGTTTTCTTTAGTAGGAAGATATTTCACTGGAGTCCAAGCTTCCATTGATTATAATTACATCACTTGCATCTTTTCAAATATTTCCTCTAAAAGAAGTTTATATATGACAGAAAGAGATCCTCTTCGAATCTCTTCCACCAAAGCCCATGGGTCAAGTGATCCGAGCTCTTGAAATTTGATCAAACGACTAAAATTATTATTACTTTTAAAAGGGCCTCTGTTTTTAGCCGTTTGATCAAATTTCAATGGTCCAGGTCACTTGATCCGCAGGCTTTGGTGGAAGAAATCTGGAGAGGATCGCTTTCCATTTATGACCTACCAACGAATCAAAAAGGGATTTTAGAGATAAGAGCCTCAATCAGATAATTCCTAGAAAAAGGTTTTATATATTAAACAATGATCATTTATTTTAATGCACTACGACATATCACTTATAACAAACCATAGATTTTACTACTAGTTACAAGAATGTCATTGATCATTGTCTTCAACGTAACCTCCACCATCAAAGTTTTAGAAACCTAACTGTTGATTCACTATCAGTTTATCACCGTAACCGTAACCTCCATTGTCATACTTTTGAAAGTTCTCATACTGATATTGTGTAACCAGTTCCATAGTCATACTTTTGAAAGCTCTCATACTGATATTGTGTGGAGTACGTATTCACTAATTTACATCCAAAAATTGTCTTAGCAAAGACATGATTACTTTACAATGCATACTGTGTGTGTGTTGAAAGGCCTATGTGGGGATTTTGCATTGTTTGGTTCTTTCGGTTGATTTGGTACGTTTGGTTATGTGATGTAAATAAAAAACAGGTACGTTGTACTAGTTTAGGTCCGATAATTTTAGTACGGTCAATTAGGTTGTTACGTTATATAGTTTAGGTTAGATAGATTCAGTACAGTTTGTATTTTCTATGTTTTAGTTACTTATGTTAGATTTGGTATGGTTTGTATTTAATTTTTATGTTTTAGTCCATTAGGTCTGATGATTCCAACATTATTGATTCGTTAGGCCTTATACATTAGTTATGATTTGTAACACTTGATGCTTTTCAAACCTATTTTTTGTGTTTGAATCCCTAAAACAATTAAGCCTAAGGGTAATATAGTCAAACTAAAAATGCAATAAATCCAACAAAAATTAATTAAATCTGACATGGAACATAAAGCTGACGTGGACACAAGTCAAGGGACTATTTTTAATTTTTTTATCTTACATATTGTATTATTAAAAAAAAGGATATTTTTAGGGATTAAAATGAAAGCTAATTCCTAATATCACTTATATAACAAAAACAATATGTTGAAACGTCTACTTATTCTAATTGGTAAATTTACACAGTTGTATTTGAAATAGACTAGATTAGAGTTATAATTAGTGAACTATTTCTTGCGCCTCAAGGAATAGTGAAACCCGAATTAATTCCTTATAGGCTAAGAGGTTGCTGCTGGAATTCAATTTCATGGTTTCAGTATTGTAGTTATAAGCATATTAGGGTTTTTAGGATCCGTTAGTGGGTTGTATTAACTTGAGATGTGACGCCTATATAAGTTTTACACACTGCAACACATCACAAACGCTAGAATTCCCCACCAATTTGTGAATAGAGAGCAACAATGCATAGAAGTGCTTCAAGCTATCTAGTCCTCGTTTGACGTCTTCTCCAAGAATATAAAGCTTATGTGTTTTAATTAGCATGAAATTATAAAATCTTCAATATAATTATATACTGGGTCCATATGGTAGGTCTGCACATAATTGATACCTTTGTTTTATTTGAAATATTGAACCATCAAGGTCTTAATTAATCATGCAATGCACTACATATTATTTTTTTTCAACATATGATCATTAACATTTCAGAATTTTAAAAAAATATTGCCTCGAGTATCAGTGACTTGGTCAATATATATAGCTTAAGAAATTACAACTATAATTAGAATGGCATCGCATATTTAACCGTATCAGTTGGAGTCTCTCTCAACTCAACCGTTCTTTGAGGTAGTATATTGAACCTAACGCTAGAAAGCTTGTGCAACAGCTCAGGAGAGTTATGTTGGTTTACTGTTTACAATATCATTAGTGGATCTGTCGAATCAAATTATCAAATTGCAACTTTTGGAACCATTCTGATAAAATTAAAATATGTTCAGAAAGCTTTAGGAGCCCGAAGTATGGTGACTTTGATCGTTTTCACGTGCCAATCAGCCAATGCCACAGGCCATGGCAAGAGGAAAAACAAAAGATCTGCTTATCTATCAGCTGGGTGTTGCGAGAGAGAGAGAGGTTTTGTCTTTTAATCTGCTGAGAAATATTCCTTTTGAACCAGTGGCCGGTGGGGACTTCGTCTCGTGCCCTACAACCGCCTTGTCTTTTTTAAAACGAAATCCAAGCCTGCTTTAGATTTTCGTAAGCACTACCTCCAAACAAGTCTTTCAATTTACTTTTTCCTTTTTGTTTTGTTCTTTTGTTAATGCGCACCATCTTAAGATGAGTAGTTTATGCTTAACTAATTAGTAAAGTGTTAATTACGATACATCGTCTTCTTAGGAGGCACGATTAACTTAAGACCTTTCTCCAAGTAGCTTTTCTGATCTTTTCTGTTTGCCATGTGAAAATTATTAAAGTGTTAAAGTTATTGCGAATTATTAATTTTCGAATTATACAAAATTTATTTTACCATGCCCTGATATTTTAATTTCGTTAGAGGAACCAAAAAACATTATAAGCCTAGTTCTCTAATACGCACTAGCATATATAGTATAAACCAGAATACTTTAGCTATTTAATTATTAAATCTTTGGTATAAACTGTAAAGTCTTTTAATATGCACGTCTATGGTATACATAAGAATATTTAAATATTTATCATTAAGGTCTCGTTTTGAAGTGCTTTTAAAATAACTGAAAGCGTATTTGGTGAAATATTTTTGGGAACTAATTCTTAATAAAAATGCAAGTGAATACTTGAAAAATACTTAAAGTGTGCTTCATGCAACAAACACATAACTGGATTTCTTACAAGAAACACTTACAAACGAACCCCAAATCTTTGACCACATATCCAGCTAATTCTCAATTGCACCGGTGCATGTCATAAAACAAAGCACAATAAATTTTCACAAAACCCTAACCTAGTATTCTACTTTCTTGCCTCTTGGGCGCACCGCCTAAACTGTTTTCTGAAATGATTTGTCAAAAACGAAGCCCTGAAATCTCGCTGAGGAGTCTGGACTGTGTTTTGACACAAGACAACTGCAGGCAGCTACATTGCATTACAATTTGCACTTGTATGTATAGGTTTAGCTTACCCCATTTAGAAACCACAATGTCCTCGCTCTACAAATCGTATATATAGCCTCATTTCAGGTGCCCTATTTTCTCATTTCTTCTCAATACGCTATCTCATTTTTCTTTCCCACTTTTTGTTTTGTTTTTTGCTTTGGTCTGTCTCGACATTAGCTCAGATGTACTAGATATATATACTTTTATATATGTAGCAACTTTTTCTCTCCTCTACCTATTGATCCCAGAGTTCTATATGTTTCGAGTTTCAACCAAAAAGTATCATGCTGCAGTATTAACTTTGTTCACTTAATGATTCGTCAAAATCTTTAACTGCTCTCTTGAGTCTTGTGGACGGCTTATCTGAGCATAACATACACTCTGGCTTTCTATTTTTTCAACCCTAAACCCTAGAACTCCAAAGTTCTTGCTCTTTACTAATTAAGACATCGGCAATTGAGGGAAAAATACTTGTCCCAGCCGAATTGAAAGTATCCAAAAAACCATTAATTGTTGTACGTAGTAGTACCATGTGTTAATTGTTGTACGCAGTAGTACCATGTGTATAGAACTTTAGATAAACTAACTAGGATTTACGTTAGTTCTTGACTTGTTTGTGTGTTGAAGTTGAACTACAAAAGCAAATGGAGAATTTTTAGGTAGTCGTGTTGGTGACAAAGATATATATCATATCGTGCTCCCATGCATCGAGAGTCGAGAGATGGACGATCACAGGAGAAAAGGTTAATTGGCTTTTCTTTCTGAGTTAGGAGGAATATGACTCTGACTGAGAATATATACGTAGATATGAAGTGTGTTGAGTTGGACAGACACGAACTGTGCCATGCGGGGCTCTTGCTCGTAAGGTTCAAACTTTCCCTTTTTGGTAGCTAGGTCCTTTCTTTTACAGTTCTTAGACTGCTCTCTCTCTGTCTCTCATATGTATATAGGTGACGATATTCACACACGTCTTTTTATCTCTCACATACAACATATAATTTTTTATAGTCAAATCGAATGAATTAAAAAAGATCAAAAAAAATAAATTCACAAAGAGTGTCTATGAGATAAAAAATGAGTGTGTTGATATATTTAATTTATATTTAGGTTTGTATTTGAGTGATCAAATCAACAGTTTCAACTAGAGCAATGATGGTGGGTAAAAAGTAAAAGTGCGTACATATTGGGTAGCAAATTGTTCGTAATGCCATGCAATGCAGCTCTCATGGCATAGCTAGCCACATAGGGAAGGGATTCATCTCTGCGAAGAAACTAGCGTTTGAAACATCTTTTTACATTTCCCCATTTCTCTGGCCATTTTGTTCCATCAGATAGACGTGATGATATGACGCCATGTTACCTCATCACATATCTAAGAAAATGTCTTATTGGCCTGTCACTTTGAGTTATCTTATATATTAATTAGCTTTCTCCGTCAATCTCTCTCGGCTGCAACGTACAAACAACTTGCCATGGTTTAATTGGTACGCAAGTGATCATGTTCTTCGGGATTTTGCGCGTGTCAAAAGGGAACTGGTTAAAAGAGTAAACCCGAGAAAGAGATGTTGGGGAGTGAGACAATCTCCCTTTCAAACCCTAATTTCACTCTTCCAAATACAAGGAGTCGATAAATATAGCTAGCATTTGGATCCTTCAAAGGTTAAGAACTTGAATGGTGCATTTAGTTAGAATACACTACTAAAACCTTTATGAACTTATAAAGTTGGGATCAAATAGTTTTTTTTTTTTTTTTACTTTAGAGAAGTTATTATTTAATTGAGGTGTAATTAAAAAATATTACTTATTGACTTATTTATCCTTAACATATGTTGTATTCTCTAAATAAGATTTTTTTGGGCTCAAATTATTTTATTTCTTGCACATATGTATTTTATTTACTTGTACTTCAAGGCGTTGTTTCTTAATGCTCAATGCTCTGTTGTGTATGTTGAGAATGAATCTTATATTGATGAGAGGAGAGATCTTGCATGTGCTTATAAGCAGTTGTGTTACTCCTCATATTGCCAATTGGTTTCATTTAGAATCTTAACTTTTTTCATGGTACCAGAGCAGGTTGTCTCACTTGTGAAACCTAAACCTTTGCTTTTTTCTCTGTCAATATCAGTCATGCCCCACCCAAGGTCAATATGAAAAATCAGTTAACTAAAAAAAGATTCGTGTTGATTGTGCAAAAAGAAAGCATCAAACCCCAACCTGACGAAAAGAGGAATATCACTATACCACAGTAGTAAGTGTCAAAAGTTTCTTCAATTAATCGCAAACGTATTTTTGATTACTTAATTGAAGAGGATCGATGAGTACCCCTTAATAAACCTCTAGATATATACACTTGAAGAGTGAAATATAAGAGTGGTATCCAATGCTAGATAGCTAACAAATAACAATGCACATATATCGATCCCAAACCTCAATGATTCCTCATAGGACAATAAGACACGTCATTTGTACCCCAAGTGTTCTTTAATCAGTGAGATTTGGCTGTGCCATTGCTAATGTACAATAATTCAATTCCTAAAGGACGATCCTCACCTGCAATGTTTCATCACCTCGCCTTAGTTTCAATCCTTCATCACTGTTATTTTTCCTCCCCTTTCACACGTGAACTCCATGTCTCTTTCCAAGTAAATGTTGGGCGATGTTACTAGTTAAATTATTTAACCACTTATCGTGCATAAAAAAGATTAACACTTTTGGTTTTATAATTCCTGATTTTCGTTTCATTTGTCGCTGAATCTTAGAGCTCAATTCTGGATAGGTGGTGGAAAAACTACCAAGTTTTGGACTACAATCATACGTGCAGAGGATACTTCCGGTGGAGTGGTAAAATTAGATGGGGAAAAAAAAAAGAACACCAACCACTATCAAGTAAATGATATTCTCAAAGTTCATGTAAGATTTGAGGGTTGAAATTTCACAATTTTCATTATTTACTACTATTATTTTTACTAAGTTTGTAATTTAAATGAGTAACAACATTTATCCATGCACTTGAGGTATTGTGTTCGATTTCTTGTGGATGATTACTTGTATAAAATGGAATTAAAGAAAAGGGTCGTCGAGCGAAGGTAAATTTGATACAATAATTTGTGTAATAGAAACAAATCACTAGAAAAAGGGTGATCAAGTTAAATTAGACGATTTTGTAAATGTTAACTTAGACTAAATTGAGAATGAAGAGTCATCGAATCACTGCTATTTTTTCATCAAATTCAAGTTTCATTCGTAATCCAGGATGAGTATCAACAACATATAAAATATAAACTCATCTTCTAGCTGTAGAGTCCCACATCGTCCAAGGGAGAGGATCACATGTGCCTTATATGTATATTTCCACCTCCCTATAGTGAGACAATTTTTTGGGTGGAAGCCCAAAAATAAATTTGTGAGGGTGTGGCCCAAAGCGGACAATATTTCACTATACGAACCAAGTTCAGGACGTGACAGCTTGGTATCAAAGCCACTCCCCGGCTGGAAGTGTGCCAACGAGGACGTCAGGCCCCTAAGGTCCCACATCTCCCGAGGGAAACTATAGTGAGACGTGTTTTGGGAGAGCCACTCCCTGGCCGGAAGTAAACTTGTTTCGGGCCCCTAAGGTCCCACATCTCCCGAGGGAAACTATAGTGAGACGTGTTTTGGGAGAGCCACTCCCTAACCGGAAGTGTGCTGACGAGGATGTCGGGCCCCTAAAGTCCTACATCTCCTGGGGAAAAGGATCACTTGTGCCTTATATGTACATGCCCACCTCCCTATAGTGAAACGTGTTTTGGGAGAGCCATTCCCCACCCTAAAGTGTGCCGACGAGGACGTTGGGCCCCTAAGGTCCCACATCTCTCAGGGGAAAGGATCACCTGTGCCCTATAGTGAGACGTGTTTTGGGTGGAAGCCAAAAAAAAAAATTCGTGAGAGCGTGGCCCAAAATAGACAATATCTCACTATGCGGATCAGGTTTGAGATGTGACACCAGCCACCAGTCACAAAGGATCAATACAAATTAACATTCCACTAAAAAATGAGCACGCTTGATTATACCACACATCGTATAAAACAAAATTTATACTACTAGCTTCACAAGGAGGAACTATAAACTTGCACATAACAAATTAGGTTGAGTTTTTCAAACTTATTCCGACTAAAAAATTTGTTCATGTTACCATTGACCTCCAAAATTTCATCCAAGTAAATTCCCCTATGGCCTTTGTCAAAAAAAAAAAAAAAAAAAAAAAAAAAAAAAAATCCCCGACGGAGCGGGAGTGACTCAAAGAGCAATTATGGGCTTTGTCTGAGCCCAAATTCAGCCCAGTCTTTTGGGGTCTGTAAAGTGGAAAAAGTGCGAGAAACTACAGAGCGGGTCCAATCTTTTGGCGGCAAAACCGGTTTGAGCGGAGCTTAGGTGGGCTTGAAAACCCGAACCGGCCCACTTCTGGTACTGTGCAAGTCTGCTTCTTCTTTAACATGGTTTTAACACTCGAACTGCAACGGAAGGAGCAGAGAAAGCTAGGGCACAAAACGCAGGCACGGCCTCGGCTCCCTCCATTCGTAATGCCGTTTATCTCCAAAATTCAACGGCAGTCCGATTACAGACGCTTTCCTTCCTCCACTCCCATCGTCATCGACAATGGCGCCTCCTATTTTCGCATCGGGTATAACCTCGCAAGAACCCTAATTTCAACTTCTGCGTGCGTAATTCATGGCCATTTTTGTTAATTTTCACCTTTTTTGTGCGGGATTTTCAGGTGGGCAGGAGAGGCCGAGCCTCGTGTTATTTTCCGCAACATTGTTCAGAGGCCGCGCCACAAGGCCACCGGTACGCTCGATTTTCTCACTGTTATGTATTTTGAGAGCTTAATTTGAAGGGTTCAAGAAGCTTTTTCGTGTATAATTTTGTGTTTTTATCGAAGGTGGTAACTTTAAAGAAATATCTAAAAATAAAAAATAAAAAAAATTCTGTATTCAGGGGAAACTGTGACCATTGTTGGAGACCATGATCCTGCATTGTTGAAATACTTTGATTGCACGCGGTCGGGACCCCGCTCAGCTTTTGACAACAATGTTGTTTTCCAGTTTGAAATTATGGAATATGTAAGTTCAGTTTACTAATGATTATGTTCTATATTGGTAGGCGCACTCAATTCATTTTTGGCTTGGCATTTAGCTTGGCTACTGGCTCGAAATGAAAATTTTACGTGGTTTTGGTGTACACCATGTCTAAAATTTATAGTGCATCGATCTTTTCTGGTTTGCATGCTGTAATCTTAGACTTGAAGCCTTACTAATACTCTTTGCATCTGTAGATTCTTGACTTTGCCTTTGATCGGTTGGGTGCAAATGGATCACAGGTATGATTCAAAATGGACCCTTCGTTTCTTCGTTTTACTATACTTGCTGAAGCTCTAGATTTTGATTATGAAGGGTCATTTGTTAAAAGCTGTTTTCTTTTCTACCATGATTTTGTCTATCTTGAGGCCATTTCTATTTAATGAGATTGCCATTACCAGTTTGCATGAATGATATGCAATAGTGTTTTTTTATTTTTTATTTTTTTTAAAGATCGTTACAAGCATATGCAAAGTCATTTATTTTGAATGCTTTTTAATTTTTTTTTCATGTAAAGTTTCAGATCAGTTTATATATTTTGTAAGACCTTCTCCTAAACTTTTGTTCATTTGAGGGCAGAACAGATTGATCACCCAATCCTGATTACTGAATGCGTGTGCAACCCATTTCACTCTCGTAGTAAAATGGCTGAACTTTTGTTTGAGACATATGGAGTTCCATCTATAGGTATCAACAGTAACTTAAAATTTCATCTCTCTTCAGACATGCTTCCTTACTGGCTCTTTGATCCTGTGGTGTTTTTGCTCACTTTAATATTTCTATTTTTGTTTTGATTTTTGATTTTTCTTTGTTTCCATACTTACAGCATATGGTGTCGATGCTGCATTTAGCTATAAGTATAATCAACAGCATGGGGTTTGTGATAAAGATGGTCTTGCTATCTGTCCTGGGTTTACCACTACTCATGTTATTCCGGTATGCTTTCTTGGTCTTGTTAATTGCTTAACTAATGACTGATTTAGTAATGAAAAATAACCAAGACTGAGGTTTACATGCCAAATTAGTTGTGTATTAGCATTCATTACATCTCTGATTGTCAATATAATGATAAATAAGCTGTAGTTTAAAATTTTCTGTTGTGATTCTTGTTTTCCATAAATACCTTCATTAGTACCTCTTTAAGTGAGCATTATTATACAAATTGGTTACTGAGTATGTTATCATGATTCATTGTGGGATTTATAGGTTGGGATTATGGAAAACATATCTAGTTTTATTGGCCTCAAGCAAATCTTCAGTATGGAATTCCATTACTTCAGTTCATATTTTCAGAACAACTAAGAAATTGATAAAGATGATAACGTACCCAAGACCTCTCTTGATTGCTAGGTTGATCATATTTTTGTATGTCATTCCCAGTTTATTGATGGTGAGCCCATATATAACGGAAGCTGTCGAACTAACATTGGTGGGTACCACATCACTGATTATATGAAGCAACTTCTCTCACTTAAATACCCTCATCACATGTGAGTATAATTTGGTTGGTTTCCAGTTCACTTGAATGGGGGACTGATTGAGTAATATTTCTGATTATGTGTATCTAATGCAACAGGGCTAGGCTTACATGGGAGAAGGTTGAAGACCTGAAGATGGAGCACTGTTACATTGCTCCAGATTATGTGTCAGAAGCTCGGTTATTTCAGGTATTGATGATTGCCTTTTCCAATCCACTCGCCTATCCCAATCTCGTTAGTTAACTGTTGATATATTTTTTTTGTTTTTACAGAGAGGGGCAAAGGAAGCTGAAGATAAAACAAGGATGTGGCAGCTTCCATGGGTTCCACCACCTACTGAGGAGCCCCCTTCCGAAGAAGAGATTGCAAGAAAGGCAGCCATTAAAGAGAAACAAGGTCAACGATTGCGAGAAATGGCTGAGGCGAAGAGATCTTCTAGGATAAATGAACTAGAGAATGAATCACATGGGTTGGAGTTTCTTCTAAAACAGCTTGAACAGGTGGAAGAGCCTGATATAGCATCGTTCTTGTCAGCCACTGGCTATGTCTCCAAGAAGGAAGTAGAATCTGCCCTGGTGAAGGTAAGACAATCGTTACTGAAAACGAAAGGTGAACCAAAGGGTGAACAAGCTGAGCTTGACGAGAAGACAGATCCTGCAGGAAGCGAAAGGTTTCCTCTTTTAAATATACCTGACAACATGCTCAGCCCTGAGCAGGTATGCTTTTATGCCAACTTTCTTTCACATTCCCACCATTTTGAATTCGTTGTGTATTCCACTTTTAGGATGTGTGCATAAACTGCACACAATTCATTGCTCTTAACACTTATTTATGACTTGAAAAACCTGAGGTCCTCTCGGTAAACCTAACATTTGAAGACAGCATCAACCAGATAGCGTTTGAGCTTTTTCCTTATATTCATCTTACTTTTAGGTTTTCACATCATCATTAATGTAGTCCTTTGGGACTGTTCTCTTGACAGCTGAAGGAGAAAAAGAGACAGTTGTTTCTAAAAACCACATCTGAAGGTCGGCAGCGAGCTAAACAGAAGCGTCATGAAGAAGAGTTAGAGCGGGAAAAGAGAAATCAACAAGATGAGAAAAAACGTTTGTATGTGCTGACACATGGTTTTTTATTTTCGCAATGTAGAACAAAACCAATTTATTGTGGTCAGGCTTTATGGAAAGAGAACCATACATGTTTGTTGAAATTAAGATTCTATACGGTTCACTGTTTAGCATGCTAGATTCCTCATGATGATTTTATAAGTTTCTGAAATGTGTACCTTATCCTCGTTAATTATTATTTTCTCTGTTTCCTTGTTGTAGAGAAAACCCGGAGCTTTATTTAGAGCAGTTGCATGCTAAATATAAAGATCTTTCAGAGAAAGTTGAACAGAGAAAACGACTTAAGACAAATGGTGGGGGTCATACAAATGGAAATAATTTTTCTGGAAATGTTGGCCGTGGCGAGAGATTAAATGCTGCACAGAGGGAAAGGATGCGCCTTTTGACAACAGCGGCTTTTGATCGCGGCAAGGGTGAGGATACTTTTGGCGCAAAAGATGAAGATTGGCAACTATACAAACTCATGAGCAAAGATAACGATGATGATGATGAGGGACCAGATGTGGATGAAGCAGAGCTAGCGCGTCTCTCTTCTAGGCTCAAGGTCTGTTTATTCTATTTGAGTGCTGGCTGTGGTTTACGTTTGTAGTTTTGATTCTAATTATTTATTTTGGATCATTGGTTTGACAGGAAGTGGACCCGACATTTGTTCCCAAACCAGATATTGCAAACCCTCAATCTGCTGAAGCACCAAAGTTTCGTCCTCTTACCCAGGAAGATTTTCGAATTGTTTTCGGAGTTGAAAGGTTCAGGTGCCCAGAGATCTTATTTTGTCCTAATTGGATTGGAATCGACCAGGCAGGTTTAGATGAGATGGTTGGGGTGTCGCTGAGGAGGCTGCCAACTAAGGGCAAAGTGCTGGAAGAGAGGCTAACCAGTTCAATATTTCTGACTGGTGGGAGTAGTCTTTTTCCTGGCATGAGCAAGCGCTTGGAGGCTGGAATCCGGATGATTCGGCCGTGTGGTTCACCCATAAGGATAGTCAAAGCATTGGATCCGATTCTAGATGCATGGCGTGGGGCTTCCGCTTACGCCGCCGCCTCCCATTTCTCGACACAAACTTTCAGTAAGGAAGACTATTATGGGAAGGGTGAAGACTGCGTTCGCAGATACCAATTTCGGTATTATACATTGTAGTTGTTAGGTCATCCTTTTGCCTTTATATATGCCATTATTGATGTTGTCAAACGTAGATTGCAGAGAACATGTTATACATTGACGATGAGCATCTCAATTTCAAACAACTTTTTTCTTACGAAATGGGTCATTTGCAAATTTATGTGGCAATTTGATGTAAAAATTTGCTCCTCTAAAATTTCACTCCAATCTACTTTAACTTGTGTGGGGCTTCCATACCATGTCATTTGTAGGGTTTCTCTTACTTTTACTTTGGATTTTATTCTCTTTAGATTGTCTCATTCGGTGTGATAGTTGCTCTAGTAGGCAGTACTCGAGTGACAGTCGGACTTATTCAACCCAAAACCAATCTCTAAAAGAACTTCCTTGGCATGACATGACACGGTAACATTTTGTTCTTGATGCATCAAATATTATAACACGTATTTAATAAATCTGTTTTTTGGGATATGAATCTATTGCTAGTCACATTATAACACGTGGTTTAGTATCACCCTCAGTCTAAATTTTTTCGATCCCTCCACAAAATAAATTTTTTTACTGCACTCCAGTGGATCGCAGGAACGTTGAGTGATAAATACTTGGAGGTACAGTCGTTAATCTAATAAATAAGAATCCAGCAACGAAAAATTCCGGTGTATAGTACGTACTTGAATCACAGTTGGTTTTGAAAGGCCAAGCAACAAACAATTAACTTGAAAGCAACGGCCAGCTTTAGACGAGCTCGATCGATGGAAAAAATGACCGTTGGAGCATTCTATACATGCACACTGCACACAGCAATTTATTCACAGAAAATAAAAAATAAAAACCCAGCACCGCGCCTATAAACCCCACCATAATTCGACCGTTACAAGTCTTCCGCCACACTGAACCAAGAGAGAGAAACTCTAGAGAGAGAAAGAGAGAGAGGCCTTTCCTTCCATTTCTGTTCCTTTGGCCTCCTCCTTCTGTCTTCAAAAACCCCATTAATTATACCAATTAGCTGTATGATATCATCACATTCTTCAGACCCAGCAACCCGGCAACTCCTCCTCCAAGGAACAAAGAACCGCATCCATCAGAACCCAGGAATGGAGTCACCTCAAACCAGGAAATCGGGGCTCAACCTCCCCACCGGGATGTCCGAGACACTGCTCCGCCTCGATTCCGTTTCGGGTTCTTTTCGTGCGGTTTCGAGCCTCTCAGCGTCGCCGGGTTCTTGTCGGGCGATTTCGAACCTGTCCTCGCCGTCGAAGTCCTCGACTTGCAGCGACAGATTCATCCCCTGCAGATCCTCGTCGCGGCTTCACACGTTCGGGCTCAACGAGAAGGCCTCGCCGGTGAAAGAAGGAGGCAACGAGGCGTATGCCAGGTTGTTGAAATCGGAGCTTTTCGGGTCTGATTTCGGGTCTTTTTCTCCTGCAGGTGGCGGAGGTGGTGGTGCAGCGTCGCCCATGAGTCCCAGCAAGAACATGTTGCGGTTCAAGACGGAGAACTCGGGCCCGAACTCGCCTTACTCGCCGTCCCTTCTGAGAAATGACAGTGGGTTTTCCAGCGAGACGACGCCTCCCAAGCCTCCTCGCAAGGTCCCCAAGACACCCCATAAGGTAATTAATTATCTCATGTTCTTCCTTTTTTTTATCTTTAATTTTAAGGAAAACTAACGAAAAATTTAAAAAAAATTAATTTTAATAAAAAATTACAAATAAAAATGTAGTGAATAGTATTAGAGAAAGATAAAAATATGATTTTTTGTTAAAAATAAACAGTACCAAGAGTGTTTCGTTAAAACTCCTTTAATTTTAATGGTAATTTTGGGAGAGTGAAAGATAAAATCTTCCCAAGGAAAAGGTGATAAAATATATTAATTTAGCTTAATTAGTTTAATTGTAGTGCAGTAACAAGTTGATCTGATGGATTGGATTAAGGGGAATGGTCGATTTGAAAAGCTGCATTGCCTATGCTAATTTGCAGTAACTTCACGGAATACCCGATATATGTCATCAAACTACTGATATTATGTTGATATTGTGTTTTTATTTGATATAGATGTCGATATGGATGTCACATGTGTCTTTGTGATGTTTATATGGTGTCAATAATATCTTGCTATTTTGTCGTACATCTATCAATGTGTTATTTATAACCCCGCTCCATGAACAGTGGAGCAGGATCCCCCCTTAAGAAGAGGTTTATTGGGGAAAATGCGATGACTGATTTCAAAGGCTCTAATTGGTTGCAGGTTTTGGATGCTCCGTCACTACAAGATGACTTTTACTTGAACCTTGTGGACTGGTCGTCCCAAAATGTCCTTGCAGTTGGACTGGGCACCAGTGTTTATCTCTGGAGTGCATCAAACAGCAAGGTAGTTTAATCATCGATTTATAGCTCTCCCATTCCGTGGTATCGAAGTCTAATTTGACAGTTATCTATGCTGCCGGCATCCTTCAATTTTTAGTGGTTTTGCGATGTATTGTTTTCCCTCAGGTGACAAAACTGTGCGACTTGGGGCCTAATGACGGCGTGTGCTCTGTCCAATGGACACGGGAGGGTTCATACTTGTCGATTGGCACAAGTCTTGGTCGAGTTCAGGTAGCTATTTGTTTGAATTGGTTGTCCTCCGATTTTATACACTTGATACATAGATGGCCGTTAATTGTGATGTTTTGTTCTAGGTTTGGGATGGGACGCAGTGCAAGAGGGTCCGAACAATGGGCGGGCATCAAACAAGGACTGGCGTCTTGGCGTGGAACTCGCGCATATTAGCTTCAGGGAGCCGAGACCGGAATATACTTCAACACGACCTTCGAGTCCCAGACAACTATATCAGCAAGCTTGTTGGCCACAAGTCTGAGGTATGAAGACTTCAAAAGACTATGTACTTAAATGAGGTTCTTGGGAATATGCAAACAAAATTAACTTTTCTTCAAATTTCAATTCTTCAGGTATGTGGGCTGAAATGGTCCAATGATGACAGGGAACTTGCATCCGGTGGCAATGATAATCAGGTAGCCATTACAAACTTGTGTGTATTCTTTTCCACGTTCGTGTTCTCTCTTCTCTTGCTCTCGTATGCTTTAGTCAATGGCTTACTTACTTAGTGGCTTGTTGGTAAGCAGCTCTTGGTCTGGAACCAGCACTCTCAGCAACCGGCTCTGAGGCTGACAGAGCACACAGCTGCAGTCAAGGCCATTGCTTGGTCACCCCACCAGGGTGGCCTTCTTGCATCTGGAGGCGGAACTGCTGACAGATGTATTCGGTTCTGGAACACTACAAACGGCCACCAATTGAACAGCATCGACACAGGGAGCCAGGTAACTTCTGTTTCTGTTTATGCGTATGGAAAACAAAGGAGAATACCCTCAACTCACACAAGTCGACTTTGTAGGTCTGCAATCTTGCATGGAGTAAGAATGTCAATGAGATAGTCAGCACTCATGGTTATTCCCAGAATCAAATTATGGTGTGGAAGTATCCATCCATGGGAAAGGTTTGCATTCCAGTGATTTTAAACTTTGTAAAACTTTTACTTCAACTCGAAGCATAAGAACATTCAGAAAAAAGTGCATTTTCCTAGTTATAATCTTTCTACCCAACTCCTATTCGAATGTACTTACAGGTTGCCAACCTAACCGGTCATAGCATGCGAGTTTTGTACCTTGCAATGTCACCGGATGGTCAGGTATTGCACCATTTTTGCCCCCTATACGTGTATCCACAATTTCTTGTTGCCAACGCCGAGATCTCAGTTCTAACAAGCTCAAATGAAATCTCTTTTACCGCAGACAATAGTCACTGGTGCTGGGGATGAGACTCTAAGATTCTGGAACGTCTTTCCATCTGTGAAGACACATGTAAGCATGGATATCATGATCCAATCTTACTGATCAAATTTTTAAGCTGCCTTATCTTCCCTCCAAAATACGTCATCACTGCTTTTCTGATCCCTTTTCATTTATTTTTTTTGGTATTTCAGACGTCAGTGAAGGATACGGGTCTTTGGTCACTAGGACGAACTCAGATTCGATGATTCTCTTGCACATACAAACGATATCTTGTAAATGGAGATACTGTAATTTATCAGTAGTGAAAGACACAAATTTACTTCTTTTTCTTTTGGTCTTGTTAATCCCACACGAAGTTTTGGATTTTGTAAAGTGTTATCTGGTGTGCTATGCGTTCTAACGATTAAGAAGTTCATTCCCCGAGCTCTGTCTTCGTAAGTTTTGTCAGTTCCTTGATGTTTTTCTTGTTCTCATCCTTCTTTTAAGACCAAGAACATGAGAAAATGTGCATGCCATCACAACTTGGTTCCAATTCAAAACACAGTAAATCACAGCCGCCATCTGATCAGTTTACTCGCCTTGCAATACGCTTACGATGTTCACAAATGTTGGATTCTACTTCTAGGTTTGGGGTGCAATCTTCATTTTATGTCTTTGCCTGTGACTGCAGACCTTGACATTATCAAATAAATCTCTCTTGACGATGATCTTGTAGCTTTAGGCCTCAACAACGACGCCTTTCTAAACAGCGGTTTGCAAATCTGATTGATTTCTGCAAACAAACAGCCAGAAGACGGTAAAAAAATATATTCAAACAGAGCTTCAATGAAGCAATTACCGCTCTTATGCTACCAAAAAAGGGGGAAGGCAAGGAACTAAGAAAAGAACCTTGCACATCTTCACTCTCTAAAAGCTTTATCACAAGATTGCCTCCCCTTCGCAATACACCGTTATCATCTGAACTCGTAGTTGCCCCAACATTACTTTCCTCCGTTTGAGTTTCGTTGTTTGAATGAGCTAAGGCTGCTCCACCAACAGCCAAATTCAGTGCTTGCATGCCTAACTCGAGCGATAAAGCTGCATCTTTACTTGAGATTCCAGAAACGAGGGGACACATATCCGACAGCACCACAGAATCTGCTGCACAAACACAATGGTAAAACAATAAATCCTTTTCGTAAACCTACATCTGCAAGAGGATCCTTGAAACGTTTTCCTTGGCAAAATATAAGGTTGGCTTTTAAGTTGGAAATTCATGGAAAAATGTTACAATGCCGAAAGTTGGCAAGGAACCAATATATCATTTGTTTCACACCTTCAAACATCCTGAAACAGGGTTGAAACTTGAAGGACAACATGATCATAAATCGAAACAACAGCATAATTAACCAAGATTTTAAGAATCGAAAGACGTAAATTAGCACAAGCATTTTGAAACCATTGTTAATTAAAGCTAAGAAGCCCGGACAACAATACCTGTGGAGAGAGTTCCCTGACTTGAGCTCTCGGTAGCAAACAGTTTGAACCCTCGAATCACAATGATCAGCAAGAGCCCTCACCTTCTGTTCTGCAAATTCCGCATTTCACAATCCAATTACTCTATAAATTATCGAATAAACAGATCAAAGCACGGGAATTTACACTCAAAAGGATAGCGAAAAATGAGACCTTGAGATCAATCCCGACGACAAGGCTGCCATTTTTTAGGGGACCCAAGCTCTGGCAAGTCACCTGCAAATTTCAACAAAAACCCATGAATGCTATGAGGAGACGGTTGAGATTTGAGTATAAAGTTTGGATTTTCAAATGACCAAAAAGGACCTGAAGCCAAGCGCCGGGAGCACAGCCGAGGTCGGGAACAGAGGAGCCAGGGGTTATGAGCTTGTACTGCTTCGGCATCTCAAGGAGCTGTTTCAACGATGCGGGTGGGTTAGTGGTAATTAGAGACATGGATTTTGGGTAAAAAGGTAAATCAATGAATACCTTGAAGGCTGAGCGAGCCACATAACCCAGGCGTTGAGCTTCTCGGTAGAAGAAATCTGGTTTTCCTGCCCCACTCATCTTACCTCCTCCTCTGTTTCTTTCCCTGGTTTCTTCTTCACAATAAAACCCTAGAGACATAGTTATACACGATTATGTTTTGGTAATCGAAGACGTCACAATGAGATGAACGGTTTTACTCATAATAGAAACGCAATTTTGTTGGATAAAGCCGGTGGCTGTTGAATGGGAAAGCGAAGAATACAATACAATTGTGAGATAAGAGTTGTTGCTGTTGTCCCACATCGCCCAACTGATAAAGGTGAAGCTGGTGGAGGGACTATAAAATAGACCAGAAGGTTACCCTTAAACGCATCTTTGCGCTTGGGGCAATGACGCAGCTAATGAGGTTCTAACCGAGGCGCGTCTATTGCTGGTTGAAAACTATTTCCAAACCCCCTCATCGGCCTGGGTTCAGCCTAGGCCTTTGAGAATTTCTGGAAGGGCTCCCTTCGGGGTAAAGCCCTGCAATTCTTAGTTTAAATTTTACGAATTTTGAAGTCAAGTAAAACGGGCGTATAGCTTCGACTCAAATGGAATTTTGCAATCGCCCTAGTGGTGGTCGAAAACCCGGTTGTAGAAGTTCAATCCCGTTAAACCCCCAGTTTTGTCTAGTAGTCTGACAGTCCCACACGTATAGCCTCTACCTTACCCCGTTTAAATAAGAACGTGTTACTTTCCAAATCGACTGTCAGACTATTACCATTCAGAAGAAACCTACTTGCTTCCTCAAGCCTCTTTTAAATTGCACAACTGACTATCCCTAATGCTACTGTTAGTGCGAGAGGTAGTAGTGTAATGACTGGAACATGAAGGATGAATTTCATCTCCGCATTCATGGTTCTGATCAACGTAAGTAGTCATATCAGAAGGGGAAGAAGAATGCTCATCTCCAAGAAGCTCATAAAACGATTGCGTCTGCATTTTCAAGCGTTGCGCACGCTCATGAGACATTTCGGTCTTTCTTCTTTATCTTCTTCCATAAGAATTTGTCTAATATACTTGAGAACTACATTACTAAAATCAGAGTCCTCCGGTGAATCCCCATCTGAGTTCGTGCTCAAATCCGGGCCCAAATTACTCGAAAATGGACAGGGAGGTGCACAGTTTTGATCAAGAAACTTACTACTATTTCTCAATTCAGTATCCAGATTCTAATTCATCAAGGCTGCAAGAGGTTCTTCCCTGAATTCCAACAGCCCATTACTAGAACCACAAAATCCACTCAAAGATTGATCCGTGACCACTGGGATTACAAGTTTACTCAAAAGCTCCAATGTGCTTCGAATTTGTATGTATCTCAGGTTTTCTCACACACTAATGTCACTGAGAGTATCAGAATTTTTCATGCATCAAAACCCAGAAAAATAAAACCTAAAATATATGTATAAATACATATTGATGCATGTGAGTTAGCATTCACAAGAGTGAGCAACTGTCAACTGTTGATGCATGTGAATCTCATAAATCTATCAGACCCGAGTAACAGTCACTCACATGCATGTGAATATCTCTATTAGCCCTTTACTCCTTTCTATCACAATCAATTACTTTAATGTCTTTTTTAGTTACGCACTCACATGAGTCACACCAGACTCAACTTTAATCTCTCTTTTTAAGTTTTTCATTTTCTTTTTGTTTTATCCTTTGGGTTTTGGACCAAGGGCCATGAGAAGAGCAGATTCTCAGAAGCCCTTTTCACACATGTAAATAGAACAACATTGTTTCAATAATTCAACTTCTATTTTGGGCCGTGTTGTGCACATCATCATGAGCTTCAGACAGTAACTTGTATGGTTAGTTAACACTCCCACAGCATGGTGCATTGGTTGATCACAATTTAGTATCAAAATCATTACAAATATATTTCATTCTGGCATCCAAGTAAATCGAAATTGAGGCGAGACCTACTTCAATCACAGTGAAATCTAAGTGTCACTAAACCAGTTAGTCATGTGGCGTCCAGTATATACTTGAACGGGCATTTTTCGCCTCCATACCCCGCTAAACAACTAGGTGACCCGAGCCCGTACCTTTTTGAGGTGTTTTAGATCCAACTTATTTCCTTATGATTTTGTTGACCAATGCAAAATACGTAGGAAAGGAGGCAAGAAGAAGTTGAGTAGTACACACTAACAACTCAACTGGATAAACTTCTTTTTCCATCTATACATGTGATTTCGCACGTGCCAAAACGTGCTAGCATGTCAGAGCCACCACCCAAGTTAGTTGGCCAATTATAAATAAATCTATAAATAATTAGTCCAGCAGAAAAGTGTAAATTGTACGCAACTCGATCATTGCATTTGCAATCCATCTTTGAATTGAAAAGAGACTTTGATTGACGTGCAATGCAAGTAACAGCGGATCCACATGGAACTAACAAAGAAGCAACAAAAGAAAGATAATTATAAGTTTATTCCTGTTGATGAACATTCACATTTCTCTACATTACATGATAAAATAAAAATTCAATTGAATTAAAACTGTGGGTTTCTGTTAGGCTGATCTTTATTCCGGCGAACCATTTACATTTTCCGGCATCCCTCAGACAGAGACGCCGGCAATTGAATTTACCTGTGGGGGGGGGGGGGGGGGGGGGGTTGAGGATTTTACACAAATTTCGGGTCATTTGTACATTTGTCTTGTTCTTTCCCTGTTTCTGTCAACGTTTCCTTTTTTTTTTTTTTCTTTTTCTACATCATACAATCGGATACCTTTGCTCCATGCCAATCGGTCGGGTGGGTCTGTGATCTCAGAATGCCGGCAAGGCTGGGTGCTTGCCGTGTTGCTTAGCTTGGTGTTGGCACCAGTAAGAATGGGCAGCCAACACTCGGTCCAAAAGCTCCTGCGGGACTGGCTCTCCCCTTCTTTGCTGAGGAGAGATTTTCGCGGTGTGGACTAAGGTTTTCCATTTATCCTGCATAAAACCACCAGAGTACATCAAATACAACATAAATCAAGTAACTCGTGCTTTCCAGAGAAGCACTCACCTGCAATGGAAAATTGCGTCATCAATCTAGTAACAAATAAACGATTGAGTGATACAGGCAACCATACAAACAAAATTTACCTTCAAGTCCACGTAAGTTCGATGATTTGCATTCTCAAATGCACGCAATTTAACATCGCGCCACCTGCAAATCCAGAAGATTGTTAAACCACCATATATCCTTCAAAATGGAATCACACGTCTCGCACTGATCCTGTTTAAATGGTAAAGAACATCACACCTTCCAGTGCCAAGTTCCTCAACTGCGGCCACCAATGCTTCGACTTCTGAGACAGAGAATGGTCTCCTGGTTCGACGCTGTGCAAGCTCTGATCGCTTAGGTTTCTGGCTCACAGGAACTACGGCTAGTGGCTCCATGCTCATTTCTGGAATAGCCACTAGCGCCTGGGATTCCAGCATTGTTTTGTCGGTCAATATGTCAATATGGGACGAAACTGGTTCATGCTTAGTTTCAGCAAGACTGCCTGAATTGGTTATAGGTGGAAGGTCAGATAACACATCGGACATCGTAGAGTCCAAAAATGGTGTGCCTGGGGACCTGAAACAGCAATGTAATATTAGCTATAATGAGAACATATGTGATAAGCTGTAACTCAAGTCAATAGAGCAGACCCATAATCCAGAACTTTGTCCTATCCCTTGAGATTAAAGCCCAATACTTTCCCACAGGACTCATAAAACCACCATTATGCAGAATTAGCACACACTATTGCCTACAAAACTGTATTAATTAAGAATATATGATACTAAAACAAATAACACATACCGGAAGGAAAATTCATCCATTAATTGTCGAAATAGCCTTAAATATATTAGTATAAGCGGTTATAGACTTAAATAAATATAGAAAGGAAAGTCATAAATTCCAGCAAACGAATACTATCTCAGCATTCATATCAACAATTGTGAAAGAAAACAAGGTCGACCCAAATGGCCAATTAAAAAAAAATTCCAACTTAAGACAAGGGTCTTCTCACAACACGTCAATTACCTGGTCACAAGTACAGATGTCTCACATGATAGTGAAGGAGGGTCGCCAGAAAACAAAGATGGAGGGGCTTGCATGGGACTAGGCTCCAACATAAAATCCAGAGAATCCAAACTGTCTTTAGCAGAAATTCCCATCTGCATTAGAGTTCTGTTGTCATCTCTTATCTTTTTCCCTTGAACAAGTACTCCAACACTTAATCCATCCCTAAGTATGGCATTCACTGCATCCATGACTGTCCTCTGTAAAATTTCGTAACACAAATGTAAAATATTTAGGCACACAAGTGATGAATAGTCAACAACTACTTGCTAAAATAAGACCCACTACTAGCGAATAACAAGGATATTCCATGCCATTTGAGAAACATTCTTATTGTAAACAGGATGGACAATAAACTATTTCGTGTCCAGTGCACGTATGTAAACAAAAGCAGTTGAGTTAATACCTTCAATGAATCGACAGTTTCAGTTTCTGGGACCTCAATGACTAGCTCTGGCACCTTAAAGGATTTGATTCTCAATTTCACTGCACAAGGAAAGATAATGCCCTGTTATACTTGTTAAATACTATCAAATAAGAAGTGTGTTTGACACCAAATCTTCGAAACTTTAATTACCATGAGATTCCTCAGAGAGAAAAGATGCTTGATGACCTACAACTGAAGCTGATACTCCGTTTGCTGCACAGAAGAACAACTATTAAGCAAAACGAAACCACAAGCCTTAAATCCCCAGAACACATAAAGGAACAATAACAAAAAAATATCTACGTAGTTGTGCCAATGTAACATACCAGCTGGACCAGTTTTATCTCCGTTATCAGGTGCATTAGAAACACTTTCACCACTAAACCCTCCATCAGAAGTCACTACCGAACTCCGGTCAACTAGTTTCCTCCTCTTATAAAGAGTGTCACGTTGAGATCTTTCACGGTTGTAAAAGGTTTTCCTTTTGTGATAAATAGGTTTTACTCCCCCATCTAGAAAACCAAAAACATAAGCTCAACATTAAATGAATTTGCATATATTTATGAGGCTAACCAAAGCACTAATTAAAAACTTACCATATCTATAGTGTTCAAATTCCCTCAACTTTGGAGTCGCTTTCCAGTACTTGGATGTCAGTAACTTCCTTATTCTTTGGCCTCCAACACGTGGTGGAGGCCTAAAGACCTTCACCCTATTGCTAGGTTTAATGCACCTAGAAAAGTTTTCGTCATCATCTCTACTACCTAATTCAATATCATTCCTATGCCTGGAAAAAGAAGCATTAGGAATAGGATCCCTGAACAATGACAATTTGACATTGCTGTCTCCATTGAGCATTGCAGGATATTTTGCATGCAGTTCGGTTGGATCCTTTGAACTGCATGGGTTAGCTATCTTCAAAGATCCAGTTTCTAACGGCTTACTATCTCCCTGTACTTCAATTCCAGTTGCTACATTACCATAACAGGACTCCACAATACCCAGGGAGTCTCCCTCTACCTTACCAGAATATTTCTGAAATGTGGGCCTGCTACTGCAAATTACAGACTTAGCATGACGCCCAGCTTTTGCAGAGCTGTCAGAACTTGTAATAACTGAAGTGCGTTCCAAAACAGTATCACTGTCGGCATGCGGAAATTCTTTTCCCTTCCGATTGATGTTTTGGGATGTCAGCCCTAAAGAAACACTTTCTTCAGAGCTTCCCTGATCAAGGCACTCTTCTTTCAGAGGTTTATGTTCATCTTGTCTTTCCTGCTTAACATCTATCCCAAAGGCAGGCTGCAAATTTCCTTCAGAAGCATTACTGGAGGCAGAACTTTCACTCTCCTGCAACAACTTGCCAGCTAAAGAAGCCAATAATTCAAATGCACTGATTTGGCCATCCTCGACCAACTTCCTATGTGGGCCCCTCTGAAACCAGTAACAGAAATTGGTGAATTCAATGCAGGGTTTATCATCCAAAACCAAAAAGGAAAGAAAAACACAAAAAAGCAACCGTAGAATTTTGGCAAATACTTACCCTAGCTGATCTGGGAGCTCTAGGTATATTAGGGACCTGGAAGCCATTAAATCCAAAATCTAGCCTCTTCTTCAACCCCATTTCTCATACATGGCAATTTGAACTCATCAAACACAAAGAAGCATCACCCCCGCATCCAGTTCACTGTCATCGGATATTCATTTCATAGAAAGAAGAACGCGTGTCAGGCTGAGGTTGGCGCGAAACAAAATCTTATTGATCACAAAAGGAAGACAACAATACATTCAGAATCCTACATCATGCTACCATATCGAAACCAACATAAAATAAAATCCAGCAATGAGACTCTAGTGATATAATGTTCCTTCTTTAAAGCTGCATATCCTAAATAAATTAAGAAAATATGGCAATAATAGACTGCCACAGTGATCAATAACGTAAAACTCATGATTAGCTCTCCAAGTCTCCTAACCACCAAACCGCCCAGCCTTGTCCGGACCTCCACCTCTCTGAGTTCTCGCCCCCTGAGTTGAGCTCTTTGTCTCGTCCATCTGAGGCCGACGGCTAGGATCTTGTTCAACTTATTTAGGTAAGGGCCCAGTCATCTAGATACAATTGCCTATTATTTCCCATATTTCTTAGAAATCAAACAGATCCCTCAGATTGATTAAGGAACAATACCAAAAACCAACACAGTAAGATTTGGAATACTAAACTACTCGAAAGACTTGAACCACGCTTGAAAGGAAAACATAACAGTAGGCAGAGAATCATAAACCAAATCTTAAAACCCTAATCAAAGGTCTTTTCGCAAGAAAATACCAGTTAATTGAACAGATACAATATCAGCCATGAACTGGAACCAAATTGGAAGTAAAGACTCCAATCACATCTGAACTAAGTTGTTTAACATAGCAAAGAACTTAGAAATGTAAACTGCATTCAAATTCATAAACCCAAAACCCAAAAAACCAATTCCCATTTGCTAAATTAAATACATAACATGAAGTTGAAGAATTGCAAATCCAATATAATTCATCAAAAGCTTTAACAAATTCAACGCCAATTCCGATCTTAATTCTGTAATCTGTTTTACGCAGCGATGAATTCAAAACAAAAACTAAAATCCCATAAACCTCAGATCAACAGAAATGGACTCCATGCAAAACAAAACCCATGATTCTGATCACGATCACAAATTCTCAATCAAACCGAATTCAGCAGAACCAAACACGACCCAAATTCTACAATCAGATCCCGATCTCAATCGGAAATCCGTATTGCATGCACTAATTGAACACACCCAATTGCCCAAAATTCCAAACAAACACGATAAACCGAAGCAAAACCCATCAGTTATTGACCAAAACAACACAGAATTCCCAAAAACTCACCCCAAACCGCATCTAACAAAAAACCCATCAAAGAAAACCAAAATCCGGCAGAGAAACTCGATTTACTCACCTCTTGGACAAAGATCTTCTTCTGGGTTAAATCTAACCCCATATCTACAAATTTTCAGGGAAAGGGAAAAAATACAGAAATTCAGGGAAATGTGTAAGAGATCTGCTAGAATTGGAAATGAGAATTGGTAGTTTCTGTCTCTAAATCTCTCAATGAAAAGGAAAAAGGAAAAACCCAAGTCCCGAAAGAGGTTTGATTTGATTGTAAAATTGTAATAAATTAGTAAAATATACAAAAACCATGCAGAACAAACAGTGGCCTTAAACCCCTTGTTATATAAGCTCTATGATTTTCTGACCACAAAACCGGGCGAGCCAGTAAAAGGGCAATAATGTCCGGGTAATTGCAGCTTCCCTAAACCCCCTCTCCCTTTTTTTTATCTTCTTTTTTCTCTCTCTCTCTCTTCTTTTCCAAACCCCGTCCACCCACGCGCATGATGAGGTGGAGATAGGGGTGTCTTGCCACGTGCACCTCCCTCTCTCCCCTCTCTCTCCACAACACCTTCCGTTGTTTTCGTTTAATTTATTGGTCACAAATTTATTGAGTTAGCAAAATAAGCACCAATTAAATTTTGCTACCAAATGTGTATTTGTAGTTGGTACATTTATTTAGTTAGTAAGATAAGAACAAATTATGTTAAGTGTTTCAACTCAACAAAGTGGCGCATGCCGCAGTAGTTTTCATTTAATCCACAGAAAGGTCTTATATTTGGAATTGTATTGGTCCTGACTTCTTTTTTTTTTTTAATATCTTGCTAATGTAAACTTATCTATTAGACTTGATTGAATAAAATTTATCATTTGACAAAAAATTAAAAAGTTTTAGTGTTTCAATATAACTAACTTGTAGGAAAATGTATTCCTTTTCATGAGAGGTGGTTTGCGACAATATTATACTTAAATTGTTTTTTTTTTCCGACAGTTAAATAAGCTTGTATTCAAATATACTGAAACATTATGTGATATACGTCAAACTAAATTTTAAACTAAATATATTGAATGTGTTCTTGTTATTGTTTAGCTAGTTTTTTTAGCATAGTACAAGTTATATTCAACACTAATTTACACGGAGACTGAGTGGAGGAAGAAGAGTTTAAACCGGAGACAAAACGATTCTATCTTCGTATCATCACTCACTTAGAGTTCGCTTTATTCTGTAAAAGAGGAAGGTGGAGTATTGGTTAATTTTCTCTTTCGTCTTCTTTGAAGCTAACCCTTTTGCTTTGAGATGTACTATTCGCACACTTCATTTTACTTTTTACATACTCCTTGTTAATTTCTATTCGTTAATTATCTTCAATTCATCTGATCCGACGACAAAAAATTAGAAATGTGTATGAAAAGTAAAATAAAAGTAGTATATTACTCGTGGATCCGTGAACGTGATGGATCGATATTAGAATATTGGGATATTACAAGAATAAAATGTTCAACCTTTTGGCATGCCCCATATGTATACATATCTATGGACTATAGGCATGTGATCATGGATTCACCCCAATAATTTGTAATTGTATATTTTAAAGTTTTTTTATTGTCTAATCAAATTACGAAAAGGCTTATACACTTAGAAACGACACATTAGCAGTAAGTGAGCCTCATTTATGCCAATTCAGAGACTTGACGAATTTTTTGACTGAAAATGGCAAATTAACTTAAAATTTGAGTTTCAAATAATAAAGTGAAGTAATTAAGTTCGAAAAACAAAATGAAATTCAAGTTGAGTTTCAAAAGACATAACAAAAAGGAAGCCTTATGAAAATTGAAAAGACACTTCAAAACAATGTTAGCATCAACTAAGATCCATTAATTAATTAATTCAAATCATAGTTATATTTTTATTGATTTTTTAAAGAGTATAGGGGCCCATTATTTAAATTAAAAAACAGATTCAACCTATCATATATATATATATATATATATATATGGGAAATTATGCCAACTTGTTAATATAATAACAGTGAGTGTGTTCCTATGCAACAGCTTGCAGTGGTTAATCCACTATATATCCAAGCATCTAGCTCCGGATCCCGTCACTACTAAGATTATTCTTATTTTAATTAGTAAGATTATAAGTAAGGGGTTTTTGAACATTAGTCCTTGCAAAAAATTAAAATTAAAAAAAAATATGTGCTAGATTAAATATTCAATTTAATTCCTTGAGTGTACTGTTATCAAAATTTACATTCAATTTTTTTATTTAATGTGTATTTTTATTTAATCTCTCCATATTAAATTTTAATTTTATTAATATGCACATATTTAGTTTTTTTTTAATTAGAAATTAACATAAATGAGAAAATATTAAAAGAAATTTGTGATACAAAAAATACATAAGTGCACAGAAATGACTATGCCAAAAATATATAAAATTGACTTTTTTGTACCGAAATATTTGTACATACAGGATTGTACCGAAATATATTATAATAATTCTAAATGTATGTACTGAAATGTATTATATTGAATTAATGTACCTAAATGTCAATACCGAAATGTATGTACCTAAATATTAATACCAAAATATATGTACCTAAATGTATTTACCGAAATATAATATATTGAATTAATGTACCTAAAAGTCAATACTCAAATGTGTGTACCAAAGTGTACGTAACGAAATGCATTATATTGAATCAATGTAACTATATGTTTGTATCGATGGATATATCGAAATATGCAAATGTATTAATGTACCTAAATGAAGAACATACAAAATTGTTATCGAAATATATATTATAAAAAAATTAGTTGCCTAAATATAGATATTAAAATATATTATGATGAATGAAATAAAAATTAAATTTAAATGTAATTAATACATTAAAATAAAAATAAAAAGATAAATAAAACATCAAAATATAACTAATAAATAATATGATTAAATATACTAGGGACTAAAATTGAATTTTAATCTTACACAAGGTTATAATCTAAAACTCATATTTTTTTTAAGGATTAAAATTAAGTTTTCTATATAAGTAATTATACACTTATCCGCAAGGAGATCACGAAATTTGTTGCTGTACTGCCATACCATTTTCATAAGTTGATATAATTTTAATTGGTTGTTTATACCCTAAAAAAAATTGGTTGTTTGTCCCCTTAGCACAAATTTGACATCACATCAGTAATAATGTGGGACTCACAGTTGACACATCATCATTTAACAGACTAACTAACAAAGATATGACATTGCAATGAATAGTAAATTGACGGACTGACTAACAAATGTATGACATTACAATGTTTAAAATATAAAGTATAAATTTGTTTGTGACCTAAAATTTACTATACAAAATGTGATTTACCCTATATTTTTTCACTCACTTTACATGGATTGATGTCGTTCTTTTAGTTATAATTAAAGTGAACACAAATATATGATATTTTGGTGTGCATGGCAATGCTCGTATAAAAATTATTAATCTACACGCACAAGTTAAGGTTGTCAGTTACTTAGACCATCGCAAAGAGATATTTTTTAGTGTCACTGTACGAGGAAGCTTTTAAGAAGAGAGATTTCTATTTAAAAAAAATAATTAAGAATATGTTCTCCACCGTTGGATTTAACTTTAAAGAAATTGTGTGGTCTGTGTTTTAATCTTAACCACACAATTTTATTAAAATCAATCTAACGGTGGGGAATGTGTGCCTATTTAAAAAAAAATAGAGATCTCTCCCCTTTGAGGCACTGTACTATACAAATAATAGGATATGTATGCTAAAAATTAATAATTTAAAAAATAAAATTTCTTACTACTTCTATTAAAGTACGTGATATACCACTTGTGTTCCCGTCACAACTACAAATTTTTCTATCAGAAAAACTTAGTGACAACGGCCTTACTACATGGTAGGAAGATATGTTACAGCACCGGGCTCATTAATAGAACCTTTTGATCTCAACTACTTTCACGTAGTACGAAGTTTCCAACCAAGTTTTACTCAAGGTGATACATAAGAGGGATTCTAGCTAGCATACAATGATTGATTTATCTTTTCTTTTATCTCTCACGTCACGTTATGTAATTAAAATGACATGACGGATACTGGGGGAAATTTTTTTACTGTATTTCTCATTAGCAGCCAAGACTCTTCCCTCGTTAAGGGACCTCGTAGAGGCTTAGGCATGTTTTGAGAATATTTTGTTTAATGGTTTGATTGGGGTTAAGATTAGTTTGTCATTGTTGAAATTATTTTAAAAGTAATTTTTAAAAAATGTTAGGGCTAAAACAAAAAAAGAAAGCAGAAAGCATTTTGACCTTTACTTCTAAAAACAATATTTTTTTTTTCCTCAACGTAACAATCCTAAACTAGCTCGTAGTAAAACCACATAAACCTAAGAACAAATCAATGGCCTAAAACGAGTTAAACTAAACCAATATTTCTAACACCACACGACTAATTAAGATTATGAGTTCGTTTGGTTGTGATTTTTAAATGACTGAAAGTGTTTTTAGAAAAAATATTCTTGGGTTCTAAAAGCACTTTAGGTGTTTTTTACAAGAAGCATCAGTTATGTACTTTTTTTTCACGAAGCATTTAAGTGATTTTACAGGATTTACTATTATTTTTATTAAGGATTGTTTCAAAAAATATTTTCACTAAAAACGCTTTCAGTCATTTTAAAAGTATATCTGATCGAGCTCTATAATGTTTCGCCATGTGGAATTTGTGCGACACCTTTCCATGACCTGTCGTCAGTCGCAGTCGGACATGGATAAAGAAGAAGTGGTGGTGGTGGAAAAACGATGGATTAAAGCAGAGAATATTTGACGGCGTTATTACTATAAGGGGATCCCGGATTCGAATGGGTGGTGTGTAGAAAAGGCTTAGAAGATACCGGAATGAGTGGCCAAATGCGTTTCGCGGTTATCCCGTCAAACTGTCTGGATTATTGGTTGTCTTACACGCTTCCTTTGCTTTCTTGAAAAAACCCACGGTATCTGTCCTGCCACTCCCGCCAATGTGCCCGGTAACCGGTCACCCTCTTGCTTTTTATATGCTCCAATCACATTTTGTGCGTAAAAGGTTACAACAAGAGATTTGTACACAAAATTTTTTGTTAGTTTTTCTACGAATACGGTATCTGTCCTGAAAAGGTAAAAATGTTATTTTTCGTTAAAAGTAAACAATGCTAAAGAGTGTTTCGTTAAAACTTTTCATATTTGTTTGGATACTATATTTTTATTTTTCAACAAACAATATTATTTATACTTAAGAGCAAAAGTGGAATCAATCTCATAATGTGCTAGCGTTTGGATACTATACTTAAACATACATATTTCTTTGGACACACCACTTCGATTTATAATATTCTTAAATTAATCCTATGTTAAAAATACAAAAGAAAAAAATTGCATAGGCTCACCGATGCAATAATCCAACTGATCACGTGTGACGGGGTAGGAACAATAATATTACTATATTGTTGTACTAACGACAAACAAGTCTCATCTTACACATTGTGCATAAGTTATTATCCTACTGATCACGTGTGACGGGGTAGGAACATTTTAGTCACACTAGCAAACGAATAATGGTGTCTTAAGAGAAATCACTAAGATGACATTATTAATTAATCCATTTTATGATTATAAGGATGGAAATTTTAGTTTTATAATTAGAGTTTAGCGAGGACATAAAACAAAATGCCAACCATAGATCTTGATAGAAATATAGTATATATAATCATCATCAATCATTCAAGTGAATCACCATTAGATGGTTCAGTGGTTAGAGATGAATTTGAGGTTTGTATTCACACGGTACGTTTTGTTTTCGATTCTTGGCACTGATAAATCACACGATAGAAGCTAAAGGAGGCTGAAAAATCTCTGTAAGTCTTTTCAATATCCAAAAGGACGGACTGCCATGACGAAGACACCAGTTGATCCTTAAAAAAAATGCAATTACGCAAGTGATAGTTGTCAAGTCACTGAAAGACAAAAGTAAATGAATTAAGTAGGGGTGAGTGTACTAAAGAAATGGATTAAGCCAATTACTTGACAACAAATTGGGAACCAAGTGGGATTGCGAGAGTGTGTTTGCTCAAAAATAAATCGAAAAGTGTGGAATCAGATATGTCCCCAAAGGCAACGACGACAAGGGCGTATTTACAAGGAAGGAATTAATATTGCAAACAAATTACATGAAAGAGATTTGATGGATTAAATATTAAATAAAAATAATTAATAAAAGGTTTACGTGTAATATATATGGTGCATGGAAAGGTGATATGATCCAGAACAGAAGGAAAAAAAGAGCACGTGATTGCTAGCTAATTGTGAACATGCTGCCGATCGATGCCTGCCCATGGCAGCTCCGCAAAAGCTTTGGCTAGCTAGCTGTCCCATTGTCCCATGTCCCATGAGAGAGAGAGAGAGAGAGAGAGAGAGAGAGAGAGAGAGAGGGTTGCAGCTAAAACAAAAGGGATGGGATCATGGGGGTGGGCGGCAGGATGGATATGCAGATGGGAGGTATAAGATAAAAATTCATGAGAGCTAACTGGGGAAGATATGTACAGATGACAATAAGTATGCTATACACACACGCACATACAACGATCATGGATGATTAATTCCTCAGAATCTTGAATTATGTCTGCATAAAAATGATACTCTGGGTTGTATTACTTTATTAGATATCTTGTATACAAGAGTTATGTTTATTAGCATTTGTCTCTTAGACCATCTCCAATGGTTGGGCTAAAAGCCAAATATTTTAGTCCGAAAAATTTAGCTTTTAGCCAAGGTATAAAATATCGATGATATCAGAAATATCGGTAGTCCGGAAACACGGAAATATCGGGATAATATCGATATCGATAAAAATCCAATGGAAACCACGGAAATTGTAAGAAAAAGTTGGAAATTTTTATTGAAACTTTGCAGGATGTTTATTTAGTCAATTATCTATTAGTTTATCACAAAAAATTGGAAGGAAATGCATTGCATGATGGATTTAACTGATTTAAATTGATTATATAGTGAGCTGGCAAACATTGTGAGTGTAGAAAATATGTAAATATTTTAGCATATTTTCACAAGAACATAAGTGATATGGTGGTCAAGGTGTTGAAGGAGTAAAATGGGAGGGGTTCGAATCCCCTTTGTGTTTTAAAAAGGGAACGGGCCAAAGGCCCCAAATTAAAATGGCCCAAGGCATTTTAAACAATTTAAACAATGGGTTGGGGCTGCCCAGGTTTTGGGCTTGGCAGGAACGGCCCAAAAGGCCTAAGGCTGATGTGTCGCCGGACCCAAGGAAGAAGAATGCCGGAGTTCGGCCGGAATTCTACCCTAACTTTGAACGTTCATAACTTCTTCGTTATTCAACCAAATTAAGTGATCCAAACATGAAAGTTGTAGTACTCGACGAGATGAAGAGATTGATACCCTTCGCACCAGCCAAATCGCCGTGGGTTGGCCGGAAAACGCCTCGAAAGGGGCGGTGCTCGTCGGAAAACCCTAACTTTGAACGTCCATAACTTCTTTGTTACTCAACCAAATTAAGTGATCCAAACATGAAAGTTGTAGTACTCGAAGAGATTGATACCCTTCAAGCCGGCCAAATCACCGTGGGTTGGCCGGAAAATGCCTCGAAAGGGGCGGTGCTCGTCGGAAAACCCTAACTTTGAACGTCCATAACTTCTTCGTTACTCAACCAAATTAAGTGATCCAAACATGAAAGTTGTAGTACTCGACGAGATGAAGAGATTGATACCCTACAAGCCGGCCAAATCGCCGTGTTTTTGCCAGAAAACGCCTCGAAAGGGGCGGTGCTCGTCGGAAAATTGGGTTTGGGGCCGAAGATTTGGGCAATTTTCAAAGGTTTGTAACTTCTTTGTTTCTTAACCAAATTGAGTGATTCAAAAGCTAAAATGTAGTTAGGAATGGGTAGAAGAGGTTAATACTAAGTTAGGACTGAGTGATGGCCGGAGTTGACCGAAAAATGACCTGAAAGATGGCCAAACGACCACGGTTTATCGCCGAAAACTGGGTTAGATTCAAACGAGTATAACGTCTTCAATACTCAACGAAATTGGGTGAAACAAAAAGGAAAATTGTAGTTCTCGAAGAGACGAAGAGAATGGTACCTCACTCGACTTCTAACTCGTCTTGGTTTGGCCGGAAAAT
This sequence comes from Crataegus laevigata, assembly GCA_963580275.1. Lineage (NCBI taxonomy): Eukaryota > Viridiplantae > Streptophyta > Magnoliopsida > Rosales > Rosaceae > Crataegus > Crataegus laevigata. The sequence goes on from OY756951.1 coordinate 8,425,753, forward strand.
GCCTCTCCGTCCAGCCTCGTCAATTAGGTGCTCGTCCCACATCGCCCAAGTGTGTAACCCCACAGCTGGTGTAGCATTATAAAAAGGACCAGAGGCCAACAATACTTACATTCAACGAGAATATCGTGATAATATTCAAAATATCGCGATATTTTTAGAAATATCGTGATATTATCGCGATATTTTAACAAAAATTATTTGGATATCAAATAAAATATCGTTGGGTGAAAAAAATGAAATTATCGGCGATATTTTGCCGTTAATTTTGATATTTTGGACTGTGCTTTTAGCTCAGAAATAGTTTTTCTACTCAAACTGTTTCAAGTTTAAAATTTTAGCCCGAGATTATTAAAGAATAAACTTAGGCTATTTTTTTCTTAAATTAATTTTTTTTAAAAATAAATATGTAGATTATCGTAAATTAATTTTATGAACATTTTAATTAAAAAAATTTAAATTCCGATAAATATTTTCACTTGGTTTGGTGGAGCTCGCACCAATTTCTGGGTTAAATTATGGGGGAATCTAATCTTGGTTTAGCATATAGCATTTAGCCCGAATTTTCCATTTGCATTGGAGTGAGTTTGGAGGGAAATTTTAGAGGGTAATTTGACTTTTAGCCCACCATTGGAGATGGTCTTAATGGCCTAAACTACTAGAAATTCTTGTATAGGTCGACCTACTCATCAAGTTTTATTACAAATTATCTCGGTGTAGTTAGTAATATAACTATTTATTATTTATTTTATCATAATTTGTTAATTTTTATGGATAAATTTTATATTTTTCAGCACGCCTCTACATATGGAACCACCAAATAATGGACTACACGTGCAACCAATTCCACATAAATCATTGATTTTAATTCGGGCAATGCAAGTAAAGATCCACCAACTTGAGCCCGGTCAATTAGCATGCTATGATACCATGTTAATATTTCAGATGGATGGATATGCGGCTTATTACTAACACTGATATATTTTTTTAACAAATGATATTAAGGTGGGAGAGTGAGCTAAACTTCACAATGAGCTAGCAATAATATGGTTCAAAATTTTCTTTTGGCTAAAAACGAACATAAGACCTCTCACTTATAAGGAATACCACTATATCGTAATCCTAAGTGACACTAACACTACTATTACCACCTACTTGCACATTTCCAAATGATGTTCATCACAAAATGCCTTATTGTAATTAGGATTAACTACATTTCACACCTTTAAATTTCAAGTGATATTCAAATTGGCCATGAGGTATAATTTTTTCACACTGCACCCTGAGATTTTAAAATTGTATCAATTTACGCCTTTTATTGAGACCTCATGACCCATTTTTAAAATCACTTCAAACTTTGAGAGCATAAAATGTAGTTAGCCCTTGTAATTAGTAGCAAAACATTCTTCATTACTATATTTTATTTTGTGAATTTTTCGTTGCTTGGCATTTACATGGAAAGAGATCGTCTCTAGATCTCTTCCATCAAAGCCCACGGATTAAGTGATCCGGACTCTTGAAATTTAATCAAACGGCTAAAAACAAAAGCTCTTTTTAAAAATTATAATAATTTTAACCGTTGAATCAAATTTCAAAATCCGAATCACTTGATTTGTGAGATTTGTTGGAAGAGATCCGGAGAGAATCTCTTTCCATTTTACATTCTCAAATGACCCTACCAAAGAGTCGAAGCCCTTCTCCATAAGCACAGAATTGTAGTGGACAGCATATTAATATGGATCAAGTTTGGACCTTATGAGTTGGAAGCCGAGGACTGCAGATTTTTGTGAAATGTCTCTCTCTTTGGGGCTCTCTACTTAGTTAAAATCTAACAAACCCAACCCAAGCCTTGATAGTTTTGTAGACTTGTTCTGTGACGCTGCCCAAAAGTGCTTTTGGGTTCCAATTGGACGAGGTGGTCCAAGGTAATATGGGGCCTTAGCAAGACCAACCCAACTTCAAATCCTTTTTATCAAAGTTGTTATATAGCATTGGTTCCATGCCTTGCCAAGTAAGCAAATTGAGGAGAAATTTCACGAATTAACTAATGCTTCACATTTTGTAAAATATTAAATATCTCAAAGTAAATTTGAGATTGACTACAATACTTACATGTATTCAATATAATTCTCATCTTGATTGTCAGGTGATGATTGTATATATTCACATAAATTGTAAATGACTGTCAGATGGTGATTGTATTAATTACATGTAAGTACTATAGTCAATCCCAATAAGTTTAATAACCATTTGCCTTTTGGTATTTAGTTTGTATACTTGTGTTAGTGATAGGGGGGAATACGTAGAAGGAATGATGGTGGGATATTGAAGAAATGTATAATGAAAAGAACACAAACTAGGAGCACTAAAAATCATAAACCAAACATTATTTAAGTTATTTGCACTTTTAAGATTTTGTTTTCATTCATTATTTATTATTTCTCTTCTTTCCTTCGACCACTCTTATGTATCCCATCATTCTTCCATGTACTTTTCTTACCTCTCAAGCGAAAAAAATAAAAAACCTAACCAAAAGGTTATCAAACCGAGTGTTGATTCAGGACCAAATCTAAACTTTTAGAAAGTTGATGACCCAAAAATATAGTTTTCTCCAAAAATAAAACAGAACATCATATAAGCCAATAACACAATCATGTCAGGTGATACTTCCTACAAGCAAACACTAATTCTATATCCTAATTACACTCTAAACTGCATTACGTTCTCTTAATCCAAAAGCAAGAAATACCAAGACGATATCGTAGAATAATTACATAATTACTCAACATATATTATATCTGAAGGAAATTAATTACACGGATTAATTTAGTTCTTTTGACGATCATTAATATTTGATATTCCTGATGAAGCTCGTAACTCCATTCAACTATTCGAGTACAGTGGCCCAAGATATTGGCTGTGTATTACAAGATCAAATTTTATGTTCTAGTGAAAAAATGATAAGGGTATTTGATGGAACCAAGTGTCTTCATTGTCACCAGTCACCAGCATAATATTAAAATAGCCTGAACAGGAGAAAATAAATTGATCAGAAAACAAGGAAAGAACTTTGAAATCCCAACTTGACAGAAATCTCTAGGGTGGAAGAGGCGTCGGCGTTCCATACCGGGACTAAAACCTAAGTCGCCGGCTGCTGCCCGCGAACAGGAAATAGGATGAGTCTTGGTCTGCGATAGTTGAATTATAGAGACCTGAACAAGATTTTAAAAGACGCTAGGCACTAGTCGGATGGCGGGCTAGAGCCTAGCGCTTAGGCGGCTAGGCGGGCGCCTATGCGGACATGCGAATTTAAATAAATCTATTATATTTTGTGTGAATAAGTGTTTGTTTATGCATACTTTCATCACAAACTATAAAATAAAATGACATACATATTATGAAGTATTAGAATGTAATGAAAATATGAGGAACAAAGATATAATGTGTGTTAATGAAATTTATCTATTTTCTGTCTAAGTGAGTTGCGACCTAGGCAGGTGCCTAAGCAGGTCCGGACGGGCTAGGCAGGTGCCTCAGCAAGTCTAGGCACTGTTTCTTAATTTTAAAACGCCTAGGCATTAATCGGGACGGTGGCTAGCCGCCTATTTCCTAGGCGGGAATTTTTAGAACAGTGGACCTAAGAGATGGATGGTAGTGTATTATTCATTATTATTTGATCGATGACACCTTTTTTTTTACACAATTTTTGTAGTGTCCACTTCGTAATTCATTTCAACGATTCGAATATTTATTTTTGAAGCATTATTCATTCATCCTTGTAAAAAAAAAATAGACAAATTTAAAACTATTATGACATTCATCTGTAGTGAATGAAACATACTATTCTTTTTAGACCTGCAAAACTGACATACTTGTAGGCATATTATCCTTGAAACAGGTAATCACATAGCTTTTCTAATCTCCAATATCTTATCCAGCCTTTCGTGGGTACTTTCGTTGAGTTCGGATGTGGCTTCTTTAGGGGATATTTCTTCCTCACTGGTTGCAAAGACGATATGATTTGTATTACAAAGAGTGTGCCAACCAATACGTAAATTTTACGTGTCTAATTAAAATTATGAAACAAAAGTTAGAGGAATTCCATCATTTTGGTCATATATCTCCAATTGGTCATTATATATAGATTATCAGCCAGTTGGTTAGTAGTATGTTATATTCAGCAAGCAAGCCTGCATGTGCCTCAGAAGCAAATGTCAAACAAATGGATACATTAACATACAAAATCCCTTTGACTTAAACAAAAAAACCCCCTTAAAAAATTCCCATTAAAAAACTTGAAATTAATTAACCTAGAGTTTTTGCCTCATAAGTACTAATTTATACTTTATGCATTATATTCTCTTCGCAACAAAGCCATGTGGACCATGTTGTTTCATAGCGTAAAGACTGGCTAGCTAGCTAGCTCATGTTCATCAATGGATGTTTGACGTAATTAGCAATAGAAAAAATGTTTAATTTCCTTCTCGACGTGCCCAATTGATATTAAATAAGATAGATTTGAAAAGAAAAAAAAGATATTAAATAAGATGAATAAATTGACCCCAAATGCCCAAAAATGGAAAATAAAAGAAAATCTTAATCAAACATTCTTGATACTATTCACTTTTAATGTTAAAGACATTTTTACTTTGAAAAATCACTCATGATACTATTCACGTACACATTTATTTTGTCTTTTTGATTAAAACTAAAAATTTTGAGAATTTTTCATTAGTTTTTCTAAAATAAAATAGAACTCTTAAATATTGAATTGACTCTCTGAAAATGATTTGTGATTTGGGTCTTTTGCCTCATAAATGTGGGTGGTAGTTAGATTAGTTGATGTGGTAGTTATAGTCCTCACGAGGCACTTTTCTCTTTAGCAATTGGCCTACGTAAACCAAATAAATAAATTAATTAATTAAAGTTGAATATGATTGCAGTCACTTGCGGATTTAGGATTCGAATATTGCTAGGTCCTAGTTTTAAACGTTTAAGTTTTTTAGTAGAAATAGAGTGTGAAGTGTGCAAGAAAATTTCAATTTATTCATTGAGGTACTCTGTCGAATACTTAATGAGCTTGTTATTGTGAAGCGAACCATGTTGCGCACATGTCAACAGATATCAACATATACTAAAGCAACTTGATAAGTGATATCAAGAGATTTTTCGAGTGTTCTTGATGCAACCTGCTAAGTGCTGCCTACAAATGCCTAGCAGACATTACATTAAACACATGGTGGGCATAAAAGAAACCCATACCAAATATTTGAAGGGTACTTGGTGTTGGTGTATTTCATTAATATATATAAATATATATACACACACACATGGTGTTGCATGTATAATGGGAGAAAGGCTGCATTGACTTGTGTGAAAAAGCACAAGTGCCGTGTCTTTTTGTAAAAGGAGCATGGCTGCAGACTGTAGTTCCGTGTCTTTTTTATTGAAGAAGCACAACTAAGGGATATGTCCCTTGTTATGAAATCAGAAAGTTATGACTTTTTGATAATAAAAAAAATGCATGCGTGAACTAGTAATAGGATTGCATCTTTTCGGAAAATGAAATGATGCAGCATGTTGTGTTTTTGATTAAAAAATGCTTTCATTCGGTGGCAATGATTAAAAAAACACGACCTTTTATATGCACACTTTGTTCATGTAGACATCGAAATTTTGGTGAAATAAATGTTGATAGACACATTAAAATTTCAACATGTCAAGACATACATGTCACGTGCCATGTGTCGTACAAATTGAACACATGGCGTGTGGCTCAACAAAATAGGAAGAAATACCCTTGGAGGATTAAACAAGTTTGTCTTCTCATTTTGGGCAATGACAGGGCAAGCATATTTCAATCCATTATAGATCAAAACAAGTTTTTCTTCTCGTTTTGGGCAATGACAAGGCAAGCACACTTCAATTCATTATGGATCAAAACAAGTTTTTCTCATTTGGGCAATGACAAATCATGCATACTTCAAGTATAAAATGGTATTAAGTAAGAAATTATGCCATAAGTTAGACCACTTCAAGTTTAAAATGGTATTAAGCGGGAAATTAGGCCATAAGTTAGACCACTTCAATTTCAATATTGCATTAAGTGGGAAAATTAGGTAATAGTGTTTAGAAAAGAAAAAAAATATTTTGTGGTGGTGATTCATTCTCAAAACCTATAAATAGGCTTCTCCATCAAGGTACGAGACATCCAAAATCATACATTCAAAGCAAAGCAACAAGAAATAAGCAAAACATTTTTGGCTTCTCTAGTTTCTTCCTTCGCCATAAACCAAATCCTTGAGGCAATTGCTTATTCAAGATTAAGCCCCGACAACCCTTGAAGAAACTCCTAACCGCTCATTCAAGTTCAAGCCCGACAGAAGCTCCTAACTGCCCATTCAAGATCAAGCCCGACAACCCTTGAAGAAGCTCCCAACCACCCATTCAAGATCAAGCCTGACGACCCTTGAAGAAGCTCACAACCGCCCATTCAAGATCAAGCCCAATGACTCTTGAAGAAGCTCACAACCGCTCATTCAAGATCAAGCCCAAAGGGCCCTTGAGCTCTCAACCGCCCAATCAAAATCAAGCCCAATGGCTCTTGAAGAAGCTCTCAACCACCCATCCAAGATTAAGCCCAATGGCCATTAAAGAAGCTCTTAACCGCTCATTCAAGATCAAGCCAACGACCCTTAAAGAAATAATCCACCTATTCAAGATCAAGCCCCGAAGGCTCTTGAAGAAGCTTTTAACCTCCTTATTCAAGATCAAGCCCTGAAGACCCTTGAAGAAACTCCCAACTGTTCATGAAGATCAAGCCTCAAAGGCCCTTGAAGATTCGTTCATCCTTTTCATCAAGATTAAGCCCAACTGCCCTTGAACAAATCCACACAACTGTTCATCCTAAGATCAAGCCTCGAAGGCCATCTGGATCAACAACATCAACAAATTTGCACAACTGTTCATCCAAGATCAAGCCTCGATGGCCCTTGGATCAACAACATCCACAAATCTAGGATCAACAACATCCATAAATCTACACCTTACGGAGATGGAATCAGAGGATCAAATTAAAAGAGATCGTAACCTACAAAGTCATTACTACATATTATTTTGTACACATGTTCTTGTCTCGTTTATTTCAGGAATTTTCGTGTTTACATATCCATCTTCAAAGGATTTCATAGTACCTATATATAGCTCATGTTGGCTGCATATTTGGATATACAATTCTTAAAACAATAGTTTCTTATCCTCTTTCTTTCCATCAAAAGCATACAGTTTCCTTTTAGAAGATTTTAAGGGAATTTCAGTTCTAACTAAACTAAAATTCTAAATTTTGTTGTATCCTGGAAATGATTTGTTTTAGACCTATTAGCAAACTCATATTAGAGTGGGAGCAAATATCACTTTAAGGAAAATGTATTAACGTGCCTCAAAGTCATTTTTCTATCAAATTCTCAACCTTATTCTAACAATCTTAAAGTGATATTCGCAATAAAGAAGATGTATGAAACTATGGCTTTGTCTGCAATGAACGACTGTGCTTTTTGAAAACTCGACAAGTTTGATGGGACCAATTTCATGCGTTGGAAGGACAAAATATGTTGGATGCTGACCGCCCTGAAAATTGCCTATGTTCTTGATCCAAATTTGCAGCCAATTCCTGAACCAAATGATGCAGATACTGAACAAATTATTGCTAACAGAAAGAAGTGTGAAGACGATGAATTGATGTGCAGAGGACATATCCTAAATACTTTGTTGGATCGGCTCTACAATTTATTTTCTACAACTCAATCTCCAAGGGAAATCTGGAATGCTCTTGAAGAGAAGTATACATCGGAGAAAAAAGGTACTAACAAATTTATCATGTTTAAGTTCTATGAATTCACTATGACTGATGGCAAATCCATTGTGAATCAAGTTCAAGATTTATTACTTTTGGTCACAAAACTTCGTGAAGTCAAAATAATTGTTCTGGATGCACTACAAGTAGGGGTTATCATGTCAAAATTACCCCCTAGTTGGAACAATTATAGAAAGAGGCTTTTGCATATGGCAAAATATATAAGTCTCCAATATCTATTGCAAGGGATCCAAATTGAAGAGGAAACTTGAAAACGAGAAAATCATTTTTCCTCACAAGACTTCACTAAGATTAATTATGTTGAAATGAGCAATAGTAAGTTCAAAAAAAACTTGAAAGCGAATAACCTAGGAAAGTTCATAAAGACATCTTTTGGCACCAATAGTGGCAAGAAAAATTCAACTTGCCACCATTGTGGAAATAAAGGCCACTTTATTCGTGATTGCATATTCAAGAAAAATGAGGATGCCAAATTAAACAAAGTAAATATGGTAGAGGAAACTCATACTGAATATATAATTGCTATGGTGTCTGAAATGCAAATTGACATGATTACTGAATTGAACATGACTGCAACCGTTAAATCTTCTTACTAGTGGCTTGATTTTGGTGCTACCATACATGTTTGCAATGATAGAGCACAATTCAAGATCTACAAAATCGAAGAAGATGGTCAAGAAGTACTAATGGACAATCACAATGGTGCTAAGGTTCTTGGAAAATGGACTGTTTAACTACAATTCACTTTTGAAAAAATAATGACTTCGACAAATGTTTTTCATGTCCTAGACATTAAGAAAAATCTTGTTTCTGCAAATCTATTATGTAAAAGTGGTATTAAAGTGGTGTTGGAATCCGACAAATTTATACTGTCAAAAAATGGTGTATTTGTTGGCAAGGGTTATTCATTTGATGGAATGTTCAAACTCAGTATCAATAAAGTGAATTCTTCTATTTATATTGTTGACTCTTCTTCTATTTTATGGCATTCTCGTTTAGCACATTTGAATTATAGATCTTTAAAATATTTGTCTAAACATGATTTAATTTCTTGTAAAGATATTGCATTTAAAAATTGTAAAATCTGCACACAAGCTAAAATTACAAAGAAACCTTTTCAAAAAGTAGAAAGAAATACTGAAATATTAGATTTAGTTCATTCTGATATATGTGAATTTAATGGTGTTTTAACTAGAGGAGGAAAATGCTATTTTATTACTTTCATTGATGATTGTTCTAGATTTACTAATGTTTATTTAAAGTTTAATAAAGATGAAGCCTTTGAGTTTTTCAAACGATATAAGGCTAAGGTTGAAAACCAAAAAGAAAGGAAAATTAAAATTCTTCGAAGTGATAGAGGTGGTGAATATTTTTCAAATGAATTCTCTTTGTTTGTGAAGAACATGGAATTATTCATCAGAAAACTGTACATTACACTCCACAACAAAATGGCTTAGCAAAAAGAAAGAATAGGACACTCGCTGATATGATTAATTCAATGATCATAAATGCAAATGTTCCTACATATTTATGGGGTGAAGCTCTTCTTGTAGCATGCCATATACAAAACATAATTACCTATAAGAAAACTCACGTGTCATCATATGAAGTATGGAAGGGCAGAAAGCCAAATTTGGAATATTTAAGAGTTTGGGGGTGTTTGTCCTTTTATAGGTCTCACGACTCTAAAATATCCAAATTAGGTCCTAGAGGCATAAAAAGTATTTTTGTGGGATATGTCTAGAACTTTAAAGCATACAAATTACTTGATGTGAACTCAAATGTCATTGTTGAGTCAAGAGATGTATAGTTATTTGAGGATAAATTCTATAATGACACTAGTCCTAGTTCAGTTGAAGAACATAATCAACAATCAATGTCGAAAGAAAATCCCAGTTCGATTTCCGGCACCAAAAAGAGAAAGAAACCAGAAGAGGTTCTAGAACGTAGGAAAAGTCAAATGGTCAAAAAGAAAAAAAATAGGTCCTGATTTTATATCTTTAGAAGCCATTTTATTTTTGGTGGAAGGAAATAGAGAAAAGGTTCTACATAAAATACCCTTCATTTTTAATGCAGAACGAGATCCTATAATTTTAAAAGAAGCAATGACATTCTAGAAATGCTGCTTTTTGGAAAAAAGTTGTAGATGATGAGATGAACTCATTGTTATCCAACTAAACATGGACTTTGGTTGACTTACCACATGGATTTAAACCAATTGGTTATAAATGGGTGTTTAGAAGGAAATATAATACTGATGGTTCTCTGCAAACCTTCAAAGCCCAGATTGGTAGCCAAAGGTTTTAAACAGAAAAAGGAAGTTGACTACTTTGACACTTATGCACTAGTTACAAGAATCACCTCCATTAAACTGTTGTTTTCTTTGGCATCCGTATATAATCTATATGTACATCAAATGGACGTGAAAACAACCTTTTAAAATGGGGATTTGGATGAAGAGGTATATATGGAGCAACTGGAAGGATTTGTTCTTCTTGGTAATGAAAAGAAGGTTTGTAAATTAGTGAAATCACTATATGGTCTAAAACAAGCACCAAAACAATGACATGAAAAATTTGACTTTGTCATTTTGTCAAATGGTTTTAAATATAACAATGCCGATAAGTGTATTTATTCTAAATTTATTGATGAATATGGTGTTGTCACATTCTTATATATAGATGATTTACTAATATTTGGGACCAACATGAAAGTTATATCCAAAACTAAGAAGTATCTAAATTCAAATTTCAAAATGAAGGATTTAAATGAAGTGGATACTATCTTAGGGATACAAATAAAGAGACATGATAGGGGGTTTTGCATTGTGCCAGTCACACTATATTAAAAAAATATTGTAGAAGCATAATCATTTGCAAATAAAATATTGCAGAAACAAACTGTTATATCACACTCCACTATGGAATTTGAGTTTATAGCATTAACAGCCGCATGCAAAGAGACAGAATGGTTAAGAGATTTATTGTTCGACATAGAGTTGTGGCCACAATCAATGCCATCTATTTTTTTGTATTGCGATAGTGAAGCTACATTGTCTAGAGCTTATAACAAAGTATATAATGGCAAATCTAGACATATTAGCTTTAGACATGAATTTGTCAAACAGTTAATAACACAAGGAGTTGTTAACATAACTCATGTAAGGTCAAATAAAAATTTGGCAGATCCTTTTACAAAGGGACTCGAGGGATATGGTACAAAGTACATCTAGTGGAATGGGGTTGAAACCCTTTACTATAAATCACCAGTAATGGTAACCCAACTTTGCTTAGAACATCACTAGACCAAAGTTCAATGGGTAATAACAAGTTACTAATAAGTGGTTTGAATAAGCACTGAATAATTTATGGGTAAATTACAAAAAACTACCTCAACTATTGGGTCATTAACAGTTTCATACCTCGTCTTTAAAAAGTTTCAATGTCATGCCTTATCTTCGAATTTTGTTGCAATGTCATACATGTCGTCAGTTGTCCGTTAATTCCTCTGTTACATGCTGACGTGGCTTGTGACATGGCACACTTTATATTTTAAAACTAAAAAAATATTATTAAAAACTAAAAAAAATCATTTAATATTTTATTTTAATTTTCTTTTCTTTTTTTCTTTCCTTCTTCTTCTTCTTCATTCTTCTTCTTCTTTTCTGGGTTGCATAAGGCTTTTTTTTTCTTCTTTCCCTCCTATCTGTCTCCCCTTTCACTCCAGAACACCCCCCCCCGCACCCTTCTCTCTCGGTCTCTCCCCCTTCTTCATATCTTCTTCCTTCCCTCCCACCCGTCTACCCTTTCACTCCAGAACCCCCCCCGACACCTTTCTCTCTCGGTCTCTCCCCCTTTCTCTCTCGATTTCTCCCCACTTCTTCATATCTTCTTCCCATTCATCTTCCCATCCCCCCCCCCCAAACCCCATGCAACCCAAAAAGGAAGAAGAAGAAAAGAAAAAAAAACCCAAGTTCGCCCCCTGCAACTCAAAAAGGAAGAAGAAGAAGAAGAAGTCGAAGCACCCAACTTCGCACCCGCACCCACCCTCGCACCCGATTCCACCTCCGTACCTCACGAATCTGGGTTTTTTTTTTCCTTGTTGCAGAGGGGGTGGAAGAAGAATATGGGAGAGAAAAAAAGAAGGGGGCGGGGGGGGGGGGGACAAAACTGATGGGTTTTTTTTTAAAGTTAATTGTTATTTTAATATTTTAAAAATATTAAATATTTTTTTTAAGTTTTTAATAATATTTTATTAAATTTTTAATAAAAAAATGGACCCCGTCTAATGCCACGTCAACATTTAACTGGGAAGACTGACGGAAGGTATGACATTGCAACAAAATTCGAAGATAAGGCATTACATTAAAACTTTTTAAAGACGAGGTATGAAACTGTTAATGACCCAATAGTTGAGGTAGTTTTTTGTAATTTACCCATAATTTATATAGCCTAATCCAGAATGTCAGTGCATACTGCTATGATAGAGAGGGTGAAATTTAAATTCTTAATAAGGTACAATAATATAAGATGTTCGAATAGCAGGAACATATACAAGTAACCTTACCTATATAAACATAAGGAGTGGTGCCGCTTCTACCAAGAGTTTTTTTTGGTTTTCTCTTGTAAATGTTTATGAAACCAGGATGTAGCACAAGGTCATAATAGTGCTAACTAGATAAAAAAATTTCTCCAAGGAAGCTATAATATGATCATGTGTGTAGCATTTTTTCGGTTCTGACTAATAAATACATAGTTTAAGGCATGGAAAGGCCACTATTGTATTTGTAAGAATCTTGAGATACTTACACTAATTGAAGGTTAAAATCGAAAGATACCTTTTTGTATGCATGATTAAAGTTACTAATAGAAAGACTGATTCATTATAATATTTCTAGTTTTATATATTTTGAGATAGAGAAGAATTGTTAGATGTTTCCAAGTATATAAGCATATATATATTTATGTATATATGTGTGTATGTATATATATATATATATATATATATATATATTTATATATATAAATAAATAAATAAAAATATATATATATACACACACATGGTGTTGCGTGTATAATGGGAGAAAGGTTGTAGTGACTTGTGTGAAGAAGCATAGGTGCCATGTCTTTTGGTAAAAGGAGCATGGCTGCAGACTGCAGTTTCATGTCTTTTTGATTGAAGAAGCACAACTAAGGGATATGTCCCTTGTTATGAAATTAGAAAGTTGTGACTTTTTGATAATAAAAAAAATGCATGCATGAACTAGTAATGGGATTGCATCTTTCGGAAAATGAAGGGATACAGCAGGTTGTGTTTTTGATTAAAAAATGCATCCATTTGGTGGCAATGATTCAAAAAGAACATGACCTTTTATATGCACACTTTGAGCCATCTTCAAAGAATTCCATAGTACCTATATAGAGCCCATGTTGGCTGTATATTTGGATAAACAATTCTTAAAATAATAGTTTCTTATCCTCTTTCTCTCCATCAAAATCATACAGTTTCCTTTTATAAGATTATAAGTGAATTTTAGTTATTGCTAAACTAAAATTCTAAACTATGTTGTATCTTGGAAGTGATTTGCTTTAGACCCGTTAGCAAACTCATATTAAAGTGGGGGCAAATATCACTTTAAGACAAACATATTAACGTGCCTCAAAGTCAATTTTTTTTTTATCAAATTCTCAACCTTATTCTAACACTTGGATGACCTTTACATATATATTTTCCAAAGGGTGGGTGGAGCCAAGTGTAAGGCTACCTTTGGGTATAGCCTAGGTAGCTCTTGTAGGTACAAACCAATTATTCCCTATATTTCATGTATTTTTATATTCATCTCACTATTAGCCCATGTATTTTTTATTTATTTATTTACTTCATTAATCAATACTATTTATTTCCTAACAAAATCTATTTTACACTTCATATAATATCCATTTATGGTTAATCGTGACAATAATTACTTACTCTAATAGTGCTTTTAATTATTTTCAAAAGCAACTCGTTGCATGTTTCAATTTTGAATTATTTTATGCATGACTTTTATCTGTTTAAAAAAGTTTTACAATGTGTTAATCTTTTTCTGTTTATTTATGAATATATTTGCTGTATTAAAGGTTGATGAACATAGAATAATTGGACAAGCTTTGCTTATAAGATTAACGTAGTCATTTTTTTTTAAACAAACTTTTTTATACTTCTTAGCTAGCCCACCGACTGTAAATTTTCTAGCTCCGCTCTTGAGAGTGGTCTTGGGACCATGTTGGCCTCAATGTGAATCTGCCACTGATTGTAGCCATTCAGTATTAGGTTAAGTGATTTTTTTTTTACTTGTAAAGTGAGAAGTTTTAGATTCGATTTATGTCGATAACAAATTCAATACCAATTTATTCCTCTTTCCTCTTAGTGTATATATATACTTGTGTGTGTGTGTGTATATATATATATATAAAGTTGAATACAATTGCAAAGGATGTGCCACTCAATTGGTTAAAAATATTTTCTCTTGCAATTGAGCAACCGAATTTGAATCCCTTTTTCAAATCTCTCTTGTATATAAATAAATAAAAAATTGAGTATAATTAACCTAGTGGCGGTGCATGAAAACTGAAAAGGAAGAAAGTTGAAGATATGATTCTAAATTTGCTTGCTTGAGAAACTTGGAATTTATTTCTTTTCCATGGCAGGGGCTTTGCGTAAAACTCAATGGAACCTAGATATGTAGCTGCATGCCTTTTTTTTTCCATCTAAAGATGAGACATCAAAATATAAAAAATGGTCCCCTTGCCCTTGCTAGGTCTAGTAAAGATGAGGCAAGTTTTCAACCAATTCCAAAGCATGAATGATGAGTTTTCTAATTAATAGTAAGAAAATTTATTAATTACGCCAGTTTGTTTTAGGACTGTAATTTTACAACCACCACATGCATGGTGCCATTTTTGGTACATTGAGTGATGAAATTGATTTGATTAAATGGAGATACAAGCTATTAATTATCTCTTAAATATTATGCTTTAATTGGTGATTTTGATTATTATTATTCTTTGGAAAATTTTATTTGAACCCATATAACCTCATTTTACACCCAACTTAAACTTTAATTGTGATTTTTTTTACCCTATTGCATAATTATCATTAATTACAAGATGAAATTATCAATAAAACTAAAATTTATATATAAACCCACACCTAATAATCAAAACCTACCATCAAGAAATCTTTGTCCAATACGTTCATTCTAGCTAAAACCCTAAGACGTTTTCGTAGTGAAAAACAAGCCCTTTTTTAACGATGGATGATGATTTAGAAGTTTTGAATCCTCCAACTAGGGTATGAATAGATTTTTGCAAGTTTTTTTTTTCGTTTGATTTCAGTTTTTTTAATTTAGGATTTAGTTCCTAAGTCAGCACTTTTTAAAAGCATAATTACTATCAGAAACCTATATGAGATTTAAAGTTAAACTCTAGCTACTTGTGTGAATGTCATGCTTTCTTATCGTTTCATTCTTGAAGGGTGGAGGCCATACTTTGCTTGTAGTTTTGATGGCAGTGCATAGTAGCAATATAGCGACTGTTCTTGAATTTGAAGGTGTTGAGGTCCTTCTATCTGGTGAAACAAATGTATGTATTCTCCAAAAGCTTTTCCTTCTTCCTCTTTTTCAATCAATATTATTTTTCATAATTTAATTCGGTTGTTGGTTGTCAAAAATGTTTTGATTTCATTAAAATATAGGAACGTGAGGTTAAAGTAGGTTTTTAGCATAGAAAAATATGCCTTCAATTTTAGAGTTTAGTTTTTTCATCTTGATTTTGATAATTAAAACATAATCTTGTTTTGACTACAAGATTATTAGGTCCGCTTATCGTATGTGATGGGAAGAAACTGTGTCTCTACTTCTCTGCAAATTGGTGTAGGCCTTGCAAGGCTTTTACCCCTCAGCATTGCAAGAACACGACTTTATGAAATGCTTAGAGTGGAAGGCAAAGAGTTTAAGATAATGTTTGTCTTGTTAGATTGTGATGATGAAAAAAAATAAATACTTCAAGTGCATGCCGCGACTGGCAGTGCCATTCAATGCTATTTTTCATAAAAGATTGAGTGACATGTACTTCATAGAATGAGATGCAGAATACTGATTTTGGGTCTTTATTTTCTAAATGGGTGTAAAGATAAATTTATATATTGATTTAGTTTGTGAGGATAATTTAGATAGTAAATCGAGTTTAAAGATATATTAAGAATTTAATTAAAAGTAATTTAAGTGTAGAGAGTAAGCTGAGTGTAAAAAGAAGTTAGATGGATTAAAATAAAATTTCCCTTATTCCTTTAGACCATCTCAAATCCTGAGCTAAAAGCCAAATTACCCCCCAAAATTTCCCCCCAAACTCACTCCAACCCAAGGGGAAAATTCGGGCTAAATGCTAAATGCTAAACCAATGCCAGATTCCCCACAGAATTTAGCCCAGAAATCGGTGTGGGCTCCACCAAGCTGACACGCCCCGACCCGGAAAGGTCGACGCATGCTGGCCGTCACTGTGAAGTGACGTAACCATAGGGGTAATGTGATGTAAAAAGTGTATAAATTTAAATCAAACATAGAATTTATTAAAATTTGAAATAGTGACAGAGTGCACAAACGTGGGTGTGGCCCACTATAGTTATTCAGAGCTTAAAGAGGAAACGACTACCGAAGAGTAGTCAAGCAACTAAAGTACGCTTATTACACATAGTGATAAGTTCATACGTCAGAAGCGGAATGCTGAATGTCAGAAACGTTTCAAGATTCCTCGAATGCCACGCAGAACAGCTATCTAGGTCCTGGAGGGGCGAAAAACAAGTTGAGTGGGTCAGCAAAACAAACTTATGTGAAAACGTTTGTTTTTGAACATACTAACCCCTCGCCGTAAAACAATTATAAATTTCCTTTAATAATGTGTACATTATGAGTAAGTACGTACGTATATATATATCCACAATACTAAAGGCAAGTATAAACGACAATATAAGTCAATTCATGATTAAGATCGATGCTGCAGTTATATCATCATGTGGCAAATGTTGTAAATGCGATATAACTAAAATATGCCAAGTAACTATGTACCATTGCTACAGTAGTATGATCATGTGATAAACAATATTCCTAAGTGTAATCAATACGCTCAAGTACTATGATCAAGTACTACAATACAACCTACTACTCATCATCTAATGGCTAGCACACAAGTCGGATTGCCTAATGCAATCTACCCGACAGGCTGGGTGTAATCAATACGCTCAGTACTACGGTCACGTGAAGCTGGTGCAAAAGCACATCACATACAAGTCGGATTGCCTAATGCAATCTACCCGACATGCTGGCACCTAACCTGGATCCAGACGAGCGAACGGTGCAATGTGAACATACACGTGAAGGCTGGCCCTGGCCCTGGGGCAAGTACTAACACCAGTGCAGCAGATGAGTATGTATATGACATGTATGAATATCATGACAAGTATATCTCAACCATACAGCAGCATTTTATCACAATTTTATCATACGTAACATCTATTTGATAATATATATGTAAAGTGAATCATTCATGCATTTTTGGAAACTGTGAATACGTATAATGTCATGGCAAGTATATCTCAACCGTATATCAGCATTTATCACAATTATATCTCAATTATCCAATACTTAGCAACATATACGTAAAGTGAATCATTCATGCATTTTTGGAAACTGTGAATACGTATAATGTCATGGCAAGTATATCTCAAGCATTTTATGAAGTTTGGAAACCATAAATAATTATAACTAATTAATTAACGTTATATATACGGAAATTTAAATAAAACTCCCATAGATTACTCAATCCTAAGATTTAAATATACCAAATTGATCTACACGTCATCACGAACACACCCATATTTTTAAATTAATTTTTGGACTTACCACGCGCCCTCACGCGCCGTACATGGCACGGACCTACGCGCCCCCACGCGCGGTCACGTGCCACGCACACTGATTGTCCCTTTCACGCCGTTAGGAATATTCTTCGGAATATTCCGTTAAGTATTAACGGTAACCTGTTAAAGATGACTGACGGCGTTGGAATATTCCGTCAGAGTTGACGGAATATTCCGTCGTCTTCTCCGGTGGACCTCCGGCGAGTCTCCGGTCACCGGAAACTGGATTTTTCTTCTTTTCTTCATATCTCGCTCATTTTTAACCCATTTTTCATGAATTTTATATCAAATTGAAGCCCTTAGCATGTAGAATCACGTTACATAGGTTTCAAGGCTTAAAAATCACTATATTTTTCTCAAGATCGTTCGATAGCTCGGCTTACCTACAAACTCGTCGATCTCGGCCCTCCGACGTCCAAATCCTTCCAAACGAGTTGCTCCGGGGTTCCTGGGAGCATTTTAAGATTCGTGGTGATCTTAGTTTCCTTTAAAACTCAACCATTTAAAAGTTGATGAACAGTGCTATAATCGGAAATTGATATTTCGACGTAAAAACGATCGAGTTTTTACCTGAAATCGATGTAGATGGACTCGTGAGGTTCCAAGCAATCCAAAGGTAGTCTTGGATCTTTGAAACTTCAAGGTTTGGATTGTTTTTGAATTTGGTCCGTGTGCAAATGGTAGAGAGAGAGAGAGAGCTTCGAGTCTGAGAATTTGATGAGAGAGAGAGTCTGTGTTTAGTGAGAGAGAGTGTTTCGAAGTCTAAGAGGGAGAGAAGAAGTCTGTGAGATTAGAATAAGAATGGTGAATGATTATTGTCGGGGAATGATGATGGACGGAAATGGTGGAATGGTTTGGTGAGAGAATAGAATAAGGTTAGTGTATTTGGTTGGTGAGTGTAGTGGATGGAGTTGGTGTGGTAAATGTATTTTACTCCTTTAATTTTACTAATGTAAGTTTTGTAATAACTAACTAAATCGAAAATAACTTATTATAACGCTTTCATTTCACTTGACGATAAGGGTAAAATCGTCAATATACACATACAGGGAAAATTTACATAGAAAGTTTGGGACGGGTCGCCACAAAACTGAATGAAAATATTTATCGAAATTTAAAATTTTTTTGATTAAAATGTTCATAAAATTAATTTACAATAGTCTACATATTTATTTTTTTTAAAATTAATTTAAGAAAAAAAATAGCCTAAGTTTATTCTTTAATAATTCCGGGCTAAAATTTTAGGCTAGAAAGGGTTGGAGCAGAAAAACTGTTTCTGGGCTAAAAACTAAATTTTTCGGGCTAAAAAATTTGACTTTTAGCCCAAGGGTTGGAGATGGTCTTAGTGTATAATGGAATGTACCAACTACCAAACCTTGAAGAAACGTATTGGACTTTTTGGGATTCAGTTATTATTATACTAGATAATTATATGAATTGCTTGCCAAGTGAGAAATAATGTTATATCCTTGAAAAGCTAGTTAGTAATCTACACTTCTCTTGAAAAGCTAGTTAGTAATCTACTATTTATTTAGTCAAATTCTTATTAGAATTATTAAATGTATCGGCTATATACTGTGAAACGAGTGGATCTTATGAACCTCACATACATCAGTGGTTCACAATCGTTCATGCTAGAATCTCTCTCATTTGATTGAATTTCGTGAAACTCACATAGATCAGTAGTCCATAGTCGTTCATGGTAAAATTTCTCTCATTTGATTGCATAACACACACCAACATACGACATGCACCCATTTACATACTCCGTTATACAGGGGCAGATGGAAATAGGGACCAAAGGTGGTCCCAGGACCACTCGAGTCCAGAAAATATACATGTGAAAGTCTTCTGAAGACTCTCCAAATGTTTGATACATGTCTCTTTTGTGCCTACTAAATGTTTGATGTATTGCATGCTAGGCATATCTCGATATGTTGTGTCGACAACACTCGACAAGTTCTTTCTATATATCACTCATCAAATTGTTTCAGCATATGCTCTGAGATATGTTGACATGTGCACAACAAGCCTAGCAAGTCAATACACTGAGTTTTTTTTTTTGTTCACTTCATGCTATGTTCTTATCTAAAGAACTTGTATTTAACATTGGGACCCCCAAGGTTCAAATTCTGGATCCGCCACTATCACTATTTATAGTGAAACGGGTGAATCTCATGAAAGTCGCGTACATCAATGGTTCACAATCATTCATGCCACTCTCATCTGATTGCATAACACACACTCACACACGACATGCACCCAGTTACGACATATCAACTACTACTACGTATAAGGTACGTATGGATGATGAAACTTGTTAGTGTCGCAGTTAACAGAATCACAGGCAAAGTAAACAACAACATCAACATCCTTCCCAGCTCCAAAGGATATCAATAATGTCATATGTTCTAGCTACCAAAGCCATGCACACTCAAAAGTAAAATTTAAGTTTCGGTTTGACTTGACTCTCTCTCTCTCTCTCTCTCTCTCTCTCTCTCTCTCTCATACAAACAACACGTAAAACACAAATGAAAGACCTACAAAATAATTAAACCAGACTTTTAGTCGTGGAAAATATTCACATGCACTGAAATTTGAGACACTGTTTTCATGGAAGTGAATCCAAAACAGGGTGACTGGGCGAAGGGTTTGGTGATGTGTTGTTGAACAACACAGCTAAATAATTTTGGGAGATGTGATGACGTGGTGAATATCTCTCTTAGATTTTGTTGATGGATATGAAATAAACTCTTTTCTGTCAACCCAAATCGACATCCTTAATGCGAAAAAGCAGTAAAGCATTACCTTCCTAACCGTTTTTGTGGCTTTTCTGTGTCGGTTCTCTTTTGCTGATAAAGCTATGAGTGTCTCGTTTAATAGAAATGCCACCCTCTCCTTTGTATCCTCCCTCTTCCAATTATTGACTAAGATCTTGAGTTAGTATTAGAATGCGACCATTCATGACAACATATATCAGATGACGTGAAACACGTAAATTATTGGATTCAACACGTGAATAAATGCGAGCTATCATTGTCTACAGTTATTAGTTGTTTTAGTTAGAAATAATTTTTTATTTGTGAGTTAGGCCATCTCCAACCGATGGCTGGCCAGAGGGCTCGTTTTAGCCCTCTAGCCTTCCAAGATTCTTCAAGATATTAATATTTTAATGAACAGTGCAAGGCCATATTTGCCTCCGTCTCCAACCGAGGGCCAGATGGCTCGTTTTAACCCTGTCACAAAAAACCGTCTCCAACCGAGGGCCAAAGGGCCATAGGGCCAAACATAATTTATTATTTAAAAACTACAACTTAAATTCAAATCCAACGACTAAGTGACGTTAGCATGACGTTAGCTAGCCGTTGGTAGCTGACATCATGCTGACGTCAGATAGCCGTTGGATTTGAATTTTTTTTTGCTATAAATAGGGTGGATATTGGGATATAATTCACACAACTTTGAATTCAATCTATTTCAATTCAATCTCTTTCAATTCAAGTTTGCAATGAATTCCAACTTTGGATCCTCTTCAGATTCCAACTGGGGGTCCTCATCCAATTCCAAAAGAGAAGCAAAATGGGCGCAAATGAGACGACAAAATGAGGAGTCTGATGAAGAAGTTCAAGTAAGGCGCAACAAACAAAACAGAGTAGCAGCCATAGCTGCGGCCATGGTGTGTCAACCAACTGAGGAACAACCTCAATGGGGTGGCTCTATTGCTGGTCGTTATTACAAACCACGAAATAGAGCGATGGCGCATGCTAATCTGATGAACAACTACTTCAACCCCAACTCGGTCTACACAAAAGAGGATTTCAAACGTCGCTTCCAGATGAGGCGCCATGTCTTTGAGCGTTTACTTCGTGATGTCCAGCAGGTCAATCCGTACTTTGGAGAGAAGCGGGACAAAGCAGGCCGCCATGGTTTCTCACCTCAGCAGAAGGTTACTGTTGCACTTCGAATGATGGCCTATGGCTCCCCAGCTGATTCGATGGATGAAACCCATGGTATGTCTGAGTCTACATGCCTTGATACTCTTCAACAATTTTGTATAATGGCTTATGAAGTTATAGGAAAAAATATAATTTAAAAAAAATATGAAATAGAAGTTATAGGAAAAAAATTAGAATTTAAAATAAAATGAAACAAATTTTATGAAATAGAAGTTATAAGAAAAAATGGAATTTAAAAAAATATATATGAAACAAATTTTGTAAAATAAAAGTTATAGGAAAAAATAGAAGTTATATGAAAAATTTTATAAATAAAAAATAATAATAAAACTGTAAAAAAAAAAAATTCAAATGCAACGGCTAGCTGACTAGCCGTTGCATTTGATTTTTTTGTAAATAATTCTTGTCGGTTATAACCGACAGGAATTCCGACAGCTTAAAAAAAAAATAGCCAGCACGGGGCTGGCTGACTGGCTGGAAGTGGCCAGCCCTCTAGCCCTCCAGCCCTCTCCGATTCTGTGGGGCCCTCCCAGATTCCACAGCCCTCTGGCCTAGCCCTCGGTTGGAGACGATTTTTAGGCTCTTTTCGGCCCTCTGGCCCTCTGGACCCTTCGGTTGGAGATGGCCTTAGGTTAATGATAATTGGATAAAAACAAATCACTAAACGTGATAGATAATTGGATGACAACTTACAATAGAAATATATGTATCTTCTTTGGATTGAAGTAGGTGTCACAAAACAAATACATTCAGTATTTTGACATAACTAGAAACTAAAAGCAAGAGTGGCGAGGGCAAGCACGTAGGTCCACCGTATCCATGTGATGTGTACGCAGCTGTACGACAGATGCACGGCGTAATACGTGGAGCGTAGAATGCGGAAATGATTGGACCCCGTTGAAGGAAAAAGCCCAATCCACACCCTTTGAAAATTGAAAATAATGGACAATTTGTAGATTAAATTGTAGCTGCGTCAAAGTTCTGTGCCTATTGTAATTGGAATCTCATTTCCTTTTTGTGGGTAATATTCTTTATTGACTAAAATTGCTTAGGTTTAGTGCTACTCATCAACTTTTCTTTTGTTTAACAAAGAAAGTTGAGGTTTCACCGTAAAATTAATTGGTATTCTGAGAAGTAGTCTATTTACTTATACACACATGCAAGGTCTCTCTTCTTCCCGTTGTGAGATTCATACTCTCAACACTAAACAAATTTAACGTGAGATTATCGATGTAGATTACGTATAACCAAGTTTAATTTTCAAATCCGTAAGTGGTTTCATCCAATATCTCATAATGTGACGATGATACTAACTACTGGTTAGTAGTGCCAAGGAAATTGCATTTCGTATTCATGAAGTGGAACATTAGATCATAACCGTTGTATGCGAGGTTCAAATTACTAATAGGGATGATACGATATGAATTTTAAAAGAATTACAATGCTCAAGCAATACAATATGTGCAGTAAACAAAATCTTCTCCAATAACAAATCTCAACCCCACCTCCGTAAAGAATTAGAATGCAAAGTTGAATGATCTGCAAATTCGTCCACAGGTCAGTACATAAAGAAACTCTTGATTCAACCACTACAAGCGCACACACTCAAGCCCTTATTGATAACACTACGTCGTTCAATACCTTATCTTATAATAATACATAAAACTAACTGGATCTGCAATCAATCAAACACTACAACGTCATTTTTTAAAATAAAATTTTCAAGCAAAAACCTTTATCCGTACCATTGAGTACGCCATGCAAGTCTTCCCTCCTATTCATTAGACAGTCCACAATGCACATGCATGCACCCACTATCTAGAAAGTCAAGAGACAAAAATGAAGAACAAAAAGAAAGAAAATCCTTAATTTGGCAGCCAAAAAGACAGAGAGTGCGCAGTTGATGGCACAAATTGCAAAAGAAGCAAACCGGTTTCATGATTCTTCCAATATGATCACAACTCCCTTGAGCCCCGACCTTGTTGACCCTGCATTTACTACCCTCACCTTTCCACAAAAACCCTCCATCTTTCCATAAAAACCCTCCATCTTTCTTTGAATAGCGAGATGAATGTAATTTGATTCATTGAATAGGATAATCTAATGATAAATTCAGGCTTGACTCTAAGAATTTGGAGACTCTAGACGAGCCAAATAGAGAGTGAATGTAATTTAATTGATTGAATAAGATAATTCGACGATAAATTCAGGCCTGACTCTGAGAATTTGGAAATTCTAGACGAGCCTTCGAAGTGGAGTCTTAGAATAAACAAGGATGCTTAGGATTTTGTGTTTGTTTGGGGAATGCGACAAAAACCAAAGGGTTTATCTGTTTAGAGTTCGGTGTCTAGCGATTTGGGAAGTGAGACAAAAGAAGTAAACAGACTTGTTTACAAGACAATAAGAACATGTTTGAGTCACTTAAAATGGTGGGTTCCCCTGCTCATCCCAATGTGTTATTGTATTTAGATAAAATCTCAAAATCCATAGACTTCTTATTTAAACAAATAAAAAGTTTGTAATATAGTGTGTGTGTGTGTGTGTATCAAATAAAAAAATTTAGGGCCTCTCTAAAGCAAAGATTCTAAACGGTCCGCCTATTCTAATTATCTTCAAAGTTGATCTCGAGAGTATTGAATAATTAAACGAGCAAATTTATACATCAAGGTTCAATCGCCGGCTACTATTCTTTCAAGCATCCTACTCTTTTTCGTTCAGAGAAATTGAAGAGAACCAAACCCCTATTCTCCTCAATGCACCAATATCATAATTTGAGACTTACAATTCTCGCCTTAAAACTTGTTAGAAGGAACTAACCAAAGGGCATTTCCGTCAATTGAGAATAAAGTAAGAGTTGAACGGAATTACCGCCAAAAAAAGCCTTCAACTACTCGTGGGAGACCACAGCCGCATTAATTGAGGTGATAATTTTGTCTCTTTCTGACAATTGTTTCTCTTCAACTTTGTTCATAAATAGCACTCCACCCCTCTGCTTTCTCCTCACACCCAAACCCTCCAACTCAAAAACCCCATCTCTTTCTATCTCTCTCTAGAAAGCAATGGCCGCCATGGCTCCTCTGCTCTGCATTGCTTCTCTCATGGCACTGGCGAGTAACATTGTAGTCGAGGCCAGAATTCCTGGTGTTTACACTGGCGCCGCGTGGCAGGATGCTCATGCCACCTTCTATGGCGGCAGTGATGCCTCTGGAACTATGGGTAAGCTCAAGAAATTTCACCCCCCCCCCTGCATTTTTTAAGCATAATATAACATAAAGTCCATTTCTTTTGGGTTTAGACCCTCTAATTTCAAAAACCCACATCAAAATTTCCCCAAAATATCTCCAAATTTTACAACAAAAACTAAAAGGTCATGCCTTTTGATTGTCTTTGTGTATATACAGGAGGGGCCTGTGGCTACGGAAATCTGTACAGCCAGGGCTATGGAGTGAACACGGCGGCGCTGAGCACGGCACTCTTCAACAACGGTTTAAGCTGTGGAGCTTGCTTCGAAATCAAGTGCGCGAATCAGCCTCAGTGGTGCAAATCTGGCAGTCCCTCCATTTTTGTCACGGCCACAAACTTTTGCCCTCCAAACTTCGCCCAACCCAGCGACAATGGAGGCTGGTGCAACCCTCCTCGCACCCACTTCGATCTCGCCATGCCCATGTTCCTCAAGATCGCCGAGTACCGCGCCGGCATTGTCCCTGTTTCTTACCGCCGGTGAGCACATCACTCTCTCTTTCTCTCTCTTGGGTTTTTTTTTTTTTAAAATTTTGGTCGTCTGTAAATAGCCAAATGACTAAAATGCCCTTTTGGTGATTTTTGTGGTGTAGGGTGCCATGCCGGAAGCAAGGTGGAATCAGGTTCACAATCAACGGCCACAAGTACTTCAACTTGGTTCTGATCCACAACGTCGCGGGCGCAGGGGATATAGTGAAGGTGTACGTTAAGGGGACGAACACTCCGTGGATGAGCCTGAGCCGGAACTGGGGTCAGAACTGGCAGTCAAACGCCATCCTGGTTGGACAGTCACTCTCCTTCAGGGTGACAGGCAGCGACCGTCGCACCTCCACTTCCTGGAACATCGTCCCTTCCAACTGGCAGTTCGGCCAAACTTTCACCGGCAAGAACTTCAGGGTCTAATTCTTCAATTTTCCCGCTTTTTAATATATCATTTTGCTTTTTTTATTTTATTTTAAAATTTGTGGGTTTGGTAAAAGAGAGGAGCGAGAAAGTAAAAAGTAATGTTTGATGGTGGGGTTAAAGTTAAAGTTAAACCTTTTTTTTTTACTGCTTGGTGGAGGAGTGAAAAAGGCTCAAAGCCTCAAAAGTGTTGTTGTAGGCAGCTGAGGTGGCTGGTAGTGTAGCCCGCTGCCTTGGTTATCTGATCCTGAATATAATTATAATTACATACTTTAATTTTAGTATTTTTTCTGTTTTTGCTTTTGGGCATGGTTTGCAACTTTGCATTTGGGGTGTGATTTTACCGGCAATCATGGACCTTTGAAGGGATGTCCGCCACCAGCAGCCGAATGAGAAATTAAACAATGACGTAAAAAGGTTAGGTTAGACAGCCTGATCACGTATCTTATTTGATCATCTAATAAAGTATTATTGCACCGTCACTTACTTTTCATAAGATTTATGTTGACACACCTGATAGCTTGTAATCGAAGTATTGTTGTTAAATATATTAGACATGACAATCCTCATAATGTGTTCTTATACTTATCGATATTAAATAGTCGAATATGTTATGTGATCAAGCAAAACTGAAAATTGTGACTACATTTGCTACATTGGATTCTTTGTTCGTGTAATGTGTAATTCATAGAACTTGGTAAGACTTTTGAATTGGTTTCATTACAACTCTTAGGAGAGCAACTTAGATGGATCGTTCAATGTATCGCAGTACGTTCAATGAGAGTTCCTTCTCCCTCTTATCATCCACGAACAGTTTGAGTCCTCCTCCCTCCTCAAATCCTCCACAATACATTTTTAAGTCCTCGAATCCTCAACGTTTAGGGTTTATGGTCATTACTCATCGTGTTCAACCAGTCCAGGTTCCAATCCAAAACTCAAAAATCAACCAACTAGGAAACATGGTATACAACCCTTAATTAAATGATTATAATTTCAATTTTCAATAAAATAAAGTAAAAAATAAAGTTTTTTGGGATAAATGGATTGGAAAATAAGAAAATGTGAGATGGAGATTAGTAGAAAAACGGGACAGAGAGAACCCGCCATCTGTGGATACCATCACTACGGTTGTCTGGCCGCCGTCCGATTCCCACCGAAACGGTGCGAATCGGACCTTCACTGTAAGCACCATTGGTCCCCGCGAGAAAGCAAATCAAAATCGCTTCCTCTCAAAAACCCAACAAGTGCCATATATTCCCCAAAACCCTAAAATCACACACACACACAAAAAAAAACCCCCAAAATCAAAAATTGAATCGCAAAAGAAAAACCCTAAAATAAAAATTTGAATCGAAAAAAAAAACCTAAAAATCAGAAATTGAAAAGAAAGAAAGAAAGAAAGGGGGCTCATATCAAGTGTATAGAATTGGATGGCCTGTCATTGCGGGTCGGATCCAATTAGGGCGAAAGAATCAGTGGAACGCAAAGATACGAGCAGAGACGCCAAAAGCCTACGATTCGGATGAAAAGCGGCGGCGATTTTTCTGCTTCTCTTTGCGCTCCTTGATACTTTGGTCCTAATTGTGATTTCCGCTCAAGCCTCTCTCTTTGTAATCACAGCCCTAATTTTTAATTTTACAAAAGAAGCAGGCGATGGAGACCTCTGAGGATTTAAGAAGACAGAGCACGAATATATAGCCCTAGGGTTCCATAGAAACAGCAAATATTGAGATTGGATACCAGAAACGGTGTCGTTCTGGGTCGTGAAATGTGCCGTTCAGAATTCATGCGGTTTCTTGTATGGTAGATTATATTCACACACCTCAAATTACTTCTCTCACACCCTTTTAATTTTTTAATATTTTTCTATCAAGTGTTTGTGGTGGGTAGAAAATATTAACAAATTAAAAAGGTGTGGGAAAGTAATTTGGGGTGTGTGAATATAATCTCTCTTCTTGTATTTATTTAGGCTCAACGGACGGGCTGAGATCCTCTCCGGATCTGTCCGGATCCTTTAATGCTGGCCTTTTACTGTCAATCTTGCGTCCACGAATTAATGCATTTTTTTGTCATGTTTGCACGACGTCGTTTGCAGCACTCTCTCAGTTCGCTTTGACGGAATTATTATTATTTTCCTTTTAATTTTTGTTTGCTCCTATACAACAAAAGATATTGGAATAAAACTCGGAACCTTGGGTGCAGTCAACTCGAGACATCGGGATGATTAATTGATAACAAAAGATATTAGCAATTCACGCACACAACACGACTCGGCCAATGAATTTATATTAGCTTGTACCCTACTGTCATTTTCAGCTAGAATCATTAACCAAAAAAGGAAGATTGATTCAACTAAATTCGGATGGAGAAAACCTTGTTTTGTACGGTGTACACACTTCTCCGAGAGTGTTAGATCAACGTGTATGTACCCTGTTTCATGCAAGTTTTTCTCGACCCGAAGACTTAAGAGTCGGATGGGAGTAGCATCACATCAGGATTCAGGTAGCAAATGATAGACAAAGAAACTTAAAAGCTTGCAGTACCATTGTACAGTGTTATATACTGATACACCCAAAGTCAGATACCGATAGTTCGCTCTCGGGAACAAACCTTTATGGAGGTGAAATGACGAAACGGTTTCTGTTCCCTGAGAGTTTGAATAAGAAGTTGGGTACTGTCCACATATTGACTGGGAAAGCTTACACTACGAATGCATCTAAAGGCCGAGTGCTCCTTCAGGTTAGCCACTTATTCAGCAATTCTGTGTTGGGAGGATCCATTAAGCTGGCCAGATGGAACTGCAGAAACAGAAACGCAAATGCTCAAAATTAGTCATCATTCGAACTAACCACGGGTAAATTTATGTCAAATCGTCAAATAAGTGATTACAAACACCGAATACTGACCTTTAGTAATCCAGCTCCATCCGCCGCTTCTTTGTTTTCCACTGATTCAGAATAAATGCAACTCCTTCTTTTAGTGAAGCCCTTCGTCCCTCTTTGTAGTTCCACAATTCCGACGTTATGTACCTGCCACTAGGGTTGTATTCATTGATCTCTGTTAATGCTGATATTACAGCGTTGCACACTTCCTCACCCAGTTCTTTCTTCAAATCTTTCAATTTTTCATCCTCGACGGATATAACTTCCTGAACATAAAAACATAAACTAGTGAAAAGGAAGCAAATGGGCAGCGAGCAAGTGCCAAGTGATTCGCAAGGAAAAAGCACGAAGAGCCAGTAGAGTATGATTAAAGCTTAAAAATTAGATGATTCAATAATAGCATAAGAGAAAAATTTATGCGGACATCTTTTGTATGTGGGATAATAATTTTGCAAATATTTTTGCCCTCAAAGCAGATTTATCGACCAAAGTAATTAATAGATGCTCACATTGTAATGCATAATGCATTTTGACAGCGGAGATCCATTTCCAACCAGAAATTATAAATGATATTAAAACACAAACCAAACAAGCATGTGAATGGAGATCATATTTGATGAACATCAGCTACGTCACTGGGAAAGGATTTTGCCACCACAATCACAAATTTGGCACAACTAGTTTTATAAACAACAAAGAGAAATAAATCACAGGGATAGCCAAAGTAGTTCAATCTAAGAAATCTTTTTAATTTATGCCAACATATTGTATACTTTTTTTTTGTCAGATGCTTTCTTGTGCTAAGAGAAACAGCAGAAGAACCCAATACAATGAAAAAATGGTATTAGAGAGTACCTTATGCTTCCCGTCGACCGTAGTAACTTTGAAAGGATGCCATTCTGGGTCCTTCAGGTATTCTACCCACAAGGAGCACAGCTCCATTGCCTTCTCTTCTGCTTCTTCCTCATTATACTTTCTCTTCAGTGCTTCTTGGAATGGTTTACTGTCAAGCTCACCCATTCTCCTAACAGCAATTTGTGCACTACTTGATATTTCCTTCAATCCCTGCAGATTTAAGAATATTAGTAGCTTATCATAAGCATAAGAAGCTAAGAACAGAACCTTAAGAAT
This sequence comes from Crataegus laevigata, assembly GCA_963580275.1. NCBI lineage: Eukaryota > Viridiplantae > Streptophyta > Magnoliopsida > Rosales > Rosaceae > Crataegus > Crataegus laevigata. The sequence continues at coordinate 8,455,686 of OY756951.1, forward strand.
TATCGGGTGCACAAAGATTCATTCCACATTACAGTACAAAATCGAAGATCCACTCCAGTGAAAAGCATTCACATAAACAAACAAAAGCATGTCTGCCTTACAATTTCAGTCTCATATCAACCAGTTTTTGCAAAACATGAAAGTAAGGACACATAATTAAATTCTGAATTCTTGTAAGATCATCTGAAATGTCAGACGTCTTTTTTAGTATAAAGAGAAGTAATGGAGCAACATTTATATTAAAACCAAACAGAAAAACTTACATTAATCAATTCCCTCCGGGCTTCTTGCAGCTCATCATTGCTCTTGCGCTCCTTTACAATTAAAGTTTGATTTAAAGCTTCTAAGTCTTCTAGTGATTCTTCCTTTTCTCTCAAGCCTTTGATCATGTTGTCCACCTTTTTCAGCACTTCAACATCACCGTCATCCCCCATGCGCCTTACAACATTTAAGTTCCCTCTTAGTTGCTCAATTTCCAATTCAAGAGTTTGCTTTGTATCCAGTTGCTGTTGCAGTTTAATTATTTTATTGTGGAGCTGTTCCTTTTGCCTCTGGATCAAAAATGGTTGTCACATACATCAAAGATCTTCTCTGAAATCAATATAAAATGTTCAGATCATTTTTAAGCACTTAAAAATAGCCAACAAACCTTCTGATCTTCAGCCAGTTTCAATAAGTTTGCATTAGCCTTCAGTTGCTCCATAGAAGCCAAGTGAAGAGAACTATTTTTTATGGAATTCTACAAGAACAACAACATCACTGTTATCAAGTGTTCGGAACCATCCTTCCAAGGCTTCAACAACAATGACTACAAATTAAATCCAACTCATGCTGCAATCTAAAAGTAACCAAGACAAAAACATCACACAATATAAATAGGGAACTGTTATTAGCACTCCAAAAATCTCATTCTACACTCCTCATCAGTGTAATTTTTTTTACTAATTATAGAAAGTTTGAAGTGCAAAATGAGATTTTTGGAGTGCCAATAACAATTCCCTATAAATAAATTAAACACAAATGCATCAAGCCCAAAATATTCATGATACAATTTGATGACACTTGAATATCATGCTAATTTTCAGTAACTTTCAACAAACTAGTTTCCATCCTTTCAATATTCATAATTTATATAAGTTCACAAGAATTTATGAAATCTAAGAGAGAATGTGCAACAATGGCGCAGAAATTAGTAAACCTTTTCAATCTCCTCAGCAAGCTTCCTACTTTCATCTTCGTTGGCAACTGCACGCTTCTCCATTTCCTCTATGCGGGACTCTAGCTCTTTCTTTTGAGTTTCGAGTTGCACCTTAAGTTTTTCATGGTCGCCAAAAATCCTCTGAAAGTGATCCCGAGCGCTTGTTTGTATCTTTTTAATCTCTATCAAAACAAAAAACAAAATGCATGTCAGGAATTAATGTTGCTACAGCCTCATACCAGAATAAAATGATAATGAAATATAATAAACCCAAAATGGTGAAAACAAAGCCACTTTATCTAAATCAAGCGGACACTGTACAGCTGCAGAAATGGAATATAATGAATGTAATAGATACTTGGGATTCAACTCTAATGAAGGAATCAGAAGAGTAAGCCAAAAAAACAAAAAAAAAAAAAACTGTAACTTCTTTCTTTTATTTGATAAATAGCACTCTTCCATTTTTTTTGAATAAATAAAACAAAATCTTACCTTCATTATAAGTCTGAATGATCTTTTCTTTCTCTGTGATTACGCTCTTAATGGAGTTTGTAGTTTCACTACATTTCAGCTCCATCTCTTCCAAGTCTTTGTACTTGACCTCAATGATGTTGTTAAGATTAGTTACTAGTCTATCCTGCTTCCTGGCTTCTTCCTCCGTAATTTCAGAAATTGATTTAAGGTCTCCAATCTTGCGGAGATGTTCTCCAACAATATTGGAAGCTTTATAGTCATCTGAACGAGCAACCCAAGCATAAAGTCCAGATTTTTGGTCACTGTTAGTCTCCCAGTCCTTTTTTCCATGATGGTCTACATCATAAGCCTTCTCAAATGACATGGCATTAACATAGCCAGGCCAATCTTTCCTAAACTCCACAACCGCACTTCCCGAGTGACCCCTAAAATTCCATAAAGGGTGCACCCTTAAGGGATTGAACCCTCTCCTTATTAGCTCATCTCTCAGTTTCGATCCACTTTCTCCGACGTATCGCCCATCATTGGCCCGTCTGGTTGGAATATTAACCACTACCCCTGTCCAAGGCCACACTAACTTTTCATCATGGTCACAATCAATTGGGGGTTCTTCCACAGGTTTAGATGGGCCACCTTCAGCTGCTAGATCATTTTCCAAATATTTCACCACAGCTAAGTGTTTGGCCTTTTCTTCTGTGCTTCTCTTTTCTGAAGTACTCTTTCCCACCCCAGAAGCATGTTGGAGAAGGTCCTTGCGAACAAAACCCCGCTTTTTCTTATTTGGGCAGAAAGGGCAAGTATATGTCCCATCTGAGTTTCTCACACTGTGTTTTCCATTCTTCAGCTCTTCATAATATTCTTCTACCTCCTCATCCAGTTCTGTTTCGCTCATATCGGTATCATCTTCAGAGCTATGATCCGCCACACTCCCCATTTGAACTTTGTTTAAAGAGCACTCAACCCTGAAAACATAAAATATTAAATATCAATGTCACTAGTCAAAATTGTGAGAATTCGATGGTTTTTAATGGTACATTTTGTGGGAAGTAGAACATGTACAACCGCAGGTTAAAGTCAAAAAGGTAGATATAAGTGTTTAGTTGCCGCCGTTGAGTTTGGAGTGTCTAGTACGGATAAATACTGTTAATCTAATTTCTTTCGAACTTGACACTATTTGCACCACAAAACCCAACATAAACGTACCCAAAAGAGTTCAGGAAAAGAAAAGCTTATGGGTAAATTTGTTGCTCCCTTAAGCACCGAATCAAGGGATTCAAAATTAAAGGCAAAGTGAAGCCAGAAAAAGAAAGGACAGACATAACCAAAGCTACACCAACAATCAGGATACATAAAGAAATCACACAAATCAAGGCTTAGGGTTACACAAGTTTAGTCCTTGTACAGCAGTGAAACCGCTTTATATAGAATTCGGGTTCGGTGTCCGCATCATTCCTTTAATTCTCTACTGCAAAATCACTAATAAGACAATTTCCAAAATAAAAATCTATCTTTGCCTTAAAAGAAACATCTTGCATATGAAACCGCATTGTAACAAAATTCACACAACCCTGAAAAATCATCAAAATTCCAAAAGAAAAATCGCCAAAAAAATAAATGAAAACCATACATAAATAGTGTCCCAATGTTATTCCTGCGATTAAACAAACACACACACACAAATTATACAAGCAGATGCCGCAGATCAGTAAAAACACAGAGCAAAACGAAGCCTGAAGCTGCAAATCTCGAACCCAAACAACTCGAAAGCCCAAAATTCACAATGCATGCTGTAAATTTAACATTTCAACCAAACAAAGCACATGCATGTAACGGAACAAGCAAACCCAACAGCGATCAGCTAAATTGTAGAGAGAGAGAGATTGACCTGCGGAAAACGGAGCTCCTGAGCTCGAAAATTAGGGTTTGGGGGAAGAATAATTGGGGGCAGGGCTCTGAGTGAGTCGCAAGAGCTCAGTGCTCAGCCGAGGCCACAAAAGCGAAAGAGGAAATTGGTAATTGGAGCACTGTGCTGTCCGCGACAAGTGACAAAATCGAGAGGGCGACAAACATATGAAATTGGAGACGTCACAATCCTAACCTAACAAACCTTTATATAGCATTTCTAAAAGTGATGCAAAACCTCTTTTACATCCCCATTTTCTTGTTCGATTCAAGTAAATAGTTTAGTTCTAAGTTGATTTACTCACTATTTGTATCTTTATAATTATGATGTGTAATTTTAATTTGGATCAAATGTGATTGTCAGATTAAAAAAGAGTTCATATCATTCATTTTTTACGGTGGAGTAGAGAGAGCAAAGTGTCATAACAAAAAAGATACGATGTCTGTGTTGTGGGTTTTGCCGTTATCCAATTTTGGTAGGCAAGTGCAAGTAACTCATAAGTGACTCGTGTGTTTAGTATCTTCAGCTGCGTTTCACATGCAACACTTTAATCAATTTATGGATCCATGAACTTGTGAATGTAATGTCTGGTTGTAAATATTTTTTTATATCGACTCACGAGATGTGGCTTTTACATTTTTAAATTTCAGTGTGTTAAAACACGTACGGTGTGGGTGGGTGTTGTGCAAATATGCCATATAAATAAGTTATTACATCTCTTGTTTAAGATATATTAGTACATTGATACATATGATGCGTTTGTTTAACAATGAAAGTATTATTTTCAAGGAATTGTCGAAAATGAGTTGATAACTGAATATAACCTAACAAGTTTGGAAGAAAATATGCGTCAAATCAACAAATTCGGGAATAAATAAATTATTAACAAGTACACAATAAATTTCAAGATGAGTGTGCCAAAGACCATCTAAACACCTCATTGCCATCTCTGGTTTTAGCCTTGGGTGATCCTTTACGATTGTAACCCACCTTGCATTAGAGCAACTCCAGTGTAGGAGCCCTCCCCCCAGGCAATACACTATTCAATCCACATAATGAACAGTAATTGCCTTAATGAACAGTGTATCCCCCTGGCAATAGCCTTTTTGCATCTCCACCCCTACACTTGAATAGCCCTGGCAATTGACAATAAAATATTAATATTTTTTTATTTATAAAATAATACATAATAATTTTATTTGTAATTTTAGATAATATTTTTAATCGTTCTCATTGCGCAACGTGTCATTATCCGAAAAGCCAATAGCAATAAAATATTTGAATTTTTTTATTTATAAAAAAAATTCAAAATAATTTTATTTGTAATTTTGGATTTCCGATAAGATTTGTAACCAATCACGTCGTGCCACGTGTCACAATCCGATTACAATCTTTGAGGATAGATTTCCACCAGATTTTTAACGAATGACGACATGCCACGTGTCATTATCTGAAAGAACAATTATTGGTGAGGAATTTTCGATAAGATTTGTAACCAATCACGTCGTGTCACGTGTCACAATCCGATTACAATCTTTGAGGATAGATTTCCACCAGATTTTTAACGAATGACGGCATGCCACGTGTCATTATCTACAACCTAATCCTTGCCCAAATCCTCTATATAATGAAACCCTTCATCCTCAGAAATCTCACACCAATTTTCTCAAGATCTCTGTCATTATTCATAGTTTCTGCTTCCTTCTTCACCAATGTCTTCTTCTTCTTCAAAGATGATGTGGGAAATCGATCAAGAAGAGGAAGAATTGTTTAACCAATCAGAAGGAATGTTCAATGCCGGGGATTGGGCCCAAAATGAGATGGAAGAGGATGATGAGCGTAGACGGAGAGATGACGACTCAAGAATGGCACGAGTCTCACATTCCCGTCGAGTCGTACAAGCTGTGGCTCAGATCTGCAGGCCCAACCGTGCTGTACACATTGATAGAAACAGGCAACGACGAGGTCAGGAGCTCTTGGACGATTATTTTGTCCGTAACAGTGCATTCCCTGATACGTACTTCCGACGTCGTTTTAGAATGGAACGACATTTGTTCAACAGAATCATGGGCGATGTTTGCAACCATGATTCTTACTTTGTGCAAAAGCCGGATGCATTTGGTGCTATGGGCCTCCTGCCTGAGCAAAAAATTACTGCTGCTTTGCGGATGCTTGCATATGGAGCAGCTGCAGACCAAGTGGACGAGATAACGAGGATGGGAAAATCAACCATTCTTGAGTCCCTGATGAGGTTTTGCTCGGCAATCGAATCTATCTACACCAATGAGTACCTCCGGAGGCCTACTCATATGGACTTGGAAAGGCTTTTGAAGAATGGTGAGATGCGAGGTTTTCCAGGGATGATTGGAAGCATTGATTGTATGCACTGGACTTGGAAAAACTGTCCAAGTGCATGGCAAGGCGCTTATGGGGACAGAAAAGGATCAAAAAGTATCATTTTGGAGGCGGTGGCATCTTTTGATACTTGGATTTGGCACGCCTTTTTCGGGATTCCGGGAGCTCAAAATGATCTTAATGTCCTTGCCCAATCCCCAGTGTTCGATGAAGTCCTGCAAGGAAAGGCACCAAAAGTCACATACTGGGTCAACGAACGTAAGTACGACGGCCCATACTACCTAGCAGACGGCATTTACCCAAGGTGGGAATGCTTTGTCAAAACAGTGCCACGTCCACAAAGTGCAAAGGAAAAATACTTTGCAAGCTGTCAAGAAGGATGCAGGAAGGATGTGGAGCGTTGTTTTGGTATACTCCAAGCTCGCTGGGCTATTGTTAGAGGTGCTGCTAGAATGTTTGATGTGGAGTCGCTTCGATCTATCATGATGACGTGCATCATTCTTCACAATATGATTGTGGAAGATGAGTACGATTATGATGCTGTTGATGAATATGAGCCAGACACGATGAACAATTCCAGAACACGAATATATTGTGCTCATGACGCCACCGAAGAACCCGTGCAACACGACCCAATACAAAGGGATGGACGTTACAATGATAGAGTCATTCAACGATATACTGCAATGCAAAGGCCATATATGCACAATGCTCGCCAAATTGACTTGATAGAACACCAGTGGAAATTGAGTGGTGCTGAAGATACTTAAGTTCATTAGTGTTTGTTTTTATTTAGGGTGTTTATTTTATTTCATGTTGTGTGTTTATTTAGTTCATTTAGTGTGTTTTTTATTCGGTATGTGATGTAATTTTATTTGGTATGTTGATGTTATTTTATTTGGTATGTTGATGTTATTTTATTTGGTGTGTTTAAATGTGTTTTGAATAAAGTACTAAATGAAATAAATTGGAAATAACAAAAAGTACTAAATTCAATAAATTGGAAATAACATAAAGTACTAAATTCAATAAATTGGAAATAACATAAAGTACTAAATTCGATAAATTAGAAACAACATAAAGTACTAAATTCAATCAATAAGAAATTACAACCTAAATTCAATAATCATCACTTAACCAATTTGTGGTGCTAGGATGATCTTCTCTTGTCGTGCTAGGATGAAATTCTCTTGTCGTACTAGGACCATCTCCTCTTGCTCTCGCTTCTCTTGCACGCCTCCTTCGCACCACGTCTTCTTTCTCCGACTTCCAAAAATATTTAGAGTTTGGAGACTTCCCTTCTAAAGGCTCTTTCATAATGTTACGATCTTGTTCAGCCATTCTTTCTTCTCTTCTACATTCCCTTTCTTGCCGAAGTAGTTCTCTTTCTCTCTCATCAGCTTCAAATTTTTTCTCAAAAGCTGCAGCTTTTGCATCCTCTCTAGCCTTATCGGCCTCATATTTAGCCATTTCTCGGGCCAAAGTCAATTCACCTTGGCGGGCAAGGTCTTCCATAAACTTTGCATAATCATTCTTTGAAGTATTACCTTTTCTCTTTGAAGCCTTCTTACCTTGAGGCCTAATTGGAAAACGGGTCGACCCCGACGCTTGTTCAACGGGGGGCGTTTCAGGCACTTCTTCTGCATCATCTTCATTAAGATCATGCGAGGCATGATCGGGTGTAGAGTGTAGAGGGGTGCTGTTCATGAAAACTTCTGGACCGATAGGCACAACTCTGAATTTAGGACAATCTTTGACAACATTCCAACATTCAACCCGGGTGAATGTTTTGTTTTTGCTTTGGATTTTGGCACCATACCAAGCTTGTGCTTGAAGTTCCTATACAATGCAAAAGAATAAATAATTATAACGAAAATAGGTAACAAATAAGTAATGCAAACAAATAATTATAATGAAAATAGGTAACAAATAAATAATACAAACAAATAATTATACTAAAAGTGGGTAACAAATAAATCATACAAACAAATAATTATAATGAAAATAGGTAACAAATAAAAATTATTTTGTTACCCGATCCGTTAAACTTTCCCCACTTCGAAGATTACCAGCAGCTTGTGCCAAGGCGTCTCGCCATGTACTAAACGATTTGCTGAGTAGTCTCCAACGACTGGACAAAGATTCTTTGGTTCTTTTCCCACCAATTTTCTCAACATAATTGGCATGAATAAGACTCCACATTTCTCTCAACTGCATCTCATTACCCGAAATTGGATCATGAGTAACTTGAACCCAACTAGTACATAACGTAACATCTTCAATAAGTGTCCAATTCGTACCTGCATCATTAGTCATCTTCTTGGAAAAAATATAAAACTTTGAGAAAATGTGAATTTAGATTTATAGCAAAATAAATATTAAAAAGTAAGAAATTGAAATCAAACTTGACAATATATGAAATTGGATTTATAGAAAAATAAATATATAAAACTATGAAATTGAATTCAAACTTGACAAAATATGAAATTAGATTTATAGCAAAATAAATATAAAAAAGTATGAAATTGAAATCAAACTTGACAATATATGAAATTGGATTTATAGAAAAATAAATATATAAAACTAGGAAATAAAATCAAACTTGACAATATATGAAATTGGATTAATAGAAAAGTAAATATATAAAACTATGAAATTGAATTCAAACTTGACAAAATATGAAATTGGATTGAAACTTTGAGAGAAGATATGAAATTGTGGTGTAAGGTAGAAGATAATGAGAAGGTATTTATAGAAAAGTAAAATCATTTTTTTTTTAATTTTTCAAAATTTTTTTCGGATTTTTAAATATTTTTTTTACATTTTTTTTAATTTTTTGAATTCCAACGGTAACTTTTTAAAATTTCAAACTATTTTTTAGTTTTTATTATTTTTTTTAAAGTGTAATAACTTGGACCGTTGATCTTAGATCTAATGGATGACATTAAAAGAAGTTTTTTTTTTTTTTTTACCGTTGGAAATCCAACGGTCCATAATAAAGATCCGTTGAAATCGAAGGGCTGTGGGGATGCCACGTGTCCACCAACGGTAACTTTTTTTTTCTGGCACGCGGGCCCGATTCCTGAAATTTTGCTTCCTCACGCGCCCCCACGCGCGCTTGTGGTCCACGCGCTGGGCTGAAAAAAAATAAAAAGGCTGGCTGACGTCACGCTGACGTCAGCCCAGCTCATACCCACTCAGGCGCTAGGGCGGGCTGAAATCCACGGGCTGCTTGCTCGGGCCCGCTCGAGGTCCATCCCCTCCACCCCACTGGAGCTCCTCACTCGGGCTACAGCCCCTTTGCTGTCCACTGTCCATCGGGCTATTGCCCACATTGGACTTGCTCTTATATTTGAAAATTTGTTAATAACTTGTTAACACGATATGAATTCACATGAAAATTTTAATGTTCTAGTTGTGCTTAAATCAGGTCATGTCTGTAGCAATGAATCAGTAAGTTACCTATCAAGATAATATGTCGTTTTATGTCAATCACCCTATCACATGTTTATTTACAATTTTCAAATATATTTTACTAAAATATACTAGCAATTGGCACACACACTCCACGTGTGCAACTAAATTTATTTTTTATTTTATTACGACTTATTGTTAATGAGCACGGATGACAACTCAAAAAAGAAAAAGACAAATAAAAAATAGAAGAGAAAATGTAGGGGAACGTTGGGAACTTAGAGAGGAAAATGAGGAGAAAAGTAAGGTTTATTTATTTATAAATAAGATATACTATATTTACATGGTTATGATGTTATTATTAAAAACAATAAAATTTGTGTTATGCAAAATTACTAAATTGTCCATATTTTTTATTTTTGTTCAGTTTTGATGAGAGGGTTAGAGTGATAATTTGCTAGAATTTTAGTTGACAAACAAAATTTTATTAATATGTAACTAGCATTTGCCTATACACTTTGTGTGTTTGAACACATTTTTTAGAAAATGAGAGAGAGAGAGAGAGAGAGAGAGAGAGAGAGAGAGAGAACATGGGGGAGAGAGAGTTTTTTTTTTTAAAATTATTTTTTTAATATTAGAGGTATTTTAACATCACTTGTAGGTGAGATTTTAATAAAAAACAGTAAAATTTGAACCAAGAGAAATTATATTTTTGCCCATCATTTTTTTTGTGTGATAGAAGATTAACTTGTTTTTTCACTTTTTTTTGTTAATAAAGATGGTTTTATTAATTAGTAGAGATTTAGGTAAATGACGAATAGAGTGTGTGAGAAAATATAATGCAATCGACATAGTAACACTCAATGTTTACTGTTTTAGCGGGTCGGTTAGGCGCGCATCAACCCGTAACCCGTTAATAAACTTTAACGAGCCAGATCCGACCCGTTTTCCGGGTCGCCTACGCATCCCCACCCCTCTGTACCTCGCAAACTCAGAGACACAGAGACGAGTGAGCTTCCAGGAGCACCAGAAAACCGCGGCGGAAGATGTTCAATCAGTTCGGAGCAACGGCGGAGACTCTAAGCAAGGCGTCGACACTGGTGTTCCGGATCGGCACCGACGCCCACCTCTACGACGATCCCGACGACGTCAGCATCGCTCCTCTCCTGGACAGCAGGTTCGACTCCGAGAAGTGCGAGGCTCTCAAGCGTTTACTCGCTCTCATCGCCCAGGGATTCGAAGTCTCCAATTTCTTCCCTCAGGTCCCTCTCCAACTTCATCACTATCGAATTCGAATCCCAAAAAAAAGATAAAATTTGAAAAATCGTAGGAATCAATTTTGTGATTTGAATTTTGATTTGGTTGAATTGGAATCGCAGGTTGTGAAGAATGTAGCGTCACAGTCGTTGGAAGTGAAGAAGCTCGTTTACTTGTACTTGCTGCATTATGCTCAAAAGTAAGCTAAATTCAACCTTTTGATTTCATTGAAATCGTTTACTCAAATTTTGAGCTTTTTGTTGCTGTTGTTTTATTTTTATTTTTCAATGTTTACTTGAATTTAGGCGTCCGAATGAAGCGTTGCTGTCGATTAATTATTTCCAGAAGGATTTAGGGGATCCAAATCCGTTGGTGAGGGCGTGGGCGCTGAGAACCATGGCTGGGATTCGCCTACATGTTATTGCACCTTTGGTTCTTGTTGCTGCCGGAAAATGTGCTAGAGATCCGTCTGTATATGTTAGGAAATGCGCGGCCAATGCACTTCCTAAGCTGCACGATTTGCGCCTTGAGGATAATGCTGTGGGGATTGAAGAGGTTTGATTTCGATGTTGTATTTGTAGTTCTTATCATTAAGAAGATGTTGATGTTCATTTGATTCAATCATATGATCTGCTGTCTGTTCTCTTATATAAGCTGTAAAAAGTCCATTTGTTGGGCCCGTTGATGTTTCATCAGAAATGGTTCTGAAATCATTGTATGAAAATTCATTCATGCCTTGAAGTTTGCGATGCTCGTATCCCGATAATCACGGCCTTTGTAATTTGTACATTGTATTGTACTAGCTGCATTGTCATATTTGTATATATGTCTATCTTATATCATTATAACATCCGAAACTCTAGCTATTGCCTATAGTGTCTTTAATATTCATATAATGGTCTTCTCTATGCAGATTATTGGAATATTGTTGAATGACTCTTCCCCTTGTGTCGTTGGAGCTGCTGCTGCTGCTTTCTCTTCTGTTTGTCCTAATAATTTGTCACTGATTGGGAAGAACTATAAAAGGTTATGCGAGGTTCTTCCTGATGTGGAAGAATGGGGTAAAATAGTTTTAATTGGGATCCTTTTGCGCTATGTAGTTGCAAGGCATGGGCTTGTAAAGGAATCCATTATGTTCTCTTTGCATGGAACAGAGAATTCTCGATCTGAAAAGGATTGTTCAGACACCAACTCTGCATTGGATGACAATGGTGACAGTAATGGTCTTTATGAGTCTGAATTAACAAATGCTGTATCCCGTTGTTATATTGAAGGACCAGCTGAATACTTATCGCGATTAAGTTTCATGAATAAGGATTCCTCTGAATTTAATTATGCTCGTTTTACATCTGGAAAGAATAATGATGATGTGAAGATCCTGCTGCAATGTACATCGCCATTGTTGTGGAGTAATAATAGCGCAGTTGTACTAGCAGCTGCTGGTGTACATTGGATTATGGCGCCAACGGAGAATTTGAAAAGAATCATTAAGCCGCTCTTGTTCGTTCTAAGATCATCCAATGCCTCAAAATATGTGGTAGTTAACATTTCCTTACAGTTAATTAGTTTGTATGTAACATTGAAGTACTTTTTTTTTTAAAGTTTATTGATGGATGCACATGACCGCGAATTCATATATAGTTGAAATATTTCGTAAACATTTCTTTTGTCCTCTTTGAATTTTCTTTTCTTAAGTTACAGTTGGTAAGATGGTGATGATTGTTTTATTGATTGACCGGTGCAGGTTTTATGTAACATTCAAGTATTTGCCAAAGCAATTCCTTCACTCTTCTCTCCGTACTATGAAGACTTCTTTATATGCTCTTTGGATTCATATCAAATTAAAGCTTTGAAATTGGATATACTGGCTTACATCGCTACCGGTTCATCAATTTCATTTATACTCAAAGAATTTCAGGTATTTTTTTTCTTTGAAATTGGATTTTGCCTTTCCTCTTATGACAGATATCAGCTAGATTGTTCATAATTATAAGTGCATGTTTGCTTGATTTATTAGTTACCTGGTTTTAGACTTAGCTATGCATCATCGACTTTATTTGAGAATTTCAAACTTGTATGTGTGTTACAATTTATAAAATGAAAAGCGTGTATGCTTTGCTTATTGTTTTTGTTTGTTTCTAGGATTATATTAGAGATCCCGACAGGAGATTTGCTGCTGATACTGTTGCTGGAATTGGTATATGTGCGCAACGACTTCCAGAAATGGCAAATGCATGCTTGGAATTTCTGTTGGCTTTGACCAGACAGCGTCTGTGACTATCTACCTGTTGTATTGATCTGCAGAAAGTTTTGCTTCTTGATTTCTGAATTATTATCTAATTTTGCAGAACTTGTGACTGGTGAGTTTGGGTCTGTGAATGCCGAAGCAGATATATTGATTCAAGCAATAATGTCTATTAAGTCAATAATTCAGCTAGATCCACCCAGTCATGAAAAGGTATTTTCAATTTTTTGCTGAGTTGCTGTCATTAGATGTGTAGTCAGGTGTGGAGGTGATTTACTAGTGTCGTTTGTAATGCTTTGTTACCTTGTCTTTCTTCTATCTGTTATTTTGTGGCATTTATTAACTGACTTTTATGCCTTTTCAAGGTTATTATTCAATTGGTTCGAAGTTTAACTTCAATAAAGGTGCCTGCTGCGCGTGCTATGGTTGTTTGGATGCTGGGGGAGTATAACTCTTTAGGTGATCTCATCCCAAGGATGTTAGCTACAGTGCTCAAGTATCTTGCAGGGTGCTTTGCTTCTGAAGGAGTGGAAACAAAGCTTCAGATTTGTAATACTGCTGTTAAGGTACTACTGCATGGTGGTCTTCTCTAAGTAAATATGGTAAATGTGACTATGTTTGTTTCTCAATGTTGAGGTGATCCGTTCTGTAGGTTTTATTGGGGGCAAAAGGGAATGACTTGTTGACAATCAAAATGGTTTTAATCTACGTGTTGGAGCTGGCCAATTGTGACTTAAATTATGACGTTCGTGACCGAGCTCATTTCTTAAAGAAACTCCTGTCAACTTATTTAGATTCTCAAGGTTTGGAGGAAACCAATTGTCTGGTTCAACATAAAGATAGTTCACGTCTCCTGGCAGAAAACTTATTTGGGAAACAAAATAAACCAGTGTCCCATGAGCCCATTGATCACCGGTTTTACCTTCCTGGCTCTTTATCGCAGATAGTACTTCATGCTGCTCCAGGGTATGAGCCTCTCCCAAAGCCCTGTAGTTTGCGCTGTGATGACCCCGAAATGAATGAAAATGGTGATCCATATGTTACAGATGATGAGAACTCAGTGTCTGAATCTTTGGATGAGGAAATTGCTTCTAGTTATAGTTCGCAACATTCTAATGCGGATTCAAGTGGCACTGATGGCAGTGAAGAGGCTGGTTCTACAAGTGAAGACGATGACAATTCTCATCAGTTGATTCAGTTTTCAAATGAAAGGAAAAATGGAGGTTCTCAGTCTGCTTCTGATTTTGGGGAATTGTTGTCAAATAGAGCTTTAGAATCATGGTTAGATGACCAACCTGGTTTTTCAAAACCAAATACTTCAGAAAACAGTCAAGTCCGTTTATCTTCAGCAAGAATCTCCATTGGTGATATTGGAGGTCAAGTTAGACCTAAAAGCTATCCACTCTTGGACCCTGTGAATGGAAATGGCTTAAAGGTTGACTATTCATTTTCATCTGAGATTTCAAGTATCTCTCCTCTGTTTATATGTATAGAAATTTCCTTCAAGAACTGCTCAAAGGAGACCATGTCTGATATAACTTTGGTGGATGAGGAATCTGGAAAAGGCAAGGATTATGTAGAGCAATCGTCGTTTTCAGATGAAAGGTAATTTAACTGTACATGTCTGGTAATTTAACTCACATTCCAAAATATAAATACTTGATATATCATGCCTGAGATACATAAATTGGCTCTCTTTTGGTTAGGGACTCAACCATTTTTGGTTATAGAACAGGATAATTATTACTTTGTTAAAACTTAAAACCCATGCGTTATACTTTAGGATAATTATTTCTTTAAGGTCTACTATGATTATGTCTTACTACTCTTAATGTTTTGTTTTTGCATATTAAGTTATTATTGATATCCTAAGTGAGATCTAATGGGGTAGTTGGTTAGGCTTTAGTGGATTTTTACAGTTTCCAGACTGGTCTGTGCTATGCCTGGGGGTTCCACTATTCATGATCGAGCTGGATGATATGATAAAATGCATTTGTTTTATTCTTGGATCATGTATTAAGAATGTTTATTTCTCTTTTAAGGGCCTAATCTTTTGTTACGATTATCTTGATACCGCAGCTCCACGATACCTCAAAGTAATGAGCCAAATCTAGTTTCTGTAGAAGAGATCACTTCTCTGGATCCTGGTCAGACAATGACAAGAAGCATCCAGGTCCGCTTCCATCACCACCTCTTGCCTCTAAAACTGGCCTTATATTGTAACGGCAAGAGGCATCCTATTAGGTTGCGGCCCGACATTGGATACTTTGTAAAAGCTCTTCCTATGGATGTTGAAGCCTTTACAAATAAGGAGTCTCAACTGCGTGGAATGTTTGAATGCGTAAGAAGGTAAACTGACTTTTTTATCTTCCCATTGTCGTATAGGCAAATTTCTCACTTATTGATAATTGTTTCTGAAAAACCCCTTCTCATTCAGTCTTTGTTCTTCTATAATGTTGTGTTTTCTTCAACAGGTACACCTTCACTGACCACATCAAGGAGTTGGACAAGGACAAGGGTGATAACTCATTGGTAGAAGACAAATTTCTCGTAATCTGCCGAAGTCTTGCATTGAAGATGCTCAGCAATGCAAATCTTCATCTTGTATCCGTTGATTTGCCAGTTGCAGCAAAGCTTGATGATGCAACAGGTTTGTGCTTACGGTTCAGCAGCAAGATTTTAAGCACCTCTGCCCCATGCTTGATAACCATTACTGTCGAAGGTAGATGTTCCGAACCATTGGAAATGTCAGTTAAAGTAAACTGTGAAGAAACTGTGTTTGGGTTGAATCTTCTAAACAGGATCGTAAATTTCTTAGTTGAGCCCTCCCATGCCAACGTGTAGTTCGGAAGGACATTGGAAACCAGTAATTGAGTTTTGGAGAGAACATAGAAAACCCGCCGTGTACTGCCAACTCTTCTGGCTATCCGGATGTTTAATGTATTTTCTGTACAGCGGGCAAAAGCTCGGTATTATACTCATTCGCAGAAATGTCTCGAGTTCATTTTCTTTCGCTCGGAAAGTCTTTGTTCTTGATTTTCGGTTTTACTTATTGTAATTTATGGGATGAAATTTAATGCAACTTAAATCCATATGAAGTACACATTTCCAGTGGAATGATTGAAGAAAGTGTACAATAAGTTATTAGCTAATCACAATTAATTTCTTTGCACAGTGATTCATCTTTCGCCGGAGCTAGTTACATTTCGATGAACTGATGACGTTAAAGCTACTGCTATGCCCTTGTGCAACTCTTGTTATTTTGGCTCACAACGGCAACAGGTACCGGAACTCGGATTCATAAGGTTGGACTTCCACCATCCTGATTATCGGAGACTTGGTTTCTCCATTCAAGCACTCCATTATCAATCGTTTCAGTGAACCAGACCGCGGCAGTTGGCTGTAAATCCATTCCAGCAATGATTCCATGCCGTCTGCAAAATCGAGCATGTTCCATTGAAGAAGCTTGGGCACCACAATCTTCTTCTTGCTTGTGACTCCCACTGAAGCTTCCAAGTACTCCAGTTTTGCTCTCTCCAGCTCATTGACTACGTCATCGGAGGTATAAACCCTCAACTGCATGCACATCAGAGCTTAATTTTATCAAATTTACGGAGAAAAATGTTGCGAGTAGGGGAGAGCTAGGCACTACTTACTGCTGGTGAGGACCAACTGCCGCGGCAAAGGGCAAATGTGACGTTAGGTTCTGGGTATCCGAGACCATACGCATTTCTTAGTAGCATTTCCTTCTCATAGGCAGGCCCCTACCGAGTGAGGTGCAAATTGGTCAGGAAAAAAAACATAGGAAAAAAAGAGAGGGTGCAGTTGGAGCTCAAGTATTGATTCTGTTTCACGTACATGTTTGGATTCAGATGGATGGCGGAGAATGAAATGCTCGATAGCCAGAGCATTCAGCACTATGCCCCCGACGTTTAGAGCAGCCTAGGCGAAAACGGGATCATTTAGTCTCGGTATTATATGAAAGCTATAGATCTAAACTCATTTTTTCAACGAATGCCAGAATTGGTGTACCTTGTTCATAAGCGCCAGCAGTTTCTCCTGTGTGGAAGGCAGCCCATGCTCCAGAAATGCCTGAAATTTGATAAGAAAAAGAAGCTCCCATTACATATTGTTCTTGAATTTTTCGGTCTTTTACTAAACGTTACTCAAGATCTCTTACAGTACATGCATGATGCAGGCGTTGTAGATGTTGATCCAGAACGCCAACTTTTGCTTGTAGGTCAAGAAAGTCAAGTCCGCATCACACAGCTGATACATCAAATTCCTGAATTCACAGAAAAAAGGTTATCAAAACAATACTTTCCTGTTTTGACAATGCCTGTAGGCCAAGCAAGCAATTACCTCAACTTTTCGATTGCATTCAAACACTCAGACAATCGGCTGACATCGAGCGAGCTCCTCGTGATCTGGATAAAGTTTTTGTACGGGCCAACGTCCCTGACAGCACCGTCTAAGTCTGGCAATATGCAGTAAGGGTCGGCACTGGACGAGGTGTTGTAGTTGGAGAAAATTGTGGATGATTTGCAGTTGAAGGAGGTCTTCGGAATGAGCCCTTTCGAGTTCATGCAGGAAAGAGCAAGCTTTGGGACAACAGATGATCCCTCTTTGTCCAGTGATGTTTGTTTCAGTTCAAGAAATATGGATATAAGGCACTTGAGAAGTTCTTCTGAGAGTTCGTTTGGTTTCAGATCATTTTCTCCATGGCCTTGGTTTCTGCTTCTTCCACTTCGTCTCCTTGATAACTCAGCAGTTTCACCTGTTCAAACACACATAAAGAAGTATTTATTTGTAGCGAGCGGACGCGTTGAGAAACAGTCATTTCTACTTAGTAACCTTAAATTTCGATCCCATTTATTGACATGGGTTGATTGTTTTAGCCTTTTAGGGCGTAAAATCGTAATGAATAAAATCTACATTTAAATCTAAAACTTTAGGATTCTAGTCTCAGATCGGTAATCACTTTGGTTATAGGTCTGAGTCTCGGATACTCTTTAAAACCTAAAGTTGAAGATAGGTCAAAGGGCGATTTTGTACAATTAATAATCAACCCTATCAATAAATGCGGTTAAACTAGAGTTGAGTAAATATGATAATAAGTGAGATTTCCATGATACTTCCGTCCTGCATACATAATCTTGACGGGATTGTCATCTGCTGAAATTAGACTATTGGAACAATCCAATTCCAGTCAGATTCATTGAAGAGTGTACAATCCCACATCGGAAATCTTACAAAATAAAATACATCGTACGTTAGGTGGTTCAATTACTAATAGCATTGAGGCCTTTTGTAATAACAAGCAGTTTACCATCAGCATATGTGAAATTCCACCTTGGGAGATCTGCTGCAGAACCTGCAGAAGCTCTTCTATCCTTCAACCTTCTTTCTTTTCTCAAATTTCTCAAAGCTTCGTAGTTCTGTGATCTGCATCTCTCTTCATTCACCACTGACTGGTTTCCCACCCTGCATAACAAGTGATTCTGTTGCCCTAATTGCTTCCTCTGCACTTCCCATTCTCTTGTTCGTTCCCTCTCTTGGTACAACCTCAGTTTCAGCTCTTCGACTTTTCTTTCGAGTTGACCTATCTCTTCCTCCACCATTGCCAGCTCCAAAAACAGCTCCTGAAACTGCCGTACTAAAATGTGTCAATATCATTGTAGCAAACAAAACTTGCCGATATTAGTTGGTGCAAATCTAGACCGCATTTTTATGCAAGAATCAATGTGACCAAACCGGTATCGATTCGCATTCTGTCAACAGAAAGTCCCTCGTTATACTAACACAACGATACCTGAGGTGGAAACAACGATAAAAGACACGGATGTGACTGAACAGGTCCATGAAGTGCACAATGCAGAAACCTGCCAAGTGTTTGTTCTCCATCCAACTCTGCCTGCAGTTTCTTAACCTGTATAAATACAGAAGAATTTGATTCTGTGTCAAGCTTATGTGACAAATTCCTAACACGTTACACAAAATTCTATGCCGGGAACAAGCGAAAAACTTATAACAATCGTCACCTCTTCCTCAAGATCGAGTCTTTTCTGCTTCTCCTCGCTTCGCTGCATTAGAAAGTCCTCGAATTTCATTATTTGCAGAGGCACAGATCACCGCCAGCTAACAGTTTGGAAGAAAGAATCTGAGGACTGTAGGAATAATGGAAGTTGTTGAGGAAGGGAGAGGTGCCTAAAACAAAGGGAGAGTGAGGTGACTTCGTGGGTGCCATTAAGGGTAGGTAGAAGACAAGAGGAGGAGGTTGAGATTTGAGAAGATTGGGAGGGAAGGAAGGAGGAGGAGGGAAAATTGGGAGATTGAAATGCATGAGTGAATGGAGAGTGTGCGGTGATAGAATATCTCGGATAACTAGATATCAAACTCATCACAAATATATACTGTCATCGCCATTAATTTACGTGAGTTAAAAAAAACTTATTATATTTAAAATTCAAATGAAGATAAATATCACTAAACGGAAGACTAGTTGGTGCGTTAGAAGAATCTTTGGAGGACATAAATATGTGATGGTATACAGTTGGAATTGTTATCATTATTGTTGGTGTTAGGGAAGTGCATGGCAATCCCATGACCTCTTTTTTTTCTACAAGTTGAATATTTAATTTCAAAGGCAGGAGGAGGGCGGTGGGGACGTGAAGTCCATGAACAGAAAAATAAGACACCAAATTTGAAAAAGTAAACAAAGAAAAAAGGAAGGAAAAAAATACAGAGAATATAATTATAATTTAGAACGCCGTCTGTGGGAATCGAACCCACGACCACATGGTTAAAAGCCATGCGCTCTACCAGCTGAGCTAAGACGGCAGATGATATGGGTTTGAATAATTAATTATTTTGTTTCCGGTGTTAATCTCTCCTATGATTTATTAGGGAGCTTTGAAAATCTGTGAGAGAGTGGTACAGTTGGGAGTTGGGACTAATCACAAAATAAACCAAATAAGTAATTTCTTACTCTGAATAAATGAGCGAAATATTTTTTTTCTTATACAAGCAATAATAGGAAAAATAAACTCGTATACATAATCTTACAAAGTCGGAAACATAAATATACGAGAAGATAAAATTATTACGGAATTGCTTTCAAACCTAAAAGCCAAGAATTTGAGAGATTACAAGGAGGCTAAAGTGGAAATAAGCCTAGGCCTAGCAAACACACCGGCCCCAAAGATCAAGTGTGAACCCGGATTCGAACTCAAACCCTACTCTGCAATGCAACCCAATCTGCAGACGTATTGTTTCTCTATGGATATGCAGCACTGTTCTTCCATCCTCCAAACGATTGTTCCCCGTCATCCTGTTCTACCTATAAAATGCAGACAAAAAAAAAACCACGCCCACATCAGTCAAACAAGAAATGGTCACTGCTGAAAATGTTCGCTAAAGTTTTAAGGAAAAAATGAAGCGAAAAAAAAGTTACTTGAAGAGTGAAAGTTAGGCCGACTTTAATCTCTCCGTGATAAGTATTATTAGCGCGAACAACGCTATAGTAAAGAGGATGTTGTTCGGCAGTTCCATTCTGCAAACCCAGTGCCAATAAGTCTTTCACGTATATTCTGCAAATTAAGCCCAAATTTGATCTTCCTTACATCAGTCGCGACTAAATAAGGACATATCTATTTTCGGTGATAGATAGGTCTTTGTGTCACATTTCATCCGTCCATTAAAAAGTGGATCAGTAACATCACGTGACTAAAATGTTTCTCGTGTTTAGGCTGAGCTCTGCATCAAAATTGTATGTGAAATAACAATGTTGTGACTTACGTCGCTTGGCCGATAAAGTCATCAGAAGTGAAGGCGTCTTTGTCCATGATCTTGAGAGTGATCTTATACTCTCCCCCTGAACCTGGATATTCTGCCCTGAACGTAAATTTCTCGTTCCACTCCGGACTGCTTCCTTGTTCTGCATTATCGTTTTAAATCACTTCATCTGTTTTTTTTTTTTTTAGTTACGCAACACAACACAGAACAACACGAAAGTTGAAGTTGCCACAATGATTAAGAATTACAGTGCGACTGTTATAATATTACAAGCAGGGCTTTCGTGCCGGTGCCGTGATCATTTGATGTAATTGATTAATTAAGTGTTTACTTGCAGACCATGAGTTTGTTGAGCACTTCAGCTTCTGGAAGGTAGCTTGTTCACGCTGTTTTAATTAATTACAATTTTAAAGGGAAGGAGAAAGCGTTGATCAATATATTTAGTACGCCCACTGGTCTAGAAATACCTGCAGTATAGGGTAGATATGCCATCTAATACCAATTTATTTCTCAAAGTCTCCTGTAGCTGTGCTAGAAAAAAGTCTACTAATTCGATGCATTACGCAACAAATCATAGAATATGAAAATATATATATATATATATATATATATATATATATATATATAGTGGCGGATCTGTGACACCACTTTTTTTACACAATATTTTCCACAAGTTTTAATGGATCCACTCTGTAATGTGTTTTAACTATCTGAACCGTCTATCTTTTACAACGTTATTCATAAATCACCCTTGAAAAAAATTAGAAAAATTCAAAACTATTTAGACACTTATTTGCAGTAAAGAAAATATATGAATAAGATTCTAAAAAGAAACCCTATACTCTTAATGTACAATCATATGGTTTCGAATTGAAGTGATTTTTGGTAAACATGATCTTTGAGGGAAGACATAAAAATTAGAGAGTTTTATATCGTTAAAATACATTACGGAGTGATCCCCCAGATGATATTTGAATTTGTTCTTGCAATGACTTGCCTTGCTTGTGCAAAAACTCAGGAAAACAGAAATACGAATATGGTTATATTCAAGTGTTCGGTGCAAGTGGAGGTGAATTGGGAACTTTAGAAGTTACCTCTGGCGACGCTGCTCTTTCTCTCTTGGCCTTTGTATTCAATCACAACATACGGATCCATACGACCTGCTAAATCATACTTTGTCTTAAAAATACAATCATTCCACGCTCACAACAACAACAACATCAACGAAGAAGTAATTTTTCATGCAGAAGTTGATGCACAATCTCTAGTGGAGCCAAAAAACCGCTTCGGTAAGCCACTGGGGTTAGCCTAGTGGTGCGGGTGGGTAGGGTGATGAGTTACATTTTAATAAAAACGAAAAACAACCACTTCTGCTGTTAATAAAAATGCATACATTTTAATAGTTTCTAAAAATTTTGAAGCAATACAACAAATAATCCCTGAAATTTTGTGATTACTTGAAACATTGTAGAAGTTGATTTTAACCAGAATTGGAGAGAATATATGCAGCATATTGTGGCCAAATTTTTTGAAGTTATGAACTTTTCAAGAGTGACATGGAGATGAATAAACACAGAAATAAAAAATTTGAAGAACCCCATCAAGGTTCGTGAATGCTTTCAACTAATTACAAGCTCAAACAACTGAATAAATCATTGAGCGAGCTATAAATTAAACAAAATGTTGCAAAAATACAAAAGAAAGAAAGAAGAGAGAAGATTATACTGAATAAATGGGTTTCTCCGAGGCCCTTTGCACTCACAAGGTTCACCTCCAATGCCCCAACTGCCATCTCTCTCTCTCTCTCCTGAGATATGCGAATATCAGATTCAATGGAATTCTTGTACTAAAGCTGAGAGCTTTGACATGGTTTTGTAACGAAGGATTCCAAGTTATATATAATACAAACAAAAGGGCACTTCATTCTTCCACGACGGTCAACTTAAGAGCAACTCCACCCCATAGAATTTCCCTTGCAATTGGGTGATTGAATCCCCCTACCCCAAAAAAATTTGATCCAGCACATGCCAATTGCCCCACCAATTGGGATGATATTGTTGTACTAAAGGTGAGAGCTTTGACATGGTTTGTAACGAAGGATTCCAAGCTATATATAACGGGGTGTACTATACACTTCATTTTACTTCTTACACACCTTTTAATAATTTATGTCCGTTGATTTTCTTAAATTCATCAGATCCGACTGCTGAAAATAAAAAAACTATGTAAGAAGTAAAATGAAGTGTGTGTATATTACACCTATTACAAACAAAAAGACATTTGGTTCTTCCAAAGCGGTCAACTTAAGAGCAACTCGTCCCCACATTACTCTCCTTGTAATTCGGTGATTAAATCCTCTTACCCCAAAAAAATTTGCTCCAGCACATGCCATTGGGTGGGCCCAACTCCCCTCAAGACCAAAGTATAAAATATCGATAATATCGGAAATATCGGTAGTCCGGAAACACGGAATATATCGACGGAAATATCGGTAGTCCGGAAACACGGAATATATCGACGGAAATATCGGGATAATATCGATATCGATAAAAATCCAATGGAAACCACGGAAATTGTAAGAAAAAGTTGGAAATTTTTTATTGAAACTTTGCAGGATGTTTATTTAGTCAATTATCTATTAGTTTATCACAAAAAATTGAAAGGAAATGCATTGCATGATGGATTTAACTGATTTAAATTGATTATATAGCGAGCTGACAAACATTGTGAGTGTAGAAAATATGTAAATATTTTAGCATATTTTCACAAGAACATAAGTGATATGGTGGTCAAGGTATTGAAGGAATAAAATGGGAGGGGTTCGAATCCCCTTGGTGTTTTAAAAAGGGAACGGGCCAAAGGCCCCAAATTAAAATGGCCCAAGGCATTGTAAACAATTTAAATAAAAACAGAAAAGAAAAAAGAAATGGGTTGGGGCTGCCCAGATTTTGGGCTTGGCAGGAACGGCCCAAAGGGCCTAAGGTTGATGTGTCGCCGTACCCAAGGAAGAAGAAGGCCGGAGCTCGGCCGAAATTCTACCCTAACTTTGAAAGTCCATAACTTCTTCATTACTCAACCAAATTAAGTAACCCAAACATGAAAGTTGTAGAACTCGACGAGATGAAGAGATTGATACCCTGCACGCCGGCCAAATCGCCGTGGGTTGGCCGGAAAACGCCTCGAAAGGGGCGGTGCTCGTCGGAAAACCCTAACTTTGAACGTCCATAACTTCTTCGTTACTCAACCAAATTAAGTGATCCAAACATGAAAGTTGTAGTACTCGACGAGATGAAGAGATTGATACCCTTCACGCCGGCCAAATAGCCGTTGTTTGGCCAGAAAACGCCTCGAAAGGGGCGGTGCTCGTCGGAAAACTGGGTTTGGGGCCGAAGGTTTGGGCAATTTTCAAAGCTTTGTAACTTCTTCGTTTCTTAACCAAATTGAGTGATTCAAAAGCTAAACTGTAGTTAGGAATGTGGAGAGGAGGTTAATACCAAGTGAGGACCGAGTGGTGGCCGGAGGTGACCGAAAAATGACCTGAAAGATGGTCAAACGACCATGGTTTATCGCCGGAAACTGGGTTAGATTCAAACGAGTATAACTTCTTCAATACTCAACGAAATTGGGTGAAACAAAAAGGGAAATTGTAGTTCTCGAAGAGACAAAGAGAATGGTACCTCACACGACGTCTAACTCGTCGTGGTTTGGTCGGAAACGGCCTCTCCGTCCGGCCTCGTCAAATCTTCCTCGTCCCACATCGCCCAAGTCTCCAACCACAAAGCTTGTGTGGAGATATAAATTGGACCAGAGACCCGGCACTACTTGCATCTATCGAAAATATCGTGATATTTTTGAAAATATTATAATATTATTGATATTATTGATAATATCGCGATATTTTAACGAAAATTAGGTGAAAAAACTAAATTATCAGCGATATTTTGCCGATAATTTCGATATTTTAGACTCTACTCAAGACCCACTAACTGAGGCTCCGAGCAATCGGGCGAAAATGACCTGAGGTCTCGCTTGACGCTATCTGACGTAACTCTTGTTATAATTTTCTTTTGCACCGAGCGCGTGCTCTTCACATGCGTGTGGGCGCGAGTGGTTCGACAAGAATTCAGCGGCGGGCCTTGCTGCAGTAATCTTTTAATTTGGGCCCTTGGATTTTTGAAATCTGACGGTCCATTTTTATTCTGGTTTTTAATTATTCAAACAATAGAAAAGAATCTGTAAAAGATTTCTTCTCCACGTGGGGCAACCTGGATACTTGGATTGCAAAAGAAAAGGCCATCCAACGGTCCAGATTAATTATGCCATTAACAATGTTTGAAAATTGTAAATAAACACAAAAATTATGATAAATTAAATTAAATTAAGAGTATGAACCGTAGCATGACCAGGATGAGATTGTAACTTGGAATAATAACATGTGGCTTGATAGGGTTGTTAAAAGTCTTATTTGAAAATAAACATAATATGAAAAGAAAAAAAAATTTAAAAAAATCTAATGTGAATAGCCCGGGTAATTATTTTCACTAAGGCAATTATTTTCACTAAGGCACTAATTGCATTAGATCAACAGCCCGAGTAGTTATTGCCTTAGTGGGGTGGAGTTGTTCCAAGGCCAGGTCTTCCTATTAACTCAAAACTATTTCCAAATCTCAAGTGTATATATGTAGATTTAGGGTTTAGTTCATGATGCATTTGCTTATGGAAAAAATTTAGTAACCAACTGAAATTGCTGCTAATAACATTGCTCCAAAGTCCAAAATATTTATACAGAATCAGATCTCTGCCCTTTTGAAGATTGGGTAATGCTTGGAGATCAAATTTATAAACCAAATTGCAAACCAGATGATATGTCATTAATAGAAAATAAGCATGTTAATTAATACTTAAATAATAATCCAATCACCAATCACTACGTCATTTAATTTGCAAATTTGATCTCCCGCATTACCCTTGACGGTCATATAATCATGTGCGTATATCCCTCTTGATAGACCTTTTAACGATCCTAGGCTCAAGTGCCTCTCCCCACCCCACATGAACATGATTCTATACAACCGGTGTTGGAACAAATTCTCTTCTCTACAAAACCCACATTGGCATTTTTAATCTATCATCCTTGAAATTTCATACTTAGATATGAATTGAGCAGCGGATTTGACCAAAGTACGAATTATTATTATTTGTTTCAATTGAGGACGCATTAAATAAAACCCGAGAACTTTAGGGGTCCAAAGAAACCAAACCGTTCCAAATGTTTTAACCGTTACAAATGTTTGCACACAAGCTTTCAACTCAGGCACAGTAAACTGATATTACAAACCCGAAATACTAAAAAATCTGCCAGACGTTATCGAATGAATGTTTGTGCATTACATGGCGGCCTTTTTCCTTATCTGCTGCGCGGAGGTGATAACTCAGCAGATCTGGACCTAGATCCAGACGGTGATCTTGATGCTCTATCTGGAGACCTCCAGTGATCTCTTCCGTCCTTATCTTCGTGCATAGGTTTCCTACAACAGCGAAACAAGAACACATGATCAACGTCAACAATCAGCATTGCCTTCACATACATCCTAAATAAAAATCAACCACTTTATAATGACAGCATAGTCCGAAAGATTATGTATAATGTGAACCCTGCAGAATAAGCTAGAAAAGTGAAGCAATTGGAGACTCACTTGTCATAACCATCGGCGTTTTCGATTGGTCCAGGCCCGTTGTCATAACCTGGAGAATATGGTCTGCGATCATGATCACCGTCTCGCAGTGGTGGAAGATCTCGGGGTGATCTTGGGTTGTCTCGGCGCCTTCTGCTTGGTGAAATAGAGTCGCCTCGCCGTCTTGGAACAGGAGAGTAGGACCTGAGAAAGTTATTTGCCAATGTATCCACCTGCATCAGTGGGCTTTCCAAAAATAATATATAGTGAAATCAGGGAAATCTGTCACCTTCAAAGCTACCTTGAGCGGTATCGACTTCTAGAACCTGATGGATAGCGTGGAGAGCGAGAACGAGAATGTGAACGCCCTGTGACATATCAGATACAGAATGGCGATTAGTGTTTAGCAGAAATGGCATCACAAATATAACAAACCATTTCTTAACTAATTTGATTATTCACTTCAGCAATGAATAGGAAGGCAATCATATGGCTGCAGATTTCCGATTACTTAGTGAAGCCAACATGATCAATAATGTTGAGGACCATCCCTCATTGTGGTCAGAAACAGCCTGCCTTAATGAGTATAACTTGTACTGTCATAAGAAACATACCATAATAAGATGATCGTCTTCCCCCATGGGCTGATGGCTCTCTGCAAAATGTAAAACAGGCAATTGGTATTCCAAACATACAGAGTCAAGTTCGTAAGAAAGATACCGAGAGAGTGAGAGTGAGTCAGAATAGTAGAAACTACCTAACCCTAGTCCTTTGGCGCATCTCCTCCGGCCTTTTCCTTGTCTCTGCAGCAACCACCACAGATATCTCCCTCCCAGCAAAAATCTTCCCATTCATATGATACTGAGCCTCTGCGGCCTCATAAGAATCCACAAACTGAATAAATGCAAATCCCCGAGGTTCCCTACATAGAAGTTCAAAAAAGCTTAGTACAGTACAAAGAAGCAGAGACTAAGAGTGAGCAAAGACAGAATGTATGAGGGCACTGACTTTTCAAAATTAGCATAGTAAGTTACCACCACAGTGCCATTACTCTGTATACCTTTCTTCACATATCTTACATCAGCTCTTGAGCACTTCCACTTAAGTGGATGCTGAATTTACGTAAAGCAGGTAAACTCGAAGCTTAGTAGCTGACCTTTTCTTTATAGTCAAGTATGAAAGGCAACTTCAAAATATGCAAGTAACTTGGAAAATCTTCTCATTCTTTAAGAAGCACTTGAAACCAACGTTGCCCACAAATTCTTCACATTCTTGTGATTATAAGAAGCACTTGAAATCAACGTAGTCCTCACCAAACTTCTATTTGATTGTTGTAATTATATAATTTCGCTTCATAAAAAAGAACATTCTTCATTTGAACATTACTCCTAACACGCTTGGAATACCACTATGTTAGGCAATGATAAACAGTAGGCCTTCATCAAATGTGAGGCTTGGGCTTGTTTTAACTTCAAAGTTCAAACTTCAAACACACAACCCCTGACAAACCAGTTCAAAATTTCACTATGAAAAAAAGAAAATAAATATTTCAAAAAATAGTTTACGAAATTCCACACACATGTAATATATTCCCTGCTCAGACATTCTAACCAAGGACGCCAACATCGTAGGAAGTATGAAATCTGAAAGAATTAATCAAATAGCATTCTTATCAACCGAGTTTCACTGGCATAAACTATAAGCACGATATGTAAATAAATGTAGACCTCAAACCAACGAATTCACCCATTTGATGCCTTTATATAATCTGGACAGTGCTCATTCACTTGTCAAACATAGCAAGCTCAGGTTTATTTTCAAGATTATAACCTGCAAAACCATTATCCATGCATCGAACACGCATTGACAAAATTAAAGCTCACCCAGTATAGTAGTCCTTGGGAATGTAGACATCCCGAACCTCCCCGTATCTTTCAAAGGGAGCTCTCAGCTCTTCAGCTCTGCAAAATTCGACAAAAACCCCAATTTCAGAAAACAGTGAAAACCAGCAAACAGATCAAACCAAAAATCCAACTTTTCTTTCACAGGACCTGCAATCCAGAGGAATGTTCCGGACCAAAAGACTTCCATTATTCTGTTCCTTGCGCCTTCTTGGGGGGCTTCTTCCTCGCCCACCTCCTCCTCCGCCGCCGCCGTAGCTCCTCCTCGGAGGACTATAGTACTGTGGGCTGTACCTCCTCATATCCAATACTGCAAAAGTACCCAAATCGTTTGGTTTCCCGAACACATAGCACGAAGAAGAAGCAACGATTGGAATCAGGGTTTTACCAATTTCTCTGATCCGAAGACCAGGAAGATTCGGGAGAAGAGATTCACCTGTGAGTTTCTGAACACAGTAAAGCGTACGGACGATGAGAGAGCTTCGGAGAAAGTTCTTTTTTTCGATCTGAATTTTCTGAAGGGAAAGACTTTCGAAACCCTGATTTTTAAGAGCCCCGAGTCTTCGGTTCAGACACTCCATCTGATGACGTACTTTTGGTTGGCCGTTGGGCCGGGTTTCTGTGACCGGTTTTTGGGCCCTTAGTTTCATTTCATGCTAGCACATGTCCTGAATATTGATATCAATATTGATTGCCTTCGATAGAAATGATGAAAATTTGTTCAAAATCATAGGAATTTAAAATTATTTTGTAGGGAATGTCATATGAAGCCACAATACACGGATGAATCAAGAATTAATGATTAGATACTCTGTAAACAATAAGTATGTGATATGTGAGAAGAAAAACTTCATTCTAATGACAAGTAATAAAATAAAGCATTTCACTAGAAAGAATAAATTATACATAACATAATTGAAATTTTCGTCATGAATGCAGCACAAGTTTTATTGAAGTAAACTAATACCATAAAGAAATAAATTTAAAAAAAAAAAAAAAGAATGCATAGGCTCATGGATATTTCTTGCAAACCCTGGATATTTCCTTAAAATATAAAAAATATCGGAAAAATTGATTGATTTCCAAAAATATTGCGGATATGGGGTGAAGTTTAGACACCTCTTCTTTCCATATCGTTCTTTGAATTTTTTGGATATTTCCGTGGAAATATCGAGCATATCCAGGATATTTCAAACACTGCTTCTATCACAACAAAAAGTTAAGGATAATAATGTAATTTCACAAAACAAAATTTTACTGTTTTTTTTAAACCTCACCTATATGTAAGTTTACCATCTCTAATTTTTTTTCAAAAAAATAAATAAAAAATAAAAAACAACATATGTCACATCCCGGCCCGGGGTCCACCACATCCCGGGCCCGACCTCCACCGTAGCATGATATTATCTACTTTGGGCCCCGATCAAGCCCTCACGGTTTTGTTTTTGGGAACTCACACAAAAACTTCCCAATATTTCTAGAAACTCACACAAGAACTTTCCAATAGGTCACCTATCATGGGAGGCCAATGAGCTCCAAAAATGCCTCGCGCTAGGTAGAGATGCGAATATATATATATAAGGCTTACACGATCCTCTCCCTTGGGCGATATGAGATGTTACAACATCTCTCCTCACTCCCACATTCTCTCTCACTTTCTTCCTCTCTCCTTCAATTTAAACAAGCAAAGTACAAAATTTCACACTTTGTGTGTGGGCATATACTAGTTATTATTATTATTATTATTTTAAATAAACGATATTATCTATACTAAAAACAAATAATAGACTTAACCTCACAATAAAAAGTAATAATGTAGTTCAAATTTGTTCACCTTCTTAAATATTAAATTTGTCTTCTCAATTATCGATTTTTTTGGTGTGTTTCTTCACGAATTATAAGATCAGGTATTTTATAGGGTATTCAAATACTTTAAATTGTTCCTTTTATTTTGTTTTGAGGGATTATAATAGATTTTACACCATAAAATACATCTTGTAGAATATAGAGACGATAAATTGGTGTTATGGCAAGGAAAAAAATCTCAATTTTTTTTGAAAAATGGAGGCTTGGCATGACGTTACTCTCGACTCTCCCAAATAGGGATTGGTGGCATCACTGTTCATTAGGCTCTTGAAGTGTTTTTATATTAAACTTACGTTATTCTCCTGTCATAGTTATTTAAATATAAGACCAGTTATGTAGTTAATTATTAGATTTTGAGATTTCGCTTATCATTTGAAGTCCATTAACTTCTGATCCAACTAAGCAAATTTTCTATTTTATAATGATGACTTAGCCTGTTTTTAAGGGTGTATGTTTACAACTTTTCCGAATATAATTTATATCCTTTTGAGTACATTTTGCACCTGATGCGCCAATATTTTTAAAATCATGGAAATTCTTGCAATAAGAAATAGTACGCAGCTAACAAATAAATAAATTGCAAGGTTTAAAATTTAACCCCATGTTTTTTGTTAAGTCACAGGATTAACCCTGAAGTTTCTCCAGTGCTTTTACCACTTCATCCATATTTGGCCTACACCTGGGTTCCATTGATAAGCATTGGCTTGCAAGGTTAGCTGCTCCAAGAGCTACCCCCGCAGAGTACTGGCCTTCAAGACAATCGTCGAAAATTCGGACAGCCTTACGTTTGCTGGCAAGGTAACGCCTCGCCCATTCGACTAAATTTTGTTCCCCAGATGGCCGGTTCTTGTCCACAGCTCGTCTGCCAGTCAGCATTTCAAGCAGAACAACTCCGAAACTATACACATCGCATTTCGCGGTACAATCACCTTCAGAAAGCGAATGAAGAACGATTGATTTCTCGGGTTGTTTTTGTGTATGAACACGAACAATCTCTTAACTAAACAAAAGATACCTGTGGCTATATACTCAGGAGCTGCATAACCATGTGTTGCCATGATGTCTGTTGAAACACGGTTCATATAACTTGCTGATCGATCCTCGCCCACACAAAAGTTGTAAAGCTTGGCATTGTAGCCCTGTTATTTTTCAGTCAAAGTAGGATGCGTGAGCAAGTCTACCCGAAATCCTCGAGAAGCCATATAAAATCAAGCAGCTAAATGTTTCATAGTTTCACTTACTGAATCAAGCAGGATATTACAAGCTTTAAAGTCCCGATATAAAATGTTTGCCTCGTCACCGTGAAGGAATGCTAGACCCTTAGCAGAGCCAAGGGCAATCTTCATACGAACGTTCCACGAAAGCGGTTCAAAGGAACCTCCTGCTCCAAGTTCCAACAATATTTTTAGGTTCCTACTCCAGATTATATTTCATTCAATGATCAAATGGCTAAAGAGTGATGGAAGTTCATAACTCACTTCGAAACAGATGATTATCCAACCTCCCTTTACCCATAAATTCATACACTAGAAGCCTACGATCATCCTCTAAGCAGTAACCGATCAGCCTCACAAGGTTTTGGTGACGGAGCTGTCTAACGCGATTAACTTCTGTCTACAGATCAAGGGGATCCACGAAAGTAAATCAATTGATGTCGGAAGATCATGAAGAATCTGCATATTTGAGCATGAACGATAGAAGTGCTACTCACCAACCATTCATTGCGACTCTGAAGTGGCATTTCACGTGTAAACAACACATAGCTAACAGCAATGGCCATGCCGGCACCAGGCACGGTAGCTGTGAGCGAATTCTCATCAATCCACCCCTTAAAGACACGCGGCATACGAACTCCATTAACTGCTGCATTAATACGGAAGTTCCTTGTGGCTGTTTTCAGTTCATCAATGCAGAAGCTCTTCAAGTTGAAGGGCTGCAAGATCTCACCCTCTATCTGTGGAGTTGAAGGCACCGACACAGACGACACCCTCACATTCGAATTCAATCCTGGACGGGTAAATGTTAACATGCCATATATTACTTGTAGGGTATGGTGTACTAGTAACGAACAACTAAAGAGTGATTTTCAATGTGTATTAAAATTCATCAATCATATAAAACGCACGATTCTTATCTATGCAATCAGCTAAAGAGTGAATGAATCGCAAGTCGCAAACCTACCATCGTGAGGCGGGTGCGAAGGTGAATCTTCATTAGCTGGTTTCTTGTCTATGCAGTCAGCAGCTGCAGCTAATTGGGGCGCATTACTCGAATGGGCATTAATAAATGTTGTTTCGCTAGCATTATCCCTCTCAGTATTCTCATGCGTTGTGTCCACAGCCAAATCCCCGCGTTTCACCTTAGTGTACCCTTTCACGCTTGTGCGAATTCCGCCACTCATAGTGGTCAATATCTATGAAACTGTCCTCAATAACTGAAACTATTACCCTTAACGATCAGTATTTGACAACCGTTTCGTATTTTGTTCTAAGTTTTTTTCACTTTCCTCATCTCTCCAACACAAAAATGAAAACTAAAACGAAAAAAAAAAATGGTTATCAAACAGACCATAACATTCATTTAATAAAATTTTCAGAACTTCAAAAGTAAATATGAACTCAATTGATTTGAGTACTGCTGCACTCCACAAAATTTGTTCTGTATTCCAAACTCAGATGATATGGCAGCCTTCTGATGTAATTGAAAATTTGTTAATCATCTAAAAACCTCGCTTTGCGAGGATGGAGGGAGGAATGTCTATCCTACGGTTATTTAAATCAAAGATGAGCAGTTGTAAAATTAAAATGATCATATAAATTTACACGATGATGCATATACCTGTAAAAATGAATTAAAAGGCCGATGAATGTAATGAAGACTCACGGTCGATGATCGAGGAGGGAGGCGAGGGACCGAGTAAAGGGGACTGCAGAGAGGTCGTCCTGCAACTGCAAGGCGGAGGAGAAACAAATAACAAGAACAAAGATTACCAAGTTTACATATTACAGTTGACCAGACACGTTTTGTAACCGTGTTTTTTTTACGTGAAATTTCTACACGGTCATAGACAGCATATATAAACAGACTTTTCAACGTTTTCATTGAATACGTTAGCGATGCAAAACCAAACCCACGAAAAAAAAAAAAAAAAAAAAAAGAACTAATAACAGAATGAGTTTTGAAATTTCCAACAGGAGATGCGTGCCCGCTGGCTAACTGGTCCAACACTAGTGTCCCCATCTTAACCACCCGAGGTCGCTTTTCGCAATCAGCTGCTGCTTATCATTCATATAATTATCTCAAACAGAGGAAAAACAAAATGAGAGTCCGCTAGAAACTGGTTCTTCATGAAACTTGGTTTGGGACTGGAAGTTTAATTTAATCATGGAGCTTCAGTTAGTTTATCAAATCAAGGGGAAATAATGGGAGATGATTTGTGAAGGCTAAATGTAACCAGGCAGACGACAAAAAGAATTGGAGCTAAACTTTTTGTTGAGCCAAGTTTTCTTGTGCAGACAGTTTTTGTTGAACTGCAATTACCTAAGAGGTAGGTAAGTCCCACATCGGCGAGAGCGTGAAGAACGAGCTAGAATAGGCAATATAAAAGAAAGCGGCGTGTGCATTTGAAAGCTCACGGAGCCATGCGTTGAGCACAAAGCGAACTATTCTTTCGCCTTTTACTAAAGAATACCGTGTGCTCGTCGCTTTAATTGGCATACGCCTATTTTTGGAGGGACCCACCTCTGTGGGTGTCCCTTACAATTCTAGTTGAAGTTTACACATGCATCAATGTCATAGACAAGTAGCTGAAGTACTATTGTCAATTGCCGCCGCATTTACAGTATAATAAGCAGACGCCTCTAGATGTTTGAGAGACCGCTACGGGTTTCTGCGTACGAGCCGCTTGAGTAGAAGCTGTTGTGGTGTAGACCTTGCGCGCGGGAGGCGTTGATGGTCTCTCATAATTCTGGTGCGTCGTTCGTTTGGCTTGGACAAGGTGAAGAGTGCGAGTGGCCAAAACCTCAGCTTGATGTGGTCTGCTTAGTTCCTCGTATTCCAGGCTCAGAAACAAAAAATGCTTGAGAGAAAAGTAACCAGGAAGGAATTCACAAAACAAAATTGTACAATAATCAACCGTCTGCAGTTACATACTCGTTACAAGATACAGTATTCAATATACACACTATCCGCTTTCTTGTTCCTGTTTCTTTTCCCTCCCCTTCCTTTCAGACTGAATCCCAGTTTTCCATTGAACCAATAAAACTAATGATCAAGCGTGCATGGACGATGAATGTCTCATGTTGGGGTGCGGGAAGCGGATGCCCTGGGACGATGAGGAGTTGCTGCACTGTTGACTCCGTTGATGCCGTGCCTGAGATGTTTGGGGGCGTGGTTTGAATTTGCATGAGGGTTTGGGCGATGTTCATTTTGGGAGATACCTGCGCCCTCCGAGTCACTGGGTTCCTGAAGTTGCTCCAACGCTTTTACCACGTCATCCATTTTTGGCCTAGACTTGGGTTCTACAGATAAGCATCGAATTGCAAGGTTGACGGCTCTGAGAGCTTCATCCAAAGAGTACTGGCCTTCAATACGACTGTCAAAAATTTGAATAACTTTGCGTTTGCTTGCAAGGTAAGGTTTGGCCCATTCAACTAAATTGTGTTCTCCCGATGGCCGGTTCTTGTCCACGGCTCGTCTGCCAGACAATAGTTCGAGCATAACAACCCCAAAGCTATACACGTCACTTCTCGCAGTTAAATGACCTAAAAAAAAAAGAAATAAGGATCAGCAGGGAGCAATCATGCATTCTTGTCATATTTAAGAAGAAAATACAGCCATATGGTTGCTGCAGCACTGATCAAGATGAAGACATCGGGACGAAAGCTCTTATTAAGCAGAAGTGTGATAGGAAAACAAAGTAATCTAAGGAGAACGAGAACAAATTGTTTCAACAGATTTTTACCTACCACAGCGAAGTGAGGAGTAAGTCAATCACGTATCCAAAAAGTACTGCAGAACTTTCTGCAACTATATGGAGGTGAAAAAAATGAACAGGAAAATTAAAACCAAAAGCTGGTCATTCATTAGGGTACTGCAGAAGGTAAATCTTCGAGGAGGGGCAGGATAATATGTAGGCTGGAGCAGAAGGTTTCAGATGCAACATAGGTATTGAGTAGAAATGAAGTAAATGGGAAACAGACACCAATGTACTACATACGAAGACCGGATAATGTCATAGTCCATGACGGTATTAGTCTCTTTTTTTTTTCTTTCTAAAATTGATCGAAGACTGGTTTAGAACCTAGAAACATTTGGTTACAACTTTGGTGAAATGAAAGGTAGATGAAGCTGTAAACAAATATCCCCCATTTTTAAGGGTAGGTTGCTTTTGTATGTGAACTCAATCCTGTTAACTAAACGTACCTGTGGACATATACTCGGGCGCTGCGTAACCATATGTCCCCATGACTCTTGTTGAGACATGGCTTTTACCACCGGCTGGGCCATCCTTGGCTAGACCAAAATCAGAAAGTTTGGCATTGTAGGTCTGTTGTTTTTAAATTAAAATTGTGTGAGAGTCTACCAGAATTCTTCCAGAAGCAATAAAACTCAACAATTAAAAGTTTCAGTTACCGAATCTAGCAGGATATTAGCAGTTTTGAAGTCCCGATATATCACTTTTGCCTCGTCACTGTGAAGAAATGCTAGGCCCTTAGCAGCACCAAAAGCAATCTTCATACGAAGGTTCCAGGAAAGTGGTTGAAAGTAAGACGCCCCTGTTCCACCAATAACATTTTTAAGTCACTAAATTATACTTACATAGTTCATACTCAAATACTTGATATCGTTATCAATGTCTTACTTTAACAGATCAAAAGGCTAAAGAGTGAAGGAAGTTCATAACTCACTTCTAAATAGATGGTTATCCAAGCTTCCGCGAGGCATAAATTCATACACCAAAAGATGGTGGTCATCCTCTAAGCAGTAACCAATCAACCTTACAAGATTTTCGTGATGCAGCTGCCCAAGATAGTTGATTTCTGTCTATAGTTCAAGAGGCTCCACAAAGTTAATAAATTATTCTGTGAAAATATTACGTGTAACATTATATACATGCAACAACTATAACGGAAGAAGATTCATTAAGATTGGTTAAATATATTAGCCTTTCGACCTAAACACATCTATTCCTCTATGGGGGACTTTGAGAAATTGATGATCAATGCATATTAGATTTTCAAATATTTGATTGCACCAAAAACAAATCAACAAGATATTCGGAAAGTGCCTGTAAGCAAAAGAAGGACAGAAGTGATACTCACCAACCATTCTTTGTGACCCTGGAGACCTTCTTGGTTAAGCCTTTTCACAGCAATAACCATGCCAGTACCAGGCCTGGCAGCTGTTAATGAATTCTCATCAACCCACCCCTTATAAACAGAGCCGAAACCACCTTCACCCACCATACTATCAGGACGGAAGTTCCTGGTGGCAGTTTTCAGTTCATTAAAGGCGAAGCTCTTCAAATTGGAGGATTGCAAGATCTCGCCCTCTGTCCGAGGAGTTGAAGGCACTGAGACAGACGACACCT
Organism: Crataegus laevigata; assembly: GCA_963580275.1. Lineage (NCBI taxonomy): Eukaryota > Viridiplantae > Streptophyta > Magnoliopsida > Rosales > Rosaceae > Crataegus > Crataegus laevigata. The sequence goes on from OY756951.1 coordinate 8,492,360, forward strand.
TGTTATTTGAATGTAACCCTACACATTTCAAATACGATATAACTTGTAAATAATGCTCGACATTCAGTCATCATATATAAGTTCTAAAAATAATCTGTAACTTCACAATAAAACGAGTAAGGCTAAGTTAGTTGCTCCTGTATATAATACAAAAACTTAAATCTCAAATTTGGTATCGATTGACTCTCAACAACAAAATGGTTAGCTTCGGATGATGCCACAGCTTATGAAGTACTATGGTAATCTAACATGGTGCTCGAGGTTCGGTTCCAAGAGGTCTTGCTTCGAAACCTCTATACCCCCATTCCCCAATTGACGGGCAAAATATACAAGCTCCATTAAATTCTAGAGAAAATAATCCAAACCAAAACAAAAAAATGGTGTAATAAAAACCAGCGAGTCCATGCAAATCTGAGTTGAACTTAATCGTAACGAACATAAAAGGCTGTAGTTTCAAAAGGTCTAACCTTTGATAATCCTCTATATAGCAAAAGAAATGGAAGCCAAGCTTTTCCATTTGAGAAAATTTAAACAGAACAAAAATGGAAAATTACGAAGTTCATCATTAATTACAACTAAATTTCAAGTTTCTCCTTGAAATTTCAATATCTTAAACCGGAGCAGTAAAAGTCACATAAACCAAGAAGCAGGACTCATCAGAAGAGCATCAGAACAAAATTCCCAAACAAAAATCAAGTATTTCAGCCACACAAAAAAAAAAAAAAAAAGCAAGCTAAGCTATAGCTGCTATAAACTCCAAAACTGCATGTTGCATTAATCAAACACAACCAACTTTGATCAAAGTTCCAAACTTTTAATTAACAAAGTTAATCACAAACTAAATGATGAATCTTAAACTTGAAGAAACTTAATTACCATTGTGAAGGGGGCTGTCAGCTTTGATTCTAGAACTTAAGCAAGAACCCATCACCAGAAAACGTCCCAAGAACGGGTCTTTCGAGACCCAACTGCTAGAAGAGGAGGAAGAAATAGAAACCCAAGTTTGCAAACAAGTTGCAAAGCGCAAGCAAAAGCAGAAGACCGTGAATCAAAGATGATGGTCTCACCAATCAGTGTGAACGCTCTCTCTCTCTCTCTCTCTCTCTCTCTCTCTCGGCTAGGCTTTTTCACAAACACCTAGCTGTCAAGAGCACGAAATAACTCAGCAATTGAATAGTGGAAAATATTGAAGATTTTTGAGGTATATGTGGGGGTGTGTTTGGTTGCTGGGAAAGTTCTTTTATTCGACCTTCAGGAAGGACCAAAGTGTGAGAGGTTTGACTTGCCATCCCCCACTTGAGCGTTTCTTTTGGTGTTTTCTTTATCTGCACGCAGCACGTAGGTGGATTGGAAAATGGTAAAAGAAGAGTGTTCGATGGGGCTTATCCAAATTACGTGCTCTCTCTCTCTCTCTCTCATGGCATGGGTGCGTGTGACAGCTTTGCATGGCTGCTGCAGGCCTCTGCCGTGCGTTTTACTTCTCTTCCATGTAATTCTTGTGAAAGGTGAAACGGAAGCCAACTCACTCAAGTTACGGGTTTAATGTTGGTTTGATTATGTTCATGATAATGATTAGCCATGAGAGTTATTTCTAACACATGGATCATCGGCTCATTACTAAATATTTTGATATTTTCCTTAAAACGTCAGTTACAATTAAATGTTGTCAGCTTGAGATTCGTATTCTTTACAAAAAAAGATATTTACACTTAAAATGATTCCGTACGAGATTTCCCAGTAAAAAATATTTAGTTTCTAGAGGAAATGAATCGTTGCTCCGTAAATATCCACATATAGCAAGCGTGCATAAAACTTCTCTAGTTTTACTGTAATTCGAGAATAAATATGAATGACTTTTTATATACGAAGAGTAGTTATTTTTGTCTTAAAATGTTAGAATATGATTCGCTCTCCTCTATAAACATTCTTTTTTTTTCCTTTTCTCTCACACATTTTTGTCTTTTTTTATATAAAAAATTTGTAACTTAATTATAATCGATTAAATAAAAAAGGGGGAAGAAAAGACTGGAGAAGGATTAAAAAGAAATAAAATGATATTCCAAAACCGTTTTGTAGCTGTAGCTCATTAATCATCATAACACAATAAATAATACAACAAATGTCTTCCTTTTCAGAGGTTTGACTTGACTGTAATTATCTTGATTAATTAATAATTTAATCTCATACTTGACTTCTTGTCGCTGCTTTAGTGGGCTTCTCTGATCAGCCAATGCGTCACAGCGGCCCCCCTTGGGAATAGAAATTGTCGGTAACGATTTCGAAAAATTTTCAGTTACGTTTGTTTGTTTATCGTATATCTTACCGTTAGAAATTATTATAATTTTTTAATTTAAAATTGAATATAATAAATAGTATTTGACAAAACCTAATTTCATGATATACGATGAACAGACGTAATTAAAGAATTCCGAAAATCCTCATTCTATAAATTGTATCTTAATTGTTGGTAGGCTCCTTTTGCGAAATTTTTCAATATGCACGAAGTCTTCATATATAAGTGAAGAAAAAATATTTCTTTTCAAGTATTTTTTTTACTTGTATAATGACATAGTGCATAGAATATATACTCGTATTCTGAGCACACTAATAAATTTCTCCTTCTATTGGCACCCAAACTCTTAAAAAATTCTTAAAACAAAATCTACCCTTTTTTTTATAAAGCAAACGATGATATTATCTACGCAAGGGGTAAGGGTGAGTTTAGCCTTACAATAGGTCAACAATAATGTGATTTCAATTCACTTTTGGTGAAATCGAACTTAAGACCTCTATTACTAGACTGTAGTACTAAGTGGTAAATCTACCCTTTTATATAAAAGAAAATGCATGACAAGGGATGTGATATCCACACGCCCCTTTTTACTTCTCACAGACTTTTTTTTAATTTATGTTCCTTGAACTTCTTCATTTCATCCAATCCAACGACAAAAAATTAAAAGAATGTGTGAGACACCACACACCCAGCATGAAAATGACTATAAAAACTAAAATATTCTTTGAATTTAATTGGCGTACAAGTTAAAAAGAAAATGACGAAAGGTCATAAAAGTCCCCATTTCGTACGGACAGAACAAGTTGTTAGAAAATAGAAAAATTAGAAATAGACCGTAAAATATTCGTTTTGATTTGTCTATGGGGTCAAAATATTAGGCTGTCATAAAATTTAATAAATCAAAATATTCAGCCAGATCAGATTATTCTGTAAAAAAACTATAAATAATGTTAAGAACAACAACAAAATCTTATCTCACTAAATAAGATGCTTTGTATAATTCTAGAACGATTGAAATCGGTTTTGCGTCAAATCTTTTGCTAACTACAACTACAAATACTCCATGTCTTTTCATAAAGTCTCTTTCCAAATCTTCTGCTAACTGCAACCACAAATACTCTATATCTTTTCTTAAAATCTCTTTCCAAATCTTCATAGGTATTCTTCTATCATTTTACCTCAAGTCTATGAAAATAAATAACTTGATTTTTCCATGACGGTAAAAAAAAAATAGGGGTGTGCTATCCACACACCCCTTTTTACTTATCACACATCCCTGTTAATTTCTGTTCGTTAGATCTTCTTCAATTCATTCGATCCGACGGCCGAAATCCAAAAAGTTGTGGGAGAAGTAAAAATAGGTGTGTGGATAGCACACTCCAAAATATATTACAGTAAATTTAACATTTTCGAAACAAATATTCAATTGATGAAGAATTTGAGCCAAATAAAGAAAAAAAATAGTAGTTGAGGCCGTTGCGTAGTGTGAAATGGATGAATTTTTACGTAGAAAAAAAAAGGCCAAGAAAATTAGTATTGTTTGACTTTTTCTTCAGCCTTAGTTTAAAGTTTTGACTTTCCAAAGGGTGCAAAAGATATGTTAAATATTGTGATTTAATTTTATAAATATATAATTGTGATTAGATATTGATTAAAGTCTGTATGTTTGGTAATCCTTCACCTCGTGCTAATATTTAATTTTAATTAATCTTGTGCTCAGCTAACTCCCCTAATCAAATTTCTGATCCAAAATATTATATGGAAAAAAATATTATTAAAGGACAGGCCATAGGCACATAAAATAGGGGTCACATTTAGAATATGAGCATTGAGCAACAATAGCAACTCACGAGAGAAATGGCCTGGGCGACTGTCATGCTTTTTCGGACGGATAAAGTATTAGTCAACGATGCCAACTCCCTCATCTGTTCATCATAAGCTGAAATTTTTTATATACAATCGAGGATACGCTGGACTCAGTTCTCTTGTGCGTAGTTCAGTCTCATAATGTGCGTGATTCAATTATATAGCAAAGATCATTTGTATTAACGTCTCACGATCGTCTTCTGAACGTAAACGACTAAGCTTAACATTCATTTTTTGTTTCATTGTAATCACAACATCCATGAATGCATTGTATGAATAATATCTTTGCAAGATATTGGATCTTGTGAAAAGCTCATTAAAAAATGTCACGAATGTTTCAGTGTCATATCCGCGGTTAGTCAATATAAACATGAATCCCTAATAGAAAGTGATCCCTTAGACTCGCAAGATAAAGGATCGGCCTAACTAAAGCAATTCGAGGATCTGATTTCAACATGAAAGGAAAATCTTTGGCTCCTCAAAGTGGAATGAGTCATTCTTATTTTCGCTAGTTACATCAAGATAATATTTATCATTTGATCATAAAGGGATATGTACCTTTGAGTACAATCGAGAATCTTCTCTTTTTAATAGATTTTAGGCTCAGCTATCACACATAAGTTGTTCTAAAAATTCCCGTCTAACACTGCCTAGGCGCTAGGCGGCTGGTCACCGCCCCGATTAATGCTTAGGCATTTGAAAATTAAGAAATTGCACCTAGACCTGTTGAGATGCCCACCTAGACCGCCTAGGTACCTACCTAACCCGCCTAGGCAGGTGCCTAGGTTGCGACTCACATAGATAAAAAATAGATAAATTTCATTTTGCAAATTATTTTTTTTAATAAATTGTAAGAGACTTGTTGAATACTTATATGAACACACATTATATATTTGTTCCCCATATTTTCATTATGTTCTACTACTTCGTAATATATATGCCATTCTATTTTGTAGTTTATATATATATTTTAAGTATAAACAACACTTATTTATAGGAAATATGATAAATTTACTTAAATTCGCTTTATAGGCGCCCGCCTAGCCGCCTAAGCGCTAGGCTCCAACCTGACGCCCAACTAGCGCGCATAACTCAATGCAACAATGACAGCGGATCATTTTGAGTTTTGATTTAGACCTATATGCATTAACGGCTCATAGTCACGCATACGAGTGTAATCTAGCATTCATGTTCATTTCATTGTAATTACAACAGTCACGCATTGTATGAGTAATTACTAATATCTTTGGAAGATATGGAAAGTTGAGAAAGCTCATTACAAAAGTCACGGCAAGTGGCAGAGAAGAGGAAACGTTTGAGTGTCATATGCGCCTTAAGTCAACTCCAAAATCTGTGTAAATATTCGGGGGCACCACAAGAATAAAATCCTCTCATAGAAAGTGGTCCTTTTTGGACTCGCAAGATAAGAAGGACTAGCAATTCAAGGATTTGACTACAAACAAGAAACATAATGAGGATAGGATCACTAAAATCTAAATCGATTCGATGACGTCACTCTTACATAGACAAAACACGAGACAAATATTACTTAGGCTCCTTTTAGTGGAAGCACTTACTCTTGCTTACTGGCAAATTACAATATCAAACACAAGTTATTTCTATGCACGTGTAAAACTGTGATCGAACACGAGACTATCAGTAATCCAACATGACAGTATGCAAACTTGAACACGAGGCAATCAATAACACATTTTAGCAAGAACCATCAAATTCTGTTTAAGTTAAATGATTTACCTTTATTTAAAAGAAAAATTAATAAAAATGACTTGAAAACTGTAAGTTTTAACTATAAGGACAAAATAAAGAATAGAGTGAATAGTATCAGAATTGACTTTTTAGTGTAAAAATGTAATTTTTCGTTAAAATAAACAGTACTGAAAGTTTTTATTTAAAGTTTCCTTATTTAAATGTGTAACTTATATGCAGCCTAACCTCATGGGCCATCAGCATGAAATCATAAAACTCCTTTTTGGGTAGAACAAAAGGTGCCTCCATTTCGTGAAGCCCATTCCACATTCTTTTCGTTAGTGCCCACTAGAGATTTAAAGCTGCGGGCTAGAAATGCAGCACAGCTTTGAGAAAAAATAATTTCCGCACGCATACATTTTCTACTACTGTTTGTTTGTTGTGCATGGGACAAAAAGAACGTGCAAAAATCACTTTCTTGAGAGCAAAAAAACTTGAATTAAAATCATTAACACTTAAGAATTTTTATTAATACAGGAAAAAACCCATATCTAGGTGCTGATTCTGCTGAACAAAAAAGAGCATAATTATTTCCTCAAACGAGTATCTGTAAAATTGTACGGAAAATATTCACTACCCCTCCCGACGAGAGATCTAACAGTCACATACTCTCATCAGGTCCAAGTCTTCAGTCTTTAGGCACTCTTCTTCACCTCCGCTGACTTGATGATGTCGATGAACTCAGGCTGGAGACAAAAAGCACAACAGAATTACAAATGTCAATAAACTCGGTGATACGAAAGCTTTTATTTTACTAACGAAACATAGCACGCGTATTTAGTATGCATTGCGAATGAACATTACCTTTAGAGAAGCTCCACCAACCAAAAATCCGTCAATATCAGGCTGACCAGCCAGCTCTTTGCTGTTTGCACCATTCACAGACCCTGAAAAAATTATTCGATTCAGCCAAGTGTTGTGAAAGGGAACAGAGAAAGATAAGTGGACTCCTTATCTTTCCCATATATACAAAGGAGAACGCATGTGTTTTAGTCAACAGAAAGCCATGATAACTGAGTGGACTCCTTAAATCAAACACAAAGACATAATGAATTCTTCGCAAGAGAACAAATATTTTTATAACTCAAAATGACTTTGGCACATGATAGCTTCCATCCATAAAACAGATTAATCCTACCCCCTAACCCCTTTCGGATTTCAATCTTTCACCCAAGTCAGTCATAGTAAACTATGTTTTAATAAACATCCATTTTTTGTATATAAGCAGAATGGAGACTTAAAAGTCCATGCTCTAGGGTAAAGAAACATGTATACAAATTGACATAATGCTGCATTATTGGGATAGTTATACAACTTTTCAAAAAGTCACCAACTCTTTTATTAGTTCTATAGATATTATTTGTCTTGGAGGGGGGAAAATCTCACCAGTCAACATAAATATATTTTAGTTGATTCAGAGTTGTAAGTGAGAAAAGGATGGGATGTCCAAGCAGATAAACAACAAGATGATGCAGTAGAGGTGTGAAACATACCTCCATAAATAATGCGGGTTGATGCAGCAACTTCAGAACTGACGTTTGCTTGAAGCCATTTCCTCAATTCAGAATGCACCTGTTGTATGGAGAAACATTTGTGTGAAACACAGACAGGGTGAAATATGTATATACATACACAAATGCATACATATAACTGTGTATGCATACATATAACATATGCATAATATCAGTATATGACCCAGGAAATCCCGACCACAAAAGTGGGTTCGTGACAGTTTAGAAAGAATTGCTCGTTCGAGCACCGTTTAATTCAGTTTTATCAGACCTTAAAGACAAAGAAGGCTACACAATCTCCTCGAATTATGCCCATTTTTATTTTTTACCAATAAATTTTTTTCCCTTGCTCTAACACACACAAACAACATCGAGTTCAAACTGAAGCTAATACACAAAACCACATCCAGATAATCAGATAAAGGCACCACTTACTTCCTGAGCCTGAGCTGGAGATGCAACTTTCCCAGTTCCAATGGCCCACACAGGCTCGTATGCCAAAACGATATTGGTCCAATCTTTCACTTTCTCTGCAATAGAAGCATCATTTAGATGAGTTAAGAAATAAAATTAAGCAGACTCACAAGTCACAACACAACAAATATTCTTCAAACTACAGTAGAATCGAGCTCTGATATGCATTATGTACCTGCAATTGCCTTGGTTTGTGCGGCAACAACCTCCACGGTTGTGCCAGCTTCTCGCTGCTCAAGGGTCTCGCCAACACAAGCTATCACCTTCAAACCTTGAGAAAGTGCGTATGCAACCTTATCCGCAACAAACTGAACGAAGTGTGATATATGAGAAACTATTACACAGTCGTTATTGATAAATTGATTAACAATACAGGGGAAGGGGAAGCATACCTCATTGGATTCACCCAAAATCAGTCTTCTTTCTGAATGACCAAGAATGACCCATGGAACCTCGAGATTGACTAGCATCTCAGCACTGAATATACACAACAAATCTTTTAAATTTACTTAATCAGAGTAAAATGCGAACTGAAAAAATAAAAATTCAATAGACAGGACATGTATGATGCACATTCAATATATTCATGCTTATATGCCTATAGCTCATTGAATTTGTAACAACTAATTCATCACTCATCATCTAAAACATTTCCGGAAAGTCAAAACTAAGTGATAAGGGTTTTGTAAACAAACGATCTTCACAGATAGATGATTCGTTCTAATGTATTCAATTTTTTTTCATCAGAACAGATGCCTCCTACTCCGATATTTCCTTATCGGCAATATAATTACATCTCTAATTAAAGTATCAATTTCTAGGCACATCATCAAATCATTAAAACTACACAAAAATCAGCAATATACATTCCCAATTTCTACAATTCACCGAGTTAAACCCAGATGTCAACACTGCAACGAATCGAAAGCTAGTAAATCATAAATATACACACCTAACTTCACCAGTGAAGGCACCACCCTTCTTGACCCAGCAGTTCTGTGCAGCGACATGGAATTCGGGCCTCAACGAACCCTTCACCACCGGAAGAAACACATACGGTGGGCTAACCACAACCTCTGCAATCAGAGAAAACCACAGAACAAATTAACGGTTTGATAACTCACACAGATCAGTAAATCTCATCAGTTGATTGAAGCAGAAAAAGGCAATTAAATCAGATTGAAATCGGAAGTAAACAATCGGAGCAATCAACGCACCCACAACATCTTGCGATGGAACTTGTCCCTCATTGAGTATGTTCACGATCTTCTTCACCTCGTCAACGGTTCCGTTCTACACACAGATTCAGAATCAGCTCAGATTTAACTAAATTATCAATCGGTTCGATCGAAATCAGAGCATAAAACCAATCAGAATCGAAAAAACAAGGATCTGTTTGGTTGCTGAGAAAGTATCGGAATCTCATTATTTTCCGTGAATTTCTTCGACTTTCTCAGCAACCAAACAGATTGAAAGAGAAAAAAAACATAGGAGATAACGAATCAGAGAACTCACGCATTTCCAGTTGCCGCCGACGAAGAACTTCCTGCTCATATTTTCTGGATATTATCGAAATCGGCACAACAGAGAGTGTAAACTGTGTTTTAGCCTTTCGGGGTTTTGGGGTCTTATTTAAGTGCGGCTTTCCATGTTGCCCAAGGGCGTGGCGTCTGTGGATTCCAATTGCTTGGGCCCACGTTATCGGGCGGAATTACGATTCTGGTCTAGGAATTTGGAATATGCTTGGGCACATCATTTGGATTATGCCTAATGGATGAGGGGTAGTTTCGTCTATAAATGTGGTCTTGAGGGCCCACTGGTTTTCTTTCCTGTGTGTCACGAGACGTAGGTGGTTGTTAGCGGATTAGGTGGAGCCTTGGTGAGCCGAGTCCATGGATTTTGGTATCCATATTCGTATATGGGTACGGCCCACACAGGTTCTTAACACCCCTAATCTCTCGAGAGATTGGGAGTGTCAAAAAATGGATTAGTGAGGCGTCTCAAATTAGAAAATGGTGGCCCATAGTAGTTTCTGAAATTGAGCGGGACGAATAAGGTGGTTAGGCTTCAGATATAAGACTTCTCCATCCAAGGGCATGAGTTTACAGTGGTTTTAGAAGGAATAAAAACGGTTATGGTTGTGTCTTGTATAACAATTTAAAAATAGGAGTGGATTTTTTTTTGTTAAATTACCATGCCAACCATACCATACCGATTTTGTACCAATCAGTAATGGCATGGTATTGTATCAAACCGAATTTTTTTTATAGGGTATTGGTATTTGATATCATTACCATGACATTAACATACCATACCGAAACATATAAATAAATAATGTATATAATATTTCAATATTATAAAAAGAAAAAAAAAAAAACCCTTCAGATGCCTCTTACTCCCACCTAAATCAACCACTACCCACATACCCACATACCAAATCCCCACAACACCCCAAACCCACCTTCAAAAATCCCACCCTTCTGAATATAAACTGGGAGGGCACTCGGAGCAGTATGTAACCCAAAATAGTAAATCCCCCACAGCACCCCAAACCCGCCTTCAAAATCCCACCCTTCTGAATATAAACTAGGAGTAGGAGAGCAGTACATGAACCCAAAAAAGTGAAAAAGAATGTATGGGCCTTGAATTGGGTTGAATTAAAGAAAAAAAAAATCAGATTGTGGTTCAAAAAAGTGGCTCAAAACAAAGTGGTAATCAATTTCGCCATACCAAAAATTTGGTATGGTAATTGGTACGAGAGTTTTGGCACGATAACCGTACCGAAACCATCCATGTCTAAAAGTATTGACATGTAATTGTCTGAGGTACCAATTGAAGTGAGCTGCTAAGGCTAAAACCAATTCATAGATGTTAGCTTGACTACAGACCTGAACGTTTTACCATTGATTGGAACCTCTGTGAGATTGACTAAATCCTTTGACAACTAATATCGCCTCATGCCTTGCTATAGAACCACCCGAATTCTTCTAATTCTTAAAAATCCATTTGCAATCCATAAGGGCGTGTTTGTTTGGCCTCGCTAGGTTTCACTAGACTGGCTAGGATTATTAGTTAGTGAAATCATGTGTTTGTTGGCAGTGGAGACTAGGGTTAATGAGACTAAGGGGGACTCGACTAGACTAAATGCCTCACTACTAGGAGGTCTTAGTGAGACCCCCCCCCCCCCCCGGATTTGGGTAGATTACTAAGATCAGCTCCACTTAGCACCTCCCTGCTTCACCTCTTCGCCCATCTCGACTCCTATTTTTTTCTTCCCAAATAATTTCTCTTCCACCCACCGCTAAATATAAAATCCAACCCCTAAAATTCCAAACAAAAAAGCAAAATGATAACAACAACAATTCTATAGAAAATTTCTCCCTTTTTTTTTTCTAGGCGTGCAACTCAGGCAGGTTGGCTGGGTTGGAAGGTTAACCTAATCCTAACCCAACTTTTACAATTCGGGATCGGGTTCGGGTTGGGTTTTAATCAAGTTCATTCGGGCTCGGGTTTACTTGGATTGGGCTATGGTTGCCCTACTTATTCAAGTTTTAATCTGGCTCATGCAAAGTTTGAATTAAAATACAAGAAATACCAAAGCCAGTACCAAAAGAAAAAACAAATGAGGAACACTTCATTGTTCAAAGCTATTACCTAACTCAAGTCTTGTCCTTCGAAGTTTCTGCAGAAAAACAAAACTAGTACCCAACTCAAGTCTTGTCCTTTGAAGTTTCTGCATAAAAACAAAACTAGTACCCAACCGTACATAGATTACAAGCCTCATTCGAGCAAAAATCAAAGTGTGGCTGCCAGAAAAACAATTGCTTTATGCAATTCCAAGCATTTTTCTATCATAATCCATCAAAAGTCACTAGTGAATCTTCCACGAAGGTGCAAAGGTCATTAAGAAGCATGTTGCATAGCTCAACCCAATCGAGTTTGGTTGGGTTGGGCAACTGATCAACCCAACTTAACCCAATCAATGAACGGGTTGAAATTGGGTTGGGTTCGGGCGAGTTATAATTTAAAAAAATCGCTTGTTCAAGTTTAAAGGCAGGTTGGACATGGACGAGTTCGGGTTAGGCTAACTCAAGTTGCACCCTTACTTTTTTCTAAGAAAATCAGAGGAGGCGCGAGAAACAGAGAGTGACGGTGTAGTCGACGATGATGAAAACGTTGGCGCAAATCTTGGATTAGGACAACAGTGGTTTGGGCTTGCCGATCAGCTGTGTATTCTCCCTCAGCGAGCCGCAACCTGAGACGCTGGGATGACGAGGTTATGGACAAAGGCCTTGACTCCGATGAGAATGCAATATAAGAGAAATAGTGAATAGAAAAATTGAGGGGTTGAAATCAGTCAAAATAGTTTGGATCTTGATAATTAACCAATAATAATTGCTTGTGAAGAAGAAAATTGAAACGTAGGAAATAAAGGAAAAAGAAGAAATATAGGCCTCATTTGGCAGCTCGGACTATACTGACTATTTCAGTCGGATAAGATAACTTGTCATCGGATAGTACTAACTAATTAATCAGGAATTTGGTACAGTATCGAACTAATAGTCATATTATTTATACTGTGTTCGTACTGTACAAGATAAGAGAACTTATAACTATTATTTTTTTGGCAACTTTAATGAAAAGCTCATAGTATTGTTCACTTTAACGAAAAACCATATTTTTACAGTAAAAAATCCATCCTAGTGCTATTCACTTTACCCTTTATTTTGTCTTTATTGTTAAAACTCAAAGTTTTCAAGTCATTTTCATTAATTTTCTTTTTTTTTAAGAGAAAAAAAAGTAATCATTAATGAAAAAAAAAAAAGAATAAAAACACTCAAAGTTGTCAAATGCAAAAAGAACCCAGTTTGATGATTAATGGAAAAGAAAAAGAATAGAAAAAAAAAACAAACTTGTCAAATGCATAAAGAACCTAGCGGCCATTACACCAGCTTGGGTGGATGGTGTCAAGCAGCGGCGCGGAGCACAAGCAGGCGGGTTCAAATGGTACAGACTGAAGCAGAAGGTGTGATGGTAGGTTTCCAGGGGTGAGGTTCTCAGGTCTGGGTTCTGGCAAACGTCGACAACGAATTGTGACAGATACGGAGTCTGGGTTCTGGGCTTCAACTCAACGCAGTTTGGCTTCGAACTTCGAACTCCCACATGAAATCTCTCTCAATTTTGAATTTAATCCCCACACACCAACAAAATCAATTGGCAATTAAGCCATAAAGCCAGATATTTGAATCGTGATGCCCAAAAACGGAAGTCACAACGCCCAGAAATGGAGGTTGCGATGCCTAGAAACGAAGGTCGCAATGCCCAGAAACAGAGGTAACGGTGCCTACTTGGGTTCGATTTGCTACCTCCAGTTCTCTGTTCATATTTGCTTGGTGTGGATTGTTCGATCTGCTACCTCAGGATCTTTGTTCGTATCTGCTTGGTGTTAATTGGTGGTTGCGACCCCCAAGAGCTGATGGCAGGATAGGTCTAAGAAAGGCAAGCGTGATTTTTCTTTGGCAGGAGTCCGACTAATAATACCAAGGTTGTGGAGGGGATAATGAAGCAGGTGGGAGGGGTATTAAATCTTATTTAATACCAAACTTACCAAACACTTGTGTCGTATTTTTAGTACTATTTGATGGTCTTATACGGCATGCCAAACGAGGCCATACGAATGAGTTCGAAGAGGGAGATGGACGGTGGTGATGACGTATGTGCTTTAGATTTTAGTTTTTAAGGACAAAGTGAATAAAATTAGTGATAAAAAATTTTGGGTTTCAATAATATTTTAGTTTGTTAGTTAGTCTGATACTACGTCAAATGCTTCACACTTTTTATCCTGCTTGATTCAAGTCAAGCTATTATAGCTTAGTCCCTGAAGCTAGTTCAGTGCGAGCTAGTTTGGTGCAATAAACACACCCTAAATTTATATGAGGAGGTAAAGAAACCGAACTCCAAGTGTGGTGAGAATGTAAGGTATGAAATAATTAAGTTTTCAAGTGTGACGACTATTTGCATGCGGAGTTTTTTCGGTAGGGTAGATGCCAATTTGCCAAATGCCATGTATATATGTAGACCTTTTTATGCATGCGTGGTGTTTTATATTTCCTGTGTTTTTTTAATTTAATGTAATTATTTAATTTAACATTCACTAACAAGTCATGCTTAATGTATTTTTTTAAAGATTAAAGTCATACTTTAACGTTGTTTATGTAAGTATTGCTGCGGCGTGCGTGCAGATGTTTGATTTGCTGGTCTTTTTAGTGCAGCCTTGACATGTTTCTTGTAGCATGTCACAGTCACCTACTCGTTTTGTAAATGGGTAAGCACTAACCTAGTTGGAACTTGTTCTGTCCATATATTAAGTGTGTCTGAATTTAGTGATACATATTAGTTTTGGTGTTAGATGTTATGAGTGTATAGGGTCCTATGCCAAAGATGTAGGATTCGAGCCTGTATCCGACGGTCTAGATCACATGTTTGAAACTTTGGAGTTCTGGTTTCTTGTAGATTCGTGTATTTGGTGCAAGGTCTTAGGTTAAGAGTTGAAGTACGCCATGTTGAAATAGAATTTTAAAATTACGCATATTTGAGTGAAACCCTTTAAACCCCTTTTCTTTTGTTGAACTTGGTGCTGCCTATATTGAGATTTTAAACTCCTTCACGACATTGTACAAGAAATTCACCAACTCCCATCTTTAATTCTGAAATAAGTAGTCTTAGATTCGATTCTCACCAAAAGCAAATTTGAACCACATTGTTGCTAGATCATTGTGAGGCTAAGCCCACCCTCTTTTTTAGTGTAGATAATATCGTTTGTTCAAAAAGAAAAAAAAATCCGAAATGAACAATTTCATAAAGGATTTGGACCTCCACACCTTTCCTTGACCAAAAGGATTCGGCCTGCCTCTTCTAAATCCAAAACTTTGAGCTAGGCCTCATTTGAAGTGATTTGGGCCTGCCCAATCTGCTAAATCCAGAAATTTGAGCTAGACCTCATTTCAAGTCCAACCATTGGAGCGATCTATCTCTTTCAAATTTATTATTTACAATTTATATGCATAAACTCTGTAGCAAAATATAAGAAAAAATAAAGTAAAAGAAATCCCCTTATCATCACATGATTTAGCTGAAAGAATTATTTTCAAATTCTAAATTTTAAAATGATCAGCTTTCAAGATATTGATGATATTTATAAGGGCCTGTTAATTTCTGTCCGTTAAATTTTCTTTAATTCATATGACCCGACGGCCGAAATTCAAAAATGTGTGAGAGAAGTAAAAAAAGGTGTGTGAATATCACACCTCTATTTATATACTTAGGGTTTGTTTGGTAGAATACTTGAATCCAACTTTTTAGACTCAAAAACACTTTTTATGTTTTACAGCTTGAATACTTGTTTGATAGGACTGTTTTAAAAAATTGAATTCAAAACTAGCTTGACAATTAGCCTATTTCTAAAAAAAACATCAAAAGTGAGATTTTAGAGTTTTAAGTGAGAGATTTTAAGTTTGATTCTCACCAAAGGTGAATTTGAATCACAGTATTGCTAGCCCATTGTGAGACTAAGCTCACCCCCTCATCCTTATTATAGATAATATCGTTTGTTAAAAACAAAAAAAAACTCTAAATCCACTACTTTTGTCTTTCATTTCCTCTCACTCCCGATTTTTCTATCCTATCTTACTCTTAATATTTCCTCCCCTTCAAATTTCTCTCATCTCTCTCATTTATTTCTCTCTCCCCCCTCCTACAATCTCTCTCTCCCCCTTCTTTTTCTCTCGTCTCCTCTCTGTGAATCTCTCTCCTCTCAACGTTCTTTCTCCCTAATCTCCCTCTCCTCAAACCTATTTAAATATCTATGTCTGTTCAATTGAATTTTGTAATAATTCATAAATCGACGGGAGTAGTAAGAAATTTTTTCTTTTCTTTTAATTATTAAAATTTTGAAAACAATTATGAATCTTATACCAAATAAAATTTTGAATCTTAAAAAAATTATTTTGAGAAATTAAGAATTTTTTTTAATACGATGCCAAACATACTCTTAATTATTTTTTAATTTCTTTTAAATGTGACATGAAAGAAAACAAAATTTAAATATTGTACCATGAAAATCAAAACTTTCCCGCCACCAAAGTTAGGGTTTATAAATCCCCAATTGTGCACCGCCATTTATGATACAAGCGTCCGCGCCATTCCATTCTGCATCCCCAAATATCCGACTCCAAGTGACTTAATTCGAGCTCAAGTTGCAACGCTATCACTCTCAATTCTTCACCGGCCTCGATTATTCAAGGGATGGCAGGCCAAACCGATCCCAGCCTGTCTATCTTTTCCGGCGAAGAGGTTCAGCTCTCTACCACTGCGTGTTCATCTGTTTTATAAGCTTAATGTGGTTGTTTTGTTTTAATTTCAACCATTTCTGTGAATTTAATTAGAATTTTTGAAATCACAGGTCGAGTTTATGGCTGAAGACGAAATGGTGGAGATCGTTCCCAATATGCGAATGGATCCTCTCAACATGCTCTGTGTAAGTTGTTCACTTTTTACATGTTATTGTATGGTAGACTGCGCTGGTTTATGCTGGTGGGTAACTTTAACTATGGATTTACAGGGAGATTTTGGTCCATTCTACCCGCAAATGGCAACCCAAGTACCGTTGTGGCTGGCGATTGCTATGAAGAAGAGAGGGAAATGCACAATTCGGGCCCCAGAGTGGATGTCTATCGGTGAGTCCTGCTTCTTTGGTGTTAGTTTGATTTCTGGTTCTGTGTTTGCAACACAATATCTAAGAATGTCGAAGAAATGTGCTTGAAAGGATTGATTTGTTTGAATATCCAGTAAAGTTTTATGCTTTGATTACGAATGTATTTGGGTGGTTACCATGCTGCCTTCGGCATTGCAAATAGTTCAAAATTTGTTTGGCTTCTTTTGGCTGCCATTGTGGGGTATTTTCGTTGGAATTGCTTGTGAGCCTTAGCATCAGCAGTTAATATGTCAGAGTTTTTTGGTTTATTGTTGAAGGAAAAATAAATGACATCAAGAGATGATCAAGGCTAGACGTAAGTTAGATTGACATGAGAATTTTCGAATTTAGTATATGAATAGACGTAAGTTATGGTCTCGGTCTTGGAGCCTCAAGTCTTAAGGTTGATTGGATTGAGTTATGTATGTAATGGAATGTTGAAATATACGTATTTAATTGGAACCATTTCATTTGTTGAATTTGGTAGTACTTAGTACTTAACATGGAATTGGAACTCAAACGCATTTCCATTATGTTGAACTCTCTAGTCATATGCTATCAGTAATCTAACGCATTCCATTTCTTTAACTTATGTTTTGGGAATAGAAAACTTGACTCGGATTTTGGAAGCAGAGCGCGATTCTCAGGCAACATTTCAAGTTCTACCTTTCCATTATGTTGAAATCTCTAGCCTTCTTTTTGAATAGTAAGTTGTGAAACATTGTACATATTCTATATTTCATTGTAAAAGTATGTTGATGGCATCTGAAACTTTTTTGATGATAGTGCACTTGACGACATTCCCGACATATATATGGTGAGTTCAAGACCCTTTCAACCTTTATTTAACTATCAATCATATTTGCAATGATCTCACTATAGTTATTTCTAATAGGTGAGGTCTCTTATTAATGACATAAGGGATGTAAGGTTTCATAAGGTTGAGACTAGCTTAGAATCATTCGAGGAGGCTCATTCTTCTGCAGTGATGGTATGTGCTTTATCTATGGTGCAATTGGATGAACCGGTTGGAACAACTTTGAATGCATTGTTATATAATATGGAACTCTTTTTTGATGTCATTTACTATGGAATTCATGATGGTGGTATTATATCCATGGGCACATATCATGTATATTGTATCTGAACAGCATGTATTATCAATGAGTGTGAATGTGTGGGCCACAGTGAGAGAAAGAGCATTGAGTACTACTATGTGTTTACTTTGTTTTTCCCTTTTAATTGGTGCTCTTGAGCAGATTTGATTTGTACTTGCAGGTCAAGGATCTATCTGCCATGGAAGTGAATTTAGTTCGCCCATTTGTTGGGAGAGCCTTACAGGCATTTTATAAGCATGGCAGTCCAGATCTGGTCCCAAATCCAGATGGAATGTCTGCCAGACGGCCACAAGCAACTGATAACATACCAAGAGTAAGTGCCTATGTGATCCATACTCTTTTCTTTTCTTTGTTTAGTAGAATTGAGAAGGTGAAGCGATTGATTGTGTTATTTGTTGGGAGGGAGAATTTGTTTCATCAACTTTGAATGGCTGTTTTTGATTTATTTGTCCGTGACACTGTTTATAAAAAAAGGTTTATTAACTCTATTCTGTTTTTTCAGCGCCCTCTGCGGAGACGGTAATAGCTTTCATAGAAGCAACATGTACCTTTCAATTCAGCCAGAACCACTAATTTCAGCATGCTTGCAAGGAAAGTACTTCTTTCCCCGAAAACCATTCATAGTAATAACCCTGTAGTTAAATAATGTTTTCTGTTGAACCATCACAGAGTAATGTTAATTTGTCCTTACGGTTATAAGACGTTGCTCTAATGCAGATGAGAAAGATAACCTGAACTTTTATTGCTTGTAGCGTAATCTATGTCTGGCAATTACTGATGTCTGTTTGTGACTACAAAAATGTTGTAGACATTGGTGCATGTTCCTTGATCTTTCTTGATAATTTTGTCTAGTTCCTCCTGGTACCTAGGCTCTAGCTTTTTGAAGCGCTGTGTTTATGAAATATTGGCCTGTGATTGATTGATTGATTGCTTGGTGTTCGATTCATAAACCGCTAGTGTCTCTTTAGCGCCTTCCTCCTTTTTCTAGTCCATTGGTGTTTGATAACTAAACAGCATTGTTGGAAGCTTTTAACTACTTTGTCTATGAGTCTATCTCAATGAAATTCTTACCAACGCATAAACATTAACTGAGTGATTGTAACTTATGATGCAAGCTTATTGTTGTTGAAAATATAGTTATCTTTCAAGCTTCCTGGAACTTGGATTTCGACATATTTGTCCAGTGCTCGTATGAATACATATAGTTATATTCCTAATCTCTCTCTCTCTCTCTCTCTCTCTCTCTCTCTCTCTCTCTCTCGGTACTCATGCATGCAGAAACATATAAGAACAGAATTTAGCTTTATGCTTATACTATTGGATTAAGACTCTGCCTGTTTTGTATTGTTGATGCTCTTCTTCTGTATGCAGATAGATTGGAATAAGTTTTATTTAGCATATAGGTTGCTTTCTCATGCACTTTGAAGTTTGAAGAGAATCACTTCTCCAAAATCTCTTTCTTTTGAAATATCTTTAGGACTTAGGACAGAACAATTTGCTGCATCAATTATTTTCTAAAATTGTTCTAAAATATGATAAAGCTGTAATGATTGTGGTGGCACTCAAATAAACAAGAATTGAACAGCCAGAATAAAAATAAAATTGTAAATAATTGTGTCTGCTACTTTTTCAAAAATAATTATTTGCCCCGATGTTTATCTTTATTTCCAGAACCATCAAACGGAATCTTGTTTTAAGAAAGGACTGATTGACATTTGGATATTCCTGAGTGGTCCAAGTAGAAGATAGGGCCATAACATGCCTCATGTTCCCTCTGACTCCCCTCTAAATTAAAGGGGTAATTTATAATGGTGTCTGTATGCCACATGCATTTATGGTTGTCCAGTTTTGTGTTCGATGTTAGATGTCTAATCCTCAAGTTCTAAAGAAAAAAATAAGTTAAATGACATCTTGGGATTTTAAAGTGGTTTTTTTGGTAATTAAGAGTTTTTAGACAACCAAAAGAAAAAGATGATACTGCTTCTAGATTGTGAAGGCATTTGGAAGTCGCTAGTGCTTCTCTAGGAAGCACTTGAAATTTTATTGAAAATTTTGACGTGTCTCTAACAAACAGCCTCTAGCAAAAGTGCTTATGTCCAAAAGTGTTTTCCAGATAAGCATTTCTCAACAGATCCATTTGGATATATGCCTAGTTGTTGCAGAAGGCTAGGTTTTTTTTAATTAATTATTCCAAGGTTTTATTTTATTGTGAATTATTGGATTCCAATATCGCGATCATTAGCTTATCCGAAAGGGAAACTTTGATAATTCAGATTGATAGGTGAGTGTCTAAATTTTGTTTGGTTCCAGTGAGCCGTTGCATTATGCTTAAGCTACCATGGCTTCCAGCCTGGGCCAATGTCCAATTTGTTCGTGTTTTTAAATTCCAAATAGTTAGTGGATCATAGAACATAGCATGCAAGTCAATGGTTTGTAAATTACATGGTTTTTCCTATTGTGCTGTGTTTTAAGGATGTTACATGGCGATTTGTTTAGAGTGATTTGGTCAAATTATACCTTCTGGATTCTCATTCCACGGAAAATACTTATTTATTTCTGTTTTGGGTGTTTCCCTCTCGATTTCTCCTTTCACGTGACGTGAGGGGAGGAGAGAAACAAAGAGGGAGACAATGAAACGGAAATGATGAATTGAATTCCTCCAACATGATCACGAAACTGCGGTCTGTTTTACACAACCCGGTTAAGCGGTATGTTTTATTACTTGGGCTGCAAGATTAGTTGGTTTTTTTTTTTTTTTTTTTTTCTTTCGGGTGGGGTGGGTTGTAAATGATTAGTTGGTTGTTAGAAATGTGAATATATTGAACAATTGATGCTGAAGAAAGCGTGTGGACTGCTTTTGTTGTTTTTTTTTTAATATTTTTTTTTGGTGAGATGGTGACTTTTTTCTTTCGGTTGAAGTTGAAGTCTAAGATGGGTGACTAAGAATTAAGCATTTGAAATAAATACAAGTTTGGTATGTGGTTGACCCTTTTTTTAATTTCAGATTTGGTTTTGCAACCACACAAAATGGGAATATAAACATTTTCTTTGATCACAATTTGTATCATATATCAAATTGTTCTTTTCACAATTTGGAACTTAGCAAGTAAATTGTGAGTTAGAAATGATTTTCCTGCACTAATTTTTTCTTATTTTTGCACACTTTTGTATATTTTTATTCATCAATTTTCGTTTGAGTTATTTAATACAAATAAACAAATGTACGTAATGAGAGAAAATTTTTGCACACTTTTGTATATTTTTATTCATCAATTTTCGTTTGAGTTATTTAATATAAATAAACAAATGTACGTAATGAGAGAAAAATTTTGCACACTTTTGTATATTTTTATTCATCAATTTTCGTTTGAGTTATTTAATACAAATAAACAAATGTACGTAATGAGAGAAAATATATGCGTTGAAATCATATTTTGTTTTATAATAATTTGGTTGATCATCATCTCTTAATACTATTCATTGTTTTATGTTTTTTTTAGAAATCGATGACTATTCATATCTATTCATAGCTATTCAAAGATTTGAATAACAATTGTCATTCATGAAGTTTGAACTTGTAATATTTGGTCAATATAGTGGGTGGTACTAACCAAACAGTCATAGGCAAGTAAATTTAAGTTTAATCAAGTTAATTAAAGTATATCGCTCTTCTTCTTTGCATTCAAATTTGAATATCTTTTCTTGTAATTCAAATTAATTTTGCTTAGATGATCTTTATCGATTGAGGGGATTTAACAAAGAAAAAGTTGAAGAGTATGGCCACTAGCGCGTGAGCCACGTGAATGTCGATGAAAATGGGGCTGGATCTGGGACCAAAACTGACCGACCATCCAATGTGAAAAGGAAAAGCGGGGGTTGGGTTCGGTCAGGTTGCACACTCGCCACCCAATTGTCCTCCTCATCACCTTCTTTCAACCTACTTCAAAAGATTAAGCGCGAGAAAGTGAAAGATACTGCCTCACAGCCGCGTGTGGTCCCCATACCGGCGCGTCTGCTCATTTTACCGCCAAAATCTTTTTGTTTTTGTGTTTCACTTTTACAAACCCGTATACTAAACCACCTTAATGTACTGGTGTGGAAGCAAGACTTGTGATTTGCAGGAGGTTAAAATGTTTTTTTGAGTCTTTTCAGCTCTCAGAAAAAATAGATAACTGTGACTTGTCACCAGTTGTCTTCCTTTAAAAAAAAACCACCTTAATGTACCAAGAAGAAAACTTTGAATTCAAGTTTGATGCCACTGAGGTCGGAATACAATTGGTTTAAATAGGGGTGGACTCGAAAAATTGAAAAGGAGAAATAAAAACCGGTCACCATATTGGGACCAAAAAAATTGAACAAAAGAAAATAAAACCGAATTTTAAAAAGTTAATTGAATTGGATCAAAAGCTATTGGTTTGGTCTTCGTTTTAGAGGTTCAAAAAACAAACTGGACCAATGAAATATAAATTAATATTGTAATTTATTACAAAATAAGATAGAGATTCATTTTCGAGTCCAATTTCAAGTCAACAAAATCCTACAAAGCTCAAATTTTTACAAAGTAAAAAAAAGAAAAAAAAAATTCCTAAAAGCCTAAAAAGCCTTAGCATATCTTCCATTTTTTTAGGAAACTTTAACGAAAAGTTTCCGATACTGTTCACTTTAACGAAAAACTACAATTTTACACTAAAAAATCAATCATGATATTATTCACTTTATCCTTTATTTTGTCATCATCGTTAAAATTCAAAATTTTCAAGCCATATTTATTAGTTTTCATTTTTTTAATCTCCTTCCCTTTTCTCCCATCTTATTCCTCTGCAACTTTTTTTCTCTCTTTTCTTCCATCTTATTCTTTGAAAAAAAACTATAGCAACTAAAGCACCGTAACATGTAAATAATATAGCTTTGAATTACATCCATTTTTCATAAAAAGCACTCGAATTTTAATAAAAACTATTTTCATAAGAGAGTTCCTTACAAAAACATAGTCAAACATACTCAATTTAATCATATTATATGCCAGTGATTTAATCAACGAAATATACAAGCAGTCCCTAAAGAATCACGTTTAAAAAAAAATTCTCATAACATTTCTCGTGGATAACACAATAACAATGTACGGTCATATAAGTTGTTCTCGATGGAGCGTGGGACGAGATAAGTGAGCTGGGGGGTGTTGGTGTGGTAATCCGTGATGACGATGGGGCGTTTGTAGCGGCTACTGCCATGCATTTCAGAGGGGTCAGCTCGGCAGTACCGGCGGAGACTATGGCTGCGCTGGCAGCTGTTCTTTTTGGACAGAATCTGGGCATTATGCAGGTGGGAATGCAGGGGGATGCACTGGTGGTCATCAACGCTTTGCAAAAGCACACGGCAGCACTAGGAAATGGTCAGTTTGGGAATATTTTGCAAGATGCAAGTCACATGTTAAAATCCCTTCTGAATTGGAAGGCTACCTTTGGTCGGCGTGAGACAAACAAGGTTGCACATCAGCTCGCAAGATTGGGATTATCGCTGGATACTCAAGTTTCATGGTTTGAAGAACTTCTAGATGTAATTTCATATTTGCTTTTAGTCGTATTACTACTTAATTATAGAGGTGTGGGATACTCTTTTTCCCTTGAACCGAGTTAAAAGTTTCGGTAAGATTTTTATCGAGGCTCATTGTAAGCATTATATCCTCGTTGTTTGTGCGATTCCTTTCTCATTTATGAAATATCATACTTTAAAAAAAAAGTTGTTCTTCACTCGATAAATTAATCATACCTAACTAGTTGGTTTCCGCTGTAGCGCCATCTTCCACTCGTCATAAATCCTGCCTTGCACAACAAACGTTTCATCATTCATCACTCGTCGTTTTTGGACCACCCGTCGTTTTTTGAACCACTTCTATTTTTAGAACGATATAAATGAGGGCTAATAATTTCGTATTTTTTAAATAATAATTGCATCGCCGTCGCGAAAACTATTCCCCCTAATAATATCTATATATTTCCTTAAAAATAAATAAATTCTAGTGATGGCTGAATACTTTCATGTCGATTCTTGTTAGGAGAAATTTTTGCACGCAAGTAATACACAACGTGCTTTTATGTAAGTGCTGTGAAATTTTATTTTTTAAATTATTAATTTTTTAACACACATATCTATTTATTTGTATAATGACACGTGATATCCTACCACGTGTGCCTATTGCACTGAAAATTTCTCTCTCGTTAGCAACAAAATACGAGACACCTGTCCATTTTAATTAATTAATTAATTAATTAATAGCTGTCAACAAAAGGAGGGATCTCCGTGTAACTTGGGGCTCACGTCATTTTCCATTTAGGCGGTGTCCGTGCCCCAGTCCTTTTAACTTTCCATTTTCTTCATTTGTTTGGTCCCCAAGACCAAGGGGATATATCCGTTTTGCCCATGTCCTTATCAACATAATTGCTCAATCAATTAGGGTTTTCTGTCTTATGCTTCAAAGTTTAATAATTTTTTTTAATCAGACCACTTGGTTGATAGAGGAGTTACGTCAATCTCAATCTTTTAATTTCTTACACGTTATCAACCTAACTGACTTATAAATGTTTTTATAAGATTCAAATGCGTCTTTATTAGGAATTAATTTTAAAATATTTTTATAAAATTCGATTTTAATTATTGTAAAAATACTTCCAAACGAGTTGTATAATTATTGTTTTCAAAGAGTCGAATCAGCATTGTGACTTGTGAACAAGGTTAGAATATTTCCACGATGTACCCAACAAATACCAACTTGGAAAATAAAAATCCTTGTGTTTCACAAATTTGAAACTTTCAGCAACAGCCAACAAAGGACCCAATTAGAAACCAAATTGTTACTAATGACAGATATTAAGGTTAATTAAGAAACAAAATCCAGCAAACAACAAATCACCATAAACAAGTTTAAGAACACAAACCTCATTACCATCCAAATGCAATTTCCACCTTATCCATTTTCCCTCGATTATTTCGGTGGGAGCGGCCCAGGATTTCTTGGTCACAGAGCAAGCACCCCAGGGCACTTCCGTCATTTCCCACCACCCTCCTCCCCCTCTTTATATGTTTGTTTCTATTCCTATCCCATTGCTTTCGTTCCGGCCTCTTTTTCTCTCCCTCTGAAAAAAATCAAATCCAAATTTCACCAAAAAAATCACATTTCTGAGTACCAAAATCAAACTTCAGAAAAAAACCCAACAGTTCGGAACATTTTTATTTTTATTTTATTAATTTTATTTCGGATTTTTGAGAGATTACGAGGCTTTGTTATTAAATTTACAGCTGGGGGGTTGAGGTAGGTAGCTAGGGCTTTTGGGAGGAGGGATGTGATCGGGTGCGGCGAGCTCTAACATTGGATTTAAGAGATGATTGCTATGCGCGAGGAAGAGGAAGGGTCGTGGTGATCTTTAGACAAGAAACGACGGCGTTTTGTGGGGTGGGAATGGACTGCCGGGTGGTGCGCATGGCGGGCGGCGACGTTTGGATGAGGGGTCAGATCGGAGGGGGTTTAAGCCACGAGAGCGAGCACGACCTCGCTCTCATGGTCACTGATTTTTGGGAAAACGGTAGCGTCGGAGCTGAGTCTTGGTGTAGCAGCGACAGCGATTCTGCTCTCTCTGATCTCGGTCACCTCGCCGATAAAATTCCGGTACGAATTATATTTCTTGCTCGTTTTGTTTTGCAAATTTGGAAGCTTCAAAATTAATTGCTTGTTTGTTAATTAAGTTTTTGACTGAATTGTAATTTGAGTCAAATTTTTGGAACTTTCCCTGAATTCCCAATTTTTAAGAGTTAGAAGTTGAATTCGGCTTTTCGAATTCGAAAGCAATGATTTTTACACCCAATTTTGATGTCCAGTTTTGGGTTTTATTTTGGTTCTGCAATTTCTTATGGCTGAGTTGTTCAGCTTCATATACATTTTGCCCATAATTTGTTTTGTAACTTATAAACTTCAGAGTATTTATTCATTTTTCCTTTTATCAAATTCGAATTTGAGTCAAATTCTTGTGTTTTTGCTAAATTTCCAATCTTTTGAAAGTGTTAGAAGTTGAATTCAGCTTTTGTAATTCGAAACCGATTATTTTTACACCCAATTTTCATGTCCAAATTTGGGTTTTATTTAGATTCTTCAATTTCATGTTCTGCCCATGATTTTTGCACAATTTTGAATGGTGGTATTGGATTGGGATTGCAGTTTTTCAAGCGTTCAGTGGCTCAGTACGAAAACGATTTGACGTCGGTGGTTCATTCTCTGATACTGTCCATCAGCGAGAACGATCTTAATTTTGTGAAGTCAGGTCAATGCAATTCCAGCTGCATCAAGTTTGATCTGGTTAAGCTTCTGAGGCTGTCTGGTTATGATGCTGCCGTGTGCGCGGCTCGGTGGCAGGGCACTGGCAAGGTCCCTGGAGGTATGCGATTCGTCTCAATTCAGCAGAAGCTTAATTTTATAGAATTTGGGTTCTTCTTTCCTGCTGTTGTTCTTTGGTTGGGTGCATGAAACCCTTCTGTTTATATCTGCTCCCTGTATGAGATGCAAACCGGACCAATATACGGTACTGTGATCCTACAAACTATGTTCAGAAATCAGTACAAAATGTATCATAAAATGTTTCATAAGCTTCTGACTTTGTCTGCTTAATTAACTTGGTCCTATAGGTAGAGGTGTGGTATTTCTCTTCTATTATTTTGAGAGTTTTTTTTTTTTTTCTTCCGTATCGTCTTTTCGCAGGGGATCATGAATATATTGATGTGGTGAACTACAACAATTTGGGGAGCTCTGAGCGTCTCATCATTGACCTTGATTTCAGAAGCCACTTTGAAATAGCTAGGGCGGTTCAATCGTATGATAGAATATTGAACTCACTACCAGTTGTTTATGTGGGCTCCTTGACTAGGCTGAAACAGTATCTTCAAGTTATGGCCGAAGCTGCTAGATCTTCCCTCGAGCAGAACTCGATGCCTCTACCTCCATGGAGATCACTCGCTTATCTGCAAGCGAAATGGGAATCTCCATACCAGAGACAGTTTAATATAGACGAACAAGATGTTAATGGTTCCCACAATTTTGACCACAAGCAATGCAGTGCGCATTTGAAGATGCTGCAGTCTCTGCTTCAGTCTGAAATTGAAGCAGATAGGCTGTTGAAGCAGATGAACAACGATCATATTAGGAAGCACAAGCCCGATAGGCGGAGGCACTCTTTGTTCAGGACTTACTGAGAATGTACACATTTTCGGGCCTTGAGGCGAGAGAGGGCTCTTGGTGAGACACTTAATTGTATTGCGGCTTTTTAGATTTTTTTTCCCAGACCTTAAATAAGCATGAATCTCCGATTCAGAACGAAGGCAGGTTCATATAGCCAACATGAATAGCAATAAGTCATACTATAGTTGATAAATTTCTACTGTTCGTTCTTGCTGGGGAGTCTTTCTTATTCTCTTACTCTGCGCTTGCGTCAAGTAGCACCACCGGGTTTTCGGAATTGCTGCAGGTTCAGTCCAGCAGCATCAACGGCCAATTGAGGTGGTACAAGTTCTTGCTCGACTACGATGCATAAATTTTCCGATTGTATCTGTGTTTTGTTCTTTGTTATCCTCTTGAATGTATCCCTTTCCCCTAATTTTTCTGGGCCAAGGAAATTTTGTCACTGTTTCTTTTTTCCGTTTTCCATTTCTGCAAATGTTGAGCTGCATAACTTCCCCAGCAGAACAACTTTAATTTTTTTTTCTTTTTTTTTACCCTAGTAATAATGTTGATGTATTGTTTTTTGCTATAATAATGTTGATGTATTGGGTTTTTTTTTTTTTGGAATCTTTTGTCATAATTTTGGTGTTATATGCGTATTATATTGTAACAAATTTTCTATAATCTAGCCTTTTAATTACACTCTCATCCGTTAGAGATAATTGTAAAAAAAAATTGGTCAGATTTGATTTATTTTTCCAATAATGCTACAATTTAGCAATAATTATTTACGATTTAAAATATTTTCATTCTAAAATAGTTTAAAATATTTTTAGATCCCACCAAATCAAATGTACTGATATAAGATTTTCTTTTAGTACATTAAGAGAAAATAGAATTGAAAATAATATAAACGTACCAATACACGTGTATCAAAATAAAAATAATGTATTAATATTAACAATATGTACCAAAACAAATGTACCAAAATTGCAAATAAACATACT
This sequence comes from Crataegus laevigata, assembly GCA_963580275.1. Taxonomy (NCBI): domain Eukaryota; kingdom Viridiplantae; phylum Streptophyta; class Magnoliopsida; order Rosales; family Rosaceae; genus Crataegus; species Crataegus laevigata. Next base: position 8,520,350 of record OY756951.1, read on the forward strand.
AATTAATGATTTTTGTAAATTTAAATGTACTCGCAGATAATATATACATGTTGACTAGCCTACGTGGCGCGCATGCCGAGTAAATAGTAGACTAACTAAGTCCTTCAAATGTGTGCGGGGCGTGCCAACTCGTCGGCCAGGCTCAGCCGAGGAGTAAAATGTCTTGATGTTGCGTTGATGCGCGCGGCTGACTTCTGTATCTTGCAATTGCGGCCGAGGAAGGAACACCTCTCGGCTTTTGGGTTCTAGAGCCTGAAGACAAGGTTGCTATTTTTACGAAGTTCAATGTCAAATTCGGCTTTCAATGTGCCGAATGTAGTAACTTGGTAACACCTCACTTCGCCGAGAAAGTTAATGAGATGACCTCTGCCAAAAAAGATTCGAAAATCCTTCTTGACCGAGACTTGGATAAATAACCAATCGACCCTGTCGCAGTGCTGTCTATCCAAACTGAAGATGTTTACCGGTTGCCTCCACAGTGCTGTCTATCCAAACTGAAGGTATGGAGGCGAAAAAGAAAATAAAAGTCTCAAAGGTGTTGAGAGGTTTCGCGTAGAGCGAGAAATTGCGCAGGGCAGATTTGTGTGTTGTGTTGAAGATCTTTTCAATTGTGCCACTGCCTCTATATTTAAACCAGTCGTCCGTTTCGCTTAACATGGCCTGATAATTCCACAGACTCCAATTATGACTCTACCACATCCTGCTAATATTTATCACAAACTGACTTGATGCTAGCCAATAAAAAATACCACGTGTAAGCATGACAACACCTCCAGGGAACAATTCCCATAATTCCATGATATTATATTATGCCATTCTTATCTTTTGCTTTTCCCATTGTGAAAGTCTAGTCTAGCTAGGCTTTCTCATCTTGTCACAATTTATTCATGCAGCCACGCATCCTGATTCCCAATTTAATTTGAACTGTACCGCTTGCTTAGGGATATAGTCTGCATCTTATCTATCCCGTTCAAGAATATGCCAAGATAATTCATATCAAAAGATAACTATTATGATAAAAATCATAATATTATCTTTTAACAATTATTAAAATTATCTTCACTTTTCCATCTAACGGTACGAAACTATGCTCAATCAACAGCTTTGATCACTCAGGCCGATAATGTAAAATCGGGTCCAAACAATACATAATGTAGAATAATTCGTCAACAACTATACTTTAAAAAAGTAAAAAAAATGTAATTTCACAAAAAAATTGAAAAAATTACACGGAATTTTTATGTTGATCACCAACTTTTTGAAAAAAAAGACTATTTAGAAAAAGAAATAATATTAAATGTTTGCATAACAAAAAAAAAAAAAAAAAAAAACTGTGGTCGAAAAAACATATTTGGAATAAGAGAAAATATAGTTTAATTACTAATATCTCAACTAAATAAGGAAAAGTGCATCATGCAGATAAAAAGATAAATTCAAAAATTATTTTAATTTAAAAAAATATAATAATGACATGTAATATAGCTTTAGGTGGTTATTGGTCAAAGCACTTTAATTAAATTTTAAAAATGCACAGATATTTAATCTAAATGATATAGAAAAACTGTAGGGTATTCTAATTTTCTCACATGCAGATTTTTTTTTCTTTTTGTCTGGTGTATTATGACATGTACCGGACCATGTTTTCATGTTTCCGGTACCTTGAAAAATTCTCAAATAAATCAAATGATGATAATATTAATCCATAAAAGTTTATAATACACAATAACATTGCCATACATGAACAAAATTCATATTAGATTTCAATAGGCTCATCCTTTCTCTTCTTTTTTTTTTTGGTTACAAAGGGGACAAAAATCCAGTTTGTTACACTAACTAATCTTGATTGAGGATTGATCAATCCCCTCAATCAAGATGATACCCATTTAGCTCCAGTTTTCAATCACTTTGTGCTTTCTGGTCAAGGGTTTTTCAGGGGATCGTAATACACCTGTCATAAAAAAAATTAATAGTAGATTAATTAAAGTACACGTAATAAAAGCCTCTTCGGAAGGAGAATACCGCACAAACTACACACACACACGCACAAGAAACTCTCTCACGTCATGTGTATACAACGCTTTTTAATTGATTACGTGACCAACACTTAAAATATGACTGAGAGAAAGAATTCTTTATGATTACGTGACTAACTCTTACGTATAAGAAAGAGAACTCTATAAGAAATGACTGTATGTTCTTTTATATATAATTTTGAGGAAAGAAAAAATATTATTATTGTCAATCCACAAATTTCATCATATATAAGCTCCCCTCTGCTTCATAAGAAAGATCATAAAGGAAAATTTCATCTTAATTGCAAGTTCCCTTCACAAACCTCAATTTCAAAAAAACTCCCTTCAAAATTTTTAATATAAAAAGATTTCCATCATGATCCTTTAAAATTTCGAAAACAATCAAAACATGAATGTTAGAAAAAAAAACAATAAAATATCATGACAAAGATACCAGATCACATAAGGTGATAATATGGAGGCTTACCCTGTAGAGCCGACCGGTTTGCATCATGACTCTTTCCTCTATGATCCAGTCAGGAAGTAGTCATACGTATTTCTGCTAAATCATCGATCCGATCTTTAAGAATTGCACACATGTCAAATTCTCCAGAGCTATCATCATATTCGCCTTCGCCTTGTTCATCAGATGTCTTAAAATCTTGCATTATGTTCCTTGTAAATCAAAACCTAAAGAAATTATAAATCAACATACGTCTTGTTCGTAAACATGTACAAAACACACCAGTCTTGGGTTCTTTTTATAGATGAAGTGGAAGGATCCAGAACATTGATTTGAAAATACAGTAGGCGTAAACTGTGTGCGAGTATTGACGTAAAACTGTGTACGATTTAAAATTTGAAACGCATTTTTCGGTTTTTGTCTTTCAGACCCGTTTAGCAACTGCCCATCCTTATCTTTATATTAATTTCTGGATATCAAAATGAAATCATTACAAATGAACTCAAACAAATGTCATATAAGTTTTGAAACATGACATTACTATTCTTAAATATATATTTTTTCCTTTTAGCCAAGACTTCTTTTCCGAACAAAACTTGGGGACTAAATGCGTTTGAAAGCCCAAAATATCCTTTCACCCGGAACCAATCAAAATGATTAAGGAAAGGATAATACTTGAGTCTCTCATGGGGACTTGACCCCCACTTACAATTAGCAAACTTTTATTGTCCGAACATTATACTAGAAACCGTTTATTCTCTTTGTCATCATCTACGATCGTATCTACAAATAATCTTTCAATGTGGAGATATTTTAGCCATTCTAATACATAAAACAAATTGACGGTTCATCACGAGACATCTTACTAAAATGGTTGATTGGTTTACATGTATGGATGACTAAACGATCTCCAAATTGAATAATTTTTTGCAGGTATGATTTTTAGATGATGGTAAAGAAATTAGAATTATGATGTTTAGGTGATAAAAGTTCATTAATCATAAGTGGGGGACAAGTAAGTCCCCAATTGGGGGGATCCAAGCATTATCCATAAGGAACCATATTTTCTTTGACATCTTTTGGTCGAAACTCCAGTGAAAAATATTGTCATTCTTATACGAAATATTTTCATTGGAAACATTTCCACTTTCTCGTTTGAAACATAACAAACATATACATGAGTTATGGAACACAAACATATTTTCATTCAAAACATTTCCACATTCTCGTTCCATCTAGAGAACCGCCTAAATTACACATTCATTTACAGTAGTTTATCTTTTCCCACAAATTGGAAATAAGCAGGGGTATAGGGATTGTGACTTGTGAGATTTTGTCTGCTCAATTTAACTGGGTGTTATAGATTTAAGATAACGAAAGCGCTTACTTTGTGGTACTTCCTGATTTCTAATCATCACTCCTATTTCATTAGGACCACTCCCATTACAGTTGTACTCCATATACTCTGTCTTCCCTATAGTTTGAATAATATAGATTTTTTTTTTGTCAAAGAATAATATAGAATTGGTTGAACAAATTTTTTGATATTCACAACATCAACAAAGCAAAATATACATACTAAGTACAACATTCAATCAAACCTATAGGCTTAGAAGCCATATCAACCGGATTTCCTCCTGACCAAAAAAATATGAGCCTAAGGATCAAAAGATCCGGGTCATTGAATATAAACAGGGGACTTACCTAAAAGTTATAATAATTGTAGTCGTTGGATCAAATTTCAATGGCTCAGATCATTTGATCCTTGGGCTCAGTGGCTCTGGAAGGAATCCGGCCCCGAATCCATAATCCATTTGATGGATTTGATCTACACTAATTTAGGATAGTAACCATTTTACAATAATGACAATATTAATATCACAATGATATTTTCTTAATAGATAGGAACCCCAGGCATGAGAATGCTAGAAAGACTAAATTTTTAAACCAAATTTTGTAAATTAAATGATGTGGTTGTTGATAATTGAATTATTACTTAAGTGTTGATTAAAGTGCTTACTTGTTATTAGTAATAGTGACACATCATTTAGTTTGAAAATTTAGTCTATAAATTTAATCTCCTTAACATTACTCTTATATTATTCATTGCTATGCAAACTTTCATAAGAACGCTGTAATTAAAAAGGAGCATGAGAGCAGGGGCAATCGCTGCTGGAAAGGAGGAACGGAAATGTTCTTCTTCCAAGTTGATGCACGCTTGAGGAATAATCTGGAAACTGTCAAAGCAAAGGTAAAATTGATGTTCTCTTTATGTTCTTCGATAAATATATCTCTGTGCAGAAAGCTTCTCTTCGAATTGGTGTCTCCAATCCGTAAGAATTGTTTGAGTCCCTTGTTTTTGTTCAAGTGTGAAAATACTATTTTTCCACAAGGATCATGTCATCTCCAACAAGTTGTTCTTCGAGATGGAGAAAGAATATAATGATTCAAGCTTCTAAGCTGCCCTCCAAGAATATAATGATTCAAGCTTCTAAGAGGAATGTTGCCAGAGTTGGATTAGATTCGTAAGAGAAAAGAGAGCGGTTATGATGTTGTAGACGACAACAGCCTCCACCTCCTCCTCGTTGGCCGCCGTCAAGTAGCGGGTCACCACTCTTTCTTTCTCAATTTTCGTCTCTCGTTGTAACCATAAACCCTAATAGAAAATGGTATGGTGCATACTCAAATTCATTGTTCCCACCCCCACCCAAATTATCTATTTGTTCACTCTCCTCCATCATCAAACCCAAAATCTCAAGAAAAACATCAACCCCATAATCAAAAACCAGCTTAATCCACAATTCTCTCTCTCTCTCTCTCTCTCTCTCTCTCTCTCTCAAGCAACAATCAGCGAGCTTAATTATTAGTTCATTGAAGAAAATAAAATAATAGGAACAAGATCCATTATGGAGGTTTCTCAGAAAAACTGAACAGCGACGAGTGAGGATAGAAGGTCGACGGCTGTTGTTGCTAACGTGCTCAGTGGGTTTCTTTGTCTGTTTTTTTGAAGTTACATTTTCGGGTAAAATGGGAATAAAAACTATTAGCATTTTGAACTCAGGACATCTCGTTAGTTTTAAACAACAAAAATCATTGTTTCTAATTAAATCTTGATTATTTGATCAAGTATAAATTTATAAAATTTATACTCTTATAAAAGGAAATTTGTGAAAATTGAAAAGTTGAAAAAAAAACATATAGCATTTCAAACCTAGGACATTCTCATTAATTAAAAAACTTATACCACCACTTCTAGTTACACTACGTAATCATTTGACTAAAATTTATAAATTTATACTCTTAAGAAAATAAATTTGTAAAAATTAGAAAATAAACAAACACACATAATGTTCCGAACCAAGACCTCTTTAGTTAAACTTCTTAATCATTTAATCAAATTTCTGATTTATACTTTTATGGAAACATATACAAATATATCACCCTATAATTTTGATGTCCTAAATTTTTTTGGACACTAGACAGTCACCCAACCGGCACTGGGACAGGACCGGCCCTAAATTCAAGCAGCTCTCTTTTAATCAGTAATGATTATGATGAATCTCAATTCGTATGGATTGAATCCGAAGTCTGATCAAGCATCCAAAACTGAAGCCGCAAGCTTGTCCATGCTCGCTGGTTTTTCACAAAGAATCCAAACCGAGGACAACGACATTAATCATAACATCTCAACGCTGCGGCAGTGTACAGGAGGAAAAACTCACTAGGGAAGAAGTCTCGAAAGCGAAAGAAGAAGACTAGAAAGCGAAAGAGAGAGCCGACAGGAAGTGGCTTTTTATTAAATCCGTACAGATTCATGATGCACAAGCATCTCAAAAAGACTTTTCGAATCCCTAGGGTTTCATGACGCATATCCAAGCATCCTGAAACAGAATGTTAACGGTTATCTTCAAGTTATGGCCGAAGCTGCTAGATCTTCCCTCAAGCAGAACTCGATGCCTCTACCTCCGTGGAGAACACTCGCATATCTGCAAGCGAAATGGGAATCTCCGTACCAGAGACAGTTTAATATAGACGAACAGAATGTTAACTGTTCCTACAATTTTGACCACAAGCAATGCAGTGCGCATTTGAAGATGCTGCAGTCTGAAATTGAAGCAGATAAACAACGATCATATTGGGAAGCACAAGCCCGATAGGCGGAGGCATTCTTTGTTCAGGACTCACCGAGAATGTACACATTTTCGGGCCTTGAGGCGAGAGAGGGCTCTTGGTTAGACACTTAATTGTATTGCGGCTTTTCAGATTTTTTTTCCCATACCTTAAATAAGCACGAGTCTCCGATTCAGAACGAAGGCAGGTTCATATAGCCAACATGAATAGCAATAAGTCATACTATAGTTGATAAATTTCCACTGTTCGTTCTTGCTGGGGAGTCCTTTCATGATTCTTTTACATACTCAGTTACACTGCACTCGTGTCAAGCAGCACCATCGGATTTTCGGAATTGCTGCAGGTTCAGTCCAGCAGCATCAGCGGCCGATCAAGGCGGTACACAGTTCTTGCTCGACTATGATGCATCAATTTTCCGATTGTATCTGTTTTTTGTTCTTTGTTATCCTCTTGAATGTATCCCTTTCCCCTAATTTTTCTGGGCCAAGGAAATTTTGCCATTGTATCTTGTTTTTGTTTTCCTTTTCTGCAAATGTTGAGTTGCATAACTTCCCCAGCAGAACAACTTTAAATAATTTTTTTTTACCCTAATAATAATGTTGATGTATTGTTTTTTGCTATTATTTCTGGCCTTACCATTGTGAGAGAACTATTTGGCACACATGCAGATTTTATTTTTTATTTTTTTATTGTATTATGACACTTGGTGTACCAGGTCGTCTTTCTGTCACATCTGAAAAATTTCTCAAACAAAACAAATGATGATAATAGTAAATCTGTAAAAGTTTATAGTAGATAATAACATTGCCATATATGAACACACACATATTTTCATTCAAAACATTTCCACATTCTCGTTCCATTTAGTGAACCGTCTAAATTACACAATTTTGCAAAATCTGGTCCAAAAAGTTTAGATAAATTACATAAAACTACCTTAACTATTTGAGTCATTAACAGTTTCATACCTCGTCTTTAAAAAGTTTCAATGTCATACCTCATCTACAAATTTTTTACAGTTTCATACCTTCCATTAGTTTCCTGTCAATTATTCCGTTAAAATATTAAAAAAATATTAAAAAATAATTAAATATTAAAAACTAAAAAATAAAATTATTTAATATTTTTTTAATGGGGACCCACCCCTCACCCCTTCTTCTATTTCAGCTCTTCTCGTGTCCCTTCCCCCTCCCAAGCTTCCTTCACCCCTTATTCTTCGATTCTTCCCGTGTCCACCCCCCCACACAACAAGCTTCCTTCACCACCCCACCGTCGCCCTTTCTTCCTCAATCTCCACGCCTACAACCCACCCAAACGGTCCCTTAACTCCATCAGCGCCTCCTTCTCTTCCTCATCCTTCAAATTCAACCCCACCATTGCCTCCCCCAACCCGTAGCTCGCCTATGCCAGCACATTCGGGTCCCGATAGAGCGGAGGAGAGGGATTGAGACGAGTTTTCGGAGCGGAAATCGTCGGGGAGGGAAGGGCAAAGGAGCCTGGAATCAGACGCCACCAAGGACGACAGATCTAGGGATGGTGGATGAGGGGGACAATTGACGCCGACGAGGGGGTTGGATGCGGGAAAATCGCAGAGGGGAGGTGGAAATCAGTGGCGTTTAAGAATAGGGGATAAGGTGAAAAAGGGGGCGGTGATGAGGAAGAAGCCGTCGACGCCGAAGAAGGAGGAAGATTGGGGGGGGGGGAGGTGGGGGGGAGGGGAGGCGGAACTAGAGGTTGGAGATGGGGTCGAAGGCAAATGACTGGTTGAAGTTGGAGGAGGTATCGTGGGATTTGGGTTTGGGGAAGACGAGTGGGGGAGGCGCGGATGGGGGTGGGATCTGGGTTTGGGAAAGATGGGAGGGAGAAGAAAGGGTGTGGGGATAAGGGGTGGGTCCCCATTTAAAAAAATTATTTTTTAGTTTTTAATATTTAATTAATATTTAATATTTTTTTTAATATTTTAACGAAATAATTAACAGAAAACTGATAGAGTATGAAATTGTAAAAAATTCGTAGATGAGGTATGACATTGAAACTTTTTAAAGACGAGGTATGAAACTGTTAATGACCCAATAATTGAGGTAGTTTTATGTAATTTATCCAAAAAGTTTCCTTTATAGTTGTTTATCTTTTCCCCAAAATTGGAAATAAGCGGGGATACAGGATTGTGACTTGTGAGATTTTGTCTACTCAATTTAACTGGTTGTTTTAGATTTTGTGATTCCAACTTCAATTACATATTTAACTAGGGGATAATGTTAGGAAGACCAAATTTGTAAACTAAATGATATGTAATCAATGAGAAATATGCACGTTAATCAACACTTAAGTAATAATCTAATTATCAACCATCTACATCATTTGGTTTAGAAATTTGATCTCTTTAACATTACCATTTCCTAAATAATGTTGTTTGAAGCTTCTTTTGACTCCAACCCAACATCCCATTTGGCCGTTTCTTCTTCATCCGCCATGCTCCGCTGCTAAAACCACGAAAAGTTGAACCAAGGGTACCTTGGAGGGCGAGGAGGCGCATGCAAAGGCCTTTACATCCATCGTCTACGACCTTCATAATGAGACTATGCCTGCCCGGCCCTCTTCTATGAAAATTGTATCACATTTTCATAAATACATCCGGATACTATTTTCAATTTAAACTGGCAGTCTGGTCCTGAGATTTTTTAGACCCGGGATTGGTTATGCCAAAAAATATGCCATAACTTCATATAATAAAAATATTTGTTTTCACACGTAAAATTTCGATAAAAATATACTTAGAAAAGTATTCCAAATTGAATAATTTAAAAGCACAGAAAAAAAAATTCATTTTTTATTGGGATAAGAGAACAAAAAAGCCTCGAGCCTACAAGTACATAAATGATGATTTTTGTTTTCCTTCTATTTGAACTTTTAAAGTGTTTTTATATAGACCGTGAGGTGTTTTAATTGATATGTATAAGTAATGAATGAACACTAAATTAAACCTATTAGTGACACGTCATATGATTTGCAAATTTAGTCTACGCATTACTCTTTGTTGAAGGTTAGATTTGAATTAGAATGAATGTTTAAAAACTACAACTCACATGGCTACTAGCTAGTAATTAAAAAGAAATTAACAACCAAACAGAAATTTGTAAAAATTGGAAATAATAAACATACACATACTATTTCAAACTCATGACCTCTTAAACAACGAAAAACCATTGCTTCTAATTAAACTTCTTGCATAATTAACTAGATTTTATATGTAAGATCCCACATCGCCCAGGGGTGAGAATCTTGTAAGCCTTATATGTACATTCCCACCTCCAATTAGCACAAGGCCTTTTGGGAGTTCACTGGCTTCGGAGTTCATCGAAACTCTGAAGTTAAGTGAGTTCGCGCGAGAGCAATCCAAGATGGGTAACCCACTGGGAAGTTCTCGTGTGAGTTCCCAAAAAAAAAAACGGTGAGGGTGTGGTAAGGGCCCAAAGCGGACAATATCGTGCTATGGCGGAGTCGAGCCTGAGAAGTGGTCGAGCCTGGGCCGGGATGTGACATTATAAATATATACTCTTACAAAAATAAATTTGTAAAAATTGGAAAGTTAAAAAAAAAATCATATAGCATTTTGAACCTGAGACCTCCTCATTAATTCTAAAGCATAAACCACCACTTATGGTAACACTTTTTACTCATTTGAGTAAATTTTATAAATTTATACTCTTATGAAAAGAAATCGTAAAAATTGAAAAGTAAATAAACACACATAGTGTTTCGAACTAGGACCTCATCGTTAATTTTAAACAACATAAATAACTACCTCTAATTAAACTTCGATCATTTAATCAAATTTTATGATTTCCACTCTTATGAAAACATATACAAATATACCACCCTAATAATTTTGGTGCCCCCAATTTTTTTGGGCCTTGGTTAAATTGGGCTTTGGACGGTTGCCCAAGCCGTACTGGGCCAGGACCGGCCCTGAATCCAAGTAGCTCTCTCTCTCTCTCTCTCTCTCTCTCTCTGCTTTAAACAAATGATAGTATCTACACTGAGGGGTGTGGGAGTAGGCTAAGCCTCACACTGGATTAGACATAATACTATAGTTCAAATTCGCTTTTGGTTAGAATCGAACCTAATTAAAGCCGCAAGTTTTTCACAAAGAATTCAAACCGAGGACAATGACAGTAATCATAAAATCTAAATGTTGTGGCAGTACAAGAGGAAAAACTCACACGAGAGAAAGAAGACTCAAAAGCGAAATAGAGAGTCGAGAGCAGTGCTTTTTTTTTTTTTAAATTTTAAATTTTAAATTTTAAATCCGTACAGATTCATCATGCACAAGCGTCTCAAAAAGACTTTCGAATCGCTAGGGTTTTATGACGCATCCAAGCATCCTGAAACAGATTTTCAATCCCCAAGGATTTGTTTGGTGGTCTAAATTACCACCTTATATAAAACAGCAGGTGGAATGATCTTCACTGCGTTCAGAGGCTCTCTTTCACGGAGTTTCTGTTTCTTTTATGCGCACACACTTGCATATTCAAGAAATAAAAAAATGATGCGGATGTGTAGAGTGTAGAGAACAAAGAAATGAAGGAAAGTGAAGAAAACCATCACCTGAAAAACATATACAGAAAGGAGGAAAAGCGAATTTGATTATGCTAACAGCAATAGGCTCATCTTTTTTTTGGTTACAAAGGGGACAAAGTTCCAGTTAATACACTAACAAAAACTAATCTTGATCTAATTATTAAGAAGGCCATTACAAACAGTCAACTAACTAATCTTCATTGTTAAAAAAAAAATTAAAAAAAACTTACTAATCTTGATTGAGGATTGATCAATCCTCAATCAAGATGATGCCCATCCGGCTCCAGCTCTCAATGACTTCGTGCTTTCTAGTCCAAGGTTTTCCGGACGGATCATAATAGACCTGCCATAAAAAATCAATAATAGATTAATTAAAGAAAAATAATAAAGCTTCTTTGGAAAGAAAATACCACACAAACTACAAAATGAGAGAAAATTAAAGCTTTTTTTTTCTTAAAGAAAATGTAGTGATTAAATTTACACATCGAAGGGGAATGTGCTCAATCCAAAGGAAATGATATAAATACATAGTTATCTAAGAAATTTTACCACACCATATATATACAACGCTTCTTAATTGATTATGTGACCAACACGTAAAAATGTGACTATGAAGAAGAATTATTCATGATTACGTGACCAACATGTAAAAATGTGACTATGAGAAAAAATTCTTCATGATTCTGTGACCAACTCTAAGGTATGATTGTAAGAAATGATTTTATCCTCATTTCATACAATTTTTGAAGAAAAAAGAAAAGGAATTGTTATTAGCAATCCACAATATTTATCATACATAAACTTCTTCCTAGCTCATAAGAAAAATCATAAAAACAAATTCATCGTAATTACTAGTAATCATTTTACCCAGAAGCAAAAGCAAATTCCTTTCACAAACCTCAATTTCAAAACCTCCCTTCAAAATTTTCAATTTCAAAAGATTTCCATCATAATCCTTTGAAATTTCGAAAACAGTCAAAACATCAACATTAAGAAAAAAAAATATATCATGACATAGATACCAGATCGCATGAGGGGACACTGTGGAGGCTTACCCTGTAAAGCCGACCGGTTAGCATCATGACCCTTTCTTCTATAATCCAGCCGGAAAGTAGCCAGCTGTATTTAGCATGGGTGTTGTCATAGAGGGTCGACGTAAAGGGCTTTGCCCCACGCCTCCTCGCCCTCAGAGGTACCTTCGCTTCTACAATTTGTGCTGTCGCCAATGACATTGGCGACAAGCAGTTGTTTTCAAATTGATATTCAACTTGAGCTTGAGCAACGTTGTATGCCATTTCTGGCCCGTGACTTCAAGTTTTTTTTTTTTTTTTTTTTTCCGCTCTTTTTCCTGGGTGAAGCCTTGAACTTATCAAGAGCTTATGGTGCTTTTGTGAGGTCAAACCCATATATATACACACACTCTAAGTAAAACTGTGTGCGGGGAACTTTGCCATATATATCATATCTTATAAAAAAATTATTTTCACTTCTGCCCCCGGTAATGTATTGTAACACGATTTATTTGCTAAATATCCTACTAGTCGTGGCTAGAAAAAAAATTAACCTACTTAATGGTTATACTTAAGTTTATTTACCACAAACAGTACATGTGCAAACTATAATATGTCGGAAAAAATTGCAAAATATATTAACATTTACTATCATTTTTTATCACTGTGGTCTTTGCATGTTCTTAGTTGTTAGTTAATTAAGCATTAGTGTACTTTAGCTTTGACTTAGTGGCAGGGGATAACCAAAAAGTAGATTCAAATTTCTTATGTTGGCATACGTGTATTACGTACGTAAGTATATAGAAGTCAATGTAAGTGTACATTAGTGTACGTTTAACGAAGTGTGCATGCATATTGTCAGTGCGATATAAGAATGTGCATGTGTAAGATCGAAGCTTCTAGCTTTGTTTTTATTATGGAAACATTGAATTTTGGCGGCTAACAACTTGTACGGTTTGAGGAGAATTTAAAAGATAAGTTGACGGTAGAAACGCGATATTAGCTAGCAAGCACTCTTTCTATCATATATTATTTATAATGTAAGATCGATCCTTAAAAGTCAAAATTTCAAAATAGTTTTTATTTGATATATATATTAAATCTCGTATTGGTTTGATAAAGTGCCTAAGAAGCCTCGGTTGCTCAAGAGTATAGGTTCAACATAGGAAATTATGAAGAAATATATGAAAAGGCATTTTAACCAATATAGGGCTTTTTGTTTTTTTGGGGCTAGGATTAATACGGGTTTATTATAAAAGTTAGAAAAAAGTAAGGGCAAATTCTTAAAAAATTTAAGAAGTAATGGGCACTCGTGCAAAATGTATAATTTAGATTTTCATATCTAAAGCATACCAAAACTGGAGACATAATTTGGATTTTCATATTTAAAGCATACCAAAAGTGGAGATATAACTTAGAATTTCATATCTAAATAGCATACCAAAAGTGGAGATAGTTGCGAATCCAAATACATTAAAAGATAAAAAGTTATCTGTGTAAACAAAATCCATATTAGATTTTGAATGTAAATATGTAATTAATATTGGGGTGTGCTATCCACATACCCATTTTTACTTTTCACACACCCCTATTACTTTTTGTTTGTTAGATCTTCTTCAATTCATCCGATCTGACGGCCGAAATTCAAAAAGATGTGAGAGAAGTAAAAAGGGGTGTGTGGATATCACATCTCTTAATATTTAAGAAGTGTTGACTATGCATAACAGACTTAACAGTTACCTTAACAGTTAGCAGTCCACCTAATTTTTCACCTTTATCCTTTCACACCAAACACATCTTACGCATATAATTAGTTACCAATAAGGTAATAAGCCAAAGATTAATAATAAAAAAAATTCCCCTAAAATCCCCAAAAAGAAAAAGGAAAAATTATATGTACGTCGACACCTTGTTTTACTTAAATCAGACTAAGATTAATTTCTTCCTAAAATCCCTAAAAAGAAAAAGAAAAAAGTATATGTATGTCGACACCTTGTTTTACTTAAATCAGACTAATAGCAGTGCAAATGGTAAATTAAATTATCCCACATACTTAAAAACGAGCATAGTTAGAAGTGATTTGCAATACGTACGCATTGGCAAAGACACTCAAGATTGCATTGATTCAACATGTAATTGATAGGAACAATCACGCATTCCAACCAACAAGTTCTTATGAATGAGTTTCAATAGAACCAATACTGATAGGTTCGAAAAGGATTCTCTTTCTAATGTTTTTAGCTGTTAATTAAAAAAGAGGACGTTTAGAGCTGGGTCCAAAAAATCAACATGCTCTTATGTTGAGTTCATACTAACTTATTTTCCAGTACTATTTTTCTTATATTCATTTTACATTCCAAAACGCTTAGAATTTATTTTATACTTTCATTAAGTAGAACATAAATAAGTTTTTGTTGTATCCACTAGTGTAAATATTTTAAGAGTTAATCTCAATTTACTACCTTCAATTTTCTTGAATTTCAATATTTGGTCAATCAAGTTTTTTTCATCTCAGAGTGGTACTTGAAGTCAAATTTTTAGGACAGTTTCATACATCGTTTAAGATTGCTGTTAAGTCAATCATTAACCGGTGATGTGGCACTCACATCGACAATGATTAGGCTCTACGTATCAATATGAGCTCACGTAGATATTTAAAAACAAAATTAAAAAATTAAAAAATCTGGGTCCAAACTGTTGTCTTCCTCCCAGAGGAAGAGTTCGACCTCATTCCTTCCCTCCTCCGCGTCCCACACACATCCATCTTGTCTGAAGTACCCACCTTGTCACCGTCATCTTCTCTGGCCAATTATATCCCAACCACACCCACTTCTCCTCTCGACAATCCACTCCCAAACTCCCCAAACCACCATTTTCACCCACGCACCACACCCAAAACCCACACAATAATCAAACCCTCTATTTTCACCCACCACACCCAAAATTCATCTCTCTGCTTCGCCAAAGGCGCCATCGCCGACCTAGTATCGCCGCGCCCAATCGAAGAAGAAAATGAAGCAGGTCCACCTTCGCATCGGGATCTCCAGTGAGGCCATGAAAATCATGAACAACTCCATCAACGACATCTTCGAAAAGCTCACCCAGGATTTGTTGAGGCTCACGAGGTACAACAAGAAGGCGACGATCACTTCCCAGGAAATCCAGACCGCTGTGAGGCTTGTGCTTCCCGGTGAGCTCGACAAGCACGCCGTTTCGGAAGGGACCAAAGCCGTGACTTAGTTTACCAGCTCTTGAAGGTTTAAGGTTTGTTGGTTTCAATGTCTGACATTTGAAATCGAGTCGTATGGGTTTGTTGATTACCAGACCCAATTATCCTGGTCGAAGTGTTCGTCGGCCGCCGTTAACCCCTTGCCGTCGTTGCACGCCGCCCTCGCCGAGCAGATTCTAGGCGAGAGTTGCAAGAACTCGATCTGGTGTTGGAGAGAAGTGAGAGGGTGTGTTTTGGGAAGGGGCGGAAGAGAGAGTTGGGGGTTGGGGGAGTTTTGGGACGGAGGAGGAGGAGGGGAGGAGCGAGAGAGAAAATAGGGAGGAATTGAAGGTAGGGGGTTGGGGAAGCAGATCATGGAATCTGCGAAACAATCTTAGGGTTTTAGTTTTTTTTTCTTAATTTTTGATTTTATAATTTTATAAATTTTAAATTTCAACATTTTTTAAATTTTTTATTATCCACGGAGCTCTCAATCATTATATATGTGGGTATCACGTCACTAGCTAACGACTTACTTAACAGCAACTTTAACGGGTGTATAAAGCTGTCCCAAAATTTTGACTTCAGGTACCACTCTGGAATGAAAAAAACTTGATGTACCAAATGTTGAAAACCAAGAAATTTGAGGATAGTAAACTGAGATTAACTCATATTTTAAATTGAGGATCAAACTCATTGTATTCTTCTAGACTTGAGAATGTATTTGTAAAAAATATCAAAATTAGAGCTAAAATGACTGTTAAATTGAGATTTTTCATTTCTAAATCGTAGAATGATTTCGTCCCGTTACCTAATCTTTGAATGTTTTTTTTTTGTTGTTGTCATTTTTGGCGTATGAGATTTCAAAGTATATACATATATGTCTGACAGCTGGACAAAGATCTTGACAAATATTTTTACACTCCAATGTACCCTTTAAATCTTATAACATCCAACGGCCTTGATTAAGAGTGATGTTAAATACAATGTATATCTTTGTAAAAACATTACAAGAAAAATGGCCAATCCACACAAAAAGTTAAATGTGCCTATTGAGACCTAAGGGCACCAATATGTGTGTCGTTTGACAATAGCAACAGTGCAGCAACCAAAATAATGTGCCTATTGAGACCTAAGGGCACCAATATATGTGTCCTTTGACAATAGCAATGGTGCAGCAACTAAAAATTGTATATGTGCCCTCTGTGAAGGTGCTCTTTGACCAAAGCACAATATGACGTTTAATGCTCAAAGAGTTGAGCATAATCAATGGTTTTTTGGTTCCTCTGTTCTGACAAGCCTGTCAGACGGCTTTCCCATCTATTTTACCACAAATTTTGTAATTGTGCCCTATCGATTAAATATTAGAAAAAATAAAAATTTAAAATGAAACACCCTACAAACTAAAAACAAACATTTTACATGTTTTATCCCTAAATTTAAAAACGCTCCAAAACAATCATTACTGCACAAATGCATCTTCCTCAGAAAGCTTTGTTCATCCCATCTTCGTTGCTCTACAACTAATTCATCATTCCCACAAGCAGAGTTCCATCAAGCTTGTACTACCAAAGTACAGCTCAAACTTATGAATTTATGTGCATAAATATATAAAGAATTTCAAACAAAAAAACAAAAACTCTTAATTAAGGAGACGTTGAGTTTCATGCGAGAGCAAATACAAAAAAAAAAGTTAAAAAATTAGACAAAAAAAAACAAAGGAAATGCCCATATTCTACTTGTGTTCGTTTTGGGTCAATTCTCAACTAAACACAACATTCTAATAGTCCAAATGAAGCTGGGAAGATAAGGATTCAAAATATACCATTTTGGTTCCCAACCATGGCCAGAGTTGGCCTGGAAACGGCCTAGAAGGTTGTGGGTTTAGCTGGAAAAACTAAGGAAATGCTTCTTGAGTTGGATCTGCACCAAAACTCTACCAATTATGCATGTAGACTTAGGAATTGTACCAAAACATCAAAAGAAAGATTAAAAAGGTGATCCCGAGACTTACCTTGGTTGTGTATGGCGGAATTTCACCAGAAAACCTCTGAGTTTGAATAGAGGTCATGAACCCACGGGTTAAGTTCCAAAACATGCTATGTCCTCGTCTCAGGGTCCGGAAGACATGTAGAGACGAGGTTAAGCAGTTGGTGGCGGCAGTGGCGGCGTGATTAAAGTGGTTAAAGTTGAAGTGGTTTTCTGAGAAAAGAAGTTGAAATGGTAGAGTGAGAGTTATTAGAGTGAGAGTTTTAAGGAAAGAAGATGAAAAAAATTAGCAGCAGCTCATGCTGATCACTAATTACAGATAAACACGTGTCTAATTTATGATTAAAAAATCAATCACTTGGACACGTGTTCATCTGTAATTGGTGAGCTAAAATCAAGAATAGCTTTACAGTTTATAGTTTTTTAATAATAAAATCAAGACAAACTTGACAAAAGAGAGACAGATGAACACGTGTCTAATTTATGATTAAAAAATTAATCACTTAGACACGTATTCATTTGTGATTGGTGAGCTAAAATCAAGAATAGCTTTGCAGTTTATAGTTTTTTAATAATAAAATCAAGACAAACTTGACAAAAGAGAGAGGGAACGAAAAGAGAGAGGGGGAGAGATGGAATGTTTGAGAGAGACTGAGAGTGACTGAGATGAGGGAAAGTAGAGAGTTGAGTGTTTGAGTCTGATCCCACGGACCAAGGTCCAACAGAGAAAGAATATTAAAATAATAAGAGAAAATATCTTGATCAATAAAATAATATTAAAAATAAAAATTTGTCTTCAGACTATTGAAGTAAGACACGACAATTGTGTCTATAATACTAAATAATTTAAATCAAAGGGCACAATAAGGCTATTCGTGTGTATGTAAATTAATAAAAGGAGAAAGTAAGTTTTCTATCTCCATTTTTTCTACCATATTGATTAAGACCTTATTCATTTTTAATTTTTAATCAAGGTCCTTATGTTTTAATAAGGTCATTAATTATCTTAATTATAAAATATTTACATGTCAAGATAATTAAATTTTTTTTCTTTTCAATTAAATTGTATTTCTAAATATATTCATTTAATGTTAGAAACGTTACATTTGGTATATTTATAGTTATAGCTAAACTTTGTATCATATATTTCTATTTTTAGTTTGTACCCATTTTTAATTTGCAACCCTTTTTCTAAATTGTACCAATTTTCTTTTCAGTTTTAATTTGTTACCATATATTAATTTCTTTTTGTGCCCATATTTTAAAACTTTTATTTTGTATTCATAATTTTTTAACTTTTTATTTGTACCCATTTATTTCTAATGTATCCATTTTTATTTAAAAAATGCACCACTTTGTTACATGCAAAATGTACCAATTGGGCTTCCAAATAGCTATAATCTTCTTCTACACTTTCCTATCTTCATTTTGATATAGTATGGGTCGAATTTGGTTAAGAAACGATTGAGTTACGAAGCTTTGAAAATTGTTCAAAATTTTGGCTAAGAGCTTCGAGACACTTAACGGAGTTTTTAACGGAAGGACCAATATAATGGATGGTGGACAATCTCATGGACCATTTCTATTGATTTTTAATCTCAATGACCAAAGTGATGTGTTATGCAAATCTCAGTGATCATTTTGGCTAAAAAGCCCCCCTTATATATATATATAATGTACAAATTTAATTTATATAAAATATGTCACATCCCGGCCCGGGCGCAACCACTTCTCGGGCCTACTCCACCACCGTAGCACGATATTGTCCGTTTTGGGCCCCGACCACGCCCTCACGGTTTTGTTTCTGGGAACTCACGAGCAACTTCCCAGGAGGTCACCCATCTTGAGATTGCTCTAGCCCCCTTCTCGCTTAACTTCGGAGTTCTAACGAAACCCAAAGCCAGTGAGCTCCCAAAAGGCCTCGTGCTAGGTAGGGATGAGAATATACATTTAAGGATCACTCCCTTGGGCGATGTGGGATGTCACAATCCACCTCCCTTAGGGGCCCAACGTCCTCGTCGGCACACCACGGCCAGGGTTAGGCTCTGATACCAATTGTCACATCCAGCCAGGGCACAACCACTTCCCGGGCCCACTCCACCACCGTAGCACGATATTGTCCTCTTTGGGCCCCGACCACGCCCTCATGGTTTTGTTTCTAGGAACTCACGAGTAACTTCCCAAGAGGTCACCCATCCTGGGATTGCTCTAGCCCCCTTCTCACTTAACTTCGGAGTTCCAACGAAACCTGAAGCCAGTGAGCTCCCAAAATGCCTCATGCTAGGTAGGGATGAGAATATACATTTAAGGATCACTCCCCTGGGAGATGTGGGATGTCACAATCCACCCCCCTTAGGGGCCCGACGTCCTCGTCGGCACACCACAGCCAGGGTTAGGCTCTGATACCAACTGTCACATCCCGGCCCGGGCGCAACCACTTCTCGGGCCCACTCCACCACCGTAGCACGATATTGTCCGCTTTGGGCCCCGACCACGCCCTCACGGTTTTGTTTCTGGGAACTCACGAGCAACTTCCCAGGAGGTCACCTATCCTGGGATTGCTCTAGCCCCCTTCTCGCTTAACTTCGGAGTTCCAACAAAACCCGAAGCCAGTGAGCTCCCAAAAGGCCTCGTGCTAGGTAGGGATGGGAATATACATTTAAGGATCACTCCCCTGGGCGATGTGGGATGCCACAAAATGTGCCCCCTTTTTTGTATAAAATGTACCAATTTTTTTTATGTGAAATGTATATACATTTTTATATAAATGTACCAATTTTTTATATGTAAAATGTATCCAAATTTTATTATATAAATGTACTCATATTATAAAAAAAATTAAAAATTCTAGAATGCACCCATAAGCAATTTTTTTTTTGTTCAAACCCATAAGCAAATTTCAATAATTCAATTGGTGGTGTAAATGAAAGTAAAATAATAGTTTGAGTCTTTATTTATATTATTACATCTCTTTTATTATTATGTTATTTATGTGGAGAGTGACTTTAATCTAAAACTTAAAATGCATAAGGTTTGAGTCTATAACAGTTAGGGACCAGGGACAGCAACTAAGTTATCCCTTAATTAAAAAAGTGTAATTACTTATATTTATACATAGTGAAACAAATTTTTGTGCACAAATTTTAATAGGCACAAATGAAGCTCTTTTTGGACGCCAACGAATGTGCCCTGTATTCAGATGGCACATTTGAGATATTTTGGTGCTCAATGAAGTTTAAAAAGCACAAATATGTATTTGTGTGCAATGAAAATGAAAAGGGCACATATCTTTTGTGTTTTTAGCTCCTTTTTTTTTGTAGTGAAAAAACACCTAAATTTTTCATGGATCCTTGTTTTATCTATTCTATTTCTTGAATATTTTTTAATTCTTAGATACATTTCATTGCCCATCCAGTAATGATTAACGAATTTGTATGCGTGAAGAAGTTGGTCAATAGGCACTTTGCAAAATAAAACACACAAATGCATGAAGAACGTGATTCCTTCTCTCAATCATCCAATGAGTAAAGAAACGATGACATAATAAATTGTACAAACTCACAACAAAGAGGAGGCTTATAGTATCAATGTAGACATCTGACTATGTGCGCATCTCTTTTCTTTTTATTTATTTATTTATTTTTGTTTGTTTACGGAGCCGATAAAAATCCAAAAAGATGGCATTAGAGAGCAACTAACGAAGAAGATGACTCACTGCTTATTTGTGCTCTTTGCTACAAAAAGGACACATGTTATTTGTGCTCTTTGCTATAAAGGGCCACAATGTTCATGCTCTGAGTGAATAAGCACAATGCAGGTACGCCTAGGGGTCCATTACCTTTATCGGCGTGCCCATTGCTTATAAAGCACAATTTTGTGAGTTCCTGCCCAATAATAAGAGCACAAATAGCTCTCTTCCGTGCAGCTAGTATTGAATCACAAAACTTGAATTTCGTGCTCAATAGCTCATTTTTAAAAATAAAATAAAAAATAACTAAACGGCTTCCTGTCTGAGCAAAAATCTGAATTAAGTGATTCCACCGTCAATGGCCTTCCTTTTTTTTTTTACCCCGTCTCAGCAATAACACACCAAGCTTTTGCACTTTTCTGAGCAACAAACACTAAACGTTCAAACAGATAACAAGATTAAATATAAATGTGCAATATTTGTCTTTGGCCCCAAACAGATAATAAGACTAAATATAAACTTACAATGGATATAGGGGCATTTAGATCCGAGTCCAAAAAATTGAGCTACTTCCCAATTGAGTCCAATTCCATGTACCTTATCAATTTAGGTACAACTAATCTTTTTATGTCTATTTTGCCCTTTTATAATCTAAATGAAAATATATTTAAATTTCTTGATTTATCCAAATTTTGAATCTTTAAATCCTTTAATCCATTCAATATCCAAGGAAAAAAAATTAAATTAAAATTCATGGCATGTTTATTAACAACAAAATCTATTGTGATTTACATTCTTGATAAAAGTAGATTACAAAAAGAAAAAACCTATGATATAGGTACATAAATACAAAATATGTGACGAAGATATATTTAAATAATATCCAATTAAACTAGGGTGTAGGTAGATAATGCAACTAATCTATGATGCAGGTAGGCAATGCAATCAATTTGTGATGCATGTAGTTAATTTACAAACAAAAAAACATATGATACATATGCAAGTAATCTCTAATATAGGTAGAGTATTATAAAAAAAAATTGTACGGTACAGGTAGATAAACACAATTAATCTTAGATTATCAACGAAATATATATAATATATATATATATATAGGTAGATAAATACAATTATTCATGATACATGTACATTATAATATAAAAAAAGGACAAGTGATATAGGTAGATAAAACCAAAAAAAATGGGGAAGAAAAATGATATTGAGGGAGGAAACACTAGAGAAAATGCTAGAACTTCAAAATAAAAAAATAATATATATATAGGAGAAAGAAGCGGAAAAAAAAGAGAGACGAAGAATCCAAAACACTAATGTAATTTTTTTTAACCTATATTGATCATCCTTGTGGAAGGAGGAGGAGAAGAGGAATATTATGGAAGAAGATTACTAGACAAAATAACACAGGAAGAGAAAGATATTGTGAGGGAGAAACAAGAAAAGAGAAATTAACGGTTGGGAAAATGAGAAGAAAAAAAAGGAGATTTCAATCCTTAATCCTATAATTAAGGATAAGATTAACATTAATCACAAATTAAAAAACAGTAATTACTTAATTAGTCAATTTGAGGGTAAATTTGACAAGAGAATACAAATAAGCGTATGTGGATAATGAATCACTGGACCTAACCCAAAATTTAAAATAAAATTGGACTATAACTAATAATGGCTCATAAAATTGGACACATATTAAGTTTCCCCTTTTTTTAATTAACACCCCACATATTTTTAATACACCCCACATAAAAATTTATTATTAAATGACTTATATATCCTATTATGGAATGACTATTTAGGCCACATTTAAATTTAAAAAATAAAATTATTTTATGAATACACCCCAAATTGTTTTCATACTTTTTTCTTCAAGCTCTCAAAGTCACTCCTATCATCTATTGTAGAACAAAACTCTAACAACTATCAAACAAGATGAGTATAGATGGATACACACACACACACACACACACACACATATATATATATATACACACAAGTGAAAACTAAAATCCCTAATTGATAGAAATCGATGAAGTTTATTGAAAACTAACCTCGCAAAATGGACAAAGATCTTTGTAGTTAGTTGAATAGAGAAACCCTAAAATTCTTAATTGATAGAAACTCCAAAATGGAATAATTAAAAATTAAAAAAAATGAGAAAATTTTCTTTTATGATTCGAGTTTCTTAATAGATGATAAACCATTTGAGAAACCCCTTAACTCGACATATCTCAAATCCAACAATTCTAGATTAGAGGAAAAAGTGGAGTCCTCAAAGATGCACAAGGAAAGAAGCAAGATGATACTAATGGAGTTTGGTCAAACTTTTTCTTCATAAACCCTAAACCATTGATTTGAAGATAAAGCACTTTCTCTTTACACCTCATACCAATTTCTACCCATGATCATTCGACAATACTCGTTTCTGAAAATGGTGAAAAAAATGAACTTGTAAGACGAACACATGATTTGATTTGAATTTTAAGTGGAGAGGGTGTGGGGTATATGTAGAAAGTGTGGGGTGTGAGGATTGGAAAGTATGTGGGGTGTAAAGATAAATTTTAGTTTAAAAAGTAAATGTGTGGTGTATTAAATATATAAAATATAGTCAACAAAACATGGGGTGTGAATAAAACAACCCATTTACAATATTTGTTATTGGCCCTTTTCGAATCTGCCATAAAGAAAACTTGTAGACGTACAAAATTAAGAACCCGCGACGCAAGTCCACCACAACCCCGATGAGGCCATCATTTCCTGAATGGTTCCGAGGATTTCAGTCTCAAAAAGCGAGATGGATTTCGGTCATTCCTCAAACCGCAGCTCCGTGGTCATGAACTCCTCCATAGCTCCTAAGAAAAATATATAAAGAAAATTCAAAATATTTGATCTACTATTGAATTTGTGATGGAAGACCTATTATGATTCGTCTGAGAGACCATAAGGGGGCGTTTGTTTGCCCTCACTAAAGGGTACTGGACTGGACTGGACTAAGGGTTAGTCCAGTCCCATGTTTGTTCCTGACAGGGACTAGGTTTAATGAGACTAAGTCTCACTAGCCTGGACTAAATCAGGGACTAGCTGGTCTTAGCGAGACCCCTCAAAAACCATGGGACTAGCTAAGACTGTCCCCTTTCTCCTCCTCGCCTTGCTCCTCGACCACTCACATTCGAAAGCCATTGGACTAGATGCTTTTCACAACCAATTTTCATATAAAATACCAAATTGAAGAATATATTGGAACAGACAAGGGAGAAAAAGATGGAGAAAAAGAGGGAGAGAATGGGGGGTAAGAAAGGATTAGAGGGATAAAAAAAAGGATAAAAATAAAATATTAATAATTATGGATTAAATAATATAATATTAGAGTTTGTTAATTATCCTGCTTGTTAGTCCGACACTGCACCAAACGCTTCACTAAACTAGTCCAGCTTAGTCTAGTCTAAGCCAGTACAGCTTAGTCCCTGAAGCTAGTCCAGTCCGAGACAGTCCGGTGCAACAAACGCACCCTAAGTTCTTACTGAACTTGAAGTCTTCAACCAGAAAACATAACATAGAGAAAAAGAAGAACTTCAAGTCACCAAGTGGCAAATAATGGTGGTCAAGAAGTTTGGATATGAGAACTGTTTATCGCCAATGTCATTGGCGACGGCACAAAAAGTCGAACCAAAGGTCTGTTGGAGGACGAGGAGGCGCAGGGCAAAGCCCTTTACATCGACCCTCTATGACCACATCATTCGTAAATGCGGCTGGCTACTTTCTGGCTGGATTTTAGAGGAGGGTACAGCGATGAGAACCGAAAGGCTCTACAAGGTAATATAGAGGCATACATTAGCCTTTTAATTTAGAGCCTGAGGTTCACACCATTCGTCTTTCCTCTGCTATCCATCCGGAAAGCAGCCAACAATATTTACTTAGTAGAAAGTGGATGTAAAGGGCTTTGCCTCACCCCTCCTTGCCCTCAGCATACTTTGATTCCACTTCGCGTGCAGTGCCAGTGATATTGGAGACAAATAATGACTTTAAAATTCAAATGAACTTCTTGACTACCATTATTTGTTATTTGGTGACTCCCAAATAATTACTCAACATCTTTCTCAAAAAATAATTACTCAACATTGAACGGAATCTATAGGAATTAATTGAAATGAATATGTACACATCTTCTGTGAAGAGATTCAATGTACGAAGAAATAAGAAAATAGGAAAGAAAAAATTTGACATAATTTATTATTAGCATAAGATTCGTAAATAAATAAAATATCTTTAGAAACATCCCCAACTTTTAGACATCCTTATTAGCTTCTCACATAATTAACCCTCTTTGTTATTGAATATTTTCGAATAATGCCACAAGCTTGTCCATGTTGCTGGTTTTTCACAAAGAATCCAAACCGAGGACAATGACAGTAACCGTAAAATCTCAATGCTGCGGCAATACATGAGGAAAAAACTCACAAAAGAAGAAGAGTCGAAAGCAAAAGAGAGAGTCGAGAGCAAGTGCTTTTAGAATCTCAAAAAGACTTTCGAATCCCTAGGTTTCATGACGCATCTAAGCATCCTGAAACAGATTTTTCAATCCCCAGTGATTTGTTTGATGGTGTTCTAATTAAAACTGCAGGTGAAATGATCTTCACTGCGTTCAAAAGGCTCTCTTTCAATGACTTTCTGTTTCTTTTATGTGTACACACATGCATATCCAAGGGAAAAAATGATGCGACTGTGTAGGTTGTAGAGAACAAAGGAACGAAGGAAATTGAAGAAAACCATCACCTGAAATACATATACAGAAATGGGGAAAAGCGAATTTGATTATGCTAACAGCAATTGGCTCGTCTTTCTTTCTTTCTTTGTATTTTTTTTTTTTTTTGTTACAAAGGGGACAAAAGTCCAGTTAACACACTAACAACAACGAATCTTGACCTAATTATTAAGAAGGCCATTACAGACAAACAGCTAACTAATCATGCTCCGATTATCAATCCTCAATCAAGGTGATACCCATTCTGCTCCGATTATCAATCACTTCATGCTTCTTGGTCCATGGTTCTCCGGACTGATCATAGTAGATCTCATAAGGGGATAATGTGGAGGCATACCCTGTAGAGCCGACCAGTTAGCATCATGACCCTTTCCTCTATGATCCAGCCGGGAAGTAACCAGCTGTATTTAGCATTGGTGTTGTCATGGAGGGTCGACATAAAGGGCTTTGCCCCACCCCTCCTTGCCCTCAGAGTCACCTTAGCTTCAACAACTTGTGCTGTCGACAATGACATTGGCGACAAGCAGTTGTTTTCAAATTGATATTCAACCTGAGCTTGAGCAACGTTGTATGCCATTTCTGGTCCGTGACTTCAAGCTTTTTTTTTTGTTTTTCACTCTTTTTCCTGGGTGAAGACTTGAAGTCCTTAGCAGCCTATGATGATGGTGATATGTACATCTGGTAAATCATCGATTCGATCATTAAAAAATGCATACAAGTCAAATTCTCCAAAGCCCTCATCACATTCCTCTTCACCATGGTCATCAGATGTCTCAAAACCTTGCATCATGTTCTTGATGTAAATAAAAACCTAAAGAAATTATAAATCAATATAGTCTATCTTGTTTGTAAACACATGCGAAATACAATTGTCTTGGATTCTTTTTATAGATGAAGCGGAAGGAGCTTGAACATTGATTTTGAAAATACGGTGGGCGCAAAACTGTGTGCGCGTTTAAGTGTGATATGCCTTATTTGCCCTTTGTCCTTCAAACCCTGTTTAACAGTTGTCCATTCTTATCTTTATATTAATTGCTCGATATCAAAAGGAATCTTTACAAATTAACTCAAACAGATGTAAGACGCATTTTGAAATGTGACATTACTATTCATAAATATACATATTATTTTGTTTAATGGCTTCCACATGCGTTAATTCTAGTAACGCGTCTCTTGGCTTTCATTCATCATTCTTCTGCCCGAGCTAGGATGGGAAAGTCTGCTTCACTCTTCATTATATGCAGCTCTGTTGGGCTTTCACGTGAACTTAAGACCTTGAGTCTGGTTTTTTTTTTACTTGGTTCGCTTACTAGGGAAAAGGAAAAACTAGGTCTGGTCTCTCTCAAACTCACATATGTGAACTTCAAAGATTGTGAGCTTGGATCTTTGGGCTCTCAAGCATCCCAAAGTCTTCCATAATCTTGACTCCTCATAGGCCTAATAAATTTTTGTAACCATCCACACCACAATTTACTAGGCAAGCTCTGACGTGTCACTTGTAGCTCATTTTAGCATGAATAGTATGTAGTTAGTGTGATAGAGCTTGTCATGATGAATATGCGTGGATTTCTATGGGCACGACGTGACTTGCACAAATTTCTGGTTTATTTATCACAATGTGACATGGTTGCAAATATTTTCCTTTCTAGATTCCACACATTTGCATGCATTTAGGCTTGACTTGGGGCTTGTATCAAAATCGGGCCTTGAGATTTAATTGGGTTTGCATGTGGCATTTTTGAGTCTCAACACATAAGATATTACAAAATTCAAATGTGACTATCAGAAACAAAAAAACTACATCTTTAAACGATATGTTGTGAGAAATATATATCATGGAGCTAGACAAAACGTAAAATACACACAACCAATCAGACCTATATGTGATCCAGTGCCTACCAGAAAACAAAGAAAACACCAAGCTAGACGTTTTACACTAACAATCTCGTTGTTCCATTTTGAAAAGAGGCAAATGCCTTATCATTCAAGTATATGTACAAGGTATAAACTCCTTTCTGACA
This sequence comes from Crataegus laevigata, assembly GCA_963580275.1. Taxonomy (NCBI): domain Eukaryota; kingdom Viridiplantae; phylum Streptophyta; class Magnoliopsida; order Rosales; family Rosaceae; genus Crataegus; species Crataegus laevigata. The sequence continues at coordinate 8,548,227 of OY756951.1, forward strand.
TAATTTGTGTACATGTAATTTATGTGGTGTCATACACACCAAATTCACTACAGTCACAATCTAAAGTGAAAACAAGTTGAATAGTTTGCATGTCAACCATTTGGCATATTCTTTAAGAAGAATGAACTCGACCAATTAAAATATATGTGCATGCAACTGCTTAAACTTGGTGTTAATCACAGTTTATTTATTTTTCGACTTAAATTTTCTTGAACATCCTAATTCTTTTCGTTTCAATAGAACTATAATGCTCTTATTTCTCAAAGCTAGCATTGGATTAAAACCAAAAACCATATAAACAACCAGAGATATCCCAATTCGGGCTAGAAAATTATTAAACCCCAATCGGAAACTTTCTTTCTTGATGCCTTGCAGAAAAATAATAAGAGTAGGTGCTTTGCATTCTTGGTGTGCTAAATGCGTGCCGACCTGTGTGTTCTTGGACATTAATCCTCAGCCTCTCGTTTTTTACATAAGTTTCAAACCGCGCAAAGATACGCGACACATGTCACTTTGCTGCCTTCCAGGAAACAAAAGAAGAAAAGAAAAAAAAAGACAACAAAATCAGTGTGCGTAAGGGTAAGCATAGGAAGACTAAAATTTTAAATTAAATTTTATAAACTAAATGACATAAGAGTTAATAATTGAATTATTACTTAAGTGTTCATTAATGTGTTTACTTTTTATTGATGACATATAATTTAGTTTGTAAATTTAGTTTTAAAAATGTAGTCTCATTAGCTTTTAGACTATTATTTTTGTATCATTTAGACAATTATTTTTGTGGACACGGTGGCTACTCAGGAAAGTTATGTCAAAAGGTTGAGGGATGTTATAGATACTAAATTTGTAGAGTAAATTTAGAATACGGACACACACATTGAAATACAGACACACACATCATCACACTTCTGATTAAACTAGTAACAGTGTATTGCTATTTCCATGTGATAACATGACCAAATAGATAATCTATTCGTTTTAAGGTAGTTATTTTTAAGGTTTTGATGTGTAATAAAGAGATCAAGTTCAACCTCATAATTAAGCATCCATCTAGCACTTTAGCAGTGAATAAAAATCACAAATAAAATTGATATTTGACAAACTACAGGTCACAATCCCATTCGTGATTCGTCCATTATCTTCTTATTGCCCTATCCTCGGTTTCTTTCCCCTTTCCCCACTATAAATACTCGACCGCCGACTCCCCAATCCCACAAAGGAAAAGGAGAAAATCTACCTTCTCCCAAAACACCACCACAAAAAAGAAAAGAAAAACAACCATGGCTACCACCAAGCTTCTCCTCTCCCTTCTCCTCCTCGTTCAGCTCGCCGCCACTGCCTACTCCATCGGCGTAAACTACGGTACTCTCGCCGACAACCTCCCGCCCCCGGCCCAAGTCGCCAACTTCCTCAAAACACAAACCAACATCGATGCCGTCAAAATCTTCGACGCCAACCCCGACATCATCAAGGCCTTCGCCAACTCCAACATCTCCTTGACTATCACAGTCCCCAACGGCGAGATCCCAAGCCTCAGCAATCTCCGCACTGCTCGCCTTTGGATCATTGATCACGTCAAGCCGTTTTACCCTGCAAGCAAAATCAAGTACATTGGCATGGGAAACGAGGTCCTCCACTGGGGGGACGATGCTCTCAAGTCAAGCCTCGTCCCCGCCATGAAGACTTTGAACAACGCTTTGGTTCTCGAGGGGATTAAAGACGTCAAAGTCTCTACCCCTCACTCGCTCGGAATCATGTTGGCCTCCAAACCCCCCAGCATGGGCAGGTTCAGACCGGAGGTGATTCCAATTCTGACCCAAATGCTCCAGTTCTGTAGCCAAACCAAATCGCCTTTCATGGTCAATCCGTATCCGTACTTCGGGTGGTCACCCGAAAAGGAGAACTACGCTCTTTTCGGGCCAAACGAGGGAGTGCACGATAAATTCACCGGCAAGTTTTACACTAACATGTTCGATGGGTTGATGGACGCGGTTTACTCAGCTGCCAAGGCAATCGGGTTTAGTGACGTGAACTTGATTGCCGCCGAGACCGGTTGGCCTTCGGCTTGCGAGTTCCCGGTTTGCTCGGTTCAGAACGCTGTGGACTACAACGGAAACTTGATCAAGCATGTTGAGTCTGGGAAGGGTACGCCATTGATGCCGAACCGGAAGTTCGAGACTTACATCTTTGCTTTGTTCAATGAGAACCAGAAACCCGGTCCCGCCGCAGAGAGGAACTGGGGGCTGTTCAAACCGGACATGACTCCGGTTTACAATGTTGGGGTTATGCTCAATCAACAGGTTGGTAATGGTTCTTGATTAATCGTCTTTTGATTTTCCCTTTCACGTTTGTTACTTTATTAAGTAATGTGACATGGAATATTTCTGCATCTCACTAATGAAGATGAAAAATAATACAATTCACAAAAATAATAATTGCAAATTCATCCAATTTATTGAATTGAAGTGCTATGACTAAATAATGTGTAAAGTGAACCGATGACATCAGTTTTTGGTTTTATTTTGTATGTAAATTTGTAATTTAATGAATCAAGATAAGAAACAAATGAAACTTTGTCAACTGAATAGTAAATATAAAAATTTAGTTATGTTTTTTTATTTGGGTACAAGTCAACCAAATTGAATTGTCATCGTGCACTCATTCTTTAATAAATCAATATTCTACTAACGAATAGAAGTTTGAACTTGAGTATAATAGAACGAGTGCTATTCATATATGCTTTTATATTATATTTTTATGTCACTCTAATAATATGACTGTTCACATCAAATGTCATATAAAGTGGTATGAAAATGTGGTACAAAAATATGATATAAATAATATTACTCTAATAGAACTACATATTTTTTTTAATAATGTGGTTTAATTCGCGTTTGCATTGACATTATTATTAATGTATTGTGCATAGTAAATTGTTGTATGATTTAGGGTGGTGCAACTCCTGGACCAACAATGAAAATTCCAACAGAACCTTCTACACCAGCTGCACCAAAAAGCGGGAAACAGTCAAAGCCTGCCAAACCAGCAAAACCAACAACACCGGCAGCAGGAGGCAACAGCAGCGGCAAGAAGTGGTGCGTGGCAAAACCAGGAGCCACGGACCAAGCATTGCAATCAAACATTGACTACGTCTGCGGCACCGGCGTTTACTGCAAGTCCGTTCAGCCAGGCGGCGCTTGCTTCGATAACAACATTAAAGCCCGTGCGTCTTACCTCATGAATGCTTACTACCAGGCTAACGGCCTTCATGACTTTAACTGTAATTTCTCTGGGTCCGGACAAATCACCACCACTGATCCAAGCCGCGGCTCTTGTAAATACAACGCTTGAGCGGCTGAGCTTGAGGAGATGATTTTTTTCTTTTCTTTTTTTCTTTTTTTGTATATTTTAATAATGTGCAATGTTGATGGCCATGGTGCATTTGGAAATTTAGTATATGATTTAATTTTATGTTACAAAAGAATTGGAGAGGCTCTGTTAATTTGAGATCCTTCTTAGTGTAAAAAAGGGGAAATAACTTTTAGAGATATGATATCCACACACCTCTTTTTACTTTTCAAACACTTTTTTGGTTTTCGGCCATCGGATCGGATGAATTGAAGAAGATCAATAGACAGAAATTAACAAGGGTGTATGAGAAGTGAAAAAAGAGTGTGTGGATAGCACACCCCTAACTTTTATTGGTTGCAAGCTTCAAACCGCATGTAGTTAAATTGGTTATAACAGAGTATTTCATCTCAGTGCTCAAACTCTATTTCCCTCTTTTTGTACTTTAGATTTTTTTACAAGAAGCAATAGAGTGATATTCCATTAAAACATTAAAACAGATACAAAGGTTCCAACTAGGGCATTGTTCCAATGACCAAGAAATTTGATTTGGAATGAATATGCTCCGACAAACAATTTGAATATACTCCTATATGACTACCACAAACGCCATCAACACAAATTTTTTACAAAAATAATAGACGCAACATATTCATATTGACAGTTACAACTGGTCATCGCCGTGGAGCGAGATCACATAAATTCATTATTGGCTAACGAGACCACATACATCATCCAACCATTACTAAAGCGTGACCCCATCACTCGCTAAGCGAAACAACAAATTACCCTACACCGAGAAGGGATCACCAAATACTTATCTCCCTGTTTCCGTACTTTATGTTATATTAGAAAACAATGAACATATTAACAACTTCAAACTTAAGTAAAAGCAACAAAACGCATTTTGGGATGTGCCAAATCCAGTTCTCAAATCTCACTCTTAAGAATGGGGCTGGTGCTGCCGGGCCTAGATTATTGCTACTAGATTTATCTTTGGGCTGTGACAACATTTAGACCAAAAGCAACAAAACGAAAATATAATATCAGTTATTTTGGGAATGATATGAAGTAGGGTTTCAAGAAGAGAGTTCAGGTTTGAATTATCATGCAGAAAATGATAGTTAATTATATGAGTAAAGACAACAAATAGCTTACAAACCTAAGGGCCCCCTGATAACAACATCCAACCTGCAGACTATTGTTTTGCCTCTGTATAGTGTGTTTATATGAATCATACAAATTCATTAATTACCTTTAACTGAATTATTGCTTTCAAATTTCTTCTCCATGTTGGCGACGTCGAAAGACTGACATCGAAGGATGGAAATCTAACCTAACATAAACTCAGATAAAAAGTTGCATACATGAATTTTCAGGCTACATTGGTGCTATGTTAATGAACAGTTTATATGTAAGTGGCCAGTTGTTTTCTGGATTGATTGTTACTATTATTGGTTGGTTTCTTGTCTTTTAAGCAAGTGCAGACATAAAATGCTTCTTTGGTAAGTCTCAATTAATCTGAGATGACTGTGTTACGATTATTAACTGCATGCCTCTCATCATTACTTTCCCACAGGATGTATGCTCTTAGCTGGTGTAGTACTCTTGCAATTGATTTACCAAATAAAATAAAACTGTGAGGACCTCCAGTACACAATCTTATGGCATAAAAAGTATTGTTTCTTCACATACATTAATTTGGAAAAAGTGAATATAAATACAGCATAATTCGAATCAGTATAGATATGCATCATGCAAAATAATTTCATCGCCGGTATTTATGTGCACGCAACCTAAACTTGGATGTAGCATTCCTATTTTGTTATATTCCTTATACGGTTTTATCCAGTTATAATAATCTTCCTTATATTTCATTCCGAGAGAGAACAAGAATTTGAGTTTTTATATCGTTGTGAGTAGGGGTGGTTTTCGATGTATTGCATCGGAAACAAGCATTCCTATGCCAATCCAAAAAAGTTTCGGAATCAAGTATTAGTTCTAATTTTGAAATTTTGGAATATTGGAATTTATCACAAATTTCGAATCGGTTTTATCTCTGAAATTTTGGGAATATAATTCGGGCCTCTCACATTTTGTGACACTTTGAAAATTTTCATATTTTTATGTATCTATCAACCATTCAATATTTTTTATGTGCTTTTTCGATATTTGTAAGCCATTGTGTGGGTGTATGACATAATTATATTAGACAAAATGAAATAATATGTTTGATTATATTCTTCATTTTATGTATATTAATATAATTACTTCGGATAGAATAAGTACATTCCAATTGTTATTCAATTCTTTGAAAATTTTCTAAATAGGAAAACAGAAATTTTTGGTTAGGATTAGAATTTCAAATCCAACTTGCAACCTAGATGTGAGAATAAGTGCTCTATCATTGAAATTATATTAAGGTACCGTTTGGTACGTGGAACGGGACAGAACGGAATGGGACGAGGCGTTCCGTTCCACGTTTGGTGTGCCTAAAATGGGTGGAACGAGCTGTTCCACGAGACGAGTTTTGGGTGAATTTTCGTTTCGCCTCACCCCCTGGAACGACTCGTTCCACATCTGTGGAACACAAAATTATAACATCTCCATCTCCTTCTTCTTCCCCCCGTTTCCATCCAAGGGCATCTTTGCTCCCTCTCTGTTCCGTCTCATCCTGTCCCGTCTCCTCCCATCCCATTCCGTTCCGTCCGGTCTGCATACCAAACGGTCCCTAATAGAGTGATAATTAATGTGAGTTGCGTATATACTTTGGTTACATGAGTCGGAAAATCCACTTTAACCCATAAAATCTCAATATAAATATATTCACTCGTCATTTAATTTAAAAAAAAAAAAAGAAAGGAGATTGAAAGTCACTACCTCAACGTTCATTTTTATATGCTCTTTATCTTTTTATCTTTTTCTTTGTTTAAAAAGTCGATGCACCATTGACAGATAGACTCCCATTTAACTTTTGATTTCATTTTTTTCTTTGTAAATATTTATACGCGTGTTGTACTCTTTGTAGTGCTTCAAATGACAAACCCTTGGAAAAAAAAAATTGCTAGGCCCCCTTACTGCCTGTTGGAATATCTTGTTAAGAGTTGTTGCCTTTAGTTGGTTGGTCCTCTCACAAGTCACAACCTCTAGTCCAGCATATCTTTCCCATGAATTGATTGAAGGCAACGGTGATTTTGGTAGCTAGGCTACCTCTTTAATTTAATCGGAAGACTTTTGGGTTGTAATCAGACGAGTCACATGAGGCAACCATACCTTATTATCTCTCTACAACTTAAGGTTAAGTATTCTCCATTGAGTATGAATCTTTTCTCTCGTGCTAACAGAAGTTTTTAAGATTGTCGTATTCTGAACTAATTTGTACAGAAATTATTTGTGTAGGACGATCGTTTATTGTTTTATTAAAAAATCAATTTTATATCAATAACACTTTGATACATTCTTTATTGATGCCTTATTGGCACAATATTAATAGTTTGTTCTTTAATTAAAAAATGAGCATCCTAATAAATAAATAAAAACTGTTAATTTATGTATGTGAATATCATATGCATTAACAGTTGACATTAGGGATTGATGATACGTGAATTTGAGCAAATGGGTGCAATTATGATTGGGAGTGGGTCTCAAAAACGTGGTCCCACTTTCACCTAGCTCAAATGTGAAACAGAGACGTTAATCATCATTTACAAACCCAAAATCTTCTATTTAGTTGCAGATGTCATGATTCTGAATTCTGGTAAAAGGTGACAAAGGGTAACGGCCTATTGGTCAGAGAGAGTCAACTGAATCTATGTAGATCAGTTTGGTGTCTTACCAAAAACCATGCCATCTATTTTGGTGAGCCAATTCCTATCTAATTCAAGGACCAACCTGACCTATTTCAACTCTGCATGAACATAATACTGCAAAGAATGTGCACATAAATTATACATCTTACGTTTACAGAAAGCATGTACAATGGCATCATCAAACATATATAGAAAGCAAGGGATAAACACATAGTTGTATACAACTAGTGATAATTCTGTGTCACCTAAAAACTTCGTCTAATAAAAGAGAGATTCTCTTGTGTCATAGACTCACTGTGGAGAGCAATGCATTTTTTGAAAACGCGATAAATATGTATTTAACAATTATTTCGTTAAAAATAAAACTTAATTGCATGAGAAAATCTTAAAGAGTCTCAGTGTAAAGGCATGGATACAGAGAGGAGAAAAGATGAAGTGGCAACATCATCACCCATTTCGTTATTCTTTCCATTGATTGAAATAAAATAAACTAATAACATTTATGTATAATATTGGATTAGCAGTACTAAAAAGAAACACAAAAACTCCAATACCATAAACCATCCAAAACTCTGGATTGGTTTAATTATCGCACACTAACAAAAACCCACCAAGCACCAACCAACAAAGACCCAAAATATTCCTCCTCTACAAACAAACCATGGGAGAGAAAGAGAAGAAGATCAGTAACAACAAGAACAAGAAGCAAAAACACCAACACCCAAATGACCAAACCACAAAAACAGCCTCAGATTTCTCATTCAAGCCCATCTCTGATGTCAAAGGCCTGCGGTTTGGAGGCCAGTTCGTCGTCAAATCCTTCACAATCCGGCGAGCAAGGCCACTGGAGCTTTTCCAAATCCTTTCTTTCCCACCCAGCAAACCCAGCAACAATAAGCTTCCGTTTCCTTCCACCACAGCTTTTCTCCCCACAAACTTCACAATCTTGGCGCACCACGCCTGGCACACCCTCACATTAGGCCTCGGCACCAAGACTTCCAAGGTGGTTCTCTTCGTTTTCGAAACAGAGGGCATGAAGGCCGCCGTGGACCGCCTTTGGCCGCAGGAAATCCCACTTGGGGAAGTGAACAAGCGGCTCATCAGAGGGCTGAGTGGATGTGAGATGGCTCGATTTAAATTTAGAAAAGGGTGCATTACTTTTTATGTGTATGCAGTTAGGCAAGTTGGAAACTTGGGTTTCTCAAGTGCTGATGATCTCAGAACAATTTTGCAGTCTGTGGTGGCGCTTCAAGATTTCTTGGATCACACTGCTATGCTTGCCATGCCTAACCAGAGATCCATTAGCTATGCAAATGCTCATCCTGTGGCCATGGCTCACTAGGAAATATTTCATATTTTTAACTTTTTTTTTTTCACGAACATTATTATCTTCTACAAGGGGTTTAATTTGCTTAATTGGATTGTTGACCTTTTTTTTTTTGGGTTTTGTTATTATGATGGGGAAAATTGGTTTATTTGTGAAAGATATTAATTTTGTTTTTTTTATATTTTAATTTTGTTGGAAGCAAATTGTGTATTTTAGTATGAATAATTTGAAATTCTGTTATATACAGTGAATTGAGCTTCCCTATATGTTCACAGTTTATGGCACATGCTGCCGCATAATTCTGAATTCAGCAGAGGTAAGTGACAGATTTTGCAACAGTTTTTCATTGATATTAAAAAATTTAAAATTCAAGTAGGTTCATCAGTTCCATCTTTGTAGTTAGTCCTATTATTTCGTAATAGCTCCAATTACATGAGAAAAACCTGAAAAACTCGCATGCAACGCATTTCATATCCTTTCATCTCTCATCACAAGATTCAGTGAGGGTACGAAACCTGTTGCAGGTAAGTTTTACTCAAATTATGGGAGGATTAGTTGAAGAGTTTGCACGATCATCAGTACCCTAGTTATATAAATATGGCTGATTCTGAATCCTGACACAGCTATTTAGTAAATTGTTCCCAGATTTTAACCCCCGTGAACTAAACATCGAAGCTACAAAGCCACACATCCTGCCCATTGGTCTAGAACAAAAGTTATGTTTTTATATTATTATTTACTGCTAAAATTTCTTGAGAGGTTATACTTAAAAGGTTCATTTAAATAAATAAAAACCAATAATTTAGTAATTAATAAGTTCCATGACATGGTGCATGAATGATCATTGATGTGAATGTGATGTAATGATGTGATGAGTGATTATGAGGATATATGGTTAGTAAAAGGTCTGTTTGGCACGATGGAAAAAGCAATTAAAATGTGGTAGGGTTTGAAGGTTGAAGGACCAACTTCTCACCTCTCGCTTCTTTTTTAGCCTAAAATTACTCAATTTCTATTCCTGTGGCTTTAATCATGACCAGTCATTGAGAGCAGGTCCATTTTCTCAACGACCTTTATTTTCGAAGGAATCATGGCCATCTATGTCCCCTCCATTGATGCCGACCTGACTGGACTGAGCTGCTTTATGTATACGACTGCATGTACATATATGCGTGGGGGTAATAAGTATGCTACACCACCTTTGTGCTGGACTCATAATTAGAGCATAAGATATCATATGGTGTCACATGCAAGATACTTCTTTACCCACAGAAAAATTTGTGTCCTTTGGGACTTGTAGCTAGTTAAGAACGTAAACATATTTTGCAAACAAAAAAAGCGCTTAATTATATTAGTGATGTCATTGGGATGACATTGTAAGTCAGTCATACATGGTCATGTATTTTAACTTGAAACACTGTTATAATGAAACATATTTTGCAAACAAAAAAAGCGCTTATTTATATTAGTGATGTCATTGGGATGACACTACAAGTCAGTCATACATGGTCATGCATTTTAACTTTTTTTAACTTGAAACACTGTCATAATAAAACACTGTCATAATGATATCTTCAATTCCACCCTCCCATATGGCTTGTTTATAATAATAATAATTACATAAACAATACCAAGTTATAAAAGGTTGGTAAAATTATTGCCGGTGCTTAGTTTGTTGTGGTTTTAACATCTAAACTTTGACAAGCGTGTGGGGTTTTCATACTGGTAGACCAAAATCAGCCCGAATTGTTTTGTGTCATGTACAAGTTACAACAGATAACCTGTGATGAAAACCAGAAGAAGTGGCAATTACCGTTTGTTTTCCTGTCATGTACAAACATAGAAATGTGAAGACCAGAAGAAATGGTAATTAATTACCTGTTTGTGAGCTAATTTTTGTTGGAACATTAGAGCAAGTCCACCCATTTTAGGGGTAAGGCAGTGAATTGCTCTTATTATTCACTCTAAATGGTGATTTACTTTGTGAAAGTCTACTCATTTGGAAATAGAAAGGACAAGGGCAATGACGATTTTTATTCACACACTCACATTTTTATGTTTTCTTGGCCTTATTCTCCACGTGTCATTATTACCTTAAATTTTTTATGAGATTTTCAACCACCCTCGTCACGCTATGTGTATTGAACTTTGTAACTTTGTTAGTATGTTGAAAATTAAATATTGAGTTGGGTTGTGGTTTATATATTTTTTAGACTTTTTACCGTTTAATTAATCATGACTGTTTATTTTCAAAATTATTGCCGTTGGATGCTCTAAATTTTTTCACGTGGCAGCTATAGAAAATATTGCAAAATTTTTTACTATTGAAAATTCACGGTCTAAATCAACTAACCATTGAAAATCCAACAACTGATGGGCCAGGAAAACGATCCGTTTGACTTAGTGGTGAGCGGCGCGGGGGAACGCCTCTGCTGCATGATGTCATTGTCGAGGTCAACCGCTGGCAACGAGCTCAAGGCCCGGCAGTTCTTGTGTGGGCAGTCCGACGGGCTATTGCCATCAAACCAATTGCCTCCTTCATTTTGGAGTGGTGGACCTCATTTTTGTTGGGTTAGTTCACAAGCTTCTAAAAGTCAACAAAGCACTCAAAGCAGCTCATGTATAAAAAGCAAAAGCAATGAGTAGGTTACAGTAAAAATGCAACATTTAGACCATCTAAAGATAAAATATATGTGAGTTGACCACCAAGACCTTATAACGTCACAAAATCACATCAAGTTAAAAGTATTTGGAAGAAGAAAAAAAAAAAAGGGTAAATTACACCATAGCCCCTCAGGTTTGAGGTCCCCGTACAACATCTTTAAAACATTTCACTTTCATACCTCAAGTACTATTTTATTTCAATTTCATACAGCCGTTACATTTTCCATCCATTGAACCGTTAAGTGTTGACGTGGCCGCCGCATATATGCCACGTGGCTGCCAAATGTCTGTCACGTGGCAAATAAAAATAATTTTTTATTTAAAAAACCTAAAATTTCCAACCAAAAAAAAAAAGGGTAAATTACACCATACTCCCTCATGTTTGAAGTCTATTATAACTTCATACAACATCTTTAAAACATTTCACTTTCATACATCCAGTACCATTTTATTTCAAAATAACATCTCCGTTAGATTTTCCATTGATTGGTCTGTTAAATATTGACGTGGCTGCCACATTTGTGTTGATGTGGCTGCCATGTGGCAATTTTTTATTATTAATATTTTAAAAAACCTGAATCTTCTAAAAAAAAAAAACCCCCTGAAATCGTCTTCCCCGACTCACCCCCTTCTTCCATCCATCATCACCCCCTCCCCCAAATCCCACTCGAGCCACCCTTTTCTCCCATCCCCCATCACCCACCCCCAAAAATTCCACTCGAAATTAGATGGATCTACTACAAAATGGTACTGGATGTATGAAAGTGAAATGTTTTAAAGATGTTGTATGAAGTTGTAATAGACTTCAAACTTAAGGGGTTATGGTGTAATTTACCCAATTTTTTTTTTGGTTGGAAATTTTAGGTTTTTTAAATAAAAAATTATTTTTATTTGCCACGTGGCAGACATTTGGCAGCCATGTGGCGGCCACGTCAACACTTAACGGTTCAATGGATGGAAAATGTAACGGCTGTATGAAATTGAAATAAAATAGTACTTGAGGTATGAAAGTGAAATGTTTTAAAGATGTTGTACGTGGTTGTAATAGACCTCAAACCTGAGAGGCTATGGTGTAATTTACCCAAAAAAAAAGGTACTTGGAAGAACACGTGCGGTTAGATCATTTCTAGCATGACGGCCGAACCGAAAAAGAGAGAAGGTAGGTGATCTCGTCGAATATGATTGGACAAAAATGTATGTGTACTTTTAGATTAAGCAAATAAATACTAGGAGTGTTTTGATATAGGCACCTTATTTTTGAAATTTTTTTATTTAACATTCATAATTTTTAGATTTTTGATCAAACATTCTTACCTAATTTTTTATAACAAAAATTACATATATTTGGTTTACCAATCAAATTACAAATTAATATCACATAAATCTTAAAATCTAGGAGATATATTATCCCATAATTCATTTCAAACGACACTTCTCATTACTCAAATAAAAAATATCATTAAAATTCTAAAAATACAACTAACATCCTATTAAGCATAACATGCCAATTGTGAACATGATATATGAATGCACATATGTATAACGTACCAATAACTTGGTACATTATATAATTTTAGTTTTGGTACGTATTAATATTTGGTACATTACATATTACTAATTTTGGTACGTTATGTGATTATTGTTTTAGTATGTACCAAGGTATTGGCACAATGTGTTAACGTAACTTTGGTAAGTACAATCTAGCGGTACGTTATGACCATTAAAAAAGAGAGAATTTTTCATATTAAAACTTTGTACTGAAAATTAATTATATCAAATTCTTAACAATTAATTATTGGGATAATGACTCAATCAAAATTATCAAACTTATTTTATTTCCACGAATTTAAGGATTTTGGATGTGACATCCCACATCACCCAGGAGAGTGATCCTTAAATGTATATTCCCATCTCTACCTAGCAAGAGCCCTTTTGGGAGCTCACTGGCTTCGGGTTCCATAGGAACTCCAAAGTTAAGCGAGAAAGGGTTAGAGCACTCCCATGATGGGTGACCCCACTGGGAAGTTGCTTGTGAGTTCCTAGAAACAAAATCGTGAGGCGTGGTCGGGGCCCAAAACGGACAATATTGTGCTACGGTGGAGTCGAGCCCGAGTTGTGGTGGGGGCTCGGGATAAAAAAAGTAAAACGCCCACCGTGGGGCTCGAACCCACGACCACAAGGTTAAGAGCCTTGCGCTCTACCAACTGAGCTAGACGGGCTTGTTGAACTTAATTCCCTTTATACGTATATGAATTTTCAAGTTTCATTCGTCAAACTAAAAATTGGCCGAGAATCTGCAGGTGCAGGACTTGGTTTTTAACTCGGAAGGAAAGGAGCAGTGCAGCCACCGTCTCCATTTTTGGACCTGCAAAAATCAAACCAACAACAACAATGGAGTTTGTAATTCTATGGACCATAGTGGAGCTCCTGCTCGCCCTCATTCTCGTCGTCGCCACAGGTTTAGCTTCTGCCGTCTTCTTCGAAGCTTATCGCAGAAAAAACAACAACGCGTACGTTCTTCTATCTACTCTTCAATTCTCTCCCTCTTTAATCCCTGGAAAAGATTAGTTCTTTGACTTAAATTTGATGTATTTAATTTATAATTTGTTAGGCATGTTGGAGCTCCCGCGATCTTCGAGGACCCCAATTCGTTGAAACAGGTACATTTAGGTTGCAGTAATCCAATTGGTTCATGGTTCAAAGTTCATTCTTGTCGCTTGAATTAGGGTTAGATGTTGGTGCAAAATTTTGGGATTAGGGTTTTGCTCCCAGAGGTTATGCAAGTCAACCCTTTTCGATTTCAATTGTAAAATGGTCGTTTGATGTGTTACTGAATCTTCTGGGGGTGTTAGGTTCCTTGCCCTTCTATTTTTGATCCAGCAGAGAAGTATTTATCTTTGATTGTCCCTGCATTCAATGAGGAGCTTAGGCTTCCCGGAGCACTTGATGAAACCATGAAGTAAGTTGAAGCTTAGCTAATTGCATCTCACTTCCCCTGCAAAATGTATTATGATTCGGTTTTTTCCTTGCTTCCTTGATCTGTGCCGTTCTAATTTGGTGATCATTGTTGATGGGTTGGTGATAAATATATCATATTATATCGTAATGATATCTAAATATTACTTTGTAGTTATCTTCAACAGCGCGCTGCGAAGGATAAGTCTTTTACTTATGAGGTACTCTCTTGGTTCTCTTATTAGCTAGATCAACTGAATTTGTTTTTGACCTCTGTTTATCTAGCACTCTAGCTGATAGCGTAATGATAAGATGCACTTAGATATTTTTGCCCCCTGCAAATACCTAGATATCCAAACCTGCTATTGCGAACTACTGTTAACTAAAAGCTTAGGTATTAGTAGTTACTGATTAGTAAACACTTAACTAAACAGTTATATGCCTGGTTTCTTTGTTCAACACCTTTGCTCCAACAGGTGGTGATTGTTGATGATGGAAGTGTTGATGGGACAAAAAGAGTAGCATTTGAATTTATAAAGAAATATACCGTGGACACTATGAGGGTTATTCTTCTTGGTAGGAATCATGGAAAAGGTGAAGCTATCAGAAAAGTGAGTGTAGTCTGAACCAGTCTCTTGTAACCATATCTGATGTTATTAAACGGCCCAAATTTCTTCCCTTGCTTGTGACGATAATTGATTGAAGCTTTTTACGTATGTGAAAGCATTGTAAAACAGGGAATGCTACATTCACGTGGTGAGCTACTTCTAATGCTGGATGCTGATGGAGCAACCAAGGTTAATGATGTAGAAAAACTTGAAAAACGGGTTTGTACTGAAGCATCCTAGATATCTTTTTTCCATCCAACATTTGCTTGCAGTTGTTGGTAAAATTCTAACAAAGCTTCTACATACTACCTTATGTTTTTCATTCCAGATTCATGAAGTTGCCAAACAGGATAAGTTTAGGGACTCATCTGTGGGTAATTCAAGTTTTAGAATATCTGATATCCCCATTGCTGCATTTGGTTCTCGTGCTCATCTTGAGGGGAAAGCCCTGGCTACAGTTGAGTTTTACTTAGCCTGCTTGCAGCTATCTTTAATTTTAATTCTTCTTATGCTTAAAATATTTTAACTGAGCTAGTTAACTTAATGTTTCAGAGGAAGTGGTATCGCAATTTTTTGATGAAAGGTTTTCATCTTGTGGTTCTTTTGGCTGCTGGTCCTGGAATTCGGGATACACAGGTCTGACTTTTTCCTCTGTTTTACATATATGTTTCTGTTTTCTTGTTTTATTTCTTCTTCTAGTTTGAGATGGTTACTAGTTTTTGCCTTTTGTCATAGATAGCCTACTAGATTTTAACTAAGGCACTGCCTCTGACATGGTATTCTTCATGCATGACAGTGTGGGTTTAAGATGTTCACTAGGGCTGCTGCAAGGAAGATTTTCACTAACATCCGTTTGAACAGGTAAGTCCACATTGGATTGTATATATGGCATTTCGTTTGAACAGGGAACTGCACTTCAGATGGAAATTTGAAATAGTTTATGCTCACTTCTATTCCTTCCCAATTAACATAAAGCATTATTTTACTGCTCCAAGTTATGATTCATTGAGTGCCTCGTAGCTTATGCTGTTTATTAGAGGTTTGGAAGTTGAAGGCTGTGAGTAGACATACTTTCGAAACTTTAAGATTTCCAGGTGGCCATTCGATAGTTTCTCTATCTTTTTGAAAAGGAAAACTAAAGTTTAGAAGATAGTGAAGTATTCAGTATGAGAATAATAAATGCATTCATAGGGTAGCAGATATACGATTTATTGTATCAGAGGTTGGGAGCTTTTGTGTGCTGGTATGGCCTGATTAGGTTGGTTTAATTTTGGCCTATTGTGGGTGAATGAATTGCTGAATACCTTCTAGAGGATTTGGTAACATGTCGGAGGAATTGCATGCAGAATTTGCGCCATGTGGATTTTGTAATGGTGGGCAATCATGAATCGGATTTTTTATTTATCAGAAATCATATACTTATTCGGCAATTATGAAATCTAATAGGTGCATAATGTTTTGATATGTTCTATGTCGGCAAAGCGGCTTGTAGATGACTAGAACATTCTGATTTTCGGTGCTTCTATGATATTGGAGATTCTCTTACCAATTGGATGTGGATTTTCTGCAGGTGGTGCTTTGATGTTGAGGTGGTTTACCTGTGCAAATGGTTCAAAATTCCAATGCTTGAGATATCTGTAAACTGGTCTGAAATTCCTGGATCGAAGGTGAACCTGTTGAGCATTCCAAATATGCTTTGGGAGCTTGTTCTCATGTCTGTTGGATATAGAACCGGCATGTGGAAAATTCGCAGCTGATTATACACGAGTTATACTTATCAAAAGCCAGCGGAAAGCAAATACTCCTTGTTAGACTACTACAAGGCGGGTGGTTCTTTTTCCTTCCAAAGCCTTTGCAGAGAGCAAATATAGAGGGTTTTTATTTCAAAGCCTGTTTACGCAAAAGCCCTGATCTAACAACGGGATTTTAGCATGAACAATCATTTGGGGCGCTACTCTTTAGTTTCGTCTAATCATACATTTTACAGGTTCGACATCAGAATAGCGTCCCTTTCTTAATCAGCACTTGAAAGTTATAAACTTGTACGTTTAAGAACGATTGGATTACATGTCAACAGTATATTACTTTTACGATTGAATCGTCATGACTGCAAAACTCTCAGTGGCTCGAATAGTCACTGTTTACAAGCTATCGCTTTTGAAAAGTTGTGATTTTCTGGTAAGGAGGAATGTCTTCGTAAAGTGTAAAGAGCCCAAATATTGTTTGCAAAAGGAATGCAATTTAGCTACGATACACGAAAATTTGTGTAGACGCATTTCATGTCCCCTTACGGCGAGGACAAAATTCAACAAGAACATCCAACTGAAATGCTATTGTTTTGGAGGTTTAGTATCCTGAGGAAGCTCAAGGTTCCAAGGTGGGGAGATAGTGTACCTTCTACTTCAAGCCAGATTGATGGGAGTTCGAGCACCGTGACTCTCTGGTGTCTTTGGCCCCAAGTAATGCCATGCCACTGTCAGAAGTGGAGGGATCGTTCCATGACCTAAGAAGAAAAAAAACACATTGGAGCTGCTGGAACTGCCGTCGGACGTCAACGTGAATGAATGTTTAATGAGAAACCTAGATGTCAAGAACAAAAGTACCGCCGCAGCTGCCGCCTGAGATGGCTGAATATAGTTATCAAAACCAGTTGCCACCACCGCCGGCCTTGCCAACTTCCGGGATTGATTATGGTGATCATGGAGTAGTTGGAGTTAGTAAATCGTAATCCAAGTCCTTTTGGGAATTGGTCCGGATCGCTGGATGAGATATTCATCCAGCATCGGTGATCGGCTGACCATTACACTTAATTAACAAGTTCAAGAGCTAATAGATAATTAAGATTTGAATGTAATAAACAGTTTATAGTGTTACTTCTTGTGTTGGTGTGTCAAATTAACGTGTTGGACTGAGATTTGATTGGGCGTTCACTCGGTTGGTCGGACGAAGATGGGAGCTCCTGTTGGGGTGAGAAGAGTAAAGCGTTACTATTTTAATATTTTATTTTGGGTGCGAAGAGATCGCAGGGTTCTTGAGACAAGTTTTTTGGTTTTGTGATGGATTTTGTTAAATTAATTATTTACAGAGTTTGAACTCACGCCGTTATACAAATGCTCAACATCTTTGTACAATTATGGTAAATGGCCACTTGCTCTAGATACAAAAGTTGAGTTGTGACTAGAAGCTCCCGATGGATTACGCGCACAGGAGCAAATGTTTACAATCAGAAGGATTATTCTCTGTTGTTTTACCTACTACCTTCGACCAGGTCCAAAACCAGCGGCCAAAAACAAAATAATAGTTTTGTCGTCAAAGCTATTTATTAAGGGGATAATACTTTCAATCATTTGGAATAAGTTCATTCTCTCACTTGCAAATAACGTTCTTCATCGTATAAATTTTATAAGCAGAATCGTTCAATTTCTTAATTTTTATTTGGAGATTATTCTTATAAAAACTCATTCGAATTCGAGATAGTTTAGTCATCCAAATGTATCAAATGAATCAACAGTATAGATACCAAGTAACTATTAACAATGAGCCATTTCGATTTATTTAATACATTTGGATGACTAAACGATCTTAGATTTGAGTAATTTTTTGCAAGGACCATCTTTAAATGAAGATTAAGTAGTTGAGAATGATTCCAATTATGAAATATCTACGGTGAAATACGTTATTTAAAAGTAAAATAATGAGCTCATACCCTAAAGAGGAATGCAAGTATTATCCTATTTATGGGAGTCGGCCTACATTTTGGTCAAATATTGCATGAAGTCGACCTAAACGAGTTTCTAATGCACTCCTCACCAACGAAATTGAGAGTTCAAAACATGTTTTATATTGGTCATAAAGCATTCTTAGTTAATTAAATTATCCTAATTCTTCTCATTACATATGCAAAAAACAACTTTCAGAGAGCAGTTGGGTTTGTTATGGTAAATGGAGTAGTTGGCAGTTCTTGCGTAGGTACACAATGTTCAGAATCCAATCCATATGTGCAAACACTGTATCACCTCAGAAGCATTCCAAGGCATGCATGTCGATGGTTCCGACTTCCGACGTGAAAAATAGAAAAGATGAGCAGTCCTTTGTTCTATGAACTGAAGAAACAAGCATCTTCCTTCTTGAAAGAGAAGATGAAAACCGCTCGTTTGTCGCTGACTGATGCAACGCCTGCAGAACTGTAAGTTTGTGTTTCATGTAATCATGTTTACTTAATGATTAAATTAGATTTTCATTTCCTGGATTTAATTATTCATAATCTTTGTTGTGGGACTTGTAATTTTAATGAGCGTTGGTGTTCGTGTTCTTGTGGGAGGCGTTTACAGAATGACGGAAGAAGCCACAAATGAAAATCCATGGCCACCAGACATTCGTAGCATTGGGGTAATATCAAGGGCTGCCTTTGAAGTTGATGATTACTGCAAGATTGTGGACATTCTACATAAGAGGTTTGTCAAAATTTCGAAGAGTAGGATTAATTGTCCAACGCCGAAATTGTTCTAAATTTAACCACCTACTAGCTTAACAGGCGTGAGGTTTTAACCTAAAAGACATCGGTGTATTTAGAAATAGAACAATTTATTATATATTGTAACTTGTTTTGACAATTTTACTGACGTGAGATTTTCAACAAGGTTAATGAGTAGTTTATTTATTTATTTATTTTTCAGTTTTTGATACAAGAGGGAATCAAACTCAAGTGCAAGGTTTAAATTAAGCTAACAAGTTTCTTTCCTTCTTTGGTACCAAACTTCAGGCTGTTGAACTTCAATAGAAAGAATTGGCGAGGTTCTTACAAGGCTCTAATTCTATTGGAACACCTTTTATGCCATGGGCCATTGAGAATTGCTGGAGAATTTGAGGACGATAAAGATCTGATCAAGGAGATGGAAAGGTTTCAATATATTGATGAGAAAGGGTAAGAGTATATAATCTACTATTTAACATGTTGACTGCCTTAATCCTTCGTAATTAGCCGCATTCATCGTTAATTGAGTTCGTGCTTTCGGTTCCATGCAGGTTTAACTGGGGATTGAGTCTCAAGAAGATATCGAACAGAGTACTAAAACTTGTCGAAGATGAGGTGTTTTTCAGGGAAGAGAGGGCCAGAGCTCGGAATCTAACGCGTGGAATCGAAGGGTTCGGGAGCCTAAGCCTGCAGCGTTCTTCTTTCATAGATTCAGGCTTGAAGGGCTCGTCTCTTAAAACATATGAGAGAAGTAATTCTCACTACAACGATCATCAAAGTCGCGAAAGCCAAGTCTTCAGCTCGAACAAGAAGTTTGTAATGAAAGAAGAGACGGAGAAACCGCAGCAGAATGATGATCACGACAACATCCCAAAACCTGAAATGAATCTTGACGTTGGGGATGATCACCCATTTTGCCAGGACGAGCATCAGACGGCAGAGTCCCTCCTTTCTACTGTAAATGAAGCTTGAAATCCCGGTTGCTGTGTATAAGATAACCTAGTTGTAAAGTTTCGATACACAGTTTGAATATACATACATGTTCAGTGATTGTAAATCCGGCCAATAACCTAGTGGTATCATCGGAAACACGATACTTTGAACAGATAAAATCAAAGTGCAAGATATTAACCAACGAACCGGCAAGAGGGATCGCAGAATTATGAACCCAGAACAGAAATAAACCGAAGAAAAGCGATAAAAACAAATAATAGCGAAAGAATTGACCCATTTCAAAATCTGAATAGCATCAAATGATGATAAAGTTGGACACAATTTTCTCCATGATTCTATCGTCTATAATTTAGAAGCATTTCCTATGGACAATAGACGGCCCAGACTCGTCGTACTCTGCTTTTGCAATCCACATCTGCAATCAAGAAAACAAGCGGAAAGCTCGAATTAGTAATCATCCAAGATCAAATTGGAACAAGATGTAAAAGTGCAGAAATGAATACAAACCTGCTGGAAGGTACTAAGGGAAGCCAAGATGGAGCCTCCTATCCAGACACTGTATTTCCTCTCGGGTGGTGCCACCACCTTGATCTTCATACT
Source organism: Crataegus laevigata (assembly GCA_963580275.1). NCBI lineage: Eukaryota > Viridiplantae > Streptophyta > Magnoliopsida > Rosales > Rosaceae > Crataegus > Crataegus laevigata. The sequence continues at coordinate 8,568,969 of OY756951.1, forward strand.
GCTTGGGGCTAGGGCAGTGATTTCCTTGCTCATTCTATCAGCAATGCCTGGGAACATGGTTGAACCACCAGAGAGTACAATGTTGCCATACAGGTCTTTCCTGATATCAACATCACACTTCATGATGGAGTTGTACGTGGTTTCGTGAATGCCTGCTGCTTCCATCCCGATCATTGATGGTTGGAAAAGGACTTCTGGGCATCGGAACCGCTCTGCACCAATGGTAATGACCTGCCCATCTGGTAACTCATAGCTCTTCTCAACTGAAGAGCTGGTTTTGGAAGTCTCCATCTCCTGCTCATAGTCAAGGGCAATGTAAGAGAGTTTTTCCTTCATATCCCTCACAATTTCACGCTCTGCGGTGGTAGTGAAGGAGTATCCACGCTCCGTAAGAATTTTCATCAAGCTATCAGTGAGGTCACGACCAGCAAGGTCAAGACGAAGGATGGCATGGGGGAGGGCATACCCCTCGTAAATGGGGACCGTATGGCTGACACCATCACCAGAGTCGAGCACAATACCTTCACAGTAAAACCAGCACACCCATCAGCAGAGACGAGAATAAAATGATTTGGGTTGAATTAAAAAGTTATTTCAAAACAATCATGCATGCCATTCTTTGGTAATTGGACACAATTTCAAATTAACACCTGCAGTAGGAAAGACTAATCAATATGCTTACCAGTTGTACGGCCACTTGCATACAGGGAAAGAACAGCTTGAATGGCTACATACATAGCCGGAGTGTTAAAGGTCTCAAACATTATTTGGGTCATCTTCTCACGATTGGCCTTGGGATTCAGAGGGGCCTCAGTTAGAAGGACCGGGTGCTCTTCTGGGGCAACACGAAGCTCATTATAGAAGGTGTGATGCCAAATCTTCTCCATGTCATCCCAGTTGCTCACAATACCATGCTCAATAGGGTATTTCAAAGTTAATATACCACGCTTGGACTGAGCTTCATCACCAACATAAGCATCTTTCTGGCCCATGCCAACCATGACACCAGTGTGGCGAGGGCGCCCTACAATGCTAGGGAACACAGCTCGTGGAGCATCATCTCCAGCAAATCCAGCCTAAACAGTAACATGAAAACAAGCTTTAGGATACAATGTCCAGAAAAGAAAGATAAGAAAAGGCACACCCATCCAAACCATCTGCACATCAATTTTGAAATGGCATCTTGCCAAACCAATATAAACACATTTTAATACCTTGACCATTCCAGTTCCATTATCACACACGAGTGGCTGAATGTCCTCAGCTTCTGCCATCTTCTTCTACCTGCTTGGTATACCACAATCAGTTACATCAGTTTCCTCCCCTTTTTGGCCAACAATTGCCTCATATAACAAGAAAAGGAACAGACAACACAGTACACCACGCAAAATAAATCCCAAATGCTTTACCAAAGTTTTTGCCTTGCAATAAAACTCAATGCTCATGCATAAGATACCACAAGTCTATTACATAAACAGACTTAAAGAAGGGTTTCATCGAAACAAAATGAAATATTGCTTAAAAGCAATGGAAAGACATTTAAGGAGTCAAGATTACAAGCAGGACACACAAACACCTTAATGATTTAACATAATGCCGGCCAGAAAACAGCAGCAGAAACAGAAATATGATTTTTCAAAAGAATGTTTGCAATATGTAAGATGCCCCAGCGGAATCAGCAAGTATCCACCACTAGTAAATGAACAATCTTATCTAAAACAATAACAAAAAGATCCGACAGAAAAGGATCAGTGGCCAAAGGTGAAACATGTACCACCAACTCTCAATGCAAAACAAAACAAGCAGCAATAAGTTTGAGGCAGAGAGAAAAACTTAGAAAGACCAGATTATACGAGCTCTCTAACCACCCATCGAATTAACAATCAAAGAAGATACAAAGGATAACAATGCAGCTGCTAGTCAGCCTTTTTGTGTTCATTCATGATATTTCACATTATGTAATTAATGCTCATTGTTTCCGAAATTTTCATATACTTTACGTTTGCTGCTAACCATTTTCGAATGATGTTATGCAAAGATTCCATCTGATCATATACATATATATGTATTCATATATATAGTGAGACAAGTGAGACGTGATTCAATGAAACATAACGCATCAGTTGGTCACAAAAAGGAAATGGGCAAATCCCAAGTCACCATTTCAGCATATGGAAAATCGTAAAAAAAAAAAACAATCTTTCAAATCTAAAACGCGATCAAACGCCACAACATTCCACAACATTCAAAACCCAATAATCAAAAACTCCCAGAACAAACAATGCAACAAGAAATCATAAAAATTACACACATGCAAGCAAAAAACAATCATACAAAAAGGAAACAAAAAAAATCAGAGATCTAAAGCACCAGGAATCAGAGCAATAAACAAAGAGGGGTGAGAAAATTGACCTTTTTCTGCAAATGCGACGAGAGAGAGAGAGAGTGGCGTTTGAGAGTGGGCGAAGGAGGAGGAGGAGGGGTGGGGTGACAATAAGAAGGGAGGCCGACTTCAAATCTGGGCCGTTGGATTTTGATGGAAATGTTGAAGACTTCCGACCGCGTCCAATGGGTTGTGTTTGGCTCCTTCGCTCTCTGCTCCAGTCATTTTTCTGATTTGGTTTGACCCTTTTGCCCCTTGAATTCCTATTTTCAATCCTTCCACCACCTATTTGCCATTTGACATGGAGCTAGAATGGTGCTTACGTTTAGGAGTGGACACGGTTTGGTTCGATATAGTTTTGAGTGAAACCGAAGTCGAAGGTGTAACTTTTTGCAGTTTGGTTCGGTGCAGTTTTGAAGCTAAAATCGAAATGAAACCAAACTGTTTGGTTCGGTTTGGTGCAGTTTCAAAGGGTTTCAATTCGGTTTTTAAGAAAGAAATGTACATTTTAAAATATACACCTATCTACGCATAAGACGGTCTCATTTTCTACACAATACATTAATTAATGAACGCATTTTAACAATGAGTACATTGAGTGAGGATGTTTTGATAATCTATTTCCGTCTAAAATTAGGATAATATATGCATAAATGAACCTGCAGCAGCCATTTATGCAGCAAGCAAACATGCAACAAATGATGAATGATGATATTCTGGTGTGGTTGAGTAGATAATAAATGTATAGAACTCTAATACACAACCAATTAAAAATGACACCTCATATGGACATCTAATTAAATGTTTGTTAGTATTTGTGATGCGGTTCGATTTTGGTGCGGTTTTCAAAAGCCAAAACTGAAATCAAATTGTTCCGTACAATGAGGTTCGATTTCAAAACTGCAAAACCAAACCGTTCAGTGATGTCCGATTTGGTTTGTGTTTCGATTCCTGCGATGTATCCCGCCTCGTTTTGTGTGCCCGTGCTCGTCTCATTTTGCCTGCCAAAAGCTCGTCCCATTTTTTGTGAGAGGGCCTGCTTTGTTTTACGTGCCATGGTTTGCCTCGTTTTGCATAAACTAAGTTTGCTTTGTTTTGTGTGCGTCGAGCCGGCCTAACACTCATGTTTTTTTGACAAAAATGTAATTTTTTAGTTTCGTCCAATATTTTTCTTGAGCATTACGCTAAACTTTTTATGGAATATGGAAGCAGTTTTACAGTTTATTGAGCAACAAATGTATATTTAGTAGAATATTTGAGCCAAAAATAGTGAGTCCCAGAACATTGTCAAATGGGGTTCGACACTTAAGAATCTCAACGAAAAGTCTCACCTTAATTTTCAAAACTTCATAGTGCGGCGAACGTGAAAGTAAATATATTGAACAATGATTTATGTGTGAATTTGCAAAACTACTGTGAGTGTTAATCCTCTTTTTTTTTTTGTAAAAAAATGTAAATTTTTTATTTTCTCGAAATATTTTTCGTGAGCATTAAGTTAATCTTTATAATGTATTTGGAAGTAGATTTATGATTTACTAAGCAACAAGTGTATATTTAGAAGAATATTTAAGCTGAAAAGTTAAAAAACAAGTGAATGATATTGAGATGTTAAAACTTATATTAAGTGTATATTTTTTATTTTTAAAAATTAGAGATGTTAAAATTAGTTGTAGGTGAGGCTTAAACAAAGAATTTTGTTTTGTTAAATAGTATTAATATGTAGTTTAGATTCAGATAAAAGAAAAAATAACAAAACAAAAAAAGATTCAAGTATCTTCAAATTTAGATTTTAAATCGTTAATTACAAGTGTTTAAATATGAATTATAATAGATTTTGCACGAAAAATTATATTTTGAAGAGCATGAATATGATAGTTTTTTGTAGTGGTAAGAAAAATTAACGAAAATGTACAAAAATAATCCAAATTCTTGTGGGGGCAGAAAGTCCAACGTGACTTTGTGACAGCCAGAATCACGCTTGATAACCTGCCACCCCCAAGAATTTGAATCATTTTTGTTAATTTTTTTTAGCAAAAAATAGCAAATTTTTGTTTTGTTAAATAGTCTTTCACCCTCTTTTGATTGACAAAGAGAGTTTTATTAATATCTAATTTATATTTAGATAAAAGAAAAATGGGTAAATTACACCATAACCCCTCAGGTTTGAGGTCTATTACAACCCCATACAACATCTTTAAAACATTTCACTTTCATACCTCAAGTACTATTTTATTTCAATTTCATACAGCCGTTACATTTTCCATCCATTGAATCGTTAAGTGTTGACGTGGCCGCCACATATATGCCACGTGGCTGCCAAATGTCTGCCACGTGGCAAATAAAAATAATTTTTTATTTAAAAAACCTAAAATTTCCAACCAAAAAAAAAAATTGGGTAAATTACACCATACTCCCTCAGGTTTGAAGTCTATTACAACTTCATACAACATCTTTAAAACATTTCACTTTCATACATCCAGTACCATTTTATTTCAAAATAACATCTCCATTAGATTTTCCATCCATTGGTCTGTTAAATGTTGACGTGGCTGCCACATTTGTGCTGATGTGGCAGCCACGTGGCAATTTTTTTTATTAATATTTTTAAAAACCTGAATCTTCACAAAAAAAAAAAAAAAAAACCCTGAAATCGTCTTCCCCGACTCACCCCTTCTTCCATCCATAATCACCCACCCCCCCCCCCCCCAAAAAAAAATCCCACTCGAGCCACCCTTTTCTCCCATCCCCCATCACCCACCCCCAAAAATTCCACCCGAAATTAGATGGATCTACTACAAAATGGTACTGGATGTATGAAAGTGAAATGTTTTAAAGATGTTGTATGGAGTTGTAATAGACCTCAAACTTGAGGGGTTATGGTGTAATTTACCCTTTTTTTTGTTGAGAAAATTTAGGTTTTTTAAATTTAAAAAAAAAATTATTTTTATTTGCCACGTGGCAGACATTTGGCAGCCACGTGGCATATATGTGGCGACCACGTCAGCACTTAACGGTTCAATGGATGAAAAATGTAACGGCTGTATGAAATTGAAATAAAATAGTACTTGAGGTATGAAAGTGAAATGTTTTAAAGATGTTGTATGAGTTTGTAATAGACCTCAAACCTGAGGGATTATAGTGTAATTTACCCAAGAAAAATTAAAAAAAGAAAAAAGGTTAAACTCAAATGATCAACGCGCCTAAACTGAAAACGTTTAACCGTCAACAGGGAATAAGCAAATGATCCTATTGAATGTGCAAGGAGGAATCTATTAGTCATTAGTCATGCCATGTTGGCAAATGATTACATTTGGAATGCAGAAGTAACACATCATCTCCCTCCATGCATTCATGCTCTTCACGCTTTTCATCTCGATTGGGTTTGCTTGCAAACTTAAACAGTATATCACAAAGCTTTGATGCATCCGCGACAACATTAAGAAAACATTATTGAGTAAAAGGTATGGCAATTAACAACATTTTTAGATGTATACGAGGATTCACTTTAAAGTCACAAAAACGTCGTTGACAGAATACAAATCCTCACTGTCACCAGCTAAGCCATGTTCTTCTTGAGTGTGTTCTGATAGCGTGGACCGAAACGAGATTCTAAGCTACTCTAGCATATATTAAAGAGAAAAAGATTCATACTTTGATCAACTGGACTGAGGGAGGATCCTCGCCGGATCCTCTTTGTAAGGATCCGAAAATCCTCCAATCACATCCGTTCATCGTACATCGTGCGACCAGTTTTCGTCAGGTACTGTTTATATTCAATTTTAAATATAAAAAAATTTACAATGGTTTTTAACCACATGATGTATGATGAACATATGTAATTTGACAATCTTCGAGATTCTCACAAAAAGGATCCAGCTAGGATCCTCACTCAACTGGACCTAACCCACATATGCTAATTGTTCATGTTTATGATGACTAAAATATAACACTACTCCTTCATCAGCCAACATCCATAAAGCATTGCATCCTGTAAAGCTCTAATGAAATTATTGATTTCAATTAGAAAATACCAAGAATTTAAGGGGGGAAAAGGAGAAATTTCATAGTCAACAATTGCAAATTACAACACAGTTCAAACAAGAAGAACAAGATGACCTATCTTTTATAGATCGCCAAGCGAATCCTAAGTGGTTCAAATGAACAGGATCTAAATGGAATGCTACGATAAATCATGGGGTAAATATGAGATTTTAACTCCCTCAAGCGAGCATGGGTGGAATGGAATCCAGGAGGCAATCGCTTCTACAGCAATGGAGGTAGGATCACCCATCGGCGTGGATACTTGGGTCTTCCGTCTTTCCCATCAAATATCTGTGATGGCAAGGTGTTATAACAAATTATGTTAAATGCATTCCGACGCTTGAATAACTCATACATATGTTAATATGTTATCCATAACATATGGTTTTTCCCCAGTTCTATCAAACAGACTAATAGCAGCAGGAAAATGTAAGTTGTCAGGAAAGCTAATATTGATTAAATCAAATTACAAAAGTCATCAAACATAATAAGCACCAACCATCGTGAAATCGAAGTTCAGTTTACTAAGCATTTACTAATCATGCACGCAAACTAACCCAGCCATGCAGTGATATACATGAAACTATAACATATCTATATGCATGCATAGAGTTGTTCTCTAACAAGGCGATTGAACTTTTAAGCAACAAACACAAGCAGTTATTGGTGTAGTGAATAAAGTATAGAGTTGTTCTCTAACAAGGCGATTGAACTTTTAAGCAACAAACACAAGCAGTTATTGGTGTAGTGAATAAAGTATTTCATTTGTAGATTGCAATAGTCTAGAAGATTACCTTCTTAAGACGTCGGTGCTTTGTAAGTGCCCAATTGGTCATGATGGAAGCAGCAACTATGAGAAAGATATAGCCAGCGACTGCCTGCGTTGCTATATTGAAGCCCAACCATTGATAGATCTCTGTTGTGTAATTTGCACATGTCACAATATTGAAAAGAAAACCCCGTGGGATTTGATATCCTCCGTTTCCATCAGGGCTTCGCAGGTTCCTCAACAGGATATGACAATACAAGTTAGAGATTTGACATATTATCCCAAAACCAAACCCGATCTTCATTTGGAGGCCACTAACAGAGGTGTAAAGCGGGTGATTCAGGTAATAAGCTATGAAAGCACCAAAGCTCCAATAGTAAGCACAATTCCGGAATACATTGGAGAGTGGTGAGGTTGCATGGCTGAAGCGATGTATGAAAAATGTTTCCATAATACGTTTGAAGTAGTGGAAGCACCAGTAGTATAGAGCATATGTCTGGACTGGCTGGATGACACGGTCTCCTTTGAAGCCCAAGTAGTTGTAGACAGGGAAGTAGTAAAAGATGGGATAAAGGATCAAAGGGCCCAAATACTCAAAGAAGAAGAGTGTTCTGTAGGACACTTGTGGGCCCAGGTCCTTGAACACCACAGTTAAGTTATCTGAGTTCCCACTGATGTAATCTTGGAGACTCTTTTTGTAGCTAAGGACAACAGGCCTTTCCTTTGATCCTGGTTGGACGGGGAGAGTAAGCCGCTGTCTTGCAGGATAAAACTTTTTGGCTGTTGTCATAAGACATAAAATCATTTAAGAAAGAATAATCTTACAATAACTAGAGCCACTTATAGAAACACAAATTTCTTTGTGATGTTTGTAACGGAACAAGGCACATAAGGAATTAATGATGACGGAGCATCAACAATGACATAAACCAACCTATAAACATACCTAGAAAATTAACAGATGCAAACACCAAATAATTCAGGCCAGGTACCAAAGTTCCAATCTTGCTAACAAATCCAAAAGATCCAACAGGTTTAAGTAGTTGTATTTCTAAACTAAAGAACGTGCACTATACACCAAAGTTTCCTAATTTAATCTTCATTTTCTTTCAAATTCCAATGATATTAATCTTGAAGTACATCAGACATTTTAGGTATTCAATTAACTGCATAACCAATTACTCTTGTCTAGTACATTCTCTATTTCAGGCATTTGACGGGGGACATTGAGGTGAATCAGCTATCTTATTGGCATTCAACAAGGTTCTTCAAAATTTCCACTAACTTTCATACGTTAAATTCTTACATTAGCATATATAAGTTATAGCTCATATAGATTAAAGGATGCTACCATATAGTTTGCTTTCTTTAATAATGTAATATTTGCAAAACAAGAGCAATACTTACTAATCTCATGAAAATACAATATTACATGATTGCATCTACAAAAATAATACAACCGGTAAAAGACAATTTCTAAACTAAAGCAAACGTGATGCAGAGCAGCAAGCTTAAAGTCACAAATTGTAAGCTATAAATACAGCCCTCAATCAATCTAATCGTTTAATTAAAAGACGATAATCAACCCGAAAAATCAATCTCAATTCTCAAAAGACTACTTATTTAGCTATACAAGTCCCATAGCAAGAAGAAGCATATCCAGAACACTTACTTCGCTTATAGATTGCATCCTGCAGATCAGCTACAGTGGCCTGCAACACAAACAGAGACACAATCAAACTCAGAAAAGCTAACAATTAACTAAACTGAACCTAACCCAAATGTGAAAATCTCATCCAAAACTTGAATCTTTAACTAAACTGAACGGAACCCATATTCGAAAGTTTCCATCCAATGCAATCAAGTATTTCATTTTTCCAAAAACCCCGTAAGCATAAAATTAAAATTGATGCTTTGTTTTCTCAGAAATGCAACAGATACGTAATGAACAACAAAGCTATAAGATAAAAGAGAAGCATACAAAATCAGTGAGCTCAAGGCCGCCCTTGACAACTTCTCGGCCACTCCGCGAAACTACGGTCACCTTCATCGTCGACAGCAAGTGAGAGCGACCCAATTCAGCAAATCGATCAAGCAACAAACCCTTTTAATTCTTTCAGAAAAATCACGCAATTTCCATTCGAATTGCAGAGAGTGCGAATCAATCCGGAAAGAGAGAGAAATGAGGGTGAGAGTGAGATCCGGAAAGGGGCACCTTCTCCTTAATAACGACGTGAAATGTTGTTTGGGCGTAAGAGTTAGTTTGGGGGATATCGGTTGGATGGTATGAAATTAATGGCGTGTGGTAGGGGTAGGAAATTAGGATAGCTAACTATCGAGGTTGATGAACAACACTTAACCCCAAACTCCTACTAACATGTACACTAGTGACTAATCCATATGAATAAGCTTGGAAGGGATTTTCTATGTTGGGCCATGTTTTTAATAACCTATCTAATCTCGCCACGTGTTGTTTTATTGTTTGTAATCAATATCTGAGTGTGCTAAACTACTACGCGTATGACGTTCGCTTCTTATTGTCGGAGCATGTTTACTTATTTGGAATGAGAAAAGTCATAAATCAAAATGATACCTGATTGTTAAGTACTCGCTCGATAATTTTAATGTGCAACCCATTAGTTTTTTTTAGTCGTTAAATGCATGATATGTCATGAATGATCCAATCATGATTAGTAAACATAGTGTAAATGTCCTGAACCGTTAATGTTAATGAAAAAACGTAAGAGAAGTCTACATACTCGTCATCTATCAGTTGTTGGGTCCAATGATTTTTTTTCCTTACACAAAATGATGATTTTAAGTGTTCTCCACTGTGAAATGAGATGTTGAGGAGCTTATTTGTGTAAAAAAAAAAAAAAAAAGGGTTCAATATACGGTTGAATGATGATTATGTAATTAATTATTTGGCCCCCGGATGTCAATACTAATACCAAATTAATCAAATTAGTTAAGCCGTTATTGCAAGTATTCAATGATCTAACTAAAATCTATAGATTTATTGCTTTTAATTAACACTAAATGTAAATGGCAGAGACATTAATTAAGCTACTACCATACCTACCAGTAATGGCGCCGGAGTAGCAACTGAGTAGCAAACTAGTGAGGTGCAGGACCATTAGCCTTTTCGACTAGACATTTGAAAAAAGGAGCTCATTCACCTCTGCGGGAGGTTATTGCCATTGGTCTTCTCAGTGGGCCGGAAAAAATAAGTGTGATACTAATATATTAAATTAATGTAACAATCACAATTTACAATGGGCCGAAGAATTTAACTGAAAAGAGCCCGCTGATAGAGCTGGACAGGGATGCAATATTAGTTATTAGATCAGTGAGACACTGGCCCTTAAGGCGACCTCCTTATTGATACAAATTTATTGAACTCAAGTGCTCGATATATTACTCATAAGTCTAATATATCAAACTAATAAGTGCAGTACTAATATATTAAACTTACACTAGTATAACAGTAACTTTATAAAAATCCTAATTCCTTTATATAAGTATTGCACTCACCTCAACTACTGTAGAAAACCTTACCAATGAAAAATTCTTGAGTCCGACGGTCGGACGTCATCAGTATGGGAATTCTCCATATTTGGTCCCACCAAACCCCACACTGGTCTCACACCCTTGAGTTTGCTGCCCTATACGACTGCCGGACTCGAGAGCTCCTCCCCAGTTTGCCCATCATATGTGAACTTATCGGCTCATTTATTATCAATCAGCTCCAAGGTTCCGTTGGAGTTGCTAACTACCAATCAAACTAAACAGCATACCATAATTCACACTGTAAATCTATCAGACCTGCAGCTTAATATCTCATTGTTTCCAACTTTCCAGCCTTTGTGTGCATCTTTCCACCGTGAAGGCTGCTATTTCCCTCAACCCTAGTACATAAACAAACACCAGGTCAATTTAATAACAATATCAGTCGACTCCTTTCACCATATTTATAAGCGGTTTGTTCTCCTTCTCTAAGTGTCAATCCTCAGCTTGTCTATCCACAGGTAAGATGTATTAGAAAGAACAGTCTAACAGTGCACCGAAATCATACAGAAAGAACGAACCATGTACCACTGGCGCAGAGAGAACCATGGGTTTCCACAAGCAGAAAAACACCCACAGTTTCTGGACTCTAGATAAGTGCCAAAAAGAATCAGGACGTGCACCATAGGCAGAATGAATATACGAGTACAATTTTTCCATACCATCTTGAACGAAAAACAAAACGAATTCCAGTTGAAAAGAACTGGTAAGGTGAGAATTGTGCAATCAGTCATGTGTGGCAGCAATTGTAATGAAGACTTCAAGGTGGCACTTATACAGAAGGTTTTTCCGTACCAGCTTGAGTCAGTGAAGCCCCGCTACTGTACCTAGCATCTCATACTACAACACGTCTTTTCAATTTTTCCATCACAACATGCCTAATTTTCAGACATCAAGTAGTTGAAGACACTATTCCATAACAAACCAAAACTAGCTGAAGAATGAAGACTCAATTCCATAACCAACCAAACTAGAATGCAGGAAGGTAGTAGCAAGTCAAAGGAAGTCTCATACTACCAAAATGGAAATTATACAATAAATCATTGAAGTAGGGTTAAAATCCCCACCATAACTACCAAACAGAGCACATAAGTACAATTTGATATGCCAGACTCCCAGTAATGATTAATAAGACGCAATGTTTTAAAAGCCTCACCTCAGGGCGCGCCTAGGTGCCCTCTGTTTTGAGGGAGTGGGCGTAAGGTGCGCCTCAGGGCTTTTTTTTTTCTTTTTTGACTCCCAAACCCAAATTTTGGGTAGGATTTTAACTGCCTTATACCTCTTCCTTGCACTATCGTCTCTCTGCCTTTTTCTGATTTTTATTTTTTATATAATGAATGTGTGTGATGTTTGCATGCATTGTTATATGTGTGCACATTGTGCTTTTCATCCTCTATTATATTATATATATAATATATAATATATGTCTGTATGTGTGTGTATATATATTTATAATATATGTGTAAGCTCAATGTATATATTAAAAAAATTTAGGTCCCGTGAGGCAAAACTATCCCTTGAATGCCTCGCCCCATGCCTCACGCTTTTAATACACTAATAAGACGACATGAAAACCTCATAAATGGTAGCAAAATGTGTGGAGGCTATAGCTACTTAGTACTTTATGCTTAAGTGCAAAACTGAGAGCTCAGTCACACCTACATTTTCAACTCTTGATATTAATCAGTAAGAAAACAGGTCACAAGGAAACTCTGCAATGTTTGGTCAGATGGATTGGTCGAGAGTAGGAGCACTAGAAATTCGGCAACATCATCACGGACAATAAAAGAATACAAAAACACAAATCAGCATCTCATTAGGCAAAGCGTGATTAAAATTCCTACTTTTCTTTGTTTTCTTCTAAGTACTGTAAAAGAATTGCATATTTGATTGCTATATGCAGTGTAAATATCCATATTATATCAGTAAGTAATTATACTATTTATGTATATAACGACAAGAATTGACAATTGGCAACAGATTGTAGACAAACTTAGATAAACCAGAACTGTTAGTGATAAACATTGCAAAAACAATCATAAAACTCTCAAGTCATGCTTATCCGGTACTCAATATGAACACTGATAATTTTTTTAACATACAACCAGAGAGAAGCAATATCAGAATAGAATTTCAAAACAGAGTAACGTATCTGAAATGCAGATGGTAATCATAGACAAGTATTCTACCAAAGTCACTAGGCAAGTTTACAAATATCCTCATACTCAACAGCTTTAAGCACTCTACCGTCATACACACCCTTCTCTATCTGCACCTTAGCGCAAAAGTTATCTGTGTCAACCGCCAGCAACTTTGCATTTGATCCTCTGTAAGCACCATTGACTATCTTCACAAGGCACCCAAGATTCGGAATCACAGTCTCAAGCTCAGCCTGGTCAACTCTCAAGACATGCTTGCTTTCAAGCATTTCAATCTCCCCAACATACTTATCAATCACCTTCCTCACAACCCCTTTTCCCTTATAGTAACCCTTGTCAGCCAAGGCTTTACTCATCACTTTAACAACGATTCCCTCACATAACCAATAATCCTTCCTATTAATCCTCTCCTTCTTCTTCTCCTCCTCCCTCATCAACTCCTCCAAAGCCAAGCTTCTGGCGTCACTGCCACTTCCATCTTTCGCCTTCTTAACTTTTCTCTCATTCGTTTCATCCTCCACCTCATCGAACACCAATTTCGCACTCCCCCCTTTCTCTTTAGGTCCCAGTTTCGAGGACCCAAGCGCAAATCCAATCTTAACCCCAGGCTCCAATTTCACTTCCTGATTGGCCTCAGCCTCGGAACCCTGATCAGACCCATTACCCACCGGCATAGACTGACAAACCCTCTCAATCTGCTTCTTAATCTCCCTCTCCTGCTTCTCCTCATCCGCCATATCCGCCCGAAGCCGTTTGTTCTTCAACCTCTCCTTAAAAAGCGTCTCGGAATCCCGATCAATATACGTAATGAACCAACCCTTCGGCGTCTCGTCAACCTTACACTTCCCAGTCCTACCCAAATGCTTCACGAACTCAGTCAGCGTCGCCCACTCGGTGGAATTCATATGCACGTGATGGCGGTCGTTGATGTACTCGTTGTACACGACGGTGGCGGCGATACGGCTGAACCGGTGGCTCCGCTTCATCAAATCAAGAAAACTCTGCTCGAACTCCTCGGTGTAACCGTCGACGATGCGATTGGAGTTCTCGCCGAAGATCTGCATCTGCCGCTGGTGGCTCTCGCTCATGCAGTGGCACTTGAATCCGTTCTCGTCTCGGCATTGCTTCTGGCACATCTGGCAGTACCATCGGAGCTTCTGGAGTCCCTTGGCCTTTATTCGATTGGCGATTGCCTTCGGTGTGAGGAAATCGTTCTTTCCCATGAGGATTTTAGGTCAGAGAATTGGATGGGATTTGAATTGGGATTGTGATATGGGGAATTTGGGAATATAAAACCCTAGGAACTGGAGCAGAAACGCGAGTTCGCGACGCTTCCCTTTTCTAATAAGGAAAAAGAAATAATCCTTTATTTGTTTTTATTTTTAACAGAGAAAGTAATAGGAAAATTGGTGGCTATTAAGCACCTAGGTTTCAATTATTTTTTTTTAACAAAGAAAATAATGCGATCAATTTGCACATTATTAGGTTAATGCTTAGTGAACTGTTAATTTTTATATTTTTTTTTGTCAAACAATAGATTTTGTTAGATTAAATGTTAGATTACTCACCGACAGAATTCAAATTTATGTCATCTATTTTTCACCACTGTGGTAAAAAACTAATTGTGTTTAGTGAACTGTTAACTGTTAATGTAATAATACGAAACTTATTCCAATACCTATTACCATACCAAAGAGAATAAATTAATGTTATATTCTATAGAAAGTGATTTTCACACTCTTGTTTTCTTATTTTCTAAAGAGTAATGATTGTATAAAAAAAATATTAGAAAATATTGGTAGTGATTTTCACACTCCTATTCACATGTTATTAGCTTATATCTCACGGAATTGGATTTCCTCCGAGGCTTTGTCTCGGATTCTCCTGACTCAATAACACGGGACCGTTGGATTTTGATCCAACGACTACAAATAGAAAAATTTCTCTAAAAATTATAATAACTGTAACCGTTTGATCAAAATTTAACGGTCCCTATTAGTTGGTCAGCAAGATCTTGAGACGGGGATCCAATTCCATATCTCATGATTCTCCATTAAATTATTCAATAAGAGTCTAAATATAAAAAGATGATTGAAAATGCCTATTTTTTTCCTCGAGAAATGTGAAATTTGTTGAATATCAAAATGTTGAGTTGCAATGTGAAAAATGGGAGCCTATGACCGATTTTGAAAGTGACCCTAAATCCATAGTTATAAATCTTTAATTGCCTATTTATCTTTAGTTTCTAGATTCTCCTCCTCATCTCCTGTTCCCTCTTATTAAATAATGATTTTAGCATAATTTTTTTTCGGTAATCTTTTTGAAAATAAAATTTAGGTTGATTATCTTAAATTTAAAAATATTTAAATTTCGATAAGTAATAAAAGAAAAGGAAAACTAATGAAAAGGGCTTGAAAACGTTAAATGTTAACCAAAAGCCATGCACTAACTTTATTTAATGGTAAGGACAAAGCCCAACACTAAACTAGTCCAAATAAAATGGCCCAAACAATGAGTGTCCCATTTTGCCCCTAACGGCAAAGTATTTCTCCGTTTGATATCTGTTCCTTCATGGATCTCTGTGTTGTGGTCTGTCTCCCCCATTTCTTCATGAAACGATGACGATGATCTCCTCAAGAATGCAAGGAGAGATCTCGACCAACGAAAAGCTTGGGTCCACTGACCTCAATTCAATCTTTCAATTTTTGGTATCTTTCTGTTTCATTTGAGCTCGTGCCAAGCAAAGGGAGAGGAATAAGAACACATCTGAATCCTCCTCTTCCGTTGCTCCGCCACCCCAACTGTCACCACCTCTGCCGTCTCACCTGCTTTCAATCATCATCATCAGGTACGACTCTTCACTCATCTCCTCACTGTCTCCGTCCATCAATTTATAAGCACACATATGTGTGTATATATATAGATTACCCGAATGATAATTTAGATTAATCATCTCATTTTGAGAATTGTTCTAAATTATGAACCGAAAGGCCCCGAATTTTTGGTTAATTTATTTTAGAGGCGACTCCAGGGTTTTGTTTTCAGTTAGATCTCATTGAACACTGTAATTTCTGGTGATTCCCTAGTCGAGTTTATATGAAAAATATGCAATTTACAGATTTGTCTTGTTAACCTTTTGACTCATTGAATGGAATTTGTAATGATACCACTATGTATGTATCATGCTTGTCATATTTTAACTTTCTTTCTAAATGATTTAGTATGATATGCTTGAGTTGTGATTGGTATGTCAGGTGTGTCCTTGTTTCTCAACTAAACTCTGTTGTTCTATTTGATATATGTAGGAAAGAGATGAGCTATGTGAGGAGTGGGTACCTGAACCTCTTATTCCCTCTATTACTGATGACATACTGTATGCTCAAATTCCTCAAAGAGAACTCCATTCTCTTCTTCAATGCCGCCACTCAATTCCCGATCAATTTTGTCGAGTTCGATGTTCTTTCTGCTTTTTAAGGGACCTGAAGAAAACATTTGGTCAAGGTCACAATCTTTGCTTAGAAAAATAAAATATTGATGTGCATTTTGGTTTTATACTATATTGTAATTTGCGAGTACTAAGTGTTCTGCTTCTTCTTTTTCCTTTCTTTTTGTTTCAATTTCTTGGTTTTACAATTAGGGGAAATAGTGAGTTTCTGAGCTGATGAAGTTGTATGTGTTGTATCTGGAAGTAGGCGGAGGCAGCTACGGTTGCGAAGGTTAGGCACAATGAAGGAAAATTTATGTCCTAGTGAAGAACATTAAAGAACATTTGAATACATATGCAAAATATTAACAAATTAAATTAAACATGCATCCAAAAACAATTCATAAAACCCATGACTTTCAAAGCCTAGTATATGGTGAACCATGATTCTTTAACAACATTAAAGAGAATAAGGATTTAGAGAATATTACCCTTGAAGCTCATCCTTGATTACACAAGGGATTCACCCAAGTGGAGGGCCTTCAAGTCACCTCCTTGCTTCTTTGAGGATTGGTTCTCCAAAACACCAAAAATTTGATGTCTCCAAGTCTCTACACCAAAGATAAATTGTGAAGATAAAATGGATGACTTAGGGAAGAAGAAATTGCTAGATTTTCCCTCCCTATGTGGCCGGCCCCTTTAGAGAAATTAGAGAGAAAGTGTTTCACCCAATTTCATCCAAAAGAACCCTAAATGAAATAAAGCTATAAAGTTTAATTTATACTTCATTTCTTGTGAGTGGCAAACTTGTAAATAACACAAGTTTGCTACCCTTGACATATATGGCCGGCCATTCCTTGTCTTTGGGCTAATTGCCCAATTTGTTTTAGTTGTCATACAACTTAAACATAATGGGCCTTGTGGACCAAAACACTTTTGGGCCCCGAAACCCAAAAACAACTTAGAAGCCCAATACGAACGTTTCGTATAATTAATTAACTAATTAATTAACTTTGACCATTCTTCAATTAACTATTTAATTACTTATCCATTTCATTGAATTACTTCACTTTCATCTTTACTCGGTGTACGATCCATTAGGTTCCAATTAGCGAGGCAGTGGGCGATGTTACTCTTAACTATCGATTGTGAATTGAAATCACATTTCAATTCTCCCTTAAGATTAGTGTTTGCCAATCTTTAAGGCTACCACAAACCATGAGTGACACCTAGCAGCATGTCATGGTTACCCAAGCTAAGTAAAAGTGGTTGGAGAACCTATCCAGTTACAATTACAATGCAATACGGTCCTTCTCTAATACAATACTCTTAATCACATCGTTTAAGTGATAGTTTGTTTCATGTCTACTATCCAATGTGATACTTCTCTATATGATTCGCTTGAATAGGATTTGGAACAAACTTCCTTAGTCATATTCATATGCTTTGGCCAAAGACTCTCGAATCATATCTTAGAGTATTATCCTTCCATAAGGTTAGAGATCCCTTGTTGTGCATTCATATGTCTACATGACTAGATAGCTTGACCCCAACCATGCCGTGGACACTCCAAAGGAACGCCATTTGACACGATCAAAGACCAATGACCTAACCATTAGACATCAATGATGCCTCAGGTCAAAGGACTACTTTGCATATTGTAACCATCGAGTTCTTACATGACATGTATGTTTGAACTCAATTTTGATCGTAGTTCAGTGTACTCGATTACTCTTTCAAGCACCTATGTGTTTGTCTTAGTGTCCAACACTAAATGACTTGAGACTTGTCATATCCACGCTTGAGTCGACATAACACATACTAACCTTAGCGGATTGTCAATGCCCAATTGGCAACCCTATGGCTAGGAACGTTTTAGGAATGAGCATAAGAGAAAGGTCTCGAAAATCTAACTTACTTAGATCACTTATCTCTTAGATCAAATACATTCCTTGGATTCCCTTATTGATTAAACACAAGATACAATAAACAGTGATTAAGAATAAGCTTTGCCCTCTATTAAACATATATATAAGTTTAATACAATAAGTATTCCAAAAAGCTATTACATCAAATGAGTGGCTTTGTGGGCATACTTCCAACACACAAAAGATTGGTGCATTTGATTGGGTGTTGTGCTGAGTGAAATGTGAGGCTGTTGGTGGCATAATACATGCCTAATCATACTCTCTCCAAGCACCTCTTTCACTGTATGTTTCTATCTGTCTTGATACGTATTTATGCTTATAAACAATACCACTGCCATTGTTGAGAGGTTGTTGACGACTTGAATATCACTGCCATTGCTGAGCAATGCTGGTAATTGTATCTTTTGTTTGTATTATCACTGAAGTATCTTTACATCTGCAATCCAACTACTTTCATCCTATGGACATGATGCAACCAAGTTGCTTAGCACCATGTGCATATAACATTGTTGGTCTAAACATTTGGGCAACATCCTCCTTGCTCTTTCAATCTTCATGAATGATTGATACTGAAAAATAGCTTGTTTTAGGGTGTTGGGAAATTTGAGTTCCAGTTCATTTGTAATCTTCATTGAGCAACAAATCTAACATTCCTTATAACATTATTATTGTTGTTGTATTGTCTGATTCATTAGCTAGCTACCTTCTTTATGCATACTTTTTCTACTTCTTTAGATTACATTTTCTGATAATTAGTTAATGCTCTTATATTTCTATTTTTAGGTTGTTCTCTCTCTTTTTAATTGTCTTTTTTCTTGTTTTGTTTCTGATTGTTTTGGCAACTATAGCTTGTTTATGCATCTGTATTGTGTGTGCTGATTGGTTGAGGTCAATTTTCAGCAGTAGTGTCTCATTTAGGAGTCTATGTTGTATAAGGATTTTTTATGTAATTTGTATTAGTACATTGAATGGTTCCAAATCTTTCTTCAGGTTCTGGCCAACAGTATGATCTTCCTTGGTGGAGTAGTTTTTGTGTCTTTCTCAATTGGTCAGATTATACACTTTATCATTTGTCTTGCCTTTTCTCCACTGCTACTCGTCCGATATTGTCAACGGTCATGCCACTCTTGAAGATTTTGTACACCGTCCCATATTAATGGGGAACAGAATATCGATAGACATTGAAAGTTAATCGTTTTTTTTTTAGTATCAAGTTCTCTGTCTCTCTTCATATTTCATCCTGAATGTGCTGACTTTCTTCTATCTTCCTCTTTTCTATATAGCATGTGTATTGATGCACTGATGAGCATGTTCTTTTTTCGTCGAGTGTTTGAGAGGTTCACTAAACCATTGTGTTCTACTTTAAAATTACGATGGCACAAATTTGTTATTAGATGGTTATCTTAATTCTGGCTCTATATCTTTTGTTGGTTCTTTGATCTCTTTATTGCTCATATCTTCCTTCATATTGCAGCTTTATTATTGCTCATATCTTCTTTCATGTTGTATCCATCAAGTCGTTCAGATGTTTTTTTGTTGTTTGAGGGTTCCTTTGCATATGGACTGGGATATTAGTTTTGCTACAAGGTCCTCTATTCTTTCTTGATTGCTATTGAAATGTACACACATAAAAAGGATGGGCGAACCGAGATCACTCAGTTTTAAAGAACAAAACGGAATTGGATAACCACTCATGTAACACTGATATTGGCCTCTAATTTAATAGATTATACAAGGTTTGTATTGGCCTCTAATTTCATAAACTGAACACAAGTACTGTCACTATTTCATAAACTAAATACTGACTATTTATCAAACGAACACTAGTACTATCACTGTTTCGTAAACTAAATACTGACTATTTCTTAAACGGAACACTAGTACTATCATTGTTTAGTACTATCATTGTTTCGTAAACTAAACACTGATTATTTCTTAAACGAAACACTAGTTCTATCACTGTTTCGTAAACAAAACAGTGACTATTTATCAAACGAACACTAATACTATCACTGTTTCGTAAACAAAACACTGACTATTTCTCAAACGGAACACTAGTACTATCACTGTTTCGTAAACTAAACACTGGTTATTTCTCAAACGGAACACTAGTACTATCACTGTTTCGTAAACTAAACACTAACTATTTATTAAACAGAACAATAGTACTATCGTTATTTCGTAAACTAAACACTGACTATTTATCAAACGAACACTAGTACTATCACGGTTTCGTAAACTAAACACTGATTATTTCTTAAACGGAACACTAGTTCTATCACTGTTTCGTAAACTAAACAGTGACTATTTATCAAACGAACACTAGTATTATTACTGTTTCGTAAACTAAACACTGACTATTTATTAAATGGAACACTAGTATTGTCACTGTTTCGTAAACTAAACACTAATTATTTCTTAAACGGAACACTAGTTCTACCACTATTTCGTAAATTAAATAATGACTATTTATCAAACGAACACTAGTACTATCACTGTATCACTGTTTCGTAAACTAAACACTGATTATTTCTTAAACGGAACACTAGTTCTACCACTATTTCGTAAATTAAACAATGACTATTTATCAAACGAACACTAGTACTATCACTGTATCACTGTTTCGTAAACTAAACACTGACTATTTCTCAAACAGAACACTAGTACTATCACTGTTTCGTAAATTAAACACTAACTATTTATTAAACAGAACAATAGTACTATCACTGTTCAGTAAACTAAACACTGAATATTTATCAAACGAACACTAGTACTATCACTGTTTCATAAACTAAACACTGACTATTTATTAAATGGAACACTAGTACTATCACTCTTTCATAAACTACACACTGATTATTTCTCAAACGGAACTAAACACTGATTATTTCTCAAACGGCTGATTATTTCTCAAACGGAACACTAGTACTATCACTGTTTCGTAAACTAAATACTGACTATTTATTAAACAGAACACTAGTACTATCACTGTTTCGTAGACTAAGCACTGATTATTTCTCAAACGGAACACTACACACACACGCACGCGAGTTCAATTTTATAATGAGATAGATCCAAGGCAATTGCATGAGACTTCCAAACATAATTCAGACCAAACATAATCATAAACTAGTTTCCAAAAAAAAAAAAACATAATCATAAACGTTGATGTGAGTCTCGCACTTTAAGTTTTACTGATCCAAGAAATCTTCCCTTAACCTTCGTTGGTAATTTTCTTATATAAACATTACTAAGTTTATGGATCACAAACATGCAAACATTAATTTGAAATAAGTAATTAACAAGAAAATGAGATTAGTACCTCTCATCAGTTTATGGGTCCCAAATACTTCATCCAATCAAAGCCTAAAAGCTTATGTCAAAACAAATATTAACTCAATTCAAACAGTTGGTACAACATAATTACTCCACATGAAACGTATGTCCCACAAGTAACAACTGATCTTCAATACATTGACTAGCTTGAAGTCCGAGACACACCCTTGGACCCTTGGTTTCTCCATAAAACCCAATCTACCAATCGACCTCTATAATTCAAACACTCACTCCTCCTCCGTCCCCAACTCTCACACTGACTGAAAAGCTTAATCAATCAAAATGTCCATAGAGTCCTCCTTCCAATGGACTCGTCGTCGTCCTCCTCATATTCTAAAAATGAACTTACTGCAGTCGGCTAATTTTCGATCCCTACCCGCTCGACCAGCTTCTTGATAGTATGCTTCCAAAACTCTATAATTGAGCAAATTGTTATAACTTATAAGAAGCTCACAGCAATGGATAATTAAGTAATAAATCAATAGTTGTAGTAGGCATATATGTTGCCTAAACAAAGAAGCAAACTACTGATTTATGTTCAGCTAGAACAAACAAAATGAAACAAAACTAGAGTAAGAAGATCACCTGTGGCCAGCCATAGTGGATGATTCTTCGGACATTTAGTTTGTCAATTCCCATTCCAAATGCAATTGTTGCAACAACAACCTACAATGGGGGGAAAATAATTTTAATGTCAAGTTTAGACTACCACCGTTTCTCTTCAATACTTGGCTTTTAAGTTTAAGATGATTATTTCAGAACTTAATGGATCATTAATGAGCACAAATGAAACTACAAATCTTAAGTCGCTAAACTACATCAGTTGAAATTTATTAACAAATGCCAAATCAAAGTTCAATGCTTAATAAAAGGATCCAGCATGTGCATAAAAAATTCTGTTTAGGTTTAGATGTGATACGTATAGAGCACAGAACAAGCAGGAATTGAACATTTTTAGCTTCTTCAGTGAGCATAAAAATTGTAATTGTAATTGTGCATAACACAAGTAGTTGATTTTTTTTTTCTCTCGCATAAGCTTTCCTGAGAGAGAGGTGAGCAAGCAGCGGAAGGCCTTGTTCTTCCTCCACTGCTTCTACTGCCATTGCTACTCCAACGGTGGGGATAATCGTCGGTGCATCACTATCACAAGGAGTCGTCATCGTCCTTGGCGAATGGGTTCTACGAGGAGTACAAGTCATCTTTGACGGTTAAGGCTGCGAGCAACGGAACTGGAAACAGAGAGACTGATCAGTGCTGCTTCCATGGAGTATGAGTCGAGCAACGACGATCGGCACTTCAAGAGAAAGCCGTCGTGGTACAAATTGAAAATTAAATTAGTTTTGGTTTTATTTGACTAATGGAAAGTGCACAAGCATGATCCTCGTAGGGTATGAGTTCAAAGGTTGGTATCCTGGAATTTGGTGTTCTTCACTGGTCCCTCAGAGGAAACATATAAATAAACAATATGAGGGATTATAAAATACCTTTGTTTAAAAAAAAAAAAAAGTTTTGTTAACAGATTTTGGTTAATTTCTGTTAGGGACAAAGTTGGAAGAAAGATTTATGTTGCATGTTGGGCTTTGCTTCAGCCCGTGGGAATTTTTTTTTTGTTGGCCTTTTGTATGTTCCTTTTGTCCTTTTTATTAAGTCTCAAGCCCTTTTTATTAAATAAAAGTTGTGCATGGTTTTTGATTAAGAAAAAGTTGGCCAAATCCCTTTTCATTAAAGCTCTCTAAAAAAAATCATACAAATATATAGGTATTTATAAAGTTTTAAGTTAAATTTGGTTTAAATAATTTTATACGTTAGATTTAATTTTTGGCTGTCAAATCTTTGTTTTAACATTACGTTTGCTCTTATTTGATCATAACTGTTAGACTATAAGTAAAAAAAAAATGTTTGAAATACGACATTTGAGTCTAGAATAATTTAAGTCAGGCTCAAATCTTGAAAAGAATCTAGCCTAGAAATATATTTTTCTCCAATAACTTATTTTAGCCCAGTGGTTGGAAATGAAACCTAATTTATTCTAAATTTAATTAGAATTTATAGAGTTTTATAAAAGTGAAATTTGGGTGTATTCAATCAAAATTTTAATGGAGCCTACAAAGTATAATAGGGTGTATACACTCAAGATTTGACAAATCATACGTCTCCGAATTGATCCCTACGAGATTTTGAAGAAATTTACACAAAATTCACATATAGAATTTATGGAAGTCTATTAAAACTTCATCAAAATTCATCATAATCAAGATTTAACATCGGAATGCAAAATGAAAACTCTAACGACGCCTCATTCAACTAATTGATCGTTAATACCAATACTAATGTTCCAATCTGATCCAGCCTACCAAATAGTTCTTCACTTCACTTTCTCAATTCCTTCAAAATTCCTGTTGATTGTAATCCCTTTCTTTTGGCCGGTGGACTTGTCTTCGGCGGAGACATTCAGGATACCATTGGCATCAATATTTAAACAAACTTCAAGTGAAGGAGCATTTTTCGGTGCTGGAGGAATACCATCGAGGGTAAAATCAGCCAAAAAGTTATTGTTTTTAGCTACGCTGCTTTCACCCTCATAAACAGAGAACCTCACCGAAACTTGATTGTCATAATAGGTACTTAGAGTTGTTTTCTTCATGACTGGAATTCTAGAATTTCTTGGAATCACGATGTTCATGAATGACTTGGAACTACCAGGTTCATAACTCTCAATTCCAAGTGATAAAGGGGTGACATCCAAGAGAGTGAAGTCCTGAAGCTTCCCATTTCCATTCCCACTCAAGACTGCAGCTTCAACAGCGGCACCATACGCAATTGCCTCATCCGGATTGATACTCTTGCACAACTGCTTCCCCTTGAACACATCCTGCAATAGTTGCTGCACTTTGGGAATTCTAGAAGATCCACCGGCAAGAACAACATCATGGACACTGCTTACTTCCATATTGGCATCCTTCAAACACTTCTCGACAGGCTCCAGACACTTGTTAAAGAATTCCATATTCAGTTGCTCAAATTTGGCCCGGGTAAAAGTTGTATAGAAATCAGTACGCTCATTCAAACAGTCGATTTCAATGTCAGTGGCTGAAGTAAATGAAAGCCTCCTCTTTGCTTTCTCGCATGCGCTTCTTAACCTCCTTAGTGCTTTAGAGTTTCCACTCACGTCCAAATTATGCTTCTTCTTGAATTGCTCAACACAAAAGTCCACCATTTTGTTATCGAAGTCTTCTCCTCCAAGGTGAGTGTCTCCAGCCGTGGCCTTCACTTCAAACACACCATCACCTATGGTAAGTAGTGAAACATCTAAAGTACCACCACCTAAATCAAATATCATCACATTTCTCTTGCTATACCAACCAGCCTTCCTGTCAATGCCATAAGCAATTGCTGCAGCAGTTGGTTCGTTGATGATACGCATCACATTTAGGCCAGCAGTGTAGCCAGCTTTTTTTGTAGCCTGACGCTGTGAATCATTGAAGTAAGCAGGGACAGTGATTACTGCATCCTTCACAGTGGAGTTGAGGTAGGCCTCAGCAATCTCCCGCATTTTCGATAGAATCATGGCTGAAATTTCTTCGGCAGTAAACTGTTTCTCTTGTCCCTCGTGGGTAACCACAATCAAAGGCTTGCCGCCAGGACCTTCAGTGACTTTAAATGGCCAGAGCTTCAAATCATTTTGAACAGTTGCATCACTGAATCTCCTACCAATTAACCTCTTTGCATCTGCGAATAAATGATTAATTAAAAAAAAAACATTCCTAGAAAGAGCGAACAATTTCTATGTGGTCAGTAAGATGAGTGATTCGAATATTTAATGAATAAATCATCTGAACGACAAAATACACTGCAGCGATAGTTATAATTCAAGTTCATAATGTTCATACTTACTGCTTTTTGTTGTGTTAAAAAAATAAATTCTATTAGCCTTAGCATATAAGCATTTTTCATGAACTAACTCCGAAATTAAATACTGTTAAATTAATAGCAGATAAACGAGGAGCTAACCAAAAATGGAGTTGGTGGGGTTCCTGATGATTTGGTTGATGGCTGAATCACCAACAAATCGCTCAGTCTCAGTGAAGGCAACACAAGATGGAGTGGTCCTGTTACCCTGATCATTCACTATGACTTCCACACGGTCGTGCTCCCACACTGCGACACACGAGTACGTTGTCCCCAGATCAATCCCAATTGCGTGGCCTTCTTTTCCTGCCATTCTCTGTACGGGAACACGATAAAGAAGAAGAGAAGAGAAGAAAAATTATTTCAGTGAGAGTAAAGGGGAGGGACTAGAGAGAGTGAGTCAGGCTAGTTTATTGGGGAAGAAAAAGAGTTCAGAGTGGTGTCTTTCATAAGTTGGATCTAACTTGGGGACGAAGACTCATTTATCTTTTTTGGAGAATTTCATACTGTAGATGAAATGCTTGTGCTTTTCAAATTCCTTATAATCTGACGTTTTTGCTTTTCTAAAGTTTTGTGCAAAAAAACGTTGGAATGCAATAAGTCTCCAAAATTTATTCTCTTTTGTTTTGCCCGTTTGATGCCAAAATTATGCGGCAACTAAAGCACAAATGATAACGATTACCCAAAAAGAAAAAAAATTCATAAATGATAAGTACTACTTAATACCTTTTAACTTTTTATTTTTTTTATTTTTTATTTTTTTTTATAATTTTTTTCTGAGAGAACTTTACAACTTAGTTGCACATATTGAAAGTGGAAGTGGACTTGCACATAGGAAGCTAGCACATGTCTTAGTAGCTAAGTAAAGTACTCCTCCGAGAATTCTTCTGTTTCGATGACTTTTTAAGGCAGCTTTGGAAATTTGGGAGAATTCTTCTTCTTCTCCTGACATTCTCAGCGCTAAAACTCAAACAAGAACAACCGATATTTTGGTTAATTGTTTGTTAAGGGTTCTTCCATGCCAAAGCGCGAAACCAAGAAAACAAAAAGAACAAATTTCTACTGTTAAACTTATCAATTGCAACTCCTTTAATTACACAACTCAAATCAAATTAAGCTACTGACCGTCTCACTTTCTAAAATTTGATAAAATTGCAGCATCAACCGAGTTAAAAAATAAATAATACTTGCAAGTGGCATGTATGGTTAAGAGCTTTTACTCAATCACCCAATATCTTAAGTTCAATTTTCCATTCCCTCACTAAGAAAATAAAATTTATATACAAAATTATTAGTTGTACATATTTCACCACAAACTAGATATATCTTTGGAATTTCATGGCACTAAATGAAAAAATAAAAAAAAAGATAATGAAGAACAAATAATTTTTTTTTTCAATTTTTTTATTTATTACAAGCCATATTATTACTCTAAGCTAAATCAGAAATGTCTTCCGAATTTGATAGCTTGCATCAGTGAGTTGAAAACGAGCCATATCCACTAGGTAATCCACCTCTTACAATGAAGAGCAAATAAGTTTTGGTCAAGGTGCAAGTGATAAAGGGAAGTTTTAAAAAGGAAAAAAAAATAAAAATGTAAGGGCTTTATAATATCAAATTGAAGTCCAGCTGGTCCTAATGCCACACTGCAAGAAAGGACTAACTTGTTCCTTAACAAACCGAGTGGAGATAGGAATATGAATCACATATTGGCTTCATCTAGGTCCCAAAACATGTTGGTTATATAAATTTTTGTAAAATGTTTCTTTTTTTTTCTTCTTTGAATACACAAAATCAATACACTTGTCAACACACACCTGTACACAAGTGAATCTGACAGATATTGATAGGATGCAGTGGTGGACCAATGTTGAGTCTGCAGTGGCCATGTCCCTCCACAACTTTTCCAAAGGCTTATATATTTGCTGAAGTTTTGTATGTTTTACTTATAGATTTATGCTTCGGCCCTCCTGTATTTCAGATCCTGGTTCCATCCCTGATAGGATGCATCTCTATTAGAGTGTGTAACTGATTGTATTGATTTTGTGCATTGTTTGTTAGATGAAGGATTAGGTCATTATGTCAAAAACCCTATTTATTTTTTTGGATGATTAAAACCCTAATTATATAAATAAAAGGTAAACGTGTGAAAACACGAATTAAAAATTAACATAATAGTTGAAACAAAAACAAATCCTGTTTCAGTCTTTAGCATGGCATAAGATTCTTTCTTACATTATTCTTTCAATTCCCTCAGAAGTTGTGTCATTTGTAAGAGTAATCCCCTTCTTCTGGCCAGTCAACATGTCTTCAGCAGATACGTTCAGAATCCCATTGGAATCAATATCAAAGACAATATTGAATTTAGGAACACCCCTTGGAGCTGGAGGAATGTCTTTGAGCCTAAAATCACCCAGAAAGTAATTATTCACTGTTGTTGTACTCTCGCCCTCATAAACGGCAAATCTAACAACTGTTTGGTTGTCGTGCCGAGTGGTAACGGTATAATTCCTCTTGACGGGCATTTTAGTGTTTCTTGGTATCACAACAGTCATGTCCCGTTCACGCCCAGTCTCCACCCCGAGTGATAGCGGCGTGACATCCAACAAAGTGAGGTCTTGAAGCTTTTCATTTCCCTTCCCATTCAGGACTGCAGCCTGAACAGCAGCACCGTAAGCGACTGCCTCATCCGGATTAATGCCTTTGCACAGCTCCTTACCCTTGAAGACATTTTGTAAGAGTTCTTGCACCATAGGAATTCTCGAAGAGCCACCAACAAGAACAACATCGTGGATGCTGCTTACGTCCATAGCAAGGAGCCTTGATCGAGTAATTGAACAATTTTTTGAGGAAGAAGAGTTTGCACATGGACGATCTTTGTGTCGAAATTTCCTCATCTTCAGCACTTTCCCGTTGCTTTGGAGGTTGACAAAAGCTGTTTTGCCCCCTTTCTGGTTGGCGAACTTGTGGTGGAGACGTAGGCTTCATGCGCCTTTTCTTTGGAGCGGCATGAATCCATCCTTCAGTTTCACTTGATTCGGAGCATGCCCCCAGCGGCGACGATGAAGACTTCGAATCAAATGTGCAGGAAGTGACGGTGGTATAATTTGACTTTACCACATCGTCAAGATCCAGCTCGATGATCCCTTGCTGGGCCAGCCTCATGATGAAATCTTTCAGCATGAAACATTTTTCCGTCAGATGATTGACGAAACGGTGGCACTTGAAGTACCTTGGGTTGTCGGTGTGATTTATTTCTTCCGGCCATCGGCATTCGGGTAAATCAATCACCTTCTTCTCCAATAGGTCATCCAGCATTGCAGCCACGTCGGAGTCCGGAAAAGGATACGTCTTCTGCTCTAGTTCCCTCAAGGTGTTTTTGTACCTGTTTTGGGTGCAAGAAGACTTTCCTCTCTTTATTTCCCTTGTTTTGTACTTGGATGAGATTTTGACGGGGGTAGTGTTGACGGTAAAAGCTTCTTTGGCGGACTTCTTTCCAGTTTCGTCTACCTTCGAAGCAAACACTTTTTCTTTGAAGTTGGTGGTTCGCTCTTTTTTTTCATGGTTGGCGATGCTCAATTCCATGTCATGGGCGCGGGTTGCTAGCTCTTCGAAGGTATGTGGTTTTATGCCTTGAAGGATGTAGTGCAATCCCTATTGCATGCCTTGGATGCACATTTCGATCGAAGAGCGCTCCAAGAGTCTATCTTTGTAGTCAAGGCTCAGGGTGTGCTATCGGTTGATGTACTCCACAACTGACTCATCATTCCACTGCTTTGTGCTTGTCAGCTCCAACATGCTGACTGTGCGGTTGGTGCTGTAGAAGCGGTTAAGGAATTCTCGCTCTAATTGCTCCCAACTGTCAATAGATTTGGGCTCGAGATCGGTGTACCAATCGAAGACGTTACCTTTCAGTGAGCGCACGATCTGCTTGGCAAGGTAATCCCCTTCAGTGCCCACGTTGTTGCAAGTTTCAACGAAATGGGCGACGTGCTGTTTCGGGTTCCCCATTCCATCGAACTGCATGAATTTAGGTGGTTGATAGCCCCTTGGCATCTTCAGGGCATCAATCTTCTTGGAGTAAGGCTTTGAGTACAACCCGGAGGTATTTGAGTTCCCTTGGTACTGCGCCTTGAGGGTGTTGGCGATCATCTCTTGCAATTGCTTGATGGAGAGGGATGCCATGAGCGCCGTTGCTTGGTCTAGCTTTGGGTTTTCTTCAACTTTCTCCAACGGAGGCTCTTATTCTTCGTCCCCGCCTTTTTTGGAGTCAAAGCTAGATCCTTCATCATGCCTTGCTCCCAGTTTGCCTAGAAGCATAGCGATCTTCAAGTCTTTCTCTTCAAGGGTTTTCGTCATCGTTGCAATCATTTCCTTCATTTGAACAAGTCGTTCTTCCATGAAGGTAGCGTCGATGACTTGTTCCTTGTTTGAAGACATTTGGCTTGATGTGTGCTTTGAATTTCTTGAACGAAGAAATAGATGAGAGGTAGAGATTATCCCACCGGGCGTGCCAAATTTGTAAACACAAAAATTTCCTGAAAACAACAAGAACACGTGTACAAAATAATATTTGTATTTGATGATTTTAGGTTACAATCTCTATTTGCTCATCTGATTCGATCTCCGTAATACTTTGATTTGTGGACTTGATCCAAGGGCCGTCGAGGCTTTGATCTTGGATGAACAGGGGGAAGTTTCTTCAAGGGGTGTTGGGCTTGATCTTGAAGTTTGGCGGATGAACGTTTCTTCAGGGGCTTTTTGGGCTTGATTCTTGAAGTTTGATGAACAGATCTTCAAGGGCCTTTAGGGCTTGATTGGGTTACAATCTCTATTTGTTCCTTTGATTCGATCTTCGTAAGACTTTGATTTGTGGGCTTGGTCCAAGGGCCGTCGAGGCTTGATCTTGGATGAACAGGGAAAGTTTCTTCAAGGGTCGTTGGGCTTGATCTTGAAGTTTTGAGGATGAACGTTTCTTCAGGGGCCTTTTGGGCTTGATCCTGAAGTTGGGCGATGTTTCTTCAAGGGCCGTTGGTGGCTTGATCTTGAAGTTGATGGACGAATCTTCAGGGGTCGTTGAGGCTTGATCCTGAAGTTGGATGAACGTTGAACGACGAATGGATCTTCAAGGGCTTTTGGGCTTGTTCTTGAAGATGGATGAACGACGAACAACGAACGAAGAACGATGAATGGTGGATGAACTTCAAAGGGCTTTTGGGCTTGATCCTTGAAGGTGGATGAGTGGATCTTTAGGAGCTGTTGCAGCTTGATCCTGAAGGTGGATGAACGGAGCTTCAAGGGGCTGTTGCAACTTGATCTTGAAGGCGGATGGATGGGGTTTCAAGGGCTTTCGGGGCTTGATCTTGAAGTTTGGCAGATGAACGGATCTTCAGAGGCCGTTGCAGCTGGATCCTGAAGGTTGATGATTTGTTGATCCAAGGGCGGTCGGGGCTTGATCTTGGAAGAACGATAAACCAAGAACGAAGCACGAAGAACGAAGAGAGCCTCCTCGATTCTTCGAAAACCTGGATGCTTGAGAGCTTCGAAACTTCAAAGCTTCAAGGACCAATTCTCTTCTAATTTGGGAGTAGAGAAATGTATTTGTGAATTGGTGAATGAATTGGTGTGGAATGGCCTCTATTTATAGAATTCCAAAACTTGATTTTTGGATTTTAATAATCAGATGAAATAAGTTGTTTCTGCCAGGTGTTGACACGTGTCATATTTGACGGCTTTTCTAACTCATTTCAATTTTCGTCGAGTCACACGCTACGTGTAAAATTTATGTCATACATGAGCGTTGATACTTGGACTATCGGTCAACATTTATTTGACCGAAATTTCGATGTCTACAGTTTGAAATATGACATTTGGGTCTAGAATAATTTAAGTCAGGCTTAAATCTTGAAAAGAATCTAGCCTAGAAATATATTTTTCTCCAAGAACTTATTTTAGCCCAGTGGTTGGAAATGAAACCTAATTTATTCTAAATTTAATTAGAATTTATAGAGTTTTATGAAAGTGAAATTTGGTTGCATTCAATCAAAATTTTAATGGAGCCTACAAAGTATAATAGGGTGTATACAATCAAGATTTGACAAATCATACGTCTCCGAATTGATCCCTACGAGATTTTGAAGAAATTTACACAAAATTCACATATATAATTTATGTAAGTCTATTAAAACTTCATCAAAATTCATCATAATCAAGATTTAACATCGGAATGCAAAATGAAAACTCAAACAACGCCTCATTCAACTAATTGATCGTTAATACCAATACTAATGTTCCAATCTGATCCAGCCAACCAAATAGTTCTTCACTTCACTTTCTCAATTCCTTCAAAATTCCTAATGTCACTGTCACTCTTGATTGTAATCCCTTTCTTTTGGCCGGTGGACTTGTCTTCGGCGGAGACATTCAGGATACCATTGGTATCAATATTGAAACAAACTTCAAATGAAGGAACATTTTTCGGTGCTGGAGGAATACCATCGAGGGTAAATTCAGCCAAAAAGTTATTGTTTTTAGCTACGCTGCTTTCACCCTCATAAACAGGGAACCCCACCCAAACTTGATTGTCATAAACGGTAGTTACAGTTGTTTTCTTCATGACTGGAATTCTAGAATTTCTTGGAATCACGATGTTCATGAATAACTTGGAACTACCACGTTCTGTACTCTCAATTCCAAGTGATAAAGGGGTGACATCCAAGAGAGTGAAGTCCTGAAGCTTCCCATTTCCATTCCCACTCAAGACTGCAGCTTGAACAGCGGCACCATATGCAATTGCCTCATCCGGATTGATACTCTTGCACAACTGCTTCCCCTTGAACACATCCTGCAATAGTAGCTGCACTTTGGGAATTCTAGAAGATCCACCGGCAAGAACAACATCATGGACACTGCTAACTTCCATATTGGCATCCTTCAAACACTTCTCGACTGGCTCCATACACTTGCTAAAGAATTCCATATTCAGTTGCTCAAATTTGGCCCGGGTAAAAGTTGTATAGAAATCAGTACCCTCATACAAACAGTCGATTTCAATGTCAGTGGCTGAAGTAAATGAAAGCCTCCTCTTTGCTTTCTCGCATGCGCTTCTTAACCTCCTTAGTGCTTTAGAGTTTCCACTCACGTCCAAATTATGCTTCTTCTTGAATTGCTCAACACAAAAGTCCACCATTTTGTTATCGAAGTCTCCTCCTCCAAGGTGAGTGTCCCCAGCCGTGGCCCTCACTTCAAACACACCATCACCTATGGTAAGTAGTGAAACATCTAAAGTACCACCACCTAAATCAAATATCATCACATTTCTCTTGCTATACCAACCAGCCTTCCTGTCAATGCCATAAGCAATCGCTGCAGCAGTTGGCTCGTTGATGATACGCATCACATTTAGGCCAGCAATGCTGCCAGCATTTTTTGTAGCCTGACGTTGTGAATCATTGAAGTAAGCAGGGACAGTGATAACAGCATTCTTCACAGTGGAATTGAGGTAAGCCTCAGCAATCTCCCGCATTTTCGCTAGAACCATGGCTGAAATTTCTTCAGCAGCAAACTGTTTTTCTTGTCCCTCGTGGGTGACCACAATCAAGGGCTTGCCGCTAGGACCTTCAGTGACTTTAAATGGCCAGAGCTTCAACTCACTTTGAACAGTGGCATCATTGAATCTCCTACCAATTAACCTCTTTGCATCTGCACATAAATTGACTAAAATTAAAAACCATTCCTAGAATGAAAAACAGCTAAGAAGCAATAGGTCATATATAAAAAACAACACAATGACTTATTTGGTTTAACCAAAAGTGTTATCCTGCAACGATAGTTTTAATCCAACTTACTTGTTGCTTTTTTTTGTTAAAAATATATTTTATGAACATGACCATAAGAAATAAGCATGTAACAATTTTCCATCAAAATACTGTTAAATTAGTAGTACATAAACGAGGATCTAACCAAAAATGGAGTTGGTGGGGTTCCTGATGATTTGGTTGAGGGCTGAATCACCAACCAATCGCTCAGTCTCTGTGAAGGCAACACAAGATGGAGTGGTTCTGTTACCCTGATCATTCACTATAATTTCCACATGGTGGTTCTTAGAAATGGGCAAATACCCATTGGTTATGGGTAACCGCGATTACCCGCCCATTTAAATTAAACAGTTACGGTTAGGGGTAACCATTTAGATAAATAAATGGTTATGGATATAACCGTTTACCTGAGAAATTTAAATGAGTGGTTATGGGTATTAACTGCGGTTATAAACGGATAACCGTTTACTTATTTATTTTATATATGTAAAATTAACACAAACCATGTTCCCTATCAAACAAAACTTAGATCAATGCTATTGACTATAGTGCATGATTTTTGTAGCTAATATAATATAGTTTTCCTTAACCACTTTAAATTTTATGGTCCATTATATATATTATGTTAATTACATTCTAAGTTAAATAACTCAAGGATACTATTTTTTAACAATTTTCGTAACCGAAGAATACTATACTTACGTGCGCCGGTTCCATTGCAAGGGAAGCATGGCTGAGTGTTATCTCGCTTTGCCTGCAATTAGCATTATTAATATATCGGCCTTTAATTAATACAACTTATTTAATCAAAATTAGATACAGGGAAGTTGAAAGAACTCACAGCACTGTCGATCTGTTGATTTGTGTAACCGGAAAATATATTATTATTATTTTTTTAATTTTCAAGTTGTTAAAAAAACAAATAGACGAATGAAAAATGAGTAAATAGTAAAAAAGAAAGGATAAACGGGTTAAAAAAAGGATAAATGGATAAACGGATACTAAACGGTTGCGGTTAAATGGGTACGCGGTTATGGGTGTGGTTAACCGTTTATAAACGGTTATGAGTATGAGTATAACCGTTTAGGCAATTACCTAACGGGTAAATGATTATGCGGGTACGAGAATAAACGGTTATGGATAAATAACCGCGGTTACCTGCCCGACATAATTGTTGCCCATCCCTAGTCGTTCTCCCACACTGCGACACACGAGTACGTTGTCCCCAGATCAATCCCGATTGCGTGGCCTTTTGCTCCTTCCATTCTCTGCACAGGAACACGACAAAGAAGAAAGAGAAAAAAAAAGGAACTTTAATGAAAAGCTTCCGGTACTGTTCACTTTAACAAAAAACCATATTTTTACACTAAAAAGTCAATTCTGGTACTATTTACTTTACCCTTTATTTTGTCCTTATCGTTAAAACTCAAAGTTTTCAAACCATTTTTATTAATTTTCCTATAAAAAAAACGATTACAGTGAGAGTAATAGAGAGGCACTAGGGAGAGTGAGTTTGGCTAGTTTATAGGAGAAGATAAGAGTTCATAGTGGTGTCTATCATAACTTAGATCTATACTTGGGAACGAAGAATCATTTATCTTTTGCTCTCCAAAGGTTTAGAAATTTGGTTTAAAAATTTGGCTAATAAGTCTCCAATTTATTTTCCGATGGCTGTTTTAGAGAGAATTTTCTGTGTACATGAAATGTAATTATATAATTGGAGATGTTAGACAAATAGGAAATTAGTTAGACTTGAATTGTAATTATACTCCTAACCCGTAGGACGAGTTCTTGTTATACAAGGATTCATAATGAGAACTCCTTGTTTGTGATGGAGAATCCACTTAGAATTCTCATAGTCTAGGTTTTGTGATTACCCGTGGGCCTAAAAAACTTGTACCTCAAGTCACTTCACTTGTATATATACGTACCTTTATGAGTTTAATAAAATTAACATATAAAATTAGTTTGACTTAAATTGTAATTGTACTCCCAACTCGTAGGAGGAGTTATTGTTATACTCGGAATGTTAAATGTTATTTTGTATATTCTCATTCATATATCAATGAAAATTAATCATTCAGCCACAATTTAAATTTTTTTTTTTTTTTAGGAGAGACTTGAAAAAAAAAAAAGAACTTTCCACCAATTGTATGATAAAATGTGGCTGCCCCGTGTTAGGCACACTAAAAATTTCTTGTTTTTTTTTTACTTTTCAAAGAGTAGAATATTGTGCAGCAATGAAAGCACAAATGATAAACGATAACTACTTTATAACTTGACCTTCTTTACTAGCTTACTACTTTATAACTTTAGCTTAGTACTACTGTCTGGTTGTCATTCTCCGATCCAAACATACATTCAGGATCGACACGTGGCGTCACCAAATACCCGTATATCTAACATACCCCGCCTCCGGGATATGTACAAAGCATAGATCAAGATTCAAGTTCCTTAATATTTTTTGTATATTTTATGGCTGCATCTAACTTCCTTTTTAGATTGCCTATGTACCCTAAATAGGAATCAAACAATTCGTATTTCACCATTCACTACACTCTGACTTTTATCATAGTACGTCAAATCGAAAAGCATAGCTTTTCTCAACCAATTGTTAGAACCTAACAAGCATGACATAACTAGGTTCAGGGCTACATAACAATACCCACAAGACATTCAAGGTTTCCATTCCATCCGTCACATAAATTACTATGAGATAACATATCATTTCAGTAGTTGAATCTATTCATTATGAAACCAGTTCCAGGCGAGCCCGATGTGCACAGTAGAATATGATATCGACAGGAATTGTCGATGTGGGTGATTTGGGCGTGAAGACCAATGAATTAGATAAAATGACTAGCAAAAAGGGTATATAAACTTGGGATATCATAGAGGGTTAGTTTCTATAATAGAACATTCGAACCACCTTTGCAGGGGTAAAATGCATGGTATGGAACGTGCAAGTTCGTGTGTTTTATTATATAAATTAACGGGGGTAGTTGAAGAGGTTGCATTGCATTGCATTTATGCATTATTATCAATAATGATTTGATATTTGGCTATATGATTTCATGACACTTAATTTAATATTATCAATTTATTGTGATAAGGTTATGTCCCTACTGAGCTGTTCAAGCTCACCCTTCTATTATTATGCAGGTTTATGAACTAGACATTCAAGAGGGTAGGTAGGGTGAGATCGGATAAGATGTGAGAATAAAATGTTTATTCATCTATTTACCTTAGGTTGTAATAGTTCTTGAATTGTTTAAGAATCATGAGTTATTTTAATAAGAGGAATTTATTTTTCCAACCCGTTTCAGTTTCCTTTTAATTATGTAGCTTTTAACCCACATTTCAGATTTGGGTTCGAGTTTTATTGCCAGAGCTAACAAGTATGAAGCAGTGGAAGGATGAGCCTGTCATCGACTACATCAATAGATGGCGTTCATTGAGTCTAGATTGCAAAGATTAGCTCTCTAAAACCTTTGCCATCGAGATGTGTGCTTAAGGCATGCACTAGGGGTTACATTACATCCTCTAAGGCATAAGGCCGAGAACATTTGAAGAGTTGGCAACTTGATCCCATGACATGGAGCTGAGTATTGCTAATCATGGGAAAAATGAGCCAATCATCGACTTTAAAAAGGATAAGGTGTTTGCTCGGAAGGTAGACAAGACTGGGAAAAAGCCCGCCAAGGAAGCTTTTACCGTCAACACTACCCCCATCAAGACCTCTTCCATGCCTATCAAGATCTCCTCCAAGAAAAAAGAAGATGAAGAAAAAGAGATGAAAAGAGGTGAGCCTTCTCGCGCCCAAGATAAGGGTAAAAACACCTTGAGGGATCTAGAGCAGAAGACGTACCATTTTCCTGACTCTGACGTGGCTGCAATGCTAGACAACTTGTTGAAGAAGAAGGTAATTGAGTTACCTGAATGCAACCTCCCCAAAGAGATGAATCGCATTAACGATACCAAGTACTACAAGTACCATCGTATCGTGAGTCATCCTATTGGCAAGTGCTTCATCCTCAAAGTGCTCATCATGAAGCTAGCACAACAAGGGCAAATTGAACTTGACCTTGAAGACACGGCCGCAACACACACTACTACAATTGTGTTTGGATCCTTCGATCTCGTGCCTCTCCAAGTGACGCATGACCACTCCCATCCATGCTCAAGATGCACGACACCCTATGTACAATCATCACTGGGGGCAAATGACCAAAATGCACATACCGATGATGAATAAGGATGGACACTGGTGACCTACAAAAAGACAAGGAAGCCAAGACCACAAGCCGCACGATCAAAGATGGAACAAAGGAGAAAGCACCTCCGCTGTAACAATATGAAGCCCAAAAAGAACATAAGAGTTGCTAAGCCAACATGCAACCCCTTGCCTCTGAAATATTTATTTTATTTCGGAAAATAATAGTATTAGTGATAGGCCCAACTAAACTCTTGTTTAATTAACTATTATAAATTTCAATTTCTCTACTTCAATGTCATGATTCCAAATATTAATATATGACCAATATTTATTCACCAAAACATAAGTTTAAAACTTTTATTTTTCATAATATCCCTTACTTAGCTCAATTTCTCAAACAAAAATTTTGTCCCGATATTTAACTACCATTTATTGTGATTCCCTAATTACATATCTTATTTCCACCCGTGTTCCGTAACTATAATTTCCGTACCCAACGTACTAATATATCCTCACCTTATCACCATTTTCTCCACTATTGCACAATTTCCCTTCTAAAGGTTTATTATTATTTTTAAAGTACTTAATCTCACTTATTTTATGGCTGCATCTAACTTCTCGTTAGACTGCCTACATATCATAAACAAGGATCAAGCCATTCATGGTTCACCAATTTAAATTCAATTAAATTCTAAATTTTCGACAAGTGACAAACAATCACCATCTAGTTTCAAACAAGTGAAACACGCCAAATGATTATCAAATTTGGTTTCAAACATTAAAATTAGCTTTAAAATATGGCGTCGGCTCACTGGCCATGCACCGCCGCTGGTGGTGGTCGACCACCCCGAATCGCCGGAAAATCTCAACTATTTCCAAAATTACCAAATTTTACAGGGTGGTAGATCTCAATGAATGGAGCAAGTTTCATAGATGTGGCCAACTCCAATTTGGCCGGAAAACACCTCAAAATGGCCACGAACCGCTGGAAATCTTTGTTTTTGGGTGTTCTTGATTCGTCTCCAAAAAAACTTTGACGCCCTAACCAATGCCAGGGCTTTGTTCCAGAGGTTGAGGGGAGCCTATTGGTGGTGGTAATTTTCGGAGTTAGCTTCACCATTTGTGGATTTCTGCTGAACACCCACACGCACCATCGTGTGTTTTCCCCAAAAAATACCACCAAAATTCCTCCTAATTTTTGGGTGGAAATGGAAGAGGGAAGGTCATGGAGGGTATTCCAAGTGGTGATTTGATGTAATTCGCTGGAAAAATGGGTGAAAACCCGTTGGAATTGACAAGGATGCCACACGGGTCGGGTTACCCAGGAAGTGGGTCACGGATCTCCTGCTTCCCCTCTCTTTCATTTCCCCTCATTTCTTCTCCCTTTCATTGGTCACCCCCTCCCCCCTCCCCCCCCAAAAAAATCTTTTCTTCCTTCTCTCTTTTCTATCCTATCCTTTCCATCATTCTCATTTCTTTTCATCCCAGCCACACACGTGGCCATTCCTTTTTCCCCAGAAAATCTGAAGCCTTCTAAATGAGAGCCAAATTATAAAAATGTCCCTGATTTCAACCGTTAATGACTCATTCGTTATAACTCCGTTTCAAGAACGGTTTGCCCCTGCACGTTCGTGAGATCAAGCTCTATTCAAAAATATAAATTGTGACCTCGAAAGGTCTACAAATTTTAAATAAATAATTTTTAAAATTCAAACTTCGAAATCAGTTTAATTTAAAACTAAACTCAAATAAATTAATAATGTTTTTTGAAAAATAACATAAATCTCAATTATATCAATGCGTAGACTATAATAATTTTCAGAATCAAAACTTTAAAATTTCCCAATTCTATTTCCATAACTATAAATCAATTTATTTTCGATTTTTCTCCACATATTCATATTTATGAATATCTAATTCATATATTTAAATTTTCAGGGTATTACACAACATATGTAGGGGAGGGAACCTATGGAGCAAAAACCATGCATTCCTGTCTCCTTGCATTAGTACCTCCCAAATGACTTCTTTCAACAATGCATTACCGCTGCC
Organism: Crataegus laevigata; assembly: GCA_963580275.1. Taxonomy (NCBI): domain Eukaryota; kingdom Viridiplantae; phylum Streptophyta; class Magnoliopsida; order Rosales; family Rosaceae; genus Crataegus; species Crataegus laevigata. Next base: position 8,608,570 of record OY756951.1, read on the forward strand.
TGTCACATGGTTGAAGTGGAGATAGCAGAGCCCTCAAAAGGAAAAGTTATCACCTTCGAGGAAGAGAAAACGCACTCACCCAAAGAAGGCTTGCCTGTGTACTTTAGCATCGAGGAACCACTACGATTGCCCACGAAGATGCGAAAAGCACTAGTAACGGTCTTGACGAATCTCGACGACCATGAAGCATAAGAAGGCAAGGACGAAGGCTTGAAGCTTCGACCACACGAATATGCCACATGTTATGCCACCCATAACACAATTAACTTCACCAACGAAGACTTGATGTTGTGGTCAAAGCCTCATAACCGTCCTCTTTTCATCTCTAGATAGGTAAAGGAGCACAAAGTCACCACATGCTTGAGGATGGTGGATCGACCATTAACATCATGCCAAAATCAACAATCTCCACAATCAGCATCAAGGTGGATGAATTATCCCAAACCGCCTTTTAATCTAAGGTTTTAACCAAGGAGGACATAAAGCGATGTGCATGATCCGAGTCGAGATGGCCATTTTCGAACTCAAGTTAAGCACGCTATTCCATGTGATTGACGCAAGAACTTCCTACAACTTGCTCTTAGGAAGGCCTTGGATCCACGAGAATGGAATAGTACCGTCCACCCTTGACTAATGCTTAAAGTTCTACCAAGGAGAAGTGAAGATGATACAAAGAGACACCAAGCCATTCATTGAAGCCGAATCACACTTCGTGGACGCCAAGTTCTACATGGATGAGAACATGGTACTCGAAGCTTTTTCGAAGGAGATCAAATCCATAGGCAAAGCCATGCCCAAAAAGAAGGAGTGGCAAGCCATGCCCAAGAAGTAGGAATGGGAAGCAGTGTCATCTTCAAGGAATGACGATGATGAGCCTGTTGAGCCCTCAACGACCAAAGGGAGTGGGACATCCTCAAAAAGACCGAACACACCCGTCTTTCGATACATCACAATGTCAAGAAGAAAGAATGGGCAATCCCCATTCAAAAAATGGAACAAGCAAAGCCGACACACAGCTACATAAGGATGATGTAAAGATGCTCAAGATAAATGCATTTTTACCTCTGACACAGTTAGGCGACGCTAAAGTTTCAAAATGACCACAAGGTTTTGTAAAACCCCTTCCAAAAGGGGCAGAACCGAGCTCTCTTCCAACCAAGAGGACCGAAGAAGGCTTCGGTCCAAACGCCTACAAACTCATGTCAAAGCCTGGGTACGATTTCGCCTCCTCTTCAAATCTTGGAAAAAAGGATTCAAACATCGTCAATAACAAAGAACGTAGCCTCATCGAGACTCAAAAGAAGTTAAAGAAGCATGGTTACAGAGTTGACAACAACAAAGCTGGGCTTGGCTTCACACCAAATACACTCGTGAAGAGTTCAAGCAAAGCGAAAAATGCTAGCGCTCAACACATCAACGTAAACATTGAGCAAGATCAAGAAAAGCCTAAACCCGCCCCTTGAACATCAGTCTTCGATCAATTGAATCATTTAAAACCTAGAATTTCGGCACTTGATCGCATTGGTGGTCAAGATAGAACTTCTGTCTTCAAACGGCTTAACACGCCAACATCCCAAAGCACTATTTTCAAAAGGTTGTCAAAACCTGAGAAACAAAGCAACATGGCTAGCTTTCTTCCACGACGGTCGGCCTTGGAAAGACTTGAAGAAACCAAGAAGCCTTCTAGAAAGAGGAAGACAACGCCAAAGGAAGAAAAGCTCGACGGTTTAGCAGAAAAAGATGACGTTCGAAGCATGATCCCTTCAAAAATGAAGCACCAGGCAACCTTGGAGGTTGACATAGAAGGACAATTGAAGGTAAAGAAGCGCACCATTGTCCACATTGGCCAATCTTCACGCCAACAAGCCCAAAAAAACGACACTGAAAAGGAGGTCCATAAGAATGAGTAATCAAAACCCTAAAATAAGATACTAAGACCATAAGAATGAGTAATCAAAAGTCTAAAAGATTATGGGGTCTTGAAAGTACACATTTTTTTAATCTATGAAATGTATTTGAATTGTTTTGGGCATTCATGTGATCAAACGAGTGTGCGTTTGACAACCTTTGGAACTTAAGCAAATAAGCACATACAATATGCTACAAGGACAATAAGAATGAGTTCTCTAAAGTTTAAAAGCTTATTGAGTGTCAAAAGTTTACAATTTTTCCCTATATATCGTATTTGGACTGTTTTTGGCATTCATGGAAACAAACAAGCGTGCGTTTGACACCTTTTGGAACTTCAGCAAATAAACACATATAATAGGTTACTAGGACCATAATAATGAGAACTCAAAAGTTCAAAAGCTTATTGGGTGTCAAAAGTACACAGTTTGTCTCTTTTGGATTTTATTTGGACTATTTTCAGCATTCATGTAATCAAACGAGCGTGTGTTTAATATCCTATGGAACTTAAGCAAATAAACATGTATAATTCATTACTATGACAATAAAAATGAGTAGTCAAAAGATTAAAATCTTATTAGGCCATCTCCAACCGTCTCGGCCAAAGGGCCATAGGTCAAAATATAACCTGTTTTAACACAAAAACCATCTCAAAGTTAGGGCTAGGCCAAAAAACTTGTAAGCCCCACCGGCCATAATTCATCCACCGGACATATGGGTCCTGCCGTGAAATCCATTTCGTATCTTTCAATATGTTACAACCAATAACTGCAGCACCAACAGATAATCAAAACCCACTTCACAAAAACTCAGAATTTGAAAAACAAAAACCGAAAACAGAAGAAAAAGTAGAAATTTTGATGGGTTTTCTTGAATATTTATTTATAGGGTAAATTACACCATAGCCCCTCAAGTTTGAGGTCTATTACAACCCCATACAACATCTTTAAAACATTTCACTTTCATACCTCAAGTACTATTTTATTTCAATTTCATACAGCCGTTACATTTTCCATCCATTGAACCGTTAAGTGCTGACGTGGCCGCCACATATATGCCACGTGGCTGCCAAATGTTTGCCACGTGGCAAATAAAAATAATTTTTTTTATTTTTTTTAATTTAAAAATCCCAAATTTTCTCAACAAAAAAAAAAAAATGGGTAAATTACACCATACCCCCTCAAGTTTGAGGTCTATTACAACTCCATACAATATCTTTAAAACATTTCACTTTCATACATCCAATACCATTTTGTAGTAGATCCATCTAATCTCAGGTGGAATTTTTGGGGGTGGGTGATGGGGGATGGGAGAAAGGGGTGGCTCGGGTGGGATTTTGGGGGGGGGGGTGATGATGGATAGAAGAAGGGGTGAGTCGGGGAAGACGATTTCAGGTTTTTTTAAAAAAATATTTTTTTAAGAAGATTCAGGTTTTTAAAAATATTAAAAAAAATTGTCACGTGGCAGCCACATCAGCACAAATGTGGCAGCCACGTCAACATTTAATAGACCAAAGGATGGAAAATCTAACGGAGATGTTATTTTGAAATAAAATGGTACTGGATGTATGAAAGTGAAATATTTTAAAGATGTTGTATGAAGTTGTAATAGACCTCAAACCTGAGGGGGTATGGTGTAATTTACCCAATTTTTTTTTTGGTTGAGAAAATTTAGGTTTTTTAAATAAAAATTTATTTTTATTTGCCACGTGGCAGACATTTGGCAGCCACGTGGCATATATGTGGCGGCCACGTCAGCACTTAACGGTTCAATGGATGGAAAATGTAACGGCTGTATGAAATTGAAATAAAATAGTACTTAAGGTATGAAAGTGAAATGTTTTAAAGATGTTGTATGAGGTTGTAATAGACCTCAAACCTGAGGGGCTATGGTGTAATTTACCCTTATTTATAATAATAAAAAATATGTGTATTTTGACACAAAAAATAATGGGAAATTGAAATCATACTAGTGACTCCAAGAAGCTGGCCTTGAATTCCAGAAACCGACATGGAGGAATAGACAGGAGGAAACGATATGTAGTAAGGTGCAGACGAATAGGAAGATGAAAGTTCAAATCTTGACATATTACTCGTTCTAAAAGGTCTCGTCCTTTTTTTTATACAAATCCTAATCCACGTGCTTTATTTGTTGAATTATTATTACTTTATATTAAAATGATAAGCACAGTTCTTGGTTGCCTAAAAATGATAAGCACATGCTATGCTTTAGTCTATGGTTCTTTGGTTCTCTCGGTTAGAGATGATATAAAATATAGCTGTCACTGTTTATTAAAAAATAATTTATTGCTAGGCTATATGGCTAAACATGCCCCTTTAGCCCCCTTTTGGATGGAGTTGACTTTAGGTGTCAAAAGTACACAGTTTTTTTTCTTACGAAGTATATTTGGATTGCTTTCGGGATTCATGGAAACAAACGAGCATGTGTTTGACACTCTTTGAAATTAAGCAATCAGACACATAAAATACGCTATTAAGACCATAAAAATGTGTACACAAAATTTCAAAGCTTATTGGGCGTCCAAAGTACACAATTTTTCCTTAGAGTGCATATTCAAACTGTTTTAGGCATACATGGAAACAAACGAGTGTGCGTTTGACACCCTTTGGAACTTAAGAAAGTAAACACATACAATACGCTACTAGGAACATAAGAATGAGTACTCAAAATTTCAAAAGCTTGTTGGGTGCAAAAAGTACATAGTTTTTCTCTTTGGAGTGAATTTGGACTATTTTTAGCATTTATGTGATCAAACGAGTGTGCATTTGATAGTCTTTAGAACTTAATCAAATAAATTTGATAGTCTTTAGAACTTAATCAAATAAACACATATAATAAGCTACTAGGACCACAAGAACGAGTACTTAAAATTTCAAAAGCTTATTGGCTGCAAAAATACACAATTTTTCTCTTTGGATTGTATTTTGACTGTTTTCGACATTCATGTGATCAAACGAGTGAGCGTTTGGAAAACTTTGGAACTTAAGAAAATAAACACATACCATATGCTACTAGGACCATAAGATTGAGTACTCAAAATTTCAGTTGCTTATTGGTTGTAAAAGGTACACAGTTTTTCTCTTTGGAGTGTATTTGGATTGTTTTCAGCATTCAAGTGATCAAATGAGCATGCTTTTGACACCATTTGGATCTTAAACAAATAAAACCATAAAATATGCTACTTGAAAAATAAGAATGAGTACTCAAAAGATCAAAAACTTATTGGGTGTCAAAAGTACGGAGTTTTTCCTTATGTAGCATTTTTGGACTGTTTTCGGCATTCATGGAAAGAAACGAGCATGCATTGGACACCCTTGGAACTTAAGAAAGTAAACAAATATAATACACTACTAGGACCATAAGAATGAGTACTCAAAATTTCAAAAGCTTATTGGGTGCAAAAAGTACACAGTTTTTCTCTTTGGAGTGTATTTGGACTATTTTCAGCATTTATGTGATTAAACTAGTGTGCATTTGATAGCGTTTAGAAATTAAGAAAATAAACACATATAATAAGCTACTAGGACTACAAGAATGATTACTCAAAATTTCAAAAGCTTATTGGGTGCAAAAATACACAGTTTTTCTCATTGGACTGTATTTTGACTGTTTTCGAAATTCATGTCATCAAACGAGTGTGCGTTTGGAAACCTTTGGAACTTCAAATAATAAACACATAAAATATGCTACTAGGACTATAAGAATGAGTACTCAAAATTTCAATCGCTTATTGGTTGTAAAAGGTCCACAATTTTTCTCTTTGGAGTGTACTGTTTTCGGCTTTCAAGTAATCAAATGAGTATGCATTTGACACCCTTTGGAACCTAAACAAATAAACACATAAAATATGCCACCAAGAAAATAAGAATGAGTACTCAAAAGATCAAAAGCTTATTGGGTGCCAAAAGTACGCAATTTTTCCTTATGTAGCGTTTTTGGACTGTTTTTGGCATTCATGGAAAGAAACGAGCGTGCGTTTTACACCCTTTGGAACTTAAGAAAATAAACACATATAATACTCTATTATGACCATTAGAATGAGTACTTAAATTTTCAAAAGCTTAATTGGGGTCAAAAGTACACAATTTTTCTCTTTGGAATGTATTTGGACTGTTTTTAGCTTTCATGTGATCAAATGAGCGTGCGTTTGACAACCTTTAGAAAATAAGCAAATAAACACATAAAGCATGCTACTAGGACCACAAGAATGATTACTAAAATGTTCAAAAGCTTATTGGGTATCAAAAGTATACAGTTTGTCTCTTTGGAGTGTATTTGGACTGTTTTTCGGCATTTTCGTGACGAAACAAGCTTGTGTTTAACACCCTATGAAACTTAAGCAAATAAACACATATAATAATATATTAGTACAATAATAATGAGTTCTCTAAAGATCAAAAGCCTATGAGGTGTCAAAAGTACACATCTTTTCCTTTTGGAGTGTATTTGTGTTGTTTTCGGGATTCATGGAAACAAACGAGCGTGCGTTTGACACCCTTTGGAACTTAAGAAATTAAACACATATAATACACTAAAAGGACCATAAAAATGAGTACACAAAATTTGAAAAACTTATTGGGTGTCAAAAGTACATTGTTTTTCCTTATAGTGCGTATTTGGACTGTTTTCGGCGTTTGACACCCTTTGGAGCTTAAACAAATAAACACATAGTATATGCTACTAGGACCATAAGAATGAGTACTCAAAAGTTAATATTTTTATTGGGTGTCATAGCACTGCACTTTCATGTATTTCAGTTGTGTGAAACTTTTAGCTGTCTCTTATGTGATGTGATAATAACAGGATTTAACCCAAAATAGTTTGTGTCCCTAAGGGGTGAGGTTGAAAAGTTAACTATGTAGCAGATTTTAATTTATTATTAAATGAACGTTTTTGTTTAAATTCGTACGCATCATAAATATCTTACTATGGCTTCGTCATTAAGTTGACTTGTGAGTTCATCTTTCGATGGAGTCATATGGTCAATTTAGTGTCGACCAGCACATCATGGCCTCGTAACTTGTGTTATTGGGGTCAGATTGTGTCAGGGTGGGAATAACTTCATTGGTATCTTGCTGATAAGACTTTACTCATGCATGTCCCTAAAAGCAATTCAGTTAAGTGAAAATCCTCATCTCAAAGGACTAATACATTTTGAGATTCTTTCATTGAAATCTTTGTCATTTATGTCGCTTGTTAGTGTACGATTGACCAATATCACAAGAGCAATGAAGATATTAATGCGTTGCAAATGTCTTCACGTACTCCTCATTGGTAATTCGTTTGACCGTGAGGCAATGCCAACTAATGATGACATGGTTGATTTTCATGGATTCTAGAATCTTCGTGTCTTGAGTATGGTGGATATGGGCTGGTTAGATACCTGGATGTGTATCTAACCTAAAGAATCTAGAGATTTCTGTATTTGTGTTTTAATCAAATCATATGGTTAATTCCAAGTTGGTTGGGAACTTTTCCAAAACTCTTTTTGTTTTAATTTTTTTTATGTGTGTATCATCCAACCACATTTCAAGTGAATTTCCAAAACAACTTTGTAGATTACCAATGTTTATGATGGATGAATCTCGAGTAGACAATTATAAATACAAACTTTCCCTTTTCAGCGTCCCAATTAAAAATCCACGTTTTTGGCCACGTAGATTGTCTAACTTTCCTAGAACAATAGACCTAGGGCTCACTAACATTAGTGGTAGTATACCTACTGAGATTGGCTAATTGCAGTTTCTTCGTTAGTTGTATCTTAATAGCAACAACTTCTCAGGTGACATTCCCGACCAAATATCTAACCTAAAATATTTAGAGGTTTTGAACCACTCCACGAATCATTTGTTTGGCAAAATCCCTTGGTTAATGACGAGCCTTAATTTCTTGACAGAACTTAATGTCTCATACAATAATATCGAATGACGAATACTGTCGGGTACACAACTCTAGAGCTTTAACGCTCCTGCATTTTATGGGAACCCTAAACTTTATGGTGCTCCACTCCCAAATGAGTGTGGAGAAATTGATGTGGATAATAAGAATGTCAACCAAGGCGCGGACAATGAAAGCGATTAGCTTTCCCGGTTTTATATCTTTGCAACCCTAGGTTTCATTGTCCGGATTTTGGGTAGTTTGTGGTTCTTTAGCTCTTAAGAAGACATGGAGGCACGCATTTTTAGTCCCTTGATAATATACAAGATTCTCTCTATGAGAAAGTTCAGATGGCAGTGTGCATGGCCATAACGAAAAGAAGGCTTAGGGACTAGATTCTACTTTTTATTATATGTTTTTTCATTTTCAATATAAATATTTGGATACACAAAATTAACACACTTGGTGACTCACTCTCCAAATAAAGGCCAGTCTTACCATTGTATGTGGACCGCATTTGTATTAGAGAGTGTGTCAACACATGTGTTAGTTTTGTATATCCAAATAGTATGACTCTTTAATTTTTTATTTGTTTGTTTTCATCATGATGTAAAGATTGTTCTAAAATATAATAGTCCAATAAAACTATTTGGGCACAAAAAATTAACATGTTTGTTGACACTTTTTTCTAATACATGTGAGCTCTACTATTGTATGTGAGTCTCATTCAATATTAGAGAGTGTCAACAAAAGTATTAATTTTGTGTGTCTAAGTAGCATCAATAATAGTTATATACTAGCAAAAATTGCTTGCGCAATGCTGCGGCTTTCAAATGCAACCAGTTCTTGCAATCAATAAATATGGTTGAGAAGTTGTCAATGGTAAAAATACATGTTGGCCAGGATAGTCAAATTTCATCAATTTACTCCAAATGACCTCAACTTCTCCAAAAGGTTTGCTTCTAGATTCTTACAAATCACACAATAGATTCGTTAATTGGCCCTAAACACTTAGCAAAAAAATTAGCCAACTCTAATTAACAATTGCTTATCCAACTACAAAAACAACATAGTGAGTTTCAACTATGTTCAAACATCTGAATAAACAAATTCAAAGGTCTTGATCTGCATTATTACCCAAAAGGCATCCATTACATTTTAATAGAAATTTCCCTAACGGATTGCAATTTAGTTACAATTTAAAAGATCAAATTCAAACATAGAAGCACTCAAGCACTTGAGCAATTAAGATAATGCTTGAAAGATGAAATTCAAACACTAAAACCACTCTGCAGCTAATTCACATGAGTCGCAGTAGGAACTTACCAACCAAAACTTTACCGCAACCAAACGCTAGGTCCTTTCCATTAGTTAAGTAGATTTTACGTGCTGTATTCACATTGAAATAAGGGAAATAAATCAGCAATCTTAATTATTTTTGGAACTCAAAAATAATTCTCAACTTGCTTGTTTTCCTTGCATAAAAAATTCTAAGTACAGATGGGAATGGATATTTCCCAACAAATAATGCAAAAACCAATAATAAAGATTTTTAAATAAATTTTGTGGTTAATGTGAATTGCATCAGAAAATCAAACCTTGAATATCATACAGCGAACATGGCTCTGTGAGGAGCCCACTTCAAGCACAATGGAACCTTGATGTGACTGTCCCATCATGCTATATATAGAAAATATCAATTGATAAGAGTCAATATTCGATAAGTTTATCTCACAATTATTTGATTTAAACAGATTATTTTCATATGGTTCATCACATAAGCGGTTTCTGCAAAATCGCAAAATGCTATGCAATTGAATGACAACTGAAAAAGGGTTGAAAGGGAAGTAGTAGTACTGGTGATATTAGGATACAATAAAAAAAAACATTCAAATGCTTAGCTTTTATGGCGCATTTACGTACTCATAATCGGAATCAAAATGTAGAATTGAATTCTGATTACGAAATACTCCAGTGTTCATTAAATCTTGAGGAATTGAAAAAGTGGTGGGACCCACAAAAATTTTGGAATTCAATTCCTTCTTTTGGAGGAATTGAACTCTTGAGATCTATGAGGTATTTCAATTCTGCATGTCGTGGGGAATCCAGAATACAAATTCTCTACCACTTATATCCTCACTTTATTTTTAAAATTCTTGCACTACGCTTTGCATTAGCACAGAAGATCCACCCGCCGCTGTCCAACGCTAATGTCCAGTGCCATGCCCTCCCCCAACACCGCAACCACCCATGCTCAGCGACGCAACCCACTACTCCCACTTTCCGCCATATCTCTATGTTTCCCCAGGAAAATTTTGAAATCAAAAGGCATTGGGTTATAGAGAAAGATAGAGAGAAAATAAAAAGAAGAGAAAGAGGGAATAAGGGAGTTACAGTGGAGTTTGTTTGCCATCAAATGGCCAAGACTTGAAATAGATAAACTTGAAATCATAATGGAACTGATTGAGATAGCGAGAGGTGGCGGTGAGGGGTGGGTTCTTCGGGAAGAGAAAGATAAGATTGGTTTGGGGTTGAGTTATTTTTTATTTAAATAAATATATATTCATTTAATGAATTATTATATCAAATTTTGTTATATAGATTTTGAATAAGGGCATTTTTGTGATCATATTGAATTATATTTCAATTCTAGTGAATTAGTAAACACTTAAATGGAATCAATACTTTTTTTTACTCTGATTTCAGAAAATTTAAGTAAACAGCTTCAACAAGAATCTAATTCCAACTGCTCTCCATTCCAACTCCTCCTCAATTCAATTCCTCTCATTCTGATTACGGATTAGTAAATGAACCATTAGTTTAACATTCTTTTTTTCTTTAGAGAAAAGAGGCACGGGAAAGCAATAGGGACGGTCTGACTGGATTTTTTATGAAACATATTTGTGAAAGAATGTTGGCTTGGGCCACTTCACAGGTGCTCACTCTCACTCTAGGTTCTAAGTTATATATATATATATATATATATATATATATATATATATATATATATATATATATATATATATATATATATGTAGGGTTCATACCACATCGAACTTTAATGATTCGAACCGTCTATTTTTCAAGTTGCACCTCATAGATCATCCTTGCAAAATATTAGCCAAATTCAAAATGTTTAAGACATCTAATTGAGTTTAAAGAAATTAACGAATACTTTGTTATACAAGAAACAATGAAATTTTATCTTGATAATTAAATAGGCAAATAGTTTCGGATTGAATTGAATTTTTGCAAGGATGATCTATGAATCGAGACTTACAAAATAGATGGTTCGGATCGTTAAAGTTCGATGTGAAGTGGGCCCTATTGACTTGTATATAGTTTCCTACAATTTAGGATTCCCTAGTTAGGGTAATCCCTTGTAATATGGGATTGTAATTATTGTATTTATCCTTTCCTCTTTTTTTTGTATGCCCTAGGATTGTATATTATACCTCATATTTGGAATGAAACAATAACTTCAACGCATCCTTTTCTTCTTGGCACCAGAGCCAGAAAAACCCTAATTTGGTATCGCGTGATACCACCGTTGATTTCCCACTGTGCTGAGCCGTTCAGCACATCGTCCAGGAAAGAGACAACCCACCGCTTCGGTATCAGCGAGCTTCTGATCAACGAGCGACTAGGTGTTTCCTTGCCGTTGCTGTCCTCGACCAAGCAGTAAGCAGTCGTGTGTTGTTGCTGTCAATTCCATCGATTCCTCAGTCTGCCAGTCCTGTTGGTTTTTCTATTTTTTTTTCCCATCCGCATCACAGAAGCAAACGTTTCCATCCATGGCAGAGAAGAGTGACGAGAAAACTGTTGTCCCTGTGGCAGTGCACTCGGATAGCTTGAACTTTAGCATCGATATGCTACTTGATGAGAAGAACTATGATTTATGGGCTCCTTTCATCCAAACACATATCACTGGAAGAAAAAGAATGGGATATCTTCGGGGGTCTATCAAGGCTCCAGACGAAAACAATCCCAGGTACGATGATTGGTTCTCTAAAGATAAAAAAAATAAAGAGTTGGCTATTGTCATCCATGAAACCTGAGATTATGAAATGATATATTCGTTTACCCATTGCAAAAGGGATTTGGGATTCTCTAAAGACAACTTATTTTGATGAAAATGATGAAGTCATAATTTATACTTTAAGTGAAAAGGCATCAGCCTTCGACAGAATGGCTGTTCCTTGGCTACATATTTTGGGGAATTGACTGAAATTTTCCAAGAATTGTATCACTGTAATAAAGTGGCTATGGAGTGTGCAAATGACATTAAGGCTTACAAAAAATCAATTGAGCGGCATAGAGTTTACCTCTTCCTTGGATGACTAGATGATGTTTTTGATCAAGTGCGTGGAAATGTATTGCGCAAGGATCTTCATCTTGGGCTCCAAGCATCTTATGCATATATTCGTCAGGAAGCAGATCGAAGAGCTGCTATGAAGACTGAAGTAGATAAGGCTGAACCCACAGCTATAACAGTAAAGGCACGTGGGTGATCAAATAGGTCAAACAGAACTGAGGGTGAAAATCGACCAGGATCTAACTGACCCAACCAGGCAAACTGAGACCGTCATCTCGGAAAGTGTCCGCATTGTGGAATGACGGAGCATTCTAAGAGTTGCTGTTTCGAGTTAATTGGATATCCCAAGAATTGGGATAAAGCCCGTGATCCTCACTGCAACAAACCTCATGCGTCCATCACCGAGTTTAGAAATGATTTAGATTGTCTGGCTGACAAGGCATTAGCTCTAATTACTGCGGAAGGTAACGATGGTAAGGCTCTAAAATACTTCTACTCCTGTTATGAATACTACATGGACAATTGATTTAGGAGCTACTGAACATATGACTTGTGATTCTAGACAGGTTCCCTCCTTAAAACCCTCCACTCAAACCTATGTCAATGTTGCTAATGGTAATGCTGCTCAGATTATCGGGGAAGGCACTGTTGCTCTTACTGATACCATGAAACTTGATATTGTTCTTGTGGTTCCATCCCTAAATTATAATTTGTTGTCTGTTGCACAAATAACCCTTGCCTTACATTGTTTGGTTATTTTTTGGCCTTATTTTTGTGTTTTCAAGGACATCCAAATGAGGAAGACGATTGGTTATGGTATTAGACGAGGGAAGCTGTACTACTTGGAGTTGACAACAAATAGTACTAGATTGTTGACTCAAGCTTTTTCAGTTGATACACCTCAGGTAGAGACTAATAAAGTGTCAGACGTTTAGATGTGGCATCGTCATCTTGGGCACGTTTTGTTTGGATACCTGCATAAGTTATTTCCTAGTTTGTTTGTTAAGAATGATGTTTCTCAGTTTAAATGCGATGTTTGTGAATTGGAAAAAAGTCATATAGCATATTTTCCTCCTAGTTTGAATAAAAGTTCTTTTCCCTTTATGACTATGCATTCTGATGTGTGGGGTCTGTCCAAAATTGGTACTCTTGGTGGTGCTCACTGGTTTGTTACTTTTATTGATGACTGTACACGAATGACTTGGGTTAGCTTGTTGAAATCTAAAAGTGAAGTTAATTCAGCCTTTCAAAAATTTCATCACATGCTTACTGTGTAGTACAACATGAATATTCAGGTTCTTCGCAGTGATAATGGAGGTGAATACGTCAATGCGAACCTTTGTGCATGCCTTGACAAATATGGTATTATTCGTCAAACTACGTGCTCTTACACTCCTCAGTAGAATGGCATTGCTGAGAGAAAAAATCAACACTTGCTAAAGGTAGTTCGTGCCTCCCTTTTAGCAGCACACCCCTATATTATTGGGGAGAAGCCCTTACTTTGGCAACATATCTTATCAACTGTCTTCCATCTCGCACCATCAACTTCCAAACGCCTTTGCAGGCACTCCAGACTACAACTCGTTGCCCACCCGTTTCTAATCTATCTCCCCGTGTATTAGGATGTGTCACATTTGTTCATCTCCACCCACCTCAAAGACAGAGTAAGCTTGATCCTCGTGCCATTTGTTGTGTCTTTTTGGGATATGCCACCACTCAAAAGGGGTACCGTTGTTATCATCCTCCAACCAAGAAAATGTTTATCACAGTGGATGTCTTATTTCATGAACATGATATGTATAGCCCGATTGGTGTTGATATACATCAGCCCAAAGTAACAGAGGCCATGGAATCTGGGCCTCAGGAACCCACATAATATGGGCCTCATGAAGATCAACAGTTGGTAGGGCGTCAGCCCATAGAATCTGGGCCCCGTGACTAGCCCGCTCATGACCTATCTGCATCTTTAAGGCTTCAGGAGAATCCCGCGCCCATGTTCTCTGGGCTTCAGAATGTGGAGGACTAGCCCATGGTCTCTGGACAGCTGGAATAGGGTGCGGACACGGATCAACAACAACAGGCCATGGAATTTGGGCATGTGACTCAACAAGATGGCATAGATTAGTCTCCAGTCGATACCCATAACCAATCACATTCCACTTCAGATGCTCCACCTGTTGGTCGTCTTCTAGAACACATTACTCAAGGTATCCCTAAACCCACTTATGAGGCCGATCTTAAATGCAAACACAAATACTCATTGAATAATTATGTGTCTACCCGTCACCTGTCAGAATCAAATAAGTCATTTGTTCATCAATTATCTACTGTATCTATTCCTAACAGTGTGCAAGAAGCCTTAGCAGATGTCTGCTGGAAAGAAGCAATGAACGAGGAATTGAGATCGTTAAGGAATAATGCTACTTGGGAAGTAACCGACTTGCCAGTTGGTAAGAAACCTGTGGGATGCAAGCGGGTCTATACAATGAAATACAAAGCAGACGAAATAGTGGACCGTTTTAAAGCAAGGTTGGTGGCAAAAGGGTATACACAAAAGTTTGGGATTGACTACACTGATACGTTTGCACCGGTAGCTAAAATCAACACAGTCAGGGTTTTGTTATCCTTAGTAGCAAATTTAGATTGGCCGTTGCAACAATTTGACGTAAAGAATGCCTTCTTACATGGAGAATTGGCCAAGGAAATCTATATGGAACTCCCACCAGGGAGTAGTGTTACTGACAGGCATAGACAAAAGATGTGCAGCTCAGGAAATCGTTCTATGGGGTTGAAGCAGTCTCCGAGAGCATGGTTTGGTAGATTTACAAGTCAACGACAGCATTTGGATATAAACAGAGTAATTGTGATCATACGTTGTTCTTGAAACGTCAGAACGGGAAGCTTACAACACTATTGTATATGTGGATGATATAATAGTTACTGGTAACGACGAACGTGTAGCCTTGCAGAAGTATTTAGCTACAAAACTCAAGATGAAGGATCTGGGGTCTCTCAAATATTTTCTTGAGATTGAGGTGTCGAGGTGTGAAGCATGGATTTTCCTATCCTAAAGAAAGTATATTATTGACCTATTGAAAAAAACCGGTATGTCTGCATGCAAATCTATGACTACTCCGTTGGTAGAAGGAATGAAGCTGAGTATTGATCCTAACCAAGTACCAGTTGATACAGGGAGATATCAAAGACTAGTGGGAAGATTAATTTATTTGGCACACACTAGGCCAGATCTTGCACATGCCTTGAGCGTAGTTAGTCAGTATATGCATGATCCAGGAGAACAACATATGAGTGCCATTATGAGAATTTTAAGTTACTTCAAAGGAAGTATGGGAAAAGGTATTATGTTAAAAAAAAATGGTCATTTTAGAATTGAAGGTTATACAGATGGTGATTGGATTGGTTCAACGGATGATAGACGCTCTACATCCGGTTATTTTTCCTTTGTTGGTGGAAATCTGGTCACTTGGAGAAGCAAGAAGCAAAATGTAGTAGCAAGGTCCAGTGCAGAAGCATAATATAGAAGTATGGCGCTTGGTATTTGTGAGATTTTATGGCTCAAGTTTCTATTGCAAGATTTGGGCATTAAACAGAGTCAACCGATGAGATTGTTTTGCGACAACAAAGCTGCTCGTGATATAGCCCACAATCCGATGCAATATGATAGAACCAAGCAAGTAGAGGTTGACAGGTTCTTTATTTAAAAAAAAGATATAAGGGAAAATAATTGAAGTTCCCCCAATCAGAACGGAAGATCAGGTAGCAGACATTCTCACCAAAGCAGTCTCGAGTGAAAAGTTTTCTAAGTTTGTAGACAAGTTGGGGATGTGTAATATATATGCACCAACTTAAGGGGCAGTGTTGACTTGTATATAGTTTCCCACAATTTAGGATTCCCTAGTTAGGGTAATCCCTTGTAATATGGGATTGTAATTACTGTATTTATCCTTTCCTTTTTTTTGTATGCCCTAGGATTGTATATTATACCTCAGATTTGGAATGAAACAATAACTTCAACGCATCATTTTCTTCTGGCCCCACACTTAATCCTCATTTTTTGACAAAAATGGGGATCCCTTTTGTGTGTGTGTGTGCGTATGTGTACACAATGGCAGCAGAGATGGATATTACAGGTGGAGATCAAACTCCCAATGGATCAGATAGGTGAAAGCGAGAGGACGCAATATGGGTCATACATGAATATGTACAGTTTTCCTTCTTCAACTAAAGCATTAAATTCATCTAATCTTCACCTCTTAAAACCATAAAAACAACAATCCCATATTTTGAGTTGAACAACCAGTCATGGATATCGCACTTCAAATCCAAATAAGAGGAATAAACAAC
Source organism: Crataegus laevigata (assembly GCA_963580275.1). Taxonomy (NCBI): domain Eukaryota; kingdom Viridiplantae; phylum Streptophyta; class Magnoliopsida; order Rosales; family Rosaceae; genus Crataegus; species Crataegus laevigata. The sequence goes on from OY756951.1 coordinate 8,625,056, forward strand.
TTAAAAAGCAGCAACATTGCTACTTGCTAGTCTTCCTACATGATCTAAGAATATAGTTAATTAAATAGAAATTGGATCAAATTTGACCATAAATATTACTTGAAACTCAAAAGCTAAAAATATGAGAGAGACTTGGCGGAAAACTCGAAATCCCTCAACGAAAAAACTCAATATTAGGCAATTAGATCATCATGTTTCATGGCATATCCTTTAAGAAAACCTTCTTGCAGTTTGTCATTCAAAAAATCTTACTCGAAGTAAAAAGTAATAGTAATAAGTCCTAACAGTAGAAAGTATAATCAGTAAATTAAATTCGACAAAACATAAAGCGTAATTTGACTAATATACATATAACTCAATAAATTCATTACATCAAACTTGAGAGTCTAGCAGGTCTAAATATGTCAAAACCTTCTCCACATTCAACTTTTGAAATCCCTTTGTCTGCAACGAACACCCTTGTCCCGTCTCCCTCTCTATGCAATCCCTAAAATCCGTCGCAACAAATCCTCCCATCTCTCTTTTCGTCAATTCCTCAATCAACTGTTTTTCTCCCCCACTCCTCCCTTCCCCTGTCTCTATTTCGCAAAGGCAGCATAGCTCCCATCCCCTAAACCCTCATCAAATCCCACACAGCTGTCAATCCCACTCAATGCAGCCCCATTTGATGGTCGGCCCAACACATGTATAAGAGGGCACTCGAACCCTACGGACAAAATTACCCTCCCAACTTAGCTCAAATCTAACGGCTTTGTTGTAAATAAGGTAAAATTGGATGACAATTCATTGACTGTAGCCAATTCCTCTTGAACTTTAGAAAATATAATATTAGGATACAAACGTGTAGGTACACTATTTAATTATAATTTGAGTAGGAACAATGTTTTCTTGTTTAAGTACACTAATGTATTATCATATGTTGTCACTGTTGGCGTGGGCCCTAGTAGATTAGGAATATAATTAAATGTATTTCCTAGTTTAGTTAGGAGTCTATTATTGCTTGCATTACAAGAGATATGCTAGTATATGTTTTACCTCTAAGAGGTAGAAGAATATATGGAAAAACAGATTGAAACCCTAAAACTAATTTCATCAGTCACTATTTCCTTTTTGAATGATTTCCCATTTAGTCATTTATAAGGATTCAATTTGAAAAATCCCATTGTTTATTTTTTTTTATTTTTTATTTTTTTGACAGGAAACATGCTTCATTGAGCAAAAACAGGAACAACAAAGCAGCAGCAAGAGAGCCTACAACAGGCAACCAACAGAGACAAAGCCAAAGCAAACCCAAACACTACGGGGCTCACAATAATAGGACACTTTCACCAAGTGAAAATGTCACCCCAGTACTGAAAACAAAAGAGGATTAGTGAGGACAAGGGAGGCCGTCATTGTTTAGGACGAACACCAGCGAAGATGGGGGTCGGTCAACCCAAACAGAATCACTCATCTCCGACGAATTTTGCAACGCCAAAATGTGCGCTGCTTCGTTAGCTGATCTCGGGATCCAAGACCAGCGACAACGCTGGAAAGAAATCCCCAACAATCTGATCCTTTCCAAAGTAGGGGAAACCTCCCAGTTGTCAACCATCGAACTCGACATACAAGAAATGACTTCAGAGGAGTCCGATTCGAAGATGACCTCCTGGAAACCAAACTTCAACCCCAACCTGCACCCGTGAAACAAAGCAAGAGCCTCCGCAGAGAGGGCAGAGGGAGCACAAATAAGGAATCGCGTAGCAGCAATAAATCTACCTTCAGCAGCCCGCACCACCACCCCAGCGAAACCCCGACAAGTGACCTTAGACCAACTAGCATCCACATTTATCTTATACCAATTATCAGGCGGAGCACACCAACAGGCAACCCGGGGAACCGAGGCAACCCTCATCCCTCCCCCGTGGTCCACTCCAGATTTAGCCAACAAAAAGGATGAGAGGGCCGAAGAAATTTTTCGAAGAACAGAGACCGGGTTCAACGGGACATTATTAAACACAAAATCACAGCGAGCCTTCCAAATATACCAACACGTGAAAGCAATGTAAGATTGGGCCCAACCCCGGCAAGACTCCGAGCCAAACGTAGGCGAAAGCACTTCATTACACCAACCAGCCCAGGAGGAGATGGCATTAGCATCCACTTTGTAAGAAAGATCACCACCAAACCATATGGGGCGAACCCAATTGCAAATGAGGAAGAGATGCACAAGAGATTCATCCTGGCACAAACAGATAGGACATACCGGGGAAGGGGCAGATTTGCGTTGAAAGAGAGCAGTCCGGGTTGGAAGCCCACCGTGAACCGAGAGCCACAAAAAGTGCCGGATCTTGGGGAGCACGCCAAGCTTCCATAGGTGATTCCAAAAAACAGGGGGGAGCTGAACAAGAGAAGAAGGGCTGACCCCCCACACACCATCAGAGTCCCGACGTAACCATTTATACCCTGATTTCACCGAATAGGAACCCTTCCTGTTAGGCGCCCACACAAGTCTGTCTTTGCGACCCAAAACACCAATGGGAATTGCCTCAATGGCCCTTTGATCCTCCTCAGACAGGAAAGGTCGTAAAAATTCGATATCCCAACAACCAGTTATTGGGCAGATGAGCGAAGAAACTCTGAGATTAGGCGAAACCCTCAGATGCCCCAGAGGAAGCGGGTGACCCAAAGGAGTCGAGAGCAGCCACCTATCACTCCACACCTTGACATCCTGCCCACCCATGATTTGCCAATGGGACCCCTGATGCAACAAATCTCGAACAGAGAGAAGACTAGCCCAAGCCCACGAAGCTCGACCACCCTTTCTCGCCTCCCAAAAAGAGCAGTTAGGGAAATAGCGAGCTTTGATCACCCGAGCCCAAAGAGAATTGGGGTCAGTAACCAATCTCCAGCATGGTTTCATAAGTAAAGCTTTATTGAAATCTTGAAAGTTCCGAAACCCCAAGCCACCCCGAGACTTAGGAAGCCCAAGAATAGATTGCCGAACCCAGTGAGTTTTTCGAACCCCATCCTTGCTCCCCCACCAGAAATTTGAAACCAGAGAATCTAATTCCCTACACACAGTGGCCGGAAACATGAAGATGTTCATTGGGTAGGCAGGAATAAAAATCCCATTGTTTATTGATGCTCAATATCCATCTCATTTTTGTACTCAAGTCCAATGTCAGATAACTTGCATAAGAATCTTTTTCTTCAAGCTCTCAAAATTACTCTATCCTGTCACTGTAGAAAGATGGCAATGGTCGAGATTTGACAATGAGAAGTTGCGGCTGTGAATTTTGGATTCTTTATTGAAATAATATTTCTTTAGGGAGGAAATGGAGATCGTACGGTCAGACAAATTAATTAAGGTGTGGATGACGAGGATTTGATATGAGGATGCAAGAAAGTGGTTAGTTAGGAACTCATTTAGGAAGCCTATTAGAGATGCTTTTAAGAAGATGATTGGAAAGCGTAAGTTTTTATTTATCACAGGAAACAAAATACAAGGAAAAAAAGAGAGAGGCAAAAGATGGGAAGAAATAAAATGAGTATTTCATTAAGTTTAGTAGAGAGTTAGAAGAAAATTATGAAAGTTGAGGTTTGTCCCAAAACCAATTTAGGGATAAAGAGGTCGAAAATCAATTAAACCAATTCAGCCTGCATTTTATGAATGAAATCTAGCTTTCATTCCAAAGAAAAAGAAAAATATGTACACATACAAACATCGAGAAAATTAACAATCCAACTAAAAGATGCGGATTCGATTGATTCGATTTTAGTACAGAGCTCAAGTAAGGAGCACACTCTACTACAAAGAAGTTTCAATAGACAAGTGCACACAAGCACCACTTCAAAATGCATCAAGGTTTACAGTTACAGAAATCACACAAGGATTATTTCCCAAACACCAAAACAGAAAATGTAGTGAACAAAGCTCCAAATACAAGTCACACTTTTACAACAAAACACTAACAAGCCAACACAAACATAACATGACTTGGAATATGCATCACTGCCTACCCGAATCACATAAGCTTCTGGGATAGCTTTTCCATTGAGGCCGCAGCTTGCAGGCTTGTATCAAACAAGATGAGATCGGCCATGGAAGCAAGGCTAGGCACACACCGTTGAGGGGTGAACAGAGACTAGTCAGAGCATGTAACAAGAGAAATTAGAAAGAAGTACTATTTATTTGATGGTACTCACCATATATGTACGGAGTATTGCAAATTTTGTGTTGGTAAGTGAATACTAACAAGTAGTAATAGAGACTATGAATTATCAAAGTTCATATTTACTGGATATTTAGCACAATAAGTTTTACTGTTTCATCATCGCTACCATCTTAATCATGTATCATCGTTGTCATCATGCTCTTCTTCTTCTTTCCCCAATATCTGCTATTTATAGTATTTATTGGTCTTGGATCACTAGTAAACCATCAGGAGAAATCTCTAACTCAATCAGCTGGCAGTCCTCGACAATCGAAGTGTGTAAGGATGGGACTTTGACAATGCAATTTCCAGCGCAAAATCCTTGCAGACTTGGTAGACCAGAAAGCTCAAGATGTTGCAAGCAACTGAAAGTAATCTCATTTTCTGAATCATCTTCGTTGTTTGCCACTATTTCTACCAAACCTTCACATGACTTAACTTTCAACTTCTTGAGTTGCTGCAAATTCTTAGCCACAGAATAAGGTATTAAGTATTGCAGTCTGTGACAACCCCATATATCCAAAGTGGTTAGATTCCGAAAGGATATTAAAGCTGAATTTAGATTCTCTAATCTGCCACATTTGTTCAGGTATAGAACTTCCAAGTTTATAAAAACAGGGACCCCTGGTTGGGGGTTTTCCTTTCCTAGATGTATTAGCTCCGGCATATCGATGAGCCACAAATCCTTTACATGTTGGAGGGTCTCAACCTCGTGTATTTCCCCGCTACTACTTCCTTGGTTGCCGTGGACAAATAATTCTTTCCATGGAGCAGATATCACATGCAGCATTTCAAGATTCTGTAAATTCTCAAGGATAACATATGACTTGGGAAGTGAAGTGCCAAAATAAAGTGATTTAAGTTTGCTCAACATCTCTGCCGGGAGTGGACCATACGATTCACACCAAATCTCCGTGTTCTTATCCAATCTCAAGAATTCCAAGTTGAGAAATGACTTACCCTGAAATATTATCAACAGTTATGCTTTAAAATATTTTGAAAAAGTGCACACCACATAATAACTTTAATATTAAAAACATAATAAAGGTATTTACTTTTCAAAACAAAACCAGTATGTAAATAGCACATAAAATTTCAACTATCAAAAAAATTGTGCACAACTATATTTACCTTCTCAATTAAAAAGAAAGGTTGTTTCATTGGTGTTGGGTGGCCCAACTCAAGTTTGTCGTGATATGTTGAAAATTCAGAAGCAAAAATCTCCACACTAGCACATTTAACGAAGCCCAATTTGTTGAGTGCTGGCCAACTAGAAACATGCAGCCCTGGATAGAAATTCCGAAGTTGGGGCATATTATGAAATACCACAGTTTCTACTTTAGGGAACCCGAACTCATACGTCCTTTCTGATCCTTCTTCCTTCGCGACAATTTCCTTCATCAAACCACAATTCTCAACTGTCAAACATAGCAGCTGCTTAAGACCTTTGGCCACTGAGGTTGGAAAGATATTTTTCAAACTCTCACATGAGTGTATGTGAACTGAATTTAGATTTGGGCACTCAAAACCGTTCAACTGAGTAGTGGATGATGTGTCATATACCACTTGAAGTGACTGGCACTGCTTTATTTTTAAGGTGTCTAGAGCATTCAATCTTCCCATGATACTTGGCCCAAAGATATTAATCAGACTGTGGCATCTACAAACATCTATTTTTCTAAGCCTGCGGAAAGAGTCTGGATGAAGTTGGTTGTGGAATATTGTCTTCAACTGAGGTAGATCATAGATGATCAATTTGTCCAAGCTAGGAAATCCTCCCTGTCACATATTCATTTTAGAACTTCTGAACAACCTTTTTTCATATAAGTGGAAATAAAAGAAAAGAAGTGAAGGTACAATTCACCTTTTCATCAAAGAGCTCAAAATTCTCCTTCGAGTCAATCTCTCTTTTCTCCATGTTGATTGCAATATTTTTGCTCTTAGCATCAAAGATGAATGTCTCCAATTTAGGACAATCGTCTAGATCCAACAACTCCAATGACGGAAATTCAATGTAACTTCCTGAGCTGAATTTAGTGAGGTTTGGAAGATGTTGTAGCCAAAGATGTTTGAGCTTACAAAACAGGCCATCTGTATTTTCCTCATTTTTCCCTACTATCTCTTCCATGATTTGGCAATTGGATATTGTGAGATGTTTGACTTGTCCGAGACATCTAGCCATGGAACTCGAAAACAAGAATCTTAAACTACCACATTGATGCACAATCAAGGTTGTTAAGTTGGGCATCAAAACCTGCACGGTATAGAACAAAATTCATGCATATTTTAGAAAATTGCAATTTACATTGTTGTTAGCCGTATTTGTTCCAAATGTGTAGATATAAAGTAGGTCATATATGAAAACAATAGGGTACTAGACAGCTGCTATGTCTTTGTACTCTCATTAACTAGCATAGAACAAATTGGAGTAAAAAACTATCTGAAAAAAGAAATATAGGGCCAAAACTTATGTCAATTTAATTCTAAATTTAAACTATTTAATTAAATTGATGGAGAAAAACACATTATTGTGAAATATCTTCGGTGGCGGTGGAACTGCCTTGGTGGTTAGGGGCCTTAGGGCATATTTCTCTTCAACCCACTATGTCTTGGGTTCAAACCCTTCCTCCTTCCTTTAGTGTAAATTAACAAAGTGAAACTTTTATGAAAGATCTTTGGTGGAAAACAACATAAAATTAGATACTAGCTAGTACAGGATAATCCACTTCGAGATTAGCGGTGTGATAATCATTTTGTTTTTTACCTTCACTTTTTGGTTAAAAAGGGAAGAAATTAGAAGAAGAAACGAGGATGAAATGATACATAACATGGGATCAATTTAAAGAGGTTTACATTTGTAGTTGTTTGTTTTCATTGTGTATTTCTCCCTTCTATCGTACTCCTTCCACATTATTGATTCATTTGATGATCGGAAAAAAAAATCTTAATATATCTATAATTGATGGTTTTGGCTTACGAAAATGAAAGAATTATATGGTTGAAATTCGAAATTCGACCACATAAATAATTCTCTTTCCCTGGGTGTAAACTACTGTAAACCGTACATCCCATTCAATAATTCCTTTAATTTTCTTCTTTTTTTTTTTGGAAATTTTTTTATTTTCATATTTAGATTGCATTATTTCTTTTCATTTTTTTTTGCTTGTTTCTTGGAAACAATTGCATTGTTTCACGTATCTGAAATTTAAAGGATATATACCGTATGGGGTGAAGTACAAAAGTAGAAAATGTGATCGAAACGCTTGAAAATAATGGAAAATGCAGGAGTCCAACGGTTCAGGTTTTTTTTTCCTTTTCAATATTTACTATTTGTGCCTTGGTTTCTTATTATTTTTCCACTAATTATTACGTTTGTTTTTTCCAATTTCTCAGTGCGGTACTGTAAATACATGGCCCGGACCCAAAACAATTTCTCACGTTACTATTGGTCACTTGATTCGAATTTGAAACACTTTCGCTTAAAAGTAAAAAAGAAAGGCCATTAATACCATACAACCTAATTTTATGTTTTAATTTGAAATTAGTTACATTAAATAGTACTAATTTATTTTTCTTTTCCAACAAAAACGATATTTCACACTAAAAAAGAGTAGTGTTGAACTCAAATCAGAAAAAGGCTGTCACCATCAAAATAACCATCACCGGCAACTTAATTAAAGTAAACATTTGTGCTTTTAGAATTAAGTTTGAACATGTGTGTTTTTTCGGAGTAATATTAGGAATACTAAATTTTTAAATCAAATTTTGTAAACTATATGTCATAGTTATTGATAATTAAATTATTATTTAAGTGTTGATTAATATGTGTATTGAAAAACGAAATAAGTGTATGGACGAAATTCCAGAAAGAAAATTGTAGTGAGAAAGAAACATGCAACATTTTGCTATAGAAACAATTTAGAAAGTACGTACCTCACCAATATTGAACAGTTTCGGGGCTCCACCAACTTCATCCTCCAAAACAATTTCGTCGGTTTCTGTATCAAACGTTAATTGCTTGCCTTTGGAAGAGAAACCAATAAGTTGTGGTAGATTCCAGAGTGTCAAAGATTTTAATTTTTGGAAAGGCTCGCCTATGAGTTGCCCATAACATACACTTTCCAAACTAACAAGGTCTTGAAGAGATAAAGATTCCAGGTTGGAGAAGGCATTAGGAGAATAACTCCAACTGATTGAGTTAATGACATATGTAACTTCGTCGTTGTTTTGGACATGGAGATGCTTCACTTGTTTAACAGCTTCACTGTCAAATAGATAGGAAATAATATTCACACTCTCCATCCCATCCAAGTACAACTGCTCACATCTCTTTACCAGAAACTTCATACCTCTGTCGAATTGATTTCTCCTGGTGAGCTTCAGTTTTAGCATGTTAGAGGAGGTTCCATAGATGTCAGGATATTCCCAACAATCACCGATAAGTATGGTGTATCTTTCTAACTTATCGGAGAACAAGTTGGTTGGAAGAATGTTAGCATCTGGAACATGTATGTCTAATGCAGTGAGTTGAGACAAGTGCTTCAGCTCTGAAAGGCTAGCATTACTTCTTCTGCCATCGACCAAACCTTTACCCTCCCACTGCTTGAAGCTTTTTATTCCCATCCTCAAGTCTTCTAGTCTTGTCAAGTTTGATATAACATCAGGTGAGATCAGAATAAGTTCAGAGCAACCGGTCAAATCCAATAATTGTAAACGAGTCAACTGCCCTATTTCTTTGGGCAACTCTTTAACCTTGGAGTCTATCAAGCTAAGAATTTTCAAGTTTGTTAGCTGTCCAACAAGAGTTATGTCTACCAACTCGCACTGATCTAAACACAATGTGTGGAGATGCTTTAGGGATTGAAGAGATGGAGGCAGTGACGGAATACAGAATTTCGTTACATCCAACACTTTGAGTTCTTTCATCCCTTCAAAATATTTGCTTGGGATTTCCTGGGAGTCGCCAATATTATCATTCTCTAAGATCAACAATTTTAATTCAGGGCATTCCCAAGGTACATCAGGAAGTCTGGGGATTTTGCAAGATTTTAACGAGATTGTAGTGTACTTTTTATATAAATCCTCAATGGGCCATTCTTTCACCTCATCTCCATATGCTTTTGAAAATGCCATTTGCTCATCAGATGCAATCCAGATAGCAGCATCTCGAACAAGCTCGTGCATTCTAACAGTCCCATCGTCGTAACTATCCTGCAATAGGCAAGAATTTTTTTGTTTTGCAGCCAGTGCATGCAATGAATTCCGCGCATCTTCCACTGTATCAACATTTTTAATCAAACCCAAACCCATACTATACTTGAACAAGTCACTGAGAAAAATACTACAGCTTCCCCCAGCAATAAGTCCACATAGCAAGAATAATGGCCTAAGCTCATCACCCTTCAACCGATTGTAACTCCACTCTATAGCAAGTTTTGCTATTTCTGCTGGTCCTTCCTTGTCAAAACTTTTGAAGCGCCTCAAGGCATCTTTCCATACCTCTAAACGATCATCTTCTCTTGAAGCCCTTGCAACTGCAGCAACTGAAACCGGCAAACCACCACATCTTCTTGCTAGTTGGGTTGCTATTTTCCGTATACGGTCATCTTTAACCACGTCACCTGCCATCTTCTCAAACAAACTCCAAGTTTCTTCTTCACTTAAAAGGCCAAGTTGGAAAAACTTTTGCATGCGCATCTCAGAGAGAACTGTTTGATCTCTAGAGGTTAACAATAAATTACAAGTCGGCACGCCGACGAGTCCCACAGCCTCGAAGTCAATTATTCCCAAAACATCATCTAAAATAATAAGAGTACTCTTCCTGTCTTTTATCCTGGCCCGTAGGAGATTTGCCCTTGCTCCCATTTTCTGAGATTCATCAACGTCCATATCAAACTTTTCAGCAATTTCTTTTTGAATTTGTTCATCATCTTTTTTCTCTTTGACATTTAGTATTATAACAACATCATCAAATAGCTTCTCTTTCATAGTTTCTCTGTAAACCTCTTTGGCGAGTGTTGTCTTCCCAACGCCCCCTAATCCGTACACCCCAATCCTGTTGATATCAGGTTTTTTCAGTTCTTCAATGATATCCTTCACCATTGAAATCCTTGATTCAAAGGCCATGTACTCATCGGAGGCTATGGCAGATATGTCTTCTACGGGAGCATTGTAAGAAACACTGGAAAAGTCTTTTTTATTTTCATGGAGTTTAATATTTTTCATCAGTTTTGCTGACTTCCTGCTACGCTGATGATAGGACATCAGATTAGGACAAATAATGAGACACTTAGTCTTTGCACGCCCTTCATCATCCAATAATGCTTCTGCCTCTCGAGAGATCTCATCCGCTTCTGTATGCCAGTTCTGGACATCAGCTTCCACTTTTTTATTAACTTTTCTTTCGACTTCATCAACTGCATGCTTCATCCTGACTTTGACAGCATCAAAGTTCTTCAATGCACTCCTCAGATCTTCAAGGTTGCTTTTGTAGGAAATGATATAACCCACTTGGCGTACAACTGGTATAATTGTGTAGTCAATTATTTTAGGAATAATCGCAGTGAGTATCCCCATCACCATGGCACCTTCAGCTTACCAATTCATCTGCTTCTTCTATCTGTTAATTTATACAAATCCAAGATTCCAAACAAAAAGTTCAGGATACAAGAAAGGAATCCTATTTTTCAAAGCGGATGAGATTAAAGAATGAAACAATAGGTCATACCTTAGCTTGTGATCGAGACTTCACTTGAAGAAAAACATAGCAGTATGAAAATATTTCGTTTTCTTTTGCTTCTTTAGGAGAAAACTGCATAGCAAAAGGCAAAAAGAAGGTTATATCACGCTTGCAAAGTAGAAGTTAAGAGAAGTGAAAAATAACAGCAACAATTGGCTGCCTGCTATAAAACTGATATTTCTTGATCATCAAACAACAAAGACTTTAGGGATGATGAACAAGTTTTCATATACAATTTTAATACTAAAATTTTTTTGCTTGGTACGGAACTTAGGCAACTGTTTTCATATCTTAAAACAATGAAAACATATATAATCTGCTTTGAATTTCACTGAGACATTTTAACAAACATCATATCTGCACACTTTTAGCCGGTGCATGAGGCAGAGAACCAATGGCGCGTTTACTAATCCGTAATCAAATTAAGATGAATTGAATTGAGGAGGAATTGGATTGAGGAGGAATTGAAATGAGGTGGAATCAGAATTAGATTCATGTTGAAGTTGTTTACTAAAACTATCTGGAATCGGAGTAGAAATGATGTTGAGTCCATATAAGTTGTTTACTAATTCACTTCAATCGGAATGAAAACTAGGTTGATTACTATATTACCCTTACATAAATAATTTTTTTTCATACTAATTAATTAAATTAAACTCTTAATTAAATTTATATAATAAAATTCATCTATATAAAAATAATATATAAATAGGTTTTATTTATTTATGAAATATGGCAGGAATGATGTTAAGTCCATATAAGTTGTTTACTAATTCACTTCAATCGGAATGAAAACTAGGTTGATTACTAAATTGCCCTTACATAAATAAATTATTTTCATACTAATTAATTTAATTAAATTTATATAATAAAATTCATCTATATAAAAATATATAAATAGGTTTTATTTATTTATTTATTAAAAGATGGCATAATGAGTGTCAAATGAAGGGCAATGTTGGGATAACTAAAAACAAGTGAGGGCATAATTGGTAGAAGAAATCCATTCCGGATTCCTCAAGTATCAAGGAATTGAAATACCTCCTTCATGTAGGGAGTCCAATTCCTCCAAAATAAGGAGTTGGATTCCTTAATGCGTGTGGACCCCACGTGTTTTTTGATTCCCCAAGATTACGTAAACAAAGATGTATCCCGTAATCGGAATCCAATTTCGTAAATTGATTCCGATTACGGGTACGTAAACGTGCCACAAATGTAGAACGATTTGCTCGTTGAAGACCGCCGAGGCTCGTTGAACATTGTACCACAGAGCTGCTTAGTGTCACGGGATGACTCTTTAAGCCTTCCGCCCGTGCGGCACTTAGACTTGAATACCTCGATGAACAAGCTAAGTAAGCCTTCGAAGCCTCGCTTCCCCGGATCGAATCACTAAGAAAGCTAAGATAGCTTGGAGAATGCTAAAATCGCTTAGAAGATGGGAGAAAGGATGCTTTGTATTGAAATTTAAGAGAGCTTTACAATTGCTTACAACTCTTGGATGGATTGGCCAAATGGCCTTACCACCTATTTATAGGCCTAAGTCACCTCCTCAATGGAGGGTTCTAGAATTCCCTACTTACATCCAAAAATATCTAGTATAGTTCTAGATACAACTTGCCTAATCTAGATGGCTTTAGGTGAGGCTTAATTATGTACACTTGCGTGGAATGCTCCGGAATGCCCTCGATTATCTTGAACGCTCCGCCATGTTCTTGATTCTTCCGGGAAGTTCTGGAAGCTTCCACGAAGTCAAGGCTTTATGGGCTTAGATATATGATGTCTTGGGCGATTTCCTTGTTTTTAACATGTGGCCCGTGACATCCTCCCCCACTTAAGCCGTCGACGTCCTCGTCGACTCTTGCCTCTCAAATGCCTTAATCAAGTCCTTATATTGCCATAAGGACGTCTCTTTCTCCCATGTTGCTTCGGAGTATGGTAGCCCCTTCCATTTGACAAAGTACTCTACGTGCTTTGGTTGTCTTGGTCGCACCACGACACGCTTGGCTTCAATACTCTCCGCTTCTTTGTCAAATGCCTCCGTCATCAAAGGGGGTGCTCGATGAGACTCCCCTCGGTTTGGTTCCTCATCATCAGCATGATAAGGCTTCAAGTTGCTCACATGGAACACCGGGTGAAACTTGAGGCGAGGTGGGAGTTCCACAACATAAGCGGCTTTGCCAACCTTCTTGATGATAGGGAATGGTCCCTCATATTTTCGCAACAAGCTCTTGTGCAAGCCACGAGTACTCTTGTGTTGAGACGCATTGAGCTTCACAAAGACTTGGTCGCCGGTTTGGAACTCCACATTCCTTCGCTTACGATCCGCCCATTTCTTCATCTTCTTTGAAGCCTTCTCCAAATGAGCTCGAGCAAGTTCGTGGGCTAACTACCACTCCTTAGCGGTTTTGAAAGCGGCTGGACTACTCCCCGTGTAGCCAGTCACGACAGTGTTCGGGGTCAAGGGTTGTTGCCCTATAGCCAACTCGAACGGACTTTTTCCCGTCGACTCCGAACGTTGCAAGTTATAAAAGAATTGGGCAACATCAAGTAACTTAGCCCAATCTCATTGATTGGCACTAACATAGTGCCGCAAGTAAGTCTCCAACAATGCATTAACCCGCTCCGTTTGTCCATCAGTTTGGGGATGAAAAGCTGTGGAGAAGTCTAACTTCGAGCCAAGTAGCTTGAAGAGCTCCTTCCAAAATCTACCCGTGAAGCGAGCGTCTCGATCACTGACTATGCTCCTCGGAACTCCCCAATACTTTACCACGTGCTTTAGAAACAAGCGTGCAGCTACTTCGGCTGTGCACTCCACAGGTGCGGGTATGAAAGTGGCATACTTGGTGAATCTATCGACCACGACGAAGATAGATCCACATCCATCAGACTTGGGCAAATGTGTGATGAAATCCATGGTTAAACACTCCCATGGTCTTGATGGGGTGGGAAGTGGTTCCAACAGTCCTCCCGGTTGCCTTTGTTCCCCTTTGTCTTGTTGGCACACAAGACAAGTCTTCACGTATGAATCTACATCATCCCGCATTTGTGGCCAATAATAAGCATCGTTCACCAAAGCCAACGTGCGGTGAGTGCCAGGATGTCCTGCCCACATTGAGTTATGGCACTCCTTAAGGATTTCTTTCCTTAAGTTTCCCCACTTTGGGACGTAGATCCGCTTGCCCTTAGTGTATAGCAAGCCGTCCTCAAGCCAAAACCTTCTTGTCTTCCCATCCTTGAGAAACTCCACAATGTTCTTGGCTTGGACGTCATGTGATAAACCTTCTCGGACACGGCCCAAAAGATGGCTTTGCGGCTTGAGTACCGTAGCTATTAACTCTGCTCGTCTACTTAGAGCATCGGCCACCACGTTCTCCTTTCCTTGCCACCTTGCTTGCTTAGGTGTGAGCTTTTGTTGGGTTTGAAAGTAGCTAGTGGCAACGTTGTCCATCTTGATGATGAATGAGGTACCAAGCAAGTAATGCCTCCAAACTCTAAGGCAATGGACGATGGCGGTCATCTCCTTTTCATGGGTCGTGTACCTCTTCTCGGCATTGTTTAGCTTGCGACTTTCATTGGCTATCAGATGTCATTCTTGCATCAACACTCCTCCTATGGCAAAGTCGGAAGCATCAGTGTGCAACTCGAATGGCTTGCTAAGGTCGGGCAACCTTAGTACAGGCTTCTCCATTAGGGCCTTCTTCAACCTCTCAAAAGCCTCTTGACACCGGTCCGTCCATTCCCATGCCTTGTTATTCTTAAGAAGGTCTGTTAAGGGTGCCGCTATGGCTGAATACCCTTTAATGAATCTCCGATAGTAGTTGGCTAGCCCCAGAAAGGATCGTAGTGTTGGTACCTTGGTCGGCGGTTCCCACTCTTGAATGGCCTTGATCTTGCCCTTTTCCATCATAAGTTTTCCCTCCTTTATCTTGTGGCCAAGAAATTCTACTTCTTTTGCGGCAAATGAGCATTTCTCCTTCTTGACATAGAGTTCATGTTCCCGAAGGGTCTTGAACACTATGCGCAAGTGCTTGACGTGCTCCTCCAATGTCTTGCTATAGACAACGATATCATCAATGTAAACCACGACAAACTTGTCAAGATAAGGATGGAATACCTTGTTCATCAATGTGCAGAATGTTGCGGGGGCATTGGTCAAACCAAATGGCATGACTTTATACTCGAACGATCCATATCTGGTCACCATCGCCGTCTTCGATTCGTCTCCAAGGGCTATCCTCACTTGGTAGTATCCCGATCGAAGATCCAACTTTGTGAAGTACCTTGCTTCACCAAGTTGATCGAATAAGTCGGCGATCAACGGAAGTGGGTACTTGTTCTTGATAGTAATCTTGTTCAATGCTCTATAGTCGATGCACAACCTTAGGCTATCTTCTTTCATGCGTTGGAACAAGACGGGTGCACCATATGGGGACTTAGAAGGTTGGATGTAGCCAGCATCAAGTAGCTCGTTGAGTTGCTTCCTCAATTCCTCCAACTCGGGTGGCGACATCCTATAAGGTGATTTGGAGGGAGGCTTAGCACCAGGCTCCAACTCAATCATATGGTCGACCTCTCTCCTTGGTGGCAACTTCTTTGGCAGTTCCTTAGGCATCACGTCCGCAAATTCCACAAGGACAGCTTCCACTTGTTTCGGCAAAGGCCCGTGCTTCTCCTCCCCTTCATTCAACATTAGGGTTGCAAGAAATGTGGCCTCGCCTTTCTTCCAAGACTTGGCAAATTGAATTGCCGACAAGTGCTGGGTACACTTCTTGGCTTGCCTTTCCAATGGCACCAGGCAAGGTTGTCTTCCGTCGGCTAGGATACAGAAGATATTGTAGAAGGGAATGGGAAAGGCTCGTACCTTGTCTATGAACTCTAACCCAATGACTACGCCATAGTCGTCCATCTTGACTACGGTGAAGTCGATCTTTCCCTTCCATGTGCCAATGTCTACTTGTACATTGCGCGCAACTCCAACAATGGGGGTGGCAGCAGAATTTACCGTCTTCACGCTACCAGGCTTCTTTGTGACTCGGATGCCAAGCCTTGTGGCTTCCTCCGATGTCATGAAGTTGTGGGTTGCTCCCGTGTCCACCAACACACGCGTCGTCTTGTCACCAGTCTTGACGTCGACGAACAATGATCCTCTCCCAACTTGAGCCTTAGGTTGTGGGAGGGTTGTCTGGATGGCATTCAGTAAATGGATGCATCTCATCCTTGCATCGTTACTTTCTTCGACCTTGTCCTCCTTGAAAGCCATGGCCTTAAGGGCCTTCTTTTGTGGGCAATCTCGCATTAAGTGAGGGCCGTCGCATAGGTAACAATTGGGTTGCCAAGACTTACCCTTGCTTTTGTCATGCTTATTGGCTTTCTTCTTTTTCGGTTTGCTTGTCTCGGCCTTGTCCTTCGGCTTATGTTCTCCCCCACTTTTCTCGTGGTTACCCCTCTTCCCCATGGACTTGGAATCACCTTGGTGGCTTGATTTAAACTCAATCAAGGATTCGGCGGCGACAATGGCATCAGACAATGTTTGCACGTGTCTCCTTTGTAGTTCGAGTCTTGCCCAATTTTGCAGTCCACTCATGAAGTACATGAGCTTGTCTTCCTCTGACATGTTGGGCACCTCGAATAACAAGCTCACGAAGGCGTTAACATAGTCTTTGACGCTCCCCGTTTGCTTGAGCCACCTTAGTTTCTCCTTGGCTTCGTACTTGGCATTTTGGGGATAGAAGTGCAACATAAGATCTTTCTTAAATTCATCCGAAGTGGAGAGGGAGAACGTACCTTGCTCAATCTCCATGCTTCGGCGACGCCACCACATAAGGGCATTGTCAGCTAAGAACATGGTTGCCGTTGAGATTTTGGACTCGTCGTCTTCAAGCTTCAAGTACTTGAAGTATCGCTCCACGTTCCACACGAATGTGTCGAGCTCCTTTGCTTCCCTCTTCCCATTATAGGATTTGGGTTTAAAGGAGTCGATTACCTTGGAGTCCAACGCCTTGATTTCCCTCGGCCCTTGCACGAATTGCTTCACGACCGCCTCTTTACAAAACGCCACATCTCCCTTAAGTTCCCTTGTGTCCTTTATCTCTTCTTGAAGCGTCACGACCCTTGCCTCTATTTTGTCAAGATGAAGCTGGACTTCCCTCCGTATCTTGTCTGCCATGGTGTTGAGAGCGCCAAGGAGCTCATCTCGTAGCCCTTCCACCAAGCCACGCAGTTCATCCTTACCATTGTCCATCATGGTTTGGATTTCCTCCTTGT
Organism: Crataegus laevigata; assembly: GCA_963580275.1. NCBI lineage: Eukaryota > Viridiplantae > Streptophyta > Magnoliopsida > Rosales > Rosaceae > Crataegus > Crataegus laevigata. Next base: position 8,642,255 of record OY756951.1, read on the forward strand.
CGACAATGTCCTCATCAAGTCGAGTATCGAACTCGAGTATGGCTCGTTCCACCTTCTCGAGTCGCTCTTCCATGGTCTCCATCGATGCTTGCAAGTCCTTTAACTTTGGCTTGCTTTTGGCAACGTCTTGGACCTCGGCAGTACGCTCCCTTACCTCGGAGATTCCGGACACCAGCTCTCCACTTGCCATATCTTACTTTCCTTCAAGTGATTCACGAACAAGGCTCTGATACCAACTGTCACGGGATGACTCTTTAAGCCTTCCGCCCGTGCGGCACTTAGACTTGAATACCTCGATGAACAAGCTAAGTAAGCCTTTGAAGCCTCGCTTCCCCGGATCGAATCACTAAGAAAACTAAGATAGCTTGGAGAATGCTAAAATCGCTTAGAAGATGGGAGAAAGGGTGCTTTGTATTGAAATTTAAGAGAGCTTTACAATTGCTTACAACTCTTGGATGGATTGGCCAAATGGCCTTACCACCTATTTATAGGCCTAAGTCACCTCCTCAATGGAGGGTTCTAGAATTCCCTACTTACATCCAAAAATATCTAGTATAGTTCTAGATACAACTTGCCTAATCTAGATGGCTCTAGGTGAGGCTTAATTATGTACACTTGCGTGGAATGCTCCGGAATGCCCTAGATTATCTTGAACGCTCCGCCGTGTTCTTGATTCTTCCGGGAAGTTCTGGAAGCTTCCACGAAGTCAAGGCTTTATGGGCTTAGATATATGATGTCTTGGGCGATTTCCTTGTTTTTAACATGTGGCCCGTGACACTAACTAGATTAGTCGATGGGGTCGACCCTCGATCTTGGCGAGCTGACCGAGTTAACACTGTCTAGGCTCGACAAGTTCCAGAGGCTCATGACGAGCTCTAGTTTACGAAAGAAATCTGAGGCCATCTGATAAAATCCAATTCTCAATTCCCTTAATAAGCTATGAAAGAAGAGGTAACGAGAGAAGAAGGAGCAGAGCTCCAATATTTTTTGTACTGATTTCTTTTTATCAAATTAACTACTAGGCAAAGCTATTACACATTGGACTAATTATAGTACTCTCAAATCCACTGCCAGCTAGCAGAATCTAACAAACTTTCCTACTTACTTGTAATAGTTCCATTTAACTAATTCAATGCCTAACTATGATTAAGCTAATCAGGGTCATAACGCCATCAACCGCAAAATGCAGGCAGTCGTGAGCTCAAGCAACACGAAGTCAGGAACAGAGACAACCTAGCTCTGAAAGGTCGAGCAGAGCAAGAGAGGCAGCCAAACGTGTAAGAAACAAAGGGCTGCCTACCTCGTAACATTCTACCAACAATATTTCGGAAACTGAATGGAGGCGACAAGAAGAATAAATTTGTAGGCCATATTTTGTAAATTAAATGATATAAAAGTTGATGATTGAATTATATAAATGTTGATTAACATGCTTATTTTTATCACTGTTCTAAAAAACGGCCTAAGCGCTAGGCGGTGGTGACCCGAGGCGTTTTTGTGCAAATCGGTTGAAAAAATCGGATGGGCTCTAGGCGGGCTAGGCGGCGCCTAGGCGGGCTAGGTGGCGCCTAGGCGGGCTAGGCGGCTAGGCGGGTTAGGCGGGCTAGGCGGAGCTAGGCGTTTTTTTGTTTTTTTTTAATGAAATTAAAAAATAAAAAAATTCCTATCTAAGTCTAAGTGGTTTAAAATTGTGAACTTGTTGTACATGTGTCATCCTACAATACTTCTCACCATGGTTATATGGCATATAAGCTTAATGTGTTTTAAAATTTTGGACTTGTTTGATACTCTTTTTGCATTTTATCATTATTTTATTATCTTATTCATGGATTTCATACAAGTATAATTTTTTTGTAAGTATCATTATTCACTTATTTAGAAGATATACAAGAAATTTACCTAAATCCGCCTAGGCCGCCTAGGCGCCCGCCTAGACCCCGCCTAGCCGCCTAGGCGCTAGGCGCTAGCCCGCCGCCCGACTAGCGCCTAGCGTTTTTTAGAACCTTGATTTTTATCGGCGACATATCATTTAGTTATCAAATTTAGTATCTGTAACATTTGTAAAACGAAACAAAAAGACAAAGATGTTCAAAAGACAAATACATTTTTTAATGGAAAATGTGTTTATTAGTTTAATTTAATTATGATTTTTTATTAAATAAAATATTGAAATGTGTCTATTATTCATATATATATATATATATATAATGTCAAAAATAATAGTGGCATGCAGTGCTGGTGGAGATAGTGGTTGCGGCAAAAGTTGTGTTGGAAGCAATGGTGGTTTGATTGATGGTGGTACTGGTGGGGACATGCTGATTGGGTGGTGGCAATAGTAGGGTGGGAAAGGGGTAGGAGTGGTGGTCACGACGATAGTGGCAGAAGGTGGTTGTGGTAGCAATGATGGAGAGGGTTGGTATCGGGAACGTTGATTGAGAGGTGGGGATGGTGATGATGCCAAAGATGGTGAAGGTTGGCGGAGGTGATGGTGTGGAGATAGCGGCAGCGGTAGTGGTGGTCGTAATTGCTGTTATAGTTATACGTTAAAAATCAATTTTATAGTATTGAATATTATAAAACAACCCCATTATAATTGTGAGATTTGTGTCTTTAAATATGTATATTTATTATTACTTTACAAGAGCCTTATGAATTTTTATATATTATATAAAAATATATATATATATATGTGTGTGTGTGTGTGTTTGTTTTCCATTGTTTGCACCACGTGATATTTTGTTCCATAGGACAGGACCAAACATAGTATTATGTTATTAGATATCTTCATAACTTCAAATCTAATCTGGGTTAAGGTGGCATTGTACCCAGGTGCATGCTTCATCGGCCCTAAGTTGATAAGTATTGCATGCAATCCTTTATTATCTGTTTCTCCTAGTATAACTAGGAGCATTTTCTAGTGCAAGTTTAGTTATAATAGAAAATAAGCATGTTAATCAACGATTTAGTAATAATTTAATCATCAACAATCACGTTATTTGATTTGTAAATTTAGTTTAAATAATTTGATCTCTGTGGCATTATCCAAATTAAAATCCGGTGTTAAATTACATATTTATTCTAGTCCTTTGATGTGTACTTATAATCAATTTCCAATTCATATGTTGTTTTAATATTTAATGTGTACAATATTCAATGTCTCCCATTAAATATTAAATTTATTAATATACTCATTTTAATTTATTAATTTTATTTAACTTCCTCAATTACATGTTTATAAGTGTACCTAAAACATTCAAAAATTTAGTTACACACAAGGTATTAAATATTGATGATATCGGAAATATCGGTAGTCCAAAAACACGAAAATTTCGATGAAAATATTGAGATATTATCGATATCGATAAAAATTGAATAAAAACCACGGAAATTGTAAGAAAAACTTGAAAATTTTTATTGAAACTTTGCAAGATGTTTATTTAGTCAATCATCTATTAGTTTATCACAAAAAATTGGAAGGAAATGCATTGCATGATGGATTTAACTGATTTAAGTTGATTATATAGCGAGCTGACAAACATTGTGAGTGTAGAAAATATGTAAATATTTTAGCATATTTTCACAAAAACATAAGTGATATGGTGGTCAAGGTGTTGAAGGAGTAAAATGAGAGGGGTTCGAATCCCCTTGGTGTTTTTTTAAATATAGAAATTTAAAAAACACGAAATTTTCGATGGAAATATCGATGACATCGGAAATATCGGTAGTCCAAAAACACGAAAATTTCAATGAAAATATCAGAATATTATAGATATTTAATACCTTGGTTACACATAAGAAATATGTAAATACATAAGTGTACTGAAAATATATTAAAATGAATTGATGTATCTAAATGTGACAATTCGAAAGTTATAAAAAAAATCACAAATGGTCACCCTTGAATAGAATGTCGAACACCTGATATTATATGTTTTTTGAAAAGGTTGGGCACACTTACTCTTGTTTTTCATCCCTTCAAGATTTAGTGGCAGAACTTTTATGTCAACAAGGATCCCTAGCTAATGTTGATATGGAGATTATTTCCGATAGTATAATTTTTATTTTGCTTATACTTTGACATTATGTGTGAAATGAGTTTAATTCTAGTCACATGTGCACTCTTGTATTTATTCACTTTTAAGTTTTAATTTATTAATATTTATCCACATCACTACACTTTTAAGGTTTTGTCACCTTTCTTGTGTAGGCCAACACAGTTCGATTCAAAATCCGCATTTCTGACCGGAGTGTGTCATTCGTAGACTTTAGATCAAAGATTTTAGAGTTTAGGACCCAAGGGAAAACTCAGATTTGACAATTGTCAGATTTAATCTCAACTTGACTTGTAAAGCAATAATTTGGGTTAATCAAAACGGAAAAATATGCATAAAAAACTCATAAAGAGCATAGGAATGAAATAGAAACAAGGAAAAATCAAAAGAAGTACCTTACCTATCTCTTCAGATACCTCTGCCTACAGAATGCCGGAGCACAATTGGTCTGTATGCCTTTTTTCCCTTTCCAAGTAAAACCGATTGACAGAAAATTGAAATTGTCAGAAAATAAAATCAGGAGACACAGGAAAACAACGAAATTGGCAAGACATGGTTTTCTTTTGTCCTGTTGGTATTCTGAGTCGATTTTTCACTTTTTAGAAGTAAGGGAAAGTAGATTAAGCATAAGAAGGTTGCTGTGATGAAGAAACCAAAATCAGACAAGTGTGTGTAATTAGAAGATGGAGTAAGTAATGAGAAGGGCAATGGGAAGAACTCTCTTAGCAGAAGAAGATGAATAATGCAGAGAGAGATAACGCGGCACGATAAGTGACCACTTAAGTCTGATATTTGGTTGGTAAGAAATGGCTGTATTATGGCAATTATTTAGAGATCAGGATCCTCTCCTAAGCAGATGGAGAGGATCCTCCTGATCAGGTCCATCGGGCCATAAAAAAATTATCTAACAGTTATAATTATTATAACTTTTAGAATATATTCTGTTTGTAGTCGTTGTTTAAAATTTGAACGGCCTAATGAACTTGATTAGGAAGATCCTCTCTATCTGCTCAGGAGAAGATCGTGATCCATTATTTAGCACTTTTGTGTGGGAATCTACACTAGACCTATAAACGGGTCGGGTTTATCGGGTTGAATCCGATCCATTAAGCTAACGGGTTACCCGAACCCGATCCGATAAGTTAACGGGTCATCCGAACCCGACCCGTTTAGCTAAAGGGTCACCTGTTTCACCCGTTAACAATTATTATTATTATTATTTTTTGCATAGAGTTTATTTTTTGTTGTTAAGACTTTATTGAAATTACTAAAACATCATCGACTAACAAGTGTTAATGGGTCTAACGGATTGACCCAAAGTGACCCGTTATTTAACGGGTTGCTAACGGGTTCACCCGTTAACGATCTGACCCGTTAAGCATACACTTAAATACTAATATTAATGGGTCAGATCGATTCGAATTAACAAATCGGGTCCAAAATGCCACCTCTAATCTACACCAACTATCCCTACCATGTTATTGCTTTTCGTATGTCTTCTTCGGGACAAAATATCTTTGCTCCGTTTTTCGTGTGATTTGTTGGCTAAGTGTGCGGGGGAGTATATTTGTTCATCTCTTAAGTGATGGTGATATTCATTATTTTATTTATTACAGTTAAATAAATTTTAATTTTAAAATTTGTATAGTAAATAAATATAATCACAAAATAAGTATGATTGTGAACATTACTACTACTTAAGAGTTGTCGAGTAAAAATCCACCCAAAAGAAAAGTCTCACCACGAGCTCACCTCCATATCGATGATCAACACGTGGTAAGTAGCAGACAATCGAGTGGATCCTCTATTTCATGAGGCGATGGGGGCGGAAACTTGCTATCGCGAGCGTTCCTCTAATCTAGGGGTGGTTCGGTATGGGATCCCATACCGAAACCCTTGTCCCGATTCCCAAACCGAAATTTTTGGGAATCCCAATTTTAATCCCGATCCCAAACCAAATTTTTGGGAATCCCAATTTTCGGGAATCCCGAAATAGTTTCGGGATTTCGGGATAAATCGGGAATCCCAAAATGGTTTTGGGCTTTTGGGCTTTTGGACTAAAATTTGACATAATATGTTTTTGGGCTGCCAATCTGTTGAACATATAACTGTACAGACACAAATCTTTTCTTTGTTTTTGTTTTTTAAGGAGAAATTTTGCTAACTAACTAAAACATGAAATGACATGGAGTTCTCAACGAATAAAACCATAACACCTGCCCAATCTGTGCAGTGCGCCAATCTGTGCAGTGTGCCAATCTGCCCAATCTGTGCAGTGTGCACAAATCTATGCACAATGACAATAGCACAAGTCTGTGCACAACAATAGCACAAATCTCCCTATTCAATTTCTACCACAATCCACAAATGCATGTAATAAAAATAAATTAAGTAACAAATCCAAAAGCAAAAAAATTAGTTACAAGCCAAGGTTTTAAAATAAATAAAGTAACAAACCCAAAAGCAAAAAAATTAGTTACGAGCCAAAGTTTCAATAATTAAGTTACAACCCGTTAAACCACGGTGCAATTAAGTACCAATTACATCATTCATAAATCATCTGGTTGAAGGGTGTCACAATTTGGAACCCAACCAATTAGTCCACTATTTGAAGACAATGGAATGACATCATATCGTTCAATGGAGAGATCCTTCTCCTCAGTTTTTGTTGAATTCTCCAGTAGTGTATTCACCAAACCAAAAAGCTAAAAAACACCCAAGTCAGGTTTTATATGTAACTAACATAGCGAGGAGAAGTATTTAGGTCTATACAGAAAGACGAAATACAAACTTAGGAACCCGGTATCCAAATATTTAACAATTATGTAGGTAAAGAGAAAGGGATTACCTGCATGACGCGTTCATCTTGGCGTAAATCTTCATGTCCCTTCAGCAAGAAGGCATAATCCTTACCATCACTCCCACAAATCGTCAATTTCCTTGGTCTTTGTTTGGATGTTATGACAACAAGTTGGCATGCAAACGATGCAATTGTTACAACAGGAGATTCTGCAATATGAAAATTATCAATTTATTAACTCAGGTTGAATACCAATATATGTCGATTCTTGTGAAATTGTGTGCTTACCAGCACGATATCTCCTAGGAACAGCGAGCTCCAAATTACGACATTCCAACAACTCTGGTGAGACGGACTAGTAACCATATGTAGAGAAAATGTCAGTGAAAATATAATGACAGAAGTCAAACATGAAGGGAGATGTCCTTACCTCTAAGTCCAAAGTAGTAAGACTCTGCAGCTGCTTATCGATTCGTCTAAATACATGATAGTAAAGATCCCAAGCCTAATCAAGGCATGGTTTAAATATTTAGTATCTGAGTTTATGACAAAATTCAAATAAAATTTTGATGCCACAATACCTATGTTGTAGAGAAGCAGTTAACATGCATATAAAATCACGAATTGGCAAGTATGTTTCCACTGTATCTAGAACAAGGATCCAACTCACACACACAAGATAATAGATTGACCATTTATTACCTAACAGTTCAAAGATACTAATGGATTCAAGTCATTCTTGAAGAAGGACAAGGATTAACCAGCTCAAAAAGTAAAACAACCGACATTTTGCTCTGGAAAATCTTCATACCTGAGTAAGCTCAGCATCTTTCCCTATTCTCTTAAATTTCATGCAACACTCATAGGCCTCCAGCAATTCATGACGATATGCCTGAGATTCACACCATGGTGATGTACTCAGAAGTAAACTTAAGCAGAGGTCCGCCAACTTTCATGGTAAGGCAGCAGCATCAAGCCACAATCAACCAAACCCAGAAAATAAAATGCCTCAAAAATAAAAAAAGCACCAACCTTGATGAAATTTTTGCCTGCCTGCGATTGGGTCTTCGGATTTTGCCTCCGAGGAGATAACAGATCGAGAGAGAAAACGGTGGTGTGGCGGTCAGCCTGCACAAATTTATGTCAGACTTCAAGGTTTATAGGAGATACCACACTTGTCCATGTTTGGAAAATTAGTACTCTACCTGACATGACTAAGAATAGTGCTTATATATCTCACTGCTTTCATCTTGATCACCTAGCGTGTCCCATGGTACAACCCATTGGCTTCATCTGCTCATGTCATTGAAGGGTACCTTGGAATTACATCAGAGAAAGAAATGATCAACTAATATAGACTCATGGGACACCGGGGAGGCTCAAGGGCTGGAGATGAGGGATCGGTGAGGGAGGCTCAGGCAGGGACAACCGGACAGGGGCTGTGCAGCGCTTCGATTCCAGTTCGATAGAACAAATGGAGACGGAAGTGAAGTGAAGTGAAGTCAGTGAGATCAGACCTAAAACAAATCAACGACATAGATTAAATCTAAAACAATGAACGGTTCAAATAATTTTCTTATAATTAAAAAATAATATATATTTTTTTTTTGGTTCGGTATGGGAATACCGAAAAAAATAAAATGCAAAACCGAATCCCATACCGAAACTTTCGGTTTGGTTTGGGATTATATCCCGAAAATTTCGGGAATTTTGGTTTGGGATTTTTTTGGTTTGGGATCAGGATTTTTTCGGTTTGGTTTGGGATTTTTGGGATTTTTTTCCAGCCCTACTCTAATCTATGTAAATGGGATTATCATTTAGCCCATTATCACTTTTGGGCCCTTGCAGACTGAAGTCCCCTCCTGTTAAGACCATCTCTAATGGTTGGGTTAAAAGCTAAGAGCTTGTTTGGTATCTTATTTGAAATTTTTTATCATTTCTCAAAACATTTCTTAAGAACATTTCTTGAAAACAATTTTCTTTAAGACTCAAAAACTTAATTGGTTTGCGATTTAAAAATTTTAATCTTACGACTTAAACTTGATTGGATTGGAGTAGAGACGAAAAAAGTAAAAAAAAAAAAGGAGAAAGAAAGAAGAAAAGAGAGATATATATTTGGAGTGAGGGGAGGAGGGAGAGAAAAGAAATGAGTGAGTTTAAGTTTAAAAACTCTAAAAACTCACTGTTTATGTTTTTAAGGAATATACTATATTTTTGAGTTAGTTTTGAGTTCAGTTTTTAAAAATAGTCATACCAAACAAGTTTTTAAGACCTAAAACTTGAAAACTGTTTTTGAGTTTAAAAAGTTAGATTCAAGTACGCTACCAAACAGGCCCTAAATTTTTTAGTCTAGAAAATTTAGGGCTTGTTTAGTAGTGTATTTGAATATAACTTTTTAAACTCAAAAACAGTTTTTAAGTTTTAGGTCTTAAAAACTTGTTTGGTATGACTATTTTTAAAAAATGAACTCAAGAATAACTAAAAAAACATAGTCTATTCCTTAAAAATATAAAAAGTGAGTTTTTAGAGTTTTTAAACTTAAACTTACTCATTTCTTTTCTCTCCCTACTCCCCCCTCACTCCAAATATCAAGGTTCTAAAAGTCGCTAGGCGCTAGTCGGGCGGCGGGCTGGGGCCTAGCGCCTAGGTGGCTAGGCGGGGCCTATTTCGTGTAAATAAGTGTCTGCTTATACTTGAAATATATATAATTTCATCATAAACTACAAAATAGAATGCATATATATTATGAAGTATTGAAACATAATAAAAACATGTGAAATAAGGATATAATGTATGTTCATTTAAGTATGCAACAAGTCTTTTACTATTTATTGGAAAAAAAAAACAAAATGAAAAATGAAAGTTATCTATTTTATATCTAAGTGAGTTGCGACCTAGGCAAGTGTTTAGGTGGGTCTAGGCGGTCTAGGCGGGTGCTTAGGCGTTCTATGCGGTGCCTCAGCAGGTCTAGGCGTCTTTAGCATTAAGCGGGGCCTAGGCGGCGCTAGGCGGGGATTTTTAGAACAGTGCCAAATATATCTCTCTTTTCTTCTTTCTTTCTCCCTTTTTTTTTTTTTACTTTTTTCGTCTCTACTTTAATCCAATCAAGTTTAAGTTGTAAGATTTAAAAATTTTAAATCACAAACCAATCAAGTTTTTAAGTCTTAAAGAAAATTGTTTTCAAAAAATGTTCTTAAAAAATGTTTTGAGAAATGATAAAAATTTTCAAATAAAATACCAAACAGGCACTTAGCTTTTAGCCCAGAAACAACTTTTCTGCTCCAATGGCTGTGACTTAAAATTTTAGTCCGGAATTATTAAAGAATGAACTTAGGCTATTTTTTTTTAAATTAATTTAAAAAAAATAAATATGTAGACTATCGGAAATTAATTTTATGAACATTTTAATCTTAAAAAAAATTTTGATAAATATTGAAAAACACTAAATTTTTCACGAAGCAAGCCAAGCATAAAGCAACATCTTCCTCACAGGTCCAATTATGACCTCTAATATGCTTTCTTGCCATGTTGAACAATTTGGAAATGGAAAGAAATGGTAGAAAGATAAATTGGAAGAATTGTAGGAGAAAATTGAGTTTTGTGTGGATGCTTGAACAAATACATAGGTATTTATAGATTTTTTGGGTGAATTTTGGGTTACATATATTTTTTTAATTATTTTAGCCGTTGGATTTAAATTTGAGCCGTTAGATATTTTTTTTACCGTTAGATTTGATTATATTCGATCTTAGCCGTTGGATTCAATATATTTTAAAATAACATTTTTTTTTTAAAATGAAATTTGAATATGGACTGTTGGATCCGCCAACGGTCCTTAAATGATGGTCGTCGGATGGGGAAAAGAGCCGTTAGGCTCAGTGCAAGTGGCCAACATGACCCTGACAGTAGGCCCCCATGCTGTCGAGATCGGATTTGAAGCAGGCCCATGGGGCGCGTCCACGAGTGGGCGGGCCGAGCGTGGCCCAATTTGGAACGAGTCCACGTGGCCGATCGGGGTCTGGGTGGGGGGGGGGGGGGGGGGTGGTGGTGAATTTGGCCAAACTTTAACATTTGGCTTTTAGCCCAAAGTTTTAGCATGAGTTGGAGAGTGTTTTGGGGGGGAAATTTAAGAGAAAATTTGGCATTTAACTCACCATTAAAGATGGTCTAATGGGGCAAGGTTCTTTATTATTTTAATGGGGCAGGAAAGGATCGTGTATACACAGAGACAAAATTCTCAACCCGCTTTGGTCGGTGTGATAAGGGCTAACAGCTAACTTGTCTATTCAAAACGTCAAACAAATTCAACACGTGTGAAATTCCTTTATCACATTGTATGTTTATTTGTTTATTTGCTGTCCAACCATGCACCCATTACTTGTGTGAAATTCCTTTCTCGCCTTGATAACTTGCATACGAATCTGTTTCTTCAAGCTTTCAAATTACGCTATGTTCGAGATTTGGCAAGGAGAAGTTGCACCTGTGAATTTTGTTTTTTTGGAAATTCTTTTCTCACTTTGACAACTTTCATACAAATCTTGCTTTTCGTGTGAATTTTGGCTCTCTATTTTATAGCAAAGCTTTAGCTAAAACTATTAAAAGGTTATTGTGGGAGTTCTCTATAAAAGTTGTACTCCAACAAGAGTACTTTAGAGAGTCGTAGTGACTACGAGTCAATAATTAGCTAATATGAATTAATGATTTACTTAAAACAGTTAGCATTACTTATAGAGTCACTAGGAGCTGTTTTCTCCCTTCCTATATCTAGGAGCTCTTAGACGAATCCCTATCTTCAGAGGTGGATAGGAAGCATGATTGGAGTTGATTTTTTTTTAATCCTACCTAAATTTAGTTAGGAACTCTTGTAGGAAGCCCATTAGAGATGCTCTTAGAAAGATTAGAAATGATATTTTTTTCATACATCATAGGAAGCAAAATACAAGAAAAAAAAAGAGGCAAAACAACATGGGAAGAGATAAAATGAGTATTTCATTAAGTTTGGGAAAGAGTTCAAAGAAATTTATGGAAGTTGAGATTCATCCCAAAACTAATTCATGGATAGAGAGGCCCAAAATTATTTAAATAAGTTTAGCCTGCCTTATATTCACGAAATATAGCATTCTTTCCAAAAGAAAAATGAAAATGTACACAAATACACACATAATAGAAATTAACAATCTAGTTAATAAGAAATGCAGATTGATTGATTTGAATTTCAGAGAGGCGAGGTACTTGTTATACTGTTGTCGAATTTTTTTAGTAGAGAGTTCAAATAAGAAGGTAGTTTCAGTAAACAAGTGCACACAAGCACCACTTCAAATGTGATGACCCATCTCTAATTTTCTATGTATTTTTCTCCCTCAGTGTGTAAAATGACGTTTATGCCCTTATTGGCAAAGTGAAATCCGATGTGCACGTTGTTATTTGGCTTTTAAATTATTTTTCTCGTTATCGTAGTTAAATAGTACTCGTCGTTACAAACACGTGAGTGCGAACTAGACCTAAATTGGGTTTGTAACGAAGAAGTTACGCTTCGTTAAAGTGCGTTAATAACGGGTAAAATTGTATACACATGTATACTAATCTATCAATGTTAGAAACACTATTTTTGATAGGGAGACAGATTTTCTAGCACACTTTCACTGTGCACAATATGAAAACCTATACCTTTCTTTTTTAAAAGGTGACTCGAACCCTCAATCCCTTACCAATCAATTGTTTTCTTCATTTCTTGCACTCAATCAGATTTCATTTTCTTCTCAGCAAATCAAAACACAGTTTCTCTCTCTCTCTCTCTCTCTCTCTCTCTCTCTCTCTCTCTCTCTCTCTCTCTCTCTCTCTCTCTCTCTCTCTCTCTCTCTCCCCTCATCTCGTTCCCTCTCTAGCCGTATCTCTCTTGCTCTCCGCAACCTCAAGAAACATCATCAAAGTTCACAGATCGAACCTCAAAATGTCACCATCACACTCCTCTCATCCTCACGAACCCAACCATACAAACCGATCCTCGAATGAACGAGTTTTGACTCGTCAACTCGAAAAGCTCCGACTAGGTGAGTTTTACACCAACGTGATCTCGGCCGAGTTACAAGGTTTTGAAGGTTGGGGAAGTAACTACACAACTCTCCGAGGTCCCTAGGCTAGTTTTGAAGTGGAACCAATGTGAAAACACATGGTTTTGGGAGGTTGGAGTTAGGTTTGAACTTATCGAGCCATTTTCAGGCCATTTCCGTCCACTTTTTGGACTTCTAAAAGGTATAATCTTGTTCTACTCATCATAAACTTTATTTCCATATAAAGTGCATAACAAATGGTTGAGAAATGAAGAAGTTATGAAGTTTTAAAAAATTTCCCAGTTTCCGGCAAACCAAACAACGGCGGGCGGCAGTGACAGCAGCGGAGGTCCATCGGAGAAGAATGAGAATATTCCGTCAAAGTTGATGGAATATTTTGACGCCATTAATTGACTTCGTTAAAGGTAACAGTGTTAACTTCACTGGAATATTCTGTTAACTATGATAGAATATTCTGTCTGGGTATTTGTTAGGCATGTGGTCGTGCCTTGGGGCGTGAGGGCGCGTCCAGCCATCGGGCGGCGAGTGCTTTATTTGTGTGTGTCCGTAATCTACCCAGACCTGTCACATGTATAATAAGTGCCTACATCATGGAAAATGTGCACTGGCCAACCAGAACTCGGATAAATTACGAAACTCGGGTGAGTGACAATAATACAAGTATGTGATATTCAATAAAAAGAAAGACCATCAATCACAATTTATAAACCTCAAATATAAGTTCGTAATTATGAAAACATAGTCAAGTCTCTAACAACTTCAAAGGAGTCACCCAAACATCCAACGATTTTTCTAATTCAAAACACAAAGTTCTCAAAACTATAGTTCACGAAAACACTAAAAACTAGGGCTAGATGGACGTAGTTTGGCTGAAGCCTACATAATAAGTAACCAAACAGGAAGTAGCCCCATATCTCGGATTAACCAAACAGAACCACCCCTGCAGTAACCAAGTAGGCAGTGACTCCCTATCGCGGATTAACCAAGTAGAGTCACTCCTACACATCTGTTAGGCAGTGATCACTTATCGCGAATTAACCAAACATGATCACCCCTAAGTGTGTGTTTATGGCCATACCAAAGATATAAGGATCGCCTATCATAGATTAACCAAGCACGATCCATAGAAAATATGGTCCCTATTGCGGATTAACCAAGTAGGACCATGGTCCCTTATTGCGGATTAACCAAGCAGGACCAAGATAACCAAGAAGGTAGTAACTCCCTATCGCAGATTAACCAAGCAGAGTCACACCTACCGAACTGTTAGGCAGTGATCACCTATCGCGGATTAACCAAGCATGATCACTCCTAAGTATGTATGGCCATAAGGATCGTCCGTTACGAATTAATCAAGCACGGTCCATAAATAACATGGACCCCCATCACGGATTAACCAAACAAGACTAAGTGAGAGGTCTTACATTATATTCTTGCCAAAGGAGAATTTAAACCACATTATTACTAATCTATTGTGAGGCTAAGCCTACCCCTCCCCGTATAAATAATATCGTTTGTTCAAAAAGAAAAAAATAGAAGTGCCTTATAATATCCAATTGAAGTCTGGCATGGTCATGCTGCCACACTGCAGGAAAGGACTAACATGTCCCGTAACAATCCCTAAACATGTTGGTTGTATTAATTTTGGTAAAATGCTATCCTTTTTTTTTTTTTTTGGGTCCTTGAATACACAAAATCGATACAGTTGCCAAGACACCCATATACAAGTAAGTCTAACATACATTGATAGAAGTCAGGGGCGGACTGATGTAGAGGCCTGCAATGGCCATGGCCACCGACTACTTTTCCGTAGGCTTATATATTTGCCGAAACTTTGTATGTTTTACTTATAGATTCATTTATATTCCAATAAAGATAAAACGACTCCAAAAATTAAAACGTAAAGCAGCTGATTTTATATTATATGTCCTAATTAATTCAGTTCTAGGACTAGGCTTCTTAATTAGTTCACTACCTCAATCCCCTTCAAGGTTCCTTATGTCTTTATCACTCATGATTGTAATCCCTTTCCTCTGGCCGGTAGACTTATCCTCAGCAGAAACACTTAGAATACCGTTGGCATCAATACTGAAACAAACATCGCATTTAGCAGTGCCCTTTGGAGCTGGAGGAATACCCTCGAGCACAACCTGACCCCGAAAGTTATTATTTCTGGTGTAAGTACTCTCACCCTCATAAATGGGGAACTCGACCCACACTTGATTGTCATAGAGAGTAACTAGAGTTGTGTTCCTCTTGATGGGAATACTGCTGTTTCTTGGAATCACAACTTCCATGACATGCTTTCCTTGAGTCTCCACCCCAAGTGATAGAGGGGTGACATCCAATAGAGTGAAGTCTTGAAGCTTCTCATTCCCAATCCCGCTCAAGACTGCGGCTTCAACAGCGGCACCATACGCAATTGCCTCATCTGGATTGATACTCTTGCACAACTGCTTCCCCTTGAACACATCCTGCAATAGTTGCTGCACTTTGGGAATTCTAGAAGATCCACCAGCAAGAACAACATCATGGACACTGCTCACTTCCATATTGGCATCCTTCAAACACTTCTCGACAGGCTCCAGACACTTGTTAAAGAATTCCATATTCAGTTGCTCAAATTTGGCCCGGGTAAAAGTTGTATAGAAATCAGTACGCTCATTCAAACAGTCGATTTCAATGTCAGTGGCTGAAGTAAATGAAAGCCTCCTCTTTGCTTTCTCACATGCGTTTCTTAACCTCCTTAGTGCTTTAGGGTATCCACTCACGTCCAAATTATGCTTCATCTTGAATTGCTCAACACAAAAATCTACCATTTTGTTATCAAAGTCTTCTCCTCCAAGGTGTGTCTCCAGCTGTGGTCTTCACTTGAAACACACGATCACCTATGGTAAGTAGTGAAACATCTAAAGTACCACCACCTAAATCAAATATCATCACATTTCTCTTGCTATACCAACCAGCCTTCCTGTCAATGCCATAAGCAACTGCTGCAGCAGTTGGCTCGTTGATGATACGCATCACATTTAGGCCAGCACAAACGAGAATTGTCACATAATTACTACAAACCTCATTCTATTTGTATAATGTCCTTGTTCTTGCCACTGAATGCTTTCTGTCATTCTCAGTCAATTCGCAAGTTATGCATCAATTTCATAATTAACTAGTCATGTACAATTGACTATACTGAGATATGAAAGCAAAAGTGTATACAAAACTAATTTGATTAGTCATGCAAATTACTTATGGAGTTAATATCATTATAAATCGTACCTGAATTAATCCCCCATCATACTTAAGTGCTAGTATATTGCATTACTAATCAACACATTTGTGTCTTTATATAAGATCATCTCAAGCTTAAAGCAATATAGGACAACCCAATCCCTTTAATAAAAACATGCCATATGTTCATTTTGATTATTACCCATCAAAAAAAAAAAAAAAACAGAGCAATAGATTTACTCATGTACTAATGCCGAACCACAGAGACTATTTTTACAAAATATAGTCTCAAACAGTAAATTAATTTATACATTTTTACATAAGCTTCTCCGCATGTCTACCATATACATACCATTTAGATATTGGTGTCATGATAATTTTACACATGCAATGTGAACTTCTAGATACATAATTAGCTTTAGAAAATTACGTATACTTAGCTTGATCAAACAATTGCTGGCACTTATGCAATTGCAATTCATGGCGAACAATATTAGTTCTTAATTCAAATGGAAAACAGAGGCAATAAAGATTTGGGGTTTAAGAAGTATATCCAAAAACCTGTCTGTGAGACATTTGAGGGGTGCTTAGTGTCCCCTTATTGCCTTTCAACCTTGGAAGCAGCGACTGGAGCTGCTGGGACCAGCCAATAGGCTCATTCATGCATATTTCGAGCTTACTGACTTGAGATGCTTCATAGTCTTTCTTGGCAAGATTAGTACAGAAGTACATATTGTATATGCTTACAAAATTGACAACAAGGTTAGCCAAAATAGTTGTATCTACCACTAATTCAACCAAAAACATTGGCATGAATATCGAAAAAGGAAACTTAAAGCATGCCATATTCTTCCAGTCATAATTAATTTAGTAAAGATGAGCAAACTATTCCAATCTTTCTTTATAAGAACTGAATACAAGAAAGAAAACTTGAAGTGCTTGAAAACCTATCATTCAACAATTATTAGTTTACCGATTTATGAGTGATATATCTCAAAATTCTCCAGTGCTAGGTTAGAACCAACCTCCATCAGGATCTCATATGCGATGCATATATGAACCTCCTTATTAGGCTTGCTGATCAACTCAAAATTCTCCAGTGCAAGATTAAAACAAAATGACTATTTCAATTGAACTAAAACATTAATATGAACATTGAAATAGAAAACGTTAAGCACCATGGTCATTCCAATTATACAATTCCATAAAATAATGAACCAACTATTTTAATTTTCCTTTATTATAGTTAATTCAATATCATCATTAAGTGCTTCAATTAGAAAAGCCCACGTTTGGAATTGAAGGGTGGTGGCGGTGGAAGAAAACTTGAACTCAATAGGCACCACTCGCGGAAACAGATTATCAAATTATGTAATCATTTAATTTAACTGACAATTTCGGTCTCTAAGACCAAATAGGAATTGATGTAAAACATGTGCTGTGCATATCATACTAATATGATATTTATATGAAATTATATGCGGAAACATACAATATGCAGTTTTCAAGCAGGTCCAACATGGTGATGTTGCCGAATGTAATCACAATTTGGATTTAAGATCAAAACCAGAGTCCAAAAAGAGAAATATTATATAATCAAACTTCAAACCTAATAGGTTTTAATCATATAACCAGTGGCTCTGATACCACATGTAAACTTTATATGGTTATATAATTAAAACACAAACGAAGGAGTTAGCTGACCTGATCATGAAGCGATAGCCATTGGAGATCAAATAGAGAAGATGAGGGATGCGGCAACAACAAAGTCTTCTACAAAGCACCTAGCTGGATACAACTACTTTATGGAAAGCGTTTGTTGTGTATCTAGGGTTTGCAGGGACCTTAGTATTTATACTGGCTAAGGTATTAAGGTTCCGTCCATAAAGGAATCCCAAATCCCACTTTCTTAGCCTATCAGTTAGGTATCATAATCACATAAAATCAAGGACTCCATCAATCTTACTTGTATTACAAGACACCTAATATAAGATTGATATCTTTAGGAAATTCAAATCACACTATCTACATTAATCTCCAATATTACATTCCTAATATATGTTGTAGACCATTTAAGGTTGATTTACATCAAAATAAATCCAACAAATCATTGAAGTAAGCAGGGACAGTGATAACTGCATTCTTCACATGTGTTAACAAGAAAATATGGCAAGACAAAATATGAATGGAAACACAACACAAAATGGGGTATCCAAACGCCCACTGTCAAGACCAATCAAATAAATCTCTATGTGGAAACAGAAGTGATAAACAGAAGAGTGTGTCCAACAAATTCCAGCTATTATACCAAAACCCATTTGAAATATGACAAATCGCAGGATTGTAACCCTTACCTTTGGAGCCATGAATCAATACTTGTTGTCAACAAACTCAAGGCTCACGGCTGCAAATCAGAAAGGATGATTCTCCAATTTTACTCTAAAGCAAGTGTCTGCTGCAATTAAAGAAATTGAAGATCAACCAACCAAAGGGGCATGCACATCATCAAAACAAGGATTCCTACATATGGCCTGGGGACCTCACCTGGTTTTTACTTTCTCCTCCTTTTCACCTTGAAATCCCAATCTACAAAAGAAGCATGAGCAGGAGAACAAGGCAGCAAGGAAAAAAAAAAGAAGTAGCCTTCGACCTACACAAAATGAGGGATTTGCGATTTCAGGGGAAATATGGAGAATTGAAGAAATTCAAAAGGAGTTTGAACTCTACCAAACTTACCCATAGAGAATTTCAAAAACATTGAGAAATCGACGGGAGCCCAAATATCACGGAGCTGTCTTTTGTTTCTGGAGAAGGACCGACAGGTTTTTGAAGCAAAAAAAAAAGAAAAAAAAAGGGAGGTCCCTGAAGCTTTTCACGGGAGGATAGGCCAAAGGCAAGTTTTTATCAAAAAAAAAAAAGGAAAAAGACTTGAAGCTTGAAAAATAGGAAAGTTGTGCTTTGCCATCTGTTTTATTAAACAATGGGAAAGTTTGTAGTGTTGTGTCCAATATGAGTCAAAAGACAAAGTTTTAGTCCACCTTAGGCCTAAGCACGTGGCACCTCAAAAAAAATAAAAATAAAGCTATAATCAAATATTGGTAAAAGTTAGAATCAAGGTTGAAGAAAAAGGACAAAAGGAAAAGGTGTTAAAAACTCATAAAGAACAGAGGAGGAGTTGCAGCCAAAGACTTTTGTCACATCAAAAGTAAAGTTCAAAAATATTGATGTGATCATTTTTTCCTTGATAGCAGGAAAGCCACTCACGTGAATAAGAAGAGGAATTGTTGGACTTGGAAGATTTGAAGCCACATAAAAAAAAAAAGGACTTTGTTTAGAATTTAAGTATGCAGAAAAGTTGACAAAGATCCCAGAAAAGTAAGAAAAATGGGCAACCTATCTCATGACACCAGATAATCAAGAAAAATAGGACAAAAGAAGGGCAGCAAGACAAGTGAATGTGGCATGACTTGAAAACATTAGTCATGATTATGACTATTTTTTTTACTTGTTGCGATACAATTCTCCCAAGTTAAATGGGAATACTATTCATGTGGATCTTGGAGAAAAAAAGGAGGAGAGTAACTTTTCCATAATATTCACGTAGGCATTTTACTTTGGCAAACATGTCTGCCAAACAAGAATTCACTACTCTATTACGGAAGTACCGAGTTCAAACGATAAAAAATTGAAAACAACTTTGAACTGCGGATTATAAAACCGTTTCAACTGCAGTGGATGCGAACCATCTCAAAATACAAAACTCGATGGACGTATCATCTCAAATTAGTGGGTTTCCACTACGTCAGAGTGGATCAAGCTCCTTTTAAATTCTTGAAGTAGTCAAATGGCACGAAGCCATATTAAATCTCAAATGGCACGAAGCCAAAGAAAAGTATCAATGGCATGAAGCTGCATCAAATCTCAAATGGCACAAAGCTACTACAAATAACACAAAGCCGCTACAAAATGGCATGAAGTTGTAAAGAATATCAAATGGCACGAAGCCACATCAAAGTTCAAATGGCATGAAGCCGTATCAAATCCCAAAATGCACGAAACCGAAGAAAAGTCTCAAAAGGCATGAAGCCATATCAAAAATCAAAGGCACAAAGCCACAATAAATCTCAAAGGCACGAAGTCATATCAAGTATCAAAGGGCATAAAGCCGCACAAGATTTAAAAGGCACGAAGCCACAAGGCTCCAATGGCTCAAAGTCCTCGCCTGCAAGAGCCTAAACTGCACAAGGCATCACAGGCTCCTCGCCTGCATGAGTTGAAACTGCACAAGGCAACAAACACCGATTCAAGGAACTACGAGTGACTTGATCCCTCAGTGAGGGTACGTAGGCAACCGATGGTTCTACCTAGGTGTAGTCACAACATCAAATAAAATAACCAAATCCCCAAGTTACGATTTATTCAAATTGGAATCAAAGGGTGTTCCTTTCCCAAAAGAATGGTTTTAATTAATAAGCGCGTAGCCTAGAATGGGTCGAATTCAAGTTAATAAAACCCTCTTCGGAAAAATGAACGAGGGTGAAATTATGTCTCGAATAAATTACTTGTTTACATGTTATGTACAATTTTTGCTCAACACATTGCTCAATTGGAGTGTTTGAATATACCAACATGATTTACTCAATCCAACGAACATCCCCATATTTTTAGAAAAAATTTCCGACGTCTCATGCACTCCACACACACCGCCCACGCACAGGCATATGCCTGGCACATTGACAGATTTCCCTAACGGCGTTTGGGAATATTTCGTTAAAAATCAGCATATAACCGACAGTAATATAATTCTATTAATTAATCTACCTTATTCTTGTCGGTTATAACCGACAGGAATTCTTAAGAAATAATTCAAATGCAACGGCTAGTACTGCATTTGAATTTTTTTTTTACAGTTTTATTATTATTTTTTATTTACAATTTTTTTTATATAGCTTCTATTTTTTCCTATAACTTTTATTTTACAAAATTTGTTTCATATTTTTTTAAAAATTTATTTTTTTCCTATAACTTCTATTTCACAAAATTTATTTCATTTTATTTTAAATTCTTTTTTTTCCTATAACTTTTATTTCACAAAATTTGTTTCATTTTATTTTAAATTCTTTTTTTTTTCCTATAACTTGTATTTCACAAAATTTGTTTCATATTTTTTTAAATTATATTTTTTTCCTATAACTTCCTAAGCCATTATACAACATTAAATTAAATTAAGTAACATGAAACAACATTACTTAGTCGTTGGATTTGAATTTAAGTTGTAATTTTTAAATAATAAATTATGTATGGCCCTATGACCCTTTGGCCCTCGGTTGGAGACAGTTTTTTGTGATAGGGCTAAAACGAGCCCTCTGGCCCTCGGTTAGAGACGGAGGCAAATATGGCCATGTACTGTTCATTAAAATATTAATATCTTGGAGAATCTTGCAGGGCCAGAGGGCTAAAACAAGCCATCTGGCCAGCCATCGGTTAGAGATGGCCTAAATGATTTGAAAATCAAATTGGAATAAATCACTAAAATTTCGCAGCCTACCTCAAAATACTAAACAATGATTATTGAGAGAAATAAGTAAAAGGCTGACGTGGAATTAAATAAATGTTGAACATATGACGCGTACAAAAGATTTCAGTAAAAAAAATTGAAAATTAAGAATGAGAACTTAATTTATCCTATATTTAATTAGGATTTATGAAGACTTGTTTTATTAGCACCACACATATTGTTGAATACACCCTACATACTTAAAACACCCCATACTTACTTTTTAAACTAAAAAAATATCTTAATACATCCCACTTACTAACCAAAACTACCCTCGCACCCCACACATTTCATACACCCCACACCAAAATCTACCTCAAGTCTTCACCTTGTCCAAAAAATAAATTTAAACCCTTTGCCTTTAGCACACAAACAGTGCGCATGGTTCTACTGCTTCAAGGTTTTTGCCAATTTAGGGGAATTAGGCTTTAGATGTAAATTTGATTTTAAAATCATAAATGGCTATTTTTCTGAAATAAAAAAAATCATGAAAGGGCTAGTTGATTGTGCTATTGCTGTGTCCATGCAAGTTCTCTTTTCTGCAAAATTACACCACAAACCATCCTAAAAAATAAACAGCAAACATGCTTGAAAATTTTTAGCAAAAGAAAAAAAACAATACGACACTATCTCAAAAAAGATATGAATATTTCACAGTATTTGATCTCTTATGTTGCAGGTATATATAAAACATAATCACAAGACATTGTGAGTGCATGTGTATATAAAATTATATATAATTTACAAGTTGTTAGGATCTTTTTAAATGATTTAGGGTGTGAGAAGAAAATAATTGTTTTTCTTTACTTTTTAAGGTTTAAATAGTCATTTTATATAAGTCATTTAACAATAAATATTAAGTGGGTATATTCAACAATTAGTGGGGTGCTAATAAAAAAACCCTTTATAACGTTTATAAAAAAAAATTCGGGTGTGTTCAATCAAAATTTAATAGAGCCTAAAAGTTTGATTGAGTGTAATCAATCAAGATTTGACAAATCATACATCTCCGAATTGATCCCTACGAGATTTTGAAGAAATTTACACAAAATTCACATACAGAATTTATGAAAGTCTATTAAACCTTCATCAAAATTCATCATAATCAAGATTTAACATCGGAATGCAAAATGAAAACTCTAACAACGCCTCATTCAACTAATTGATCGTTAATACCAATATTAATGTTCCAATCTGATCCAGCCTACCAAATAGATCTTCAGTTCACTTTCTCAATTCCTTCAAAATTTCTAATGTCACTGTCACTCTTGATTGTAATCCCTTTCTTTTGGCCGGTGGACTTGTCTTCGGCGGAGACATTCAGGATACCATTGGCATCAATATTGAAACAAACTTCAAATGAAGGAACATCTTTCGGTGCTGGAGGAATACCATCGAGGGTAAATTCAGCCAAAAAGTTATTGTTTTTAGCTATGCTGCTTTCACCCTCATAAACAGGGAACCCCACCGAAACTTGATTGTCATAAACGGTAGTTACAGTTGTTTTCTTCATGACTGGAATTCTAGAATTTCTTGGGATCACAATGTTCATGTATAACTTGGAACTACCACGTTCTGTACTCTCAAATCCAAGTGATAAAGGGGTGACATCCAAGAGAGTGAAGTCTTGAAGCTTCCCATTTCCAATCCCACTCAAGACTGCAGCTTGAACAGCGGCACCATACGCAATTGCCTCATCCGGATTGATACTCTTGCACAACTGCTTCCCCTTGAACACATCCTGCAATAATTGCTGCACTTTGGGAATTCTAGAAGATCCACCGGCAAGAACAACATCATGGACACTGCTTACTTCCATATTGGCATCCTTCAAACACTTCTCGACTGGCTCCATACACTTGCTAAAGAAATCCATATTCAGTTGCTCAAATTTGGCACGGGTAATAGTTGTATAGAAATCAGTTCCCACATACAAACAGTCGATTTCAATGTCAGTGGCTGAAGTAAATGAAAGCCTCCTCTTTGCTTTCTCACATGCGTTTCTTAACCTCCTTAGTGCTTTAGAGTTTCCACTCACGTCCAAATTATGCTTCTTCCTGAATTGCTCAACACAAAAGTCCACCATTTTGTTATCGAAGTCTTCTCCTCCAAGGTGAGTGTCTCCAGCCGTGGCCCTCACTTCAAACACACCATCACCTATGGTAAGTAGTGAAACATCTAAAGTACCACCACCTAAATCAAATATCATCACATTTCTCTTGCTATACCAACCAGCCTTCCTGTCAATGCCATAAGCAATTGCTGCAGCAGTTGGCTCGTTGATGATACGCATCACATTTAGGCCAGCAGTGTTGCCAGCATTTTTTGTAGCCTGACGCTGTGAATCATTGAAGTAAGCAGGGACAGTGATAACTGCATTCTTCACAGTTGAGTTGAGGTAGGCCTCAGCAATCTCCCGCATTTTCGCTAGAACCATGGCTGAAATTTCTTCGGCAGCAAACTGTTTTTCTTGTCCCTCGTGGGTGACCACAATCAAGGGCTTGCCGCCAGGACCTTCCGTGACTTTAAATGGCCAGAGCTTCAAATCACTTTGAACAGTGGCATCATTGAATCTCCTACCAATTAACCTCTTTGCATCTGCAAATAAATGAATAATTTAAAAATCATTCCTAGAAAGAAAAACATTTGAAAATCAATAGGTCATGTATCAAAAACAAAATAATGACTTATTTGGTTTAATCAAAAGAGTGATACTGCAACGATAGTTTTAATTCAACTTCTTAATGTTTATATTTATTTCTTTTTGTTGTGTTAAAAAATAATATTTTATGAACATGACCATAAGAAATAAGCATATAAGCAGTTTCCATGAACCTATTAGTAGCACATAAACGAGGAGCTAACCAAAAATAGAGTTGGCGGGGTTCCGGATGATTTGGTTGATGGCTGAATCACCAACAAATCGCTCAGTCTCAGTGAAGGCAACACAAGATGGAGTGGTCCTGTTACCCTGATCATTCACTATGATTTCTACACGGTCGTGCTCCCACACTGCGACGCACGAGTAAGTTGTCCCCAGATCAACACCGATTGCGTGGCCTTCTTTTCCTGCCATTCTCTGCACGGGAGCACGATAAAGAATAAGAGCAGAGAAGAAAAATTATTTCAGTGAGAGTAATAGGGAGGGACTAGAGAGAGTGAGTCAGGCTAGTTTATTGGGGAAGAAAAAGAGTTCAGAGTGGTGTCTTTCATAAGTTGGATCTAACTTGGGAACGAAGAATCATTTATCTTTTTGGGAGAATTTCATACTGTAGACGAAGTGCTTGTGCTTTTCAAATTCCTTGTTTTTGCTTTTCTAAAGTTTTGTGCAAAAAAACGTTGGAATGCAATAAGGTGCGTTTGTTGCACCGGACTGTCTCGGACTAGACTAGCTTCAGGGACTAAGCTGTACTAGCTTAGACTAGACTAAGCTGGACTAGCTTAGTGAAGCGTTTGGTGCAGTGTCGGACTAACAAGCAGGATAATTAACAAACTCTAATATTGTATTATTTAATCCATAATTATTAATATTTTATTTTTATCCTATTTTTTTATCTCTCTAATCCTTCATTACCGTCTCATTCTCTCCCCCTTTTTCTCCATCTTTTTCTCTCTTGTCCGTTCCAATATTTTCTTTAATTTTGTATTTTATATGAAAATTGGTTGTGAAAAGCATCTAGTCCAATGGCTTTCGAATGTGAGTGGTCGAGGAGTGATCGGACCATATTTATACATATTTTTATATCAAATTCACTCATATTTTCTTAGTTAGTTCATTTTATTTTGAGCTATATACGTTATTTTTTATGTTTTATAAGTTTTTCAAGAAAAGGAAATAAAAATAGAATAAATGAAGTGTTAAGTAATTAATTCGTTTAAATTACCTTGCTTGTTGAATAGAACTTATTATTTAGAAAATAATTTATTTATATATTTATATAATTTATATATATATATATATATATATATATATATATATATATATATATAATGTGTTTGTCAAGCTGGCAAAGCTTTCGGTGGAAAGCATTGAGTGGAAGAAAAGAATAATCACATGCTGCCAGCGCCCACTGAAGGCAGTGCGGTACAGGGTGCAAAGCAGCCTTAGAGCCATTCACGGGAGAGCTCATAAAGGCAGAGTTCAGAGGAGAGGGGGGAGGTCCTCTCGAGCACAGAAAATCAATAAGCTGCCTTTGAAGGCAGCTGCCCGAGACAGCAGCGACGGAAAAGAAAATAAAAAAAAAAAGAAAGCAGCGAATTGAGGGAGGAATCACAAATTGAAGAAGCTCCTCGGAGCTTGGGCGGTCAAAGGCAAGAGTTTCAATTGGGTGAAGGCTGGCGCAAAACACACGGGGGGAGAGGACTGAGGAGAGCTGTCTTTGGCAGCTGAAGCACGCAGCACAGAGAGGAAAACCGAGGGTAGGAAGCTGCCTTGGGCGCGGGGAGTGAAATCAATGCAAGCAGCAATTGGAGGGGCACGAAATTGGAGGTCAGCGTGAATAGAAGAGAAACTGGGCAGCGAGCACAGCTGCCACACGAGGGAAGAAACGATTCAAAAATATAAAAAAATAAAAAGAAGCCTCTGTGAGGCGCGGTGAAGTCAGGAAGGGCACGGTGGTGAACCTTTGCTGCTTTGGCAGCGTGATTATTAAGGAAGGCAGCTGCCATTTGGCAGCAGAGAAACAAAGCAAGTCAGAAGCTGCATTTGGCAGCGTTGGAGCCAATCCAGACAAGCACAGTGCACAGAAAACCTCTACACTCTCATTTCGGTTTATCTCCTCCAAACTTTTATTTTATTTTTGTTTAATTTAATAATGTGTAATTAATTTATATTGGCTAGAGGTTAATTTGAAACCATGATTATATTTGTAATTTTAATTTGATTTACTCCAGTTATGAATTTATGAATGTTGGATGTGGTTTACTTTTCTGTGTTGATTAAGAACTTGTTTATGTATGTGGGTTAAGAGTCGACACTTAATTTGCATGCTTAAACTTGATGCTAGGATATAAGGGAATTTCACCTAATCGTTATGAACTTATATTCACAAGTAGTAAAGGTTGTTGATCACAATCGTGTTAAGTAAATTCTTGGCATAAGTTTCATGCAATTCATAGTAACAAGTGCCTCGTCAATGCTTATGGTTTTCATAGAACTTAATGATTCTTGCTTGTATCTCTATTATGCAATTCATGTAGGGAACTTGTGGGGAATGTTTTGGGTTGTCGTATGCAATCATCCAATCTAATGACTTTAGGAAAATCTGAAAGTTAATTTAAGCGGACCTAATTAATTTGGAGTATTGTCATTCATTCGTTTGTTGAATTCATAACTGGGAATCAATTTAGGTTGCATTTGTATCATGTGTGGAGAAAAACCCTCTAGCCAATCCGTCGCCCATCCATTCACCTTTATTTTATGTTTTTGTCAATTTTATAATTTAGTTAAGTTTAATTTACGTTTCATCCAAACCAAACCCCCCCCCCATTATTATATTATATTATTTAGTTAGTTTTTATTATTTTTAATCTTTTAATTTAAATTCCGTCCAATTAATTTCCTAGTGTCGATTTTGAATTGTTGTCATTATTTTGAGTCATTTTTAGTGTGTTTCGAGTTTTTAGCTTAGTTTGTATTTTCTAGAGTCTTGAGTTGTTTTGAGTCTTTTGATTTGTTTTAGTTTATTTGTTAGTTTTATTTTGAGTTATTTTAGTTAAGTGTTTTGATTTTAGTTTAGTGTTTTAAACTTTGTTTTTACGTTTTAAAATTATTTTAGAGGTTTTAGCAAGCCCTCCTAATCCCCGGCCTAGAACGATACCCTACTTACATCTATACTACATCTTTCAAAAAGAGGGTTAAATTTGTGCGGTTTAAAATCCCGTCAAATTTTTGGCGCCGTTGCCGGGGATTAGTAATTTTGCTAATCCCTTTATTTTTTTGTTTGTGTTTAATTTTTGTTTGTTTGTTTGTGTTTTTGTTTGTTTTTGTGTTTGTGTATTTTACTTTTGATATTTGATTTATTTTTCTTTCTTTAATTTTAGGTACTAATTGGAGCAAGAAATGGATTTTGCTAATATTCAAGCTCAATTGGCGCAGCTTACTGCTCAATTGACTGATAATGCCGAACGGACCTCAATGCCAAGTGTCCCTACACTTGATGTGCCCTATGGGCAAGGATATCAAACTCAGCAATATCCTCAATTTTCTGCATATGAAGATGATTGGGGATATCAAGGCCACAACCAATCAAGGGGCAATATGTATTCCAACGCTTGCAATTCGGATTGGAGAGGTTATTCAGATCAAACGTGGGATGAACCTCAGCAATTTCAACAAAGTGGATATTGGCAGCAAGATGATTTCTATTCAAGACCTATGCAGCCACCACAACATCCCCCACAACAATTCCAATCGAATCAAAGTATGCCCGTGGATTATAATCAAATCCTTAATGAATTAAACTCTTTGGTGCAGGGATCACAAAATCAAGCTGAGGAGACTCACCAAAGAGAATATTGGCAGCCTTCTGAAGAGTCCTATCAATGGCCATATGAACCATCACATCCACCACAACAATCTGACCAATTCAATTCAGGTACCTCTTTGGATAATGATACATTTAATAAGTTACTCTCCTCCTTGAATCAGGGAGTGGAAAATCGAATCCAGGAAATGCAAGACCGGACCAACAAGGTGGATGAATTGGAAAGGCAAGTTGGGGAGATTATGGAATCCATGGCACAGATTCAAGATCAAAATGAATTCTCCAACTTCACATTTGCAAATTCAATGGAAGAAGCTGAAGTTGATGAAGCCACCACTTGGGAAGGTGACGTGGAGGATGAAGTTGTCCCAGAACCATCCAACCATATCCCGAACTTGGATGAATTGCCGCTGCAAGCAGAAGAGGAGGAGGACGACCTGGGCAGTTTAGACGAATTCTTGTCTCAAACCCCTGAAGTCCCTATGTTGTCCAACTTCGGTAATGTTGTTCCAAGTGAAATCCATTCTAACATTATTCCACTAAATGTCCCTTTTCCTTGCAGATTTTTTCCAAATATCGAAGAAAGTAAAAAGGACATTGTGGAAGTTCTTCCAGAGGTGAAAAGTGATATCTCGATTCTTGGTGCACCAAAACAAGTTCCCGAACCTTGCACACCAAGAAAAGGGATTCAAGACATCGAAGTGGCTGGAGAATGCGTTGCGTATCAAGAATACATTCAAGAGGCTGTGCAGACTACAAAGGCCCATGAAGTTGAGTTTGATGATACGGGACAGGCCACAACCATAGTCAACCTGGCCCAGTTCAAAATCCCGGAAATATCCAAAGGCGTAGTTTTTATAATTGAGTTTGTGTCGGAGAAATACAATAAGTCATTTTCTCCAATTTTAATTTTCATTTTATTTTATACTAACATGTCTCTAATTTTGATGATTCAGGCACCCAACTTAGAATTCAGACCATTGCCGAATCATTTCAAATATCACCTCCCGTTAAAAGATAAATTTCATGCTTTGGAGCCGAGGGGAGGATAAGGAAAGATTCGTCCGGCTAAAGACGTTAAAGCAAGCGCTTCTTGGGAGGCAACCCAAGCAACCAGATTTGCTTTTCTTAACCCTTCTTTTTATTGCCTTTACTTTCATTTTTGTTTTGTTTCGTTAGTTGTTTTATTTGGTTGATTTTTATTTAGTTTGTGTTTAAATAAATTTATGGCTATGTTTATTTTAAGTGCGGATAAACAAAGTCTGTTTGCATTAATTTACATAATTTGCATTACATATTTTAATTTGCTTAAAATAAACCCTGAAAAAAAAAAAAAAATTAAAATTTACATTAATTTACATATTTTGATTTACATTTATTTTATTTTGCTTAAAATAAACTTAAAAAAAAAAATATATAAACATTCATATAAACCTAAAAAAAAAAAAAAAAAAAAAAAAAAAAAAAAAAAAAAAAAAAAAAAAAAATTAAATTACAATAATTCGGAAAAACTAATAGTGTTCATTGGTTTTGGTTAGGTGGCGCCCCAGAGGTCGACGGAGCTCCGGGAAGACGAAGAGCCAGAGTTGGAATCTCCGGAGCCGGAATGCTTGGTGCAACTCCCGAGGACGAAGGCAACATAAACCTCGGGAGTAGCGCCATGAACCTTTCATGATCGCTCTGAATCCGACCGTCCGACTCCTGCAGCTGGTCCAGCTTCCTCTTCATGCTGGTCGAGTAACTAGTTGCAAGCATGTGCAACTCCTTGTTCTCATGCCTGAGTCCTCTGACTTCTTGCCGAAGACTGGCCACCTCTGCCATCAGCGACTCCACTTGACGAGACCGGGCAAGCAGGCGCTGGCCCATGTTCGAAACTGAGCCTGCACTTTGGACGCTGAGGGCAAGAGATTCCTGAACGGCCAGCTCGTCCGACCGCCTAGATAGCATCCTATTGTCCCTTGGAGTGAGCAGATTTCTGGCAATCACCGTAGCGGTGATTTCATTCCTCATCATTGTGTCCCCGACTGTAAGAGGACCATTGGGGGATATGAAGGATGGATTCCAAATGTTGTTCGGAGAAGACGAGTCATCGTCTTCCCCGACATTCAAGTTAAGGCGACGGTCGGAAGGGCAAGACATTTTTAGAGGGGGTTGAGGAAGAAAAGAGTTCGGAAAAATTAAGATTGCTGAAGCGGAAGAAGAGAGCGGAAGGAGTAAGATTAAGAAGTGCAGAAGAGAGTGTTTACAGAGGAGAGTGTTTGAGGAAGGGAGTTCAAGTGTGTGGTGGAGCAGAATTAGCGCCTCTATAAAAAGAAGCAAATCAAAGAGAGGCGCTCCTCTGAGGTTGAAGACGCGTTCTCACGCAAATCGGAAAAGCTGGACGCTCCTCTCTCGAAGGCAGGAGTCCTTTCTCGAGAGCCGTTTCCTTTCTCAAAAGCTGGGCTTGACTCAGCAATCACGTGGCTCAGCTTATTCAGTTTTGTCTTGACTCGTCACGTGCAGCGTGGAGCGTTGCGAAAACCACGAGCCGCACCCGGTTTTGAACCCCGGTTTTCAAAAGATCATCATTCCTGTTTGTCGTCACTCGTCGCATGCGTCGACAGCCTTCGCGAAAATTACGGACGGTTTGTCAGAAAGCGCGTAACGGGCACTGTTCATCCATCCACCGGCTGCCGACAAATAGTGAGGGAATAGTTCCGGTTGTGAAGCCAAATTTCTATAAGTTCGACCTTCGCTTTCCACAGCAAAGGCACACCTTCACACCCTCTCCACCTCTCAACCTCTCTTCCTCTCTTCATCTCCGATAATGTCTTCCCAAAGAAAGCTTTCGAGTTATTCAGTGTTCTTCATCCCTTGGATCACCCCAGAAAACAAACCTTCCAGAGCAAAAGTATTTCATATTAAAAAGGTTAAAAGCAAAAGTATCTCATATTACGCTTTCTCCTCACTTTCATCTGAAGAACATGGAGAAAGTGAGATCCTGATTGCTTACCTAGTCTTGCTCTCGAGTACTCATCTCAGACCCCTCCCAACCCACTTCAAAAATAAATCTGTGTTGAGGTACTTCTTCAAAAACAAAAGTACCTCACAGACGAAGCAGGAGGAGTCTGAGGTGCATCCAGATGAAGGCAGAGTCTGAGATGATCCAAGAGTTCAAGAAGATGCCACACCTGCGTGGAGACCGGACTACTTGAAGCATGTGGAGACAACGTGCTGATTCATCCTCAACTAAGCTGAGGAGCACTTGCCAGAAGGAGGCCCATCCAGTTCAAGATGAAAGCTGTGGAAAATCAACAAGGACGACCAATGACCACCTATTAGTTCTTTTCATTATCTTTTATTTTCAATTTTTATTTTTCGTTTGCATTTTTCTATATTTTGCTTGCGTGCTTAACTGATTTATTTCTTTTCTTTGCAGGAACGTTTGGTTATTTTCTCCCTTGAAGTTGATTTCAAAATTTACGCTTGGGGGTCATCGCTTGGTTTTCTGCAAATTAGGGAAGTTTTCAGTCCCTTTTCTTTATTTTGTTTCGTATTATTTATTCATTTTATTTTTATTTGCATATTTTTGTTTTATGACATTGGGGACAATGTCTAGTTTAAGTGTGGGGGTATCAAGTATAAAAAAATGACCAAATTGAAAATTTTTGTACCTTCGACTTTGAACTGGTTTCATTTGTTTCTGTGTTGTTGCTTTTTGTTTTCTTAGTGTTTTATGCTGTTTTGGTATGTTTTATTGTGTTTTGAGGAAATCTTACGAAAATGACATAAAAATTTGAAAAATATTTTGAAAAACCCAAAAAGAATTTTATTTTAGAGTTGTTTTTGTGTGTTTGCGTCTTAGGTACCTTCCAACACAATGATGAGGATTTGGTTTTTAATTGCATGACTGTTAAAGAAAGTTATAAACATGGATGGAAGTTTGATATGCTCTTGGTTTATGCTTAGTTGTAGTTGTTGTTTATGAATTTAAATTTGATCACAAAAGGATAAAATTAGTTTTTGTAACATGCTTGAAGGAAGGAACTCAACTTAATGTTACATCCCTGTGAGACTTGAGCTTATACCTTGTTTGGAGAGTTATTAATCTGATGTTTTTGTTTTCTAAAAGTCGTTGCATGATCTCATTATTCTTTGCTTGGTTGCTACTTAGAAGGCGTTTTATCATCTTAGTTCCACATACTAGAACTCATATCCGTTTCATTCAAAGCATGACATTGAATTGCATAACACATATCAAGATGAAGTTGTTTAGTGAACCACCATTCCAAAAAGCCTTACCTTCTATCTTTCTTATGTTTTGTAGGTTTAACCCCTTTCGAGCCTGGTTTAGCCTATTTTTGTTGTTAACCACTTTAAACCGCACCTTTGTTCTTAAAGAATAGTGAGCATGATTTAAAAAGAATTCATTTTATTCTACACTATGCAGAAAAACAAGTGTGGGGGAGGGATTGGTTGTTTTCGAGCTCAATTATACGTTTTGTTCTTCTTAAAAAAAATAAAAAATAAAAAATAAAAAAAAAAAAAAAAAAAAAGAAAGAAGAGAAAAACGCATGAAAAGAAAAGAAAGAAGAAAAAGAGTTTGAAATCTGGCCATAAAATGTGTGAATCATCCCCTCGGGTTTAGAGTTGAATTTTAATTCAAAGTGAATTATGTGCGTTAATTTCATTACTTTGCTTACTATTTCTTTAAGAACCTTTGTTTTCCCATATCCTCAGCCCCGTTACAACCATTTGACTTCTATCTTGGTTGTTGTGTGTTCAATATGTGGAGTTTGGGATTGGTATGAGCATATGGTGTCACTGGTTCTCGCATCTAAGTAGTAGCATTCCGTTCATGAGATCATATTCATATGTGCATTAATAACTCCAGTAAATGCTTTCTTTGCTATAACATATGTGAGTGATCGTTTCCTTGTTTACATCAATCTTCTCACATATACCTAGTGTAGGGAGTGTAGTCAGAAAATCTGAGCGAAAAATCGAGTACATATCTAGTAAGGAATTGAGTAAATTCTCTAAGGCATGTTACTACATTCAAAATGTTGTTTTAATTGATTAAATGCGAACTAATAAATGGTGACTGTGATTAAGTATGTGCTTAAGGGTATGGATTGCCAAAATCTGTGTAAGTGATGATTTTTAATTTGTCATGTCCATTGGAAATCCCTGAGATAAATGTTGGAAGGTTTAGATTGAGTTTTGTTTTTGTTTATTTGTTTTGCTCGAGGACTAGCAAAAGCTAAGTGTGGGGGTATGTGATCGGACCATATTTATACATATTTTTATATCAAATTCACTCATATTTTCTTAGTTAGTTCATTTTATTTTGAGCTATATACGTTATTTTTTATGTTTTATAAGTTTTTCAAGAAAAGGAAATAAAAATAGAATAAATGAAGTGTTAAGTAATTAATTCGTTTAAATTACCTTGCTTGTTGAATAGAACTTATTATTTAGAAAATAATTTATTTATATATTTATATAATTTATATATATATATATATATATATATATATATATATATATATATATATATATAATGTGTTTGTCAAGCTGGCAAAGCTTTCGGTGGAAAGCATTGAGTGGAAGAAAAGAATAATCACATGCTGCCAGCGCCCACTGAAGGCAGTGCGGTACAGGGTGCAAAGCAGCCTTAGAGCCATTCACGGGAGAGCTCATAAAGGCAGAGTTCAGAGGAGAGGGGGGAGGTCCTCTCGAGCACAGAAAATCAATAAGCTGCCTTTGAAGGCAGCTGCCCGAGACAGCAGCGACGGAAAAGAAAATAAAAAAAAAAAGAAAGCAGCGAATTGAGGGAGGAATCACAAATTGAAGAAGCTCCTCGGAGCTTGGGCGGTCAAAGGCAAGAGTTTCAATTGGGTGAAGGCTGGCGCAAAACACACGGGGGGAGAGGACTGAGGAGAGCTGTCTTTGGCAGCTGAAGCACGCAGCACAGAGAGGAAAACCGAGGGTAGGAAGCTGCCTTGGGCGCGGGGAGTGAAATCAATGCAAGCAGCAATTGGAGGGGCACGAAATTGGAGGTCAGCGTGAATAGAAGAGAAACTGGGCAGCGAGCACAGCTGCCACACGAGGGAAGAAACGATTCAAAAATATAAAAAAATAAAAAGAAGCCTCTGTGAGGCGCGGTGAAGTCAGGAAGGGCACGGTGGTGAACCTTTGCTGCTTTGGCAGCGTGATTATTAAGGAAGGCAGCTGCCATTTGGCAGCAGAGAAACAAAGCAAGTCAGAAGCTGCATTTGGCAGCGTTGGAGCCAATCCAGACAAGCACAGTGCACAGAAAACCTCTACACTCTCATTTCGGTTTATCTCCTCCAAACTTTTATTTTATTTTTGTTTAATTTAATAATGTGTAATTAATTTATATTGGCTAGAGGTTAATTTGAAACCATGATTATATTTGTAATTTTAATTTGATTTACTCCAGTTATGAATTTATGAATGTTGGATGTGGTTTACTTTTCTGTGTTGATTAAGAACTTGTTTATGTATGTGGGTTAAGAGTCGACACTTAATTTGCATGCTTAAACTTGATGCTAGGATATAAGGGAATTTCACCTAATCGTTATGAACTTATATTCACAAGTAGTAAAGGTTGTTGATCACAATCGTGTTAAGTAAATTCTTGGCATAAGTTTCATGCAATTCATAGTAACAAGTGCCTCGTCAATGCTTATGGTTTTCATAGAACTTAATGATTCTTGCTTGTATCTCTATTATGCAATTCATGTAGGGAACTTGTGGGGAATGTTTTGGGTTGTCGTATGCAATCATCCAATCTAATGACTTTAGGAAAATCTGAAAGTTAATTTAAGCGGACCTAATTAATTTGGAGTATTGTCATTCATTCGTTTGTTGAATTCATAACTGGGAATCAATTTAGGTTGCATTTGTATCATGTGTGGAGAAAAACCCTCTAGCCAATCCGTCGCCCATCCATTCACCTTTATTTTATGTTTTTGTCAATTTTATAATTTAGTTAAGTTTAATTTACGTTTCATCCAAACCAAACCCCCCCCCCCATTATTATATTATATTATTTAGTTAGTTTTTATTATTTTTAATCTTTTAATTTAAATTCCGTCCAATTAATTTCCTAGTGTCGATTTTGAATTGTTGTCATTATTTTGAGTCATTTTTAGTGTGTTTCGAGTTTTTAGCTTAGTTTGTATTTTCTAGAGTCTTGAGTTGTTTTGAGTCTTTTGATTTGTTTTAGTTTATTTGTTAGTTTTATTTTGAGTTATTTTAGTTAAGTGTTTTGATTTTAGTTTAGTGTTTTAAACTTTGTTTTTACGTTTTAAAATTATTTTAGAGGTTTTAGCAAGCCCTCCTAATCCCCGGCCTAGAACGATACCCTACTTACATCTATACTACATCTTTCAAAAAGAGGGTTAAATTTGTGCGGTTTAAAATCCCGTCAAGGAGCAAGGCGAGGAGGAGAAAGGGGACAGTCTTAGCTAGTCCCATGGTTTTTGAGGGGTTTCACTAAGACCAACTAGTCCTTGATTTAGTCTAGGCTAGTGAGACTTAGTCTCATTAAACCTAGTCCCTGTCAGGAACAAACATGGGACTGGACTAACCCTTAGTCCAGTCCAGTCCAGTCCAGTACCCTTTAGTGAGGGCAAACAAACGCCCCTAAGTCTCCAAAATTTATTCTCTTTTGTTTTGCCCGTTTGGTGCCACTAAAGCACAAATGATAACGATTACCCCAAAAAAAAAAAAAAAATCATAAATGATAAGTACTACTTAATACCTTTACTTTTACTACCTTTTAACTTTACCTTCTTTTTTTATTTTTATTTTCTGAGAGAACTTTACGACTTAGTTGCACATATTGAAAGTGGAAGTGGACTTGCACATAGGAAGCTAGCACATGTCTTAGTAGCTAAGTAAAGTACTCCTCCGAGAATTCTTCTGTTTCGATGACTTTTTAAGGCAGCTTTGGAAATTTGGGAGAATTCTTCTTCTTCTCCTGACATTCTCAGCACTAAAACTCAAAGAAGAACAACCGATATTTTGGTTAATTGTTTGTTAAGGGTTCTTCCATGCCAAAGCGCGAAACCAAGAAAGCAAAAAGAACAAATTTCTACTGTTAAACTTATCAATTGCAACTCCTTTAATTACACAACTCAAATCAAATTAAGCTACTGACTGTCTCACTTTCTAAATTTTAATAAAATTGCAGCATCAACCGAGTTAAAAAATAAATAATACTTGCAAGTGGCATGTATGGTTAAGAGCTCAATCACCCAATATCTTAAGTTCAATTTTCCATTCCCTCACTAAGAAAATAAAATTTATATACAAAATTATTAGTTGTACATATTTCACCACAAACTAGATATATCTTCGGAATTTCATGGCACTAAATGAAAAAATAAAAAAAAGATAATGAAGAACAAATATTTTTTTTTTCAATTTTTTTATTTATTACAAGCCATATTATTATTCTAAGCTAAATCAGAAATGTCTTCCGAATTTGATAGCTTGCATCAGTGAGTTGAAAACGAGCCATATCCACTAGGTAATCCACCTCTTACAATGAAGAGCAAATAAGTTTTGGTCAAGGAGCAAGTGATAAAGGGAAGTTTTAAAAAGGAAAAAAAATAAAAATGTAAGGGCCTTATAATATCAAATTGAAGTCCAGCATGGTCCTAATGCCACACTGCAAGAAAGGACTAACTTGTTCCTTAACAAACCGAGTGGAGATAGGAATATGAATCACATATTGGCTTCATCTAGGTCCCAAAACATGTTGGTTATATAAATTTTTGTAAAATGTTTCTTTTTTTTTCTTTGAATACACAAAATCAATTCACTTGTCAACACACTTGTCCACAAGTGAATCTGACAGATATTGATAGGATGCAGTGGTGGACCGATGTTGAGTCTGCATGTCCTCCACAACTTTTCCAAAGGCTTATATATTTGCTGAAATTTTGTATATTTTACTTATAGATTTATGCTTCGGCCCTCCTGTATTTCAGATCCTGGTTCCATCCCTGATAGGATGCATCTCTATTAAAGTGTGTAACTGATTGTATTGATTTTGTGCATTGTTTGTTAGATGAAGGATTAGGTCATTATGTCAAAAACCCTATTTATTTTTTTGGATGATTAAAACCCTAATTATATAAATAAAGGGTAAACGTGTGAAAGCACGAATTAAAAATTAACATAATAGTTGAAACAAAAACAAATCCTGTTTCAGTCTTTAGCATGGCATAAGATTCTTTCTTACATTATTCTTTCAATTCCCTCAGAAGTTGTGTCATTTGTAAGAGTAATCCCCTTCTTCTGGCCAGTCAACATGTCTTCAGCAGATACATTCAGAATCCCATTGGAATCAATATCAAAGACAATATTGAATTTAGGAACACCCCTCGGAGCTGGAGGAATGTCTTTGAGCCTAAAATCACCCAGAAAGTAATTATTCACTGTTGTTGTACTCTCGCCCTCATAAACGGCAAATCTAACAACTGCTTGGTTGTCATGCCGAGTGGTAACGGTATAATTCCTCTTGACGGGCATTTTAGTGTTTCTTGGTATCACAACAGTCATGTCCCGTTCACGCCCAGTCTCCACCCCGAGTGATAGCGGCGTGACATCCAACAAAGTGAGGTCTTGAAGCTTTTCATTTCCCTTCCCATTCAGGACTGCAGCCTGAACAGCAGCACCGTAAGCGACTGCCTCATCCGGATTAATGCCTTTGCACAGCTCCTTACCCTTGAAGACATTTTGTAAGAGTTCTTGCACCTTGGGAATTCTCGAAGAGCCACCAACAAGAACAACATCGTGGATGCTGCTTACGTCCATTTTAGCATCCTCCAAACACTTGTTCACCGGCTCCATACACTTGATAAAGAAATCCCTATTGAGTTCTTCAAATTTTGCCCGAGTAATAGTTGTATAAAAATCACTGCCTTCATGCAAACAGTCAATTTCAATGTCTGTTGAAGACGTAAATGAAAGTCTCCTCTTTGCTTTCTCACAACTATTTTTTAACCTCCTTAGTGCTCTGGAGTTTCCAGTCACGTCTAAATTATTCTTCCTCTTGAATTGCTCGACACAGTACTTCACCATTCTGTTATCTAGGTCTTCACCTCCAAGGTGAGTATCCCCAGCAGTGGCTTTCACATCAAACACGCCGCAACTAATGGTAACTAGTGACACATCTAAAGTACCGCCCCCAAAATCAAAGATCATAACATTTCTCTTGCTGTACCAGCCAGCCTTCTTGTCAAGGCCATAAGCAATGGCTGCAGCAGTTGGTTCATTGATGACACGCAACACCTTTAGGCCGGCACTGATAGCTGCATTTTTTGTCGCCTGACGCTGTGAGTCACTGAAGTGAGCAGGGACTGTGATGACCGCATCCTTAACAGTTGACCCAAGGAAGGCCTCAGCAATCTCTCGCATCTTTCCCAAAACCATTGATGAGATTTCTTCAGCAGCAAACTGCTTCTCTTGGCCCTTGTGAGTGACCACAATCTTCGGTTTCTTATCATCAGGACCTTCAATGACCTTGAAAGGCCATAACTTCATATCATCTTGAACACATGCATCACTAAATCTTCTACCAATTAACCGCTTTGCATCTAAAAATTGGTGCCACAATTCAAAAACAAATCTAACAAAGTAAAATAATTGAAAAGAACTTTGTGAACAAATTTGTACAGAATAACAATAATTTGAATCAGAAAACTGGTGCGAACATTAATACTATCATTGTAGTTCGACTATGACTTCTTAAGCATCAATCTTAAGCCTCCCATTAAGATCACTATAACAAAATTAAGACAAATCTTTCAGCCTCTTTTATTAAAATAACACAACATGTGTCATCAACGATTGAGAAAAGCTGATTACCAATTTGGAAAGTACAAGTGGGAAGAACCTTACCAAAGATGGAGTTGGAAGGGTTTCTGATGAGCTGGTTAAATGCAGCATCACCAACCAGTATTTCGGCATCAGTGAAAGCAACGTGAGATGGAGTTGTCCTGTAACCCTGATCGTTCACTATAATTTCTACATGATCATACTGCCACACCGCCACACACGAGTAGGTTGTCCCCAGGTCGATCCCGATTGCATGACCTTCAGCTTTGTCTTGTCCCGCCATTCTAAGCTATGAAACTGGAAGAAGAATAGTACTAAACAAGAGAATTGAATGGTAGCAGAGAAAGAAGATAAAAGAGAATACTATGTGCTTGAAAGTAGAAGATATTATGGGGAACATAGGACACTTTTGATTCTTTATTCTTTTTCTTTTGTGTACACTTTTGGTTCATTAATTTCCAAATTTAAAGAATCAATGTACAGTAAGTTGTAATCTTCCTCATTAAGTTCCAAATTCAATGAAGCAATGTACAGTAAGTATAAAGAAGAAGAAAAACTGTTGCAGAGAGAGTAATTGGGAGATGACTTTAGGGGGACTTAATTTATACTTGGGAAATGTAGAATCATTTATGTTTTTTCCGTCTAAATAGTTGTGCAGGGAGCAACAATTTATATTTGGATGAACTGCCAATTTAATCTCTGAATTATTACTTTAGTAGAAATTAGGTCTTTAAACTATTTTTTTTTCAGAAAAATCAGTCATTAAATTATAAAAACCTGCCAATTACATCCCTTCCTAGTATTAGATTCGAAGCTACTATAATTAATTTTCCATCCATTTAAATTATGTTACTTGCATATGATACACATTGGAGGATAAATTACCAATTTATCTATAAACAAATATTGTATGGAGTTAACTTCGTAGGATAAATTAGACGTTAAATTCGTAACCTATATGAAATGTTAAGAGCTTATAGGCGAGAAAATGACTGTACACTCTAAAGTGTGTCAAGTAACTTAAGTTGACGAAAAATTGGATAAAATAGCTTTGAATATAATAATAGAGATGAAATTAACAAATTTTAATGAATTTAGGAAATTATTTTACTGAAAATAATAATTCAGTGACCTAATTTTCACTGAGATAATAATTCAAGGACTAAATCAACACTTCACTCTTTATATTTAGTTGGTTGTTTATGCCAAATTAAGGTTCATCAATGCCAAAGCACAAATTTTGAATTTGAAGTGCTTAATACAAAATTGGCGTGCAATACTTTTTCAGCTACCTTATATAACTTCAATAATTATTCCAAAGTACCGATAAAAAAAAAAAAACCAAATATACAAACGACACCAATACTAGTGGCGAAGCCACAGAAGCTCAAAGAGGTGCGGCCGCACTTGTGGTCGTTGAAAATAGACCCTAAGAATGAAAATCCGCCCCTCTAATTCGTCTAAACCTGCACAGAAACCTGCAATCCCGTTTGCTGCTGTCGGAAGTTGCTCCAGTCTTGGTGATGTATAAGTTGCAAATTTTGCAACTCAGCGGAAAAGGCAGGTGTAAAGATGCATAATTGCATCTGAATTTGCATCACAAAAGGTAGGCTCCACAAGGGAAAAAGAAGATAAAGGTTCACGTGGGATGCAAAATCCTATTTAAAAATAAAATAGTTTCCTTTATACATAGGCATAGGGGTGGTTCGGTATGGGATCCCATACCAAAACCCTTGTCCCGATTCCCAAACCGAAATTTTCGGGAATCCCAATTTCAATACCGATCCCAAACCAAATTTTCGGGATTCCCAATTTTTGGGAATCCCGAAATATCCCATACCAAACCACTTGTCCCGATTCCCAAACCGAAATTTTCGGGAATCCCAATTTCAATACCGATCCCAAACCAAATTTTCGGGAATCCCAAAATAGTTTCGGGATTTCGGGACAAATTGGGAATCCCGAAATTATTTTGGGCTTTTGGACTAAAATTTGACATATTATGCTTTTGGACTATAATTCAACCATTTATATTTAAAATTTGACATATAGGCAAGCCCAATCTACTATTTTGTTTCTACTAATCTGTGCACACAAATCTGCCAATCAAATGGCAAGCCCCAGTTAGTATTTGCCTATTTGTTTCTGCCTATTCAAAAGCAATATGCCAATCTGAAATGCTAATATGTGCTTGAGTAAACTAATATATCTATCTATAATCATGTCAGTCCCAAAAATTACGTCTAAAACGTCAATATATACTTGAGTAAACTTTTGTACATATATAATATAAATATTATAGATAGATATAAAGTTTTCTCAAGCAAATTGTAACTTATAATCTATCAATGTATCCGTCTATCAATCTCCCGTGTTTATTCTTCATCTATGTATCAATTTATCAATCTCATGTGATTTAAAAATTCTGCATATGTTCCACTATCTATCTTAGGGCTCCTTCCTGTATATGTCCCATCATCGATTTCCAGTGCTCCTTCAGTATTTCAATTTTCACTATTGTAGGTAGATGATGTTCCCCTTAAAAATGTGCTCCTATATATTTAAAAATTAAATAATATATATATATATTTTTTTTTCGGTTTGGTTTGGGAATACCGAAATCCCAAAAATTTGAGACCGATTCCCGTACCAAATTTTCGGGATCGGTTCGGTATTGGATACCGAAATTTTCGGGAATTTCGGTTTGGGATTTTTTTGGTTTGGTTTGGGATTTTTGGGATTTTTTTCCAGCCCTACATAGGCATATCATTTTGTTCATCCATCCACCAATTTTCTGTTCTTTCAATTCTCACACAAAACACAAGCGGCCCTCTGCTGCGATGGTGAGTAGTAAGGTGATTGTCACATCTCGGGCCCGACCTCTACCATAGCACGATATTGTTTGTTTTTGGCCCCGACCACGCCTTCACGATTTTGTTTTTGGGAACTCATACAAGAACTTTTCAGTGGGTCACCCATCATGAGAGTGCTCTCGCGCGCTACTCGCTTAATTTCGAAGTTCCGATGAACTCCGAAGCCAGTGAGCTCCCAAAAGGCCTCGTGCTAAGTAGATATGAGAATATATATTTAAGGATCACTCCCCTCCCCTGGAATATGTAGGATCTAACCATACACCCCCTTAGGGGCCCGACGTCCTCGTCGGCACACTACGGCCAAGGTTTGGCTCTAATACTAAATTGCAATCTTCTTCATTAAGTTCCAAATAAAAAAGCAATTAATGTACAGTAAGCATAAGGGAGAAAAACTGTTGCAGAGAGTGTAATAGGGAGAGTGACTTTGGCTTGTCCAGCGGTACAAAAAAAAGAGAAGAAAATACCCAACATACAAAGGACACCAATACTATTAAACAGAAAGTAAAAAAGCAAATTAGATGCACATATTGACATCCGTACGGACTGAAAGATGGCTAGTTAGATAGGTGGGATTCTACTTTTGGAAATGGAATAGCATATTGAAGTCTGGCAAAGATCTTGGTAGTTACACTTCCGAGAAAAAAATCTTCCCCCTCGATGACTTCTTCCAGGAGCCATTCGGCCAGAAAGTGAACTTGAATCAAAGTGTGCTGAGGAATCAATCACATACCATAGACATTTATAAGCATGATCATTTGTATTTACAAAGAACAGATTTATAAGTAAGAACCAGGAGGATGCATGATCATAAAAATAAAATAAAATAAAACTCATTAACAGAGATGCTCAGCACAAGTGAGCGTACGGAGTAAATATTCTGTTAATAATTATGTTTTGTAATCGTCTTTACTATTCAACAGCCATGTATACACCATACAATGATAAACAAAGGTTTTTAAGTAGGGAACAATCCAATGTGCTATTCATGTCTGCGTGAGCCATAATTCAAGTAAAGACCAGTCTAATTAAAAGACTAATAAAAACTTAGATTGAAGTCAACATTAGGACTTAAACAAACATAAAAATATGGAAAATCCAGTGAGACGGGAAATTTGGCCAATACAAGATATTTCAGTCCATAGCATGTGTCACATTCCGACTCGGGCCCCACCACATCCTAAGTTTGACTTCGCCATAGCACGAAATTATCTGCTTTGGGCTCCGAGCACACCCTCACAGTTTTGTGTATGGGAACTCACATGAGAACTTCCCAGTGGGTCACCCATCCTGGGATTGCTCTCGCGCGAACTTGCTTAACTTCGTAGTTCCTACGGAACCCGAAGCCAGTGAGCTTCCAAAAGGCCTCGTGCTAGGTAGAGATGTGAATATACATATAAGGCTTACATGATCCTCTTCCCTGGGCGATGTGGGATGTTACAATCTACG
This sequence comes from Crataegus laevigata, assembly GCA_963580275.1. Taxonomy (NCBI): domain Eukaryota; kingdom Viridiplantae; phylum Streptophyta; class Magnoliopsida; order Rosales; family Rosaceae; genus Crataegus; species Crataegus laevigata. The sequence continues at coordinate 8,685,624 of OY756951.1, forward strand.
CCCCTTAGGGGCCCGACGTCCTCGTTGGCACACCAGGACTAGGGTTTGGCTCTGATACCAATCTGACATGCCCCGATCCTGATGTCCTGGGGACATCGGGATGGTCACGTGCTAGCCGACACCTGAGGGGTGACGAAAGCCATTTAGAATGCATAAGAACGAGAAATAAGAATTTAATGGAACATTAAATAGGCATTTAAGGAACGTGTTCAGAGCATACAACTAATTTGAAATACTAAAAGAAAGAATATAAAATTGAATAAACAAAAGGAGTGGGTCCTACACCGAAAGGACTAGAAGATGCCGATGTAGAAGTGTCTTGACGCCGAGATTGTATGCCTCGATTCTAAGTCCTGAAAGGGGCGCAAAACAAACATGAGTGGACTAATTTGATATACATATAAGAAAACAGTTATCAACATACTAACCCCCATGTTTTATGAAAACAATAGCATGATAAAATAAAATAGGTTTCCGAAACCTAGCATGCCCTGCAATGTCTCAAAATCACAACTCATATATACATAGTCGCTAGTGAATGTCCAATAATCCCTCCAAGCCCTATGCCATCTCCCCATCTTTGAGCATACAGTCAGAGGAAATATACCTCCAGGCCCTATGCCATCTCCCTGTCCCTGTGCTAATAGCCAGAGGAAAACCACTTTAGGCCCTATGCCAACACCATAATCGTCACCCGGGATGGACCAGAAACTATCCCTTCATCCCGTAGCGGAAATTGGGACCACTAGGTAATACAAAACCATCAAACATATATTTATTGAAAAGCAACTTCATAGTATAAAGTCATATATCATCTATACTATAAAGAAGTGTTTGAAACGTATTCTAAATATCATATCATCCTGTAGATATTATATAAAGAATACGAGTTATAAGAAAAATACTAATAATTCAAAGTTGCATTTCATAAAACATACTTATAAACTCATGATTTTCATGCGTGCAATTCTACTAAGAAAACATGTATTTTAGAAGGGATCCACTCACAATACTGCACCATCGAAAACTGCGCTGCTAATGAAGAAACATTGCCACAATATATGCCCCTAAGCACATAAAGGGTTCAACACAGTCAAACTCTATTCAAACGAATATATTCGAGAAAACGGACCTAAAAAACAAGTCCAGAATGTCAAAATTAACCTAGGAGAGGTCTCGGACGAAACCCGAAAAAGTCAACGTTGACCGTTGACCGGTCAAAGTCAAAGTTAATATTGATTGGGTCAAGGGTCAACGCGGGTCGGGTCAACTCGGATCAACTGGGTTTGGGTTGGATCCGGGTTTGGGCCATAAGGGTTTGGGTTTAGGTTTTAAGGTTAATGGGTTGGGCTAGTTAGGGTTTAGGAGGTCTCTGGGCTCGGGCCCAGATCTACACGGCCCAAGGGCCTAATAAAAGGGTTTAGGGTTTAGTCAACGGGCCAAAGGCTCTAATTGAAACGGCCCGAAGGCCTTTAATGGGTTTTAAAAACAATTAAACAAAAATTAAAAAAGGAACGGGCTAGGGAACTGGGCCTAAACAAAATGGGCTTAAGGCCTAAACTAAAATGGCCCAAAGGCCTTATAAAAAAATAACTAAAATAAAATTAAAACAAAAAGGGTTTGGGCTCGCAACGGGTCTAAGGCTCGAGAGTTTTAGAAAGGCCCGTAGGGCCTGGCTCTCCCACACGGCCTGAAGGCCTGGGTTCAACGGGGAAGAACACCGGAGCTTCTACAGCTCCGGCCAACTAAAAATGAGGGTCTTAGACTCCAATCTAGGTACCAAATGAAAGTACAAGGTGAGAGAAGTATACTACCTTTGGTTCGTCGTAGAACGGTCAGAGGTGACCGGAAAACTCCTCGACACCTACGTCCTCGCCGGAGCTGGGTTAGGCCTCATCCGAGCTAATCTCGTTCTAAAAACCTTAGAAACTTCAAAATTCTCAACCTAGCTACAAAATAGAACGGATAGAGGGAGATTCGAGGCTCACCTTGCGGGAAAACAACTAAACTCGCCGGAGAGCTTTCCGGGTTTTTTTCTCCGTTCGTTGCAGCGTCAGAGAGAGAGAGAGAGAGAGAGAGAGAGAGAGAGAGAGAGAGAGAGAGAGAGAGAGAGACGAGATGAGGGAGAAAAAGGGACAAAGATGGGGTGTGATGGCGTGCGTGAGTTCACGGGAGGGTGAGAGGGATGAGAGGGATACGGGAGAGAGAGGAGAGTGAGTTCGAGAGAGAGATAGATGAGAGTGTGCAGAGAGAGAAAGAAATGGGTCACAGGGTAGGGGACAGAAAAGAGAAAAATGAGGAGGGTTAGGGAGCTGCCACATGGCAGTTTGGGACAAAGGAAAGAATCCCCTTTCTAGATCCGGATTGGATAAGAGAATGAGGACCAAATTGACAATTCCATTAAATTTTCTGGGGCAAATTCTGGAATTATAGATTAATAAGGGGGCGGGTGTAATAGCATGCGAGAATAGTCCAATTACTAATAAGCACATGCAAGGTCCCTTATTTCCTAAATGTGAGATTGATACTCTCAACAAGAATAACTCCAATTTGGTCAGTTAAACTGTGAAAACTAATAACTCTGTTTGCAGTTGTGTTTATGTTATGCAATAGTTTGCATTGCATGTTTTCTTATGAAGAATGTGAACTAGTTTCCATAGAGGTATCAGAAGGAAGGTCAAAAAAAATCACATAAAGATATCAAAAGGGCCCAAAGTTCACTAGTTCATGTATATTTTGTAAGAATGTGAATGACAATGAATGTTGTATTGGATCATTTTGTTGTAAGCCAATTGTCTACGAGTGGTTAGCAACCAAAGTGATCCGATAGGCCTAACCTAATAAGGATTATGGAGTCTTATTTCTTGCAATTAACCTAGAGGAAATCTGATAGATTTATTACGAAGATATCGTATCATGGTGGGACTTAAATACTAGAGAGATAGGGTAGATCTTCACAGCCAATGATAGGTCGGATGTGATGAAAACCCTAATGATATAAATACCACGGTTAAGTCCTTGCTTCCATACGCTTGTTCTCTCATTCGCGCCAAACCCTATTCACAGTAGAGAGATATTTTGAAGTATTGGAAGTAGAAGACAATCTAGAGTACATCAATGACTTCATCTTCATAACCGTGTCCTCTGAATTCTACAGATAAGTTTATTTCCTTTTCTTGTCGATTTCGTTATTGTATTCGTGATCCTAATGTCTTGTTGTTGCTCTTATGATTTCAGAATATATGTCTTATATATTTCTCCTGAGTACCAGCTCCATCATTTCTACTCAAAACTTTGTCCAGCATTTAAATTCCAATAAAGATAAAATGACTCATCCGAAAATTAAAACGTAAAGCTGATTTTATAATACATGTCCTAATTCAGTTCTGGGACTAGGCTTCTTAATTAGTTCACCGCCCCAATTCCTTCAGAGCTCCTTATGTCTTTATCACTCATGATTGTAATCCCTTTCCTCTGGCCGGTAGACTTATCCTCAGCAGTGACACTTAGAATGCCGTTGGCATCAATACTGAAACAAACATCGAATTCAGCAGTGCCCTTTGGAGCTGGAGGAATACCGTTGATCGTAAATTGACCCAGCAAATTATTATTTTTGGTGTTTGTACTCTCACCCTCATAAATGGGGAAATCGATGGACACTTGATTGTCAAACCAAGTAACTAGAGTTGTGTTCCTCTTGATGGGAATACTGCTGTTTCTTGGGATCACAACCCACATGAATGTCTCGCAATACTCTTCCTCAGTCTCAACACCCAGTGACAGAGGCGTGACATCCAAGAGAGAATAGTCCTGAAGCTTCCCATTCTCATTCCCGCTCAAGACTGCAGCTTGAACAGCGGCACCGTACGCCACAGCCTCATCTGGATTGATGCTCTTGCACAGCTGCTTCCCCCTGAACACATCCTGCAATAGTTGTTGCACTTTGGGAATTCTAGAAGATCCACCGGCAAGTACAACATCATGGACGCTGCTTACTTCCATATTGGCATCCTTCAGACACTTCTCGACCGGCTCCATACACTTGTTAAAGAAATCCATATTCAGTTCCTCAAATTTGGCACGGGTAATAGTTGTATAGAAATCAGTACCCTGATCCAAGCAGTCAATTTCAATGTCAGTGGCAGAAGTATATGAAAGCCTCCTCTTTGTCTTCTCACATGCGTTTCTTAACCTCCTCAGTGCTTTAGAGTTTCCACTCACGTCCAAATTATGTTTCTTCTTGAATTGCTCAACACAAAAGTTGACCATTTTGTTATCGAAGTCTTCTCCTCCAAGGTGAGTGTCTCCAGCCGTGGCCTTCACTTCAAACACACCATCACCTATGGTAAGTAGTGAAACATCTAAAGTACCACCACCTAAATCAAATATCATCACATTTCTCTTGCTTTTCCAACCAGCCTTCCTGTCAATGCCATAAGCAATTGCTGCAGCAGTTGGTTCGTTGATGATGCGCATCACATTTAGGCCAGCAGTGTCGCCAGCATTTTTCGTAGCCTGACGTTGTGAATCATTGAAGTAAGCAGGGACAGTGATAACTGCATTCTTCACAGTAGAGTTGAGGTAGGCCTCAGCAGTCTCCCGCATTTTTGCTAGAACCATGGCTGAAATTTCTTCAGCAGCAAACTGTTTTTCCTGTCCCTCGTGGGTGACCACAATCAAGGGCTTGCCGCCAGGACCTTCAGTGACTTTAAATGGCCAGAGCTTCAAATCACTTTGAACAGTGGCATCATTGAATCTCCTACCAATTAACCTCTTTGCATCTGCAATTAAGTGAATAATTTAAGAATCATTCCTAGAAAGAAAAACAGCTGAAAAGCAATAGGTCATGTATCAAAAACAAACTAATGACTTATTTGGTTTAATCAAAAGTGTGATACTGCAACGACAGTTTTAATTCAACTTCATAATGTTTATATTTATTGCTTTTTGTTGTGTTAAAAAGGTAATATTTTATGAACATGACCATAAGAAATAAGCATATAGCATCTTCCATGAACCTACTCCGAAAATACTGTTAAATTAGTAGCACATAAACGAGGAGCTAACCAAAAATAGAGTTGGCGGGGTTCCTGATGATTTGGTTGATGGCTGAATCACCAACAAATCGCTCAGTCTCAGTGAAGGCAACACAAGATGGAGTGGTCCTGTTACCCTGATCATTCACTATGATTTCCACACGGCCGTGCTCCCACACTGCGACACACGAGTACGTTGTCCCCAGATCAATCCCGATTGCGTGGCCTTCTTCTCCTGCCATTCTCTGCACTGGAACACGACAAAGAAGAAAGAGGAAAAAACCGATTGCAGTGAGAGTAATAGGGAGGGACTAGGGAGAGTGAGTCTGGCTAGTTTAGCAGAGAAGAGAAAGAGTTCAGAGTAGCGTCTATTAAGTTAGATCTATACTTGGAAGCAAAAAATCATTAATCTTTTGCTTTTCTAAAGTCTTGTGCAAAAAAGTTCAAAAGAATCATTAATCTTTTGCTTTTCTAAAGTCTTGTGCAAAAAAGGTCGGAATGCAATATTTTAATGGATTCTTTCTTAGGTGACAGATTTATATAAATTTTTATGGATTCTTTCTTATAAATTTCTTGAGATTTTTAAAATATTGAGATTCACACGCAAAATCGTACTCATTTTAAATGAAATTTTGTGGTTGAAATTAACCTCTCCAACTTTTAGTAGGATTTCTCAATAGAAATTAAAAATAAGAATCACAAATATTAATGTGATTAAAAGTTAGTGATTTATATCCTTTTTTTTGCTTCCTATTTTTATTTATCTAATTTTTTTTTTCTATAACCAGATTTTTTTAAATATATGGGTTAAGTCCTGTAATTAATTAATTTGTTCAAACTCCGTCGGTGACTAATCTAAAATCTAATATAACAAATCTATCGTTTGACAAAAACAAAATTTGAGACATTTGAGTCCGGCACTATCAAATAGTGATCAAATTTCTGTATTCTCATTTTTTGGGTGGAGGTGTTTTAATCAACTAGGGTTTACAGCATTGAGATTTTACAACTTTTGTAGCTTGAATTGCGGTTATACAGTAACCATGGGAGCTTAAATTTCGTACCCTTGTTTTCCAGAATCTATGATGAATTTGATGAAATATTGAATTAGGGATTTGAGATTTTTTTTTCTTTTAAGTTATGAAAACGGAAAGGCCGAGAAATTCAAACTTGAAATTCGTAATATGTGTTTACCGTTAGAACTTAGAACTTGCAAAAAAATCCATGATAGATGAGGATGAAGATGAAGCCGAAGAGAACGATGAAATATGAGGAAGGTAGAAATGAAACGAAGAGGTTGGCAAGTTTTCTTTTGTGTGAAAAGAAATCTGAGCGGGGAGGATAGGATTTTTTATGACAATTTGTATTTGTACCACCTCTTTCAAATCCATCAAAATCTTCCATTTATTGAAATTTTAGCAAATCTTTAGTATTTGTCACTGCACCTAGACTTTGGTAGATATTTTTAAAAATTTTGATTGACTACTCATGAATTTGAATGTATTCTTTAAAATATTTTCAAATCTTAATTTGATTATACCATGATTTCAAACTATTTTAAAATTCTCTTTCAAATCTTAATTGAATACATCCTAATTTTAGAGTCCATTAAAATTCTAACAAATCCTAATTTGACTTACACCCTGTAAGTCTCCAAAATTTAATTTATGTTGGCCTGTTTTTATGCCAAATTGTGCAGAAACCAAAAGCACAAACGATAACGATTTCCATAAAAAAAAAATCCATAAACGATAACTAAATTATAACTTTAGATTCTTTAGTACCATTACTACTTTATAATTTGGAGTAGGATTCTCTTCCTTCCAAATTCATTTTTCCTCTAATTCCCTCATATTTGAACAGTTACAATAAGTCACATTTACTATTTTTTTAACTTTACCTTCTTTTTTACTTTTTTTCTGAGATAACTTTACTACTTTATTATACTTAAATTAAGTCAGTATTTATCTGTGTACTGAGCTATGAACAGAAAACAAAATGGCAAATTAGTTGCACGTATTGAGAGTGGAAGTGGACTTTGCACATAGAAACCTAGCACAGATCTCAGTAGCTAAGTAAAGTACTCTTCCGAGAATTCTTCTTCTTCTTGACATTCTCAGGGTGAAAACTCAAAGAAGAACAACCGATCGGAATGCGGGCAGGCTTAAAAATATATATACATTTATTTATTTTTAGCAGTTGGATATCCCCTAGTGGAATGCAATCAGTGTCGAGATTTTTGGTTCATTGTTTGTTGAAGGTTCATCCAGTTTTATATGTAAGAATCGGGAGGATGAATGATCATGAGAAATAACGCGTTAACAGAGCTCAGCGTGAGTGCGCGTGTGGAGTAAACAGAGAACATCCTCAAAGAAATTATGCTTCCCCTGGAATCCAAAGTTCTATTCATGTCTGCGTGAGCCACAATTCACGTAAAGACTGTTGAAAGTACAACACCAGCCCATAACTTAAAGTCCAGCCCATTATGAAGTCTTGATGTTCTAGATGAATTATACATGAGATTTTGCTAGAAAGCTCTAGCAAACATGTCGATGGCAGTGCATGATCACTAGCTAGAAAGATCTAGCTATTTGTACAATTGTGTGGCCATTATGTAATGCCTATGTCGGTATGCAAAGGGAAAGTCGGCAAAACATCACCTATAAATAGGTGTGTGGTGTTGTGAAATAAATCAACCAAGCAATCAAGTAACCAACCAAGCAAGTAAGCAACCAAGTGAGAGTGAGACGTAAAAGTAGTCTTGTAGGAGTGTGAGTGATCTAGAATTTGTCTCTAGGAAGTGAGTGAGTGTCATTGCTTCTAAAGTGTGTCCTTGAGAGTTTGAGTGTTATAATATTTTGTGTGTATAATACAAGTAATTTGTTTACTTGGATTGTCTCTCCAACACTTGTGTTAGAGTTGTGTACTCTAAGTTTTTTTTTTCCAACAATTGGTATCAGAGTGGTACGATCGAGGACCGTCTTTAGTAAAGCTTTCGAGAATCGTGAGAAGTTTAGTACTTCGCAAGATTGTTGACTAATCTTGTTCAGTGTATTGAAGTTCTGCCGACACGATGGGAGATCTTCAAGTTGTTGGAGGAATCAAGAAGCTTAACAATAAAAATTACAACACATGGGCGACGTGTATGGAGTCTTACCTCCAAGGCCAAGATCCTTGGGATACTGTCGGCAGTAATGAAGTTACGCAGCCGGAAGAAGACACCAGCGACACTTCGCGAAAGTGGAAGATCAAGGCAGGTAAGGCAATGTTCACCTTAAAAACCACAGTTGAAAATGACATGTTGGAGCACATACGGAAGGCCAAGACACTAAAAGAAGCGTGGGACACCTTTGCCACACTCTTTTCAAAGAAGAACAATACAAGGCTGCAGCTTCTCAAGAACGAGTTGTTATCGGTGGCCCAACGAGACATGACGATTGCCAAATATTTCCACAAGGTAAAGTCTATTTGTCGTGAAATTTATGAATTAGATCATAGTGCTCCCATTGTAGAATCCAGGATAAAAAGAATAATTATCCATGGATTGAGACCCGAATATCAAGGCTTCGTTGCCGCTATACAAGGATGGCCAACTTAACTATCACTTTTTGAGTTTGAGAATTTGCTTGTCGATCAAGAAGCTTTGGCAAAGCAAATGGGAAGGGTCTCTTTAAAAGGTGAGGAGGAAGCGCTCTACACCGAAAGAAAAGGCAGGTTTAGACAGCGTGCTGGTGGAGGATCTAAAAGAAATGGTGACAAGGAACAAGGTCATCAAAGATGAGGGAGTTCTCGGCCAAGGGGAGCTCTGAAGTATCACGACAACCGTGGTCAGTCCCAGAATAATAAAAGGTTTGAGGGAAAATGTTACAATTGTGGAAAGAAGGGCCACATGGAGAAGGAATGCTGGTTCAAAAAGTCCACAGAGAGTAATGTCGCCAGCGCAAAGGAGAAAATTGAAGATGATTGGGACGCCGTAGCGTCTTTAGCTATAAAGGAAGAATGGGACGCATAAGCATCATCTTGTTGGTGCTCAGAAAATGAGGCGTTGCCCGACCCGAAGATACGTTGCAGGGGAAATTGGGAGACCAAGCTACCCAAATCCAATCAAGTCTAGATGAGCTTGAAGATTTGCTTGTTGAAGACGATGTCAAGCAAGAAGTACCCAAGAGTCCTTGGCAAACTGGTGTGTATCAACAACCAAGAGAAGTTAGACCTAGTGAAGTGGAAGAATCAACTCCACAATCACAACTAAATATGTCAACAAGAGTACAAAAGCCAAATCCTAAATATGTCAATGCTGTTATAGCTGATGGAGTAGTAAAAGAACCTGAGGCGTTTGAAGATGCATCATAGAGTTTTGAATGGATAAGAGCTATGGAAGAAGAAATCACTGCGCTTAAGCAAAAGCAGACTTGGGATTTGGTGCCAAAGCTAAGGGCTATGAAACCCGTATCCTGCAAATGGGTGTACAAGGTAAAACGTCGTCCTAATGGTTCAGTTGAAAGGTACAAGGCTCGGTTGGTAGCTCGAGGCTTCTCTCAGCAGTATGGACTAGAATATGATAAAAAGTTTAGTCCAATAGCAAAGCTTACGACCGTATGAGTCCTATTTGCACTTGCAGCTAACAAAGATTGGAATTTATACCAGATGGATGTAAAGAATGCTTTCTTGCATGGAGAGTTAGATCGAGAGATCTACATGATGCAGCCAATGGGCTTTGAAAACAAAGCTCATTCCGAGTACGTGTGCAAATTGAAGAAAGCACTCTACAGTCTGAAACAAGCACCAAGGGCGTGGTACGGTAAGATTGCAGAATTTCTAACACAAAGTGGTTAATCAGTGGCGCATGCAAATTCCAGCTTATTTGTTAAGGCTAATGGAGGAAAGTTAGCTGTCGTGATAGCGTACGTGGATGACCTAATCATCACTGGCGATGATGAGGTCAAAATTCGTCGAACAAACGAGAATTTGTCAGTTCGGTTCAAGATGAAGAACTTGGACAACTCAAGCACTTTCTTGGATTAAAGGTTGATCGCACACAAGAAGGGACATTTCTGTGTCAACAAAAGTATGCAAAAGGCTTGTTGCAGAAGTTTGGGATGCTTGAATGCAAGCCAATCTCAACACCGGTGGAACCTAATGCTAAGATGTGTGCACATGAAGGCAGAGACTTGGAAGATGCAACAATGTATAGACAATTGGTAGATAGTCTGATCTATTTGACTCTGACTCAACCTGACATTTCTTATGCAGTTGATGTGATGAGTTAGTACATGGAAAATCCAAAGAAGCCTCATCTAGAAGCGGTTCGGCGAATATTGAGATATGTAAAAAGTACAATTGACTATGGTCTCTTGTACAAGAAAGTTGAAGATGGTAAGTTGGTTGGCTATTGTGACGTAGACTTTGTAGGAGATCATGACACCAGGAGATCGACCACTGGGTATGTCTTCAAAATTGGTTCTGGAGTAATTTCGTGGTGCAGCAAGAGACAACCAACGGTGTCTTTGTCAACCACAGAAACAGAGTATAGAGCAGCAGCAATGGCAGCTCAAGTGAATGCATGGCTGGTACAGTTGATGAGTGATCTACATCAACTAGTAGATTATCCAGTACCATTGTACTGTGATAACCAATCGGCAATTTGCTTGGCGAAAAACCCAGTCTTTCATGCAAGAACTAAACATGTGGAGATACACTATCATTTCATTAGAGAGAATGTCTTGCAAGAAGAGATTGAAATTAGACAGATCAATACATATGATCAAATTGCAGACTTGTTCACAAAAGGTTTGAATACCGGTAAGTTCGAAAAGTTTCGTCATCAACTCAACATGGAGGAAAGATTGAGCTGGTGTTGAGGGGGATCGTTGAAAGTACAACACCAGCCCATAACTTAAAGTCCAGCCCATTATGAAGTCTTGATGTTCTAGATGAATTATACATGAGATTTTGCTAGAAAGCTCTAGCAAACATATCGGTGGCAATGCATGATCACTAGCTAGAAAGATCTAGCTATTTGTACAATTGTGTGGCCATTATGTAATGCCCATGTCGGTGGGCAAAGGGAAAGTCGGCAAAACATCACCTATAAATAGGCGTGTGGTGTTGTGAAATAAATCAACCAAGCAATCAAGTAACCAACCAAGTAAGTAAGCAACCAAGTGAGAGTGAGAAGTAAGAGTAGTCTTGTAGGAGTGTGAGTGATCTATAGTTTGTCTCTAGGAAGTGAGTGAGTGTCATTGCTTCTAAAGTGTGTCCTTGAGAGTTTGAGTGTTGTAATATTTTGTGTGTGTAATACACGTAATTTGTTTAAGTGTGTTGTCTCTCCAACACTTGTGTTAGAGTTGTTTACTCTTAAGATTTTTTTTTCCAACAAAGACCAGTCCTAATTAAAGACAGTAATACAAACTTTAGATTGAAGAGTCAAGATTAGGACTTAAGCAAACCCAGTGAGACAGGAAATATGGTTAATACACGATATTTCGGTCTATAGCATGCGAGAAATTAATGTTTCTTACATCGGCCAACTGACTTTTATCAATGTCTCAATTCCTTCACAAGTTCTTCTGTCACAGTTGAATGTGAGCCCCTTCTTTTGGCCGGTGGACATGTCCTCAGCAGAGACATGCAGGATGCCATTTTCATCAATATCAAAGCAAACATCAAATTTAGGAACATACCTGGGAGCTGGAGGAATGTCATTGAGTGTAAATTCTCCCAAATAGTTATTATCTCTTGCCATTCGACTCTCACCCTCATAAATGGCAAACCTAGCATTCCGTTGGTTGTCATAGACCGTAGAAAGATTTTTTTTGATATTTTGACCGGTATTCTAGTGTTTCTTGGAATCACAACTGACATGATACATTCTTCAAGAGTCTCCACCCCAAGTGAGAGAGGGGTGACATCCACTAGTGCGAACTCCTGAAGCTTTCCACTTAGATTGCCACCACTCAAGACAGTAGCTTGAACAGCGGCACCATAGGCCACTGCCTCATCCGGATTGATGCCCTTGCAAAGCTCATTTCCCTTAAAAACCTCCTGCAAAAGCTGCACCTTGGGAATTCTAGAAGAGCCACCAGCAAGAACAACATCATGGACGCTGCTTATGTCCATGTTAGCATCTTCCAGACACTTCTTCACAGGCTCCATGCACTTGCTGAAGAAATCCATGTTGAGTTGCTCAAATTTAGCACGGGTAATAGTTAAACAAAAATCAATACCCTGATGCAAACAATCAATGTCAATGTCAGTCTCAGACATAAATGAAAGCCTCCTCTTTGCCTTCTCACATTCATTTTTTAACCTCCTAAGAGCCTTGAAGTTTCCACCAATGTCCACGTTATGCTTCCTCTTGAATTGCTCAGCACAGTGGTTGACCATTCTGTTATCAAAGTCTTCACCTCCAAGATGAGTGTCTCCAGCTGTGGCCTTGACTTCAAAGACACTGTCAGCTATGGTAAGTAGTGAAACATCCAAAGTTCCCCCGCCCAAATCAAATATCATCACATTTCTCTTGCTATACCAACCAGCCTTCTTGTCAAGCCCATAAGCAATGGCTGCGGCAGTTGGCTCATTGATGATACGCATCACATTTAGGCCAGCAGTAGTACCTGCCTTTTTCGTAGCCTGTCGCTGTGAGTCGTTAAAGTAAGCAGGGACTGTGATAACTGAATTTTTCACAGTTGAACCAAGGTAGGCCTCAGCAATCTCCCTCATTTTCACAAGAATCATCGATGAGATTTCTTCAGCAGCAAATTGTTTCACTACACCCTTGTATGTGACGACAATCATTGGCTTGTCAGAAGGATCTCCAATGACCTTAAATGGCCAATGCTTTATATCGTTTTGAACACATTCATCTGTGAACCTCCTACCAATTATCCTTTTTGCGTCTGCAAATTGAGGACAGAATTAGAAACACAACCCAACAACCAAAACTAACAAAGAAATAGGTCATATGATTGTTAAACAAACGGTGTTGTAACTATCCCAAATTCTTACACTCTACTATAAATGTACTACACCTTAATTATCATCAAAATCATTATCTAAATTATAACTTATCATCAACACCCCACGTTTTATAACTTCAAATACTGTTATAAATATTTAGAGAAAAAGAAAAACTAATTTGAGAAATAAATTAAATTAATGGGAAAATTGTATATATGTAGATGGATACGTACAAGAGATGAACATACCGAAGATGGTGTTGGTTGGGTTTTTGATGACCTGGTTGAATGCACCATCGCCTATCAATCGCTCAGTTTTTGTGAAAGCAACATAAGATAGAGTGGTCCTGTTGCCCTGATCGTTTACTATGATTTCTACATGATCATACTGCCACACCGCCACACACGAGTAGGTTGTCCCCAGGTCGATCCCGATTGCATGACCTGCAGCTTCGTCTTTTCCCGCCATTCTAAGCTGAGAAACTGGAAGAAGAATAGTACTAAGAAGAGAACTGAATGGCAGCAGAGTAAGAAGATCAAGATAATATATGTGCTTGAAAGTAGAAGATAGTATGGGGAACATAGAGCGGTCTGAGAGGTTTTTCTTTTTCTTTTGGAAACTTTTGGTTCATTAAAGGGTGCGTTTGGTACGCAGACGGGACGGGACGGGACGGGACGGAACAAGACGGGACGGATGTTGTAAATTTTGAAAAAGACAAGGGGCATTGTTGTCCTAAAATGTTAAAAATTTCTGTCCCACAGACGTGGAACAACCCCGTTCCATGGGGGGGAGGTGGAACCAAAAATCATCCAAAACTTGTCCCGTGGAACGCCCCGTCCCACTCGTTTTAGGCGTACCAAACGCGGGACGGAACGCCTCTTCCCGTCCCGTCCCGTCCCGTCCCGCGTACCAAACGCACCCTAAGTTCCAAATATAAAGAAGCAATGTATAGTAAGTTGTAATCTTCTTCATTAAGTAATCTTCTTCATTTATGTTCTGTTTGGGAACGAACAATCATTTATGTTTTGCTTTTCTAACTTCTTGTGCAAAAAACCTTGGAATCCAATATGTCCCCAAATTTTATTTTCTGTTGGCTGTTTATGCCAAATTAATGGGAAATATTTCAGTGTGCTCGAAATACAAAGTGATACATCACATACCATCATATATGTGGAGAGATATTTAATTTTTCAAGTGTCTCCTCCACATATATAATGACATGTGGTGTACCATCCCATATTACAAGCATATTAAAAAATCTCTCCAAATTAAAGTATATCAACCAAACCACAAATTTTGAAACCTTTTGGCGTGCAATGCCTTTCCAACTTTACTATATTTTTCATACCAAATTTGTATCATCTCTCTAATAGATAGGTGACCCCTTTCTCTATTAGAAAAATGGTACAAATATGTAAGTGTAGCATTACTCTTACTACCCTTACCTTATTTCTTTCTTTGCTACCTTATAACTTTATGATGTAGAATAAATGGTCGAGTGGATTGAAGAGAAAGTGGACCGACGGAAGACAAAGAGACGTAGCGAGAATTTGCAGTTTTGGCATCTGAGCTCCAATTTGGGCGCATGATACCTTTTTTGGAAAGAAAAGAATGTCGCAGTTCAAAATTGCGTTTTAAGTTCTATAACAAAAATTGGACTTTTCGTTTGTCGTCTAATTAAGGTCGTTTGACCTTCGTTTAATTATCTAAGACTTTGAGTTGTCCTAGGAGTTGTAATTGTTAGCATACAGATTGTTATCTTGTATGTAAGTATTAAAATCAACAATCAATGGAGCTGGAGATTAAGGATTTTAAGAGAGAGAGAGAGAGAGAGAGAGAGAGAGAGAGAGAGAGAGAGAGAGAGAGAGAGAGAGAGAGAGCGCGCGAGCTTGAAGAAGAAGCAAGTGAGCTACTTGCTTTCATTCACACGCACACTATGCACATGTAACCGTTGGGAATGAAATACTCCCTCATTACATTATTCAAATCTAACCCTTCATTCATCTAACCTATAAGGTAATGACACCTGGCATAAACTATCACTTACTCTAAGATTACATCTTAGCTACACACTTGGACTGTGATCCAATGGGTGACATTCAAACTAAGTTCTACTCTAATTTCTTATAACATTTCAGCATATACACTTATAAACCAACACTCCCTTCTAAGTGTTGTGCTGAAATTATTCCTAGAGCTTTTCTCAAAAATTCAAATCGATCCCTTGCTAAGGCTTTCGTAAAGATATATGCAACATGTTCTTTAATCTTACAGTATAGCAGATCAATCTCACCATCTTGAAGTGCATCTCGAATGAAATGAAATCTTCGATTAATATGTCTGGTTTTGTGATGATGAACTGGATTCTTTGATATGGCAATAGCTGAAGTGTTGTCACATAACAACTGAGTTAGTTCTGCTTAATTTTCTCCAAAGTCAGAAAGCACAAATCTCAGCCAAATGGCTTGTGCAGTGGCTACTGCTGCACTAATGTATTTTGCCTCTGCAGTTGAAAGAGCAACACTACTTTGCTTGATTGAGGCCCAAGAAAACACACCCGAACCAAGGTTAAATGCATAGCTAGATGTACTCCTCATGTCATCTTCAATTCCACTCCAATCACTGTCACAATAACCAATCAACACTGCACCTTTTCCTTTCTTATAGACAATGCCATAGTTCACAGTGCCTTGTATGTATCTCAAGACTCTTTTAGCTGTTCCCATATGCTTCTTGGTAAGATTATGCATGAACCTAGCCAATAAACTTGCTGCAAACATGATATCTGGCCTAGTTGCTGTTAAATATAGCAAACTCCCCACCATTTGTCTATACAAAGTCTCATCTTCCAGTTCACTTCCATCTACCTTTGAAAGTTTGTCATTCACAGCTAAAGGTGTTGCAACAGGTTTGCAATCTCTGAGTCCAAACTTCTCAAGCAAAGTCTTTGCATATTTCTTCTGGTGCAAGAAAATGTAAGTGTTTATCTGCAGTACTATAAGACCAAGAAAGTGATGGAGCAATCCTAGGTCAGCCATCTCATATTGTCTCATCATCTCACTTTTAAGCTCAGCCACCTTTTCCTTTAAGCTTCATGTGTAGATAATATCATCTACATATAGTGACACAATGAGATGTCTTGGTATACAGTGTAGCTTCACTTAGACTTCTGTGGAATCCAGCCTTTGTAAAATAGGAGTTTATCTCTTCATACCAAGCTCTTGGAGCTTGCTTCAGGCCATATAAAGCTTTCCTAAGCCTGTACACTTTATCTTCCCTACCGTGTATCACAAAACCAAATGGTTGGTCTACATACACCTCTTCATTCAACACTCCATTTAGAAATGCTGACTTTACATCCAACTGAAATAATTTTCAACCTTTCTGTGCAACAAGGGCCACCAAGGTTCTTACAGTGTCAAGTCCTGCCACTGGAGCAAATGTCTCATTAAAATCAATTCCAGGCTTCTGGGAATAGCCCTTTGCAACCAACCTTGCTTTATTTTTCTACACAGAGCCATCCAGATTCATTTTTGTTTTATAGACCCATTTGACTCCAATGATTGGTTTATCAAATGGTCTATCAACGAGCTCTCAAGTGTTGTTCTTCTTAATCATGGTAATTTCATCTTCCATAGCCTTCTACCATGATTCATCCTTGGTAGCTTCTTCAAAAAAAGTTGGTTCTATAACGCACAGATTACACTTCTCAGACACTTCTGTAATACTTTTATACTTGAAAGGAGTGTGATCAATATCCTGTGGACCTGTCATTCTTCCTTGATCACATATTTTAGTGCTTGCGCTTGGCACTACACTATCTTCACTCACTTCACATTGTGCTTCAGAACCACAAGAACTCTTTTCATACCCTTATTCTCTTTCTGACACTTCATTAATTTGAATACTCACACTTCTTTCCTTCTTGCATTCCAATCCCAACATGCATTTTCATTGAATACAACATCTCTGGAAACAATCACTTTCCTGGATTCAATGTTATATAGTCAATATCCCTTCTCACAACTACCATACCCCAAGAAAATACACCTCTTGCTTGCCAAATTCAATTTTTGTCTCTGTTGAGTTGGCATATGAGCATAACACAATGAACCAAACACCTTTAGATGCTTAATTCCCAGTTTTCTCCCACTGTAAGCTTCAAAAGGTGTTTTCTTATTCAAAGCTTTGGTTGGACACCTATTCAGGATATACACAGAGGTATTAACTGCTTCAACCCAAAATTCAAGTGGAATCTTCTTCTCCAACATGATGGTTCTGTTCTTTCTCTCTGCCATACCATTTTGTTGTGGTGTGTATGAAGTGGTGAGTTGTCTTTCCATGCCCACATCTTCACAGAAACTGTTAAACTCCATTAAAGTGTATTCTCCTCCTCGATCACTCCTAAGCTTCTTCAACTTATAACCACTCTGTAATTCCACGGTGGCTTTGAATCTTTTAAACACATTGAGGACTTCAGACTTGTGTCTCAAGAAATAAACCCAACACATCATTGTGCAGTCATCTATGCAGGTGAGAAAATATTTGTTCCCAGCTTTTGTAGTTGTCTGCATTGGACCACAGATGTCACTATGTATAAGCTTTAGAAGGGTTGATGCCCTAGTAGTAGTTTCCATTGGAAATGCCTCCCTACATTGTTTACCAAGAACACAGCCTTCACACACTCCTTTAACTACTATGATTTCTAGTAACCCTACCACCATTTCTTGTTCCTGCATCAACTTTAAACTGCTCATGTTCAAATATCCCAATCTTCTGTGCCATATAGTAGTAGAGGAACATATGTAAGATCCCACATCGCCCAGGGGTGAGGATCCTGTAAGCCTTATATGTATATTCTCTAATGAACTCTGAAGTTAAGCGAGTTCACGCAAGAGCAATCCCATGATAGGTGACCCACTGGGAAGTTCTCATGTGAGTTCCCAGAAACAAAATCGTGAGGGTGTGGTCGGGCCCAAAGCAGACAATATCGTGTTATGACAGAGTCGAGCCCGGGAAGTGGTCCAACCCGGGCCGAGATGTGACAATTTGGTATCAGAGCCACTCTGCATTGTGGTGCAAGTGTGCCGACGAGGACGTCGGGCCCCTAAGGGGGGTGGATTGTAAGATCCCACATTGCCCAAGGGTGAGGATCCTATAAGCCTTATATGTACATTCCCACCTCCAATTAGCATGAGACATTTTGGGAGCTCACTGGCTTCGGATTCCATCGGAACTTCGAAGTTAAGCGAGTTTGCACGAGAGCATTCTTAGGATGGGTGACCCACTGGGAAGTTCTTGTGTGAGTTCCCAGAAACAAAACTGTGAGGGCGTGGCCGGGGCCCAAAACGAACAATATCGTGCTACGGCGGAGTCGAGCTCGGAAAATGGTCCAACGCAGGCCGGGATGTGACAACATACACTTGTCTTGAAAGCAATGTGCATTCTGGACTGCAATTTCATTGGAAAGCTTCTATTTCCTTTCATTGGTACTCTTGCAACCATGTTGGAATATGAACTGTCATCATAGATTTCCACCTTGTGATCTCCAAACACTAAGTAATAACCTTGCTCCATCATTTGACCCACACTAAGCAAATTTTCTTTCAGTCCAGGCACAAACATAACCTCATTGATGTATCTCTTTTATATTTTAGTGTTAACCACAAGGCTCCCTTTACCATTCACTTCAACAAGTTGTCTAGTACCCATTTCAACCTTTGCAGTCACATTTTTGTCAATATCAACAAGTAGATCCTCCCTTCCAGTCATATGATTACCACACCCACTATCTACATACCATACATCATCACATTCTTTTACACTAGTATGAGTTTGATTACTAGCATAAAACATCATGGGTATAGATTCTACCTGAGTGGCATAATTAAGTTGTTGCACTGGTTTCTTGTTGTTGCACTCATTTGCAATGTGACCAAACTTGTCACGGTTATAACACTTTGGCTTGCCTTTGAATCGACACTCGCCAAAATGCAGCTTGTCATAATGCTTACAAAGGTTTCTAGCACCATCTGTGGGTCTGTTATCCCACTTCTTACCTTTTGCCTTCCAATTCTTATGGTATTTAGCATTTTGATTTCCAGTGAATTTAGCTAGTTTGGGATTCACACTAAGACTGGCAAATGCTCTTTCAGATTTGTTTTCAGAATTTAGCTAGAGTCATAAGCTGATGGCAAACTAATTAATAACTTTTGAACAACTCTCTCTCGAGATAATTCATCTCCATAGCTTCACATTTGATTTATCAAATCAAACAGTTTTGTGTTGTGTATTCAAACTCCCTACGAAGACCTTGCAATTTAACACTTCTAACCTATTTATCACCATGGTATTCTTGCTGCAGAATGTCCCATGTGCCTTTTGAGGTTTCTTCAAGAGAAATTCTACGGAATATCTCGTCTGAAACAGCTCCCTTAATCAGACCCAGAGCTTTAGCATCCTTCATGAGTACCTCTGCAAGGGTCATCCTCCCAGCACCACTTGATTCTTCTTTGTCTTTCTTCTTTGCGTCAGATTCATCATTCTTCTTCAAATTTGAGCTTTCAAACCCTTTTTCAACCAGATTCCACAGCCCGTGAGACTTGAAAATGGTCTTCATCTTAATACTCCTGAACTCATAGTTATCATCGTTGAAAATCGGTGCTCTCACCTCACTGCTACCTGATCCTGCCATGTTAGACTCAGATCACAATCACTCGAGCTCAATTTTGAGTTTCTTGGTAGCTCCTTCACAGATCCAAATGCCCAGTATTAGTTGATTGAACCTGGCTCTGGGGCCATGTTAGCATACGGACTGTTATCTTGTATGTAAGCTTCAAAATCAATAATCAATGGAGCTGGAGATTAAAGATTTTAAGAGAGAGAGAGAGAGAGAGAGAGAGAGAGAGAGAGAGAGAGAGAGAGAAAGAAAGAAAGAAAGCTTGAAGAAGAAGCAAATGAGCTACTTGCTTTCAAACACACGCACACTGTGCACATGTAACCGTTGGGAATGGAATATTCCCTCATTACATCATTCAAATCTAACCCTTCATTCATCTACCCTATAAGGTAATGACACCTGGCATAAACTATCACTTACTCTAAGATTACATCTTAGCTACACACTTGGACTGTGATCCAAGGGCTGACATTCAATCTGAGTTCTACTTTATACACTTATAAACCAACAGTAATTAGATTATTTAAGCCATTAGCTGCTTCCATTGTAATCATCTTTTAATCAATTAATCATTATCAAACACAATCTTTAGGATTTCTCTCAAATCTGGTGGATTCCAGACTATTGATTCTTCAAAGAATTACAATACACTTGTAATTCTTCAACTTTCGTGCTGCGTCACTTTATCTTTACTACATTTCCAACTTTACCTTCTTTACTACCTTTACTACCTTATAACTTTACCTTCTTTTTTTTATGAGAAAACTTTACAACTTTATTTAGTTCTACGAAACTGCGACAAATGATAGCTAGTATACAGAGTTTAACATTTATTTGTGTACTGAACTATGAACAGAATACAAAACAGCAAATTAGTTACACATACAGAAAGCGGAAGTGGACTTGCAGTGTTGCACATAGAAACCTAGCACAGATCTCAGTAGATACGTACTCCGAAATTCTTCTGATTCGATGACTTTTTAAAAGCAGCTTTGGAAAATTGGTAGACAGAAAAATAAGCTTTATCGGAGCGTGCAGAGGAACATTATCACCTACCAGCTGAGAAATGATAGAACAACTGTGGTTTTATGCCGAGTCACCCATATATTTACTAGTTCATATGTTACACAAATAACATAGCATGAAGTTGCAATTTCCAAGTTGAAATCAGAAGGATGGATGAGAAGCTCTTGTTAGAATGAAAAATTCTTAACCGTTCGTATCAAAAGGATATGTTATCCAATTGGTGCCATCTTATACAAAGTGGCAGTACATTGTGTATGGACCTTTTCAAATTGAAAAAATTACTCTACACAGATCAGTGCATTTCCTTAGTAAATGGTGTCGTCTAATAGATGTATGTTTTCATCTCTTCGTCAATCAGTGTCTTAGGTTTTATATAAACCCAAGTCAGTATAGCAGTGAGATATGCATCTAGAGAAGGAGTTTCCCGATTCCGTTTTTCTCATTCTTTCTTTGTCAAATTCCAGTCGTGTTTTGAGAGTTCAAAAATTGCAGTGCTTCGACTTCGTATTATATAGATTCTTGAATCCTAGGAGATGGATGCCTACCGAACTACAAACACAAGAGCGAAATTTTGTCTTTAGGACATTGCATTTGTGCAAGCCTCAATCTCCAAGTTTGTGGTCATTCTTACTTTCTCTCTAGTTGTTTACATTAATCTTGTACACAATTAGCTTTGTGATTTCTTTACGATTATCATCATTAGAATTATTTTATTATTCTCATACTTTCTGTTATTGTTCCAACGGCTCTATCATAACGGAATAACAGAGAGGTTGGATGAGATCACCAGAGCATGAGTGTGAAGCTCGACCATAGAAAAATCTAGAAATGAACGTTTCTTACAGCATTCAACTGACTTTTATATCAATGTCTCAATTCCCTCACAAGTTCTTCTGTGACAGTTGAATGTAATCGCCTTCTTTTGGCCGGTGGACATGTCCTCCGCAGACACTCAGGATACCATTTTCATCAATATTAAAGCAAAGTTTGAATTTAGCAGATCTGGCAGGAGCAGAGGGAATGTCATGGATGTGAAATTTATTTAAGGTTGATGAACTATCGCCCTCATAAATTGAAAATCTGGCCACAACTTGGTTACCAACCGAAGTAAACAAAGTAACGTTCTCTTTCATCGGAACTCTGGTGTTTCTTGGAATCACAACTAGCATGAAATGTTTATCGTCAGAACCACTTGTTGAATGATAATCTTGTCGTGGCCCAACAGAATTGATCCGGCTCATACACAAAGAAAGATCCATGCACATGCCAGAGAGTTCTAGCAAATTCAAGTTGGTAGAATACATGCATAAATATCTAAGGCTTTTTGTAGAAAGATCTAGAATCTTGTAAAATTGTGTGATTGTTAAGTATTAGCTAGAAAGTTCTAGCAATGTCAAAGTTGGCAAACCTTGCCTATAAATAGGTGAGGTGCTAAGCTATGTGATGTAGCAACCAAGTGAGAAGTGAGAAGAAGCAACAACGCTTATAAGAGTGTTTGAGTGTTTCCTCTTGTACTAGTTTGTGAGTGAATAAAAAGTTTTTGTGTATTAACTTGCGTGTTCTTTCTTTCTCTTGCCTATCAATTCCGCTGCATTACATTCTTCTTTGTGAGATAAACATCTCCAAAATAGTGAAGTCTTTTTAAGCTCCAACACCACTTTCCCACCTTGTCTGAGTTGTCTCCACCCAAGTAATAGAGGGATGACATCCAAGAGTGCAAAGTCTTGAAGCTTCCCATTTTCATTATTCTCGCTCAACACGGCAGCTTGAACAGCTGAACCATATGACACAGCTTCATCTGGATAAATGCCCTCGCACAGCTCCTTCTGTTACAATATCAAATGTGTTTCATTGATTTTCATTAATTGAATAAGATACAAGAACAAGGAATCTATATATAGAAACCTACACAATTGGAAGCCACGGGGAGAGACAACATAAGCCCTACCAAGCATGGAACCACATGCTCACACTACCTATCACTCACTAACTATACAATGATGAAAGAATACAATCACATATATAATTATAGCTAAAGTAGGCATTAAATAAGAGATGAAACTTCACAAACAGCTAGCATGCTTGCATAGCAGGTGCAAGGCCGAAAGTATGCCTTGCATTATTCTTCCATCAGATGCAGTTTGCACATGCTTCCAGCCTGTTCAACATCAGGTGCTTGCACATGCTTCCAGCCTGTATACTTCAACACTCCCCCTCAAGCTGGATCGAGTAGATTAATTGATCCAAGCTTGCCTAAGAGACGATGAAGTTGGACAGATGACAGTGCCTTGGTGAAAAGATCCGCAAGTTGAGAATGACTGCGTGTGAAAACAGTCCTAATGACTTGAGTTTGAACTTGATTTCGGATGAAATGGCAATCCACTTCAATATGTTTGGTTCTCTCGTGGAACACAGGATTAGCAGCAATGTGTATAGCTGCCTGGTTGTCACACATAAGTGACATAGGTGTAGAGTTAGGAAACCCTAAGTCTGAGAGTAAACCTTTAAGCCATATCAGTTCACATGCTGTGATAGCCATCGCTCGATATTCAGCCTCTGCGCTGGAGCGAGCAACAACTTGTTGTTTCTTACTTTTCCACGTGACAAGATTTCCACCAACAAATGTACAATAGCCAGTTGTTGATTTTCTGTCAATTTGATTTCCTGCCCAATCTGCATCCGTGTAGCCACTAATAGTAGTGGAATGGTTATTGTGCATGATGATCCCTCGTCCTATGGAACCTTTGAGGTAGCGTAGGATCCTCTTAACTAGGTTGAGATGGTGGACAGTGGGTGCATGCATGAATTGACTGACCAAGCTGACTGCATAAGTAATATCTGGTCGAGTAATTGTGAGATAAATGAGTCTGCCTACCATCCGTTGATAGTGTCTCACATCATGCACAGCTTCTCCATCAATGTCGAGCTTGAGTTTACAATCAACAGGCGAAGTGGCAGGTTTGCAATCGAGCATTTTTTCTTCTGTGAGAAGATCCATCACATATTTTCGTTGATGAAGAAACATCCCTTTTGAAGATGTTGCCACTTCTATCCCCAAGAAGTATTTTAATCTTCCCAAATCTTTGATGGCAAAGGTCTGGCGCAATGTGAGCTTTAGAGCTGCAATCTCCATAGCACTATCTCCAGTAATAATAAGGTCATCAACATAGATAAGAATTACTAGCTTACCATTGACACCAGTGCGGACAAACAATGAAGAATCAGCATTACTATGTATAAAACCAATTTTTGTCAGCACTGAGCTAAGCTTAGCATACCAAGCTCGTGGAGATTGCTTCAATCCATATATTGCCTTGTGTAGTTTGCAAACCATGTTATTTTCTCGGCAATCATAACCTGGAGGAGGAGTCATATACACTTCTTCCTGGAGATCTCCGTGGAGAAACGCATTTTTCACGTCCATTTGATAGAGAGACCATCCACAATTTATTGCCACCGAGAGTAAAACTCTAACAGTATTCATTTTGGCAACGGGGGCAAATGTTTCCTTATAGTCCACTCCAAAAGTTTGAGTGAAGCCTCGAGCAACCAGCCGAGCCTTGTGTCTCTCTATGGAACCATCTGCTTTGAACTTGATTTTGTAAATCCATCGACTCCCAACAGCCTTTTTTCCTGAGGGAAATGGAACAAGGCTCCAAGTACGATTAGCTTCCAAGGCTTTAAGTTCTTCTGTCATTGCTTGTTTCCACTGTGGAAGAAGAGTTGCTTCCTGAAATGTTCTTGGTTCACAGTGTTTATCAAGGGCACTGAGAAAGGCAGTATAGGTGGAAGACAATGCATTAGAACTATTAGTGATAGGATACCTTGAAGCATACGTTACATAATCCTGTAATTTTGCTGGAGGATTTCTGGCTCGAGGTGGATTTCTCCTGAGAACTTGAGGCTCATGATCTGAGGATGTCTCCTGTTCTCTCTCACTGCTATGAGAATGATCTGAAGTGTTTGATTCAACTTGGGATTCTCTTAGAGCGTGTGGTTCAGTGACTGAGTCTTCTTGTAACACAGGCTCGTCAAAAATGTGAGGCAGTGGGAAAAGATCAAACACTTCCTCCCCCTGACTTGTAATGAATCCATTCTGAGTAAAGTAAGGACTGTTTTCTTCGAACTTAACATCCTTCGACACAATGCATTTCTTGGTGATTGGATTGAAACACTTGTATCCCTTTTGGGTAGAGGAATACCCGAGGAACATACATTTAGTTGCCCTTGCATCCAGTTTGTCACGATTTGTTGCTTGGATGTGAACATAGCAGACACAACCAAACACTTTGAGATGTGCCAAATCAATCTTCCTGCCTTTAAGCACTTCATAGGGCGATTTGACCCCTAGCACCTCACTTGGAAGTCTGTTGATTAGATAGGTTGCAGTGAGAATGGCATATGACCAAAAAACTTTTGGAACATTCATATGTATCATGAGAGATCGGGTCTTCTCCAAGAGATCTCGATTTTTTCTTTCTGCCACTCCATTTTGCTGTGGAGTACCTACACAACTTGTTTGGTGAATGATGCCTTGTGTACTTAGATATGAAACCATGTTGTTGGATGTAAATTCAGAGCCATTATCTGATCTTAACACTTTAATATGTGACTGAAATTGAGTTTTAACATGAGTGTGAAAATCTTTGAAGATAATGAACACCTCACTTTTTGATTTCATTAGGTAGAGAAAACTAACTCGAGAGAAATCATCAACAAATAAGACAAAGTATTTAAACCCTTCCATTGATTTAGTTGTCGGTCCCCATACATCAGTATGTACCATTTCAAACGGATTACAAGTTTTAGACTGGGAATTACCAAAAGGCAGTCTAGTGAACTTTGATAGCTGACAGGTATCACAGGTGGTATGTGACTTATTAAAACTTGGAAATAATTTTAACAAAACAGACTCGGAAGGATGAGCTAATCTCTTATGCCAAAGTTGGTTTTCATCTGTGGACTTTATTTTTACTTGAAGAGCCCGAGTAAGACTGGAGTTCTTGTACAGGTAGTAAAGTCCATTTATGAAAAATCCTTCACCAATCATCTTCATGGTGAGAACATCCTGAAACAATACATTATCAGGTGAGAAAATAGCACGACAGTTTAGGGTGTTGGTGATTTTTCCAATTGACAAAAGTTGGAAAGGAAAAGAGGGTACATAAAGGGCAGTGGAAGGTGTTTTGTTTGAAAACAGATTGATTTCTCCTTTACCTAAAACTAGAACGGTTTTTCCATTTGCAACTGACACATGTGAAGGACTAGTGAAAGGTTTAAACTTATGCAAATTTGTAACTTTGTTTGTTATGTGATCAGTGGCACCTGAATCGATTATCCAACAATCATTTTCAACACTAGTTAACAAGGCAGTAGAAAAAGATTTGAGAATACCTGGTGCCTCATCACTTGGTACTTTTTTATTTCCAGCAAGAAAACCAGCAAATTTGCCTAACAAAGCTGTGTGATTGTCTCCTTCATTATTAGAGCCAGGTGAAGCTCCTCCATGTCCTTTACCTTGTAGGTAGGTAGCAAACTCGTTGATGAGAGTCAGTGGGTTGGTCATAAAATCAGCGGACCCTTGGGCCATGGAATGAGGAGTTTGAGCAGCAGCAAGTTGAGCCTTAAAGTGAGTGTGCTGTGAAGACCTTGGTATAATTTTTCCATCTTTGGTGAACTTAGGTTTAAGTTCAGGATGGAGTTCCCAACACTTCTCTTCTACGTGTCCAACAGCATCACAATACTTGCACTTTAGGTGTGGATTTCTGACCTTGTACACCTTTGGCTCAGTGTGTTTTAAATTGGATACATATGCTCGGGACTCCGTCAATCTTGGACTGTGTTCACCATTCATCACCTTCTTCCGTGCTTATTCTCTTTGAATGGTAGCACAGACATTGTTGAAGGTAGGCAACTCTTGAGTCATCAAGATGTGACTTCTTAGATCTTCATATTCCGGACTCAAGCTCCCTAACAGTTGGTAAATTCTGTCTTCCTCAGCTCTTTTTAGAAAAATGGTCGGATCTGTAGTGTGTGGGAGATACACATCCAGCTCATTCCACATGGTTTTGAGCCTTCCAAGATGTTGAACAAAGGCTTTCCCTTCTTGCTGAATACTTGCGATGTCTTTCTTTAGTTGAAAAACTCGAGCATAATTGTTTAGATTTCCATACATATCCTTCAAGCCTTTCCACAAGTCTTGTGAGGAATTTGAGTAGCTGAAGATCTCAGCTACATGTTTTTCCATGGTGTTGAGTAGAAGGGACATGACCAGTTGATCATTGCACAGCCATGCACCGTACGTGGGAGATGAGCTGTCTGGGACTTCCATACTTCCATTTACAAACCCTAATTTTCCTCTTCCACCGAGAGCTAGTGAAACAGCTCGAGACCATGGCAGATAATTGAATTCGTTTAACAAGATTGAGCACAAACGTTGATTTGTGTTGACCTCAATATCTGAAGCATCTGAGGACATAATATTTGAGGGAGGAACACGAGAGTTTTCCCCCCCAAGATTCACCGATCCCTCTTCAGCCATAGTTTAGGCTTGAAGGGACAGTTTTTGCAGCGAAAAACAAGGCAGAGACAGGTTACAAGAAAACCTGCTCTGATACCATGTTACAATATCAAATGTGTTTCATTGATTTTCATTAATTGAATAAGATACAAGAACAAGGAATCTATATATAGAAACCTACACAATTGGAAGCCACGGGGAGAGACAACATAAGCCCTACCAAGCATGGAACCACATGCTCACACTACCTATCACTCACTAACTATACAATGATGAAAGAATACAATCACATATATAATTATAGCTAAAGTAGGCATTAAATAAGAGATGAAACTTCACAAACAGCTAGCATGCTTGCATAGCAGGTGCAAGGCCGAAAGTATGCCTTGCATTATTCTTCCATCAGATGCAGTTTGCACATGCTTCCAGCCTGTTCAACATCAGGTGCTTGCACATGCTTCCAGCCTGTATACTTCAACACCTTCCCCTCCAACAATGTCAATGTTAGTCTCAAGCATATATCAAAGCCTCCTCTTTGCCTTCACACATGCATTTTCCACTAATGTCGACTTTATGTTTCCTTTTGTTTGTTCAGCACAATTATTCACTATTTTCTTATCAAAGCCTTCACCTCAGAGATGAGTATATCTCCAGCAGTGACCTTTACTTCACAAACGCTATACGCTATGGTTAGTAGTGAAATGGCCAAAGTACCCAATCCAAATATCATCACATTTCTCTTGCTATATATACCAGCCAGACTTCTTGCCAAGTCCATGAGCAATCGCTGCAGCAGTCGGCTCATTGATGATTACGCATTACATTTAGGCCAGCAGAGGCACCTGCCTTTTTTGTACCCTGTCGCTGTTATAACTGAGTTTTTCACAGTTGAACCAAGGAAGGCCTCAGCAATATCCTGCATTTTCACAAGAACCATAGACGAATTTTCTTCACCAGGAAATTGTTTCTCTACGCCGTTGTGGATAACAACGGTTATTGGCTTATCAGAAGGAGACCTTGAATTGCCAATGCTTCATAACACATTCTTCCCTGAAACTCGTACTAATTAACCTTTTCGCGTCTGAAGAATAGTGATGCAAAATTTGAAAAAAAAGACCGATAAGGAAATGGTGCTGTAACTTGTAACTATTCCAAATTCTGTCACTCTTTACCTTTCAGTCACTCTAGCACAGAGGCTAAACTGTATTACACCTTTTCTAATTGTGCACAAGTGTCATTACCGAAAACTATGCATCTGTCTCTCTCGCTTTCTCTCAGAATCAGGTTCATCCTCTACAGAGCCGTTCCTCCAATCAATCCCTTACACTCAGCCATCAACGTCACCTCGATTTTGAGCCACGCCAAGGGGTTCCTCCACACTGGCCAACGCCATTGCCATGGCTCAGAAGAATTACAACATGGAGTTTGAATTACAACATATTAAAAAAGAGCAATGCAGATCTTATAAAGGAACGAGCATTTTCATGAGTTGGAGCACACAGGACAGAAAGAACAATTTTATCTCTGTCAAAATAACCAGCATATCATATCAGTGTCATAAAGCACGACCAGCTAGCAAACATTTTCCTATCAACTGCCTCCTTCCCCCAATTTTGATTCAGCTCAAAGCAATACAACCTGTGCATGATGGAGGCTTCGGCTCACCTGGCATTAGTAACTATGAAATTGGTTAGAAACTATCTGATACTTCCGCCCTAGTATAACACAAGTTATCATTTCTTACCTCAGCTTCTCAATTCCTTCCGAAGTTCTTCTGTCACTGTTGATTGTAATCCCTTAATTTCTTTTTTGGCCAGTGGGCATGTCCTAAGCAGAGACAGCCAGGACACCATTTGCATCAATTTCAAAGGAAACGTCGAATTTAGGAACATCCTTGGGGGCTGGAGGAATGTCATTAAATTCACCCGAATAGTTATTATTCAAAGTTGTTTTGCTCTCACCCTCATAAATGGGGAAGGTTGTTAGTGTTTCTGGAATCAATGAGAGTTTTATGTAGATGGAGCTAAACAAAAAATAACAAATGATGAACAAAAGACTGGAGGAAACGAATGGTTTCTTTGTTCTTCTTCTCTGCAGAAAGTTTGCAGAGGAATATTTCTTCTTTATTCAGAAAAAGAAGCACTAACGTGCTTTTACATTAACTGAAGGTCCTTAACTTGGGACCACATAAACCTCTACATTTCATCCTAGACACACATCTTTCTAATTTCATGGATCTAACAACACATGGCACTCATGGCCCTTTTATAAAACTAGACATTTACACTTTGCCTCATTCTGCACAAGTGAATACACCAATTCAAACAAAAACTTATTCTAAAACTTTTCAGCTCAAATACTTATAATTCAACACTCCCCTTTAAGTTTTGAGCTGATTTCACACCAAGCATATCCCTGAGATAATTGAACCGATCCTTAGCCAAAGGTTTTGTGAAGATATCTGCTATCTGTTCTTCAGTGGGACAGTATATCAAATCAATGATTCCTTCTTGCAGTGCATCCTTAATGAAGTGATACCTCCTATCAATGTGTTTTGTCTTTTGATGGAACACAGAATTCTTTGTGATAGCAATGGCAGATGTGTTGTCACAGTGAAGAGGAGTGGCTACAGTTTGTAATTCTCCAAAATCTTCCAAGACAAATCTCAGCCATATTGCTTGTGCTGTGGCTTCGGATGCACTTATGTACTCTGCCTCTGCTATGGACAATGCCACACAGTTTTGTTTGACAGAAGCCCAAGAGAACACACCACTGCCAAATGAGAATGCATATCCTGATGTGCTTTTGCTATCTTCCAATGAACCTCCCCAATCACTATCACAGAAGCCAATTAAACATGATTTTCTTCCTTTCACATACTCCAAGCCATAATCCAGAGTTCCCTTGATGTATCTGAGTACTCTCTTTGCAGTCCCATAGTGTCTATTGGTAGGACAGTGCATGTACCTTGCCAATAAACTAGCTGCATACATTATATCCGGCCTTGTAGCAGTGAGATATAGAAGGCTTCCCACAATGCTCCTATACAATTCATCACTTGCAGATCCACTTCCATCATCTTTAGACAGTTTTTCAGTAGCTACCAGATGAGTTGTAACAGTCTTTGCTTCATTTAAACCAAATTTACTCAGTAAAGAGCTTGCATACTTCTTCTGATTAATGAAGATGCAGGAATCTGTTTGAATCACTCCCATCCCAAGGAAATGATGAAGTAGACCTAGATCTGTCATTTCATACTTCATTTTCATATCTTCTTTGAACTCTTCTAGCATTGGTTTGCAACTGCCAGTGTAGACAATATCGTCTACATAGATAGAAACAATCAGAATATCTTCTCCCCTTGCTTTTATATACAGTGTTGGTTCACTCAAGCTTTTCTTGAAACCACACTGTGAGAAATAACTGTCGATCTTTCCATACCAAGCTCTCGGAGCTTGTTTTAGACCATAGAGGGCCTTATGAAGTTTGTACACCATTTCTTCCTTGCCTTTTACTACAAAACCTTCGGGCTGCTCAACATAGACATCTTCTTGTAGAACTCCATTCAAAAAAGCCGATTTCACATCTAGTTGATACAGTTTCCAGCTCTTTTGTGCAGCCAAAGCTATTAAAGTTCTAATGGTGTCCAACCTAGCAACCGGTGCATAAGTCTCATTGTAGTCCAAACCAGGCTTTTGTGCATAGCCTTTTGCCACCAGCCTGGCTTTATTCTTCAACACTGAACCATCAAGGTTTAATTTGGTTTTGTAAACCCATTTAACTCCTATAACAGGTTTTTCAGTTGGTCTGTCAACAAGCTTCCAGGTGCTATTCTTTTCAATCATAAGCAGCTCATCCTCCATAGCTTTTAACCAAGACTCATCTTGTTTGGCATCCTCATACTTCTCTGGATCCATGATACACAGATTACATTGAGCCAATACATCATTCAGATTTCTCCATTTCAAAGGTGTATTATCAAATGCTTGATTTTGTCCTTCAATTTCATTTGACATGCTTGAAGATTCACCTAAGATAGGTGACCTTGATTCAGATTCATAGTCTTCACTAATAGGAGCTCTTCTAGACTGAGATAGAATAGGTGATGTAGGGGACAACACCATTATGTCATTACTCTCTGTGCTTATATCACTGTGCATGAAACTTCCAGTATTAAGAAATGTTGACCCTGAGTCCTCTTTCCAATTCCAGACAGCTTCTTCATCAAATACAATGTCTCTTGACAAGAACAGCTTCTTAGACAATAGATCAAATACCCTATACCCCTTCTCACAAGTTGCATATCCCACAAATACTCCTTTTAGGCTTTTTGGTTCAAGTTTATGTCTCTGTTCACTTGGAACATGAACATAACACAGAGATCCAAAAACTCTCAGATGAGCTATTCCTGGCTTTCTACCATAATAAGCTTCAAAAGGTGTAATGTTGTTTAAAGCCTTTGTGGGGCATCTATTCAGAATGTAGACAGATGTATGCACAGCTTCTGCCCAGAGAGAGTATGGCATCCTCTTCTCATGCAACATAGATTTCGCCATTTCAATCACTGTTCTGTTCTTTCTTTCCACTACTCCATTTTGTTGTGGAGTATATGCAAGAGTAAGCTGTCTTTGTAATCCTTCTTTTCCACAGAACTGATCAAATTCTGCAGACTTGAACTCCCCTCCTCTGTCACTTCTCAATGTCTTAATCTTGAAACCACTTTGTAATTCTGCCATAGCTTTGAATTTCTTAAAGCAGTTGAACGCATCTGACTTATATCTGAAGAAATAGACCCAAACCATTCTGGTAAAATCATCTATCAGCAGCATGAAATACTTATTTCCAGCAATTGACTCAGTCTTCATAGGTCCATACAAATCGACATGAATCAATTCAAGTGGAGCAGTTGCTCTATACACTTGATTTCTAGGGAATTCTTCTCTGTGCTGTTTACCAAGTTGGCATCCTTCACAGACTCCATTGTAATCTGCAAGTTGTGGCAAACCATGTACCATTTCCTTGTCTCTCAATTGTTTTAGACCACCAAAATTTAGATGTCCAAATCTCCTGTGCCAAATCTCAGTGGAGTGAGTAACACTCGCTTTCAGCACCATTTGATTCTCAGAGAACAAAGTCAGTGGATAACACCTATTCACTTTCTTTTTCACTCTCATAACCAAGCATTCTAGTGATGGACCATCATACACATTGCACATTCCACCTCCAAACACCAAGAAGTATCCATGTTCATCCATCTGACCAACACTGAGTAAGTTCTCCTTTAACCCGGGAAGATACATTACTTCTCTAACATATTTTCTCCCTTTATTGGTATCAATAACTAAAGATCCCATTCCTACAACATTCACAAGATCTCCAGTTGGCATTTGGACTTTACCAGCTACATTGGTTCTAACCTCAACAAGCAAATCTACATTTCCTGTCATATGATTGCTACAACCACTGTCTATATACCACTCTCCATTCACCTTTGGTTCTGTGACAGTGTTGTTTGCATAAAACAGATTTCCTGTCATCTCCAGTTGACTTGCATTATTTGCCTTTTGCACTGACCTGCCTACATTACACTCCCTAGCCCAATGCCCAAATTTATCACAGTTGAAACACTTTGGTTTCCCTTTGTATCTACACTCACCAAAGTGATACTTAGAACACACTTTGCACTGAGGCTTTGCAACCTCCTGACCCACTGACTGAGATGCATTTGCACTCTGATAATTGTGCAGAGGAGATTTCTGCTGAAATTTGGGTTTTGATTCCCATTTCTTGCCTTTAGAATTCCAATTTCTCTGAGTTCTAGATGAACTCGAATGACCACCACTCTTGTTCTGCTCCTTTGGATTCACAGAGAGTGAAGAGAATGCTCTCTCATTTGCATCAACCATATGCAAATCGAACCGTTGTTCTTGACTCTTTAAGATTGCAACTACTTCCTGCAATTCCACAGTCTCTAGACACTTTGTATTTTCTATAACCAAACAGATATAATCATAAGGTTTGCTAAGACTGATCAGGACCTTCTGCACTAGTCTCTCATTCGACAAAGATTCACCAAATGTTCTCATCTGATTGATTAGATCATTCAACCGTGTAAGATAGCTAGACAAAGACTCATCATCTCGCATCCTAGCATATTCAAATTCTCTTCTAAGATTCTACAATTTCACAGATCGTACCTGATCACCACCATGATACTCTTCATACAACAAATCCCATGCCATCTTCGCTGACTCGGCATTGGCGATTCGAGGGAAGATTTGATCCGAGACTGCATTTTGAATGATTCCCAAAGCCTTTGCGTCTTGCATCAACACAGCTGACATTTCTTCATCTCCATCATCCTCCGACAATCCTTCAGACTTCTTCTTCTTCTTCGGATCAGACGTTTTAACTCCTTTCTCCACCAGATTCCACAACCCATGTGATTTGAAGATTGTCACCATTTTGATTCTCCAGAACTCGTAGTTCTCACCGGAGAAGATTGGAGTCCTCACTTCCGAGCCTCCAGATCCAGACATGGTTTTGATCTGAATCGACAACCTTCACAGAGTTTGAAGAGAGCTTCGATTGAGCTCGATAGCTTCACAGATTTACGCCCAGATTGTTAAATCCAACCAAGCTCTGAGGCCATGTTAGTGTTTCTGGAATCAATGAGAGTTTTATGTAGATGGAGCTAAACAAAAAATAACAAATGATGAACAAAAGACTGGAGGAAACGAATGGTTTCTTTGTTCTTCTTCTCTGCAGAAAGTTTGCAGAGGAATATTTCTTCTCTATTCAGAAAAAGAAGCACTAACGTGCTTTTACATTAACTGAAGGTCCTTAACTTGGGACCACATAAACCTCTACATTTCATCCTAGACACACATCTTTCTAATTTCATGGATCTAACAACACATGGCACTCATGGCCCTTTTATAAAACTAGACATTTACACTTTGCCTCATTCTGCACAAGTGAATACACCAATTCAAACAAAAACTTATTCTAAAACTTTTCAGCTCAAATACTTATAATTCAACAAAGGTGATGGTGCGTTGGTTATCACAGATAGTAACTAAAGTTGTTTTCTTCTCCGTGGGAACTCTCGTGCTTCTTGGAATAACAACTCCCATGACATGTTTTCCTAAAGTCTCCACCCCAAACGTTAAAGGGGAAGCTTCCCAGTTCCATTCCCACACAAGACAGCAGCATGAACACCGGCACCATAGGCCACTGCTTCATCCGGATTGATGCCCTTGCAAAGCTCCTGTCCCTTGAAAACCTCCTGTGAATGCTGCTGCATCTTGGGACTAGAAGAGCCACCAGAAACAACGTCGTGACCACTGGTTATGTCCATTTAAGCATCCCCCAAACACTTCTCCACAGGATCTATACTCTTAAAGATATCCATGTTCAGTTGTTAAAATTTGGCACGGGTGATATTTATATAGAAATCCATAGCTTGGTACAAACAATCAATTTCATCTTCTACAAAAACGTAAATGAGTCTCCTCTTTGCCCTCTCACAAGCATTTTTTAACCTCTCAAGTGCCCTCGAGTTTCCACTGATGCCAAACCATGTTTCCTCTTAAACTCCTCAACAGAGTAAATCACCATTATATTATCAATGTCTTCACCTCCAAGGGTGAGTGTCTTCAACGGCGGCCTTCACTTCAAACACCCCATTCCCTATAGTAAGTAGAGACACATCTAAAGTACCACCACCGAAATCAAATATCATGACGTTTCTCTTGCTATACCAACCGGCCTTCTTGTCAAGTCCAAAAGCAATGGCTGCGGCAGTTGGTTCTTTGATGATCGGATGACATTTAGGCCAACCGTGGTATCAGCATCTTTTGTAGCCTGGCGCTGCAAGTCAGTGAAGTAAGCAGGAACTTTGATCACCGCATTCTTCACAGTTGAGCCGAGACCTCAGCAATCTCCCGCATCTTTCCCATAACCATGGATGATATTTTTTCAGGAGGAAACTGTTTCCTATTGACCTTCACGTGTAACCACAAACATGAGCTTCTCAGCAGGACCTTCAGTGACCTAGAATGGCCACAGCTTCATATAATTTTGAACAGAAGGATCACTACATATCCTTTCTATTAAATACTTTGTATCTGAAAATTGAGGCGGAATTAGAAAACACATATCATAGGAAAAGCAAGTCCTATGTTAGGGCAGCATAAACTCGTCATCATATCAATTACTGTATGCTACCGAAATACGATGAGATAGGTTACACATTCTATATTGGAAAAAATATAACTGGCTATACTTTCCTCCCCAGTATTTGTACAAGACAGAGTAGAGCACGAGCTGCAGGACTAAGAAGTTATGCGTGTGCAGCATAAACATTTTATAAGATGCTGTCGCTTCCATCTAACCTACTGAGCTTATTATAATTGGCCTCTAGTTTTCTTTAACGAAGTAAGCCTGTAAGTTCTAAACATTCCTAGCAAGTGCGTGTGAAGTGAGGATGGATAATACAAAGCTGAAGAAGAAGCCAGGCGGACAAGCTATGTCTTATTCATAAACACGTTCAGGGCTAGTTTATCGGAACCGCTGTCATCCCATGTTTTAATTAGTTCTGCGGTCCCAAGAAATCCTGCAACAGCTCCTGAAGCTAATAACTTCGACATAACCTGCAGTAGCCATTCCAGTTCTTGATTCCGGGTGGCCAAATAGTATGTTCGAATTATGGCGTCCACCGTCCACCCAAAACCAATTGATAACGGGTGAGGTCGAAGATTTACATTACGGAGTCAAGCTATTTAGAAACCTGACCTCATTACCGACACATTCTTTGATACATATGAGTCTCACGTACGATGATATAGGGCTCACTTCTATTAAGGGGTGTGCGTGTCAGCACAATGAGGTCAATTATGTGGGTCTAAATAGTGTTATCGTCTTTTATGTAAGTAAAAGCTTGAAATTTCAGAGGTGGAATTTTCTTTTTATTCAAATGGGGGATTAGGCAAGATTAGTTCTCAACGAAATAACTCGTAATTGATGCAAACAATTTAATATGAGATAGGAATTCCGCACACCTCCTCACCGTAGAAATCCAACATGACATTCCCGTCATTTCCTCTGCTAAACAGATACTTCCACATACGATTTGGAAGACGGAATATAAAGCTCCAATTGCAACCGTTGCACCCGTGTATCTGCAATTAATAAACTAAAACTGATTAGTTTTGTCTATGAAAATAAGAAGGGATATGATCTCTGCGTACTTCTTCATTTTTTTAGCTATTAAATTGAACAAATTTAAAGAGAATCAATGTTCAGAATTAAGAGAGGTGTGCAGAATGTGGAGAATATTGTGCAAAAATGGCTTCCAGTTAAGAATAATGTGTGCATGATATTATACGTTGCTCATCATGAAAGATAAAGGTGTTGAATAAAAAGAGTACTCCAAACATACCGATAAGGAACTACATTATAAAAGCGCGTCGTCCAAGTTCCCTGAACCTCTCTGTGAATGTTGAGCTTGTATACTTCCTGAGTAATGGTGGCAAGGAGCACGAAAGATGTAACCAGTATGACAAGGGTCAGGACCCTGAATACAAGAGTAATAATCCGGGCAGTTTTGGAGGAAAGCATTAATGTCTCCCATCTTTGCTTCCTCAGCATCATCAAGGTCTCTGTGTCTGCGTGCCGGGTCCTGGCCTTTGGAACCAAAGTTTGTTCCGATTTCTTGGCCATAGATGAAATACACTTAATTTTTAGAAACAAGACAGATTGATTAGGACCGTGTCTGCATTGCCATCGTTTCTGTTTTTAGAGAAATCATGAGTTTAATTTGGCATAAAGAATTAGGAGCTGCTACTCATCTACCATATTAATTAGCGGACCCAAGACCTTCAACTTTTTTTTTCTTCTTTGTGTTTATATAAGGGTAGTGATTTTTAGGCTCTAGTTTTTTTTTTTTTTTCCTTCACTCATATGATCTCTTACGTTTTATCTTTTAATTCTCAATTGATTTAAATAGTCGAAAATCACTTCCCTTTTGTATAACACAGAGAGTGCACGACAATTTTTTTTTTATAGAGTGCCAATAAAATTTCCGTTTAGATTAATTCAAAATTAGAAATAATACAAAAGAATGTCAAAGTTCTTCGACCTTTGTCTTTTGGATTAAATTAATTGGCGACTTACAAATTAATAAAGAGTAATGTTAGAGAAATCAAATTTATAAATTAATTTTTTAAACCAAATGTTAGGGGGACCAAAATTTTAAACCAAATGCTAGGGAGACCAATCCCTAGCATTCCCATTAAATTATTACTTA
Organism: Crataegus laevigata; assembly: GCA_963580275.1. Lineage (NCBI taxonomy): Eukaryota > Viridiplantae > Streptophyta > Magnoliopsida > Rosales > Rosaceae > Crataegus > Crataegus laevigata. Next base: position 8,723,153 of record OY756951.1, read on the forward strand.
AGTGTTGATTAACGTTCTTATTTCCTACAAATAACATATCATTTGGTTTACAAATTTAACTTCCCTAACATTATCCATTAATAAATATAGTAGTACCACAAAATAAAGATATATATATTACCAATCCTCACATCTAAGGGTAGAAAAAATTCACAAAAATTCTGATCTTGACCTAACCCGAACCGAAATCAACCCAAATTTTCCTGAAATTTATGATTTTTGAACATTTTTAGTTCGGTTATTATCACAAACCGCCTAGTTTGGTTTTACCCGAACCTAACCGACATTCAGATAAGTACATCAACAATGAAGCAGTAAGAAATCGAACCCATGATCTCTCCTTGGAAAATCAAGGATCTTCACCACAGAGCCAACTCTCAACTTCTAAAATTATAAAGCAAATATATTTATACACTTAATAACTATTAATTACTCATACATAACATTTTTCATTAACCCTAGCTGATTACCATCTTTCCATTTATGCTATTTCATCTCTCTCTTCTCGATTTCAATTTTCACTCAGTTGAATCTTCTCTCTCAAACTCTCTCCCTTTCTCTCAATCGTTCCACCACCAACACTGGACTCACCACCTCTTTCCTCTCCTTTCACTCACCTCTTTCTCGACTTTCCTTTCAACCATATGATAATGCTTTATGTAGGTTATGTCATGCCATGCCCTCCATTTCCAAATTGTTCTACCAATTTAAAAAGTAAGTCATATTCTATTCCCTTGAAGAGTTGGAATTTGTGGTGCAACTGTTGCAGCATGGGGATTTGGAGGAAGTTTAAGGACTAAGGGTATCTTGGTTTTGAATTAGGACTCGAATTAGAGATTTACAAATTGGTAATTTGAGGATTTGTCTTTGTTTTGCTTTGATTTGGGATCCTGAAACGTACCAAAATACCGAAAAAAAAATTTGGGAATATCAAAATTTCAGTTCAGTTTCGGTTTTCAGAATCTTGTCCCGAAAGAGATCGATTTGGGATTTGGTTTACGCTTTTCAGTTCAGGATCCTGTCTCGAACCACCTATCCCTTCAAAATTTTCACGTGATGAAAGCAACTCTCAGAGATACTAACATCACTTTTAATCAATTAGCAAGATCATGATTTACACATACAAGTGGGAGATCATAAAATAAATAGAAAACTTCATTTTAATCCTTGGCAAAGATGACTTTTAGGTTAAAACTATGATTAAGATCAAAATTTAATTTTAGCCCCTTATTAATTATATTTTGATTTTTTTTATTATTTCTCTTTTTTCTTCCAAATTTTTAATGTATTAATTTTATTTCATTTTCATTTTCATTTCATTTATTGTAATATATTTTGTTGTAGCCTATTTTATCTAACAAGGTTAAGAAGGCCGACGAAAAGGAGAAGAGACAGTACGAGAGATGTGTTTGTAGAATTGTATGGGAATGTGTGTGCAAGTTGTAATAGGAAAGGATAACTAGAATCCAATCCAATCTAATTTAGGATTTACACGATCACACTTAAACTAGGGAAGTTTACAACACTCCTCCTTGAGTGTGTAAATACTCAAGGTAGATTCAGCATCATGCAGAAGTTGAAGAAGTCGACTCATTGACACTGATTATAAGGAACAATTCTTATTCTCAATATGGTAGGAACTTGCATAAGTAAGTCTCACTAAAACAAACCCTAAGGCTATGGCAAAAACCCGAGTAGGGACAAAATCCATAGTCTAAGGAAAAATGTGTGAGAAATACAAAGTCAAAAGAAACGTCTACGAGACTCCCTTGAGTTTGACACATTTCCAAAGAGAAATAGCAATGTTACAACTCAAAAAGTTTACGCATACCTATTCTGTGAACAAGCTTCTAAAATGTCGTCTTCCGCAGTGATTTGGTGAAGAGGTCGGCTAGATTGTCTTGTGAATAGATTTGCATAACTTTAATCTTCTAATGCTTTTGTTGTTGATGTCAAAAGAAGAACTTCGGCGAATTGTGTTTGGTGTTTTCTCCTTTAATGTAACCCTTCTTGAGTTGTTCGATGCATGCTGCGTTGTCTTCAAAGATCATCGTCGAGACACCAACGGCGGGATAAAGATCACAAGAGCTTCGAATATGGCCCATTACTGCTCTCAACCAAAAAAATTCCCGAGTTGCTTCATGTAAGGCGAGAATTTCAGTATGGTTAAACGAAGTGGCAACTAAGGTCTATTTAGTTGACCAACAAGAGATTGCAGTGCCTCAAATGGTAAAGACATAATCCGTTTGAGAACGCGCCTTGTGCGGATCAGACAAGTATCATGTGTCGGCATAACCAATAAGGCTAGAATCGACTTAAGAAGTAGGGGGTGTGGCATCACTCGCGGATCTGTAGGGATAGAATAAGCTCAAATCCGTAGTACCTTTAAGATAATGGAAAATGTCTTTCACGCCAGTCCAGTGTCAGCGTGTAGGTGCATTACTGTATTTTGCCAAAAGATTAACAGCAAAAGAGATGTCAGGTTTAGTGCATTGAGCTAAGTACAATAAATCACCTATCGCACTTAGATAAGGAACTTCAGACTCTAAAATCTCTTCATCATCCTCCTTTGGACCGAAAGAATCTCGTTTTGCAACTAGCAATCGAATGACCATAGGAGTACTCAAAGGCTTCACTTTATCCTCATTAAAGCGGCGCAACACCTTCTGGTGTAGTTCGATTAATGTATTAGGATTCCATCCAAATAATGCTCTATCTCGAGACCAAGATAGTATCGAGTCTTACCTAGATCTTTCATTTCAAATTTTGACTTTAGGTGCGCGGTAGTTCTCTCGAGCTCTTCAGGAGTTCTGATAAGATACATGTCATTGATATATACTGCAACAATCGTAAATCTCAAATGTGACTTCTTAATGAACACACAATGGCATAGTTCGTTGTTCACATATCCCTGACTAGTCAAATACTCACTCAGACGGTTATACCACATTCTTCCAGATTGTTTCAAACCGAAGAGTGAACGCCTCAGCCGAATTGAGAACGTGTTCTGGGGTTTGGAAATATTTGAACCAGTCAATGTAAGTTCCTTGGGAACTTACATATAAATTTTCGTATCAATATTTCCCTAGAGATACGCAGTTACTACATCCATCAGCTGCATACTTAGTTTTTCAAAAACTACCAAACTAATAAGGTAGCGAAAAGTAATCACATCCATAACGGGTGAATAAGTTTCGTCATAGTCAATCCTAGGGCATTGTGAAAAGCCTTGTGCAACAAGACAAGCTTTGTAATGCACAATTTCGTTCTTCTCATTACGTTTCTGAACGAAAACCCACTTGTAGCCAACGGGCTTCACATGTGAATGAGTATGAGCTACAGGTCCAAATAACTTACGTTTCGTAAGCAAATCGAGTTCAACTTGGATTGCTTGTTTCTAGTTTGATCAATCAGTTCTACATCAACATTCATCAACAGAACGGGGTTCAATGTCATCGCTCAACATGATCTTAGAAGCTACTGCAAATGCTAATCATCGTCGACAATCATCTCATTTCTACACCACACATCATCTAAGCTAGCATAATAGACCGAAATCTCACGATTCTCAAGAGGAGGATTCGTCTCTTCAAAGATGCTTCCATAATCTAAAATTTTCTCATGAGTTGGATAGAATGAGTAAGCGATAGTCGGATTCACAGTAGGCTCTTCATGACCTTGTGCCATGGATCTCCTCTTCCGGGGGTGTGAATCCTTTAAATTAAGAGGTCTACCACACTTTTGTGTAGGGACAGATGATTGGCTAGTCACTAATGTACATGGATCACAAAGATTGGCACCCAGGGCTTCCAGAAGGGAAGTTCATCGTATATTTGGTACATCCATCTTTGCAGGCATATTTACAGCTAGAATATGTGATCTTGTCACACATGCTAGATTGGTGAAAGTATCTGGCATGCTCTGAGCGATGCTCTGGAGATCTAATGTGCGTGGCACTTTAGTTTTAGACTAAGCAGTATGGAGATCTAAATGAGACAAAGTGGGAGTCATCCACGATAATTCAAGTCGTTCTTCAGGAACGTTGGCGTTCTTATCTCCCCCTAACGATGGGAAGATTGTCTCATAGAAGTGACAATCCGCAAAACGGGCGGTAAACAGATCGCTTGTCAAAGGTTCTAAGTAACAAATGATCGAAAGATAATCATATCCGACATAGATTCTCATTATTCGCTAAGGCCCCATGTTTGTATATAAGGATGGCGAGATCGGCACATATACCGCATAACCAAAAACACACAGATGCGATATGTCGGGTTCGTATCCGGTAACCAATTGCAAAGCACTAAATGGTTGTGTTGCAACAGGCCTCGGGCAGACCAATTTTGATGTATGCAATATTGCATGGTCCCAAGCAACAATCCGGAGCTTGGTACGTATGACCAACGATCAAGCAATCATTGTAAGCGCTTAATGAAAGCCTCTGCCAGGCCGTTCTAGGTGTGAATATGGGGTACGAGATGTTCAACTTCAACCCCAACCGACATGCAATATTCATCAAAAGTTTTAGATGTGAATTCTCCAAGATTATCCAATTAAATAGATTTGATCAAACAATCAGGATGGTGAGCTCTGAGCTTGATAACTTGAGCCAACAGTTTGGAGAATGCAGTGTTCCTTGTGTACAACAAGCACACGTGTGACCAACATGTGAAAGGGTCAACCAAAACCATAAAGCATCTAAATGGTCCATATAGAGGGTGAATCGGTCCACAAATGTCCCCCTAAATCCGTTGTAGAAAAATAGGAGGATTCGAACAAATCTTTTCATAAGAAGGCTTAGTAATAAGCTTTCCCATATAACATGTTTGATATGCGATTCCTCGGATTGAACCTAAACTTCGAGTTAGTGGATGCCCGTGTGATGATTTGAAGATTCGGCACATCGCTATTCATCTAGGATGTCCCAAACGATTATGCCAAAGTGTAGTTTTATGCGCGGTCCCAGTAGTAAGGCCGGCCACATAGTGGCATTCTATGGGGCATATGGTCGTAGTATACAAACCACTCGGGATACGCTCCATCTTCTCTAGAATACGCTTCTGGCCATATTCGTATGAAGTTATGCACAAAAATTTAACTCTGTATCAGCGTGATAATTGTTATCTCTAATGTCCTTGAAACTTAACAATGTTCTTCCGGAACGTGAAAAATAGAGTGCCTCAGCAATTGTCAAGATTGTACCATTGGACAACATTATACGTGCCTTACCGTATCCTTCTATTACGTTGAATGGACCTGAAAGGGTTGTTAGAGGTGCATTTTTAGTTACCAAGTTAGTGAAATAGATGCGTTCACGCAAAACGGTGTGCATGGTTGCACTATCTGCCAGACAACTAACTTTCCCACTAGTCATACCTAGAATGAAAAATTAATTTGAATTGGTCACATGCATAAAAGTTCTACAAACAAATATCAATTCAAAATAATTTCATTTATTCAAGGATGGTAATTAATTAAAACTTAATATCCAAAAAAAAAAAAACAAATCACCAACAAATAACCCAAACATAAAGGAAAATTGTTCAAAAATCAACCAAAAAACAAGGGGGTTCAGCCACTAGGTGGAATTTGGCCCCAATGTGCAATTCTAACTAACTAAAATTATTTGTCTAAGATTCTAATCTTCCATAAGGGTGGTATCCTCTTAAAAGTCAGAAACCTCCATCTTTATAGTCTCTGGTTCGTCCACTTGCACGAAGTTTGATTCAAACTTCTTATGACGAGAATGCTATTCATCTACAACCTTCTTAGGAGCTCAGCAAACACGAGACCAATAGTTCTTTGAACCACAATGATAGCACATGTCTGCATCCATGGTTCGGGGCCTTAGGAGTGAGGTTTGAGCACTTCTGGGCTCTGTTTCCTCCCTTGGATAGGCCTTGACTCTATTAACCTTGGTCGGATGGCTTCTGGCCGCCCTTACCAGGCCTCTTTTGGCATTTTAGGATTTGCTTTGTGTCATAATGTGCTTCAGGCATGTGCTTCAGGCACAGCAGTCGCCCCAGTAAGTCGAGATTGATGATTCTTCATTAACAGCTTATTCTAGTTTTCAGCGAGAAGTAAAACAGAGATCAAATATGAGAACTTAGTGAACTTCTGAGCCATATACAAGGTTCTTAAAAACGTTAGGCGCTAGTCGGGCAGCGGGCTAGCGCCTAGCGCCTAGGCGGCACCTAGGCGGATTTAGGTAAATTTCTTGTATTTCTTGTAAATAAGTGCATATTGACACCTAAAAAAAAACTATACTTGTATAGATAATAAAATAATGATAAAATACAAATTAGGTACACTATTTCCATAAGTATTGGATGAACTTGTAGTAAATCCATAATTTGCAAATTAGATACACCATTTCCATAAGTATACTACCATGAAACCAAAAAAAAAAAGCACACAATTAATTAAAAATATATAAAAAAAAACCTCGTAGGACCGCCTAGGGCCGTCTAGGACCGCCTAGGGCCGCCTACACCGCCTAAAAAATATATAAAAAAACCTCGTAAGACCGCCTAGGGCCGTCTAGGACCGCCTAAGGCCACCTACACCGCCTAGCCCGCCTAACCCGCCTAGGCGCCGCCTAGGCGCCGCCTAGGCCCAATCTGATTTTTCCACCCGATTTGCCCAAAAACGCCTCGGTTGCTAGGCGCCTAGGCCGTTTTTTAGAACATTGGCCATATACTATTGTTACAGGACAATCTTAGAAGCAGAGAAGGTCGAATAGGTCTTTTCCAAAAGATCATCTTCGGTTAAAGTTTCGTTACAAAACTTGAGAAGTGATCGAATTCAACAAACTTTATAATTATATTCATTCACAAACTTAAAGTCTTGGAAGCGCAAATGTTGTTAGTTATGTCTTACTTCAGGCAAGAATATGTCATTTTGATGATCTAAACGATCAATCAAAGTGACCCATAGTACACGTGGATCCTCATCAGCAAGATAATCAGTTTGTAGAGGGTCATGGATATGTCTTCGAATGAAGATCATAGCAATGGCTTGTTCAACTTCGTCAACAGGGTTGTCCGTTTCTTCTTCAATAGCGGGACGCAAGTTCTTTGTAGTGAGGTGAAGCTTCACATCTTGGACCCACTTAAGGTAGTTCCTTCTAGAGACCTCTAAAGCGGTGAAGTCGAGTTTGTTCAAATTCGACATGTTTCTATCACAAAATAGATGGACAAGATATGGTTAGTGTAATGGAGAAAAAATCAATCCATTCACGTAGGAGTAGAACATACAAGTTCTAATAGACATGTATTGGTTTAATTTTGCATAAAAAAACTTTGGGTTTTCATGGGTGATGTTTTTAAATGAAAACTTCTGGTTTTCAAATAAGGCTTGTTTATAAGAAACTTCAAGTTTCGAAATAATTATGAACTCCAGGTTCATATATTCCTACAGGCAAACACAAATATATACATAGAAATATGCAACAAAAATATGCAAATAGAATTTTAGGTACAATTATAATTTAATTAATTATTTAGACTTTGGGCCAAATTTAAAGTATGTGTGAAAAATATAAAACCCATTAGGCCTAAAATAAAAATCGGGGCCCAAAAGAAAAACCTAAGCCAACAGATGGCTTAAGAAAATGTGGTCCGTGTGGGGTTTCTCGGGTGCAGACTTCAAGCCTACGGGGAGGAGAGAAACGAAATGGACAGCAACAGGCAAGCCCCAAAAAAACAAATCCACAAAGGCCAGGGAGATGGGTTGCTTCAGGCAAGCCCAAAAACAAAAACAAAAAGAATCTTTCTTTTTCTTTGCAGGCTGGGGAAACAGTTGAGCCCAAGGAGGGCGCGATCCAGTGCTTCGCATCGTTTAGGGACACCATATCCCTCGAGTTAATATCTCGCATGGGCCAAGCCAAAAGGTTTTGGTCACTGCAGGTGAGCCCAAAGAAAAATATCTTTTTTTTTTGTTTACTGGTCGGATTGGGCTTGGGAAAACAAGCCCAAAGAGAAAAAAAATCTTACCTGAGATTATACCTAGCCCAGATTGGGGTTGGGTTTTGGACCAAGAAACCTAGCAAAGCTAGGGAGTATCGCCAGGGAAGAACACCAACGCCGCCGCTGTGGATGGCCAAATCTTGGACTGGGGGAACTCGAGACACCTGTGCTGGGTGTTATTGACCATAATTACGAATCGAAGATTGGAAATCTCAATAATTCAACCAAAACCTTGAAAATTAAAATTAGAATTTCGAAAAATCCAATGGGAGTCGAAGGAATCTTCAACCAAATGACACCGTGGATGATCGTCAGGTCGTCGGGGGTAGCCGAAGTGGCTGGGTATAGCTGCAGGCCATGCAGCACGGTGGCTGAAGGGTGGCTACACCTTCTGGGTGTCATGTTCGAGGTTTTGGGCTAGAAGCAAAAGCTCCATCTAGGTTATTGGCTCGGGGAGAAGGCCCATCTTCATGGATGATGGATGTCACGGGTTCGAAAAAAAACCCCTAGGTTTCCCGATTTTGATTTTGTTTTTCTTTCTTTTTTTCCAATTCAATTCATATATAATTTAATTTGATGCATATGCAATTCAATAATTTGATGCATGTGCATATATTTGATGTAATTCATGGCAAATATCAAATTTACATAATTCAACAATTATGAATATAATGCATACACAATTTATGTAGAATCTAAAATTCAAAAAACATAAAGTTGGGTCATGCATTATGTTACTATCAGGGCTGCAAAAATATCGAGATAAAAATCGTTGTTTTGAAAGAACCTGATTGCATGATGATATGGATAAACTGGTTTGATGCAGAAAAATTCTTCAACGTTAGATTCCTAAGCGTAGCTGTAGGAGTGTGCTGATAACATGTTGCAGCCTATTTTATCTGACAAGGTTAAGAGGGTCGGCGGCAAGGAGAAGAGAGAGTGTGAAAGATGTGTTTGTAAAATTGTAGGGGAATGTGTGTGTTATCCCTCCTACATAGTGCCTTTATTTATAATAGTAAAAGGAGAGAAGATATTCATTCATCCCCAAGGAATACAAGTTGTAATAAGAAATGATAACTAGAATCCAATCCAATCTAATCTAGGATTTACACAATCACACTTAAACTATAAAAATTTACAACAATAAACTAATTTTTGTTATACAATATATTTCGATTTATTTTATCTTCTTCATTTAGGTACATTAAATTCATTATAATACATTTCGGTGTATATATTTTGATCGATACAAACATTTACGCACACTAATTCAATATAATACATTTCGGTGCACACATTTCGATACACACATTTAGGTACATTAATTTAATATAATACATTTTGGTACTAACATTTAAATACATTAGTTCAATATAATACATTTCGGTACTAACATTTAGGTACATTAATTGAGTCTTCAAGTTTGAAGAATGTTAAATAAAATTAATAAATTAAGAAACTCTTTTTTGGTCAAAAAATAAATTAAATTTTGTATGTTAATAAATTTAAGTATTTAATGGGAGACATTATGTTACACCTGCCTCCTTATTAATTTAAAATTCCAAAAATTGTCCCCAAATATTTACAAATTTATCAATTTGGTCCCACTCTCTTATCCAATCCGAATCTAGAAAGGGGATTCTTTCCCTTGCCCCAAACTTCCACGTGGCAGCTCCCTAACCCTCCTTCATTTTCCATTTTTTGTCCCCTACCCCGTAACCCATCTCTCTCTGCACTCTCTCCTTTCTCTCTCTCGAACTCACTCTTCTCTCTCTCTCGTATCCCTCTCATCCCTCTCACCCTCCCGCGAACTCATGCATGTCATCGCACCCCTTTCACAAAGAGGATCACACCCATCCTCGTTCCTCTTTCACCCTCATCTCGTCTCTCCCTCGTTCTTTCTCCCTTTCTCCCGTCGCAGCAAGGAAGACAAAGCCCTGAAACTCCCCGACGAGTTTTATTGTTTTTCTGACTAGGTGAGTCTCGGATCTCCCTCTATCCGTTCTATTTTGGAACTATGATGTGATTTTGAGAGTGATTCTCGATTTTTCTAAGGTTTTGGAACGAGATCGACACGGAGGAGAGGTGCACCCAGCTCCGGTGAACCCGTGAGCATCTTGGAAATTTTCGAGCGCCTTTGGTCGTTTCACGTCGATCCGAAGGTACCAAAATACTCCCTTCGTCTTGTGCATTAATTTGGTACTTAGATCGGAGCTCGGGACCATCGTTTGTAGTCGACCGGAGCTGTAGAAGCTATGGCGTTCTTCTTCGATTGTTCCATTGAACCCAGGCCTTTCAGGCCGTGTAGGAGAGCCAGGCCCTACGGGCCGTTCTAACCCCTTGGGCATTAGGCCTGTTGCAAACCCAACCCAATTCCCTAGCCCATTGCATTTTTCTTTTTAGTTACTTAAAATATAAAGGCCTCAAGCCTTTATATTTAGGGCCCTTGGCCCGTTTACCCTCCAACCCAAAACCCTTTTGTTGCAGCTGGCCTTCAGGTCGTAAGGAAGTTGGGCCTTTGGCCCATGTAACTTGAACCCAGAAACCCTTTTTGGGTTCTTTAAACCAGGGCCCTAGGCCCGTGACAATTAACCCTAAACCTAAACCCAAACCCAGTTGACCCGGTTTGACTTGACCCGTTAACCCTGTTGACCGTTGACCTATTGACCCGGTCAACGTTGACCGTTGACTTTCTGTGTTGACTTTTTCGGTTTCGTCTGAGACCTCTCCTAGGCTAATTTCGACATTCTGGACCCGTTTTTTGAGATCCGTTTTCCCAAATAAATTCGTTTGAATAGAGTTTGACTGTGTTGAACCCTTTATGTGCTTAGGTGCATATATTGTGGCAACTGTTTCTTCGCTAGCAGCGCAGTTTTCGATGGTGCAGTATCGTGAGTGGACCCCTTCTAAAAATGCATGTTTTCTTAGTAGAATTGTACGCATGAAAAGTATGAGTTTATAAGTATGTTTTATGAAATTCTTTATGAGATATCGTGCTTACTAAGATTACTTTGAATTATTACTATTTTTCCTATAACCCGTATTCTTTATATAATATCTGCTGGACGTTATGATATTTAGAATACGTTTCAAACACTTCTTTATAGTATAGATGATATATGACTTTATACTATGAAGTTGCTTCTCAATAAATATATGTTCGATGGTTTTGTATTACCTAGTGGTCCCAATTTCTGCTACGGGATGAAGGGATAGTTTCTGGTCCATCCCGGGCGACGGTTATGGTGTTGGCATAGGGCTTGAAGTGATTTTCCTCTGGCTATTAGCACAGGGACGGAGAGATGGCATAGGGCCTGGAGGTATTTTTCCTCTGACTGTATGCTCAGGGACGGGGAGATGGCATAAGGCCTGGAAGGATATGTGGACATTTGTCACTGGTGTTTATATTATGAGTTATGACTTGAGAATTTCACGGCGTACTAGGTTTCGGAAAACCTATGTTTATCATGATATAATTGTGTTTTCATAAAACCTGGGAGTTAGTATGTTGATAATTGTTTCTTATATGTATATCAAATTGGTTCACTCACCTTTGTTTTGCGCCCCTTTCAGGAGGTAGGAACGAGGATTACGATTTGAGCTATGAAGCGTTTCCCTACTAGTGATAATGTGCTATCTACTTTCTGTTTCGACACTTTGTGTAATAGCACTTCTCTATCTTAATTTTTCACTTGTAATCTGTATTAGACATATGCTCTGAACATGCTCTGTTGTATCTTGCTTCTTTCAGTGTTGGCAGTTGAATAGTGTGATTATGTTTCTACTGCTTTATGTTTAATCATACTCTCGTTTTAGCCATGTTATGCATGCTTGTGAGCATTTTCTCGGTTTTTACTTTAATTGAATGGCTTACATCACCCCTCGGGTGTCGGCTAGCAAGTGTTCATCCCGATGTCCTGAGGACATCGGGATCGGGGCGTGTCACATTAAATAAAATGCTTAATTATTTTGAATTAAAGACACATCAAGGAGTTATAATCAATATGTAATCTAGCACCCGGTTTATTTTAAATTTCAATCTTCTTGAATGATTAAAGTTAAAAAATCCTAAAATAAAACGTAAGACACTCAAATATTGGACATCTGTTGATGATGCTGCTGCAAAATCTAATTCTAGTAAACCTTCTTGGGAAGTGCATAGGAAGAGAGGACGGACAATATGAAAGTGCAGACGAAGGCAAGGAAGACAAGTCCATCTGCTGCATGTGAGCTTTTGATATATTTGTGGACAATGTCAATCTTTACTATGTCGCCCCATTGTTTCTGTAGTTGTGCGGTCATAACAAATCCTGCAACAGCTCCAGTAGCTACTACATTTGATATAACCTGCACAAGTTTGATTTATTTTTTATCACATTCAGAGATCTTCCATTCACTAGTAGTAGCAGCAATTAATGATTTATATACAACGAGAGAACCAGAATTTCAAAAGGATTGATGAACGAATATTTTTTATCCGAAAGTACCAAAATTCGATCGTCAAGCGTTTTCCGTTATATGTACCTTGTCACCATAGAAGTTGAGTAACATGCTCCCATGATTTTCTCTTCTTATGCGGATAACTGCAACTACAGTTTGGAAGACTGAATATGCAATTCCAATAACAATTACGGCAGCCATGTATCTGCAATTAATCACAGCACAAATGAAAAGAAAAAGTACGACTAGTTTGAAAACTAAATACTAATATAAAGAGTGAAAATTTTACAGAAGTTGTCAAAGACTCAAAAAATGGGATTTTGAATAGCATTTACTAATCTCTCTCCTTTTCAGAGGGGCTAAAAGGGCTTTCCAATAACGTAAACCGATTTTGACAATTTGGGAGAAGAAATTGAAAAGTATTATCAATAGTAAGCATTTTCCAATGTTTTATGGAAAAACAACTATCTTCAAAAAAACACTTTCAACGAAAATGCCTATGAACAGAATTGCTTCCTACAAAAACATTCTCAGACCAGCCCTAAAATGTACTAACTTGTATCATACATTGGACTATAAATTAAATTAATTGCTAGAAATGCATGCATACCGGTATGGCACGTAATCATAAAAGTGTATTTTGTGATCTTGATCTTCAGACAAAACATTGGAGAGGAGGATGGCGAGTGACACAACTAGAAAAATGGAGGTGAGGACCCTCAACCCAAGAATGACAAACTGGGAAGCTCTGACAGAAAGGAGTGCTGGTGCTGGTGCTGGTGCTGGTGTTTGTGATTCCATCTCTAATTTGCTACGAAAGCAAGCACAACTATAATTAGTAAAGTAATTTAATTAGTATCTTAATTAATCTCTACTGGTGCTGGCCTTTTATAGTCAACTACTTGACCACTCAAGCCTGCATGCCCATATTGTCCTTTTCATTTCGTCAATGTCAAAGTAAACCAAAATAATATTTGGTTTTGTTTCTTTTTTTGGGCATTACCGTATTGATTCACCTGAGTTTCATGGTAGCTAGCGTCGGACAAAAGTAAAATGACAGCAGAAAAGATAGAAATGTAATTTTCCTGCGTCATTAGCTTAATTAACCTTCTTGTGGGGGTGACTTGAACAAAGTTTTGCCATCTGTTGTGGATGTAGACTGCCTAGTATTTTAGCATAATTTGTTGAATATTTACAGTATGTCTGGTAAATTATCACATGGTGGCAGCTAATGATTGGTGGTTATGGCACGATCCATGCGTGACGTTTGAGCTGAGTTGTGTAAATTATATATCAACTACCCATTGAAATTAATTAGGTTGCAAAATCCAAAAGTTGGAGTGTTGTTTTAATTTAACTAATTAACTTCTACTACCAGTGCCTTTTGGCTCACGACAGCTTTTCAAACCCATGCATGCAACACTTGGAGAACAGCTATTTTCATTCTTAATCAAGTGGACTCACGCGGTTTCTAATGGGCTCCACGTACCAAGTCGAACCGTTGGAGAAAACATTAACCCACAGTGAGGAAGGACGGCACCTACAAAAGAATCTCTAATTGAGAAAAACTTAATGCACTGTCGATGGACATATTTTTTAGGGTTCAGTTTACTACTCAGTTTTTTAATTTTCAATATTTTATACATCAAAGTTTTTTTCGTCCCAATTTAGCATCTAAGGTTATAATTTGGGGACACTTTCACACACCCGTTAAATTTTTCGTCAGAACCCCTGTTAAATGATGATGTGACACTTACGTGGACGATGAGTAAAGGTCGCGTGTCAATATAGACTAATTAAATATTAAAATATTAAAAATTAAAAATTAATAAAAATTATTTTATCCTCCCCCTCCCTCTTTCCGGCACCCTCTTCCCCCTTCCTCTTCAATATCCTCCCTCTTCCCCCTCCTTCCCCGAACCAGAGCATCAAAACTTCATATCCAATGCCTTTGCACTGAAATCCAACCCGTTTTTTACCGAACTAGGATAACCAAAGTATTTTTAAAAAAAAAATATGTATATATACGTGTATATTTACTAATTATGGTATCAATAGGACAAAAATTTTATCGTTTGCTATATGTAATAATATCAATAACCAGTGAAGTCATTTCGTAATTTCTTGGCTCTCTATGCACTCATCTCATTTTAATTTCTTAATCATTGGATTGAATAAGTTAGAGAAAACAAAAAACAAACAAAAAAAGTGTAGAAGGAAAAAACAGAAGTATGAAAATCACGCTAGAACCTATAGATTCATTAAGCTTAAACTTGAACGGTGTGATGTAATTTACCTTCGGTGATTCATCATCTTCTCTATAAGACTATTACACACATATTCTCTCTACACCTAACAGAGACTCATCATGTATACATGCCACGTCTATGCATATATAGACACGTGTTCATAGAAAATCCATCGCCTTTACGCCCTATCATAGACTAATCGTCACATTTGATTCACATTGTATTGCACATCACACCACTCTTTCTTATAACTACACCAGTGGTTTAATTCTCTTTCCTAGAGATATGTAGGCAAGCCTTTCCGAATTCAAACACACCTGCCAATCAACCCCATTCTCCCCTCGCCATAGGTCATGAAGAATTCCGACCAAGTTTTGCCTCCATCCGCGGGTATGCGCAAATTTGGTTCCAACATAAACCAATTGTTTTTGGAGTGTGCTATCCACACACCCCATTTTACTTTTCACACACTCTTGATAATTTCTATTCGTTGATCTTCTTCAATTCATCTAATCCAATGGCCGAAAATTAAATATGTGTGTGAGAAGTAAAATGGGGTGTGTGGATATCACAGCCCTTGTTTTTAAGTGTAAAGTGTATCCATTTTTTATGTAAAATTCATTCAATTCTTTTATAATCCATCTTTTAAACTTATAGGTGTACAGTTTTTTCATTGATTTGAGAATGTATCTATATCAAGTGCATTCGAAAAACTTTACTAATGTTATTAAGCTTAGATTATTAATTTTTTGTTGTGTGGTTTAGAAGACTGAACCCATGTTTTGAGTTTGAAGAATCTACCAAATGTTTTATGGTACAATTAATAACTTTAATTAATATTGATGTACAATAATGCTTTTAATTAATATTGATGCACGTGCCCACGTTTATATGTATGTATGTGTGTGTATGTATGTATGTATGTATGTATGTATGTATGTATGTATACAATATGTTTATATATATGTACTTATTTTTATGAAAAACCATTATTTTCTATCGATTTTGGATTTTTATTAACGAGTTGGGGAGTATAATTTATCTTTTAATCTTTTCAATCCCACAATAATGAATTTATTTAAAATCATTAACATAAGCAACTAGGAATTTTAAATTTTAAGTTAAAAAATATAATAATTAACATGCAAATACATTAACATTAGATACTTCGATAAAAAAACTAAAAATCAATAAGGTTTCAAAGAGCATTGTTACATTAAAAGTTTTATTTTATTTTATTAAATTTCTATTGTGTAGATGATGTAATGATCAAAGTGAAATGCAAGGAGTAAGACATCAATCAATCAATCACCAATTTATTAACAAAATAATTACGCTCTGTGTCATCCTGCACATTGGTTCATTCCTCTTGACTCATGGTAATTGGCAAAAGAAACTGCTCTCGAACTTCTCTTAGGATTACCTTATCAACAAGGTTATTTGCGTGTTTTCCAAATCCTTTTTTTCTCACTATTATCAATCATGGTCAATCCAATAATACCTGCAACAAACTTTAGAGTCATTTACATTATATCAAAATTTCAAAAGCTGAATTTTTTTACAAAGCGTAGATGTGAATACAAATTTCCGCCTTCTTCTCCTTTGATGAAAATGTACTTGTAAAATAATAACATCTAAGATTAAGGTCAAGAGCCTCACGGGCCCACAATAAATGAGGGGGCTTTAGCCAAAGAACCTCCAATGCCAAAGTTAGAATTTTAGAGAAAAAGTGTTTAGGAATTTTTAGGGAGAGAATGAACTTAGCTTTTGGAGCAAAAATGGGACTATATACAGGAGTGTAGGCGGCCCTATTTGGAGAATAGGACTATATATAGGAGTGTGGCCGGCCCTATTTAGAGAATAGGGATCGACCACTTAAGGTGGTTTCATGAGGTTAATTGCAAGATATTATTTTAATTGCAAAATATTATGTGAAATAATATCTTGCAATTAACTTGGTAATCAATCCCAATTTAAATAGCATAATTGGGAGTTACCTTGTATGTGAGGATTTGATGATCATGAGTGATGAGAGAGTTTTTAATAAATACTATTTTGATCACCTTTAACTCTTCCTTGATTGAACCGTTATTGTCCCGTTGCATGCGCATGTGAATCCCGATGTGCCTCGAGGGCAACCCAAAAGTCCAGATGTCGCCTCTATAATTTTCTTGATTATTTTTTGCTCCACAATAGCTATAAGATTAGATTTTTTTTTTTTTCATTACCAAAGACAATGATGATACCATCCCCGCCAAGAGATGTGTATGAATATAAGTTTTACATTGGGTTTGAGAAAATAAAATACAATTTAAATGTATGATCTCATTCTTAATAACAACAAGATTTTTGTAATAAAACTCAATATCTAGCAATAAGTGATTAAGTTGAGACAATATTGATATGGTTAGGAGTAGGCGAGTGACTCATCTCGATGAATATCTGATAGTGTCACTGAAAACTTCTAATAAGTGTGTGATATATTATTGACATACATTAAATGCCATATAAAAAATCTGCAGTAACGTGCATACATGTATGATGTACTTGACGAACCAAATTCAACATATAATATAAGAGTAATTCTATTCATACCATGTTTTTATACCACATTTCTATACCACCTTATGTGGCATCTAATGTGGGCAGCCATATCATTTGAAAAATTTGCAAAACTCAAGGAAAGAAATGAGAAAAACTCCTTGTATACCACAATCATCATTTAATTAACTAGTTTTTCTTAATTATTAGTTTCTTAAATAATGAACTAAATTTAAAAATCTGATTAATTCAAATGATGTAGCTGTCCACATCAAATGACACCTAAGGTGGTATGAAAATGTGGTACAAAAACATAGTATGAATAGCATTACTCATAATATAACAGAAATTTAAAGAAAAAACATCTTGAAGGATGATCTAGCGCTAATACTTATTTAATAGGATTAAGAACAATGTTTGTTCGATCCGTGCAAATTGTGTAATATATTTACTTTTGAGATTCTATCTAGATCTGAACAGGAATCTAACACACACACACACACACATATATATGATTGGGCACATGTGGGAGAACGTGAGGTTTGTATTGTATCCAAGAATTTGTGAAGCATATATGGATTGGAGTCTGAGCTTCTGCCTAGGCGTCGGTCGTATATATGATTGATGAGAGAGAGAGAGAGAGAGAGAGAGAGGACAAGGGCGTCATAAAAGGGAAAGCTGCCATGGAAACAGAGAGAACATCTTCACGCCTATCACATGTGATGTGGCCATCACCATTTTTACATAGTAACAGCTTGGATTTCCGAGCCACGCACCGGTCTTTCTCCCTTTCTCTTTCTTCTTCTTCTGCTCTCATCTCCTTCTTACTCCGATCGATTATAAACAATGAGGATACTCCTTTCCTAGCTTTTTAGTTGTTACAGTATACACTCTCCATTAATAACTAATAACTAATATGCATGAGACCTAGGATATAATTTTCATCGATTGTTTAAGAGTTTTTTTTTCTTGCCCCGAAGTTCTAAGTTTGAATCCCCCAACTTCCATCAATAATGTCTAGAATGAGTGTATAGCCTAATGATTGTCTATTAATGGACAACAAGTAACCAAATGAATGAAATTAGAACAAGTTCTAAACTAAAGCTTGAAAATAATTTGAAAATTAAGTTACCTGTGAGTTTTCCAAATAAAATTCAAACATCACTGTCCTGCCGACCAAAAATACAATCTTGACTGTTGCACTCTAGTGAGAGAGACAGATGGAGTTCCTTTTTTGAGGGGTTATTTGCTTCACCTTGGTTAGTGCAAAAGCAAATCCCAAACCCAGGTAATTGCACTCTCTTAAAAATAGTAATCACTATTTGTTTTACTTTGTTTTGGTAAAGGGTTGAACTGCTGATACAAAGTGTTAAAGAGGCTCTCCAATTTTTCATCTTTATTTGTTCCTTCGTATGCTTTTGAGTGATATGAGTATAATAGTATGGTCCTAGAGCCTCTTTAGGTTAGTATTTTCCAACAAAATTCCAAGGACTCATTGCTCTCTTTTATACATGCATGGTTTTGAGTGGGATTTTGGCGTTTCTCTTATTTTCTTTGTAACCACATCCAACAAAATAGTACGTCTCGTTTTGGACAATTTCTTATAATTGCATAATCATTTTAGTCATCGCACTAGATACAAGTAAGTACGTCAATCTTCTGATTACACTAAATCCGTCTATCCTTTCTCTCTCTACATATGTATACACATACAAGGCCATGAACTACCTTTAGGGCAATAACTAGCAAGAGGTAAAGATCCCCAAAAGTATGTTGTCAAAATATCTGCAGTTAATGCCATGAATAAAAGAAACTTGATCAAGTTGATAGTGGGGAGATATGGTGAACATTCTTTCGTGTCCTGAAATATCAAACAGTAATGACCCAACAATTGAGATAATATGATAACAAGAGTCAAGAATGTATGGTTGCAATATTGCCTAAAATCAAATGATATTATTGCTTCTTCCACAGGCAGCTTGTGTATTTTCAACTCAAGTACATGATAGTCTCTCTCATGTTACCAATTCATCACGTGACAATCTTCTATCAGATTGATAGTGTACTTTTTGAGCACATGTGGCAAGCATGTATTGGACGGTGACACCACTGAGACTAAATCTTAGTTGCATACAGAGAGTGTGGGAGCTGACAACTAATCTTCTAATATAACTTTCCACCATTTTCACTGGAATTAATTAATAATGAGTAAGAGTAAAGATTGAACAAAAGATATAAAATCTGTGAAGAAAACTTGGTATACATAGCATTCATTTGACGAATGATAACAATTTGGCCCTTCAAAATGTCAGATAAAAAACTACTCCAAGTCTCCATGAAACATAATAAAGCATATAGCTAAGCTACATAAACTCTCCCAAAAACTAAAGCAATAAAAAACAACAAACGATTCCAAACTA
Organism: Crataegus laevigata; assembly: GCA_963580275.1. Classification (NCBI taxonomy): domain Eukaryota; kingdom Viridiplantae; phylum Streptophyta; class Magnoliopsida; order Rosales; family Rosaceae; genus Crataegus; species Crataegus laevigata. Next base: position 8,742,770 of record OY756951.1, read on the forward strand.
AAATCCTACCATTTCATCTATTAAGCTTCTTTTGACAAAATATGATGAGATTGTTCCACCTTCCCATTTCATCTCACACATACTTTTGGACTTGAACCTTCAAAACCCTTGAGAAGTTAGCATTAGTCGATCGATTGGTTGAAATTTTATTACCTTCGAGAGTACTTGATCATTTCTCTCTTGAACCTGTAATAATTCAATGAAACACAAGTGACAATGATCAAATATCACAAGAGATGGGTGGTAGAAGAAGATGTGAAACCAGAAAGATCAGTCCAAGCATTGCCACCAGTACCAGCAGTACTAGTACCCCAGTATTGGTGATCATTTCCAAGACTTCCCAAAAAATTCCTTGATAAATTCAGTGCTTGATGACTGTGTTCCATTTTCACATTAACCATCTGAGTAGTAGTAACTCCATTACCCACCGAATGATCTAACGGCTTAGATATCGGAAGCTCGCCAACATTTTGATGATCTCCACCGTCAAATTGGTACATCCCATGAGTAGTAATAGGTGGTGGTTCCAAATTAGCCAAGAAATTAGGAAATTGTTGCTGAAGTAGTGATGATCTCCAATGCTCAGAAATACTCATATTATTCATGCCTAAAATATTTGGCCTGGCACTCAACCGATCCGAACCATACTGATGGTGTTGGAATTCAACATCACCGGGTTGATTAATACCCCCAAAATTATTCAACCCTATCATGTCCCCGGAGCCATAATCAGTAAGATGGTGTAAGGAGGGCAAAAAGGGCAATTGATGTGGTGGTGGTGGTGGTGGATGTGTCAAACGGCCTGTGATATTATCAGTAGTGCTGCAGCTGTTGGTAGAATTGACCGTACTTGAGCTTGAATTACCAGCTGCGCCTGGTGATTTTGACCTGCTGCTGTTGCCCCCTTTGCTTCTTTTATTTCGCCGGCAGCCTCCTCCCACAGGCACGCTTCTCAAGGCTCCTCCTCTGGTCCAGTAGCGCCGGCACGTCTTGCAAAAGTGGCGAGGCTGGGAAAGGCTGTAATTGTTGAAGTAGCAAAACTTTGTGTTTGTGGATTCACATCGAGGGCATTTCAGTGCCGTCTCTGGCTGTGGTATCTTGGCCAGCCGGGCTCGATCAGACATGGACCCAGGTTTGATCGAGCCCAAACTGCCGCTGCCATCTCTTGAAGTGCACCTAGGTTCTGAAGACGGCTGCTGCGGAAGCTGAGGATTATTCTGATCACATCCACCTCCTTGTTGATGATGATTTGTTTGCTATGAAATCATAAGGAAGAAAAAGTTAAAAAAAATCAATAACTGGTATATTCAAGAGAAGAGATATAGATTGAAAAAGGGTAGGAATATATTTATCTTTAAATCAACTTTTTTGGTGAAGAAGCTAGCTATGGAAGGAACAAAATACAAGGTTGCAGAAATTAAACCCTTACCTGTTGTTGCCAGTTGGGTGGATCCAGATAGACGGGAACGGATGAGAAAACCATGGCTAGCTTTCTCTTTTGTAAAAGTTTGACGTGCGTTTTTAGAGGATGTAATATTATTGGAGAATCACATCCACAAGAGATAGTTGCTGCTGCAGAGAGAAAGGGAGGAAAAAAAGATCAGAATTGGAGACGGAAAGATAAAGAGGTGGGTGTTTATTTATTTTGTTCTTTGTTTCTCTCATCCCATCGATCAGCCCGCTACTCTCTTTTGCTTTTTGTTTTATTAAATTTTTAGGTTTCGAAGGTGAGGAACCATTTTTCTTAGTCTTTAAGCTTCTTTTTGACGCTGCTTAACCCAAAAAGATTAGTGACCAATGGCCATGCAGAGAGAGAGAAACCCTAATTAGTAGAACTTTAATAATATGAATATAATATGGGGTACACAATTATATAATATTGATATGGAATTAATAATGAAAAGGTGGGTGATTGTGGGGGTGCCTTGGGTGGAAGCGTCACCATCGAATGTACCTTTGTTTCTCCTATCTGTTCCTTGCAGTTGCAGAGTTTTTATTTTTGCATGGAAATGTATAGTATACTACTATATTATTATCATTTTTATTCTGGGTACCTTTACGTAGATTTCTATACAAGAAAGAATCAATGTATCCTTCTGTATAAACCTTTTTTATTGGATGATTATTATAATTAATTAGGGTTTTGAAATTTGTATCGTATTATTACTAATTACTCGTCCAAAGTAAACTCTTTAAGATATACGTGATGCTACAAGCTTATGCCTATCCTATAAAAAAATTTAAAAAAATGGTTATGCCTGCACAGAAACAGTGTCTAGCCAAAAGTGTGAGAAAGAGATTGAAGTATTATTGCAGGTAGTGGCATCCACATACTCATTTTTTTTTTTTTTACACATTCTTCTAATTTTCGACTATTGAATTGAATGAATATTTGAAGAAGATCCATAATAAAATTTAGCAAAGATGTGTCAGAGATAAAAAATGAGTGTCTAAATACAAACAATACTAATTAATACAGATTCAAATCAATATATACGCTTCCCTTCGTGCTCTTCACAATGTTTCATATACCAAAAGCTTGAAGTGAAATTGATGGGAAGTGTACTAAACTTGCCAAAATTCAATATGCTTGTGGAAGCTTCAGGATATTTAATTCTGTTCAAAATTATTATCAGAAATTAGTACTATTCTAGCTGTAGATTCTTCATCAATCTAATTAATTTGACGTAATTTTATGGCTTTAAATTCCTATGAGTTGTGCCAACTATTTTATGAAGATAATGTACTAATAAAGCTCTTTTGAAATTTTCTGTATGATTAATCATTAACCATGGTAACTTTGAGACTCGAGGCAAACTTGTTTCACAGGTACACATTATTTGATGAACGAATTTGATGCAGAGGTGTTTGCAAGAATAAAAATAAATTTTATAAAATGAAAAGAGTTTTGAGGGAAGTTTTTAACAATATAATTATATTTCCCTTGTAAATGTATTTCTTCGAATAAACATTTTTTTCAACAAAAAAAAACAATTCCATTTTGAATTTCGCCCTCCTCATTAACAAAAGTATTATAAGAGTTACTAATTAGATTATTACCTAACATGTTTATTTTATATTGATGACACATCATTTAATTTACAAATTTAATTTAAAAATTTAACCTCTTTAGCATTACACTATCCCTAAACCCTAAACCATGCATGGTGGTGGCCTAGCTAGCCGCGGTTGTGGGGCGGATAGTCTGGTCGCCGTCAGATGCTCACGGTCGGAGGATTCTTACTTTATATTACCAATTTGCCACGTCAGATATCAGTGGGTCCCATACCCACCTTCTTGTCTATTTCTCTAGGGTTTTCTTTTCTCCGTCGGCTTCGGCTTGGTCGCTAGAAAAGCAACCTCATCATCTAATTTTTTGAGTCCCCACCGGTATAAGTTTTCACGTAACCAAGAAATATTATTGATCATGTAATGAGCATCAAATCTTCCGCTTGAGGACCAGATTATGACCGTCCGATCGGCACTAATTTGTTGAATGTACCCAACCAATACTATTGGTGGCCGTTTATACATTTGGCCCTAATTAGGTACGGATCTATTTTTGGATATGCATGCATGTTCTTGACGATTTGCGTGATATTTATGTCGTGATGGTGATTTTCAATTTTTTTTTTTTTACTTAAGAGTAATGTTAAGAAGATCAAATTTCTAAACTATATTATATGGCTGTTGGTGATTGGATTATTAATTAAGTGATGATTAATATGTTTATTTCTTATTAGTGACGCATCATTTAGTTTGTAAAGTAAAGAGGATCATATGTGTATTTGTTGTGCAAATTGCGTTGTCCATTTAATTTAGTTGATGTATTTTTAACTCTATAAAATGCTATATATAATCGACTCTTTATTTTTTTTTAAAGTTCAATCAAATGGTAAGTTATTAGTCATACGGAGATGTATCTTTACACACTAAGTAAGCTTTGGTTGGCTCTATGAACTCAAGATGTACATCATCTCGTGCTAAAAATAAATTATGGGATAAAAATAAAATAGAAATTATCTTTCGGAGATGGATCGAATTCTTCCACTTTAGGAATAGGTTTAGTTGTTTAATGTGAAAGCTAATGAAGAGATGAAATCCTTTCCAGACAGCCGGGGAAGTAAGGTTATGAAAGGTAGTTTGCTCTCGGCCAAACAAGAAAGATTGAAACAGCCAAGAATAACGAAAAAAATTTAACCCAAATATTCCACTGAATACAATCCTTCAAGAGCGGGAGATAACAACCAAATGAAATCGTTCACAAGTCTATCCAGTTAAATGGATAAGTCGTGTAACAAACTATCATTGTTTCTTTCGCCTAGACATAGAGGTAGACTCGTCACCTATGGAATAGTCGCCCCAAATATCTAATTTTACAGGGAAATCTACTAAGAAGCTGGCTAGTGCTTGACCTTTTTCTGTTGTTCGTAGTTCGTATTGAATGGCGAACTCGCCTAGCTGAACTTGTTAGACATTGGGCCATAATCAACAGTTAATAGGTCTACACAGTTAGTTTAAGGATTGCTTGTACCCCAAGTAAAGTTAATATATTCCGGATTTCCTTGGGGAATTAGGGCTCCTGATTCTATCCTATTTAGAATGAGATTTGGTGTATCAATTATACTTGGATTGCAAGGAATCATAATGACATTATTATGGGAAGATTCATTAGGGTTAAGTCCATATAAATACAAGTCGGTCTCTACTCACAACACACAGAAACTTATATGAACCCCCCATTAGTTCGAGTATAAAGGAGTGTTGGGTGTGCAGAAGACTTTGGTCAACTAACATATTATTCCAATATGATTTCCACCGAAGGAGAAGTCCATAGTTGAGCATATTCGCACGGTTCTGTCAAAGATGGTTCATCTTTCCTACATGCCAAGTTGACTTCGAGTGCTTTATCAATTGAGCATAATTTATGGATTCTTTCAGGTTAGTATTTTTAGTTGTTTATTAAATATATAAAGCCTAACAGAACTGCCAACTTTGCTACTCTTCCAGGTTGGTCGGTCTTGTAGAGGATGCTCTTTGGTGGATATTTTGCGATTGGTCTTATTACATGCATCGGTGACGGTACATAAATCCTTTTATGGCTAGTTGCCCCACTGAGACTACTTGCTCTGTCCTTTAATGTTTAAATGAGAAGAACAAAATTAGATTCTCTTTGGGCAGCTAAACTTACGATTTGAGGGTCTTTAAGTTTTGAAGAATACAAGATGAAGGAGAGTCGCTTTGTAATATTATAAATCGGTCTTAAAAAGTAGTTTTTTCAAACCATACAACATTATCATTTACACTTAAGGGCGGGAGATATAGTCTACACCACACAAGTGGTCAACCAAAATAATTTGGTCTGAGTTCGCCTCCTCAAAAGTTGAACCTAAGACTTCGCTTTAATACTCTTTGCAGTGAGGTGGAGTTTCACATCTTGATTTCCCTTGAGATAGTTTCTTCCATATACCTCTGAAGCGACGTTCAACATTCTGTACATGACCAAAATGTGAATTATTGCTTTGAATAAAATTCACAAGCATCACAGCTAGAACCATAATTTCTTGGGACATTGTTTGGTTTAATAAATTTACATCATGGAGAACAAAAGTTCTCAACATGGTTGGTGCGCTTCTTTAGGAAAACTCTCAGTTTTTTCCCTAGCACAGTAAGTCATTCTGTAAATCACAGCCGAAGTTGGTAAGGGTCATTCGGTAGACTCCTGCCACAAAAAAATTTATATCGTGGGTACCTCTCAGCCAAATCTTTGGGATAACATCTATTTCGCTAGAATAACCAGGCCCGCCATTCTATGCAGCGTTTAGGGTTTCTGGGGTCGAGTCAGAGGCTCTAGACCTCACCATCAACCTCAATTATATCGAGGGACGTGGTTCCAGGTCAGGTTCAAGTTTGGGGGGATAACAAGTAGTCCATGGTCTACCTCTTTAGGGTCTTGTTTGGGCCCAAAATAGCACTTTGGGCCGAGGGAAGATTTTCTCGGCCTAAAAGGGGATTTACGTGGAACTCTAAGAACTAGGTAAGCCTAGGACGACAACTTTTCCTTGATTTAAGGTGAAAAACATGCCCTAAAACAAGGAAAAGAGAAAACAAGAAAAAAGAGAAAGCAAGTGGCTTCTTCACGTGACCCAACAAGGGAGGATTCAGATCCTATAAATACAGAAGCAGTGGCAACATGCAAAGGATGAACAACACAACACACAAATCTGCCCTGCGCAAACCCTCTCAACACCTTTGAGAATTTTTACTTTCTTTTTCGCCTTCACATCTTCAGTTTGGATAAACAACACTGTGAAGGCAACCGGTAAACACCTTCAGTTTGGATAAACAGCACTGTTGCCGTAGAACCAGCCGTCCGTGAAGCACCTTCAGTTTGGATAAACAGCACTGCGACAGGGTCGATTGGTTATTTATCCTAGTCTCGGCCGACGAAGGAGTCTCGAATCCCCGTCGACAGAGGTCATCTCACCAGCCGGCCCGGCGAAGTGAGGTGTTACTAATACTAAAACTCGGTGCCTCGACGCCGAGTCGTTTTACGATTACGTACTCACAAGAGGATTTCATAACTCAACACCGAGACGGCCGAACCACGTCTGTGGTCGAGGCCTTCGTCAGTTTTGAGTACCTCTGCCCTTATACTCTAGTGTCGATTCGGCGTGGTCTCACCTTCATCAATACGGTGACCGTGGCCGAATTGGACGACCACAATTTGTGAATTTTGTAATTGGTAGCCTTGTCTTCAGGCTCTAGAACCTAAAGGCCGAGACACGTTCCTTTCTCGGCCGCAATCGCAAGATACAGAAGTTGGCCGCGCGCATCCATACCACATCAAGACAATTTACTTCTCGGCCGACGAGTTGGCACGCCCCGCACACATTTGAAGGACTCAGTTAGACTACTATTCACTCGGCCTGCGCGCCACGTAGGCTAAGTAATATTTGTAGCCAACATTTTGGCACGCCCAGTGGGACCCATTGTTAAAACTACAAAGTTCATGCCCGTCGAGACTCGATCGCTCAAGAAGAGAGTAGGGATGGGAAAATCTAACACCACTCCAGTGATCTGCAATACAAGTTCCGAAAGTTCGTCACAGGCGGAAGTCCACGACGCCGCAACGCCTCACTCACACCGAGAGAAGGAAGTCACTCTCGGTGAGCCACCTCATCACACTGGAGTTCTCACAAAGGTCACAAAAGACAATCTGGTCGAAGGGATTGTGGAAGATTGTGATAAGGATGGGGGCGATGCTACGGACCCACCATCTCGGTCATTTTTCAAGAGGCGATTGGACGAACAGGCTCGGAAGTTCGAACAAACCGTCGGCCGAGACGTACAATCGGTACTAGACGAAGTACGACAACAAAGCGCCATGCAGACCAAGCTGTACGAATACTTGGTGCACATCACACCAAACTTGGGATCGACCGAACGACCAAGACCATCTTGGCCTAAAGATAATATAGCAACTGCATCAGGGGCCGAGGTCGGCCCTACTCGGTCTAGAACACTGGATCTAGAAAAGAAGAGCGGATCGACCAGTTCAACAACTGACTGCGGCCCCAGCATGCCCGCCGTGAATGCTGCAGAAATCCAGCGAATGATCGATTCGGCTTTGAAAAAAGGGCCGAAGTTCCCCAAATTCATCCATCCATACCCGGAGTTTGTGGAGCGTTTCGAGTACCCAAAGGGTTTTAGGATTCCGGACTTCAGTCTATTCGCAGGGGAGTCATCCTTGTCTTCTCTGGAACACGTGGCGCGCTTCACCGCGCAATGTGGAGATGCCAACAGTGATTATTATAAATTACGGTTGTTCAACTTCTCATTGACCGGTCCAGCGTTTGCGTGGTACATCAACCTTCCCTCGAATTCGATCCAAAATTGGGAGGAGTTGGTCGAAAAATTTCATGAGCAGTTCTATCGACCAGGGATGGAGATGTCGGTGTCTTCGCTGGCTAGGATGGCTCAAGCATCCGACGAGTCACCAATGGAGTACCTAACAAGGTTTAAGTCGGCTCGAAATTGGTGCCGAGTACCTCTTCCAGAAGTAGAGTTCGTCAGAATTGCTCTTAATGGCCTCGACTTGGAATATAAGAAGAAGTTCCTAGGGGCGAACTTCCGTGATATGTACGAATTGGCCCAACACGTCGAGCAATACGAGTACTTACTCCGAAAAGAAAAGGTATCAGCATCTTCAGCTAGAGGGACCATATACAAGAATCCTTCGGTCAATTACGCCGAGACCGAAGGAGACGGCACTCAATATGCTAGTATAGATGCGGCTGAAATCATCATCGATAAGCCATACATCTGTAAAGCTCTGGCTCATACTAAAGATGCCAAACCTCGCTTAGCCCCGGAAGACACAACGGCCAAAGCATCCAAAGTCTACACTTTTGACATCACCAAAGCCGATGCTATTTTCGATCAGTTGTTATCGGCTAAGATCATTAAGCTTCGGCCGGGGCATAACATCCCAAAGGCCGAAGAGCTGAAAGACAAGGTCTATTGCAAGTACCACAATTCAAGTAAGCATACGACCAATAATTGTGTGGTGTTTCGAGATACTATTCAGGGATGGATCGACAAAGGCAAGTTGAAATTTCCAGAAAAACAGATGGCTGTCGACACTAATCCGTTCCCTGCGGCAACGGTTGGCATGGTAAACGCCCATTTACCAGGGAGCAAGGGCAAAGGAAAGGCCGAGTTCGTACGGCATATTCCGAAGCAAAACCCCCAGCCACGACTTAAGATCGACCCAGCTTGTAATAACTCCTCAACGGAAGAGACAGGGCCCACAATTGTCCAAGCCAAAGCAGAGGAGCCTGAGAACCCAAAGATATTGTGTAATCGCTGCAAAGTGCAAGTGGCCGTAACCAAGCCACAGGCCCAGCAATCTCAGGTAACGACGCCACAACAACTACGGCCGAATAGGGCAGAACCTCGATCGACGCCCGCGAGTGTCTCAACCTCGCCAAAAGCACCTGGCTTGGGTCAGCAACATAAAGTGTTCAATAGACTTGGACCCCAAATACAGGCCGGGGGATCATCTTCGGTCAGGCGACGACTTAACTTCGATACCCCATTCTACAAAGAGGATTACTACGCGCAAGGTTCCAGTGGTTCCAGTTCGGTAGCTAAGCCAAAAACATTCAAACCACTGGAGACACACGACCAGCGCTGGTACACGTACCATTCACCGACAGGCGTTTACACCGCCCTGTCCAAATCTCAGAAGCGTCGTCGCCAAAGGATAGATTGCATGGCTCGCCGACAGGCAATTCAAGGTTCATCGATTCCCAAATGGCAACCTAAGGGTACAAACTTTAGAGATGAGCGTCCACTCCCGGCCATCATGACCGAGTTACTCAAAGGGAAGCAGGCTACGGCCCCTGACATCGAGACGGCCTTCGAAGAGTCCGACAAGCGGATCAAGATCCTGCTCCGATCGGGAGAAATGAAGGCTCGGTTCGAGAAACTTCGACAAGAGTCGGATATAAACCCTCATCCAACACCGACATCCGAACCACTGATCCAGATACGGCGGAATCTCCATCCTCCCTTTGTTGGCGAAGCCCTGCAGTACATGTTGGAATTCCATAAGGCGCACTCCGCCAATGATTTGTACGGCCTACCGAAAGAATGTCAGCAAGTCCTCGACTTAGCCCTGACTTCTCCAGATGCCGAGCAGATCATTCAAAAAACTACGGACCCGGCCATCAAGGCAAGATTCCAGCACATACGGGAGGCCCAGGTGCTTGGTTTTGAGGTGGACCCATATACAGATTTACCACCTGCCGAGCTTCCCTTTTCCTTCGACGATCTTCAAATCTTGAGGTATCATTTCGAAGTCTTCTCAGCAGTGGCCCTCTTCGGCCTCACGGCCGATGAACATGAACGGGTAAGACGCCTCGACGCGTATCTGGACACAAGGAACGCTTTAATTGCGTATCACGAGCAAGGCCGTCGATCCACAAATGCCTTTGCCCCCAGTATGCTCAAGGGTGACACCCGAGTCAAGGCGGCCCCGAACAACGAAGTACCAATCGCCGATGAGACGACGGACGCCCTCCCCGAGACTACTCCAGAACAGGCAACTTCGGCTGACACTCATTGCACAGAGGAAAACGACTCACTAGGCCCTTCTATCCTGGACAACATGGAAATCAGCATGGTCCATGTCTTACCCGCTGAGTTTCAAACAACGGCTCCCCACCTATCATCCTTGGACGGCGATGTCGTGGCCGAAGAAGCGACACAGGTTGAATTTGTCCACACCGAGGAAGGAACGAACAGCCAAATAGACACACTAGCGGCAGTTTTCGCTGAGTTGTTTCCCCGATCCCCCACTACCAATCTACAGCATCTGAAGCCGTTGTATGTCACGGCTCATATTGAGGGTTACCCAGTTTCTAAGGTGTTCGTCGATTGTGGGGCAACGGTCAATATCATGCCCGTATCCGTCATGCGCGCTCTAGGACGGTCACACGATGAACTCATTCCATCAGGAATCACTATGAGCAGTTTCGTGGGTGACCGGTCCCAAACCAAGGGAGTATTGCCTCTGGACGTAACCGTAGCCAGTCGAAATCACATGACTGCATTCTTCATTGTGGATTCAAAAACTGAGTATAACGTTCTCCTTGGTCGTGATTGGATCCATCAGACTGGTTGTATTCCATCTTCCCTCTACCAAGTCCTCGTTTTCTGGGATGGCAAGTCAGTCATCGTCCACCCGGCCGATACACAGCCGTTTGAGGCCAACATGATTCAAGCTCGTTACTATGATGATCACGTCGGCTACATCACCTTTCACGGTGTCAATGAGGAGGGCCGACCGACGAAAATTTCCGTACAAAAGGCTATCGAGGTGGCCGCCGAGACTGTTCACCAAGACTCGGCGAGACTCGGATTAGCCACTTTCTTCCCTACTATTGATGACTGACGACAGCCATGACCGACGCCAGGCCGCAGTCTCTTCAACCATGGAACGACTGCTGGCCCATTGGCATACAATTTCCAACCAACCACACTCCGGCGTTAATTTGGTCGAGTTTCTCGCAGAGGGAGACAATGGCCCGGTGGTGTCTCTAGATAAGGTCCAGCCTGCACCGGCCGAACTCGAAGACCATCGGCCTCAGGTTAAGGACCCTTTGGAAGAAATCAATGTCGGGACGGCCGAGGAACCACGACCTTTATTTATCAGCGCTTTGTTGCCCCAACCCATGAAAGCCGAGTTGCGTGATTTATTAAATGAATTCAAGGATTGTTTCGCTTGGAATTATCACGAGATGCCGGGTTTAGACCGAACGCTCGTTGAGCACGAGTTACGCATTAAGCCTGGTTGCAAACCGTTTCGTCAACCACCTCGACGATTTTCGACCGAAGTTCAGCTTGGCATAAAGGACGAAATTGTTCGCCTTTTGAATGCCGGGTTCATTCGGACAGCCAGATATGTCGAATGGTTAGCAAACATAGTTCCTGTCCTCAAGAAAAACGGCGCTCTCCGCATTTGCATCGATTTCCGGAATTTAAATTTGGCAACCCCCAAGGATGAATACACTATGCCAATGTCAGACCTCTTAATTGATGCGGCCGCCAGCCATGCCATTTTTTCATTTATGGATGGACATGCCGGCTATAATCAGATTTTTATCGCCGAGGCCGACGTTCACAAAACTGCTTTTCGATGCCCAGGGGCACTCGGCACGTATGAATGGGTTGTTATGCCATTTGGCCTCAAGAATGCCGGCGCCACATACCAACGAGCCATGAATACCATCTTTCATGACCTCATCGGTACAACAGTCGAAGTATACATTGATGATGTTGTGGTCAAGTCCAAGCGTCGGCAGTCACACTTAGAGGACCTTCGCCAAACCTTCTTACGCATGCGCCGGCACAATCTCAAAATGAACCCAGCCAAGTGTGCTTTCGGCGTCTCGGCAGGAAATTTCTTGGGATTCTTGGTCCATCACCGCGGCATTGAGATTGACGAAAACAAGGCCCGCGCAATTATCAATGCGCCAGCCCCCAGAACTAAGAAACAGTTACAGTCTCTGCTCGGCCAGGTCAATTTTCTCCGAAGGTTTATTGCCAATTCGGCAGGGAAAATGCGAGCTTTCTCCACGTTGCTAAAACTCAAGGACCACGACAAGTTTGCATGGGGCTCCGAGCACGACGACGCCTTCACCCAAATCAAGGAAGCCTTAACTGCCCCGCCTGTCCTTGGTCCGCCCCGCCGTGGCAAACCTCTTAAGTTGTACATATCTGCGGCCGAAGAATCCATCGGCTGCCTTCTAGCACAAGACAACGATGCCGGCCGCGAACAAGCTATTTTTTATCTCAGCCGTCACCTCAATCCCCCCGAGATCAATTACACGGCTGTTGAGAAGCTCTGTTTAGCATTGTTCTTTGCCGCTTCCAAACTTCGGCATTACATGCTTCCGTCCGTCACTCAAGTCATTGCCCAGACTGATGTCATCCGTTACATGCTCACTCGGCCAATCGTCAAAGGTCGAATCGGGAAATGGACCATGGCACTGTCCGAGTTCAATCTACAATATGTTCCTCAGAAGGCCGTCAAAGGACAAGCCTTAGCTGATTTCCTAGCCCAACACCCGTCTCCATACGACTTTGGGGATAATGATCTCAAAATCGGCATGGTGGAAGCGCGGGACAATTTCTGGATAATGTACTTCGATGGCTCCAGCACTTCCTGTTCGGCCGGCGTAGGTATCGTCATTCAGTCTCCCGAGCACCATCGATGGTATTTTTCTTTCAAACTTGACTTTGACTGCACCAATAATCAAGTCGAGTATGAAGCTCTTGTCATTGGCCTCGGCATCCTTCATGACTTGCGAGCACCCCGCGTCTTGGTTTTCGGCGACTCTGAACTTGTCATTAACCAGATCAATGGCATTTTTCGTTGCATGAGTTGCACTCTAGCTCCTTATCACATGGTCGCTAGCTATTTGGCCGAGTCTTTTGACCGTATCACATTCGAGCACGTCTCCCGGGTCCATAATGTCGACGCAGATGAATTGGCCCAAATCGCCTCCGGCGCGCAACTCATGGGGGGCAAGCGAGGACGAGCGATACCAGTTGTACGACGCTCATACCCGGCCTTGGTTAACCAACAAGTTATTAGCCAGGATCATGTGATCCGGACACGAGTAATGTCATTACCATCGCTACTGGAGCGAAGAGACCCCGTCGAGATCTGCGCTGTTAAAGCATTACCAGGTCCAGATGATTGGAGAGGCGCAATCATGCGATACCTTGATAATCCTGATGGAAAACACGAACGTAAGACGAAAGTTCATGCCACGAACTATGTGTCATACCAAAACGCTCTGTACAGGAAGAGCGAGGACGGCTTATTGTTGTTGTGTCTCGGCCCCAAAGAGGCCGCACTAGCAATGACCGAAGTCCATGAAGGAATATGTGGTGCCCATCAATCCGGCCGAAAGATGCGTTGGTTGCTTCGCCGACACGGGTATTTCTGGCCGAATATCTTAAAAGACTGCATTGAGTACGCACGGGGATGTGTACAGTGTCAAATTCACGGCCCTATACAGAGGGCCCCGGCCGAATTATTGCATTCGGTCACCAAACCATGGCCGTTTTGGGGATGGGCCATGGATGTCATCGGCAAAATTACACCATCATCTGGCTCGGCAAAGCACGCCTGGATACTCGTAGCAACGGATTACTTTACCAAATGGGTTGAAGCAAAATCATACGCCGTATTGACATCCAAAGAATTGTGTGATTTTGTTGAAGAACATATCGTGACTCGATTCGGTGTGCCAGAAACAATCATAACGGATAACGGCACGATTTTCACATCTGGCCGATTCAAGGAATACACAATGAATCTCAAAATTCGGCTCGAGCAATCTTCACCATATTACCCACAAGCCAATGGGCAGGCCGAAGCAAGTAATAAAGTTTTAATAGGGATTCTTGAAAAAATGGTGAGGAAACAACCGGGTATGTGGCATTTAAAGCTACAAGAAGCGCTGTGGGCCTACCGAACGTCACCAAGAGCAGCCACGGGAACGACGCCGTATGCGTTGACCTACGGACATGATGCTATGCTACCGGTCGAGTTGAGCGTAAATTCGGCAAGAATGATAGAGCACAGCAGTCTCTTCAGCAAGGAGTACAGTTAAGCTATGATCCAGGAATTGGAAGAACTAGAAGGAGTTCGTCTTGACGCTTACAATTTATTAGTAGCGCAAAAGAAAATCGCCGAACGAGCGTACAATCAGCGCGTTAAACAAAAAACGTTCGGCGAAGGAGATTTGGTTTGGCAGACGGTTTTACCAGTTGGACTAAAAGACCCAAGGTTCGGCAAATGGTCGCCGAATTGGGAAGGGCCGTTTGTTGTTCATAAGGTTCTCGGCAAGGGGGCATATCATCTCAAAGATCGAGGTGGCTTAATGCATAAGTTGCCGATTAACGGAAAATTTTTGAAAAAATATTATCCGACCAACTGGGAAATGCAGGAGTAAACAAGGTTTTTTTTTTTTAATATATAGAAAAAGGGGTTACAAAAAAGGTGAATTCACAATCATAAAAACTAAGGAAGATAAGCCGTGAGGGCTGCCTTCAGCTCATACCACCTTCCCTCCCCCAAAGTAATCTCGGCTTCCCGCATCCTCCTCTCTGACTTCATCCGCGCAACCCGCCGGGCGCCGGCCGCAAGCTCTGTCAGCCTAGCCTTGTTAGCCTCAAATGTCGCTTCAAGAGATGAAGCGACATCCGACCGTTTACGTTGCAGCTCCGCAATCTGGTTATCAAGGGCCATCAGCTCAAGTTTTTTGGCCTTTATAACTTCAAGCTCCGGCCGGGCAGCCTCTTGGGCAGCCTCGTCAGCCTTCAGAACGTCGCCAGAACGGAGGGCGTTTTCAAAAATTGGGAAGAAGTCTCGAGTCTTCTCCAAAATCGAAGATAACTGAGCAACGGTGGCGTCGTCCAGGTGACCTTCGGAGGCAAGAGCATTCAAGCACTCCCCAATAGTTTCAAGGCCGTTTTTCTGAAGGACCTCCAAGGCGGACAATGATAGGACATCGTACAGCCGAGAGAAAGCCGGATGATCAGCAGCCCCGGCGGCAGATCCGGTTGGCGAGACAGAGGAGCCGGCTCCACCAGAGGCCGTGTAAAACAGAACGTCAAGTTCGGCCTGCCAGGTAGGCTGAAAACAAAAACGTGAGAATCATTCGAGGTAAATGTCAAGGAATTCTAAAGAATAGAGAAAACTCACAGTGGTTGGAGGGGCCTCATGGGAAGGGATGGTGGAATCTGCAACCGAAGGGGAAACCACCGGCGCTGTCGGCGTTTTAGGCTCAACAGCGGTCTTCTTTCCTTTGTCGATCACGGGAGGATCGGCTAAAGGATTCTCGGCCGTTGGAGTGGGACTTGGAAGAAGAACTTCATCCTCATCCTAAGAAGATAATCGGTTAGGACCAAGTGTGAAAGATTAATCGGAGGAAGAAGGAAGTATATACAAACCTCGTTACTTTCCAAAACGACCATTGATGCCTTTGGATACTTCGGGGGAGATTTAACGGCCAAGGGGACCGCTTCCAAAACAGGGGAGTCCCGAGTCTTTTGAGATATGGGAGACGTGATCCGCTGAGCAGGCTTCGGCACAACCTTGGGGGAAGGATTGGCCGCGGCTGACGACCGGGCTTGACCAATCTTGATTCCCGGTGAAGCTTGAGATGGTCGCCTCACTACCTGGCCAGAAGCGACGGAAGCCTCCCGTTCTCGTTGAGTGGCCATTTTCTTTTGACGTTTTGGAAAACGGGGAGATTTGTCAGCTTCCTCGGCCTCCTTGTGCAGCCGTTTCGTCGCAGGTTTAGCTGCAACGGCCAAGGTTATTTTGGGCTCCTCGACTCCTTTGAGCGGCCGTTTCGTCGCAGGTTTAGCTGCGACGGCCGTGGATGTTTTGGGGACAATGATGGCCTTCTTCTTCTTCGCCACAGTTGCCGTGGCCACCTCGGAAGGATTGGAAGCACGGCCGCCTAGAAAAAGACAAATGAAATGGAGTTAGAACCTCGACGAAGTTAAGTCACTAAAGGGTTTCGAGACAGAGTAAGAAATAAGTACCAAAAAGTTTGACGACTATGTCATCGACCGACACGCCGAAAAAGTCGTTTGTGTACGCTTCCCACCAGTCACCAAAAGTGGCGGTGCAAAGAGCTTCAGGGACGGCCGGTTTGAGACGAAATTTCTTACACCTCTCCTGGAAGTCCGTCTCAGCAACTTCGCAATCCTTCCCAGGGGAGCCGGAGAGGCGTCCTCGGCCAAGAACGGAACGGGAAGAGAGGAGAGGAATCGGGGCACCTTGGACAAAGCCAAGTTGCCGGGCGGTGAAATGGGGATGATAGACCTCCCAGCTGGCACGGCGTGCATCGCAACCAAGAGGAAGATCGCGCGATAGCACGAACGATCCCCAATGTCGGCGCAAGGTAAGATCCGTCTCTGCATCCCAGGCCTTAGAGGGAAGACGGATCGATTCGGGGTAGTTCCGATGACGGCATATCAAAAACTCGTCATCGGATAGCTCGGCAAGGCCAAAGAAAAACCTGAAAATTTCTTCGGCTCGGTGGGGAGGTATGGGTCGAGCCGCCAGTTGAAGACCGAGCGCCTCGGCCGGATGGAAGGATGAGAGGTCTGGTCGAAGTGAAGTGAAGTAGACCTGCAGCCAGAGTTGGAAAATCCAAAGAGGCCCACTCTGCTGGGGATCGATAGTGGCCGCAGTCGTCTCGGCCAAACAGCGGAATAGGTGGGCGAGTATGGCCGGACTCAGGGCCAAGGACTTGCCGCTCGCCAGGGCTTCGGCCACTGGCAGATTCTCCACTAAACATTTGTTTGACTTGGGACAACAAATAAATTTGTTGTACCAATAAAAGAGGAAAGCCTCATGTTCCCCCTTCCTACCCACTTCTTGATCGTGGCCGGCGAAGTGCCAGTAAAGGGTATTATAGTTGAAGAAATTCTTGAATCGCTTCTGAATTTCTTCCTTGGTGGCGTCCTTGTTCTCCTCCTTCAAGGATTCGGCAGCCCGGACCTCAAGCCAGGCCTTCAGATCAAGTCTCTTCGGGGAGCTGGAGAGGGCAGCATCGATTGGAAGGCCAGAAGGGGAAGTCCCCAGAATGGCCGAAATATCGAGGACGGTGGGGCCGGCCGGGCCAAAGGGAAGAATCATCGTGTTGGTGGCCGAACACCAGAAGTTGAGAGCCGCCAACAGCAGCTATTTATCCATGGCAATTTCCACGGTAGAAAGCCAGATGGCATCATAAATGCCCAATTTCTTCCATTGAGCGCCATGTTGCGCTGACATGCGCTCTACCCAGGCTGACCAGTTGGCCGGAGTTGAAGGCCAGGAACTTTGGGGCTTGGCCGAATCCCATTTGGCCCAGTCAATCCCATGAAGCAAGGGGGCAAGGCAATGATCCTTGCATAAACCGATGATGGAGGAAGGGACGGTCGCTCTGAAGGCCGGTCCAAGCAGCTGGTGGCTGACGCTTAGATCACTTTCGAAGCGCAAGGCTTTAACGGGAACCTTATCAAGAATGTTCTTGCACTTCTCGCATTCGTCGGAAAGCTTGGAGGATAGAGATGCCATTGAAGATGCCATTAAAGAAGATTGAAAAGTTGTAGAAGAAGTTGGGAATTTTAGGATTCTGCTGGGTGTGGGAGAGAAAAATCAAGAAGAGCAAGAGAATTTTGGAAGCGTAAAGAGGTCAGTGGAAAGAAATCTGGGTATTTATAGGTGTTTTGGTGGGAAGATGGGACGTTTGATTTTCAAAATTCGGACGGAATCAATTGGGAAAAGCGCCAAGATTTTCCGAATATTTGAAGAGATCCAGGTGAAAAGACCGAACATCCCGCGAACATTATGATGCACGATTACGTGTGGCGGCGAACAATAATGAAAAACGGTTCAATAGCCGCGCGTGCTGTCGATAGGGTTACCGAGGGCATTGGGGTGTTACACGTGGCAAAGAAAGTCAAGAGGCGCTCTCGAAATCAACGGCTACAGAGAAAGAGGCGTTCCCGCTCCTTCAAGGCCGGGCTCGGTCATAACCGGCGACCTCAGGAGCGAGGGGGCAAATGTTTGGGCCCAAAATAGCACTTTGGGCCGAGGGAAGATTTTCTCGGCCTAAAAGGGGATTTACGTGGAACTCTAAGAACTAGGTAAGCCTAGGACGACAACTTTTCCTTGATTTAAGGTGAAAAACATGCCCTAAAACAAGGAAAAGAGAAAACAAGAAAAAAGAGAAAGCAAGTGGCTTCTTCACGTGACCCAACAAGGGAGGATTCAGATCCTATAAATACAGAAGCAGTGGCAACATGCAAAGGATGAACAACACAACACACAAATCTGCCCTGCGCAAACCCTCTCAACACCTTTGAGAATTTTTACTTTCTTTTTCGCCTTCACATCTTCAGTTTGGATAAACAACACTGTGAAGGCAACCGGTAAACACCTTCAGTTTGGATAAACAGCACTGTTGCCGTAGAACCAGCCGTCCGTGAAGCACCTTCAGTTTGGATAAACAGCACTGCGACAGGGTCGATTGGTTATTTATCCTAGTCTCGGCCGACGAAGGAGTCTCGAATCCCCGTCGACAGAGGTCATCTCACCAGCCGGCCCGGCGAAGTGAGGTGTTACTAATACTAAAACTCGGTGCCTCGACGCCGAGTCGTTTTACGATTACGTACTCACAAGAGGATTTCATAACTCAACACCGAGACGGCCGAACCACGTCTGTGGTCGAGGCCTTCGTCAGTTTTGAGTACCTCTGCCCTTATACTCTAGTGTCGATTCGGCGTGGTCTCACCTTCATCAATACGGTGACCGTGGCCGAATTGGACGACCACAATTTGTGAATTTTGTAATTGGTAGCCTTGTCTTCAGGCTCTAGAACCTAAAGGCCGAGACACGTTCCTTTCTCGGCCGCAATCGCAAGATACAGAAGTTGGCCGCGCGCATCCATACCACATCAAGACAATTTACTTCTCGGCCGAAGCTCGGCCGACGAGTTGGCACGCCCCGCACACATTTGAAGGACTCAGTTAGACTACTATTCACTCGGCCTGCG
The DNA here is from genome assembly GCA_963580275.1 of Crataegus laevigata. NCBI lineage: Eukaryota > Viridiplantae > Streptophyta > Magnoliopsida > Rosales > Rosaceae > Crataegus > Crataegus laevigata. The sequence goes on from OY756951.1 coordinate 8,761,906, forward strand.
CGCCACGTAGGCTAAGTAATATTTGTAGCCAACAGGTCTATAGACCTACCCGCGATGTCGTCGTCATCTATGACGGACGACGTTAGTGGTTGGATAGAATTTGGGTCGGAAGTTTCGACAAGATTCTTAAGGAATCTTCTTGATTCCGTCAATGACATGTCATCTGGATTTGGGCTAGGGACTGACACGCCTTAGTGCTCGTGTGGCTCAGCTCGAAATGCAGGCGCAACTCCAGGCGCAGTTTCTGCGATTTAGGATTTCAAAATCTTTTCGTTTTTCTTTCTTTCTCGATGTACCATCACATATTCATCAACATATAACTTGCATACACGTAGAACAATAATCATATATAGTAACCATGGCATAAATTAAATTGAAGGTTTTAGGATTACTTGGATGTTGATGAAGATGGTGAAATAGATTTCGAGGGGTTTCCTTCAGGATCCTCTCCTTCTAGCAGAGACTTGTCATGCTAATAACGCGTTGTGAAATTAATTATAAAAGTGGGTAAACGGAGAGGGGACGGGAGAGAGAGGACTCAAGCGTATAAGAATTGTGTCCTCCACCTTGACCTTGTATCTTTATTTATATTATATTATTCATGATGAATTTTCTTTCCTTGCAAGTATTACAAACTTATTAGGATTTGATCTCCAAATTCCATTAGGATTCTACCAATGGCATAGCCAGAAATTTTTCACCAAGTGGGCTAGCTTAAAGATTTAAATCTTTATAAATAAAAAAACTTCATACTATATATTTTTACAGTATCAGCTAGCATAAGAAAATTTTCACAAGGTGAGCCAAGAACTTTTGTTATTCAAACAAATTCAAACTTGTACATGTATAAGAAGCGATGAGAAAAAAGATGTGATAAAAAAGAGATGGTTTGTAAACTGTATTATATAATTAAATCGATAGAATTCGAATCAGTGACTATGGTGGGCTACTAAAATTTTATTTCCTACCAAAAACTACCTAGGATAATATCCCGATATTTCCATCGAAATTTCCGTGTTTTTGGACTACCGATATTTCCGATGTCATCGATATTTCCATCGAAATTTCCATGTTTTTTAAATTTCTATATTTAAAAAAACACCAAAGGGATTTGAACCCCTCCCATTTTACTCATTCAACACCTTGACCACCATATCACTTATGTTTTTGTGAAAATATACTAAAATATTTACATATTTTCTACACTCACAATGTTTGCCAGCTCGCTATATAATCAACTTAAATCAGTTAAATCAATCATGCAATGCATTTCCTTCCAATTTTTTGTGATAAACTAATAGATAATTGACTAAATAAACATCCTGCAAAGTTTCAATAAAAATTTCCAAGTTTTTCTTACAATTTCCGTGGTTTTTATTCAATTTTTATCGATATCGATAATATCCCGATATTTCCATCGAAATTTCCGTGTTTTTGGACTACCGATATTTAATACTTTGGCTACAGCCCAGGGTAGCCATTAATGTGGCTCCGCCTGTGAATTATATGTTTAAGTTTACACAATCACATCCCTAATTTATAATTTCATCCACAACCGATACAAGTAGGAACCAGGAAGGGGTGGCCAAGATTTAATCGAGAACATAAATATGAGGACAAAGAAGAGAGAATTGACGAGGAAACGTGGATCAGCTGGAGTGACAGAAACACATTATCATTAATCAGGACTCTTAAGTATATAAATCAAGTCACCTAGCTAGCTAGCTAGCAATGCTGATACACTCAGCTAAACCCATCAGTATCAATGGCGACTGAACTGATGATGATCATGAGATGGAACACGTGCATAATTATGGAAAGAAAGAGACACTTGATAATTTGATTTCCATTAAAAGTCAAGGATTCAGATGCACTCTAACAATATTTACCTATCCCTTAATTACGCGTTTACACAAACAGTAATATTCTCACTATATATATCACGGAGGCAAATTGTCTGCCCTCCTTTTCCCATGTCATTCTCATCATCTCCTATTTGTGCGGTCAAGGTTAAGTCACGTCAACATTTTATATTAATTTTTTAATAGAGATAATAAGACAAAAAACAATAGGAATATAAAATGTTGACGTGGCTTAACCGTGACCTCACAAATAGGAGGGGATGGAAATGAGATGATAAGAGGAGGGCAAACAATTTGCCTCCATATATCACACTTCAAATTACACCAAAAGATAAAACACTTTAAACGCAGTACTTTAAGAAGAAGAAAAAATGGTAAACCATTGACTTGATAATGGGAGAATGATTCACAACTAAAATCAATTAGAACTAGGGGTTTTTTTCATCAATTGGGTGGGTCTAGTAGCTAGCTCAATTTATATTTTACTAAGAATACTTTTTTTTTAAAGAAAAATGGTGCGAGAGAGAACGTGGGTGTGAGTGGGAGGTTTTTTTAAAAAAAAAATATTAAATATATCTTAATATCACCGGTAGGTAAGGATTTCATAAAATAAAATTAAAAAGTAAAATTTAGATCTATGAAATTACAATTTTGCCATTATTTTTTGGGTGTGATAAAAGACTAAATAGTCTTTTCACTCTATTTTGATTGACTAAAAGGATTCTATTAATATGTTTTTTTTTTTTGAAGAGAAACGGTAGCATTTTTGTGACATCCCACATCGCACAGGGGAGTGAGCCTTAAATGTATATTCTCATCTCTACTTAGCACGAGGCCTTTTGAGAGCTCACTAGCTTCAAAGTTTATCGGAACTCCGAAGTTAAGCGAGTAGCGCACGAGAGCACTCCCATGATGGGTGACCCGCTGGAAAGTTCTCGTGTGAGTTCCCAGAAACAAAACCGTGAGGGCGTGGTCGGGGCCCAAAGTGGACAATATCGTACTATAGCAGAGGTCCGGCCCGGGATGTGGTGGGCTCGAGCCGGGATGTGACAATTTTTATTAATATGTAGTTTAGATAATAGTTATCAAACTTTTCTTTTATAATATAATCTAATAATTTTTGCTCACTTTAATGCCCTCAATTAGCTATTAATCATCTAATTAATGAAATTTTTCTTCCCTAATCTTAAAGGCGTCCCAAATTTGTCTCCACCACCAAGTTCTCGTCATCTTCCAAACAGAAATAAGATTTTTGGAATTCATTTTATTATTAAATATAATAATTATTAACCCCAGCCCTATCTACCACATCAAAATTAAGTGCAATAAAACTATTAAACATATATGTGAAAATTCCATAATAAAATCTCTCTTCTATTTTATATATGTCCTGGCTGAGATGCAAGATACGTGGTTAACTTGATGGACTAGCTAGCTGGGGTAGTGTTCTCATTTTAAAAACATCGACTCGGAAATATTTAAGACAACTTATTGGATTTAAAGAAATTAACAAATATTTTGTTGTATAAAAAAACAATAAAATTTATCTTGATAATTAAATAGGCAAATGATTTTAGATTGAATTGAATTTTTACAAAGATGATCTATGAATCGAGACTTATAAAATAGACGGTTCGGACCGTTGAAGTTCAATGTGAAGCGTCAATATCACAGATGAAATTAGTATTAATCTCACATGAAGGCAATTGGCAATATAAAGAATAGCTCAATTACTTATAAGCACATGCAATGTCTCACATTTTTCTGTTGTGAGGGATTCATACTCTCAACAAGCCCCCTCATATGTGGCAAATTTTCAAGCCTAACATGTGAATAACACAAATCGGGTTACGTGGAGCGCATGTAGTCATTGGGCTTCACACGTGAGACAACTTGCTCTGATATCAAGAAAGATGTTGAGGTTCCACCTTAAAATCAATTGGCAATGTGGGGAATATCCAAATTACTTATAAGCACATACAAAGTTATTTCCTCGATGTGGATTTCATACTCTCAACAAATTCTTCGCATAAAACCGTCAATGTCACACACGGACTTAGTATTAATCTCACATGAATGTGGTGGTTCCCCATCTAGCATTATAGCCAATGATATCTATGTGTGACGGGATATGAATTATGAGTGAACTAATTTGCATCCTTAATTACACAAATTAGCTGGGGTCTTATATATACAAGCTACGTACAGGCAGGGCCGGTCCAGAGATTTTTGAGGCCCGGGGCGAAGCCAAAAAAGGTGCCCTAACTTCTTATAAGAAAATTATTTATTTTCATACGTAAGACATCGATAAAATTATACTTAGAAAAGCACTTCAAACTCAATAATTTAGAAATACATAAAGACTAATTTATTTTGTATTGGGAGAAGGAAACTAAAAAACTCTGGGCTTACAAGTAGATAGATGATGAGTTTTGTTTTCCATGTGAACTTTGAAAGTGTTTTTGTATAAATCATGAGGTGTTTTTTCTTATTTACTAACCTTGTCAATATGGGGCTAAAAAAATAATGATGTTTTCGAGTCTTTAATTGATATGTATTAGTAATGAATGGACATTAAATTAAATATTTTGATAACACATCATATAATTTGTCAATTTGCTCTAAAAATTTGGTTTGCGTATTACTCATTGTTGAAGATTAGACTTGAATTGAAATGAATATTTAAAAATAACAACCCACATAGCTACTAGCTAGTAACTAAAAATAAATTAACAACAAAACAAAAATTTGTAAAATTGAAAAAAATAAACATGCACATAGCATTTCGAACTTAGGACCTCTTGTTAATTTTAAACAATAAAAACCATTACTTCTAATTAAAATTCTTGATCCTTTAACCAAATTTTATAAATTTATACTCTTATGAAAAGAAATTTGTAAAAATTAGAAAGTAAAATAAGCACATGTGGTGTTTTGAACCCAAGACCTCTTCATTGTTTTTAAATGACCAAACCACCACTTTTAGTTAAATTTCTGTGTCATTGAACCAAATTTTATAAATTTATACTCTTATGAAAACATATATAAATATACCGCCCTAATAATTTTGGTGCCCCCAATTTTTTTGGGCCCCGGACGGTCGCCCTGGTTGCACTGGGCCTGGGCCGGCCCTACGTACAGGCCTACGGATTATATGCTGAAATCCATATGTACATGTATTCATGGTTTTCCTACATTACATGATTAAGGTGCAGCATCTTATGTTTTCAGGCTGCACAATGGACCCCAAGTCATGTGCTCTTATGAAAAGGATCAGGGCATGGGGCAGTTTGCTTTCTTAGCTTTTTAGCAATGTTCATCAGACTCAAACCCATATTTTCAATTCAATCTTAAGAAATTGAACTTACTGATTTTGGACCTCCATAAATTTCAGTAGTGGTCAGATATTTTATGTGAACATGAAAATATTATTAAGCACTTTAATTAATATAATTTGGTTCCTCACCCTAGCCAGACTAGAACTTATTGTTTGTGAAATTAAAGCATGATATTGACACATGTTATCTCTCTATTCTCTCTGGGATTTCCATTTTTTTTAATGATATTATCTGCTAGCTAGGGCAAGAAGGGCAGAAAGTGCCCACCACCTCTGTGATTACTGGCGATCGATCTTGACATTCCGCGTATACATATTCTTAATTTTTCAGTCATAATATTTAGGGCAACAAGTTTATAGAGTACTCATCATTGTTCTCATTCACTCTCATTACTGTTCTTACCTAGGGCTTTCAAGGCTAGCTAGATTCTTGCACAACCCTCACTCCATAGTTCCACATGGAGGTACCTTGGTTCCTTTGCAATATGGGCACCCACTCCCCTAAGGTACATGGTTTGGAGAAATGTAAGCCAATTTTGTAAGAATAAGTTATTCTCATGAACTTAACATAGTATCAAAACAGGTGTACTAAGATGAGCAAGAGATGAATGTTGTAATTAAGTTTGAAACATGTAGAGTGTTTATGTATGTGTATATGTATATATGTATCTATGAGCACATGAGCATCCTTTTCTTGCACCCACAGGCTTAACAACCTAGTCTCTAGCTAGTCATTAGGGCTTTGCTGATTGGAGCTCAATATAAAGTGATTACTTTTGCTAAAGGTTAAAAGGGGACATGCATGCCAAGTACTAATTACTCTAATTTTAGTCTAAATAGAATGTTGTGGAAAATGGGGTATCACAGAATAAGAGAGTAACATGGAAAGAACACTTAAGATATAACAGCTTCTTTTCCTTTGTTTATACGGCTACAAAAATTGACCCCTGAAAGATGCCTTTCAAACCTACGTTCATTGTCTAAGCTCTGTCACAAATTCATCCACATATGGAATTGTCATATTCATCAAGTCATAAATTAGGTTTTCTATTTTAATTGCACTGTTAACCAAAAAAAGGCTGAACTGAATACAAAAAATCAATGCATAGATAAATACGTTTAACCACTTAAACTGCAATTTATAGCCTTAGCTAGTCACTGTTCAAGCTTAACTGTCAAACTTTGGTAGATGTTTGAATGCATACATAGGTTAATATTTTTAACCACTTAAACCACAATTTACAGCCCCAAACCAGTCACAAATCAAGCTTTAACTGGTGAAACATGTTGATGGATTGTCACAATGAGACAATTTGAATGCATATCTAAATACCCTTTAACCCTTATGTTAAAACGATCGCCCGCGCCGGACTTCAAATTCGCATCAAATTCCAGACTGTATATGCAGAAAAAAGTTGAAGAGTACCTGCTTTATTTTTTTTTTTAAATTATGTATATTTTAGTTTTGTATTTTGCTTTTATGCATGCAACATTCCAATTATATTATATATGGATCAGATCTCATTGACTTTTATTTATCATCCATCTCTTGCACGAGAGCATGTGACAGATTTAGGAAATGAGTACAATTTTAAGGTTGGTGGTGGTGTAGGAATCTAATTCCCCTATCTAAACAAATCTTTGCAGAATATTTCTTTAACTCATTTTCATGCAGAAAAAGCAGTGGTACTCACTGTAACAGTTAGGCAAAGGAAAGCTAATAGCATTGCAGCTTTTGCCCCCATTACTTGCTCACTTGCTGTCACCTCTTCCTCTCACATTATACTCATTAAAATTACATGGGGTCTTGTAATTTCTTATTTTAATGAGTTTAATAATTATGCTTATCATATCCTTGTTGTAATACAAATTTTATAATATGGGTTTTGTCAGAAGGAGAGGGCTTTGAGAACGGGTAAATCTGAGATTAAGAAGCACACAAATCCCAACATTGATCTGCTAACATGCTTTAGCTTTTCGGCTTAAACATAGGGGTCCAATATATTCTGCATTGCAATCTACATGGCTTCCTAATTTTGATTAAAGTTGACGTAAGACTAGAACGCAGCAAATCGGACATGAACAGTAATCCGTCGTGAACTGTGTTTTTGGAGTTTCGGCCTCCCATTTAGCCCGACGATACCTTTTCGAAAGGAGAACGATGAAACGATTCAAACTCGTCACTTTGCCACATTGTATGATGGATTTCAGGCATTCAAGGCTGTTTGGAGGGTCAAAACGTGTCATATTAATTTATTTTGGGTTGTTTTGTTATTTTCTAAAGTTATTTCTCGTTTATTTCCTTTTGTTGTCAGGGTTTTGTGAGACTATTTAACCATCCTAGGTTTTATTTTGCATTCAATAAAATTCAGAAAAACGAGAGTTTCTCCCAGTATTGCAGATTTCTACAAGGATGACCTTTCAAAATTCCTCAACCCATACTTCTGTTGTGCCAAAAGTGAATGTGGAGTGGTACAAATGCATGTAATTGTATAGTTTTAGGGCCATAAATTTGGGTCACCATCTGCTCTTACAAGAGCCACTTGAGGAACTAGGTGGTTTTCATAGCAGATAACTGCTCTGTTCATAGGCTCAAACCTTGAAAGGGCCCATTAGCTTTGAAGTCCAATAACAAACTTTGGTTGGTGCAGGATGTGCTGAAACATAATAAAGTGTGTTGAGAATAGCTAAGAGACTCTTTCAAAGATAAGACTCTTTGTGCATTATTTGTAGTTTCATATTTTGACATGAGAACTAACTTTAAACTGTGAGGTGACTGAGGGTCCATAGAGAGTCTCACTTTTGAATGTCTCTTTAGCATTTTCTAGTGCGTAAGGTAATATCATACACTAAACAATAAAAATAACGAAAAACAATGTCATAATCATGACTTATCAACAGAGTTGAACAATGACACAACAACAATCTAACGATCTAGATCTCAACAGTTCAACAGTGGGAGGAAAGATGTATATTAGTCATTTACAAACTAGGCCAAGGATTCAATTCCCTCCATCCACTATAACAAAAAGGGAAGGAAAAAATCATTTTGGGGTTGATTGCCTTTTTGGAATGTATGTGCATTCCCCTCTCAATCATTTTATTGTGTAAGTAATGCATGATCAATTAAGTGAGTGACAAATATTTTACGACCATCACTTATAAGGCAACTCTTAGCGAAAGGAGAGAAAATGTTAGTGGAATCAGACTTTGCAGTCACAGCTCATCTGATGTTGGAAGCTGCTGGCAATAATCATCCTTTAGGCTCCCTTGTGTTGGCTTGTCGAGATTTGCTTTCAAGATCTTGGCAATGTAAACTTCGGCATGTCTACAGAGAAAATAATTTTGTGACGGACAGTTTAGCGACTGATAGTCTTAATTTAGATTTAGGTCATTTGTATTTTGATACTCCTCCTTCTTATTCAGTTAGTTTTATTCGTGATGATCGACTTGTGATGTTTCGGTCTAAATTTATTATTGAGTAGGTTTGTTTGGGCTCGCTTTTAGCCCCGTTTTTCAACCAAAAAAACTTGAGAGTACTTAGGGTTCATAGAAACAATTTATGCTTATTTGCACTTTCAAGTGAATTTCGAGGAATAGTTGAATTTATATTCCCTTTTTAATATTACTCTATTAAAGCACTTCTAAAAATGCTCATGAGCAGAATTAAAGTGTGTTTGGAAGTGCTTTTAATATGAATGAAAACATTTTTGATAAAAGTGTTTTGGAGCGAATCTTTAATAAAAATACAAGTGAATCTTGAAAAAACACTTGAAGTGCTCCCGAGAAACAAGCACATATTGACACTTCTTCCAAAATGCACTAATGCTTTTGGTGTCCAAAAACACTTATAATAAAAACGATTTTAGTCAATTTATATGCATGTAACCAGTTATGCACCAACCCTTTATGCATTTGCACCAACACTAACCATACGAACTGAAATCGTGTTTGAATTAAAAACCTTTTCAGACGCCCAAAGTTGAATCAAAGCCCAATAGCACAAAACGACACCGTCATATAAGCCGAAATTCAACAACGAATGGACAAAGGAGAAATTTCCAACGACCAAGTCGTGTACCAAAGTCGGACACATGCAAGGCCCAATCAGAAAACGCAACGAAACCACCACCATCACCACCGTCCACTATACTCAAATCCAACGGCCCTAATTAAATGGAACATTCTGGACACCCTCCCACCAAAATTCGTAAGTTCTCGACACGAACACTCTAGACAAGCTCTCCGTCCGTCCTACTATATAAACCCCCATTCACCACTCTTGCTTTACCACCTGTGACACCAAAGACCTTATCGCCTCAAAAATATCTCAAAAGCTCTTCAATTTTCTCTGCGTTTCTTTGCTTGTTTGATTGATTCTCTGCGGTTGCAATGGCGGGAAAGGGAGAAGGTCCGGCGATCGGGATCGATCTTGGAACGACTTACTCGTGCGTCGGTGTTTGGCAGCACGATCGCGTGGAGATCATCGCCAACGATCAGGGCAACAGGACGACGCCGTCTTATGTGGCTTTTACTGACACCGAGAGGTTGATCGGCGACGCGGCCAAGAACCAGGTCGCGATGAACCCCGTCAACACCGTCTTCGGTAAGAATCGAAGTCCTTTCTTTACTTGCGAATTTTTAAATGTTATGATCTCTTTTTGCTTTGCATGTTAGGGTTTTTACTTCAATTTCGCTGTGTACTACTTGATCTCTGCTTCAATGGCTGATTTTATTAATTTCACTGTCAAAATTTGCTGCTTGTTAAAACTTTGCTGTTTTGCGATTTCTATAACTTGAATTTAATAAAACACTCCCTAAATCTTTTAGATAGCTAATTAAGGAAAAGATGGATTTTTTTTTATGTAAAAAGAATATAAAAGAATCATTTTTATTGTTATTTTCAGGATTTGTTTAGTTAATACTAATAGACTATGAAATATTGTAATTGGTGGTCAAGGGTTTGTATTTAATTACTGTGTTCAAAATTATATTTAGGGGCTTTGGATTTAATTACTGTGTTCAAAATTATATTTGGGTTTGTTTAATTATTTTATTCTCATTAGCTTTCATGATTTTAGCTTGATATAGTACTTTGTTTTGTCTTGTGCATTTTTAATGAATTAGTGTTACTAAGCGAGGTTTGTTAATTTTTCAGATGCCAAGCGGTTGATCGGTAGGAGATTCTCTGACCCTTCTGTCCAGAGCGACATGAAGCTATGGCCTTTCAAGGTCATTCCAGGACCCGGTGACAAGCCCATGATTGTTGTCACATACAAGGGCGAAGAAAAGCAGTTCGCAGCTGAAGAAATTTCCTCCATGGTTCTCATTAAGATGCGTGAGATTGCGGAGGCCTATCTGGGTTCATCTGTGAAGAATGCCGTTGTTACTGTTCCAGCTTACTTCAATGACTCTCAGCGTCAGGCTACCAAAGATGCTGGGGTCATTGCCGGCCTTAATGTGATGCGTATTATCAATGAGCCCACGGCCGCCGCTATTGCATATGGTCTTGACAAGAAAGCAACCAGTGTTGGTGAAAAGAATGTATTGATTTTTGATCTTGGTGGAGGCACTTTTGATGTCTCTCTTCTCACCATTGAGGAGGGTATCTTTGAAGTGAAGGCAACTGCCGGAGACACGCACTTGGGAGGAGAAGATTTCGACAACAGAATGGTGAACCACTTTGTTCAAGAGTTCAAGAGGAAGCACAAGAAGGACATCACTGGAAACCCAAGAGCCCTTAGGAGGTTGAGAACTGCTTGTGAGAGGGCAAAGAGGACTCTCTCATCCACTGCTCAGACCACCATAGAGATTGATTCTTTGTATGAGGGTGTCGACTTCTACACGACCATTACCCGTGCTAGGTTCGAAGAGCTTAACATGGATCTCTTCAGGAAGTGTATGGAGCCAGTTGAGAAGTGTTTGAGAGATGCAAAGATGGACAAGAGCTCTGTCCATGATGTTGTGCTTGTGGGCGGTTCTACTAGGATTCCGAAGGTTCAGCAGTTGTTGCAAGACTTCTTCAACGGAAAGGAGCTCTGCAAGAGTATCAACCCAGATGAGGCCGTTGCTTATGGCGCCTCTGTGCAGGCTGCAATCCTGAGCGGTGAGGGTAATGAGAAGGTTCAGGATCTGTTGCTTCTTGATGTCACTCCTCTGTCTCTCGGTTTGGAGACTGCTGGAGGTGTGATGACCGTGTTGATTCCGAGGAACACAACCATTCCAACCAAGAAGGAGCAAATCTTCTCTACGTACTCAGACAACCAGCCTGGTGTCTTGATCCAAGTATATGAGGGTGAAAGGACAAGGACCCGTGATAACAACTTGTTGGGCAAATTCGAGCTTTCCGGCATTCCTCCTGCTCCAAGGGGAGTTCCACAAATCACCGTCTGCTTTGACATTGACGCCAACGGTATTTTGAATGTCTCTGCCGAGGACAAGACTACAGGGCAGAAGAACAAGATTACCATCACCAACGACAAAGGTAGACTGTCCAAGGAGGAAATAGAGAAGATGGTCCAAGAGGCTGAGAAGTACAAGTCGGAAGATGAGGAGCATAAGAAGAAAGTGGAGGCCAAGAATGCTCTGGAGAATTACGCCTACAACATGAGGAACACGATCAAGGATGACAAGATTGCCTCCAAGCTTGATGCAGCTGACAAGAAGAAGATTGAGGATACAATTGACGAGGCGATTCAGTGGCTCGACGCAAACCAACTTGCTGAGGCAGACGAGTTTGAGGACAAGATGAAGGAGCTTGAGAGCATCTGCAACCCGATCATTGCCAAGATGTACCAAGGCGCTGGTGGTCCTGATGTTGGTGGCGGCATGGATGATGATGTTCCTCCTGCAGGTGGCAGCGGTGCTGGTCCCAAGATTGAAGAAGTCGATTAAGCTGGTTTTTGTTGATCCAAGTTGTGTGTTTGTATTGAAGAAAGCGGTGGAGGTGAAGCTAGCTAAGTGTTGTTTTGTTTGTCTTGGCATGATTTGGGATTCAAGTTAAAAATCCAAGATCTCGGAAGTATGGTGATCTTGGTCGTTTTGTTAAACATCGGATTTCAGTATTTTGTCAATGGTTAAATTTCCTGTCTGAGTTTTAACTGTTTGCTTCACTTTTGATTGCGGCTTTTAGGCGCCCGCTATAAGTTTATTCTGTTTCCCGGCGAGATGAGTCCGTCGCAGAGCTCCTCGAACTATAGGATTCATTAGAGAAACTAGTAATGAATAAATGATTTGGAGCAGCCGAGAAATCTTTCTGCTATGCCTATAAACGTGTTTATGCTAAACCACTGGCCTGAAACCTCCTTTACAGCCTGCTCTTCCATTTCCACAAGTTGACGGCAGAATGTTTCAACGTCGCGCGCGTCTTCCATCAAAGATAGTCTGAATTCCTTCAATGTCTGAAGCTGTGAAAAATGATTATTCATTAAACCCTGCGGAAAGATCTGAACACACATTACATCAAATAGCACTCTTCCAAACTTTACTAAAATCAAATAAATCTGTCCTATCCCATACAAATACAAAATAACTTGAATTAGCCCTATGTCATATTCATGGAGAAAAAGGCCATAATTTCAACTTTGATGAGCTATCTCCAAAGAAAAAAAACCTAGTGCGTGGTTTTTATAGTTTCATAATTTAGTTTAGTAAAACAAAAGTTGAAATATTATTGATTGGTAGCCCCATCATAATATGATTGCAAGGACGATTATATTGCGTAGATTATGAATTTGTTCACTTTTTCGTAGTCTTAATTTGAAATGGACTTCTGTATGCGAATTTTGGTTTTGTATTTTCTAAATGGGTGTAGAGATAAATTTATAAATTGAATTAGGTTTTTGAGGTATTTTATATAGAAAATTTAGATTTAAAAAGATATTGATAGTTTAATTAAAAAGTATGGGTGAAAAGAGTTAGTTGGATGTAGAAAAATATTACATAGGTTCAAATAAAAATTCCTTTGCCTTGTGAAACTTGAAAGTCGACTCTATACAACTCAAAATTCGCTTAGCATTGTCTTAAATCTATTAATTTCTCCTGTGAGTTTGATTTGGGTGACCTAAACTAATTAATTTCTATTTTATTTTTTAATTTATTTTAATTATTCAATGTTAACACATAATGAAGATTTATAATGAAATTTATTGTATATGTGGCATAATTTTATTGAGTGTTGTGTCTCACATATGTTTCAAGGAAGCGACCTATAAGTTTTAGAAAGAAGAGAAATTCCACAAGTTAAAATAGAACGAATTTTGAACTTTAAAACTTTAGAGAGCTGCTAAACTCACCCCCTTGTCTTATTTCTCCACCCGCGTTATATTTACACCCACTATAAAAAGTTAAAAAATTAAAATTTTATTTTCCCACCCACTATTATTCCTAAAATGACCCTATATATAAGTAGAGATAAATTTCTCTTAAAAAAAAGAATATAAACAAATAATATTAACCCACAAATCCTAACCCCAATGTTGTTGTTCCTCTATATGTAATCTCATCCTAAACCTTCTCTCACTTCTTGATTTCCCCAAAACCATGTCTCTGAAATCTTCACTTCCTCTGATCCCAGCCGTCTGATCCTCGTTGGAACCCTAGTAGCAAGAACAACCCCCTCAGAATGGCAACAAGGCATCGACCCCAGCCCCCACACCTCCCTTGTCCAGGAGCAACCGCCCCTCCCGCGTCTACACCCTACGAGCCACCGTTCGGATATAGCAGCAGAACCACCCCGTCAAGAAACAGCGAGCTGTCAGTAAAAAGGAACAACATCAGCAACAGGGAGTCGATGAACAATCGTCTCTACAATGCAGCAGTGCCAGCAATATTGTGACGCTACTGGTGGAACCTCCCCCGCCCTCGCTATTGCCTCGTTGGATCCTGCACTCTATGTGTGAATTAGCTTCCGTAAACAAATTTACCTTAACCTAATGAAAACGAATTCTAGGAATTCTCATACAAAAACGTAAAACATATTGCACCTAACCTAATGCAAATTCAAATAAAAAGTCATAGAGATATACTTCAATTGTACATGTTGACAAATCAAGATGACCCACATAAAATTATCTTTTACCTCTTCGAAACATAATCATCTACTTCTTCTATAGAAACATCTAAGTTAATTCTTTTTGCTTTCTCTGAATGAAAGAAGATGGGAATGATGAGTTAGGGTTTAAGGGAAACAAATTTTCTAAACATAGCATGAGAGTTATCAAGCCCAAACTTTTCTTTTTCTTTTTTATTAAAAAAAAGTAATGCAATAGGGGATAACTAAGATTCTTATTAGTCATTTTACAAACAGACAAATTTGTAATTAAAAAACTTATTAAAAGGTGAGTGAAAAGATAAGACATTAGAGTGAGAATAACATCTCTTATAAATTAGAACAAAATTAAATTAAAATATCATTCTAAGGGACGTAGCTAAAAATAAGCTCGAGGTTTTCATTCCGTGTAGATGACATCCCAAAACGCTTTGAAAACGGGCTACGTATCTCAGCCGTCGAATTCGTACGTCGTACTCCTCCGTAAGTAAAAGCCAAAAGCTGAATAGAGAAGCCCAAGTGCCAGTCGGATCTCCGAACTCCATCTCCTCGGTCTCCGACCAATAAGATCGGGCCATGGCTTCAGAGATATTCGAGCGTGACCGGCACTTGACGTTTCTGCAGATGATGTACCAGCTGCTGCCTTCCCCCTACCAGTCCCAAGAAATCAACCGCCTCACTCTCGCCTACTTCGTCATCTCCGGCCTCGACCTCCTCGCCTCCCCCGAGCGCCTCGTACGTCGTCGTTTTGTCAATTTTCCTTGTTGAAGTTCCAATTTGAAATAAATGATTGAGAAATTTGCAATCTTTGATTTGGTAGGTTGATAAGGAAGCAGTTGCCAATTGGGTTCTGTCACTGCAAGCTCACCCGAGAAGCAAATCCGAATTGAACAATGGTAAATGGGGAAATTATGATTTTTGAGTTCTAATTCGGTAGGATCGAATCGAATTGAATTGAATTGAATTGAATTGAATTTGCTTACATTTAAGTGTGAATCTAGTTTAAATTAAGAAAAAAGTAATCTTTTGACTTGTTGTAGGACGATTCTATGGTTTTTATGGATCCAGAGCTGCCCATTTTCCTCCAGAGGATAATGACAATGGGGTATGAAGCAATGAACTAGTATATGTATTGTATTAGCTGAACTGTATGATCATCTGATTTACTTTTTCCTGTTTCCTGTTTCCTGTTTCCTGTTAGTAAATTTTTAGTATGATATTCGCGTAGGCTTTGAGTTGCAGTGTCAGTAACTTGGCCAGCACATATTGTGCCGTGGCTATACTTAAAATCATCGGCTATGACTTGTCCAGTATTGACTCTGAGTCGATACTGATGTCAATGAGAAATCTTCAACAGCCTGATGGAAGGTATTGTGGTTTACATGAAAACTTACAGCCATTTCTTAGGGGATGTTATGAGGTAGCTGGACCAATTTCCTAATATTTTCGACTGATTTTGGCAGTTTTATGCCTATACATACAGGGGCCGAGACTGATCTTAGATTCATCTATTGTGCTGGTAAGATGGTGAAACCTTTTATCCCTTTTAATTCAATATACTTGAAAATGTAGCATCAATTTAGCTGATTGATGTACCAGCGGCTATTTGTCATATGTTGGGAAATTGGAGTGGCATGGACAAGGAGAAAGCCAAGGAGTACATATTAAATTGCCAGGTCTGTATGGCAAATGAAATCACCCTCGCAGAATTATATTTTCTATTTGATCAGTAAATCTCCAAATTCTAGACATTACTGCATAGATATTAACCAAATTTAGTAAACCAAATGACATGGACGTTGATAATTGGATTATTACTACCTAAGAGTGTTTGGTCTAATGGTCAGGCCCTTGGTAGCAAAACCAAGAGGTCTGGGGTTCGACACCTCTCAAGGTACCCACCTAGCAATTGCTAGAGTTTCTTGCCTCCCAAATGTTGTGGGGTCAGGCGGGGGGGCCTAGTGATTAGTCGGGTCAAAGATCCGGAGACACTAGCTTCAAAAAAAAAATAATAATAATTGGATTATTACTTAAGTGTTGATTAATGTGCTTATTTCCTATTGGGACACATCATTTGGTTTTGCAAATTTGGTTTAGAAATTTGGTAGCCCTAGCATTACCCATATACTTATACAGAAGTGACCTTGTTCTTTCAGTCATACGACGGAGGTTTTGGGTTGACTCCTGGTTCAGAATCTCATGGTGAGTTCTTTTTACAGTCAATGTGATCCATTTTGTAAGAATGTGTTAGTTGTACTTATTTAACAAGTATGAAGTGTCCCAATTTTTTTCCAATTTCCTGACCAGTTGCTTGCTGGTTAATATTTTATTGTTATTTTGTATTTTCTTTTCGGTACAAAAAAAGTTTAGGGGGAGGGAAGGAGGCTACCCCATCCTATGGTCAGGGCATACGAGTTGATTGTTTGTTAATATGTTACTCGGTTTTTATTTTGTATTTACTAAAGATGAAAATGGTGTAATTTCTTCTTGCACTGGCTCATGTGTTGTAAATTCAAAAAGTTTGAAATTCTTTTTCTCCAATGATACAATATCCATTTTGGTGACACAGGCGGTGCAACATATTGTGGTGTTATATCTCTCCGGTTAATGGGATTCATTGAAGATGATATTCTTTCTAAAGATGCAGAGTCTTCCATAATAAATGTGCCATTGCTGCTGGATTGGTGCTTGCAGGTTTATTTCCTCACCAAATTTCTTCAAGCATGACCAGTTCCTTAGAAACTGCCAAATAAGTTGATGCATCTGAAACAATGATCCCGGACTTTGTATTCTGATAAGCAATTTTATGTTCTCATCCCATAATAAAGATTATTTTTACAACTGCAGCGGCAGGCAGCTGATGGTGGATTTCAAGGTAGACCCAACAAGCCTAGTGATACATGTTACGCGTTCTGGTAGGTGGATGAACATCCTTTGGAAGTTTCACACCGTATTTGAAATTTCGTACCTTCACAATGGAAATTTGCTTGTGCAGGATTGCATCGGTTTTGAAGGTTTTAGGGGGCCACAAATTCATTGACAAGAAAGCTTTACATGGTTTTTTGCTGACTTGTCAGTCCGAGGTGCTTTTGCTCATCTTTCCTCATATTAACGTATGATACGATTTGGGGAGAATGTGAATTTTCTTTCAGATTTGTCATGAAAAATCTGTTATTACTTCGGTCATGCATACAAATTTACGATTTTATTTGATTAATCTCCATAAGCATAGATCCTTTGGCTATGA
This sequence comes from Crataegus laevigata, assembly GCA_963580275.1. Classification (NCBI taxonomy): domain Eukaryota; kingdom Viridiplantae; phylum Streptophyta; class Magnoliopsida; order Rosales; family Rosaceae; genus Crataegus; species Crataegus laevigata. The sequence goes on from OY756951.1 coordinate 8,779,401, forward strand.
TGATAGAAACTAGGAACACATTTGGATAGTGCAAGTCCTTGTTCTTAGGAAAAAGAACGGACCAATAAAGTGCAGACAATATAAATTTCTTTGTGCTTAATTTCTTCGGCAACAGCATCTTTTGCAAACATGAGGAATGCCAGTGTTGCTCCTGACTCCTGACTCTGATGTTTTGTCTTTGTGCTTTCATCAGTATGGTGGTTTCAGCAAGTTTCCGGGGGGTTATCCAGATCTCTATCACTCCTTTTACGGCTTCACCGCATTCAGCCTCTTGGAAGAACCCGGCCTGAAACCACTCTGTGTTGAGCTGGGAATGTCTGCCATTGCTGCCATTGGAATCTGACCTGATAATTTTTCGGATGCGTTGGCTCTGTATTTGTTTTTGTGTGCTTTTCCATGTATTCATTCGTGTTCTTCGTAAATATAAATAAATTTCCCCCCATTCATTTTACTGCTAGTTCTATACAAATCAATGTTTTAAAAGGCAAAGGCAAAGGCGAAGGCGTAGGTGAGGCGTTTCATGGATAGTTCCGCCTAGGCGAAAGTCTTGAGGGGTGAGGCAAAGCCTCATTGGACCTAAATTTTTAATATATTGTATATAATATAAAACTTTGTGAAACAAATTAATCAACAATCGTATGAGCAATCAAACTGAGTAGTGACCAAATTAAAATTAGAATACTAAAAAACTTACTTAAATTTTGAAACAAATTGTGATGTAGGGAGGAGATTGGGGTAAAATTAAAATGTGGCATGGGGAGAATTTAGGGTTCGAGGAAATGGGAAATTGGGGAATTGGATATTGGGTGAAGACTTAACCAAAACGACGTCTTTTTGGACTAAAGTCTTAGAAAACAAAAACAAAAAAAAAACCCATATTCTTCTTCTTTGTGAAGACGTCATCGCAACACAACATAGAGCCATCCCAAACTTCAACTTCGGGGGTCCTAGAAAATTTCAAGCAAGAAATCGATTGATGAAGAGATTTAGGAACGCCCAGCAAAACGCTTCAGGCGCGCCTCCATCACGTTTAGGTGAGTTTAAGCCTTTTTCTATTGGCAGAGGCATTTCCATCACCGCTTCGCCTCCAAAGGCGCCTAGGCGCATTTTTTAGGAGATAGATTGTCTGCTCTCCTTTTACCATACTCTTCTCATCATCTTATATTTGTGCTGATTAAGCCACGTTAATATTTTATATTCTTATTGTTTTTTGTCTTATTATCTCTATAAAAAAATCAATATAAAATGTTGACGTTACTTAACTGTGACCGCACAAATAGGAGCGGATGGAAAGGATATGGTATTAGGAGGGCAGACAATCTGCCTCCCATTTTTTAAGGGTAGTGCTATCCACATACTATTTTTACCTCCAACACACCCCTTTCAATTTTCAACATTCAAATCGTATGAATTGAAGAAAATCAATGAATAAAAATTAACAAAAATGTGAGAGATTAAAAAAAAGTGTGAATAGCACTACTTTTTTTTTAAATTGATACAAATAGAGGTGAATTACTTGGCCACATGCAGTGGCTGGTAAAAAAAATTTCGAAGTGCCTTTGTCTTTAGCATTTGATTAGCATTTCCATCAATTATCATATCACGTTTTTAACTTTCTATCAAGTAAGTCTTTATGTTCATTAGTTGAACCATAAAGTTGTGAAATCAAAATTCACTGCTGTACTTTTTGTCCCTCCATTCGTCTTTGATTTGTTTTATTCGAATACCTAATAAAAAGAGAGTAGTATATGAAAAAACAAAAAAAAACAAAAAAAGTGGAGTGCGAAAGATTAATTTCTTATATAAAATAAATAAAAGGCCTAGAGATTTCTAATTTAGTTTAGTTTTATACATTTTGTGTCGGGTGATTAAAAAGATAGATATATTAAGAAATAAAATTAGTTACAAGGCAAATTATTTCTAAAGTAAGATTTTCTTGCTAAGATAATGATTGTAGCAATGAATTAAGATTATGTCATTTAAGAAAACGAGAAAGTGAATGAATCAACGTAAAAGTAGAAGAAGGTACTTTTTCGATTTCATGTGACGCACATGGGAAAGTTAAAAAAGTTTAATTCTCCTAATCATATTTTAACAAACGCATAAAGTTTGATAACCAAACAATGAATAAATACGTGTGATTTTTGTCTTCGTATTTGAGTACGTATACATTGGAGGGTCATGATTTAAGCCACGAATCTGTCAGCACAGAAGATTACAAAGGGGACAGTAAAAAAGCAAGAGTTGCACCTTTCGGCAAATTCCCACAGGTAACTTTCACGGGGCAATTTGCGCCTCTTTGTTGTTTGGGAAAATGCCCAAAGACATCACCTCACAGGTGGTAAGGTAATACTTTCGTAATCGGTTAATTGTCATGTTACTTGCTAATTCTATGTCTTTTTTTAGCTGAAAAAGGGTAAATCCATGTGTAATCTTATCCACATTTGTAGTAAGATATTGAACTAGACCTAGAAATTGAGACTGACCAAAACATGCAAGAAAACATTGGATGCCGACAATGATTGTCTAGAGGGTGGGAATGATTTCCATGAAATGAGATATCTCTGCAACGGAGAAGGGCTTACATACATTATTTAGGCCAGGCCAGAAAAACTGTGAGTGATACTAATATATTGAATTCATATAAGAATCACACTTTTATAGTGAGTCGGAAAATTTGAGTGATACTAATTTATTGAGCTCATGGGTTCAATATATTAGACTCAGAGTCCAATATATCAAACTTAAGAGTGTAATACTAATATATTGAACTTATACTAATTTAACAGTTGTGTTTAGAAATTAAACGCAAAATACCTAATTCCTATATAATTTTGGGTAAAAATACAATGTTAGGTGTTCAAAGTTTCTCACATTCGTTATATTATTGGTCCGAACCACTAAAGTAGTGTCTTAGAGGTGCATGTAGATCTCTCTCCATTGTAGCAGTATGTTAAGCAACTTCGTGTTGCGAAGTCTCTCATTTTATTGTTATGGTATTTCAAGTAATCACATATTATTATATTGTATAGTTAGCTTAAAATACTGACTTTTTTACGTGGAGGAGGACAAGAACTCCAGTTCTGTAGCATCGTCACTCACAAGAAGATTACAATTTACAAGTATGAGACAACTCAGGATAAGAGTAAGATTTTCGCTCTCTTCGTATTTAAAAAATCACGATTAAGTCACGTTAATATTTTATATAAAAATAAAATAAAAAATATAAAAAGAAGGGAGAGTCATAGTCCCTCATTCAAATATGAAGACTAAATAAAACAAAAGACCTTCACAGTCAGAGGTACCCCACTTACAGAAAAGCCCATCTCTCACCATCATGTTCCTGAAAATATGTCCCCCCCACCACTAAAACTCATTACATTCCAGGGTTTTCTACATTAACCTCTATTACTAATCAAATTTAACAAACTATCCAAAAATATAAATTAAAAAAAAAAAATTGGTTCATGGAAACTCTAATGTAAATTTAGTTTCTTCCCAATTGTTGATCTGGGAAGAACCTGTGAAGTGCTTGATGAATGGCACTCTTCTTTGTTCTTGTCAATAATTATTGTGATAAAAGAACCATCTTCCTCAACATTTCCATCAATTTTCTGAGCTTCTTCCTTCAATTTTGCTCTAAGTTTCTCCTCAGCCATCTGCAAGAACTTGAACTTTGGAGGAGGAGAGGACCTCAGCCTGTTGAATTCTGCATCAGTTTTTGACTCGAAGTGTGGGTTGAATGCCTGCTGAGGAGTGAGAGGAGGTGTGAAAAGTGTTGGAGAACCAAGAGGTGTCAGATATGGAGTCTCAAATCCCACCAGCAACTCACTCAGACTCTTACTCCTAGAACCCTTCTGGCTCCTTCCCCCACCATCCTCTGACTGTTGCTCCAAATCCTCCCTTGTTTCCTCCACAATTGTGAATAGATGCCTTGGTGGGCCCCCACCAGCATTCTGCAGCCTCATGAGCTCAGCATCCAAATCATCCTCCTCAAATGATTTGCGCACCGGATTGTTGTTGTTGCTTGGCTCGTGGACTAGGGTTTCTGACATTCTCAATGAGGCACAGATATCTGTGGGGTTTTGGGAGGAAATGCAAGTGCTTCTTCTCCAGCAGAACATGTAGAAGATTTCCTTCTGTGGGCTGCTGCTGTAGCCATTGTCAATCTCTCTGTTGGTAAACCTCTTCTTCCACCACAGTAAATAGTAAAGCTCGGCAATCAGAGCTAAAAAAAGGCATCCAAAAACCACACTTAACCCAAGTCCCACACTGCTCAAAGATTTCATCTTTGTCATCAAATCTCATCAGAAAGCTACTGATTTCACATCAATACTACCCAAAATATTAAAATAAAAGGCAAGCTCAAATTAACGACAGTTAATTTTGCGAATTGCCCAATTCACCAGAATAGCATGAAACTAAAGGGAAAGGTTAATTTTCTGGGAATTTCTTAAAAAGTTCCCAACTTTTCCATGAACACAGGAGAAACCCAAAAACCCAGATAGTGGGAACGGAGTAACTACACACTCCTTACCTTGCTTGCTACTTTAGGGGAAAATAAAATTGCCCAAACGCCCAGTGGCTAAAAATATCTCTCAAAGGCTTTATCTTTCTGAGAAAATCACCCTTTAAATCATGAAGCATGATGACAAAAGTGCTTTTGAAACCCACTAATACAATTTGCCCACCCGAACGTGGATAATCACAGAAAACTGGCAAATTGCAGAGGATTAAAACAAAGAAATGACAAACAAAATAACTGGGAAGCTCTGCAAAAACAGCGGTAAAAATGCAGGAGAAGAGAGCCGGAAATTAGGCAAATATGAGCTGAGAGGAGTGGCGTTGTTCGAGGGAAATTTCACATGGTAACACAAAGACAAAGAAAGGGACGTGTCGTTTTCGTTTTTTGTTAGATGCTAAATCTGCTCACAGGAAAAGCAGCTTTTTTCATATCTCAATTTGCAAAATTGGGGGAAAACACTGCAATATTATTTATATAGAGCAAGGCTGGATGTGTGATTGATTCTGTCTTTGACTCTGACTCCAAGGCCAAGTGGTAGAAAACTGTTTCGTCTTTGTGATTAAATGCATATTCCTTTCCTCCTTTCAAGCACATAAATTATTCTCAAGTCCAACTCCATATGCGTCGCAGGAAAAGAAGCCTCTACATATCGTTGTATTATTAAATTAGTATATTAGGTGTAAATTTGTTTTATATAAGTTGCTCTTATATCAAAGAGTATTGAAATATGGGTTTGATTCAATTAGACTATATTGTGTTTATCTTCTACGATTGTCACTGTCACTTAAAAAATGTTGTTTTGCATTCTTTCATACGTACTGCTTCTAATCTGTTATGAAAAAGAATTACATGTAATCTTTTTAGATTGCTAATAATACTAGTATCTTAACTCATGGTCATGGACTAATGTTTGTCGAGATTCGTCATACTGGTAGCTTTGTCATAGCAATCTTCTTATGAGAGGAAAGACTCACAGCGGCATTTCAGATTCTTCATGACCGCCATCATGTGATTCACCAGTGCAATAAATCAACCATAATTTTTTTTTTTTTTTTTTTGTGGTTTTCCCATAAGTAGACACATTATTTTCAGTATTTAAAGGAGGTAAAAATACTCATGAATATATGTAACCTTCCAAATTACTTACATGTGATGTAGCAGTTATATGAAGGGTGATGTTAGGTAAATCAAATTTTTAGGACATTTTTTAATTTTTTTAGAGATCACATGATATGATGATTGATAGTTGGACTATTTTTAAATGATTTAAAGAAGAAGTTAAACCATTGACAAACACATATTATGTGGTTTACAATTACAAAATATGGTCTAAAAATTTAGCCTCTCAAACATTTTTGTTATATGAATTGGAGACTTAACTACATCTTTTAACCAATTATGGCATCTTGGAAGCTGGATTTACCAGGACTATTGTTTTAACAATTTTTTTGAGTTTTGGGCTGATGACTAGGGGTGGGCACGGTTTGGTTCGGTGCGGTTTTGAGTGAAACCACAACCAAAACCGCAACTTTTTGCGGTGCGGTTCGGTGCGGTTTTGAAGCCAAAATCAAAATGAAACCAAACCGTTTGGTTCGGTTCGGTGCGGTTTCAAACGGTTTGGGTTTGGTTTTCGAAAAAATATATACAATTTAAAATTTATACTTATCTACACATAACACAGTCTCATTTTCCACACAATACATTAATTAAACAACCCACATGAGAATTCTTTTCTTTACTCTAGCTAGCTAATTGGACATATGATAGACTCTGTGAGCAGGAAAAAGTATCCAAATGGAGTGTTACAGTTTATTATTTGATCAGAGATTTGGTCTTTGTATCTTTCCTACAATGACTACTCTTATTTGATGCTCATTGTTTCTTTTTTTTTTCATTTGCATTTTTTATTAGTCTTTTATATAGGCTATCATTATGAACTTGTAAATTAGGGTTCTGATGTGCTTTTACTAGTAAATAAAATTTTCATCTTTTCCTGTAAAGAAACATTGAGATGCCAAGCTTGATGAGGGATATAATTTGGAAAAAATAATTTTCATTATTATGACATGTACATACTAAATGTATAGATTCTAACAAACAACTAATTAAAATAGGACATCTAATTTAAGGTGCGGTTTCGGTTTCGGTGCGGTTTTCAAAAACCAAAACCAAAACCAAAACCAAACCGCTTCCTACAATGCGGTTCGGTTTCAAAACCGCAACCGTTTCAAAACCGCAAAACCAAACCATTCGGTGCGGTTCGATTTGGTTCGTGTTTCGGTTTCGGTTTTCGGTTTCAAGTGCCCACCCCTACTGATGACCTACAAATTTAGGGCCCGTTTTATTGCAGCATCCTATTCAAACCCATAGAGACAACCTCACCATCACATCCTATAGCTAGATCGCATAACTACAATGTCCTTTAAATATTGGCTCCTAACCACCGGGGTGGCCCAATAGTTGAGAATCAATTTCAAATCCGTATTTCACACGACACTTATAAGTTCGATTCTTGTCACTGGTGAATTGCACGATGGTGACCAGAAAGAAGCTGAAATGTTTTAAATTTTTTTTTTTTAAAAAAACCTATTAGCTCAAGGGCTAGAAAAAACTTGAATAATGGTGTCCAACTACGTCATCTATTAGGGCATCCTCACATCCTATATTTTGTTTCTATTTAACTATACATCATGCTAAACCATGTTTTTTTCTTTTAAACAAACGATATTATCTACAATCGTACCACGTTTTTTGTTGCAAAATTCTTGACCATCATAAGAGCAACTCCAGTATAGGAGCCCTCCCCCCAGGCAATACACTATTCAATCCACCAAGTGAACAGTAACTGCCTTAATGAACAGTGTATTCCCCTGGCAATAGCCTTTTTGCATCTCCACCCCTGCACTTGAATAGCCCTGGCAATTGGCAATAAAATATTAGTATTTTTTTTATTTATAAAATAATACATAATATTTTTAATTGTTCTCGTGACGCCACGTGTCATTATCCGAAAAGCGAATACCAATAATAAAAAAATTCAAAATAATTTTATTTGTTATTTCGAATAAGATTTTTAATCATTCTCGTTGTGCCACGTGTCATTATCCGCAAAGACAATTATTGGTGGTGGATTTTCGTTAAGATTTTTAATCGTTGTCATTGCGCCACGTGTCATTATTTGAAAAGACAATTATTGGTGATGGATTTCCGATAAGATTTGTAACCAATCACGTCGTGTCACGTGTTCACGTGTCACAATCCGATTACAATCTTTGAGGATAGATTTCCACCAGATTTTTAACTAATGACGGCATGCCACGTGGCATTATCTACAACCTAATCCTTGCCCAAATCCTCTATATAATGAAACCCTCCATCCTCAGAAATCTCACACCAATTTTCTCAAGCTCTCTATCATTAATCATAGTTTCTGCTTCCTTCTTCACCAAAATCCCTTTCATTATTCATAGTTTCTGCTTCCTTCTTCACCAATGTCTTCTTCTTCTTCAAAGATGATGTGGGAAATCGATCAAGAAGAGGAAGAATTGTTTAACCAATCAGAAGGAATGTTCAATGCCGAGGATTGGGCTCAAAATGAGATGGAAGAGGATGATGAGCGTAGACGGAGAGATGACGAATCAAGAATGGCACGAGCCTCACATTCCCGTTGAGTCGTCCAAGGTGTGGCTCAGATCTACAGGCCCAACCGTACTGTAAACATTGATAGAAACAAGCAACGACGAGGTCAGGAGCTCTTGGACGATTATTTTGTCCGTAACAGTGCATTCCCTGATACGTTCTTCCGGTGTCGTTTTAGAATGGAACGACATTTGTTCAACAGAATCATGGGCACTATTTGCAACCATGATTCTTACTTTGTGCAAAAGCCGGATGCATTTGGTGCTATGGGTCTCCTGCTTGAGCAAAAAATTACTGCTGCCTTGCGGATGCTTGCATATGGAGCAGTGGACGAGATAACGAGGATGGGAAAATCAACCATTCTTGAGTCCCTGATGAGGTTTTACTCGGCAATCGAATCTATCTACAGCAATGAGTACCTCCGGAGACCTACTCATATGGACTTGGAAAGTCTTATGAAGAATGGCGAGATGCGAGGTTTTCCAGGGATGATTGGAAGCATTGATTGTATGCACTGGACTTGGAAAAACTGTCCAAGTGCATGGCAAGGCGCTTATGGGGATAGAAAATGATCGAAAAATATCATTTTGGAGGCGGTGGCATCTTTTGATACTTGGATTTGGCACGCCTTTTTCGGCGTTCCGGGAGCTCAAAATGATCTTAATGTCCTTGCCCAATCCCCAGTGTTCGATAAAGTCCTGCAAGGAAAGGCACCAAAAGTCACATACTGGGTCAACGAACGTAAGTACAACGGGCCATACTACCTAGCAGACGGCATTTACCCAAGGTGGGAATGCTTTGTCAAAACAGTGCCACGTCCGCAAAGTGCAAAGGAAAAATACTTTGCAAGCTGTCAAGAAAGATGCAGGAAGGATGTGGAGCGTTGTTTTGGTATACTCCAAGCTCACTGGGCTATTGTTAGGGGTGCTGCCAGAATGTTTGATGTGGAGTCGCTTCGATCTATCATGATGACGTGCATCATTCTTCATAACATGATTGTGGAAGATGAGTACGATTATGATGTTGTTGATGAATATGAGCCAGACACGATGAACAATTCCAAAACACGAATATATTGTGCTCATGACGCCACCGAAGAACCCGTGCAACACGACCCAATACAAAGGGATGAACGTTACAATGATAGAGTCATTCAACGATATACTGCAATGCAAAGGCCATACATGCACAATGCTCGCCAAATTGACTTGACAGAACACCAGTGGAAATTGAGGGGTGTTGAAGATACTTAAGTTCATTAGTGTTTGTTTTTATTTGGGGTGTTTATTTGATTTCATGTGGTGTGTTTATTTAGTTCATTTAGTGTGTTTTTTATTCGGTATGTGATGTAATTTTGTTTGGTATGTTGATGTTATTTTATTTGGTGTGTTTAAATGTGTTTGAATAAAGTACTAAATTCAATAAATTGAAAATAACATAAAGTACACAATTCAATAAATTGGAAATAACATAAAGTACACAATTCGATAAATTAGAAACGATTTCTTATTCAATGAATAAGAAATTACAACCTAAATTCAATAATCATCACTTAACCAATTTGTGGTGCTAGGATGATCTTCTCTTGTCGTGCTAGGACCATCTCCTTTTGCTCTCGCTTCTCTTGCATGCCTCCTTCGCACCACGTCTTCTTTCTCCGACTTCCAAAAATATTTAGAGTTTGGAGACTTCCCTTCTAAAGGCTCTTTCATAATGTTACGATCTTGTTCAGCCATTTCCGGCTCACCCTAAACCCTAAACCCTAAAGACCTTTCCGGCTCACCGAACCCGAAACTCTACAAATGTTGAACGACTACCGTCAACGGCGTTGCACTGGCCCGACAAACCGGGCAAGTCGTATGGGAATATAGCCACATGTCAATGCATGGAACGTGAAACGAGTGGCTGCACTCCGGCAAGGTACGATAATTTTCGCCTTCTTCGTACTCGCCTAGGCAGACGGCACACGTGCCATCTCCGACCAACTCTAGGCCCACAACCTTTTGACACTTCTGTTGAGCCAAATTGATTTGGGCTTCCAAGCTGCTTGCTGCCGGGGCCTCTTGCATTACAGGACCCAGACGACGCCGTGTCGGTTCTTCTCGCGGGATTTTCCGGCAACTGAAACATACATCAATGAAGATCATCGCAAGCACACACCCGCCGAAAGCAAGTAGGGGGTGGAACGCTGCCACGAAATCCATGGTAAAAATTAGAGCTTGAACTTTGAAGAGGGCTGTGAAATGGCTACAATAGCCATTGGAATTATAAAGAGTAGGCGATTATAACAAGGGTATCATTGTCTTATTATTTGCCTAATTTGGTCGCTAAGCCCAAAAAATTAACGTCGACTCCTATGCAGAAAATTATTTTAAGGAAGTTCACACATCTAACACTAGCTGTTTCCACTTCTTGGGTTATCTGCTTTTTAATTTTTATGCTTTATGAATAAAATGGTATTTTTATACTAAGATACGGGAGATTTGAGTTACGTCACATAATACGCAACCATAATCATTTGATTCGAAATTTTATTGTCGAGATTCAAATTTAAATCCTTTTAGTTTTATACTTAAAAGTCTATATATATCACAACTGATGTGTTAAGTGGAATTTTCACACAATTAAGTATTAATCGGTTAATAAGGCATTACCTACTTGTTTGGACTTAACTCACAATGTTTCTAACGAAAGTTAATGTTCCACTATAAAATAAGTTGACAACAAACAAGTAGTTTAATTTCTTATAAGTCAATTCATGAGGCATTCTCTCATCAATGCGAGATTCATTTTTATCATGCCCTCTCACGTGTGGCGAACTTTCAAACACAAACCAAGTGACATGGAGCACGTGTGGTCATCGTGCTTCACACACAGGACAACCTGCTCTTGTGATTTTGATACGATTGCCGTACCAAAATCCTCGTACCAATTACCATACCAAACTTTTGGTATGACAAAATCGATTATCATTATCATGCTGAACTTTCGGTATACTAAATTTTGATATGTCAAATAGTTCGATTGACTTGGTATGGTAAGGGGAATTACCACTTTGTTTTGGATTTGGGCCACAATCTTTTCTTCTTTTTTTTCTGCAACCCAATTCAAGTCTCATAAGTTTTTTTTTATCCTCACTTTGTTGGGTTCCTGTACTGCTCTCCCAGTTTGTAATCAGAAGTGTGGGGTTTTGAAGGTGGGTTTGGTGTGTTGCGGGGGATTTGGGATGTGGGTAGTGGTTGATTCGGGTGGGTGTGATTTGAGTGAGAGGCAACTGAAGAGTTTTTTATTAATATTGAAATATTATAATATAATTAATATATTTTTATATTTTTTGGTATGATAGGGTAATACTATAGTAATGATATCGAATACCATTGGTTTGGTACAATACGGTGCCATTACCAATTGGCATAAAAAGTTTAGCATAAAATCGATATGATACGATTAGCATTGTAATTTGGCAAAAAAATTCACCCTATCTAATAGCATGAAGAAGTTTAAATTTTACCATAAAACTAATTGGCAATATGGAGAGTGGTTCAATTTCTTATAAGCTCATGCAAGGTTCCTCCTTTCACCAATGTGGGATTCATTCTCAATAGTTTCTCATTATCTGAATAGATTATTTTCCAGTCATTACTGAAAACTTATTTCTGTAATAGTGACAACTAAATGGACAGACATTTTATAAACATAATATTGTTGATGAAAGGTAAAAGTTTACAACAATGACTAAGTGGCTTAATAATTTTCGATTTTTGTGAATTTTGTAAGTATGATATTTGAACATGTCTGTGAACGATTCAAACGAGATCAAACTGTAAAACGAGCTCAATCAAGTAGTTAGTGTCGTATTAACTCACCAAATTTGTTAGGGTTTATCCTTATGTCCAATCCCAAACTCCCCTACTTCTGTATAAGCCACGCTTATCTCCTTTTAGTCAATGGTCATTGATTAGGTACTCAATTAAATAAAATCCAATGGTGTCAAATCAATAATTAAACACCCAATGGACTGAACGATACAGCCTCCACAGAAAACGTAACAGATGGGAAGGTGTTATCCATGACAAAAAGACAGCTTCGTTCTTTCTTTTGGTTTGGTAACGTAGAGTATAAACAATCATATTTCTTCTTGGCCAGATGTTTGAGTGCTTGTAATTAGACTGTTTAGTGGAGAGTTAATGAATCTTAACCCGAGTTCGAATTTAATATAATATTAAACAATTGATTAATGATATTCTAATTTGCTTAGTGTTGTTTAATCTTTTAGTAAGTGAACTTCTGGAGATTAGATTAATACAACAACAAATGTGTCGAGAACATCTAGGGCTAAAACCATATCGACTGATTTAGATCTGCCGCAGAAAGTGAGAAGACTTCACTAAACCAACCAAACACTATCGACATCATCAAACACATAGATTAAAAATCGCACAACAAACATATTGAGTTGCTACAGTTGAATATGTCTCTTACATTGGAAAATAACATTTAAAAAAAAAACACAATTTATAAGTCTATAATTCCACTCTTTAATACTGTCGAGATTTTTTATGCAAATTCCTCAAATTTGCCGTTTGGTGCATGTGGCAATATAAAGGTTGGGAGATAATATCAATGTGGTTAGTATCCGTCTATCTAAATATTTGACATGGTATTAGAGTAAGTTTGATTGTCGGTATTGTGGGTCTTTGTCGTGCCGTAACCGATTTACCACATTCCATGTAAGACGATGCTTCTACGCTTAATGATTGATGAGAGATTCATTTCTCGTGTAGCCCATTATGTAGTATTGCCACATCCGGGATGAGTTGAATATATGCTGCACATCGTAAAACTAATAAAACAAAATACAATATATAAGTGTCTGGTTCCACTCTTAATACAGCTAAAACTTTTAGTTTAAAAACTCCACATTTATCGTCTTATGCAGGATAAAAAGTGGCAAGATGCTGAATATCTGACCGCTACAACTTATTTCGATTGAAGATTGGTTCAAAGTGCAAACTATTTGTTTTCTATAAATATGATTAAGATAATCAAGTAGGAGTATAATTAAAGAGTAGTCGAGTGGATCTCTTTGAATATCTGACAACCACAACTTACTTCGATAGATTGGTTCAAAGTGCAAGCTCGAAGACGAACGGTTTTAAGGCACAAGTAATCAGGCGGTGATGAGAGCCAACAAGTGCTATCAAATAAGAGGTTGGTGTTTGATGATAAGTAAACTTGAGATTCGTTGATCATTGAGACCAAGCGAGAGAGGTGAGAGAAAGCATCGTTGCTTACAAATAAATAAATAAAGGTGAGAGAAGCATCGTCTTGTGCACACGCGTGCATCAAACTATCTTTTTGTTGCAATCTTTCGATGTATTCAAAATATTAAGGAACAAATTCTAGGTTCTAGGTTCTTATTTACATGGTATGTTAAGGGTGTGATTTTTGACACTAGTAAATCACATAATGGTAATAAGGAAGAGGTTGAAATGTCTATTAGCCTCTATGAATTTTTCCGGCCCTAATAAGATGGATGTCCTAACAAAAATACCAGCTAGTCCCTTTAAAAAATATATGTACATATATAATCATGTGATATTATTTTTCACTAATAAATGTATTTTATTTTGATTTATGTGCTCTAAATGTTAAATATATCAATTCAGGCTTCCACTCTTATTATACTATAAATAAAAAAAGAATTTTTTTTTGAAATATCATATGAACTTATACCTATTTTTCAATTTGTCATATAAATTAAAATTTTAAGCAATTTGTTATACCAACTTTTTGAAATCATCAATTTGTCATCTCATCCTAACTCCGTTTAAGTTTTCCATCCAAAATAAGTCACGTGCCTCACACGACTTGTGTTCAAGGTTATTTATGTCATTTTAACACCTCACTTCCTTCTATTAAGTTGCATTTGATCAAAACAATTCTAGGGTGTTCAATTCACCATGTAATGAAATCAAATTTTATATGGGCTTATAATATGATAAACGAGTTGAGGTTTGGTGCCAAGAAGGGAGCAGTAGATGCATATACGTTGCTCAAACACAAAATTAAAGGGTTTTCCTAAAGAAAAGTAAAAAACTTGTAAAAATATCTTAAATGATAGAAATAACTTTGAACATAAGTCATGTGCCTCGCACATAACTTATTTTGGAAGAAAAACTTAACGAAGTTAAAGTAAGATAATAAATTGATAATTTTGAAAAGTTAGTATGAAAAATTATTTAAAATTTTAATTTATATAACAAATTAAAAAATGAGTAGAAGTTCATATGATATTTTAAAAAATTTCTCAATAAAAAATACATGAAATGACTTATCAATATATATCCTCTCTCTAATCTCTATAATTGCATTGGCGTTGGCTCCAAGAAGAAGCCCCTCCTCCTTATCCATTGACAATTGTATATGATACGTGTGAAATGAAAAGCCGATAAGCGTAACGTGTGAATGGTGATAAGTTTATAAATTTCCCAATTTTTATGTCTGAGATAAAGTATATTGGGGATTCACACGCCGTCTACTTCCCAAACGGCAATGTTGTTGACTGGTAGTCGTCCGTGCAAATATGTCGAACATGAAACTCCTGCTCCTTTTTGGATGCCAAATACCATTTTGCACCTAACCTTTTGAGTACATTCTTTAGGGTAAATTAAAAATTAATAAAAAAATCATGAAAACAACTTGATTTTAATTGATAAGACTAAAGTAGGAATAAAACTACTAAGCCTATAAGAAATTTAAACTTTCTCGCGTTACTGAAAATGACATATATTAGTTCACACCTTATCAACAAATTTTTTTTCGTGCACGTGATGAATACACTTGAACTCGTTAAATGGAAAAAAAGAAGAAGAAGAAAAAGAAAAAGCTAGAGCAAGAAATTACTAAGGATATCATAGTTCTAATTTTTTTGTGCCTGTGACTATGAGAATCAATACCCTTGTTAATTTTTTTCAATCAGTCCAAAACAATTTATTAAATAAGTATGATCAAATTATGATTTTAGTCTCTGTAACTTCAATTGTCGTGATTTAATTCTCATAATTGTTGCTTTTCAAAGACCATTATTTATAAATTTTAAACAATATAACTTCTGAGTGACGTATGTATTGGTAAATAAGCTTTTTGAAGGAGTAAAAACACCACAATGAAGTCACCATAAATATTAAATCGCAATTATTAAAACTAATGACCATAGTAAAAGTTTGTTGAGACTACAATGGCTATAAAACATCGTGATTTTACTTTTTTTATTTTTATGAACAAACGATATTATTTCTACTAAAATGTGAATGAATCATAATCTTAGCTTTAAATTTATATGTAAAAAAAGAAGCATACATAACAAAACACTAAAGTTTAGGTTTAATAATTTTCAGGCAAAATGGCAAAGCATACAGTTGTAACAGGTCTACTCAAAGGATAAAAAAAGCGTACAATCAATATCTCATGTGGCACCATCAGAACCGTTGAGCCATGATTCAACGGTTCAAGATTATCCGCGTTCGGGTCAAATGCACAATCGTCCATCACAAATCAGAAAAGGTCCAACTCCAATAGACGCCTGTTTTGACCCAACTCGGTCCTCGGACACATAATTCACAGCTACCGTTAACAAACGTCGTTTGGTTTACACTGTGACGTTAACTGGTGGAGGTCTTTTCTCATTAACTCCGTCTCTTTAAACAGACACCGTTATCTCCCCCCCTTCTCTTTCTCTCCCCCCTTTCCTTCTCTCTTTTCTCAAAATTGGGGCTCTGATTGCAGTTCTCTCCGTAGCTGTTGTTTTGAGGCCTTCCTTTATAGGTAACATAACGAATGCTCTATTTAATTTTTGCATTTTTATTTTGGGAATTTTTTTTCCTAGGGCTGGGGTTTTTTTTTGTGCCTGATTTTATCCATTGGGATATTTACACCGATTGACATTTTTGGTACATTTTATGAGATTCTAGGGTTTTTTTCTGATTCTGGGTTGTCTTGTTTGGTTGCTGAGAAAGTGTAGGAAAATAAAATATGCTAAAAATTGGATCTTGGGAAAATTCTGATTCAGGTATTGGGGATTCTGAATAAATTTGAGCTCTGATGCAGCTGAGATGTGTGGTTTTGTGAAAGTAATGGAATTTGTTGAGCAGGGATTAGAGGAATTTTAAGCTTAAATCATGTTTAATTTTATTTTCCTCTCAGTTTTCGCAGAAACCAAACGAGGGATAAGCTGTTCTTTAGTTAATTTCTTGCATATAATGGTATTAATTTTGTGAGTAATAGTCCTGATCGATTTGAACTGTTATGATATGGCTTTCAGGTTGTTCTTGTTTTGAGAACAATAATTGTAGTTCAATGTGACATGGATTGATTGATGGGCCTGCAAAAATTTGGAAGATCTATTTGTGGGTGTGAATCTTAAGGATTGGTTTAATTTGTGGAATTTGTGATGGATCTGCAATCTTTATTGGCTCATTTTGATATGCTGAGATGTTTGTGAGGTGATTCTATTTGAAAGTGGGTTTAGAGATTGGACCCCGGAAGCAGGAGAGAAGGGAAAGGTTGTGGGAAAGCATGGGGGAAGCTCTTCTCACTACCCTGTCCATAGAGAATTCTCATTTGTCTACATTATTGTCTATGGATTCGGGTTCTGTATCGCATGATGAATTGGAAAGAGAGATGAATCGGACTTTCATACTTTCTCGTCCTCCTGATATCAATCTCCCGCTACTGTCTGAGCCTAGCCCACCTCCTCAAGCTTGGAATGATTCATGTGACATCTTAGATGTAGGCCTTGGGTCTCAAGTTTATGAGGCCGAGGCGACAATCACTCTCCCCAAAATTGCAAGGAAGTGCAACAAGAGGCTTGATAGCATATGGGGTGCATGGTTCTTCTTCAGCTTCTACTTCAAGCCTGTTTTGAATGAGAAGTCCAAGTGTAAGATCATTCGGGACAGTAATGGGGTGTCTGGGTATGACAAGACAGACTTACAGTTAGATGCTTTCTTGGTTCAGCATGATATGGAGAACATGTATATGTGGGTTTTCAAGGATAGGCCTGAAAATGCATTGGGGAAGATGCAGCTGAGGAGCTACATGAATGGGCATTCTCGCCAAGGAGAACGCCCATTCCCATTTAGTGCGGACAGGGGCTTTGTTCGGTCTCATCGTATGCAGAGGAAGCACTACAGGGGTCTTTCTAACCCGCAGTGTGTTCACGGGATAGAAGTTGTTCAGGCACCCAACCTCATGTGTCTTGATGACGAAGAGAGGAAGAGGTGGACAGAGCTTACAGGCCGAGATATAAATTTCTCAATCCCACCTGAAGCAAGTGACTATGGTAGCTGGAGGAACCTTCAGAACACAGATTTGGAGCTTGAACGGCCTGCCCCTCCGAAGAACAATATAAATTCACAACCAAGAAAATTGCTTGATGGTACGGGTTTGAATTTGTCAACTCAGCCATCAGAGCATGTCAACAACGAGGGGATGGACCTGTCACCGGTCTCCAATAAGCGGAAGAAGGACCTTTTCCCCCACGGGAATGACAATGACTGTTTATCTAATAACCCACATTTCGACAGAGCTGGCAAAGTCCACCCAGTTGAGTCACATTGGTTTAATGAGTTCAGTGGGGTGATGAAGAAAGCATCCGGCCCTGTTACGGCCGCAAAAACAATTTATGAGGATGAGGAAGGGTTTTTGATCATTGTCAGCTTGCCATTTGTAGATCTTCAGAGGGTAAAAGTTACTTGGAGGAATACTCCCTCACGTGGGATTGTAAAGATATCTTGTGTGAGTACAGCTTGTTTGCCATCCATTAAGAGACGTGATAGAACATTTCAGCTAACAGATCCAATGCCGGAGCACTGCCCTTGTGGGGAATTCGTGAGGGAAATTGAGCTTCCTACCCGCATTCCAGAAGATGCTAAACTGGAAGCGTACTGCGATGAGACAGGAACAATGCTCGAGATTATGGTGCCCAAACGTCGAGTAGGACCAGAAGAACACGAGGTCCGTGTGTGCCTTCGCCCCTCTCCCTGGAACGAAAGGGAGCATCTGTTGACCTGAAGCAGGCATTCAGATGACAGATGCAAGAAACATTTTTTACTGTTTCATTGTTTTTCTTTAACTTGATTCCGCCGAGGAAATCTATTGAATTAAATCAGATTTTTTTTTTCGTCTTCTCCCTCCCCCTTTAGGTATTTAAACCCCCACCCCAAGAAAAAAAAGAGAAAAAAGATAGCAGCCTTCCTCCTCCTTTTCTTTTCATACAATTTATCAGATTGATATGTTGATTTATAGATGTATGTCAAGACTGCTGTGTATCTTATGCTTTATTTGGCCATATGCCTTTTGGTCGTTCTAGCTCTGCACTAAAAATCGCCGTGCACAGCGGTTTCGGGAGTTCGACGTTATTATAAAGTTTGCATTCCCATGTTATGTTTCGGATTGAAGGTTCTTTGTATAAAGGAAATGACTTGTGTAACCTATTTTCTTCTGTATGAAATTTTATTGGTTTCGCTCGGAGTTCGGTTTTTCGATCAGATTTTACGGGCGGGTTGGATTCATTCGATTTAAAGATAAAACACCGGAATTCTGTCATTGTTGCTTCTTTATGGCTGCTCTGAAAACAGATTCAGCAGCAAATTAGGATACATGAACATTAAACTCGAATCGGAAAATTCATCAAACTGATTACTGATCTAATCCCAAAACTGCATCTTCTGCAGCTTGCTAATTAGAGCTCGCCCGCGTGCTCCGCCATCATCTCAATCGTGTCTGGGTGGCGGTTTCTGATTTCCGATAGGGTTTGGCCCTGACGGCTTTTTGTGAACAACTTGAGGTTTGACCAGCTTTCTGGATTTGAGCTGTTATCACAGAAACAACGATTACATTTGGCAGACCAAAATTTAAACGACAAGACAAAAGAAGCAGCAGCAGCAGCAGTACCAGGGCTTACCCAAGTTGCTAACATGAATCTTGTGGCCACCAAACTCTGCCTTGCCGGAGAAGTTTCGAAATCAAGCCCTGCAGAAAGCATTGGAAGGAAGCAGATCATGAGCATGAATTAATCCGGTTTTTCAATTCAGAATCGGCGTATCGGATTACAAAACAATGTTTTGGTTACAAGTTGAGGACTTGCCTGACTCTGCATCTGCATCTGCATCTTGAGCTCTAAGCATGAGTAGGGCAAAAACAAGGTACACAGCAGCTTGTTCTCTCTTCATCTTTGGAATGTGACTGGTTCTTTGCATGGGAGGATTGGGAGTGTGTGGGGGTCTCGTAAGCATGCATGATTAGATTTATAATTGGGTTTACTTGTGTGTTAATCATAACTTAGTTTGAAAATTATGGAGATGCCCTCCAAAACATGTCTGGGAATCCAATGCCACATATTTATAGTCTATGAGTAGCTTGTCATTGTATTTTGATTCTCATCCACTGTGCAACATTGACACTAATAAGCAAAAGGTTAACAGAAATTTTTCGAAAAATGTTCTTTTGTCAGACTGACTGTGAATTTGAATCACTAATTAGGTCAAAATCCTCTAGTTGTGCGGTTTAGATTTACGACTTGGAAACATGGCAATATCATCAAGTCTATAAAAAACATAAGTCCAACAAGAAAACACTACTCGATTTATATTCCAAATGAGACGATTGTTACAAGAAGTAGAATAGTATTTGCAAGAGATTTAATTTGGAAATTTTCTACAAGGGACAAGATTTTTCTCAAGAGAAATGATGTTTCATGCCTCCGTTGACTGCATGATTAGATTCCGATCTAGCTTTATTTCTTAGGCTAGTCCTGTTATGCTTGTGATTATAAACCAGAAAAGAACAAGGTTGAGTACAATTCGTGTGCTCCACACTTCGGTCTTTTATGTGGACCCTAACGACTGCCGACTAATTATTTACAGGTTACATGTAACTGACTTAGATGATATGAGTGTACTGTAATCATGACATTATGTTTTTATGTTACAAAGTAATGTGTAAGTCTCTCTTTTGACGCACTCAATCATCCGCGTTGCTACTCTGCCACACAACCTTTGGCAATTGGCTTAGTGGACTAGGATGGAATAACGTGCGAATGGCTAGTTTGGTGTTGTTGTACTTAAAATAAATAAAATTTACTTATGTTGTGTTGTGGAAATAATCAATTGTGAAATAAGCAGTTAGGTGTTTGCTAAATTGGATTTGCAAAAGTGCTTTGGGTCCAAAAAGTAGTATCAGTGTTTAATAAACTTTTATATAAAAGTGTTGTGAATATGTATAATGATTGAAAAACCAAAGATATACAGTAATGGTACAGTAATTGTCCCAAACCGAAGATATTTGATATGGTATTGGTATTCAAAATCAATAACGATGGTATCGAAAATTTGGTATGGTAATCATATTAAACTCACCCCTAAAATCAAGTATTACTAGACCAACTGAATCACTGATCATGTACGAGACTATCATCTATTGACTTTGTACTTTGCACTTGTGTAAGAGCACTTCTAGTGTAGAAAGGCCCCCATGACAATTGGCAATTGAATCCCCTCCACTGAATAGTAACTTCCTTTTAATGGATAGTAATTGCATTTTGCATCTCCACCATTAAATTGAATAGACATAACAATAGGTAATAAAATATTAGTATTTTTTATTTTATAAAATTAAAAAAAAATTATTTGCAACTTCGGATAGGATTTCTAACCGGTCTCGTTACGTCACGTGTCATTATCCGAAAGTACAATTTTTGGTGATATATTTCGATAAGATTTTTTTTATCCAATTCCGTAGCGCAATGTGTCGTTACCTTTTTAGAATCGTTGAAAATATTGAAATGTGGTGTAAGGTGAGAGAAAATGATAAGGAATTTATAAATAAATAAAATATATATATATATATATATGAATTTTTAATTAGTTAAAAAATTATTAACTTAATTAATCTGGATCGTC
The DNA here is from genome assembly GCA_963580275.1 of Crataegus laevigata. Classification (NCBI taxonomy): domain Eukaryota; kingdom Viridiplantae; phylum Streptophyta; class Magnoliopsida; order Rosales; family Rosaceae; genus Crataegus; species Crataegus laevigata. Next base: position 8,800,527 of record OY756951.1, read on the forward strand.
GAATTACAAAAAAATTGAAATCCAACCGTCCAGAATGAGACCGTGGCCCACCCAAACATTTATGATTTTTTTTCTTTTTCTAAAAATATTTTAAAGTAGAAAAAACTGGACCGTTGATATGAAAATCAAACGGTCCAGATTCAAAGTAACTGAGTGGGGTTGACAAGCAGACTCCATTGTTTGAAAATCTGCCTGAGACGCGCCCCCATGCGCTCGTGTTGCCCATGCACTTGACACAAATTTTTTTTATAACGTTATTGACGTCATCCTTGCATCACCCCTCTCAAGCACTTGGACCTTGGACTCCCACATGCCCTCTCCCACGGGCTCCCCCTTAGCCCAATTGCCCAAATAGGCTGGAGCTAATTTGGGAGGGGATTGGGTTGCAAATTTTCCCTGTCCACCGCTAAAGAGCACACTGGAAGTGCTCTAAGATCCGCGTGAGAGAGTACCTCTTTTGAAACACCACCATCCATTTTATTCCTGTAGGAGGAGACTAGGTACCTAGGACACAAGTCACACAGCCTTGGCAAATGGCATAGTGGACTAGCATGGACTATGATGAGTTCCATGTGCTAAGAATCTTAGGTCTCCTTGAACCATTAACTGAAACAGCATAATATAATTTCCGCGTAAAAAAAGAAGATCCTCCACTTCCCTTGAGATGACTAAATGAGAAGAAATTAATCCAATCTCCATTATTTTGAATATGCACATCCAAATGAGTGTTATAATCTAGTGGTACACAATGTTAGCGAACACGTGAAAGTTTTCAATTAGGTTTATTTTTAGTTACGCTCTTTGGAAGTTGATTTGGATTCTACTTTGTCTCTTAAAACTCAAAAGTTGTCACTTTATTCTTTGAAACTCAATTTCGATCCCACATTATCACCTGAAACTCAAAAGTCGTCACTATACTTCTTGAAACTCAACATTCACTCCACTTTGGCTTGTTTCTATGTATTCCATTAAATAATTGTTAGGCTTACTTATGTGGCATAATTCAGGCCAACTTATGACTAACATGGCACACATATTCAATCAAGTGGTATCACATAGATTATAAAAAAAAAGTAAGAAAAATAGCAAAAACTGTTCATGGGTTTCATGTCTCTCTCCCCTCTCTCTCTAACCTTTGTCCATACATTCATCCCTTCTCCTTCCATCTCCAACCACCTTATCATTAGTTCCATTGATTTCGTTATTTCTTATGTTCTTAATGGAGGTGGCTGGTGAAAAGAGAAGATGATGTTTTTTGTTCTTTTTTACTATCATTTATTTTAGGAGAAATTTGACATATTACCAATTATAAAATTTTAACGAATGAACTTATTCTAGAAAACAGAAACAAGGCAATGTAAAGCGGAGTTTGAGTTTCAAGAGGGAAGTTGGCGAGTTTTAGGGAGCAAAGTATGATCAAAATCGAGTTCCAGGGAGTAAAGTGACGATTTTTGAATTTCAGGGGCAAAGTGGGACCAAAATCGAGTTCCAATGAGTAAAGTGACGACTTTTGAGTTTCAGGGAGCAAAGTAGGATCGAAATCAAGTCACTGGGAGCGTAGCTAAAAATAAGCCTTCCAACAACAATAAAGTGACACCCACATTGCAATTCTTCAATTTCCCACCACACTTTTTGTGCTAGGTGCTTGCAAGACGTTTGTGGCTCACGTGTTTAACTTGTGTCTCAAGGTTTTTTTTGTTTGTTAATTTCCTCTTTTTAAGTAACGCTTAAAACGAGTACTAGTGAAAAGACATACTTCTACTAAACACTTGTGGTTCACTTGATTAACTTATCTCTCAAAATGTTTTTGTTAAACTCCGCTTTTTAATAATGCTTAAAATTGACCTTTAGTCACCAGTGGTAAAATATAATTAGTGTAACATCCCACATCGACCAACAGAGAAAGGTTGGTTGCCTTATATGTACATGCCCACCTCCATATAGCACGAGGCCTTTTGGGGACTCACTGGCTTCGGATTCCGTGAGAACTCCGAAGTTTAGCAAGTTTAGGCGAGAGCATTCCTAGGATGGGTGACCCACTGAGAAGTTCTCGTGCCGAGTCTCCAGAAACAAAACCGTGTGGGGCAGGCCAAAAGCGGATAATATCGTGCTATTACGGAGCCGGACTAAGATCTGACAGAATAGTATCAAAACCACTCTGCCGTGTGGTGCAAGTATGCCGACGAGGAAGTCGGGCCCCTAAGGGGAGTGGATTGTAACATCCCACATCGACCAACGGAGAGAGGGTGATGTGCCTTATATGTACATGCCCACCTCCATATAGCACGAGGCATTTTGGGAGCTCATTGGTTTTAGAGTTCATCGTTAAGCGAGTTCGGGCGAGAGCATTCCTAGGATGGGTGACCTACTGAGAAGTTCTCGTGTGAGTTCCTAAAAAAAAAACCGTGTGGGCCGAGCCCAAAGCAGACAATATCGTGCTACGGCAGAGCCGGTCTGGGATGTGACAATTAGGATCCTAACTAGATTGGGTTTTTATAAATCATTAATATCAAGGTCCACTTCTTCTTTTCAGAAAGGTAAAAAAAAAAAAAAAAAAAAAAATTGTCACCAATTAATTATTGGAAATTTTAACGAAACACTCATGGTACTGTTCACTTTTAACGAAAAATCATATTTTTATCTTATCCTGATATTATTCACTATATCTTTAAAAATGATTTTTTTATTAAAATGAAAGTTTTTTTCGATTTTTCGTTATTTTTCCTTTAATTATATGTGACAATTCTAGTATTAAATTTACAAACTAAAAAAAATATAGAGATAATTTGAACTTGAAGAAATATTTTTTTTTTATGTTAATTTGAACTTGTTGTAAATTATGAATTTAATTATTTACCAGTTGGGGTGGCGGGAGTGGCATCGGCATAAGTGTGAAGTTATAATTTATTGATGGGTTGAATTTATCGTTCGGTTTGATTCGAAAAACAAGTTGAGTACAAACTCTTAATCTCTATGTATAATGAAACCCACACCTTTCTCTATAAAAATCCAACCCAAAATCTTCTCTCTCTCTCTCTCTCTCTCTGCGTTTTCCATGGCTACGACTCCTGCTCCTGCTTCCCAAGCCAGCCTCCTCCTCCAAAAGCAACTCAAAGGTTACACCTTAACCTCAATCCGTATATATTTCTGTTCTCGTTTGTGAAAATTTGTTTTAATTTTTTACTCTGTTTTAATTTTTTTTTCTCTGAATATCTATGTAGATCTCTGCAAAAACCCAGTTGATGGATTCTCAGCCGGTTTGGTGAACGAAGCCCAACATCTTCGAATGGAGTGTCACGATTATTGGCCCACCCGACACTCTCTAGTATTATTCGATGTCATTCCCGTTCTTTGAAACATGGTTTTTTTCGAAATTCAGTTTATATGTTTTGTTTTGGTGCATGTGTGTGTTCTTTTAACAGGTTGATTTTCTTTTGATATGACTATAAGGGTTTGTTTGAATTCATGTGTTTAGTTTTGGGTTCTGATTATTTGATGGAATTGGTTACAAAGTTAATATCTTTTACTGTGATGATTAGATTTTGGTTTTGCCTATAGCATGAAAATTTGATTTGAACATGATTGGATTAAGTGGTGTTTGATTTTTCGGTGTTTGGCAGATGTTACTTATTTTTCAATATACTTTATAATTGCTCTGTGATTTGATGGTTTCACTTGTTTAGTTGTAGCCATAATCCTAAAGATTTTAGGGTGCATTGTTGGCTTGCAAGTTGTAACTGTATTACCATTGTGTGGTTAGAAGCACCGGATCAATTATTTAGCGGATTTTGTAGTGTGGTCTCCCCTTTCTGTTTCAAGTATATAACAATGAAATATTAGAAGGCTGTGCGTGTTTGGATGACATGTTTCTGGATAAAGAGTCGAAACTTGGAGAGTTACAGATATGTAACTGATCAAGTTTGTGTTTGTCATTAATACACTGATTATCTGATGGCAGTTATAATTGGCAGTGCAACTTGGTGGTGGCTAACTGTAAGGATTGAAATGAGATTGTCACAGGACTGACTTGTACAATAGCCCTGTGGGTCTCATCCTAAGCCAGTATTGAGGTGCTTGTTCCTAAACCCTAGCACAACTCTAGTTTAGACAAAGATTGCTTGAGTTGGGTTCGGGTTTGTTATTATATTGTGCAGTACATTTTTTTACCTGCATGATGCATTGGAAACTAGTGCATCGCTCGATTGGCAAAGTCCTAATCATTAGTCATTATTGTATGTGCTAGCAGCTTAGCACCATGAACCTCATGTTTGTTTGCTTCCTGTTCCTTTTTCTTGAGGAGGAACTGTATGAGATGAGACAAGCTTGCAGTATAGTGACAGAATCTTGAGAGTTGATGATACGGTACATATCTGAACTTTCCGTATGTTTCAATCGGGAGTGCTCAAGTGAAGAGAGTTGTGATTTAATCTTCAAGTTGTCTCTACCTAGTGTTTTAGGTGCTTATGGAAAAGTTGGCACTGGTCGCGGGACCAACTCCATCTTTTATAAGGCAATGGAATCAGTTGTTTGAAAAGTGGGCTTGTTGCAAGTTGAAGATCTGTGACACTGACTTCGGAATGGCTGTAGGAAACCACCAGTTTTACTTCTATTGTTGTTGGAGAAGTGATGGTGAAGTTGTGCCCTAAATATAGGGTACATACTGAAAGTTGTGGTGAACTTTATATATGACTCTGAGGGATGCCTTTAACTGGAGACAGTTGTGGATGTGCTATATTATTGAATGTAAATTGTTAGTTTTTGGTTCTGGTTTACACACATCCCGGCCATTTTGTTTGATATTTTATGCATCCATACTATTATATGAACGTAGTTGGCGTGTTTGTATTGTTGAGGATCTACTGACGAATTTTTTGTTTTTCTGCAGGTTGAGAGCATTGCTTTGAGTATAATCTCAATGCTTTCAAGTCCTAATGATGAATCTCCTGCGAATGTCGATGCTGCGGTAGGTGTTGTATTTTTATTGTCTTTATGTTTTGATTCCATGATCAGTTCTTTTGAGTATTATTTGTTTAACACTACGTTAGCACTTGTGTTGATAACATGTTTTCTGGGGACCTTCAATAATTCCTAAAGCCTACCGCTTCTTAATTGAAAAAAGAAAATGATTGAGGACTATGCTTTACATGTGCTGCACTTGTTAGTCCACTTGGTTTTCTTAAAAGTAACATCTAAGCTCACAAATAAGACGTGATTTTCTTCCCGGTAAAACACATTGGACCGAAACATAGTTTAAGCAGCATTTCCGTACATCACAATACTAGGATTCACTGTCATCCAGGCATGTACGTATTGAATTTTAAACAGTGAAGCCATAAGTGTCGGTTCAACTGGTTCAACCGGCGATGCACATGAATGGCTTATCTTATTTACTTATAGACGTTGTGGTAACTTTCTAATCCGCTGACATGTTAATTATGTGTGTTTGCAGAAACAATGGAGAGAAAGTAGGGAGGAGTTCCGGAAGAGAGTAGGGCGGTGTGTCAGAAGGTTTCAAGAAATGTTATGAGTTCATTGCATAAACTAGCTAGATATCATGCAGCCATATGTACTTCTGTTTTGTTCTGTTTGAGGAAATGGAGCTGTTTGCAACAAGACCGTGCTTGCGTCCGATGAAATTGCTGTTGCTAGCAACTGGGTCCTCCGTCTTTGAGGGTCTGTTTTTGTTTGGAATGTCTCAAACTGCAAACTGTTTTTGGTTTTTGTATTTGTTTTTGTTTTGGAAGTCTCAAACTGTTTGTTACATTTTCATACTTTCCGGTAGGAAAAAAAGTAACTTCATTTGGAAACCCAATATGAAATCATGATTGAGTGAACAACTGAACAAGTGAACGGTTTTCAATGTGAGTTTTGGAACCCCCACCAACCAACTTTCATGACACAAGTACTCAATTATTGTGACGTTCCGTGTTAATTAATTGACGTTCCGTGTCAATTAAATGTAGTGAAGTGAAACTTACATGTCGTGTCGTGATATTGGCACGGGAGTTGCTATCAGGGATGGACCTCCCAGTCGATTACGTCTTTGAAAACTTTACCTGAATGTTGACCATTGGAAATGATGAGCATTGACAAATATTTGGTCTGTTAAAATCAAAAGCAGTTGTTGATGTGTTGACACACAAAACAGATAAAAACATATGAAGTTGTTGAGAAATAACAATCGAATTTGAACAAATGCTATACTCAACAAGTCGTGACGATTAAGCGTTTCATGCCTCTACCGTTTTTCTTAGGCCGTCTTCAATCATGAAGGATAAACGTATTCTTCGATTACCTTTTAGCTCTTCAAAAATTAAGTTCTACATAATTCTTAAGGTTAAACTTTTTCATCTCCAACGATGCGGGACCAAATTTTTATATCTTAACTTGTGATGCACATGTAAAAGCCTGCCAAGTGTCAGTCTTTGGCTAAATTTGATTCTTTTTATCAAATTCATTGTGATCTTTGACTGGAGATGGATTTTTCACAAATTTTAGCTAAAAGTAGTCCATAGCCCTTGGAGCAACAGAAACAGCCTTGGCAAAGCGGGGAGGCGCAACGAAAAGGTTACTCTTTTGTGACTAAAAAGTTATGGGTTTAAGTTGTAGAAACAGCCTCTATGCATAACAAGAGTATGGTTGCATACTATTAACGTTGTCCCTAACTCTTGCAAAGCAGTGAGCCTTGTTGGCTTAGGTTCGCCCTTTTTTTAAAAAGGAAAACTAATGAAAATGGCTTTAAAACTCTGAGTTTTAACGGTAAGGACAAAATAAAGGGTAAAGTGAATAGTACCAACATTGACTTTTTAGTGTTAAAATATTATTTTTTGTTAAAGTAAACAATACCGAGAGTTTTTCGTTAAAGTTCCTTTTTTTTTAAGTCTATGCCTTTGCTGTAGATGGCCTTGTGTCTTCTTTTTAGTGACCTATAGAAACAATGTAAGACAAAATCTTAATTGATGTGGCAAGAAGGTTTTGCCAGCCTATCTCTCTCATCTTCTCACACTTTATTTTTTATCTTATTGTTTTTGTAATATATATATATATATATATATATATATATATATAAGATGTTGACGTGACTTAACTGTTACTATTCAAGTAGGAGGAGAAAGACGAGGAGAGAGATTAAGAGGGGAGAGAATTCTCCTCCATAATAACCATGCAGCTAGACAGGGCCGGCCCAGGCCCAGTGCGGGTAGGGTGATCGTCTGGGGCCCAAAATAATTGGAGGCACCAAAATTATTAGGGCGGTATATTTGTATATGTTTTCATAAGGGTATAAATTCATAAAATTTGGTTCAATGACAAAGAGGTTTAATTGGATCTGGTGGTTTTGTTGTTTGAAATTAATAAGGAGGTCTTGGGTTCAAAACACCATGTGTGCTTATTTACTTTTTATTTTTTACAAATTTCGTTTCATAAGAGTATAAATATATAAAATTTGGCTAAATGATCAAGAAGTTTAATTAGAATTAATGGTTTTTGTTGTTTAAAATTAACGAGAGGTCCTAAGTTTGAAATGCGAAGTGCATGTTTATTCTTTTCAAATTTTACAAATTTTTGTGTGGTTGTTAATTTATTTTTAATTAATAGCTAGTGCCTATGTGAGTTGTTATTTTTTAAACATTTTCCAATTCAAGTTTAATCTTCCACAAAGAGTAATGCGTTGACCAAATTTTTAGACCAAATTTGCAAACCATATAATGCGTCATCAAAAAGTTTAATTTAGTACCAATTTATTACTTATACATATCAATTAAAGACTCAAAAATATCATTATTTTTTGAGTTCCATATTGATAAGATTAGTAAATAAGAAAAAACACCTCACGATTTATACAAAAATATTTTAAAAGTTCAGATATAAAACAAAACTCATATCTATCTACTTGTAAACACATAGTTTTTTTTGTTTCATTCTCACGATACAAAATAAATTAGTTTTTCCTTTTTCTAAAATATTAAGTTTGAAGTGCTTTTGTAAGTATAATTTTATCGATGCTTTACGTGTGAAAACAAATCATTTTCTTATATAAAATGAGAGCATATTTTTTTACGTCGCCAGGGGTCTCAAAAATCTCTAAACCGGACTTGCAGCCAGAGATATGGAATCACAGATTTCTTGACAAAGGGAAGAATGTGAGAGACGACACCTGAGTGGTGGTTACAGATGATAGATGGTATGGAGAAAGAAAAAAAAATCATGAGAAAAATGGTGTCTGTCTCGAATTTAAAGATGGTCACGGGATTTCCATGGATGTCATTAGGTTTTCTGGTTGCAATTGCATGCTACAATGATGAAGGATGGGAATTGGTTTGATTTGAAAATATTTGTATGTGAAACTGTGTAAAAATATTGGTTGCGGCAGGCTGGGAAGATTATATTCTCTGAATTAATGTAAAAATCGACTAACTACTCACATCTCGAGATGGAAAAGAAAAAAAAAATCTCCTTTAGAGGTGATAGGTTGTGATATGATCTCAATTTAATCGCGTATTGTCATTCATTCTAATCTTTTTACATGGTTAAATAAGTTTACGACATTCAAAAATGACTTTCTGACTACATTTGGTAGAAGAACTTCCAAGTGCTTCTTGAATAAGCACTAGTAGGTGCTTCTTAAAGAGCATTTGAGATTTAATAAACAAATTCGAATGTTTTTCTAAATGCTTTGAGTGAAAACGTTTCTTACAAAAACAACCTCAAACGGTAATTGACTTTAGATACTAAACACAACAATATTATGAGAATAGTTGGTAAGTCCGCCTTTATAGAAGAACAACTTATACGGTACATATATCATGTTATACAGCATGAGGTATCCCATTTTCAATTAGTAAAGACGTATATAAAAAAAAGTTACACGTATCTTTATTTTATTGACATGAGACATTCCTGTAACAGGAATCTATATTATTAGGTATGGATAGAGACCCCAAAACCAAAAGGATAGTTACGAAGTAAAGTAATACCAAAAAGGAGAGAAAAGAGGAAACAAAGAATAGAGGGAAAGTAAAAGCAAAGCTTGAAAGCCCCCCACATTACACCACTACCCCACCCACACACTCTTCCTGCCTCCCTCCCTCCTCCTTCTGCTTCCTGTCTCTCATGTCTCCCTGCTCCTCTCTCTCTCTCTCTCTCTCTCTCTCTCTCTCTCTCTCTCTAAAACACATCCTTTTTAGCTTTTCTTAGCTCTCTCTCTCTCTCTCACAAAAACTTTCCCTCTCATTTTTTTTATCCTCTCTTTTCACTCATCGCCTTTCTCCACCCGTGACTCCTCTCCTCACCACCACCAGCTTCTTCCCCTCATGATTTCGCCCTCTCAAAAACCTCCCACTCTCCTCCTCCAGCAGCATCAGCAACCCGGCAAATCAACCCCAACACAGCCGCCATGCGCTCTCCTCAGCCTCACCGCAACGGCGGCGACAATCCCTTCCACTCCACCGTCTCGCTCCGGAAGCTGAGGCGCTTCAACTACCTCATCCTCGTCTTCCGACTCGCCTCCTTCAGCTTCTCCCTCGCTTCCTTCATCTTCATGCTCTCCACCTCTCGCGCCGCCGCCAACTCCCCCCGCTGGTACCACTTCGACGCCTTCAGGTACCAATTTCACTCTTACCTCCAATTTTCCTCCTAAATTTGGCTCTGTTTGTTTGGTCGCTGAGAAAATGCAGTGGAGTTCGAAATTACGAAAAAAGTTTGAATTTTAAAAAAAAAATTATGGCGCTATTCGACTCAATTTTCGAAATTTCCTTCAAAGTTGGAAACTTTTAACTTTAATTCGTCCTCTAAATCAAGGAAACAATTGTTTGACCAAAAAATAAAAAACAAGCAAACAATTGGAATTTGTTTTTGGTTCGATTTTCCTGCACTTTCTGAGTAACCAAACAGCCAGATATTTTCCACCAGAGAAACTGATAGGGTCAAATTGGAAAGAACAGATTCGTAGTGGGAGCGAATGCAATAGTGGCGCTCTACTCTCTCTTCGAAATGGTGGCTTCCGTCTGGGAAATTTCCAGAGAATCCACTCTCTTCGCCGAGGTCGTCCAGCTCTGGTTCGACTTCGGCCACGACCAGGTCCTCCATTTTCTCTCTCTTCCCTCTCTCTCTCTCTCTCTCTCTCTAACTATTTTAATTAACTTTTAAAATTAAATACGGGGCTCAATTGGAAAATAATCGTAAATATATAGGGTGTAAACACAGTTAAGCTTAAAATTAATTAAGTAGTTAAATTAAAGAAAAAGGATTAACGAGAGGCGCGATCGTGTAGGCGTTCGCGTACCTGTTGCTGTCTGCAGACTCGGCGGGAACGGCGTTGGCAAGGGTTTTAAAGGGGATGGACACGTGTAAGGCGTGGAACGCGTTCTGCATACAGGTGGACATCGCGATCTCGTTGGGCTTTCTGGGGTTTCTGTTCCTGGGCTTCTCATCTCTCCTGTCGGGCTTTCGGATCGCCTGCTTCATCATCAAGGGTTCTCGTTTTCATCTTTAGAGAGAGAGAGAGAGAGAGAGAGAGAGAAGAAACAGAGGGAATATTTAGTAGGTGGAGGTGTTGAGGTTTTACTGTGTGGCCGTACTCTGGTTTTCAGACGGGATTGACTGATGATGCGATGGAGATAAGAGGTGTGGGCCCTTCGGATGTAGCTTATTTTTCATTGTATGTGTTTGTTTGCGTGACGACGACGTATTGTGTATAGGAGAATCATGAATTCCTTAAGCATTGATAACTACTACTTAATTTTTGCTTAGCATTCTTTCAATGTGCAAAGCTATAGTTACAACAAGTTATGTTAGAATTTATCAAAAAATTTAATCGGTTTTACGAATTTCTATAAAACATTGTCAGAAGACTAATTTTTATGGCCAACCAATACTTGTAAAAGTTTTAGTAGAAAAATATTAAGATAAAAAAAGTTCATGCCATGTCGTGCATTAACTCGTAACACACACACACAAAAGGGCAACGAGCGGCATGACAGACTCTACAAAACTCACTCGAACTCAACTATTCCAGCCACCAAAATGTACACAAGTGTTGTTTGCGTAGATAATCGATTTTCGCTTCAATGAGCACCAAAATTGAAGGCTTTAGGTATCATCTATGTTTTTCTGGGGTGCCATATGGTCTCTCCATAAACACACACACAACTCAGGTATTCAGTTGCCCTCGGAGTTCGGGTCGGTCGTCACGTAATGATAAACAATCAGTAGAAAAAAATGTGAACATGCCAAGTAAGTTGGCATAAATCTCCAGGCCTTCATCATCAATCATCTGTCCAGAAACGAATACAATCGAATGAATTGGTATCTCACACCACAAAGTGTCATATTATTTCTTCAATGCACATTTTCACGCTTTACAGCACAATCTGTTGCACACAAATACACCCATAATCTATGGATATTGCACGCAAATGCCGTCTAGTAGCACTGTAACAAACAGAAAATTTCTACGTTCTCCACAACAAATCATGAACGCCAAAATACAGTCGTCAACTGGAAAAACATAAACTCCGATGCTTTGGTGACATGTACACCGCCAGAAATACAAACGCAAGGTTAGGAATATGAATCTACGAACGCCCATTACACAAAGATATACAAACCAAATGAGGTCCGAGAACTGGCTGCATGTCTACACAAAACTTGATAGGGGACAAAAGGGAACTTCGCTTCACAGAAACCTCAGACCACGACGAGCAGAAGCATATTTGATCACTGGGAATACATTCTTCTATCGGGTTTCTTTTTTCGAGAATAAATCCAATCACATCCTTTCCTGTATTCTCCTTCTGTATGTTACACGTTTGAATAATTCCATGCAGAGTGGATTCCTACAGTCGTAACTGATCCCGACCACAAAACCCCTCCGTTTCCAGCTTAGAAATGGCACGTAAGATCCACGAAACCCCTCCCATCCTCGGTTGACATTCCCGCGATCTTTTCTCTTTAACTGGCATCAACACGTCCAGAGTACCGCTGTCTCCGGATACATGATTGCTGTGGCATCGCTGTTGATGGAGCTAAAGCATATTTTCAATGTGACATTATCCATATCCAGAATAATTTGGTGGCAACTAGAATCTCATATCAAACATTTTATCTTCCGTTTCCTTAAAATATAAGAACTACCGTAATCTCCGATCCTCGAAAGTATACGAATCACAGATAGTTATGTCACTTGTCAGCAGTAATTAGCAATGTCTTTGTCCAGTTTTTCTATCCAAAACCCTTTATAGGAGCTTTAATGAAAAGCTTGGACCAACAAATATTTAACCAAAAACCATGTCAAATTGTTATTTAACCAAAATGACTCAAAGTTTAATAAAAAACTATCCAAAACTATTGTCCACACAGGCTGAATTTACAAAGCCCAAACCGCTACAAAACTACAATTTCGTAAATACCCCTACATCATTCAATATTCTCCTGACTTTTCACCGACCTCAACTCCAGCACGAAAACCAACATAATAACCCCCGGTGTTCCTATCGAATCAAATTCCCCAATTTAAAAAACAATCAAATCAAAGTTCAAATCACAGTTGAAAAGGAAACATTCATCGAAACAAAGTCGGCGAAACAAGTTCACAGAAGTAAAATTGATAGAAACCGGTGAAAAAGTGGTGAAAAACTTACCAGAACCTCCGTCAGAACAAACCGGTAAAAACGTGGTGCAAAGCTTACTGTATCCTCCGTGTGAACAAACCGGAGAAAAGAAGTCCAAAATTTACCACAACCTCCGTCGGAACAAACCGGAGGAAGAGAAGCCCAAAATTTACTACAACCTATGTCGGAACAAACTAGAGAAAAAGAAGTGCAAAACGCACCAAAACCATCGTCAGAACAAAGCGGCGAAAAAGAGGTAATAGTGTTAATGTTAAACATTTTTAGAGAATAGTATGATTTTTTGCCACTTTTTAAGAAAACAATACGACCTGTTATGTTTTGAATACATAACTGTCTTTGAAAAACTAACACTGTTTCTGGAAAAACTAAAACTGTCTCTGGAAAAACAAATACTGTCTCTGGAAAACTAAAATTGTCTCTGGAAAAACTAACATTGCCTCTAGAAAAACTAAAACTGTCTCTGGAAAAACTAACTGTAGACAGTGAAATTTCGGTAAATAAAATATTGACCGATGGTCAAAGTTTCAACACTCATGTATTACATAAATTGTACACGTAGTGTGTTATTCGACGAAAATTCGAAAAGAGTCCGAAAAGCTGTTAAACAGGACACATGTCAACACCTGGCAGAGACGGCTTATTTCATCTGTGATATTATATTCAAAATTAGGCTTTGGAAAATTCTATAAATAGAAGCCAATTTCATTCATTTCAATTCACCAATTCACAAATACATTTCTCTACTCCCAAATTGGAAGAGAATTCTCTGGAAGTTCGTTCTCCGTTCTTCGTTCTTCGTTCTTCGTTCATCGTTCATCGTTCTTCAAGATCAAGCCCCGACGGCCCTTGAAGCAACATTCATCCACCTTTGAGATCAAGCCCAACGGCCCTTGAAGGAACTTCGCCAAAACCTTTGAAGAATCAACAAGCACCTTGGTCACGTGCCGATTCTTAATCCAAGATCAAGCCCCAACGGCCCCTTGGATCAACACAACTGTTCTTCAAGATCAAAAGCCCCTTGAAGTTCATCCATCGTTCATCGTTCATCGTTCATCGTTCATCGTTCTTCGTTCATCATTCATCCATCTTCTTCAAGATCAAGCCCCGACGGCCCCTTGAAGCAACATTCATCCACCCTCCAAGATCAAGCCTCGACGGCCCCTGGAATCCATACATCCATTCTTCAAGAATCAAGCCCAAAAGCCCCTTGAAGATCATCCAATCATTCATCGTTCATCGTTCTTCGTTCATCATCAAACCTCTGAAGATCATCACTGTTCATCCAAGGATCAAGCTCCAAAACAGCCCCTACGGATCAACACAAACAAACCCACATCACTGTTCATCCAAGGATCAAGCCCAACGGCCCTTTGGATCAACAGCCCATCAACGAAATCCATATCTTACGGAGATAGAATCAGAGGAATAAATAGAGATTGTAACCCCAAAATTCATCAAATAACAAATATTATTTTGTACACGTGTTCTTATTCCTTCAGGAAATTTTCGTGTTTACACTAACATTGTCTCTGGAAAAAACTAACACTGTAAAAATGCCTCTAGAAAAACTAACATTGTCTCTGGAAAAAACTAACACTGTAAAAATGCCTCTAGAAAAACTAAAATTGTCTCTAGAAAAACTAAAACTGTTTCGGAAAAAAACTAACATTGTCTCTAGAAAAACTAACATTATCTTTGAAAAAACTAACACTGTTTCTGGAAAGACTAACACTGTCTCTAGAAAAACTAAAAATGTCTCTGAAAAAACTAACAATGTCTCTGGGAAAACTAAAATTGTTTGTGGAAAAATTAACACTGTCTCTGGAAAAACTAATACTTTTCCGGACACAATGTCCCTTATTATGATTTAGATCCAGAAACAGTGTTATTGTTTCCTACTTTTCTAGACACAATTTGCTTTATTTTGATTTGAATGTAAAAATAGTTTGATTTGTGTAAATACTTGACATTTGACTATTTGTTTTCTTCAATCCATATTCTGCTTGTTCTTTTTAAACAATTAGTTATAATTCCTAAACTCTGTTCATTTTTACAAATAAAGATAACCAAGAAAATCAGAATGAAGGCTTTTCCACACAAAACAACTGTGAAGAAGAAGAAAACTCCAAATTCAACTGAGAAGAATAGAAGATATCAGAGTACATATCTCCAATATCAGTGCAATATGATCGGGTTTTCAGACTTAATGGAAATATACAAGCCAATGTTTGAAGAACGCAAAGATGTTTGCGAATAGTTGGAAAAGACACCATTCTGGAGTCTTATTAAACTATACATGGATCACTTCCTTGTTGTTGATCGGATCATATTTATATATTTTTTTTACATCAAATTCACTTGTCTTTTCTTAGTTAGTTCCTTATATTTTTGAGCGATTTACTTTGTTTTTGTGTTTTATAGAATTTGTCAAGCAAATAAAAGAAAAATAGAACAAGTAAGATTTTAAGTAATAAATTCGTCAAAACTGCCTGTGTAGATCAGCTGACTTTGGGAGCAAGTTGCGAACATCTCATAATGAACTAGAAAATGAGCCTTATATTCTTGAAAAGTTACGGATGTCTATTTTCTGGAGCATTTTACGAATTGTTAATATCATTTTCAAGAAGAATTTATGGGCATTTGAGTAAGAGAAGGTCGCAGCTGACGACAACTTGGAGTAAGGAAATGGCAGAGAGGAATGATGGCATTGGTGCTTTGAATTGTCATTGCCCTTTGGCTAAAGCCAATGGACAGAGAAGAGAAAAGCAAGGGGCCTTTGGGATAAAATATAGAAAAGAAAAGAATAAGAGAATAGGCAAGATAAAAGAAAGGAGGAATGGGATGTGGAATGATGAGGACAGCGCAAAAGAAGGATGGCAAGAGGAAAGCTAAAGGCAGCAGTGCAGTAGAAAAATGAAAAAGAATAAACAGCAAGTCAGTAGCCCAGAAAGCAAATATACACGGAAATGTTGGCTGTAAAGAAAATTCAGATAGAAAAAGGGCAGCAACAATTAGACAGAGAGAGAGGAGCTTACGGATAGAAGAAAAGTCATAGAGAGAGAGCAAATAAAAAAAGGACAAAAGGCAGCGCACGGGAAGGAAGCTGCACAAAAGCATATACATGGACATAGGCTGTTTTTACTGGAAAGAAGCAGCAAATAAAGGCAACGAACTGAGAAGCGAGAAGCACATAGAGCTCGGCAAGAGAGTTGGGCAGAGGAAGGAAGAAAACAATCTTTGCACTCTCCTCTTTCGGTTTTATCTTCTCAAACTCATGTTCTACTTTTGTTTTAATTTGAAAATAATGTGTAACTAAATTCGTTTTGGCTAGAGGTTGATTCAAAGTTATGAACATATTTGTAATATAAATTGATTACCTTCAGTTGTGATTTCATGAGTTGTGAATTCAATTTGCTTAATTGCTTGATTGATAACGTATTCTTGTATGTCGATTAAGGATGCATACTTAGTTTGCATGCATGAATTTGATGCTAGAATATAAGGGAATTTCACCTAATCGTTATGAACTTATATTCATGAGTAGTGAAGGTTGCTATCCACAATCGTGTTAAGTAAATTCTTGGTAAGAGTATTATGCTTTTCATAGTTACGAATGCCTCGTCAATACTTATAGTTCTCATGAATCTTAATGATCTTTGATTGTATCTCTATTGTGCTTTTCACGTAGGGAACTTTTGAAGAATGTTTTGAATTGTTATATGCGTTTTCCCATTCAATTCATTAAAGTGCTATCACGGTTAACCCGGGGTATTGAGATTCATGGTTTATTGAAAGAACAACTGAAAATTGGTTTGTATGCAAGTGTGTCATGTGTGGAGAAGAACCCTCTAACTAGTCCAGCATCCATTCAATTCGTCAAATCTGTCTTTTGAAACTATTTTTATAAAGTTTGCTTTGTTTTTACTTTAAATTCGTTCAAAACCAAACCCCCCATTGTTAAGTTGTATTATTTAGTTAGAATTTGTACAATTCGATGTCTTCTGAGTATTTTGAGAAGTACTTTCATAATGTTGAACGAGTGAAAAAAAAACCACATTCTTCAAGCATATAAAAAATCACTCGTTTACCGAACCCCTGAAGGTGCAAGAGATACGGCTTCCATCACATGTGCACATCTCATCCAGTCACTGTTGTTTGCAAACTCTAGCTCATACATCACATGGAGCTTCTTGCAAATTTGTGCGAGGTTAGACGAAATCAGCAAATATAATTGGGCCAAGAGTGTAAGAGACTACCTCTTCAAAATGATAGACAAATCACAAACCAAGAAAAGGAAATAAGGAGATGAATCAACAACTAGTTGTTGCACCGTTCTTATTTTGGTAAGAATATAAGAATTCTAGTTTTAAAAGTATGAAATTTTTGTTCTGATTCTTAAACCGTAATTATTCTCACTTTTCTTAATTTGGCAGTATTGGATATGTCTTAAATCGAACCTTGTTGTGACGATTGAAGGCCGAGAAAACATGGTTCCAGCGATAGGAAGATAAGACACAACAATGATACACCAAGCAATCAGAGATGTCAAAGTTGAAGATATTGAGGTAATAACCAATAATCAAAATCATTTTCACATAATGTTTAGATTTTATATTTCTAGAAACAATTCAACTTAAAAAAAATAAAATATAAACAACCCTAATGTGTGAATGTGTGCAGATTGCCGGTGCGATTCTTCCTACTGAAAAATGAGAGGATCATTCAAAAATGGTGAAACAAAGACAATGACAAAAGAAAAGAAAGAAGACAAGTACTAAAAAATATGACCAAGGTGAAGATATTGAGGTAATGACCAATAAACAGAAACAGTAACTTATAATCCAGAAATTTTGATATCTGCATACTTTCTTGCACTATAAATTTCAGAAACAGTGACTTATATTTCAGAAATAGTAACTTATAATTCAGAAACTTTAATATCTGCATACTTTCTTGCACTATAAATTTCAGAAACAGTGACTTGTAATTCAAAAACTGTAACTTCTAATCCAGAAACTGTAACTTATAATCCAGAAACTGTAACTTATAATTTATAAACAGTTACTTGTAATCCAGAAACATTGTTTCTTCCTTACTTATTAGCACTATACAATGTAGAAACGATTGTTTTACATTCCATAAGCTGTGTAATTAGAATTCATTTAGAAAATTCATAAACAAGAGCACACTAATAATTTGAATTAATAAATAATACTCGTGTAACTATTAACTATGTGCAGATTGATGATCTTACTACTGAGAAAATAGAGGATTCTTCCAGAAAGGCCAAAGAAAAGACTATGACAAGGAAAAGAAAGAGGATTGCTACTGCAAAAGATATGATGGAACCTGATGAAAGAAGTAAAACAAATGAAGCACATCAGTGCAGCACCTTTGATGAAGCCCAACAACAGTTTGACAAGTTGTACAGTGAAGAATTTCTAAAGCTCGATCCAAATATCAAATTCACATCCATGGTATTGACACAATAATAACCGATAAGATGTTCAACCAATTTGAAAAATGTACGGGCATGGAACAAATGAGGTATATGGTGCTCAAGCATATGATGATGCATGCAATTGGCAATCTGCAAACAACTTATGTAGTTTCTGATCAAACAATCGGAAAACTCAAAAGAGATATTGAAAAGCTTCAAGATGAAAAAATAGTTGAACAAGAAAATCAGTGATATGGATGCTGAAATCCAGCAGTTGCGGTTGAAGAACACTGAAATTTCAGGAAAAATGAATCTACTTCTCAATGACTTTGGAATCCTCAAGAATAAGCTACAAGAAAATTAAACAAAAGTTTCAGAAATTCCAATTGATGATCAAATGGAGAGTCGAGAAGAAGCCTCTAAATATCAAATGGAAGATGTTCAAATACAGGCTGAAAATGAGGATGTTAAAATTGCCAAACAACCAGAAGCGATCACTGGAAAATACCAAGTTCAAGTTCCAATTGATGTTCAAATGGACAGTCAACATGTTGAAGCTGCCAACCAAGAAGATACCTCTAAAGTCGAAGTTATGAATAAAGATTTTTCTCCTAACATGGCTATTCCAGAAGGCAAGGATACTAAAAATAGACAAGAAAAAAATGCCAAAGAAAAAAAGCGGACAAGAACTTTAGTCAGAAATATTCAAAACAGGGACGATAGTAAAGCAAATGTTCTTCCAGAGTTTGACTATGTCCTTGTCTAGAGAAACCCAAAAAAGAAGGCTAAGTACATATATGCTGTTAGTGATAGTGAAAGCCTTTTCATTGTTATATCACAACTGGAGCAGAATTTGGAACCAATTATTGAAAAAGAGAAGGAGAAACGTATACTTGAAGAACAAGAAGCTGAAAAGAAGAAGCCAATGGTCGAAATTCAAAAGAAGAAGCCAATGGTTGAAACTAAAAACAAGAAGCCAATAGTTGAAACTAAAAAGAAGAAGCCAATGGTTCAAACTGAAAAGAATAAGAAAGTGCTTGAAAAATAAAAGGTGAAGCCAATTGTAGACAAAACAAAGGAGAAACCAAAAATGATAAAAGCAAAGCCGATTGCAAAAGAAACAAAAAGAAAGCTTGCAAAGAAGACAAATGCAAAGGTTCAAAAACTGATAAAGGTAGTTACCTCCCTGCAACAACACACACTTACAAGTTTCTTGATAATGAGACAAGAGAGAAAATAAGAAATATTAGAGACAAGATGAAATGTAAGTTTTCGGTAACATTAACTATGAACTTATATTTCATAAACGGTATGCTTATTTTCTCAAAATCCTGAAACTTTGATATCTACTAGTTTCTAACACTATAAAATCTAGAGAGAGTGACTTGCAATCCATAAACAGTTAGTTATATCCAGAAACTTTGATATCTACATGCTTTCTAGCACTATAAAATCCAGAAACAGTGACTTACAATCCAGAAATAGTTATATCCATAAATTGTTCCTGGATTATAAATCATTGTTTTTTATTTTATAGTGCAAGAAAGTATGCAGATGTCATTGTTTCTGGATTGTAAGTCAATGTTTCTGGATTTTATAGTGCTAGAAAGCATGTAGATATCAAAGCTTCTGGATATAACTAACTGTTTCTAGATTGCAAGTCACTGTCTCTGAATTTTATAGTGCTAGAAACTAGTAGATATCAAAGTTTTTGAATTTTAAGAAAATAAACATACTGTTTATGAAATATAAGTTCATAGTTAATGTTACCGAAAACTTACATTTCATCTTGTCTGTAATATTCCTTGATTTTATTTCTTGTCTCATCGTCAATGAACTTGTAAGTGTGTGTTGTCGCATGGAGGTAACTGCCTTTATCAGTCTTTGAGCTCTTTGTATTTGTTTTCTTTGCAGGCTTCCTTTTTGTTTCTTTTGCAATTGACTTTGCTTTTACCACTTTTGGTTTCTCCTTTTTTTTTTGTCTACGATTGGCTTCACCTTTTCTTTTTCAAGCACTTTCTTATTCGTTTCAGTTTAAACCATTGGCTTTTTCTTTTCAGTTTCAACCATTGGCTTCTTGTTTTTAGTTTCAACCATTGGCTTCTTCTTTTGAGTTTCAACCACTGGCTTATGCTTTTAATTTCTTTTTCTTCAAGTATATGCTTCTCATTCTCTCTTTCAATACTTGGTTCCAAATTCTGCCCTAGTTATGATATAATAATGGAAGAGCTTTCATTGTCACTAACAACATATATGTACTTGGCCTTCTTTTTTGGGGTTATCTGGACGAGAACATAGTCAAATTTCGGAAGAACATTTTCTTTACAATCGTCCCTGTTTTGAATATTTCTAACTAAAGTTCTTGTCTGCTTTTTTTCTTTGGCATTTTCTTCTTGTCCATTTTTAGTATCCTTGCCTTCTAAAGTAGCCATATTAGGAGAATAATCCTTATTCATAGCTTCAACCTTAGAGGTATCTTCTTGGTTGGCAACTTCAACATATTAACTGTTCATTTGAACATCAATTGGAACTTGAACTTGGTTTTTTCAGTGATCGCTTCTGTTTGTTTGGCAATTTCAACATCCTCAGTTTCAGCCTGTATTTGAACATCTTCCATTCGATCTTTGGATGCTTCTTCTCGACTCTCCATTTGATCATCAATTGAAGTTTCTGAAACTTTTGTTTGATTTTCTTGTAGCTTATTCTTGAGGATTCCAATGTCATTGAGAAGTAGATTTATTTTTCTTAAAGCTTCAACGTTCTTAAACCCCAACTGTTGGATTTCAGCATCCATATCACTGATTCTCTTCTTGTTCAACTTTTTTTCTTCTTGAAGCTTTTCGATGTCTCTTTTGAGTTTTTCAATTGTTTAACTAGAAACTACAAAAGTTGTTTGCAAATTGTCAATTGCATGCACCATTATATGCTTGAGCACCATATATCTCATTTGTTCCATGCCCGTACATTTTTCAAATTGGTTGAACGTCTCATCGATTATTGTTGTGTTAATACCATGGATGTGAATTTGATAATTTGGATTGAGCTTTAGAAATTCTTCACTGTACAACTTGTCAAACTGTTGTTAGGCTTCATCGAAGGTGTTCAGTGCTTCATCTGTTTTACTTTTTTCATCAGGTTCTATCACATCTTTTGCAGTACTAGTCTTTTTTCTTTTCCTTGCCACAGTCTTTTCTTTGGCCTTTCTGGAAGAATCCTCTACTTTCTCAGTAGTAAGATCATCAATTTGCACATAGTTAATAGTTACACAAGTATTATTTATTAGGGTTAATCTCAGTTTACTACGCTGAAGTTTCATAGTTTTCAACATTTGGTATATGAAGTTTTTTTCATCCCAGAGTCATATCTTAAGTCTTAATTTTTGGACAGTCTCATACATCTGTTAAGTTGACTATTAAGTCAACCGTTAACTAGTGACGTGACACCTATGTGGATAATGACTAGGCGCCACATGTCATTAAGGACCCACGTGGAAATTTAAAAATTAAAAATTAAAATATTAGAAAACTAATTTAAATTTTAAAAAATAAACCTAAACCTACCTTTATTTCGACATGTACAGATCTGGGTTAGGCTCCATTTCGATCGCTGACCAAAACCCATCTTCCAATTCGACCCACCTGTACTGCACAGCCAAAACCCATCATCCATTCCATCTTTTCCCGCTTCGACGTTGTCACCAAGCGCGCCTTCAAATGTGATCGCAGATCCGTCATCGCCGGCAAGGATCTGCAGTTGCTGAACGAGAAATAGAGGATGAGGAAACAGCATTGCTCAGCTCCTCTCCCTCTCAACCCTCATTTTTTTCTTTCTCTTTGCATACAAATGTAAGCAACTTTCTCTACTAACTCTTAACATTTTCTTGCTGAGTTTTCTTCAATTCAAAGTTTAAATCTAATAGTATTTCAAAAATCTAAGAAATCAAGCTACTTTTTTCCCCACTTGTGGTATTTTCTCCATTATTTCGACATAATCTAGAAAGCACTCAACTTTTTCACTAATTCTAACATTTGGTTGCTGGGTTTTCTTCATTACAAAGTTTAAACCCAACAGTTTCCAAAAATCAAGGAAGCAAGCAACTTTTTACACCATTTCTACCATTTGGTCGCTGGGTTTTCTTCACTTCAAAGTTTAAACCTAGCAATACTTAAAAAAAATCAATTATGGAAAGCAACTTTCTCGACCATTTCTAACACTTTATTGCTGGGCACTTTCAGCTGCATCTTCACCGCCAACATTCGAAAGCACCAAGCTGCAAAATCAAGACCAAGAAAATGAGCCGTTCGTCGGGGTAAACATCGGTACCGACGTTTCGAATCTTCTATCTCCGTCGGAGCTCGTTACATTTCTACAACTCCAGCAAATCAACCATATCTTCCTCTATAATGTCGATTCGGACATTCTCAAAGCCCTTTCCAAAACCAAGATCGGCTCGTCATCAGCGTCCCCAACAACTAGGCGGCAAAGAAGATGCAAGAGGATTATTGTTGCCGTTTACCGATTCATTGGAGCTCGAGTGAAAGTGAGTCGGCATATTTGAGAGCAAGTTGGAGATTACGGAGGATAAATCAGGCGGCGGAGGATTAGGCCAAAGATCAAACCGCCCCTGTCACGCTGCCGAAACAAAACCCAATCATGCCACACCTTCAAATTCCATGTTTTTATGGTGGTGGAGAGTCTAAATCGGGAATCCAGGTCAAGTATGAAGGGATTAAATGAAGCATGGGTCGGGTTGGGAAGAGGTGGTGGTGAAGGAAGGACGAGTGCGGGGAGAGAGACTGACGAGGGATACTGAGTTGGCGAAGACAGAGAAGGAAGAAAGGTCTGAGTGATTGAGGATGGTTAAGATTTAGGTTTAGGTTTAGTTTTTAAAATTTTAAATTAATTTTTTAATTTTTTAATTTCCACGTGGGTCCTTAATAACATGTGGCGCCCAGTCATTATTCACATGGGTGCCACATCACTAGTTAACGGTTGACTCAACAATCAACTTAATGGATGTATGAGACTGTTAAAAAATTAAGACTTAAGGTATGACTCTGGGATGAAAAAAATTTCATATACCAAATGTTGAAAACCACGAAAGTAGTAAACTGAGATTAACCTTATTTATTAATTCAAATTATTAGTGTGCTCTTATTTATGGATTTTTAAAATGAATTCTAATTATATAGCTTATGGACTGTAAAACAACTATTTCTACATTGTATGGTGCTAATAAGTAAGGAAGAAACACTTTTATGGATTACAAGTAACTGTTTATGGATTATAAGTTACTGTTTTTGGATTATAAGTTACAGTTTCTGGATTACAAGTCACTATTTCTGGAATTTATAGTGCAAGAAAGTATGCAGATATCAAAGTTTCTGGATTATAAATCACTGTTTCTAGATTATAAGTAACTGTGTGTGAAATATAAGTCACTGTTTCTGAAATATAAGTTACTGTTTCTGGAATAAATAGTGTAAGAAAGTATACAAATATCAAAGTTTTTGAATTATAAGTTACTTTTTCTATTTATTGGTCATTGCCTCAATATCTTCAACTTGGTCATGTTTTTTAGCACTTGTCTTCTTTCTTTTCTTTGTCGTTGTCTTTGTTTCACCATTTTTGGAATGGTCATCTCCTTTTTCAGTAGGAAGAATCACACCGTCAATCTGCACATAGTCACATATTAGGGTTGTTTATAGTTGTTTGGAAGTTGAATTGTTTCTAGAAATGTAAAATCTAAACATTATGTGAAAATGATTTTGATTATTGGTTATTATCTCAATATCTTCAACTTTGACATCTCTGATTGCTTGGTGTATCATTGTTGTGTCCTATCTTCTTATCGTCGAAACCATGTTTTCTAGACCTTCAATCGTCGCAACAAGGTTTGATTTATGACATATTCAATACTGCACAAACTAAGAAAAGTGAGAATAGTTACGGTTTGAGAATCATAACAAAAAACAGAAATTGGAAAATGCATAAGGGGGGACCGATCGCAGTGGGACTCGGACCCACAATCCGGAGTCTAATGCGATATCCACTCCTCATAACGTGTTTATTCAGCTCAAAGCAAACGGTTTCCTACGAATACATTTCTCAAACAGAAAAAGATGGGATAGAAAAACACCGAACGTGTAGGGTTTTACACTGACAAAGACAGACAGATCGCGATTGCAGAATACATATCGAAAATAATTACGATCCAAAAAGTGGAAACCGTCAGAAACGTTACATATATGATCTGCATTGGAGAGAAAGAGAGACGATACCTTCAATAGCGAAGATCGAATGCGAAAACGCCAGAAGCAGCAGCGAGTAGATGTTCAAGGTCAAAGAGCTTTGAATTGTGGCCGAAACGAAACGAAACGAAAAGAAACGATAGTGAAGTGGAGCAAGAAGAATCGCCTTTTACTCGCCATTTTGTTCCGACCCGAAACGGCAAATAAGTCAATTTTTTGGCTGTTAAAAATGTTTCTACTGTTTTATTTCTTTTATTGAAGTTTTAATGTTTATGGTTAAATTTTGTAACTGTTCTTCATCAATGCCTAGTATTGAGTTGTATGAAATATTAATAACAAAAACCATAATAAGTGGTTTAGTAGTAAGGGCGCAGTCTGTTACTCTCCAGTAAACAAAAATAATGTGAGAGGTTCCGGGAGTCGATGTTCCGAGCTGATAAGTCAGCTTGTTATGGTCAGAGACAAGATGAAATTCTCCATAGCCTTTCCGCACGAAAAGAATGGATAATTGTGGTTTGTCACCCGTTGTCTTTCTTTTAAAAGAAAGGAAAATATTAGTAACAAAGATTCAAAAAGTTATGAAAATGAAATCAACAGTAAACATGTAGCACTGAATGTTAGATACAATTGAAGCCACCCTCTTTTGTAATGAAATTAATTCGATAATTGTCAGCTACGGAAACTTGCATAATCCCTTGAAAGATTCATTTGTGAGTTATTGTCTAGAAGGATTTATTTTGATTAATGGCATTGATAAGGGAGTACATATCCTTTCCGGATCTAAAAAAAAGGGAGCTTAAGGATCAAATAATCCGAACCGTTGAAATTTGATTTAACGGCTACAAACAGGGGATCCTTCTAAAAGTTATAATAATTGTAGCTGTTGAATCAAATTTTAATGGGCCGGATTTGATCCTTAGGCTCCATTTTTTTAGATCCGGAGAGAGTCTGTACTCTTGGTAAGGGACTATATTGAAACTTTTATAATTATTTGAAATGTTTTAATTAATGAAAAGAAAATAAGTTCTCTTTGACATAAGAGCATCTCCAAAGAAGATGTTAAATTCAAAATATCAAATTTAAATTTAATTGCTGACTTGGCAATTTGACATATTGTCAGTATTTTCCTTCCACTCGGTATGCCAAAATTTATTACTTCATTTATGTTTTTTTAAAACAAAAATAATAAAAGTTGAGTTGTTGTTAGTTTAAAAATAATAAAATAATACTTAAGTATGCTAACATTTAAGGTAAGGCAAGTGAAATGCCTTTGAAAATAGCAAAAATAAAATTAGAAGGCAACTTCAAATTTGATATCTCTTTGTTCATGTCAACTTAGCCTTTTTTTCATGTCATTTTTGACATCTCGGTTGGAGTAAATAGTATATTATTTGTTACCGTTATGTGTCTATGTGACATTTTTGACATTTCCTTTAGAGTTGTGCCTAGTTAGGATCCTAATTATGTGGAGACATGGTCTAAACATGTTTGCAAATTTGTAATTGAAATTGAATGCCTAGAACGAACCAAGCATAGCATATTACTTGATCCCGTTTAATGGCATTCGCCATTAACAAAGTCGAGTGAGTCATTAGCTTCTCAATGAATTCGTTTGATCTAACCATCACACACTAATTTTTATTTTTCACACACCATTTTTAATTTTCGGTTGTCGAATCAAATAAATTAAAGAAGATCAATGAACAAAAATGTGAAAGAGATAAAAATTTGTATGCAGCTGGGATTCGAGCCCAGGTCCCCACGGCCCCAACGTCGAATTCTTAGCACTAAACAATGGCCACTAGGTTGTCTGTTTCTGCAAAACAAGTATATTTCTGGTAGAAAACTAGTTTTGGTCGTCTTTTATTTTTGGTCAATTGTTTTGGTCGTCTGATGATGAACGATTGCAAGCTAATCAAGCGTTGGATCTGACACAGCGGATTACTCTTTTAGGGAATAGGATGCTCTTTCTTTCCGGCATCTCCTTTCCATCCTCTCATTCTCTTGTTTTGCCTTATTGTTTCTATATAAAAATTAATATAATATATCTCACAGTTATGGAGGAGGATTGTCTGCCCTCTTTCTTTTCGTGCCCTCCTGTTTTGTGTGATCACGGTTAACCACGTTAATATTTTATATTTTTTTTTATAAATATAATAAGACAAAAATAAATAGTAATATAAAATGTTGACGTTTTACACAAATAAGAGGACACAGAAGGAGGAGGGCAGACAATCCTCCTCCCACAGTTATATCTCTATCTGACGTGGCATATTAAATTCTAAATATCATTATGCTTCTCCCTACGTCATCAAACAGAGCCGGAATCCCGTGTTTCATACACCACGGACGCTGTTATAACCCCTCCCAATCATAAATTAACAATTTTACTAAAATAATAAGCCAATAAATAGTAATAAAAATCAGTAAAACTAGGAGTGTGCAATTTCTCTTTGAATATCCTTTTAAGTCTATTGAGAGTTGCCTGATGAATCATACAATGGTAATCATATAGAAGTTAAAATGTCTCTATAAATCATTTTGCAACGAAAAATACTATGTAAAAATCACCGGTTAGCATTTTTTAAAAGAAAAAAAATAAAAATAATTCATCGAGTAAAAATCTAATGACAATACCAAAAACATTAAAGTAAAATACTTTTAGATTAATAAAATAAGCTTTTAGTACAAAAGGAAAAGCTCAAGGTTTATCTAAAAAGAAATAGAGAGATTATATTCACACACCTCAAATTACTTCTCTCACACCTTTTTAATTTTTTAATATTTTAATATTTTCTACACACCACTAACACTTGATAGAAAAATATTAAAAAATTAAAAATGTGTGGGAGAAGTAATTTGGGGTGTGTGAATATAATCTCCCAAAGAAATAGTATTCGATCTATATTGATAGACAAAATCAGGGCCGTTGAATTTCTTAATTCGTGACATGGCAGTTAATAACTGGTTCTTATCGTCCGTATCATGTGTCTCGTCGCACCTGAACCCAACGCAATCAAAAGAAGTAAAGAGACGAGAGCAGAGGAGGACACATGGAAAGCATCCTACTTCCCGGTGACGTGGCATGCAGTGATTTCTGCAATTTCCAAAAATCTTCCGAACCACTCGAACACAAACACAACAAATTAAAATTATACATGTATGTCTTCGTCTTCGATGCAGTCTGGGAAATAATAAACCTTAAAAACAAAAAAATTTCGCACCTTTGAGGTTCGTCTTCACTGACAAAGAGAAAAGCTTCAGTCATTTTCCTTTTTTCTGAGGTATTTTACATCGATTTTTACCACCCATTTTATTGTTTTTGCGATATTTTGATTTGTTGGGGTGAAAATATTTGTTGGGTTTGTAGGAAATTTAAGGGCCTGTTTGGTAGTGTACTTGAATCCAACTTTTTAAACTCAAAAACAGTTTTCAAGTTTTAGGTCTTAAAAACTTCTTTGATATGACTATTTTTAAAAATTGAACTCAAGACTAACTCAAAAATATAGTCTATTCCTTAAAAACTTAAAAAGTGAATTTTTAGAGTTTTTAAACTTAAACTCACTCATTTCTTTTCTCTCCCTCCTCCCCTCTCACTCCAAATATATCTCTCTTTTCTTCTTTCTTTCTCCTTTTTTTTTTTACTTTTTTCGTCTCTACTCCAATCCAATCAAGTTTAAGTCGTAAGATTTAAAATTTTTAAATCACAAACCAATCTAGTTTTTGAGTCTTAAAGAAAATTGTTTTTAAGAAATGTTTTGAGAAATGATAAAAAATTTCAAATAAGATACTAAACATGCCATAAGAGTCTGTTTAATAGTGTACTTGAATTCAACTTTTTAAATTCAAAAACAGTTTTTAAGTTTTAGGTCTAAAAACTTGTTTGGTATGACTATTTTTAAAAACTGAACTCAAAACTAACTCAAAAATATAATATATTCATTAAAAACATAAAAACTGAGTTTTTAGAGTTTTTAAACTTAAACTAACTTATTTCTTTTTTCTCCCTCCTCCCTCACTCCAAATATATCTCTCTTTTCTTCTTTCTTTCTTTTTTTTTTTTATTTTTTTCGTCTCTACTCCAATCCAATGAAGTTTAAGTCGTAAGATTTAAAAAATTTAAATCGCAAACCAATCAAGTTTTTAAGTCTTAAAGAAAATTATTTTTAAGAAATGTTCTTAAGAAATGTTTTAAGAAATGATAAAAAATTTCAAATAAGATACCAAACAAATTCTAAAATTTTCAGATCTGGTAATAATAGTTGTGGGGTTCTAGTTTTAGAGAATGCTTTCGATGACTACCAACTTTGATTGTTTTTGAAGCATCCTCTCTCTCTCTCTCTCTCTTCAGTTGGTAGAGTTTGGTGCTAAATTAGAATACTTTTCCCCTTTTGGTGATTAATTCTAAATATTTGTTTATTTGTTTGTTTGTTTTTAATTAATTTGCACACCATTGCATTCGGTATATAAATGCTCTCTCACATTATCTCAAGCCACACTTTCACTAAATAATAATAGCTTGAGGAATTGGGAATTTTGCTCTCAAAATCCAGGTTTTCTGAGCTTGATGATTTGTTAAGTTTGTGAATTTTTTTTTGGATTATGGTTTTTGGATGTTAGATTTTGCCTCTTTATTTTATGTCAAGTTTTGATTTCGTTTTCGAATCTGAATGCGTTGCTGTGTTGTGAGTTTGATCTGAAATGTGGAAGTTTTGATTGTTTGTGGTGCAGAAGTTTTAACAGATGGCTACAAATGGGGATAAGCAAAGTACTCCAAAGCCACCTCCAAGCCCCTCTCCTCTGAGAAATGCCAAGTTTTTCCAGGTAGCATCTCTACTCAATTGGTTTCGTTGTTGTTTTCGACTGTTTTAATCAGTAGAGTCTGTTACTGATCCACCGCGATTAGTGCTGTTTTCGTGACAATGTTCGTATATTCAAGTTTTGATTCATCTGATGGCAGGCCAATATGAGAATTTTGGTAACTGGAGGAGCCGGATTTATCGGCTCTCACCTAGTGGACAAATTGATGGAAAACGAAAAGAATGAGGTGGGATTCTATTGTCTATAAAAAGGATTAGAATTTACATTGGAAACAGTCCGAGTTTTTATGTTTCTCCAACATACTTGGTATGATTAACTATGGTGTTTTGTTTTCAGGTGATTGTTGCGGATAATTACTTCACTGGCTCCAAGGACAACCTGAAGAAATGGATCGGTCATCCAAGATTTGAACTCATTCGTCATGGTATGTCTTTTAATCTGTGTATTCAGTATGAGAAACAAAATGAAGCTTCTTGTGTGTGCGCGTGCGTGTGTGTCTGCACGATAGTGTTAAAGAATCGCAGTGCCGCATGCCTAGTTTTGTAACAGAACAAACACTAAATCAGCCCGGCACATGCAATCCTTTTGATCAGTGATGGTTTTCTGTTTCATATCGTTGTGTTCTTTTTTTCCTTATTTTAAAAATATTTTTCTTCATATTGGCGTAATTTAGTACTTTGTATCCCATTATGCTTAAACAATGTCCTATTGTAGACGTATAAACAAGTTTAGATTTCGTAACTATCTTTACTTTGTTTAATTGGTAATATTATTTTTTCTTTCATGCAGATGTCACAGAGCCTCTGCTAATTGAGGTTGATCAAATATACCATCTTGCCTGTCCTGCTTCTCCAATCTTCTACAAGCACAATCCTGTAAAGGTATGTCTAACAGTGTTTCATGTGTATTTGAGAAAAAGTGAAGAATCGAAGATATTGTTAACGGGAACTAAGATTACAGTGGCGAAATACCTTCTTGTGTAACAGACAATAAAGACAAATGTGATCGGTACATTGAACATGCTGGGACTTGCCAAGCGAGTCGGAGCAAGGTTTGATACTGTCATTATGTCTTCTTTGATTTATCCATCTTCCAATGTCTTTATCTTTTCTCACGGTATGAAATTGATTCAGGATTTTGCTTACATCTACTTCCGAGGTGTACGGAGATCCTCTTATCCACCCTCAGACTGAGAGCTACTGGGGAAATGTGAACCCCATTGGTATGCCTTTGTCTATTAGAGTTTCGTCTCATCAATTGTAATCTACTTTATCCGGAGACATAATGTGATCTATGCTTTCTCATTGCCCTCTTTACAACTATTTTAAACGATTTCTGTAATGGAACCATTCAATTGGACTAACTCGGGAGTCGTGGTGCATATTTATTGCTTGTGTTTGTAAACATATAACAGGAGTTAGGAGTTGCTATGACGAGGGAAAGCGAGTTGCTGAAACCTTGATGTTTGATTATCACAGGCAGCATGGCATAGGTCCGCTCTCCTTTCCTTTTTCTATTCCTTTGATGCTTCCTTTTTTATTGAGATCGTTGTCGAGACATGTATTGCTTCAACTTGTTTTTCTTTGTTCTCTTGCTAAATAACGGTCCTTCACAGAGATAAGGATTGCTAGGATCTTCAACACTTATGGGCCTCGCATGAATATTGATGATGGTCGTGTTGTCAGTAATTTCATCGCCCAAGCTATCCGGTAAGTTCTACTGAACATTACTTTGGTCCTCTACACCTATCAGAGGCTCACAACCAGTGGAGTTTTCACGTTGCTTGCCCTGCCGATGTAATGCTTAAATATTTGTGCCTGTTTCTGTAGTAATGATCCCTTGACTGTTCAAGCGCCTGGGACTCAGACACGGAGTTTCTGCTATGTGTCTGACATGGTAAGGATGATTTTATTATTTTACTTAATGTTCACGCGGCATTTTAATTTGTCTCCATCAGGTGTTCATACAACAAATTAAACCTACATTTTAATTCTGAAGGTTGATGGCCTCATTCGACTTATGCAAGGTGACAACACCGGACCGATCAACATTGGCAATCCAGGTTATTATTCGAAGTCTGAGTAACAGGGAGGCAATTTAGCTTTGTAGCATTATTTCGTGGACGCTATTAACACTTCCATTTTTCAGGTGAATTTACAATGCTTGAACTTGCAGAGAATGTCAAGGAGGTAAGTTTGTATTCCTTCTCGAGAACTCGAACTTCCAATAGTCTTCAAACTGCTTATTACCATGAAGTTTATACGGGTAACTGATTACTTGATCATGTGACTTGCAGCTTATCAATCCCAAGGTAGAAATCATAATGGTTGAAAACACACCCGATGATCCTCGCCAGAGGAAGCCTGACATCTCGAAAGCAAAGGAGCTGCTGGGATGGGAACCAAAGGTTAAGTTGCGCGATGGTCTTCCCCTCATGGAGGATGATTTCCGCGCAAGGCTTGGCGTCCTCAAAAGTTAGTCGACGGTGTAGCATAGAATGTGAGGGGTGGCGGCGCATTTTTGTAGATTTGCTTGCCTCCACCGTGTGATACATCTTCATTCCATATGTTTCTCAAGTAGATGAATAAGTGATTTTACCATTTTGTTTTTGTGGCGATTTTACTTGAACAATTTGGATGGTATTTGGGAGTTTTATATCAAGAAGCTTTACTTTTCCCATTACATTTAGCTTCCATTTTTCTTTGTTGGTGGTTCCCCCTCTTGTTCCTGCCTTTCCCTCCTACAGAAATAAGGTGGAACTCTGTGGGATGACGCGGAGAAAATTTTGGGTAGGGCTGACGAATGGCATAGTGCGGTTGTTTCCAAATACCCATTGTAGTGTCCATACTTCGTCAGCCCTACCCGTGAAAGTTTTTCTCGTCAACATACCTACAAGTTTTCCCTTTAACTATACAAATTTCTTCTTTTTTTTTCAACTTCAAGAAGGCTAAAAGTTTTTGCACATCTGAAAGATAAAACGATATATTGAAAACTATACGTATTTGAAAAATAATTTGATCATACACAAAAAGTTTGTAATTGTAATCCTTGGAGAAAAAAGGTACAAAGCAATACGTGATCCTACACGATTTGTATGCGAAAATTAAAAATGGCGTGAGGGGTGGAGAAGGCATTCCAAGTATGAATCTTTAAGCTTCTACGGTCCGTTTGTCTTGGGGTAGCTTCTGCATTTTTACCGCCTTTTTAGGTGCTTCCTTTCCGTTTTCTTCTTCTGTTGGGTTTTCAATCCTTGCAAAGATTGGTTTAGGCTGCGCCATGACCTGACCACTCTTTAGCCCGCCCCACTCGGTGTCGCTCTGCAGTACAAAAGTGAATGTTAGTTCATAAAACAAGTGTTTGGGGAAATCAGACCCGCATGCATGTATAGAAGTGTTTGAGAGAGACCCAGGTAGCAGCATCGAACTGATCCTTTGAGTAGCCAAGCTGTCCATATATTCTCCAACTTAAGCTCGGCGTGACAGGTGATAATGCAATTGCTATAATCCTCATTGTTTCTAGTATTATCACAAGGTCCTGCGAAAAACTCCAGCTTTCAATAAAAGGCAATATATGTATTGGCCATCAACTACAAAGTTAAACTTTGAATCGACGTGCATATTAATTAAAGTTTCTTGAGTCCAGCTGATATGTCGGATTAGACAGCAGTGCAGAATCGAGAGTCAAGAATTGACCTCCTTATTGAAGGAAATATGCACACACTAAATAAGACAAACAGACAACGCTATGCATCTATGTTACGAGAACCTTCGCGGCAGCTTCAGAAGCAGCACCCCCTTGCTTAAAGAGTGACCATGGTGCACGCTCATCCATGTATAAATTTCCAGTATGGCTGATCTCTAGCACAGCCTCACAAGCTGATGACAGAGAGAGGTCTCCATAGTGAACCCGAGCTTTTTCAACCTATAGAAGTATGGAAAAGTTGGGATACCTAGGTTAAAAGGTTACTGAATTCCATACAAACAAATCGCTGTGGAAAAATGGTTCAAATGACTTGCAAACCTAAAGCACCTCGAATAAAGTGATTCCCCTAATTTGACATGCTTCAAAAACATGATGGTATTGGAAATTTCAAGAAAATTTTACCAATTTCTCCACTGTGTCCTTGAACGTAGTTCCTTCAACTGCAATACTTGAATCAACTGCCAAAGTTGATTGGCAGTTTTTCTTAAGAAGTCCCAGCGTACGGTTAAGCAGGTTTCCTGCAAAGAATAGAAACTTAGTTTCTCAAGATTATAAAATAGCTAAGACGCTACCAATGACTAACCAAAGAGAATTTAATGACATGGTGAATACAGATACCAATTGAATTTGCAAGATGAGCATTGACAATATTGATGAAACGTTCTTCTGAATAGTCCCCATCATTTCCGAATTCAACCTCTCTTAGGAAGAAGTACCTCACCGCATCAGACCCGAATTTCTGAACCAAATCATTTGGTTCAATCGTATTCCCTAGTGACTTCCCCATTTTCATACCATCCTATAATTTGAAAAATAAAAAACATTGCTGCATGAAATAAAATTACATATATGAGATGAAAATTCAAAATGGACTAGCATTCATTACAGTCATCGTTTTAACTTGTATGTAGCACACTGTAATTATGCTTTTAAATGCAGAATTCACGAGTGCAATTCAGTGCATGTAGCTAAGGTTAACAAGATATAATCAAGAGGCCTGCAAAAAAATGCACGACCAACAATTTGGATTACTACAAGTTTTGTAATTCTAGCATACAAATGACACCCATATTACAAAAAGCCCAATTATCCTCATTTTGTCTAACTGCTATACATTTCTTGCAAGACCATTAGATTGTTCCTATGGAATCTCTCATATTGGACACAGAAGACCAATGTGTCACAGAGACGTGTATGACACCAGTTGTGTGCTTGAGGATAGATTTAAAGAAAAGGAATTTGATCATATGTTTCAGAAACTTGGTGTGTGCTAGGCTTTAAATCTCCAGTTGACGTGATCATACTCAAAGACTACAGGGCTAAGAATTCAACGAGGATTCCAATACCAATACAAGTATATGTAGTTTTAGAAGAAACCATAAATATATACTAGGCTCAAATACCTTTGTCAAGAATCCATGACCAAACACCATCTTAGGAAGACCTATTCCGGCAGACATAAGCATAGCTGGCCAGTAAACTGCATGGAAACGTAAAATATCCTGCAGAAGAATACGAAATATCAACTGTAATAAAGAATCGACTATATGAAAGTCAGAAATAAGAATAAAACACTTCCTTTAGTGCCCTTGACAACAGTCAATGGAAAGAACAAGAAGCTAGTCAAACAATTGGGAAGCGAGGGAATTAAAATGAGCATATTTATTTTGAGTACCATCCTAGGTTATCTCCTCCTCTGTCCAGGAACACTTAGTTGGGTTTAAAAGTGAACATATAGTATCACTTCATGCAAACATTTGGATGTTTGAGACTCATAAGTTTAACAAAATGATATAAAACTAATTAGACTAGCTGATTAAAAGTAGCCTACAGGTGAACAAACAAGTTTATTAAAAAGTACAGAAATCAACACACCTTGCCAATCAAGTGTAGTGAGGCAGGCCACCCTGATGAGACGGCTCTTTCCAAATTGGGTTGCTCCATATCCTCTGATAGTGCTGATATATAACTGTTAATTTTTTTTGAAACACATATATCCAATAAAAATAGTCTAGTGAGCATTCACAAAAAACAATAGAGAAACCAGAAGTAAAGATTCTAAAGAAACATCTAGTGACAAGATAAAACAGGTTTAGTACTAATCTTCTATTTACTAAGAAACAAACAATTGTATGAGAACTTAGTTATCAATCTATGTTAGCCATATATTTGGATTTATATGACAAAATAAAAACAGACTATGCTGGAGGAGTACTCATAGCCTAACAAATACCGTGACTATGAGCCATACAAGGGAAAGGGGACAGGATGAAGAAAGAACTTTACCCCAGTAGAGCATCAAACCAAACATATATTGTCTGCTTGTTGTCATTAGGAACGGGGATGCCCCAATCCACTAATGCTCGAGAAATGGAAAAGTCTCTTAGGCCACTTTTAACCCAACCTTGAACCTTGAGGAAAAGGCAAAACATGTATTAGTTACTTATAAAATTATATGAGTACCGTTATCAGCACCCCAATTTAAGTTTTTCACACTCCCTAATAACTATTAGTCTAATATAACTGTATATGCACTCACAGGATGGAGTGTGACAAACAAATAAAGAAACGGTAATTGGCACAGCAGGCAGAAGACGTCTCAAATGGCTTGTATGGTGGGTATTTGAATTACATTTGCATTTTCATATCTAAAGAAAATCAAGTAAACCAATGTACTTTGTTTCTAACCTCATTAAGACGGAATGGAGGCTGTACAAATTCCGGATTTGTTGCCAATGTTTCTTCCAACGATTTTTGATACTTGGACAATGCAAAAAAGTAATTATCCTCTTTTCGTGCAACACATGGTTTTAGGTGCGTAGGGCAACAGTTGTTCTCAAGCAGTTCTTTCTCATCCTGTGCAATATTCACAACTATCGATATCAGACCACTAACTAAAGACACAACAGAAGCTACTCCAGAGAAAACAGCTCAGTAGATATGCAGACAATGTATTCAAACGGCCAAATTTTCATTCTTCGAGCAATTGCACCAACTTCTTCATATTAGCACAGGGATGAACAACTTCATTTTGCCATAAACACAAGTAATAAAAAATGCCATCTAAACAGAAGAAAGTTTCATTATGAATAAGCTTAATTGAGTCAGTTTAAGTTGAGGGTTATCTGAAACAAAAGGCATATTGAAGTCAGATACAGAAAATCACCTTATACTCTTCACAGTTAACACAGTAAAGTCCCTCGTAGTCAGCCCTGTAAATGTCTCCATTGGCAAGAACTCTGGAGTAAAATTCCTTGACAATTGCCTCGTGCTTCGGGTCAGTAGTCCGAATGAACTTGTCATACGATATATCTAACTGCAATCACCACAAAAACCCGGAATCAAAAAGTGAAAAAGCACAGTAATATGAACACCAATTCAACAAAATTACTAAATTTTTAACTGCAATCACAACAAAAAAAAAAAGTACAGTAATTTGAACGCCAATTCAACAAAGCAGTAAATTTCCAATGGAGGGTAAATAAATGGACCTGTTTCCAGAGCGAAATGTAAGATTGTGAAATGAGGTCACAGTGTTGAGCTGGGGTCGCTGCATTAGCAGCGGCGGCAGCAGCAATCTTCTCACCGTGCTCGTCAGTGCCGGTGACGAAAATGACTTTCTTACCCAACAGTCTCTGGAAGCGAGCAATGGCGTCGGCGGCGATGGTGGTGTAAGCGCTGCCCAAATGGGGAGGGGCGTTCACGTAATAGAGCGGAGTGGTGAGGACAAAAGGGTCACTGCCACCGGCGCCGGATGCATCGTCGTGGCGGGGAGCAGCGGAGGCGCGGGTGCAGAAAGACGTAGCTTTGGTTCTTCTTCTTTGGAAGCGGAGGTGGGTTCTGAAATGGGCGGTGGCCTTGGAATTGAGGGGGTTTGTGGGGTTTAAGAAGAGGTTTATTCTCGCCGCTGCTGCCGCCGCCGCCATTTTTGTGTGAAAAAGCGCTTTGGGGAGGGATTAGTTAGTCAGGTGAGGTGGGCCCGGTTCATCGTCGGAGTTTATGGGTTTGGAGTTGGAGTTATGCAGGTGAGGTGGATAAATTTTGGAGAGGCAAAAATCTCAGCGATAATCACACATAGTTCATAGCTAATTAGTATTTTCCGAGGAAAAAAACAAAAGAAGAAGAAAAATATAATTATCATGGATAAATAAGTAAAATTCTTAATTAACCTGGAAGACGCCGTCTGTGGGAATCGAACCCACGACCACGTGGTTAAAAGCCACGCGCTCTACCAGCTGAGCTAAGACGGCTATTATGCTGTTTTGTGAGTTCGTACATTAATCTATGCAGATTAATTTGCTTCATTTGGTGGTAAAATCGTAAATCGGAAAAGAAAGTAGAAAGCAAAATAGTTGTTTCAGTACTAATTTCCAGGTTTGCAATCGTTCGATGACAACTGTTAATTCAGTTTGCAAAATTACTCTGTTTGTCCCCTGTCACTCATTTTTGAGTTAGCTAAAAAAATCGATATAAATCATCATTAAGTTTATCCACTGCAAATCATTTTAGATTATCCGTGAAAAATCACATCGACCATTTTGAGTAAAAAGTCTAATCTGAATATAATTGATTTCAAATGAATTGTTACCCGTAACACTTTACCGGTCGAACCATAAGGAATTCTATAAATTTAAAATTTCATCAGCGTCCACACTTAAGTTTTTGCTATATTTTATCCAAATGTGATTACCAAAACCATAGTTTACCAAAATTAAGCAAGGCATCTGGGACACAATTGAGGTCGTAATTAAGGCGTAAAGACCAATTTTCCCCGTCGAAAAGCAGCGTGCATTTAACAAACTAAAGCAAATCACGCAGGGTTTTCTTGTAGAGCAAATGTAGCATAACGACTTGTTCTAAAAACTTGTGTACATCATCATGAACCGTGCTAGGTTGAAAAGAACCAAGATAAAATAGTTATTAAACGCCTTTCGTCGTCTGGCCGACTGAAGTGCTGACCTACATTGGGTGCCCGGCTAAGTCACCTGAAAGCAGAACAAATACGGGCGCAATATTAGTAACTAGCTTTCCTCGGCAATCGCATACAGATAAACAAAACCCTGCAAATAAATATCAATGGAACGCAAAAACAATAGCACGTAGGCGATCTTGCTTCCCTGCAAATACATAATCTGCAGCAAAGCTTAGCCGATTTGTTGAACTCAAGCAAGCTCATCTCTGTGCAGTTTATTGGCCACAAATATACTGTTTGAAGGCGGTGACAAATGAGATGGTAATTTTTTAACAAAACACGTGATTATTTGACAGACACCGCAGATCACAGCAGGCTATTGGTAAGTCAATGCATTCAACAACAATGAGGGGCGTCTCACAGCTGACTTGCAGAAGAAACACTCTATATTTGTTGTTCCAACACATTAGTCTTCAACACAACTATCTACTACGACTCATTATTTCAACCCACAATCGAGCACACAACAAAGACTAGTGTGGGAGTAGATGGATAGCTAACCTCTTATTCTACTAAACGAAACTTGTTTTCTTGCTTTTGCTATCATGAAATCTACACATTTGTCTATGAGAACTCGTAAAGATATTAACAACTATGAACTGATTGACCAACTCAATAGGAAAACCATTTATAGAAATCAAGCACTACTAATTATATAACTCAAGCAAATTTATACATCGCCTCGCCCTACTTTGTGCTGATGAATCATTGCTAAGGGCAGACTCACAAAAGAAAAAATACTGACCCGATATACTCTTAAGTTCCGTTTGATTCATATAACAGCATTCCAGAATTCATTCATCCATTGTGCTAAAACGAACATGGATGACTCATTGAACAACAAAAAACGTAATTCAATTTTTAAACATTGCCCAAAACCACGAAATATCAATGCTGACCGAAACATTGTCGTTCATAAATTCAACCTCAATTACTAAATAATCACATTTCTTCTCAAAATCCACATTACAAGCGAGTGAGAAAATCACTAAATCAGTGAAAAAACAAATAACAAATTAACCAGCAGGGATTATCAGATTTTGGATCAATGACTGGTTGAGAAATTAATTATACTAAATTTAAGTTAGGGTGAATTTTTTCAAGATATTAGGGTTTCAGATGCATACTTCTTCTTATGCCTCTGCACGAACGGAGAATTCTTCGCGTCCTCCTCTGCAAAATTTGTACAGCCCCAAATCAGTCCAAACAAAATCTAGCTTACTGAAATGCATTTACATATGCAAATATACATATATATATATATATATATATATATATCTTATATCTATATATGCGTATATATTCACAGATAGATATAGAAAGGGTCAGATAGAGTACCGGTGAGACCGAGAGAGAACTTGGTGATGAGCGTGCCGGTGATGGCGAAACCGACCAGGAACGGCCAGTTCCGTTTCCACTCTCGCTTGAAGAACACCGGCCATGGATCGAACTTTCGCATCTTTTGATTTTCCTTTCTTTTCTCTCTAACCAAACAGGAAGGAGCTGAAACGCAGACTCTGGTTGTAAACCGGCTGTTTTGGTACGGACGAAAGCAAGGCTAAGAGGGGTGTGTGACAAAATGACTTTTATATCCCCGTAGGCTTGGGTTTTTGGTTAATATCTCGAACTTTTTTCGCCTCGTTTACTAATTCGCAATAGGAAATAAAAAATTATATTTTAACTACATATTACTTATGTATTTATTAGTTACGGATAAATCAAAACACACATTAAAGGTGTCAAACGGGCGGGTCGGTACGAATACAGTACCCTACTTAAATAAGGCACAACACGACACGATTTGTAACACATGAGCAATGTGGGCCTAAATTTTAGGTCTAAGGAGCCGACTAGCCCATAGCCCGTCGGTCTCATCATGGGTCAAGCACGACCTGCGACCCTAACCCATTTTTGAATAATCTCATTTACTCTTTTTTTTTTTGAATTGCAAACGTACATTTTAAGGTTCGTAAGACTTAGTATTAGTGATATTTAACTTAATGACATGTTCAATAAGGTTTTTTGAAATAACTAAAGTTTGTTTTGTCAAAGTTGGCTCGTTTAGTGACTCGACCTAGCATGGTCCAGGTTTTAATGGAATGGGACTGCGGGCGGGGCTAGACTTAATGTTGCATTAAGTGGGCCAAACAAAACATAGTTCGTTTATTAAATGGGCTGCCTAAGCACAACCAAATCCACATGAGTGACTTTAAATGGATCGGCCCAAGCACGGTTAAACCCACCTTTAACACACAGTCTGTACAAGTTAGAGAATTCAACTCCTCATTTTAAATGAATTGGACTCCTACCGGAATAGTATTCTCATGGGTATTTTATTAATCAAATTGGTTTTCAATTTCGATTGTGTTAAATTAATAAACAGCTTATATAAATCAATATATCTCATACTTCGATACCAAATTATCTTGTCACAACTATAATGAAAATTTGGACTATGATTTTACATAGATTAAATTCTAATCACAACTCAATAAACATGCCATAAGATTACTTTATATTTTTATACATGTAATGTTTGTGAAATTATAATACTAATATAGTGTTGTACAAGTTGTGGGAGTGAATGCCCACATGTATTAGCTAAAGATGAAAAGTGAGGAAGACTTAAAAATTGTGACAGCCCGTCCCGAGAAATCTTATCGTAAGTGTGAAATGACTTATATACCCTTAAGCGACGGGTGTGTATTGTGCATTGGTTATGTTTTGGCCAATTATTTGGTATCCTAAATTATTGGGACCAATGAGAAACTAAAGAATATGTTATATTATTGGTGGCTGTTAGACCACACAAACTCATCCCTCACCTCACTCCCGTGACTCTCTCTCTCTCTCTTTCTCTCGCAGACTCTCACTCTCTCTCTCTCTCTCCTCTATTTCGTACAGACCACACCCATTGACCCTTCAAACTTGACAGATTGAGGACGCGAAGACCACCATTGTGTTCCTTTAGTCCCTACGAACACACTAGTACCCATTCCAGGTAAGGATACCTTCAATACCTCGATGACCCGAGAAACCATTTTTCATGCACTGTTCATATGGACGTAAAACTACTTGTTTCAGGGAATTTCAAGCTTATATAAATCAAATTGGTTTTCAATTTCGATTGTGTTCCTCTAGTCCCTACGAACACACTGGTACCCATTCCAGGTAAGGATACCTTCTATACCTCGATGACTCGATAAATTTTTCATGCACTGTTCATATGGACGTAAAACTACTTGTTTCAGGGAATTTCAAGCTTATATTAATCAAATTGGTTTTCAATTTCGATTGTGTTAAATTAGTAAACAGCTTATATAAATCAATATATCTCATACTTCGATACCAAATTATCTTGTAACAACTATAATGAAAATTTGGACTATGATTTTACATTGATTCAATTCTAACCACGACTCAATAAACATGCCATAAGATTACTTTATATTTTTATACATGTAATGTTAGTGAAATTATAATACTAATATAGTGTTGTACAAGTTGTGGGAGTGAATGCCCCACATGTATAAGTTAAAGACGAAAAGTGAGGAAGACTTAAAAATAGTAGCATTGTTATTGTTGTATGATATTTTTCAAAATGCACTCATTTCATTTTTATGATTCTTCATATATATGGCTCTATATAAGACAGGAATGCTCTCATAAGGTCCTCTTTTTAAGAACATGTGAGGACCTCCTTTATTAGAGTCATAGGATTAATCTAACGGTACCAAAACTAATGAGTTTATATAATCCTTTTACACCTAAAAAAATTTGTTACACGCCATAATTAAAAACAGGATTCACAATCAAGAACCAAGACTGCTGCAGTTTGAAGAGTTCGAGATCTTCTCCCTGTAAATTTGTTACACGCCATAATTAAAAACAGGATTTCACGCACTAAACTGTGAGAGGGAGGGAGCCTAGTGGTAGAGAGGGAGGATGAGCATGAACCCTATTTCTCTTTTCAAAATTTTCTCACGAACCAAACAAAAACCAAAACTAAAAGATACCACAGAAGTTGATTTCTTAAAATTATAACAGGATTCGATTTTTTATAAGTCAATTAAACTTTTGATCTCGCAATTTTTTAGTGCGACCAATTCGAAAAGCTAGGTAGGTCATTTACATTCTTCCCAAAAGGGTCGAACACAATATATAGTTATTAATTAATCATAAGAATCTGTTGGTTTGGAGACAAAAATTGAGCAATGAAACAGAAATGAAAATTACCTCGGAGGCTTCGCAGGTAGAAGATCCCGAACTTTTCAAACTGAGCAGTCTTGGTTCTTGATTGTGAATCCTGTTTTTAATTATGGCGTGTAACAAATTTGTTTAGGTGTAAAAGAATTATATAAACCCATTAGTTTTTGTACCGTTATATTAATCCTATGGCTCTAATAAAAGAGGTCCTCACAGGTCGTTAAAAAAAGGACCTTAAGAGAGCATTCCTGCTATATAAGAAGTCGTGTATAATCACAACACACAGAAAAAAAAATATGTGAAAGTAACAATATCAATATCTCTTCCTTCTTCTTTTTACTTACAATTATTTTGTATTATAATTACAAAACAAAACAGTGTGATATTACACTCAGTTTCGTTTCTTACCCTACTAGCATAGCAATGATTATTCCCTTAACTTTTGCCTATTTATAACGTACCGGACCTTTCGATGACCAAGGTATGACATACTTTGATTCAATGAGGAGGGAGACCATGAAACACCCAGCATTGACAAAGCTCCACCATCAATCAGAGTAGGAGGTTTATTGACGTCTGGGTTGGGTTCGCTGAAATTAGGGTTTATAAGTTTTCCGGTGATACTTCAACCATTGCCAGGTAAATTCGAACTCGTGTCTCTGATTTGCTTGGTTTGGGTGGTCTCTCCACACCAGCATGCTTAGAAATTCATGAATTTTAGGGTTTGATTTTAGTTTCTTTGCTGTTGCCGGTTGGGAACTTTGCTTTCAATTTGTTAACTTGGAGTAATGCTCGAAGGAGAAAAAAGAACAATAGGGAATAAATAATCTTTTGCAAATCAGCTTGTGCTTTATGCATTTTTTTTTATCGATTTAATCAATTGGGTGTGGTGGAATTGAAATTCTGAGGCAATGAGGCAATAATATGGAGAAAAGTGTGACATTTAGGCCAGTACAGAAACTCAGAACGCAAGAAAGTAATGAGTGGGGCAAATTGTTTCAGCGTTCAGTGAGTTTTTATGATTGGAAGCTATCAGAGAGCTTGATTCTGTTAGCTGGTCCACAAGCTTTGAATGGTGCTTTGTGCATCACCTTGGACTCAGTATGGTTCTTAAGCACCCAGGAAGAAAGCAATGCAATCATGGGTCTGATTGAGAAGATCGTCGCCAATGGTGCACATGACTTCAGCTCAGCTGTTGTGAGGACTTCATTTATGGCATCGTGTGTTCAAGCTTTTCGTGGCCGAACAACAAGTACTATTGCGTGTGCAGTCACTGAAATGGCTCAAAGGTTACATGATTTTGTCCTGGAATGGAATGGTCATGTGTTATTAGAGGAAGAACCAATTGCTAAGGATATTCATGAGTTTATTGAATGGATAGGGCCAGGCTTCAATTTTAGTGGTCATCAGGGTAATAAGGATAGAGCTAATTACAACTTACAGGCTGATGAGATCCAACTTCAGTTATCGGCATTGAAAACCTTTCTAGATCTTGCTGGTAACCAGCTTACATCAAAATACTTCTCAGTGGCCTTCTATGCTGCTTGCCTTCCCCTATATTTATCCTCTAGTTCTTTCGATGGGAATTGGGAAACTACTGCAATACCAGGTTTGTTTGGTAGGCTGGTGAAAGGGGGTGTGGAGAGTGGCATTGTCAATTATTCTTTGGTTCAAGTGTCTAGTTTTGGGAATACAGAGATTATGCGCATCATATTGAAGGCTGCCCGAACTAACAACCTGAATGTCGATGTTGACCGGGCATTTAATTGTGCCTGCCTGTGCTCTAGGTTTGGTACTATGGAATGTCTTGTGGAAGAGGGTAATAACTTGGATTTCAATACCCCTCTGTTGGGAGCTGCTAAGAGCGGCTGTAAGCCAGTGGTTGAATGGTTTGTAAAAATGGGTTGCCGGGACACAGAACTGTGCTTTGCTCTGGTAGGTGCAACTTCTAGCAGCCAAGCTGATGTTGCAGCCTATCTCCTTCATCAACTTCCTGATGATCTCCTTGCACAACTAAGCTTTAATATTCTCAAGGCTGCTGGTAGAGTAGGTAGTGTTAATTCTCTTAAAGGTGTTGCATTTCTTCTTGGTTCTGATTTCTTAGGTGACCCTGCAACTAC
Organism: Crataegus laevigata; assembly: GCA_963580275.1. Classification (NCBI taxonomy): domain Eukaryota; kingdom Viridiplantae; phylum Streptophyta; class Magnoliopsida; order Rosales; family Rosaceae; genus Crataegus; species Crataegus laevigata. The sequence goes on from OY756951.1 coordinate 8,844,668, forward strand.
TTATACTGTTGCGGACACATTTGCTCGGTCTGGTGATGATGATGATGCTAATCCTGAGCTAAGGGCGTTTCTTCAGGAGCATTGGTCAGAAAAAGCTTTCTCAGACGGAATACGGCAAGGACAAGAACATTACATGAACATTGTGAGGGTTTTAAAGTGGCGTGAATCTCCCATCTGCTTGGATGTTCTACAACCCCCCCCCCCCCGAGTTGAGGGTAGCCATTGCTTACCTGCCACTATATATGGAGTGTGTCAATGCAGCAGGCAGCCGTTTGGTGTCGCAAAGGTTGAGAGGGCAACTTGTTGAAGCTGTGAGAAGGCTTGGTGGTGGAGTGTTAGATGGGGTGAACCAGTGCAGGGAGCTCTTAGCTGTTTTGGAGAAGCGTCTTCCTCAATTCACTTCTTAATTAGCAAGATCTGTACTTTTTTCGGATTCTCGTTTCATCGCCAACGGAAGTATGTAGTGGGTGGTATCTAACAACAAATCTAGCTAGAGTCAGGGTACAAAGCTACGAGATTCCAAATGTTCTTTGTAGCATATAAGATTGCCTTATATTTTAAGGAAAATTAATAAAAATGACTTGAAAACTTTGAGTTTTAACGATAAGGACAAAATAAAAGATAAAATGAATAGTACCAAGATTAACTTTTTAGTGGAAAAATGTGATTTTTCGTTAAAGTAAATGAAACGAGGAGTTTTTCGTTAAAGTTCTTTGTATTTTAGTATATCTTTCAGGTTTCATTCTTCCTATTCGAGTTTCACTCTTTCTCGTGGCAATTTAAATTTGAATGCATATTTCGAATGCTTTGCAACCCAGTACAACACGAGTTATTATTAATTTTTTGTTTTACACATATTCAGGTTTTAAACACCATCTTTGAAGAGAGGATTTTCTATGGTGTTCCAGAGTGGGGAGTAGGATATTATAGACTTTTTGAAGGAATTGAGAAGCTGAGGTAAGAAGTGGTAACTTGTGGTATGTTTGCTAGCTGGTCGTGCTTTATGACATTGATACGATATGCTGGTTTTTTTGCTAACGAACTTGCCTTGTTTTTGTTATGGAAGAAACCATGCTTTGAGTTCTCTGGTCTCACTTAAAACTCTTTGCACGAGACAGCACATATATTATCTTAATCTTCTTTCTCTGCAACCGTTCAGTTCTCTTCTTAGTGCTATTCTTCTTCCGGTTTCTCAGCTTAGAATGGCGGGAAAAGACGAAGCTGCAGGTCATGCAATCGGGATCGACCTGGGGACAACCTACTCGTGTGTGGCGGTGTGGCAGTGTGATCATGTAGAAATCATAGTGAACGATCAGGGCAACAGGACCACTCCATCTTATGTTGCTTTCACAAATACTGAGCGATTGATAGGTGATGGTGCATACAACCAGGTCATAAAAAACCCAACCAACACCATCTTCGGTACGTTCATCTCTTCTTGTATGTATCCATCTATATACCATTTAGCCATTACTTTATTTCTCAAATTAGTTTTTCTTTTTCTCTGAATATTTATAACAGTATTTGAAGTTATAAATTGTGGGGTGTTGATGATAAGTTATAATTTAGATAATGATTTTGATGATAATTAAAAAGCTGTAGTACATTTACAGTAGAGTGAAAGAATTTGGGATTAGTTACAACACCGTTTGTTTAACAACATGCTTTTATTTCAATCATATGACCTATTTCTCTGTTAGTTTTGGTTGTTGGGTTGTGTTTGTAATTCTGTCCTCAATTTGCAGACGCGAAAAGGATAATTGGTAGAAGGTTCACAGATGAATGTGTTCAAAACGACATAAAGCATTGGCCATTCAAGGTCATTGGAGGTCCTTCTGATAAGCCAATGATTGTCGTCACACACAAGGGTGTAGAGAAACAATATGCGGCTGAAGAAATCTCATCTATGATTCTTGTGAAAATGCGGGAGATTGCTGAGGCCTACCTCGGTTCAAATGTGAAAAATTCAGTTATCACAGTCCCTGCTTACTTTAACGACTCACAGCGACAGGCTACGAAAAAGGCAGGCGCTACTGCTGGCCTAAATGTGATGCGCATCATCAATGAGCCGACTGCTGCAGCCATTGCTTATGGGCTTGATAGGAAGGCCGGCTGGTATAGCAAGAGAAATGTGATGATATTTGATTTGGGCGGGGGAACCTTGGATGTTTCTCTGCTTACCATAGCTGGCAGTGTATTTGAAGTGAAGGCCACCGCTGGAGACACTCATCTTGGAGGTGAAGACTTTGATAACAGAATGGTCAACCACTGTGCTGAGCAATTCAAGAGGAAGCATAACGTGGACGTTGGTGGAAACTTCAAGGCCCTTAGGAGGTTAAAAAATGCATGTGAGAAGGCAAAGAGGAGGCTTTCATTTATGTCCGAGACTGACATTGACATTGACTGTTTGCATCAGGGTGTTGATTTTTGTTTAACTATTACCCGTGCTAAATTTGAGCAACTCAACATGGATTTCTTCAGCAAGTGCACGGAGCCTGTGAAGAAGTGTCTGGAAGATGCTAACATGGACATAAGCAGCGTCCATGATGTTGTTCTTGCTGGTGGCTCTTCTAGAATTCCCAAGGTGCAGCAGCTTTTGCAGGAGGTTTTCAAGGGAAAGGAGCTTTGCAGGGGCATCAATCCGGATGAGGCAGTGGCCTATGGTGCCGCTGTTCAAGCTACTGTCTTGAGTGGTGGCAATCTGACTGGAAAGCTTGGGGACTTCGCACTGGTGGATGTCACCCCTCTCTCACTTGGGGTGGAGGCTGATGAAGAACATATCATGTCAGTTGTGATTCCAAGAAACACTAGAACACCGGTCAAAATAATCAAAGGTTTTACTACGTTCTATGACAACCAACGTAATGTTCGTTTTAACATTTATGAGGGTGAGAGTAGAATTGCAAGGGATAATAACTATCTGGGAGCATTTAAACTCAATGACATTCCTCCAGCTCCCAGGGTTGTTCCTAAATTTGATGTTTGCTTTGAGATTGATGAAAATGGCATCCTGCATGTCTCTGCTGAGGACACGTCCACCGGCCAAAAGAAGGGGCTCACGTTCAACTGTGACAGAAGAACTTGTGAAGGAATTGAGACATTGATTTAAAAGTCAATTGACTGATGTAAGAAACATTAATTTCTCGCATGCTGTAGACCGAAATATCTTGTATTAACCATATTTCCTATCTCACTGGGTTTGCTTAAGTCCTAATCTTGACTCTTCAATCTAAAGTCTGTACTACAGTCTTTAATTAGGACTGGTCTTTACTTGAATTATGGCTCACGCAGACATGAATTTGACAAAGAAAAAGTGGAGAAGCTCTAAGACACTGATTGACGAAGAGATGAAAACATACATCAATTAGACGACACCGTTTATTACGGAAATGCTCTGATCTGTGTAGAGTAATTCTTTTCAATTTAAAAAGGACCGTACACAATGTACTACCACTTTGTATAAGATGGCACCAATTGAATAACATTTACCGTTTGATACAAATTGTTAAGAATTTTTCATTCAAACGTTGAAGTAAATATTATAAAACATTATAATATATAAATTCCAACAAGAGCTTCTCACCCATCCTCCTATTAGTGTATAAGCTGTGAGCTAAGTAAACAATAGAGTAAATAAGCCTTGGTTTGAATTGTGTATTCACTTAGTCTTAGATTATGACAAGTGTAAGGCTGAGATTGTAGTGTTGGTTGAGTGTATGTAGCTAAGGCTAACAGTTTGTATTCATGAAAAAGTGTGAGTGACTTTTCAGATATAGAATATATCATTTTCCTCTCTATTTTGCATCTGTTTTCTTCTCTGGTATAGAACTGTGCTATTCATAGAACGCTAACATGGCCTCAGAGCCTCGTTCGATCATTTGAGGTCTGGGAGTAACCTGTGAATCAATCGAGTTCCACTCGAGCTCGTTCTGATTCAGGCGAAGTCACCAAAATTCCATAGAATCCGATTTCGATTTGTGTTTGTCTCGTCTAAGCTAGGAGATGGCTGGATCTGGAAGTTCTGAGGTGAGAACTCCGATCTTCTCCGGTGAGAACTACGAGTTCTGGAGAATCAAGATGGTGACAATCTTCAAATCTCACGGGCTATGGAAGTTGGTTGAAAAGGGGATTACGATCCCAGAAGCAAAGAAGAAGAAAAAGGCTGAAGAAAGCTCAGAGGAAGAAGAAGATGATGAGAAAATGCTCGCAGCATATATGCAAGATGCAAAAGCTCTGGGCATTATCCAGAACGCAGTCTCAGATCAGATATTCCCACGGATTGCTAATGCCGATTCAGCGAAGATGGCTTGGGATCTGCTATATGGCGAGTTTCATGGTGGTGATCAGGTACGGTCTGTGAAACTACAAAATCTGAGACGTGAATTTGAGTATGCTAGGATGCGTGATGATGAAACTCTATCTGGATATCTTACTAGACTTAACGAATTGATTAATCAGATGAAAACATTTGGTGAGATTCTGTCTAATGAACGGCTTGTACAGAAAGTTCTGATTAGTCTTAGTAAACCATATGATCCTATATGTCTAGTCATTGAGAATACAAAATGCTTGGAGTCTGTGGAATTACAGGAAGTCATTGCAATTCTGAAAAGTCAAGAACAAAGGTTTGATTTACATTCTGTTGATGCAACTGAGAAAGCATTTTCTTCAGTTTCTGTGAATCCGAAGGAACAAAACAAGAGTAGTGCATACTCTGGCTCATCCAAATCTCAGAAAAACTAGAATTCTAAAGGCAAGAAATGGGAGTCTAAGTCTAAGTTCCAACAGAGATCATTTAATAACTCTGCACAGAATTCATCCTCCTCAGGATTCATGAAACAGGATATGGTTAAGCCTCAGTGTAAAGTATGCTCTAAGTTTCACTTTGGAGAATGTCGATACAAGGGGCAATCTAGGTGTCACAACTGTGATAAGTTTGGGCATTGGGCTAGAGAATGCACAGCAGGCAAGGTTGTTCAGAAGGCAAACTGTGCTAATCAAGCAGAAGTGACAGGCAATCTATTCTATGCTAACAGTGCAATTACTGAGGTCAAAGTGAATGAAAACTGGTATATTGATAGTGGTTGTAGTAACCACATGACTGGAAATGCTGAGCTATTAATTGATGTAAGGACAAATGTCACTGGAAAGGTACAAATGCCCACTGGAAATCTGGTAGATGTTGCTGGAATTGGGTCACTTGTGATTGATACAAGTTCTGGTAAAAAATGCATCAAGGAAGTCATGTTTCTACCTGGTTTGAAGGAAAATCTGTTGAGTGTGGGACAGATGGATGAACATGGGTATTATCTGTTATTTGGTGGCAGTCAGTGTTGTATCTTTGATGGTCCTTCACTTGATTGTCTGGTTATCAAAGTTATGATGAAAAATAATAGGTGCTACCCTTTGTCCTTAATGCCAACTGACCAAGTTGCATTGAGAGCTAGTGTAACTGAATGCACCTGGACTTGGCACAAAAGACTAGGACACCTAAATCTTAGAAGTCTCAAGCAGCTTAGAGAAAAAGAAATGGTGCATGGTCTTCCACACCTTGAAGATGTTAATGGTGTGTGTGCCGGATGTCAAATGGGAAAACAACACAGAGATTGGTTTCCAAAAGGACAAGCTTGGAGAGCCAAGAATCCTTTGGAATTGATACACACAGATTTGTGTGGTCCCATGAATAATGAATCAATTGCTGGGAATAAATACTTCATGTTGCTTATTGATGATCACACAAGAATGACTTGGGTTTATTTCCTAAGACATAAATCTGAAGCACTAATCTGTTTCAGAAAGTTCAAAGCAATGGTGGAGTTACAATGTGGATTCAAAGTAAAGTGTTTAAGGAGTGACAGAGGGGGAGAATTTCTCTCAACCGAATTCAACAAGCTGTTGGAATCTGAAGGCATACAAAGACAGTTATCCATTGCTTACACTCCACAGCAGAATGGAGTAGTGGAAAGAAAGAATAGAACAGTTGTAGAGATGGCAAAGGCAATGCTTCATGATAAAAGCATGCCATACTTTCTGTGGGCAGAAGCTGTACACACAGCTGTTTATATTCTAAATAGAACACCTACCAAAGCTCTTGATAACATCACTCCTTTTGAAGCATATAGTGGGAGAAAGCCAGGAATTGGTCACTTAAAGGTGTTTGGATCACTCTGTTATGTACATGTACCAGCAGAAAGGAGACAAAAGCTTGATGCAAAGTCTGTCAAAGGTGTGTTTGTGGGTTATTCAACCTGTGAGAAAGGGTACAGAGTATTTGATCCATGTTCAAGGAAATTAGTTCTATCAAGAGATGTGGTCTTTGATGAAACTATGGTTTGGAATTGGAAGGAGAATTCAGAAAAGTCTAGTGCAATATTCAACATTCAAGACCAGTATAGAACAGTGAGTGATTTCAGTCTACAAGAAGTGGCAGAAGTAGAAGACAGTGATCAAATGGAAGAACAAGAGAGAGATGTTTCTGAAACTGTTGAGATCACTAGTCCTTATGATCATACACCAGTTAAATGGAGGAATATCAGTGACATTCTTGCACAATGCAATCTCTGCATTGTGGAGCCAGAGAAGTATGAAGAAGCTGCACAAGATAAAGCTTGGGTAAAAGCTATGAAAGAAGAACTGTCCATGATTGAAAGAAATGAGACTTGGAAGCTAGTAGACAGACCAAGTGATAAGCAGGTCATTGGTGTGAAATGGGTGTTCAAAACCAAACTAAATTTGGATGGCTCAGTACAAAAGAACAAAGCAAGGCTGGTTGCTAAAGGCTATGTGCAGAAACCAGGACTCGATTACAATGAGACCTTTGCTCCTGTTGCCAGATTGGACACCATCATAACATTGATTGCACTTGCTGCACACAGAAACTGGAAGCTATTTCAATTAGATGTTAAATCTGCCTTCTTAAATGGAATATTGCAGGAAGAAGTTTATGTTGAACAACCTGAGGGGTTTGTGATCAGTGGTAAGGAAGATAAGGTTTACAAGCTGCACAAGGCTCTTTATGGTTTGAAACAGGCGCCTAGGGCCTGGTATGGAGAGATTGACAGCTACTTTGCTAAGTGTGGGTTTGAGAAAAGCTTGAGTGAAGCAACTCTCTACACTAAGACAAGAGGAGAGAAGGATATACTAATTGTTTCTATATATGTGGATGATATTGTGTATACTGGAAACAATCAAGATATGCTGGATGAGTTCAAAGAAGATATGAAAGAGAAGTATGAGATGTCAGACTTGGGCCTTCTTCACCATTTTCTGGGAATGGGTGTAATTCAAACAGAATCTAGCATATTCATTCATCAAGAGAAGTATGCTTCTTCTCTGTTGGATAAGTTTGGGTTGAGAGAATGTAAACCTGTTTCTATTCCTCTTGTGGCTACTGAAAAGTTAAGTAAAGAAGATGGAAGTGGTGCAGCAGATGAAGAGAAATACAGAAAGCTTGTGGGCAGCCTATTATACCTTACTGCTACAAGACCAGATGTGATGTATGCTGCTAGTTTGTTAGCTAGATATATGCATGGTCCTTCTAACAAGCACTATGGGTAGCTAAGAGAGTGCTCAGATATATCAAAGGGACACTGGACTATGGTTTGCATTATATGAAAGGCAAGAAGGCAGTTTTAGTTGGCTTCTGTGATAGTGATTGGGGAGGATCAATGGATGACAGCAAGAGTACTTCAGGCTATGCATTTTTCTTTGGCAGTGGAGTGTTCTCATGGGCTTCGGTGAAACAAAATTGCGTTGCATTATCCACAGCAGAGGCAGAATATATAAGTGCTGCCGAAGCAACATCCCAAGCTATATGGATCCGATTTGTTCTTGAAGATTTTGGAGAGTTACAAGCTGAAGCAACTCCTCTGCAGTGTGATAATACATCTGCAATCTCAATAACTAAAAATCCAGTGTTTCACCAAAGGACTAAACACATAGACAGGAGATATCACTTCATAAAAGATGCCTTGCAGCAGGGAATTGTTGATTTGGTATACTGTCCAACCAAAGAACAAGTGGCAGATATTTTTACCAAGGCCTTACCAAAAGAAAGATTCAACTATCTCAGAGACAAGCTTGGAGTTGTATCAGCTCAAAGCTTAAAGGGGAGTATTAGTGTATAAGCTGTGAGCTAAGTAAACAATAGAGTAAATAAGCCTTGGTTTGAATTGTGTATTCACTTAGTCTTAGATTATGACAAGTGTAAGGCTGAGATTGTAGTGTTGGTTGAGTGTATGTAGCTAAGGCTAACAGTTTGTATTCATGAAAAAGTGTGAGTGACTTTTCAGATATAGAATATATCATTTTCCTCTCTATTTTGCATCTGTTTTCTTCTCTGGTATAGAACTGTGCTATTCATAGAACGCTAACACCTCCTCATTTCAACTTTGAAATTGCAACCTCATGGTATGTTGTTTGTGTAACATATGAACTAGTAAATATATATGCGACTAGGCATAAAACCACAGTTGTTCTATCATTTCTCAGCTGGTAAATCTTATTTTTCTGCCTACCAATTTTCCAAAGCTGCTTTAAAAAGTCATCGAATTAGAAGAATTCTCGGAGGAGCACGTAGCTACTGAGATCTATGCTAGGTTTCAATGTGCAACACTGCAAGTCCACATCCACTTTCTGTATGTGTAACTAATATGCCGTTTTGTTCTCTGTTCAAATGTTCAGTACATAAGTAAATACTAAACCGTTTGTCGCAGTTTTGTAGAACTAAATATAGTTGTAAAGTATTCTCAAATAAAAAAGAAGGTACAGTTATAAGGTAGTAAAGGTAGTAAAGAAGGTAAAGTTGGAAATGTAGGAAAGATGAAGTGACGTAGCACGAAGTTAAAAGAGTACAAGTGTAATTCATTGAAGAATCAAAGGTTTGGGATTCACCAGTTTTGGGAGAAATCCCAAAGGTTGTGTTTGATTTTGATTGAAAGATGATTACAATGGAAGCAGCTAATGACTTAAATAATCTGATTACAACTCCTAGTCCAACTCAAAGGTCTTAGGGTGCGTTTGTTGCATTAGACTGTCTCGGACTGGATTAACTTAAGGACTAAGCTGGATTGACTTAGACTAGACTAAGCTGGACTAGCTTAGTGAAGTGTTTGGTGCAGTATCGGACTAAGAAGCAGGATAATGAAAGCAGTACTGTCACGGTAAGATTGGGACTAAAAACATAACAAATTTTGGTGAGCAATTGGTAGAAGATTAGGACTAAACATAGCAAACCCCAATCAATTCAACAATTCAATGAGTTTGAACTTCATCTCAACAAAACAAAACAATTCAATGGATTTGGAGCACTGATCGAGGTTTTACTGGACGATGATTTTTCGGTAGTTCCAAGTGGTGTAGAACTTGAGGTTTTGCTCGATAAGTCTGCCGCTCAACTGTAGGGTTTGGTCAGTGTAAACCTTATTGTGGTGGTTGGAGAAGAATTGCGAATGGAGAGCTCGGAGCGCTTAGGCTCTGGCAGCGGAAGCCGATTTGTCTTCCTGTTTTTGCGGGCTTGCGAGGTCGTCCGTGCATTTTGCTTCTGCTTTCCGGCGGGGGCGAATGATTGGATTGCTTTCGCGATTTGAAATTTACGAGGCAAAAAGATTAGATCGTCTGGGAATTGAGACTTTTCATGTACTTGTGTTTACTTACACAACAACTAAATTGCGAATTAGATTTAAGAATTTGAAAATTGGAGATAGAGATAGTTGAACCCAGCCGTCGAAAATCGAGGTCGAAGTCAATGCTGTCTAAAATTGGAGACAAAGATGGGTGAACCCAGTCGTCGAAAATTTTCTATCTTCCAAGTTCTAGCTTTCATTGAAGCTCATGCGAAGCAGACGAAGGCGATAAAGGATGCAACGAGAATGGAGTAGGATATTAGACTTTTTGAAGGAATTGCGAAGCTGAGGTAAGAAATGAGATATATTCTAAGGAATTGCGAAGCTGAGGTAAGAAATGAGATATATTCTAACCAATTTGATAGTACTAATGCCAGGTGAGCCGAAGCCTACATCATGCGCAGGTTGTATGCTTTGAGCTGAGTCGAAATTCGGGGAAGGAGGCAGTAGATGGGAAAATGTTTGCTAGCTGGTCGTGCTTTATGACATTGATATGGTATGCTAGTTTTTTTTGCTAACGAACTTTCCTTGTTTTTGTTATGGAAGAAACCATGCTTTGAGTTCTCTGGTCTCACTTAAAACTCTTTGCACGAGACAGGTTATATGTAACATTTGACAGAGATAAAATTGTTCTGTGTGTCCCGTTTGCCCCGAATCATGAAAATGCTCGTTCCCTTATAAGATCTGCATTACTCTTCTTTAATATGTTGTAATTCAAACTCCCAAGTTGTTTGTTTCAAAATAATAGAAAAGGAAACCGTCACATCCTAGAGTGGTTTCACCGTAGTACGATATTGTTTGCTTTGGGCCACGCCCTCACGATTTTATTTTTGGGAACTCGCACGAGAATTTTTCAGTGGGTTACCCATCCTAGGAATGCTCTTGTCCAAACTTGTTTAACTTCGGAGTTCCGAGTTCCGATGAACTCTGAAGTCAGTGAGCTTTCAAAAAACTTCGTGCAATATGGAGGTGGGCATTTACATAGAAGGCACATCACCCCTTCTCCGTTGGTCGATGTGGGATGTTACAGAAACGTCAGCGCACCGCGGGGTACTACTGGTGACAAGATTTGGCAATTGTTGATAATCTAATTCAAATCTCTGCAACTTATAGCCAGTCTGGTATCCTTTAAGCAAAAACTTTGTTACTAAAACTGTTTTTAAGAATATATCTTAAGAACAGTTTGTTTTTTAAATCTCAAAAATTTAAAAACTCGTTTGGTCAAATTCTTACAGATAAGTGTTTTTTTTATATTTTCATTTTAATGAATTTAAACTACCTAGAACATGAACTTGACATGAAGTCAGGTGCCTCTGCTGGCCTAAATGTAATGCGTAATCATCAATGAGCCGACTGCTGCAGCGATTGCTTATGGACTTGACATGAAGTCTGGTTGGTATTATAGCAAGAGAAATGTGATGATATTTCATTTGCGTGGGGGTACTTTGGACGTTTCACTATTTACCATGGCGGATAGCTGTGCAAGGGCATTAATCCGGATGAAGCTGTGGCATATGGATCAGCTGTTCAAGCGAGTGAGAATAACGGAAATGGAAAGCTTCAAGACTTTGCACTCTTGGATGTCAACCCTCCATCACTTGGGGCGGAGACAAGGTGGGAAAGGGGTACTGACGACAAACATTTCATGCTAGTTGTGATTCCGAGAAACACCGGAGGTCCGATAAAAGAGACCGTTACTTTGTTCACTTCGGTTGACAACCAAGTTGTGGCCAGATTTTCAATTTATGGGGGCGAGAGTTCATCAACCTTAAACAATAACTTTTTGGGTGGATTTCACATCCATGACATTCCTCCTGCTCCTGCCAGAGCTGCTAAATTCGAACTTTGCTTTGATATTGATGAAAATGGTATCCTGAGTGTCTCTGCGGAGGACGGGCCAAAAGAAGGTGATTACATTCAACTGTGACAGAAGAACTTGTGAGGGAATTGAAACACTGATATAAAAGTCAGTTGACTGTTGTAAGAATCGTTAATTTCTAATTTTGTCCCTTTACACTAGCTCTCATTTGTCGCAGTTTTGTACAACGAAATAAAGTTGTAAAGTTTTCTCATATAAAAAAGAAGGTAAAGTTATAAGGTAATACAGGAAGTAAAGAAGGTAAAGTTGGAAATGTAGTACAGATAAAGTGACGTAACACGAAGTTGAAGAATTACAATCAAAAGTCTGGAATCCATCAGTTTTGAGAGAAACCCTAAAGGTTGTGTTTGATTTTGATTGAAAGATTATTACAATTGAAGCAGCTAATGACTTAAATAATTTGGTTCAAAGGTCTTAGGTAATTAAACGACAAACAAAAAGTCTAATTTTTATTATAAAACTTAAAATGCAATTTTAAACTGCGGCGATCTTTTCTTTCCGATAAGGTATCATGAGCCCAAATTGAAGCTTAGATGCCAAAACTGTAAAATTCCAGTTGCATCTCTATCTTCCATCGATCTATTTCCTCTTCAATCCACTCAGCCCTTTGTTCTAGATCATAAAGTTATAAGGTATTAAAGAAGGAAGGCAAAGGTAGTAAGAGTAATGATATACTTACTATATTGGTATCATCTCTCTAATGGAGGAAGAGACTACCTCTCTATTAGAGAGATGGTATAAATAAATGTGGTATGAAAAATATGATAGAGTATATTTAAAAAAAAAGTAAAGGTAGTAAAGTTGGAAAGGCATTGCACGCCAAGGTTTCAAAATTTGTGCTATGGTTGATATACTTTAATTTGGATTTTTTTTTTTAATGTGCTTGTAATATAGGGTGGTACACCATATGTCTTATATATGTGGAGACACTTGAAAAATAAAACTTCTTTTCACATATATGATGACATGTGGTGTATCACCTTATATTTCAGGCACACTGAAGAATTTCTCATTAATTTGGCATAAAAACCCAACATAAAATAAAATTTGGGGACACATTGGATTCGAAGGTTTTTTTTGCAAAAGTTAGACAAGCAAAACATAAATGATTGTTCGTTCCCAAGAAGATTACTTAATGAAGAAGATTACAACTTACTATACATTATTTCTTTAAATTTGGAACTTAATGAACCAAAAGTATCCAAAAGAACAAGGATAATGAACCAAAAGGTGTACAAAAGAAAAAGAATAACCTCTCAGACCGCTCTATGTTTCCCATAATATTTATTACTTTCCAGCACATTTATTATCTTAATCTTCTTTTTCTGCAACCATTCAGTTCTCTTCTTAGTACTATTCTTCTTCCAGTTTCTCAGCTTAGAATGGCGGGAAAAGACGAAGCTGCAGGTCATGCAATCGGGATCGACCTGGGGACAACCTACTCGTGTGTGGCGGTGTGGCAGTGTGATCATGTAGAAATCATAGTGAACGATCAGGGCAACAGGACCACTCCATCTTATGTTGCTTTCACAAATACTGAGCGATTGATAGGTGATGGTGCATACAACCAGGTCATAAAAAACCCAACCAACACAATCTTCGGTACGTTCATCTCTTCCTGTATGTATCCATCTACAAATATACCATTTTCCCATTAATTTATTTCTCAAATTAGTTTTTCTTTTTCTCTGAATATTTATAACAGTATTTGAAGTTATAAAATGCGGGGTGTTGATGGTAAGTTATAATTTAGATAATGATTTTGATGATAATTAAAAAGGCGTAGTACATTTACAGTAGAGTGAAAGAATTTGGGATAGTTACGACACCGTTTGTTTAACAATATGCTTTTATTTCAATCATATGACCTATTTCTCTGTTAGTTTTGGTTGTTGGGTTGTGCTTCTAATTCTGTCCTCAATTTGCAGACGCGAAAAGGATAATTGGTAGAAGGTTCACAGATGAATGTGTTCAAAACGACATAAAGCATTGGCCATTCAAGGTCATTGGAGGTCCTTCTGACAAGCCAATGATTGTCGTCACACACAAGGGTGTAGAGAAACAATATGCGGCTGAAGAAATCTCATCTGTGATTCTTGTGAAAATGCGGGAGATTGCTGAGGCCTACCTAGGTTCAACTGTGAAAAATTCAGTTATCACAGTCCCTGCTTACTTTAACGACTCACAGCGACAGGCTACGAAAAAGGCAGGTGCTACTGCTGGCCTAAATGTGATGCGCATCATCAATGAGCCGACTGCTGCAGCCATTGCTTATGGGCTTGACAGGAAGGCCGGTTGGTATAGCAAGAGAAATGTGATGATATTTGATTTGGGCGGGGGAACTTTGGATGTTTCGCTACTTACCATAGCTGACAGTGTCTTTGAAGTGAAAGGCACCGCTGGAGACACTCATCTTGGAGGTGAAGACTTTGATAACAGAATGGTCAACCACTGTGCTGAGCAATTCAAGAGGAAGCATAACGTGGACGTTGGTGGAAACTTCAAGGCCCTTAGGAGGTTAAAAAATGCATGTGAGAAGGCAAAGAGGAGGCTTTCATTTATGTCTGAGACTGACATTGACATTGATTGTTTGCACCAGGGTGTTGATTTTTGTTTGACTATTACGCGTGCTAAATTTGAGCAACTCAACATGGATTTCTTCGGCAATTGCATAGAGCCTGTGAAAAAGTGTCTGGAAGATGCTAACATGGACATAAGCAGCGTCCGTGATGTTGTTCTTGCTGGTGGCTCTTCTAGAATTCCCAAGGTGCAGCAGCTTTTGCAGGAGGTTTTCAAGGGAAAGGAGCTTTGCAAGGGCATCAATCCGGATGAGGCAGTGGCCTATGGTGCCGCTGTTCAAGCTACTGTCTTGAGTGGTGACAATCTAACTGGAAAGCTTGGGGACTTCGCACTGGTGGACGTCACCCCTCTCTCACTTGGGGTGGAGGCTAGTGAAGAACTTATCTTGTCGGTTGTAATTCCGAGAAACACTAGAATTCCGGTCAAAATAATCGAAGGTTTTACTACTTCCTATGACGACCAATGTGTTGTTAGTTTTGCCATTTATGAGGGTGAGAGAAGAATTGCAAGGGATAACAACTATTTGGGAGAATTTAAACTCAATGACATTCCTCCAGCTCCCAGGGGTGTTCCTAAATTTAAAGTTTGCTTTGATATTGATGAAAATGGCATCCTGCATGTCTCTGCTGAGGACAAGTCCACCGGCCAAAAGAAGGGGCTCACGTTCAATTGTGACAGAAGAACTTGTGAAGGAATTGAGACATTGATTTGAAAGTCAGTTGACTGATGTAAGAAACATTAATTTCTCGCATGCTATAGACCGAAATATCTTGTATTAACCATATTTCCTATCTCACTGGGTTTGCTTGATTCCTGATCTTGACTCTTCAATCCAAAGTTTTCGTTACTGTCTTTAATTAGGACTGGTCTTTACTTGAATATGGCTCACATAGACATGAATAAAACATTGGATTCCAGGGGAAACATAATTTGACAAAGAAAAAGTGGAGAAGCTCGTCCTCTTCATGCATATCACACTGCTATACTGACTTGGGTTTATATAAAACCTAAGACACTGATTGACGAAGAGATGAAAACATACATCAATTAGACGACACCGTTTATTACGGAAATGCACTGATCTGTGTAGAGTAATTCTTTTCAATTTGAAAAGGACCGTACACAATGTACTACCACTTTGTATAAGATGGCACCAATTGAATAACATTTACCGTTTGATACAAATTGTTAAGAATTTTTCATTCAAACGTTGAAGTAAATATTATAAAACATTATAATATATAAATTCCAACAAGAGCTTCTCACCCATCCTCCTCATTTCAACTTTGAAATTGCAACCTCATGGTATGTTGTTTGTGTAACATATGAACTAGTAAATATATATGCGACTAGGCATAAAACCACAGTTGTTCTATCATTTCTCAGCTGGTAAATCTTATTTTTCTGCCTACCAATTTTCCAAAGCTGCTTTAAAAAGTCATCGAATCGGAAGAATTCTCGGAGGAGTACGTAGCTACTGAGATCTGTGCTAGGTTTCTATGTGCAACACTGCAAGTTCACTTCCACTTTCAGTATGTGTAACTAATATGCCGTTTTGTTTTCTGTTCAAAGGTTCAGTACACAAGTAAATACTAAACTTTATATAATAGCTATCGTTTGTCGCAGTTTTGTAGAACTAAATATAGTTGTAAAGTATTCTCAAATAAAAAAGAAGGCACAGTTATAATAAGGTAGTAGAGAAGGTAAAGTTGGAAATGTAGTAAAGATAAAGTGACGTAGCACGAAGTTAAAGGAGTACAAGTGTAATTCTTTGAAGAATCAAAGGTCTTGGGGTTCACCCGTTTTGAGAGAAATCCTAAAGGTTGTGTTTGATTTTGATTGAAAGATGATTACAATGGAAGCAGCTAATGACTTAAATAATCTGATTACAACTCCTAGGCCAACGCCAAGGTCTTATGAAATTTGGAGAGATTTAATATGGTACACCGTATATCTTATATATGTGGAGACACTGAAAAATAAAATTTCTCACATATATAGTGTATTACCTGTATTTTAGGCATATTGAAAAATTTCTCATTAATTTAGCATAAAATGCCAACAGAAAATAAAATTTGGGGACGTATTGGATTCCAAGGTTTTTTGCACAAGTTAGACGAGCAAAACATAAATGATTGTTCGTTCCCAAGCAGAACATAAATGAAGAAGATTACAACTTACTATACATTGCTTCTTTAAATTTGGAACTTAATGAACCAAAAGTGTCCAAAAGAAAAAGGATAACGAACCAAAAAGTGTCCAAAAGAAAAAGAATAATGATGAATAGATTTTATATTATATGTTTAATCCTATTCTTAGTATATTTTTGTTATTATTTGAGAATTTGATACTTTGAGTTGTATTTTCAATATAGAACTTTCGACATCCTTTGGAGCAAAACGTAATCAAATGGATGAATGTTAGAGTAATTCCAATTGGAGGACATTCGTGAGTCAATTAGCTTGATTGTGTCAAAATATCATATTTTTCCACCAAGCGGTTATTTTCTGGCGGTAGAATAAAGGAGCTATGTACGGTGCTGGAATAGTGACGTTTTGGGCTTGAATTAGGTTTTTGGAGCCCAAGATGACCTCGGATGAGTTTGTGACCTTCTGGAGATGTGTTCGGAACGTCTTGATCTTTAAAACAAGCTATTATGGGCCGGATTTGGAAGACGTATGAGGATAAAACGTAGCTGGACAGCTCCTTTGTAAATTCTCGTAGTTTAATTAAGACTTTATTTTCTAAGATATTTTATTTATTATTTGGTTTCCTAGTTGGAACAAAAGACTATTTTCTAGGATTGTGTGATGGGTGAGGCATAAGATATAAGGTTTTGGCTGGCCACCCTTTTTACCTACGCATTATTATTCAACTTTGGAGAGAGGAACTTTGCTAGAGTTCTTGAAGGCTTTTGGATTTTTACTTTAAGGTGTTTTTGATCTTTTTTTTTATAATAATATTTTTTATGATTTTAATTATGAATATGCGTAATTAATTCGTTTTGTTAGGGTGAAGCTTAAGCCTTAGCATGAATATGTAATTGTTATTTAATTGCTTATGACTGAATGTGTGCATACTTTGAATTATTAATCACCTTTTTAAATTGTCTAATTGTCTTAATGCTTAGCTACTATTAAGATGTTTAGATAAGTAATTTGATGCAATTTTGGTAGGAAGGTTCCTTGAAATTGACGCTAGCTTCTTGTGATTGATAATTGTAATTTCACCTAAGGCGAATATCACGCTCTTAAGGGTTGCATCATTTTTCAAATGGTTTTCATGAAACTTAATGAGTTTTGCATGTTCATATTTTATTTAAATATCACAGACGGATTTCATGTTAGATATATATTCTTGCTTGAATATCACGAGGAGAATATATATTATAAAAACCTAACCTTCAAAGT
The DNA here is from genome assembly GCA_963580275.1 of Crataegus laevigata. NCBI lineage: Eukaryota > Viridiplantae > Streptophyta > Magnoliopsida > Rosales > Rosaceae > Crataegus > Crataegus laevigata. Next base: position 8,862,160 of record OY756951.1, read on the forward strand.
TGCATGTGTAAATCATAAGTAGTTGGTAAAAATACATAAGATTGTTAGGTGATGGTGGAACCCTAGTTCTTTTATAAATTGGTATTTAAAATTCTTTTATTTATTGAATTAGTTTTGGGAGAATTTTCTATTTGTTTTTAATTGAAATTCGTTTAAATATTACCCAATTCCAAAACTCTCTTTTCTCAAATTTTCATTTAAGTAGTTAATTAGAAATTATTTCTACGTAAATTATTTAAATAGTCATTGAGAAGAACGACCTTACATAGGCATATATACTACAACAGTCTTGTACCCTTACAAACCTCTCAGACTGTACGAAGCTTACAGAAGAAGCTTGAAAGAAAACTTTGACTGAAAAGATTTTGTATTTCTCATTAACAATAATTAGTTATACATTGGTATTTATAGTACCATCAGAGATAACACTTTACACATATACCCTTAGTAATACCAACAATTACACATTCAACTATAACACTAAAACTGTATGTATATGTGATGACTCTTTACACCCCCGCAAGCTGCACTTGGGACGGGGAAGGACCAAGAGGAAGCTTGGACTGCAAATACCGAAACCGATGTTTGGACAGAGCTTTAGTGTGAATATCTGCAAGCTGATCTTGAGAACAAACATACTGAACTTTGATTAAATGAGCAAGGACAAGTTCCCTAATATAGTGATAATCAATCTCCACATGTTTAGTACGAGCATGGAAGACTGGATTGGAGGCCAAAGAAATAGCAGAAATGTTATCACACCATAAGTCAGGAACTTTAAGAAGGGAGAACCCAATATCATGAAAAATCTTGCAAATCCAAGTAATTTCGGCAGCAGTATGGGCAAGGGACCGATATTCAGCCTCAGTGGAACTTCTAGCAACAGTGGACTGCTTCTTGGCACTCCAGCTAATCAAATTGGAGCCAAGGAAAATACAGTAGCCACCGGTAGACCTGCGATCAAATGGACACCCGGCCTAATCGGCATCAGAGAACGCAGAAAGATGAAGAGAGCCCTTGGTAAACCAGAGACCATGGGTGAGAGAACCTTTAAGAAAGCGAAGGATCCGTTTGGCTGCCTGCAAGTGAGACTCACGGGGAGCATGCATAAACTGACACACTTGGTTGACTGCAAAAGAGACATCAGGACGAGTCCAGGTGATATATTGCAGAGCACCAACAATCGATCGATATTCGGTAGGATCGGCTAGAAGAGGGCCAGTATGATCAAGCTTGTTACCACTCAAGGGAGTAGTGCAGGGTTTAGCACCATCCATCTTAGTTTTATGAAGCAAATCCAGCAAGTATTTATGTTGATGCAGAAAGAGACCTTGAGAAGAGTGGTGAACCTCAAGACCAAGAAAGTAATGCAGAGAGCCAAGGTCTTTAACTGGAAAAGTAGAGCTGAGTTGCCGAATGAAGAGATTGCAGGCATCAGAATTCGGTCCAGTGACCAAAATATCGTCAACATATACCAGGACAATGACCAACACAGGAGCCTTGAGCACAAATAGAGAAGCATCAGAAGAAGAGTGTTGAAAACCAAGAGAAATTAAAGTGGTAAACAGCTTATCAAACCAAGCACGAGGCGCTTGTTTGAGTCCATAGAGAGACTTCTTGAGCTTGCAAACATGAGTAGGAAACTGAGGATCACAGAAGCCCGGAGGTTGAGTCATAAACACATCCTCTTTGAGATCACCGTGAAGAAATGCATTACTAATATCAAGTTGATTCAAGAACCAATCATTTTGAACAGCAAGGGTCAAAAGAATCCGTATAGTAACAGGTTTAGCCACAGGGCTAAAGGTGTCGTTGTAGTCCAGTCCCTCTTGTTGATGAAAGCCCTTGGCAACAAGCCGGGCCTTATATCGATCAATACTGCCATCAGGATGGGTCTTAACCCGGAAAACCCACTTACAACCAACAACATTTTGATGAGGAGCAGGAGACACCAAAGACCAAGTACCGGTAGACTGCAGAGCATTGAACTCCTCCTGCATAGCTTGACGCCAGTGTTCAAATTTGGAGGCTTGAAGATAGGTGGTCGGAATAGAAACAATGGAAGAAGGCAAGGGATGTTTGGTTGCGGAGTAGGCCTTTGGTTTGAAGATACCAGCCTTGGAACGAGTAACCATAGGATGAAGATTAGGGACAACCGGGGAGTGAGAGACAGCACCATCAACAGGAGAAGAAATAACACCTGCAGGACTAGACATGACAGCCGGGGAAGACGGAAGAGGAGAAGAGGATGAGGAAGAGACCGGAGCATAGTGTGGAATGGTAAATTCAAGACTGAAAGAAGGACAAGGTGCAGAAGAGGCAGAAGAAGGAGAGGCTGCAGCTGGAAGCATGTGAAAGGGAAACTCAGATTCATGAAAGAGAACATGACGAGAGATATAGATGCGCTGAGTGATAGGATCCAAGCAACGATAGCCTTTATGCTGAACACTGTATCCAAGGAAAACACAGTGTTTACTCTTGCTGTCCAGTTTAGAAGAAGTGTATGGTTTAAGCCATGGGAAGCAGCTGCAACCAAATACCTTTAACCTTGAGTAATCTGGAGAAGTATGAAATAAAAGTTCCCACGGAGATTGAAGAAGACCAGAGATAGGAAGCCTGTTGATCAAATAAGCTGCAGTGGAAAAGGCCTCAACCCAAAACTGTGATGGAACTTGAGATTGAATTAACAAAGTCCGGGCAGTTTCAACCAAATGTCTGTGTTTTCGTTCAACACATCCATTTTGTTCAGGGGTATGAGGACAACTGAATTGCTGAGCAATACCACACATCTTAAGGTGAGACTGAAACAGAGAACCAGTAAATTCACCCCCGGAGTCAGATCGAACAACTTTGATTTTATTACCAAGAAGATTTTCTACATAGCGTTGAAAGCTTACAAAAGTGGAGTAGACATCAGCTTTGGACTTCAAAGGAAAGAACCAACAATAACGAGTACAATCATCAACAATGAGAAAGTAATACTTGTAGCCACTCACAGACAACACTGGTGAGGGTCCCCACAAATCACAATGTAACAAAGCTAAACATGTGGAAGACACTGAACTAGTACAACCAAAAGGGAGCTTATGACTTTTAGCTAAGGCACAGTCCTTGCAGAAGAAGTCCAGTGCAGGTTTACCATGAACCGGTAGGGAAGCTTGGGAAAGGATCCTGCGAAAAATGGCAGAGGACGGTTGACCAAGACGACTATGCCACAACTGTGTAGAAGCTTTATGACTAACTAAAGCAGTAGGAGAAGAGATGGAGGAATGACAGGAGCTTGGAAGAGGAAAGAAGCCATCTTTAACAGGGCCCCGCAAAAGCGTCCTCCCCGTAGCACGATCCTTGACATAGGATCCATCAATATCAAGAGTTAATGAACATTTGTTATCTTTAATAAACTGATAAGCAGAAAGAAGATTATGTTGCATCTGAGGCACATGTAAGACATTGTGCAAGTTGAAAGTAGAATGTGGAGTATGTAACAATGAAGAGCCAATATGATCAATGGATAGACCGTTACCATCGCCAACATAGACTTTGTCTTCACCATGATAAGGACGAGGAGATTGAATGTGAGATATATCATTCGTTATGTGAGACGTAGCCCCAGAGTCAATTAACCAAGAGGGAGAGGAAGACTTGGCAGAGGGATGAGCACACATTGCTGCGAGTTTAGCCGAGGGTACTTTACCAACAATATCAGGATTCATACGATCATAACAATCGATGGCCTCATGACTAGTAGAACCACAGATTTGACATTGGACACGATAACCAGATTGATGGAAAGATCTCGAGCCAGAAGAGGTGCCACGATGATTGAAATGATTACCTCTGAAATTAGAATGAGAGCCACGATGACCACGCTGAGAATAAGTGTGACCTCGAGAATTAGAATGATGACCACGATTGCCACGATAGGATTTCACATAGGACTGTGACTGAGGATACTGAGCAGCAAACACTTGAGGGGTAGGAAGAAAAGGGGCCTGAGAAGCTTGAGACTGCACAGAGAAAGCCTGAAATGGTTCAGTACCAGGAGATGTAGCAGCCTTTCGGCGAGACATAGATAGCTCTTTGGTGAGAAGCAAGCCATGTAATTCATCAAGAGTGGTGGAAGAAAGGCGCAACATGATGGAATCGATAAACGACTCAAACTCATCAGGTAAGCCAGCCAATGTAGCAGCGATCAAATCTCGATCAGTGACCGGAGCACCAGCAGCAGTTAAGGAATCAGAGATTTCTTTGATTTGCTGCAGGTATGCAGAGATGGACAGAGAGCCTTTCTGAAGTGATTGAAGGCGAGATCGCAATTGATGAATATGTGCATCCGAAACACCCCCAAAGCGCTGCTCTAATTTGATCCACAAATCGCGAGCAGAGGAAACACCAACCGTAAAGGGAATGACCTCCTCAGACAGCGTGGAATTCAACCAAATAAGAAGATTCTGATCCTTTTCATACCAAAGCTCAAAATCCGGATTAAGAGAACGATCAGGAAGAAAAGGAGAGGGACACGATTCAGTACCATCAATAATGCCGAGGAGCTTGTAACGACGAAGAATCGGAGCAAACAGTGCTCGCCATGGAAGATAGTTAGACGGCTTCAGCTTGATCGGGACCATGCTTCCAATATTCTGAATCGTAAGAGAAGAATACGAATTGGAGAAATTAGGGTTTGAAGAAGAAGAATTTGGGGCTAGAGGGGGCACCGACTCAGACGAAGAAGGCGACGGAGAAGCCATCGCTACACACAAAATAGCGTGAGAGAATCACAAAGAATAACAAGAATCAGAGAGTGCGGGCGGAAGAACGACGGATCGAAATCGCCGGTAGGCAAAAGGCGATTGATACCATGTACGAAGCTTACAGAAGAAGCTTGAAAGAAAACTTTGACTGAAAAGATTTTGTATTTCTCATTAACAATAATTAGTTATACATTGGTATTTATAGTACCATCAGAGATAACACTTTACACATAACTTTGAAAAGATGCAGGGGCATTTGTCAAACCAAAAGGCATAACAAGGAATTCATAATGGCCCTCATGAGTTCGGAAGGCAGTCTTGTCAATATCCGCAGGGTGCATACGAATTTGATGGTAACCAGACCTCAGATCCAGTTTAGAAAAATATTTGGCACCAAAAAGCTCATCCAGTAATTCATCAATCAACGGTATAGGATACTTATCTTTGATTGTAAGCAAATTAAGGGCCCTATAATCCATGCACATCCTCCAAGTACCCTCCTTCTTTTTCACCAAAAGCACTGGAGACGAAAATGGACTATGGCTGGGTCTTATGAATCCGGAATCCAGTAACTCTTTGACACATTTCTCGATTTCAGTTTTCTGGAACGGACCATATTTGTAAGGGCGAACACTAGGAGGTTTGCAACCTTCTACTAAAGGTATCCTGTGATCATGGGGACGGGAGGGAGGTAGTGCAGAAGGAACTTGAAAAATAGATTGATATTTCCCCAACAGGACTTGCAGATCATGGTCTTGGCTAGAAGTCAACGTAGACTGTGTAGAAGAAACAATATTAGCTGTACCAACTTGCAACACAAATAAGGCAGCGCCGAGGCAATTGTCTTGGGTGAGTAGCTTAGTCATTTGTAAGGAAGAAATAGATTGAGGCTCCTGGACTTGAGAACTTGAGATAGAAAAAGTAGTGGTGCCAACCACGAATTGCATAATCATTTTATCAAAATCCCAGAGTACGGGTCCTAAAGTTCGTAACCACTGGACGCCCAAAACAATATCACAACCACCCAACGGAAGAGCATAAAAATCAAGCACAGATGCATAATGCTGTAGTCGAATGGAAACTTGAGCTACACATCCTGTGCTAGTGAGAGAGCCCCCATTTGCAATCTTCACCGTGAATGGGTGTGTGGTATCGAGATGACCCTTTAATCGTTTGACTAAAGAGATATCAATGAAATTATGGGAACTACCTGAATCGACCAGAAAAATAGCAGGATGATTATTTGCTAACCCACTGATCTTCATTGTACGTATGGACGTGGGAGCAGGCATTCCATATACTGCACATGCAGTTACCTCAGGCTCTTCATTGTCATCAGAGTGATGCTCGACAAGGTCACCATTGTCATACACATCGATGAGAAGAACTTGCCGTTTGGTACCTGCGCACACATGCTCCCTTGAAAACTTTTCATCACAGTTAAAGCACAACCTATTCTTCCGACGGAATTCGATCTCTGCGGCTGTCAGTCGCCGAAAATTCTCATGTCGAAGAACATTCTCAGGCTTTGGCGTGTTGGTAATGTCAGATAATGGCGATGGCCGGGGCTGAGATGTAAATGAAGGGTTTCTTGAAAAAGATCGAACCTTTAATTCGGACAATTTGGCATCCACCTGTTGGGCATAAGCAATGGCTTCATGAACATCAAATGGCCTCAGGAGCTTGACATCATGACGAATTTCTGGTTTCAAACCCCCAATGAAGCAGCTTTTCAAGAGACCAGGAGTCATTTCGACCGTGCGATTCGCCAATCTCCTGAATTCCATGACATAGTCCCTGAGCAACCCAGATTGGCGAAGTTTCACCAAATTTTCAGTGCAATCCGTAAGGTCAGATGACCCAAATTCCCTGCAAAAAATCTTGGTAAAATCCTCCCATTTGGGGTAATTCTTGACGCAATTAACCCATTGGTATCAGCCAGGTTTGAATTCTCCATCCTTTCTCTGCTGCTGTATGACTCGTGCATCAACTCGGAGAGCTATGGACTCGCAGAATCATCTTGCTGCGATCAACACTACTCTCACCACTCTCCTCCAGAGGTTTGAAGCCATGGAAGGGCGTCAAGATTCCTCGGATGCTAGGATCGAAAAGCTTCATCGCGATTTTCTGGACAGATCTGAGATGGGTTGTCCAGGTGATTCCTCGGATGCCACTCGCTCTGACCCCAATTTGCGCGACGATTCAAGAAACCAGCAATTCCACCGTCACGATCATGGATTTCCGCCTCGGCCTCCTTTGGTCAAACGACCCTCTTGGAATCGAGGGAAATCCAATTTGACCAAAGGAGGCCGAGGCGAAAATCCATGATCGTGACGGTGGAATTGCTGGTTTCTTGAATCGTCGCGCAAATTGGGGTCAGAGCGAGTGGCATCCGAGGAATCACCTGGACAACCCATCTCAGATCTGTCCAGAAAATCGCGATGAAGCTTTTCGATCCTAGCATCCGAGGAATCTTGACGCCCTTCCATGGCTTCAAACCTCTGGAGGAGAGTGGTGAGAGTAGTGTTGATCGCAGCAAGATGATTCTGCGAGTCCATAGCTCTCCGAGTTGATGCACGAGTCATACAGCAGCAGAGAAAGGATGGAGAATTCAAACCTGGCTGATACCAATGGGTTAATTGCGTCAAGAATTACCCCAAATGGGAGGATTTTACCAAGATTTTTTGCAGGGAATTTGGGTCATCTGACCTTACGGATTGCACTGAAAATTTGGTGAAACTTCGCCAATCTGGGTTGCTCAGGGACTATGTCATGGAATTCAGGAGATTGGCGAATCGCACGGTCGAAATGACTCCTGGTCTCTTGAAAAGCTGCTTCATTGGGGGTTTGAAACCAGAAATTCGTCATGATGTCAAGCTCCTGAGGCCATTTGATGTTCATGAAGCCATTGCTTATGCCCAACAGGTGGATGCCAAATTGTCCGAATTAAAGGTTCGATCTTTTTCAAGAAACCCTTCATTTACATCTCAGCCCCGGCCATCGCCAGTATCTGACATTACCAACACGCCAAAGCCTGAGAATGTTCTTCGACATGAGAATTTTCGGCGACTGACAGCCGCAGAGATCGAATTCCGTCGGAAGAATAGGTTGTGCTTTAACTGTGATGAAAAGTTTTCAAGGGAGCATGTGTGCGCAGGTACCAAACGGCAAGTTCTTCTCATCGATGTGTATGACAATGGTGACCTTGTCGAGCATCACTCTGATGACAATGAAGAGCCTGAGGTAACCGCATGTGCAGTATATGGAATGCCTGCTCCCACGTCCATACGTACAATGAAGATCAGTGGGTTAGCAAATAATCATCCTGCTATTTTTCTGGTCGATTCAGGTAGTTCCCATAATTTCATTGATATCTCTTTAGTCAAACGATTAAAGGGTCATCTCGATACCACACACCCATTCACGGTGAAGATTGCAAATGGGGGCTCTCTCACTAGCACAGGATGTGTAGCTCAAGTTTCCATTCGACTACAGCATTATGCATCTGTGCTTGATTTTTATGCTCTTCCGTTGGGTGGTTGTGATATTGTTTTGGGCGTCCAGTGGTTACGAACTTTAGGACCCGTACTCTGGGATTTTGATAAAATGATTATGCAATTCGTGGTTGGCACCACTACTTTTTCTATCTCAAGTTCTCAAGTCCAGGAGCCTCAATCTATTTCTTCCTTACAAATGACTAAGCTACTCACCCAAGACAATTGCCTCGGCGCTGCCTTATTTGTGTTGCAAGTTGGTACAGCTAATATTGTTTCTTCTACACAGTCTACGTTGACTTCTAGCCAAGACCATGATCTGCAAGTCCTGTTGGGGAAATATCAATCTATTTTTCAAGTTCCTTCTGCACTACCTCCCTCCCGTCCCCATGATCACAGGATACCCTTAGTAGAAGGTTGCAAACCTCCTAGTGTTCGCCCTTACAAATATGGTCCGTTCCAGAAAACTGAAATCGAGAAATGTGTCAAAGAGTTACTGGATTCCGGATTCATAAGACCCAGCCATAGTCCATTTTCGTCTCCAGTGCTTTTGGTGAAAAAGAAGGAGGGTACTTGGAGGATGTGCATGGATTATAGGGCCCTTAATTTGCTTACAATCAAAGATAAGTATCCTATACCGTTGATTGATGAATTACTGGATGAGCTTTTTGGTGCCAAATATTTTTCTAAACTGGATCTGAGGTCTGGTTACCATCAAATTCGTATGCACCCTGCGGATATTGACAAGACTGCCTTCCGAACTCATGAGGGCCATTATGAATTCCTTGTTATGCCTTTTGGTTTGACAAATGCCCCTGCATCTTTTCAAAGTTTAATGAATGAGATTTTTCGGCCTTATTTGCGGAAATTCATATTAGTCTTTTTTGATGACATTCTCATCTACAGTGCTTCTTGGGCCTTGCATTTGCAGCATCTTAACACTGCTCTCGGTATACTCCAACTTCACCACTTGTTTGTGAAACTGTCTAAGTGTGCTTTTGGGAAACAGCAGATTGAGTATCTCGGCCATATTGTCTCTCAGCATGGTGTGGCTGCTGACCCTTCCAAATTGCAAGCAATTGCCGATTGGCCATTACCTACATCTGTGAAAGCTTTACGCGGTTTTCTTGGCTTAACCGGGTATTACCGGAAATTCATTCCTCATTTTGGCAATATCAGTGGGCCTCTTACTCAACTCACTAAGAAAGATGGGTTTTTATGGACTTCGGCTGCCACTGCTGCATTTCATGAATTGAAACAGGCAATGTTGTCTCCCCAGGTTTTAGCACTGCCGGATTTTTCACAGCCATTTGTTATTGAAAGCGATGCTTCAGGCACGGGAATAGGGGCTGTTTTGCAGCAAGGGGGCCGGCCTATTGCATTTACCAGTCAACTTTTGGGACCAAAAAATCAAGCATTATCGGCTTATGAACGGGAAATGTTGGCTGTGGTTCATGCGGTTAAAAAGTGGCAGTCTTATTTACTAGGCAACCATTTCATTATCAAGACGGACCATCACAGCCTTAAGTACTTCCTCCAAAACCGTGCTAATTCTCCTTTCCAGCAACGTTGGGTTTCCAAGTTATTGGGTTTTGATTATGAGATCCAGTATCGCAAAGGCAGTGATAATAAAGCAGCTGATGCACTTTCTCGTCGGTTCGGTTCTCAGGACCCTTCAGCTATGGGTCCAGGTCCTGATCTTGTTCTCATTGAGTGTCCTGATTCTCGCACAGTTACCTCAGTCCCATTACCATGCTCCGACATTGATAGTGAATTCTTTGTCTTATCATATCCTTATTTGTCTTGGCTCGATGATTTGAGGCGCCATGTTGAAAAAGATGATTGGATTTTACAGAAGTCTCAAGTTGTTTTACACCAACCCTCCGATGTGGCTCCATTACAATTGTTGAAATATCAGCTTGACAATGGCTCCATGTTCCCCATGATATGTTCTACTTTCAAGCACATATATTATCTTAGGGTACCCAAATCTTAATCTTCTTACTTTTATACAGTTTCTCAGCTTCGAATGGCGGGAAAAGACGAAGCTGCAGATCATGCAATCGGGATCGACCTGGGGACAACCTACTCGTGTGTGGCGGTGTGGCAGTGTGATCATGTAGAAATCATAGTGAACGATCAGGGCAACAGGACCACTCCATCTTATGTTGCTTTCACAAATACTGAGCGATTGATAGGTGATGGTGCATACAACCAGGTCATAAAAAACCCAACCAACACCATCTTCGGTATGTTCATCTCTTCTTGTATGTATCCATCTACATATATACCATTTTCCCATTAATTTATCTCTTTTTCTCTGAATATTTATAACAGTAGTTGAAGTTATAAAATGTGGGGTGTTGATGATAAGTTATAATTTAGATAATGATTTTGATGATAATTAAAAAGCTGTAGTACATTTACAGTAGAGTGAAAGAATTTTGGATTAGTTACAACACTGTTTGTTTAACAACATGCTTTTATTTCAATCATATGACCTATTTCTCTGTTAGTTTTGGTTGTTGGGTTGTGTTTGTAATTCTGTCCTCAATTTGCAGACGCGAAAAGGATAATTGGTAGAAGGTTCACAGATGAATGTGTTCAAAACGACATAAAGCATTGGCCATTCAAGGTCATTGGAGGTCCTTCTGATAAGCCAATGATTGTCGTCACACACAAGGGTGTAGAGAAACAATATGCGGCTGAAGAAATCTCATCTCTGATTCTTGTGAAAATGCGGGAGATTGCTGAGGCCTATCTCGGTTCAACTGTGAACAATTCAGTTATCACAGTCCCTGCTTACTTTAACGACTCACAGCGACAGGCTACGAAAAAGGCAGGCGCTACTGCTGGCCTAAATGTGATGCGCATCATTGATGAGTCCATATTATACTATATATTTTACCCTTATCTTAGTATTAATTTATTGGTTATTTTGGTGAGATTTTGATACTTTGGATTATATTTTCAATATAGGACGTGCGGACTGGGTTAGAGCCTAAAGTAATCAAACGGTGGAATTTTTGAGCAATTCCAATTGGAGCTGGTTCGTGCGTCAGTCTAGGAGGTGGTGTCAAAATTTCATAATTTTATCCCGAAGCATCTGATCGTGGCGAATTAATTTATGGTCAGTGCTGGCAGATTGGGCTACAGAGCTTGTGCGACTTTTGGGCTGGAAGATGATGAATTTTGGACTTGGGTTGTTCTTGGAACTTGAAGAGGAGGTCTTGATCTTTAATTTGACTCGTTTTGGGCCTGTTTTGGAGGCCTGAAGGTCCAGAAACGTGGGTGCTCCTTTGATGGGCAGGTTTCCTAATCATGATAGGAATGTAATTTTTAGTTATCCTTTTATTATTTTGTTTTCTAGTTTTTAGAAAGCCTTTTCCTACTAGGGTTTTTATTAGGAGTAGTATAAATAAGGCTTTTTAGCCATTAGGGAAAAGATAATAATTTTAGGAGGAGAGAACGCACTACTTTGGCTTTAGAGAGCTTTTGACGATTTAAGGTATTTTCTATCCATGTTTTTAATAATATTTCATTTTATGATTGTTCTTAACTAGTTTCGTTTGCTAGGGCGAGGCCATGAGCCTTAGTAAGAATATGTAGTTTCTTTTCAATTTACTTATGATGTTATGCATGCAAGTTTTGAATTATTAATCACCGTGCTTGAAACTATCTAATTGTCTTAGTGATTGGCCACCATTAGGATATTTAGAAAAGTAATTTGATGCAATTTTGGCGGAGGGTTGTCCCTGGAATTGGCGCTGGCTTCTTGTGGTTAATATGTGTAACCTCTTAGGATGGACGACACGTTTTAAGGGTTATATGGTTTTTCAAAGGGTTTTCATAAAGCTTAACGAGTCTTGCATATTCACATTCAATCTGGACACCACGGACGGATTGCATGTTAGATATACGTTCTATGTTGGAGGTTCCAAGTAGGGCATATTTTAGGAAAACCTAACCTTCAAATATGCATGTGTAATTCATAAGTAATTGAAAGAACTACGTAGGATTGTTAAGGTGACGGCGGAACCCTAGTGCTCAAATAGATTTTCAAAACTATTTTCTTTTGTTTGATTTACTTTCTCAAGTTATTTTAGTTATTTTTAATTAAATTCGTTTTTAATATTTTAGGTTATTAAATCACTTTTTTCCAAACTTTGTTTTTAAATAATTAATTAAGATTTGGTTAACATAAAATTATTCATTCAATCCCTGTGGAGAACGACCTTACTTGAGCTGCTATACTACGATAACTTTGTTTCTCTTGCAAGTATTTTAAGTGTTTTTATTCCTTTTACACAAGTGGTAAAAATATTTATCGATCATCAATGAGCCGACTGCTGCAGCCATTGCTTATGGGCTTGATAGGAAGGCCGGCTGGTATAGCAAGAGAAATGTGATGATATTTGATTTGGGCGGGGGAACCTTGGATGTTTCTCTGCTTACCATAGCTGGCAGTGTATTTGAAGTGAGGGCCACCGCTGGAGACACTAATCTTGGAGGTGAAGACTTTGATAACAGAATGGTCAACCACTGTGCTGAGCAATTCAAGAGGAAGCATAATGTGGACGTTGGTGGAAACTTCAAGGCCCTTAGGAGGTTAAAAAATGCATGTGAGAAGGCAAAGAGGAGGCTTTCATTTACGTCGGAGACTGACATTGACGTTGATTGTTTGCATCAGGGTGTTGATTTTTGTTTGACTATTACGCGTGCTAAATTTGAGCAACTCAACATGGATTTCTTCGGCAAGTGCATGGAGCCTGTGAAGAAGTGTCTGGAAGATGCTAACATGGACATAAGCAGCGTCCATGATGTTGTTCTTGCTGGTGGCTCTTCTAGAATCCCAAAGGTGCAGCAGCTTTTGCAGGAGGTTTTTAAGGGAAAGGAGCTTTGCAAGGGCATCAATCCGGATGAGGCGGTGGCCTATGGTGCCGCTGTTCAAGCGACTGTCTTGAGTGGTGGCAATCTAACTGGAAAGCTTGGGGACTTCACACTGGTGGACGTCACCCCTATTGGATTTTCAAATAAAAACACCCCCACATGCTGCCAGCCTGTTCTTCACTTGTGTTTCTTACTAGCCTTATAATAAGACTTGTTTTGTGCCAACTGAATACAAGATCACACAGCAGCCATGCTGCCATGTGATAATGAAGCTGTAATGGTTGTAAAGCTGCAGTATGTGTGTGTATCCATAACTGGTCATGAGTGAAAGATAGCAAAGGTTATCGGACCATGTGAGAAGATGGACAGCAGCTAGCATGTGCTAGCTGCCATGATTAATTGTTTTTTCCTGCATTGTATAAGTAGGTTATCTTGTTGGGGTTTTATGAGTGTGAGTGTATTAGAAGGGAAGTATCCCAGTTTTTCTGATTATTTTTCTCTAAGTTGTTAGAAGCTTGTAAGCTTCGGTTGCTCATGCTTTGTAAAATTATTTTTCTTTCATTTATCAATCAAAGAGTGTTGTGTGCAAACTTGTTATTTTCTATCCTCCCTTTACTTGTTTGTCCGAGAGAATTGAGAGTGTGTAAGACAAGGTGTGTTAAGTTTGTAAACTTATCACCGATTCACTTGGTATTGAGTTAGCCAACCCTAACCTGTCAATACCAACATTTGGTATCAGAGCCAGAATACCTTCTGGCAAGCGCAGCAACAATGGCATCAAATCTTGTGCAACTCCAAGTTCCTGTATTGAAGAAAGAAAATTATGAAAGATGGTGTATTCAATTCAAGGCTTTGTTTGGATCACAGGAGCTGTGGGATGTTGTTAGTAGCGGATATGTTGCACCTACTACGGCACAAGAAGCTGCATACACTGCAGATCAAAGTAACACACTCAGGGACTTACGAAAGAAGGATCAAAAGGCGTTGTATCTTCTATATCAGGGATTAGAAGACTCAACGTTTGAAAAGGTTGCAGAAGCAACAACGAGCAAACAAGTATGGGACACACTGAGCATCATCTACAAAGGTGTAGATCGAGTCAAGAAAGTGAGATTACAATCACTTCGAGCAGATTTTGAAACTGCTCACATGAATGAAAGAGAGAGCATTTCAGACTATCACACAAGGCTCGCTGTGATAGTAAATCAAATGAGAAGAAATGGCGAGAGACTCGATGAAGTACGAGTTGTGGAGAAGATACTCCGGTCACTCACATCCAAGTTCGAACATGTGGTGACTGCCATTGAAGAATCCAAGGATTTGGAGACAATGAGCACAGAAGAGCTACTAGGATCACTCCTAGTTCATGAGCAACGCATTCAGAAAAATGCAAGCCCCTCAACACTGGAACAAGCCTTAGAGACAAAACTCAGTATTGACAAACCAAGTGGAGGCCGTGGGACATGGAACACACGACGAGGAAGCTCATCCAATCGCAGCCGAGGACGAGCTCGAGGAAGAGGTCGTGGCTATGCACAGAATCGAGGACAATCCCAAGAATGGAGATCCACTCGAGGAAAGGGACACATCCAATGTCACAGTTGCAAGCAATATGGACATTATGCAAATGAATGTTCATACAAAAATGGTGAGCATGTCAACTTGGCAGAATCAAGTAGGAATGATGGTGAGGAATTCACTGTCCTACTAGCACACCATGATTCCAGTAGCCAACAGGATGTTTGGTACTTGGATTCTGGTGCAAGTAACCACATGTGTGGAAGGAAAGAATTCTTTGCCGAACTCAAAATGGAGGCCTATGGATCTGTAAGTCTTGGTGACTCATCAAAGCTGCCAGTTGAAGGCAAAGGAAGAATCAAAATCATCCAGAAAAATGGTAGAGAAGAATACATCTCCGATACCTACTACATACCAGGTATGAAGAGTAATATTCTGAGCATTGGTCAATTGCTTCAGAAAGGATACATCATACATATGGAAGATATGTTTCTCACTCTAAGAGATGCAAGAAGAAGGCTCATTGCACGGGTTCAAATGTCAAAGAACCGTATGTTCCCACTGAGATTGAATACAAGGATTGGGAGTTGCAACATTGGTGAGATTGAAAATGAGTCTTGGAGATGGCATCTTCGCTTTGGCCATCTTCATTTCAATGGCCTAAAACTGTTGTCAAATGAAGGAATGGTGCGTGGTCTACCTCAAATTGAAACCAAACACCAAGTGTGTGAAGGCTGCGTACTTGGCAAGCAAGCAAGGTTGCCATTTCCTGTTGGCAGTGCATGGAGAGCTAAGGCACCATTGCAGTTGGTGCACACGGATATATGTGGTCCTTTGGATCCCATGTCCTATGGAGGTAATAGATACTTCATCACCTTCATTGATGATTTTAGTAGAAAGACTTGGGTCTATTTTCTCAAGGAGAAGTCAGCTGCCCTTAAAATTTTCAAGGAGTTCAAAGCATTTACAGAAACTGAAAGCAATCACAAGCTTGTGACTGTGAGATCAGATAGAGGTGGAGAGTACACCTCCAATGCTTTCCAAGCATACTGCAAGGAGCAAGGGATTAAACACCAAATGACAGCTGCCTATACACCACAGCAAAATGGTATAGCCGAGAGGAAAAATCGAACCATCCTTGACATGACAAGGTCCATGCTTAAGGAGAAGAACCTGCCAAAAGAATTATGGGCAGAAGCTGTTGCTTGTTCGATTTACTTGTTGAATCGATGTCCAACAAAGAGTGTCAAGAGGATGACACCACAAGAGGCTTGGAGTGGACACAAGCCGAATGTTGCACACCTAAAAATCTTTGGATGTGTAGCATATGCTCAAGTTCCAGAAGCCAAGAGAAGGAAGCTTGATGATCGAGGTGAAAAGTGTGTGTTTGTAGGCTATAGTGAAGAGTCCAAAGCATACAAACTCTACAATCCACTTACTAGCAAACTAGTGGTCAGTAGAGATGTCATCTTCAGTGAAGAAGAGACATGGAAGTGGAACAACAAAGAGGTCAGTAAGGAAGGACTTGTTTCCACTGATTTTGAAGAGCAAGAGGTTGTACCACAAGTCGAACCACAACCTACTCAATCTGGCACAACAACTCCAGTGCACAGAAATGCAAGGAATGGCCCTACATCCAGTGAGGAAGGAAGTTCATCAACCCCAGTGAGGCTAAGAAGTCTCACAGAAATTTATGGACAAGAAGAGGGAGAAGAAACAAACCTATTTTGTTTATATGCAGACCATGAACCTCTTTCATTCAATGAAGCTGCGAAAGAGGTCCATTGGAAGAAAGCCATGGAAGAAGAGATCCATGCCATCGAGAAGAATGACACTTGGGAGTTGACAAAGCTCCCACCAAATCAGAAGGCTATTGGTGTCAAGTGGGTGTACAAGATCAAGCGCACTGCAGATGGAAGTGTGGATCGGTACAAGTCAAGACTTGTGGCAAAGGGCTACAAACAGAAGCATGGAATAGATTATGATGAAGTCTTCGCTCCAGTTGCAAGACTTGACACGGTGAGATTGCTAATTTCCCTTGCAGCTCATCATAAGTGGAAAATTTATCAATTAGATGTCAAGTCAGCCTTTCTTAATGGATTTCTTGAGGAAGAAGTTTATGTGGAACAACCGGAAGGTTTCCAAATACAAGGAGAAGAAGATAAAGTCTATCACTTGAAGAAAGCCTTGTATGGCCTCAAGCAAGCTCCACGAGCTTGGAACTCAAGGATTGACAACTACCTTCACCACAATGGATTTCAGAAATGTCCATATGAACATTCGGTTTATATGAAGAAAGGTGAGAAAGGAGAGTTCCTAATCATATGTCTCTATGTAGATGATCTATTGTTTACAGGAAATAATGAGGGAATGTTCAATGAGTTCAAGCAGTCCATGTTCAGTGAGTTCGAAATGACTGACATTGGTTTAATGTCATACTTCCTTGGCATAGAAGTGAAGCAAGAAAGTGAGGGCATTTTCATCTCTCAACAAAGGTACATGAGAGACATATTGAAGAAGTTCAATATGGACAATTGTAACACTGTCAATACTCCAGTTGCAACTGGACTGAAGCTGTCCAAAGAAGGAGAAGGTGAGTTTATAAACTCAACCGTGTACAAGAGCCTAGTTGGAAGCCTAAGGTACCTCACAATCACAAGACCGGATATAGTATATGGTGTTGGTCTTGTTAGTCGATACATGGAAACACCAAGGGAGTCTCATTGGCTTGCTGTCAAGAGGATTCTAAGATACATAAAAGGTACTCTAAACTTTGGTCTATTTTATAATTTTGGTGAAGATGCAAAATTATATGGTTATTCGGATAGTGATTGGGGAGGTGATCAAGATGAAAGGAAAAGCACAACTGGCTATGTGTTCTTCCTAGGTTCAACAGCCTTCTCATGGTCTTCAAAGAAGCAATCAATCGTTGCCTTGTCTTCATGTGAAGCCGAATATGTAGCTGTAGCCTCAACCGTGTGTGAGGCAATATGGTTAAGGAACCTGTTGAAATCAGTGTGTCATTCACAAGAGGGATCGACTTTGGTTCATGTGGATAATGTATCTGCAATTAAACTTGCAAAGAATCCAGTTCAACATGGAAGGAGCAAGCACATTGATACTAGGTTCCATTTTCTAAGGGATCATGTGAAACAAAAGACAATTGAGCTTGTCTATTGTCACACAAAGGAACAAGCAGCTGACATCTTCACAAAGGCACTGCCAATTGATTCATTCCGAGTGATGCGTGAAATGCTAGGAATGAAGGTGTTTTGATTTGAAGGGGAGTATTGGATTTTCAAATAAAAACACCCCCACATGCTGCCAGCCTGTTCTTCACTTGTGTTTCTTACTAGCCTTATAATAAGACTTGTTTTGTGCCAACTGAATACAAGATCACACAGCAGCCATGCTGCCATGTGATAATGAAGCTGTAATGGTTGTAAAGCTGCAGTATGTGTGTGTATCCATAACTGGTCATGAGTGAAAGATAGCAAAGGTTATCGGACCATGTGAGAAGATGGACAGCAGCTAGCATGTGCTAGCTGCCATGATTAATTGTTTTTTCCTGCATTGTATAAGTAGGTTATCTTGTTGGGGTTTTATGAGTGTGAGTGTATTAGAAGGGAAGTATCCCAGTTTTTCTGATTATTTTTCTCTAAGTTGTTAGAAGCTTGTAAGCTTCGGTTGCTCATGCTTTGTAAAATTATTTTTCTTTCATTTATCAATCAAAGAGTGTTGTGTGCAAACTTGTTATTTTCTATCCTCCCTTTACTTGTTTGTCCGAGAGAATTGAGAGTGTGTAAGACAAGGTGTGTTAAGTTTGTAAACTTATCACCGATTCACTTGGTATTGAGTTAGCCAACCCTAACCTGTCAATACCAACAACCCCTCTCTCACTTGGGGTGGATGCTAGTGAAGAACATATCTTGTCAGTTGTGATTCCCAGAAACACTAGAATACCGGTCAAAATAATCAAAGGTTTTACCACTTGCTGTGACAACCAACGTGATGTTACTTTTCCCATTTATGAGGGTGAGAGTAGAATTGCAAGGGATAATAACTATCTGGGAGCATTTGAACTCAATGACATTCCTCCAGCTCCCAGGGGTGTTCCTAAATTTGATGTTTGCTTTGAGATTGATGAAAATGGCATCCTGCATGTCTCTGCTGAGGACACGTCCACCGGCCAAAAGAAGGGGCTCACGTTCAACTGTGACAGAAGAACTTGTGAAGGAATTGAGACATTGATTTAAAAGTCAATTGACTGATGTAAGAAACATTAATTTCTCGCATGCTGTAGACCGAAATATCTTGTATTAACCATATTTCCTATCTCACTGGGTTTGCTTAAGTCCTAATCTTGACTCTTCAATCTAAAGTCTGTACTACAGTCTTTAATTAGGACTGGTCTTTACTTGAATTATGGCTCACGCAGACATGAATTTGACAAAGAAAAAGTGGAGAAGCTCTAAGACACTGATTGACGAAGAGATGAAAACATACATCAATTAGACGACACCGTTTATTACGGAAATGCTCTGATCTGTGTAGAGTAATTCTTTTCAATTTAAAAAGGACCGTACACAATGTACTACCACTTTGTATAAGATGGCACCAATTGAATAACATTTACCGTTTGATACAAATTGTTAAGAATTTTTCATTCAAACGTTGAAGTAAATATTATAAAACATTATAATATATTAATTCCAACAAGAGCTTCTCACCCATCCTCCTCATTTCAACTTTGAAATTGCAACCTCATGGTATGTTGTTTGTGTAACATATCAAACTAGTAAATATATATGCGACTAGGCATAAAACCACAGTTGTTCTATCATTTCTCAGCTGGTAAATCTTATTTTTCTGCCTACCAATTTTCCAAAGCTGCTTTAAAAAGTCATCGAATCGGAAGAATTCTCGGAGGAGCACGTAGCTACTGAGATCTGTGCTAGGTTTCTATGTGCAACACTGCAAGTTCACTTCCACTTTCAGTATGTGTAACTAATATGCCGTTTTGTTTTCTGTTCAAAGGTTCAGTACACGAGTAAATACTAAACTTTATATACTAGCTATCGTTTGTCGCAGTTTTGTAGAACTAAATATAGTTGTAAAGTATTCTCAAATAAAAAAGAAGGCACAGTTATAAGGTAGTAGAGAAGGTAAAGTTGGAAATGTAGTAAAGATGAAGTGACGTAGCACGAAGTTAAAGGAGTACAAGTGTAATTCTTTGAAGAATCAAAGGTCTTGGGGTTCACCCGTTATGAGAGAAATCCTAAAGGTTGTGTTTGATTTTGATTGAAAGATGATTACAATGGAAGCAGCTAATGACTTAAATAATCTGATTACAACTCCTAGTCCAACTCCAAGGTCTTATGTAATTTGGAGAGATTTAATATGGTACACCATATATCTTATATATGTGGAGACACTGAAAAATAAAATTTCTCTTCACACATATAGTGTATTACTTGTATTTTAGGCATATTGAAAAATTTCTCATTAATTTAGCATAAAATGTCAACATAAAATAAAATTTGGGGACATATTGGATTCCAAGGTTTTTTGCACAAATTAGACGAGCAAAACATAAATGATTGTTCGTTCCCAAGCAGAACATAAATGAAGAAGATTACAACTTACTATACATTGCTTCTTTAAATTTGGAACTTAATGAACCAAAAGTGTCCAAAAGAAAAAGGATAATGAACCAAAAAGTGTCCAAAAGAAAAAGAATAATGATGAATAGATTTTATATTATATGTTTAATCCTATTCTTAGTATATTTTTGTTATTATTTGGGAATTTGATACTTTGAGTTGTATTTTTAATATAGAACTTTCGACATTCTTTGGAGCAAAACGTAATCAAATGGATGAATGTTAGAGTAATTCCAATTGGAGGACATTCGTGAGTCAATTAGCTTGATTGTGTCAAAATATCATATTTTTCCACCAAGCGGTTATTTTCTGGCAGTAGAATAAAGGAGCTGTGTACGGTGCTGGAATAATGATGTTTTGGGCTTGAATTACGTTTTTGGAGCCCAAGATGACCTCGGATGAGTTCGTGACCTTCTGGAGATGTGTTCGGAACGTCTTGATCTTTAAAACAAGCTATTATGGGCCGGATTTGGAAGACGTATGAGGCTAAAACGTAGCTGGACAGCTCCTTTGTAAATTCTCCTAGTTTAATTAGGACTTTATTTTCTAAGATATTTTATTTATTATTTGGTTTCCTAGTTGGAGCAAAAGACTATTTTCTAGGATTGTGTGATGGGTGAGGCATAAGATATAAGGTTTTGGCTGGCCACCCTTTTTACCTACGCATTATTATTCAACTTTGGAGAGAGGAACTTTGCTAGAGTTCTTGAAGGCTTTTGGATTTTTACTTTAAGGTATTTTTGATCTTTTTTTTCATAATAATATTTTTTATGATTTTAATTATGAATATGCGTAATTAATTCGTTTTGTTAGGGTGAAGCTTAAGCCTTAGCATGAATATGTAATTTTTATTTAATTGCTTATGACTGAATGTGTGCATACTTTGAATTATTAATCACCTTTTTAAATTGTCTAATTGTCTTAATGCTTAGCTACTATTAGGATGTTTAGATAAGTAATTTGATACAATTTTGGTAGGAAGGTTCCTTGAAATTGACGCTAGTTTCTTGTGATTGATAATTGTAATTTCACCTAAGGCGAATATCACGCTCTTAGGGGTTGCATGATTTTTCAAATGGTTTTCATGAAACTTAATGAGTTTTGCATGTTCATATTTTATTTGAATATCACAGACGGATTGCATGTTAGATATATATTCTTGCTTGAATATCACGAGGAGAATATATATTAGAAAAACCTAACCTTCAAAGTTGCATGTGTAAATCATAATTAGTTGGTAAAAATACATAGGATTGTTAGGTGATGGTGGAACCTAGTGCTTTTATAAATTGGTATTTAAATTCTTTTATTTTATTGAATTAGTTTTGGGAGAATTTTCTATTTGTTTTTAATTGAAATTCGTTTTAATATTACCCAATTCCAAAACTCTCTTTTCTCAAATTTTAATTTAAGTAGTTAATTAGAAATTATTTCTACATAAATTATTTAAATAGTCATTGAGAAGAACGACCTTACATAGGCATATATACTACAACAGTCTTGTACCCTTACAAACCTCTCAGACCGCTCCATGTTCCCCATGATATCTTCTACTTTCAAGCACATATATTTTCTTAGGGTACCCAATATCTTAATCTTCTTACTTTTATACAGTTTCTCAGCTTCGAATGGCGGGAAAAGACGAAGCTGCAGATCATGCAATCGGGATCGACCTGGGGACAACCTACTCGTGTGTGGCGGTGTGGCAGTGTGATCATGTAGAAATCATAGTGAACGATCAGGGCAACAGGACCACTCCATCTTATGTTGCTTTCACAAATACCGAGAGATTGATAGGCGATGGTGCATACAACCAGGTCATAAAAAACCCAACCAACACCATCTTCGGTATGTTCATCTCTTCTTGTATGTATCCATCTATATACCATTTAGCCATTAATTTATTTCTCAAATTAGTTTTTCTTTTTCTCTGAATATTTATAACAGTATTTGAAGTTATAAAATGTGGGGTGTTGATGATAAGTTATAATTTAGATAATGATTTTGATGATAATTAAAAAGCTGTAGTACATTTACAGTAGAGTGAAAGAATTTGGGATTAGTTACAACACCGTTTGTTTAACAATATGCTTTTATTTCAATCATATGACCTATTTCTCTGTTAGTTTTGGTTGTTGGGTTGTGTTTCTAATTCTGTCCTCAATTTGCAGACGCGAAAAGGATAATTGGTAGAAGGTTCACAGATGAATGTGTTCAAAACGACGTAAAGCATTGGCCATTCAAGGTCATTGGAGGTCCTTCTGACAAGCCAATGATTGTCGTCACACACAAGGGTGTAGAGAAACAATATGCGGCTGAAGAAATCTCATCTCTGATTCTTGTGAAAATGCGGGAGATTGCTGAGGCCTATCTCGGTTCAACTGTGAACAATTCAGTTATCACAGTCCCTGCTTACTTTAACGACTCACAGCGACAGGCTACTAAAAAGGCAGGTGCTACTGCTGGCCTAAATGTGATGCGCATCATCAACGAGCCGACTGCTGCAGCCATTGCTTATGGGCTTGATAGGAAGGCCGGCTGGTTTAGCAAGAGAAATGTGATGATATTTGATTTGGGCGGGGGAACCTTGGATGTTTCTCTGCTTACCATAGCTGGCAGTGTATTTGAAGTGAGGGCCACCGCTGGAGACACTAATCTTGGAGGTGAAGACTTTGATAACAGAATGGTCAACCACTGTGCTGAGCAATTCAAGAGGAAGCATAACGTGGACGTTGGTGGAAACTTCAAGGCCCTTAGGAGGTTAAAAAATGCATGTGAGAAGGCAAAGAGGAGGCTTTCATTTACGTCTGAGACTGACATTGACCTTGATTGTTTGCATCAGGGTGTTGATTTTTGTTTGACTATTACGCGTGCTAAATTTGAGCAACTCAACATGGATTTCTTCGGCAAGTGCATGGAGCCTGTGAAAAAGTGTCTGGAAGATGCTAACATGGACATAAGCAGCGTCCATGATGTTGTTCTTGCTGGTGGCTCTTCTAGAATCCCAAAGGTGCAGCAGCTTTTGCAGGAGGTTTTTAAGGGAAGGGAGCTTTGCAAGGGCATCAATCCGGATGAGGCGGTGGCCTATGGTGCCGCTGTTCAAGCGACTGTCTTGAGTGGTGGCAATCTAACTGGAAAGCTTGGGGACTTCGCACTGGTGGACGTCACCCCTCTCTCACTTGGGGTGGAGGCTAGTGAAGAACATATCTTGTCAGTTGTGATTCCCAGAAACACTAGAACACCGGTTAAAATAATCAAAGGTTTTACCACTTGCTGTGACAACCAACGTGATGTTACTTTTCCCATTTATGAGGGTGAGAGTAGAATTGCAAGGGATAATAACTATCTGGGAGCATTTGAACTCAATGACATTCCTCCAGCTCCCAGGGGTGTTCCTAACTTTGATGTTTGCTTTGAGATTGATGAAAATGGCATCCTGCATGTCTCTGCTGAGGACACGTCCACCGGCCAAAAGAAGGGGCTCACGTTCAACTGTGACAGAAGAACTTGTGAAGGAATTGAGACATTGATTTAAAAGTCAGTTGACTGATGTAAGAAACATTAATTTCACGCATGCTGTAGACCGAAATATCTTGTAATAACCATATTTCCTATCTCACTGGGTTTGCTTAAGTCCTAATCTTGACTCTTCAATCTAAAGTCTGTACTACCGTCTTTAATTAGGACTGGCCTTTACTTGAATTATGGCTCACGCAGACATGAATAGAACATTGGATTCCAGGGGAAACATAATTTGACAAAGAAGAAGTGGAGAAGCTCGTCCTCTTCATGCATATCACACTGCTATACTGACTTGGGTTTATATAAAACCGAAGACACCGATTGACGAAGAGATGAAAACATACATCTATTAGACGACACCGTTTACTAAGGAAATGCACTGATCTGTGTGGAGTATTTCTTTTTAATTTGAAAAGGATCATACACAATCAATGGCGAAGCCAGGATTTCTCGGGAGGAGGGGCGAACTTAAAAGAATGCAAAGTTAAAAAAAAATGGCAACAACTAAATCTTTTGATATAGTAATGTCTTTCATAATTAATCAATACAAAAAAATTATAATTGTTGCCGGCGAGGTTTCATGTCATGAAAACGTCGCATAATAGGCTCATTATCAATAAAAGCAAATACATCTTTCTCAATGTAAACAAGCATGCTATCACTCAACCATTGATCTCCCATTTTGTTACGCAATGGTGTTTTCACAATCTTCATAGCAGAAAAAGCTCTCTCCACCGAAGCGGTTGCAACCGGTAATACCAAAACCAATATAAGAAGTTTATACACTAACATATAGCTTTCACACCTTCCGGTCTTCACTAACTCTTGTGCAAGATCACTAATTCCTCTCAATGATGAAAACTCACTATGCATCTTCATATCATGAATGTAATTGTCAAGTTGAATTGGAAGATTCATGAGATCCATACGATCAAAATCTTGAGGATAAAGTTGGGCTAAACGAACAATTTTTGCTTTGTCAAAAGATGCAAAATTATTCACCGGACTCAAACATGCCATACAAAGAAGTAACTCGATGTTTACCTCATTGAAGCGGTCATTCAACTCCTTTAGTTGCATATCAAGGACTTGAAAATAGAGGTCCACACGATAGTAATGGAAGTTTGTGATTTTTGGAGTTTTACGCCTTGATTTTCCAGGTACGAAATGCAAATCATCCATGTTAGGAACAATAATATCATGCTCCTCATAAAACTTTTCTACATCGTGAAGCAAGTCCCCAAAGTCATCATCTCTCAAGGATTGTAGTCTTTGCTTGCATACTTCCACTAACGCCATTGCATTCACAATATCTTGATCTTTCTTTTGCAATGCTTGTGATAACTCATTTGTAATTCCCAATATAAGTCTCATCAAGAAAAGGTGAAATGCAAAATCAAAAGTTTGTCTGTCTTTGAATAACCTAGTTGCTTCACCGAGATTATCTTGGTTGCGATCACTTTTAATCCATTCAACCACCTCCACCACGGCTTCAAACATAAGAATAATACTAACTATAGTACCATAATGCGAGTTCCACCGTGTATCACATGGACGCATGAGACTCATTTCTTGATTTAATCCTTTACCCGTTTCAAGATTACCAAGATCAAGAGCTTTCTGAATTTGTTCTTGTTGTTTCTCTCTAAATGCATCACGACGCTTGCACGATGATCCAATAAGATTCACCAAACTACTAGCATTGATGAAGAAATTGGCAACATCCTCATTTTCCTTTGCCACGAATACAATAGCTAGTTGGAGTTGGTGTGCAAAGCAATGAATATAAAATGCTTGAGGGTATTTGTTCAAAATCTTTGTTTTAAGACCATTTAACTCACCTTTCATATTGCTAGCTCCATCATAGCCTTGTCCTCGTAACTTGGACATACTCAAATTTGTTGTAGCAAACAATCTCTCAATGGCCTCTTCAAGCGAGCTACTAGTTGTAGAGGAGACATGTTGAACACCCAAAAACTTTTCAATTGCTTCTCCTTTTTTGTTCACATAACGCAATACCACCGCCATTTGCTCTTTAGTTGAAGAATCACGTGCTCCATCAACCAAAAGAGAAAAAAATGCACCTTCCATATCTTTAGTGATTGCATCTACAGTTTCAATGGCACAAGCACGGACAAGATCTTTTTGAATATCGGAAGAAGTATACTTAAGATTCTTGGGAGCATTCTCAAACACAACCTTCCTAACTTGTTCATTATGCTTGGAAAGAAATTGCATAAGCTCCAAATAATTGCCCCTATTGCTTGATTTCAACGATTCATCGTGGCCACGAAAAGGCAAACCTTGTCCCAACAACCATCTTGTGCACTCAAGTGAGGCACTCAATAAAGTACGATAATTAGTGCGAGCTTCATCAGTTTGCTTAATCACAAATGTTTCAATGTGTTGTTTTTGTGTCATCAAATCTCTAGCTTGTTGTACAGCTTTATTATGAAGACTTCCAACACATCCCTCATGAACTCGAAGATTTTGGGGTCCTTTCTTCCAATTTGTAAACCCTATCTCAGTGAAGACATCACTTCCAGTGCTACCCATTTGATCAAAATCACATTTGAAAAGATAACAATAACGGCAAAATGCAGCATTTTTTGATATACTATACTCCAACCACTTAAACTTATCAAACCAACCAATGATAAAACATCGATTGTCACTAACCTTTCTTGGCATGATGTGGTCTCTAGGTTGACAAGGATCAAGTTGGAGATAGTGTCTACGAATTGCTTCACGATAATTAGGTGGATAATCAAGCATTCGACGTCTATGTGCAGGGTTTGCAGGAAGATTAGCCAATATTTCATCTAACTCAGTGGCTCCACTTTGTTGTGACATACTTGGAATATTTGAAGAAGGACTTCTTGGAATATTTGAAGGAGGAGGAGGAGGACTACTCGAAATATTTGAAGGAGAAGGACCACCCGAAATGTTTGAAGGAGGATTTAAGCATTGTTTCTTATAGTATCGTTCCATTACGTAACTGTAAAATGGAAAGAAATAAAAATTCTTAGACTCTTAATCCTAAAGTAGACTATACTATTACTATAGTATGCATAATAATTTCACCCTAAAAAATAATTTCATAATTTCATATCAATGATCATAAAAGCATATAATTTCAAATTGGGTTAAATTTGTATCAATAATTCGTATCATAGAATCATAGAAGCATATCAAAAATTTGTATCAATAAATCGTATCAATTGGGTTAAATTTATAATTCCCAATTCGTATCAATAATTTCACCCTAAAAATAATTTCATAATTTCACATCAATAATCATAAAAGCATATGATTCACATCAATAATCAATAACCAATAACCATATTAATGCATTACCATATGATTTTATACAAATTAAATGAAATTTGTATTAAATAATTAATTACAGTTAGAAATTATACATTTAAGAATTAAAAAATTTACCTTTAGATGGTGATTGGTGGAAGCCGATAGTCATGGCTCAAGCTGAAGTTGGAGAGGATGAGAGTGGCCCTGTGTGTGTTGATTGGTGATTTGGTGGCTTGTCTGCCTGTCAAGAGGCGTTGGCTAAGGCTTGGCTGGCTGCTGGGATATTGGGGAGCAGAAAATTAAAGCTCCTGTGTTGATTGGTGAAGAACGGCACGGAAGGAAACAAAAGTAAAGGGGAACAGGGTTGGGTGGGGGTGGGGGGACAGATTGACTAGGGTTTTGGGTGGGCGACACGCGGAAGGAAGAGCAAGCGGTCCCCATTTCTATTATTTTTTTTTTAATTCAAACTACAAAACGGCGCCGTTTTGTATAACAATTTTTAAATTTTTTTTACCAGGCCCAAAACGACGTCGTTTTGGCCTGGTTTAAAAAATAAAAAAAAACTGCAATCTGCAGATTGCAAGCCCAGAAAACAGAGGAGCCGAACTGAACCAGGTAATCTCCGGCGAGGCGCGCGCGAGGGGAGTGGCGAAGAGCAGCGTCCAGTGGTGTTTCCCGGCGAGGGGAGTGGCGGCCGCCACTCCTCGCCCTCACGTGGCTTCGCCACTGTACACAATGTACTGCCACTTTGTATAAGATGACACCAATTGAATAACATTTACCGTTTGATACAAATTGTTAAGAATTTTTCATTCAAACGTTGAAGTAAATATTATAAAACATTATAATATATAAATTCCAACAAGAGCTTCTCACCCATCCTCCTGATTTCAACTTTGAAATTGCAACCTCATGGTATGTTGTTTGTGTAACATATGAACTAGTAAATATATATGTGACTAGGCATAAAACCACAGTTGTTCTATCATTTCTCAGTTGGTAAAGCTTATTTTTCTATCTACCAATTTTCCAAAGCTGCTTTAAAAAGTCATCGAATCAGAAGAATTCTCGGAGGAGCACGTAGCTACTGAGATCTATGCTAGGTTTCAATGTGCAACACTGCAAGTCCACATCCACTTTCTGTATGTGTAACTAATATGCCGTTTTGTTCTCTGTTCAAAGGTTCAGTACACAAGTAAATACTAAACCGTTTGTTGCAGTTTTGTAGAACTAAATATAGTTGTAAAGTATTCTCAAATAAAAAAGAAGGTACAATTATAAGGTAGTATAGGTAGTAAAGAAGGTAAAGTTGGAAATGTAGGAAAGATGAAGTGACGTAGCACGAAGTTAAAAGAGTACAAGTGTAATTCTTTGAAGAATCAAAGGTCTGGGATTCACCAGTTTTGAGAGAAATCCCAAAGGTTGTGTTTGATTTTGATTGAAAGATGATTACAATGGAAGCAGCTAATGACTTAAATAATCTGATTACAACTCCTAGTCCAACTCAAAGGTGTTAGGGTGCGTTTGTTGCATTAGACTGTCTCGGACTGGATTAACTTAAGGACTAAGCTGGACTGACTTAGATTAGACTAAGCTGGACTAGCTTAGTGAAGTGTTTGGTGCAGTATCGGACTAAGAAGCAGGATAATGAAAGCAGTATTGTCACCATAAGATTGGGACTAAAAACATAACAAATTTTGGTGAGCAATCGGTAGAAGATTAGGACTAAACACAGCAAACCCCAATCAATTCAACAATTCAATGAATTCGAACTTCATCTCAACAAAACAAAATAATTCAATGGATTTGGAGCACTGATCGAGGTTTTACTGGACGACGATTTTTCGGTAGTTCCAAGTGGTGTAAAACTCAAGGTTTTGCTCGATGAGTCTGTCGCTCAACTGTAGGGTTTGGTTGGTGTAAACCTTGTTGTGGTGGTTGGAGAAGAATTGTGACTGGAGAGGTCGGAGCACTTAGGCTCTGGCGGAGGAAGCCGATTCGTCTTCTGGCTTTTGCGGGCTTGCGAGGTCGTCCGTGCATTTTGCTTCTGCTTTCCGGCGGGGGCGAAGGATTGGATTGCTTTCGCGATTTGAAATTTACGGGGCAAAAAGATCAGATCGTCTGGGAATTGGGACTTTTCATGTACTTGTGTTTACTTACATGACAACTAAATTGCGAATTAGATTTAAGAATTTGAAAATTGGAGATAGAGATAGTTGAACCCAGCCGTAAAAAATCGAGGTTAAAGTCAATGCTGTCTAAAATTGGAGACAAAGATGGGTGAACCCAATCGTCGAAAATTTTCTATCTTGAAAGTTCTAGCTTTCATTGAAGCTGCGAAGCAGACGAAGGCGATAAAGGATGCAATGAGAATGGACGAAGGCAAGAGAGGACGATGGAAGGTCTTAGCAAGTCCAGTGGGTGTCGGGGTCTCTCGCTAAGATCGGCTAGTAAGCCGTTTGTGAAAGTGAGTCCCACCTAGTGCCATTAATGTTAGTGCCACAAGCCACCAAACACAAAGACTATATTAACACCTAATCCAATCTAATATAGTGAAGGCTAAGAAGGGTAAACAAACGCCAACCAACAATTAGGATAAGCACGAAAATTAAAGCTTCTATAAATACGGATACTCCCAATACATCGAAACTCATTGCCCATGAATAAAGAAAAACCGTTTCAACATCAAAAACAACAAAAACTAGAGCAAACATATAATAACGGATTCGAAATTGTAACCAAGCATCTCCCATTGGTTCTATTCCCGATTCATAACTCGAAAGTTTTTCTGGTCCTTTGCTAATCGGGGCTAAAACTCCGGAAATTAGAAATGCCAAAATAGGAATAACACTTGATACTATCAGAAATGTCCAGAATTAAATGAAAGTCAAACGACATTAATTTTGACCGAACTTAAAACGTAATTTTAAACTGTGGCGTTCATTTCTTTCAAAAAACATATCATGGGCCCAAATCAGAGTAGGAGGTTTATCGACGTCTGGGTTGGGTTCGCTGAAATTAGGGTTTATGAGTTTTCCGGTGATACTTCAACCATTGCCAGGTAAATTCGAACTCGTGTCTCTGATTTGCTTGGTTTGGGTGGTCTCTCCACACCAGCATGCTTAGAAATTCATGAATTTTAGGGTTTGATTTTAGTTTCTTTGCTGTTGCCGGTTGGGAACTTTGCTTTCAATTTGTTAACTTGGAGTAATGCTCGAAGGAGAAAAAAGAACAATAGGGAATAAATAATCTTTTGCAAATCAGCTTGTGCTTTATGCATTTTTTTTTATCGATTTAATCAATTGGGTGTGGTGGAATTGAAATTCTGAGGCAATGAGGCAATGAGGCAAATGGGTTTCTTTTGTTATCGACTTATTTCTATTTGATGGTTCTGTTTGTGAAATTTGAGTGATAACTGGAGTAGATTTGTTTTTGGTCGATAATATGGAGAAAAGTGTGACATTTAGGCCAGTACAGAAACTCAGAACGCAAGAAAGTAATGAGTGGGGCAAATTGTTTCAGCGTGCAGTGAGTTTTTATGATTGGAAGCTATCAGAGAGCTTGATTCTGTTAGCTGGTCCACAAGCTTTGAATGGTGCTTTGTGCATCACCTTGGACTCAGTATGGTTCTTAAGCACCCAGGAAGAAAGCAATGCAATCATGGGTCTGATTGAGAAGATCGTCGCCAATGGTGCACATGACTTCAGCTCAGCTGTTGTGAGGACTTCATTTATGGCATCGTGTGTTCAAGCTTTTCGTGGCCGAACAACAAGTACTATTGCGTGTGCAGTCACTGAAATGGCTCAAAGGTTACATGATTTTGTCCTGGAATGGAATGGTCATGTGTTATTAGAGGAAGAACCGATTGCTAAGGATATTCATGAGTTTATTGAATGGATAGGGCCAGGCTTCAATTTTAGTGGTCATCAGGGTAATAAGGATAGAGCTAGTTACAACTTACAGGCTGATGAGATCCAACTTCAGTTATCGGCATTGAAAACCTTTCTAGATCTTGCTGGTAACCAGCTTACATCAAAAGACTTCTCAGTGGCCTTCTATGCTGCTTGCCTTCCCCTATATTTATCCTCTAGTTCTTTCGATGGGAATTGGGAAACTACTGCAATACCAGGTTTGTTTGGTAGGCTGGTGAAAGGGGGTATGGAGAGTGGCATTGTCAATTATTCTTTGGTTCAAGTGTCTAGTTTTGGGAATACAGAGATTATGCGCATCATATTGAAGGCTGCCCGAACTAACAACCTGAATGTCGATGTTGACAGGGCATTTAATTGTGCCTGCCTGTGCTCTAGGTTTGGTACTATGGAATGTCTTGTGGAAGAGGGTAATAACTTGGATTTCAATACCCCTCTGTTGGGAGCTGCTAAGAGCGGCTGTAAGCCAGTGGTTGAATGGTTTGTAAAAATGGGTTACCGGGACACAGAACTGTGCTTTGCTCTGGTAGGTGCAACTTCTAGCAACCAAGCTGATGTTGCAGCCTATCTCCTTCATCAACTTCCTGATGATCTCCTTGCACAACTAAGCTTTAATATTCTCAAGGCTGCTGGTAGAGTAGGTAGTGTTAATTCTCTTCAAGGTGTTGCATTTCTTCTTGGTTCTGATTTCTTAGGTGACCCTGCAACTACTTATACTGTTGCGGACACATTTGCTCGGTCTGGTGATGATGATGATGCTAATCCTGAGCTAAGGGCGTTTCTTCAGGAGCATTGGTCAGAAAAAGCTTTCTCAGATGGAATACGGCAAGGACAAGAACATTGTGAGGGTTTTTAAGTGGCGTGAATCTCCCATCTGCTTGGATGTTCTACCCCCCCCCCCCCCCCCCCCGAGTTGAGGGTAGCCATTGCTTACCTGCCACTATATATGGAGTATGTCAATGCAGCAGGCAGCCGTTTGGTGTCGCAAAGGTTGAGAGGGCAACTTGTTGAAGCTGTGAGAAGGCTTGGTGGTGGAGTGTTAGATGGGGTGAACCAGTGCAGGGAGCTCTTAGCTGTTTTGGAGAAGCGTCTTCCTCAATTCACTTCTTAATTAGCAAGATCTGTACTTTTTTCGGATTCTCGTTTCATCGCCAACGGAAGTATGTAGTGGGTGGTATCTAACAACAAATCTAGCTGGAGTCAGGGTACAAAGCTACGAGATTCCAAATGTTCTTTGTAGCATATAAGATTGCCTTATATTTTAAGGAAAACTAATAAAAATGACTTGAAAACTTTGAGTTTTAACGATAAGGACAAAATAAAAGATAAAATGAATAGTACCAAGATTAACTTTTTAGTGGAAAAATGTGATTTTTCGTTAAAGTTCTTTGTATTTTAGTATATCTTCAGGTTTCATTCTTCCTATTCGAGTTTCACTCTTTCTCGTGGCAATTTAAATTTGAATGCATATTTCGAATGCTTTGCAACCCAGTACAACACGAGTTATTATTAATTTTTTGTTTTACACATATTCAGGTTTTAAACACCATCTTTGAAGAGAGGATTTTGTATGGTGTTCCAGAGTGGGGAGTAGGATATTATAGACTTTTTGAAGGAATTGAGAAGCTGAGGTAAGAAGTGGTAACTTGTGGTATGTTTGCTAGCTGGTCGTGCTTTATGACATTGATACGATATGCTGGTTTTTTTGCTAACGAACTTGCCTTGTTTTTGTTATGGAAGAAACCATGCTTTGAGTTCTCTGGTCTCACTTAAAACTCTTTGCACGAGACAGCACATATATTATCTTAATCTTCTTTCTCTGCAACCGTTCAGTTCTCTTCTTAGTGCTATTCTTCTTCCGGTTTCTCAGCTTAGAATGGCGGGAAAAGACGAAGCTGCAGGTCATGCAATCGGGATCGACCTGGGGACAACCTACTCGTGTGTGGCGGTGTGGCAGTGTGATCATGTAGAAATCATAGTGAACGATCAGGGCAACAGGACCACTCCATCTTATGTTGCTTTCACAAATACCGAGAGATTGATAGGCGATGGTGCATACAACCAGGTCATAAAAAACCCAACCAACACCATCTTCGGTATGTTCATCTCTTCTTGTATGTATCCATCTATATACCATTTAGCCATTAATTTATTTCTCAAATTAGTTTTTCTTTTTCTCTGAATATTTATAACAGTATTTGAAGTTATAAATTGTGGGGTGTTGATGATAAGTTATAATTTAGATAATGATTTTGATGATAATTAAAAAGGTGTAGTACATTTACAGTAGAGTGAAAGAATTTGGGATTAGTTACAACACCGTTTGTTTAACAATATGCTTTTATTTCAATCATATGACCTATTTCTCTGTTAGTTTTGGTTGTTGGGTTGTGTTTGTAATTCTGTCCTCAATTTGCAGACGCGAAAAGGATAATTGGTAGAAGGTTCACAGATGAATGTGTTCAAAACGACATAAAGCATTGGCCATTCAAGGTCATTGGAGGTCCTTCTGACAAGCCAATGATTGTCGTCACACACAAGGGTGTAGAGAAACAATATGCGGCTGAAGAAATCTCATCTGTGATTCTTGTGAAAATGCGGGAGATTGCTGAGGCCTAGCTCGGTTCAACTGTGAAAAATTCAGTTATCACAGTCCCTGCTTACTTCAACGACTCACAGCGACAGGCTACGAAAAAGGCAGGTGGTACTGCTGGCCTAAATGTGATGCGCATCATCAATGAGCCGACTGCTGCAGCCATTGCTTATGGGCTTAACAGGAAGGCCGGTTGGTATAGCAAGAGAAATGTGATGATATTTGATTTGGGCGGGGAAACTTTGGATGTTTCGCTACTTACCATAGCTGATAGTGTCTTTGAAGTGAAGGCCACAGCTGGAGACACTCATCTTGGAGGTGAAGACTTTGATAACAGAATGGTCAACCACTGTGCTGAGCAATTCAAAAGGAAGCATAACGTGGACGTTGGTGGAAACTTCAAGGCTCTTAGGAGGTTAAAAAATGCATGTGAGAAGGCAAAGAGGAGGCTTTCATTTATGTCCGAGACTGACATTGACATTGACTGTTTGCATCAGGGTGTTGATTTTTGTTTAACTATTACCCGTGCTAAATTTGAGCAACTCAACATGGATTTCTTCAGCAAGTGCACGGAGCCTGTGAAGAAGTGTCTGGAAGATGCTAACATGGACATAAGCAGCGTCCATGATGTTGTTCTTGCTGGTGGTTCTTCTAGAATTCCCAAGGTGCAGCAGCTTTTGCAGGAGGTTTTCAAGGGAAAGGAGCTTTGCAAGGGCATCAATCCGGATGAGGCAGTGGCCTATGGTGCCGCTGTTCAAGCTACTGTCTTGAGTGGTGGCAATCTGACTGGAAAGCTTGGGGACTTCGCACTGGTGGATGTCACCCCTCTCTCACTTGGGGTGGAGGCTGATGAAGAACGTATCATGTCAGTTGTGATTCCAAGAAACACTAGAACACCGGTCAAAATAATCAAAGGTTTTACTACGCTCTATGACAACCAACGTGCTGTTACTTTTTCCATTTATGAGGGTGAGAGTAGAATTGCAAGGGATAATAACTATCTGGGGGCATTTGAAATCAATGACGTTCCTCCAGCTCCCACGGGTGTTCCTAACTTTGATGTTTGCTTTGAGATTGATGAAAATGGCATCCTGCATGTCTCTGCTGAGGACACGTCCACGGGCCAAAAGAAGGGGCTCACGTTCAACTGTGACAGAAGAACTTGTGAAGGAATTGAGACATTGATTTAAAAGTCAGTTGACTGATGTAGACCGAAATATCTTATATTATCCATATTTCCTATCTCACTGGGTTTGCTTAAGTCCTAATCTTGACTCTTCAATCTAAAGTCTGTACTACGGTCTTTACTTAGGACTGGTCTTTACTTGAATTATGGCTCACGCAGACATGAATTTGACAAAGAAAAAGTGGAGAAGCTCGTCCTCTTCATGCATATCACACTGCTATACTGACTTGGGTTTATATAAAACCGAAGACACTGATTGACGAAGAGATGAAAACATACATCTATTAGACGACACCGTTTACTAAGGAAATGCACTGATCTGTGTAGAGTAATTCTTTTCAATTTGAAAAGGATCATACACAATGTACTGCCACTTTGTATAAGATGACACCAATTGAATAACATTTACCGTTTGATACAAACGGTTAAGAATTTTTCATTCAAACGTTTAAGTAAATATTGTAAAACATTATAATATATAAATTCCATCAAGAGCTTCTCACTCATCCTCCTGATTTCAACTCTGAAATTGCAACTTCATGCTATGTTGTTTGCGTAACATATGAACTAGTAAATATATATGTGACTAGGCATAAAACCACAGTTGTTCTATCATTTCTCAGCTGGTAAAGCTTATTATCTGTCTACCAATTTTCCAAAGCTGCTTTAAAAAGTCATCGAATCAGAAGAATTCTCGGAGGAGCACGTAGCTACTGAGATCTATGCTAGGTTTCAATGTGCAACACTGCAAGTCCACATCCACTTTCTGTATGTGTAACTAATATGCCGTTTTGTTCTCTGTTCAAAGGTTCAGTACACATGTAAATACTAAACCGTTTGTCGCAGTTTTGTAGAACTAAATATAGTTGTAAAGTATTCTCAAATAAAAAAGAAGGTACAGTTATAAGGTAGTAAAGGTTGTAAAGAAGGTAAAGTTGGAAATGTAGGAAAGATGAAGTGACGTAGCACGAAGTTAAAAGAGTACAAGTGTAATTCTTTGAAGAATCAAAGGTCTGGGATTCACCAGTTTTGAGAGAAATCCCAAAGGTTGTGTTTGATTTTGATTGAAAGATGATTACAATGGAAGCACCTCATGACTTAAATAATCTGATTACAACTCCTAGTCCAACTCAAAGGTCTTAGGGTGCGTTTGTTGCATTAGACTGTCTCGGACTGGATTAACTTAAGGACTAAGCTGAACTGACTTAGACTAGACTAAGCTGGATTAGCTTAGTGAAGTGTTTGGTGCAGTATCGGACTAAGAAGCAGGATAATGAAAGCAGTACTGTCACCATAAGATTGGGACTAAAAACATAACAAAATTTGGTGAGCAATCGGTAGAAGATTAGGACTAAACACAGCAAACCCCAATCAATTCAACAATTCAATGAATTCGAACTTCATCTCAACAAAACAAAACAATTCAATGGATTTGGAGCACTGATCGAGGTTTTACTGGACGACGATTTTTCAGTAGTTCCAAGTGGTGTAGAACTCGAGGTTTTGCTCGATGAGTCTGCCGCTCAACTATAGGGTTTGGTCGGTGTAAACCTTGTTGTGGTGGTTGGAGAAGAATTGCGACTGGAGAGCTCGGAGCGCTTAGGCTCTGGCGGCCGAAGCCGATTCGTCTTTCGGCTTTTGCGGGCTTGCGAGGTCGTCCGTGCATTTTGCTTCTGCTTTCCAGCGGGGGCGAAGGATTGGATTGCTTTTGCGATTTGAAATTTACGGGGCAAAAAGATCAGATCGTCTGGGAATTGGGACTTTTCATGTACTTGTGTTACTTACACGACAACTAAATTGCGAATTAGATTTAAGAATTTGAAAATTGGAGATAGAGATATTTGAACCTAGCCATTGAAAATCGAGGTTGAAATCAATGCTATCTAAAATTGGAGACAAAGATGGGTGAACCCAATCGTCGAAAATTTTCTATCTTCCAAGTTCTAGCTTTCATTGAAGCCCATGCGAAGCAGACGAAGGCGATAAAGGATGCAACAGAATGGACGAAGGCAAGAGAGGACGATGGAAGGTCTTTGCAAGTCCAGTGGGTGTCAGGGTCTCTCGCTAAGATCGGCTAGTAAGCCGTTTGTGAAAGCAAGTCCCACCTAGTGCCATTAATGTTAGTGCCACAAGCCACCAAACACAAAGACTATATTAACACTTAATCCAATCCAATATAGTGAAGGCTAAGAAGGGTAAACAAACGCCTCCTTAGCTAATTAAATGAAAGCCAAACGACATTAATTTTGACAAAACTTAAAAAGTAATTTTAAGTTGTGGTGTTCATTTCTTTCAAAAAACATATCATGGGCCCAAATTAGAACTCAGACGCCAAAACTGAAAATTCCCGCTGCGTCTTTTTGTCTTTCATTGATCCATTTCCTCTTCAATCCACTCGGCCCTTTGTTCTACATAATAAAGTTATAAGGTATTAAAGAAAGAAGGTAAATGTAGTAAAAGGGAGTAAGAGTAATGCTACACTTACCATATGTATATCATCTCTTTAATGGAAGAAGAGTCACCTCTCTTTCATTGATCCATTTCCTCTTCAATCCACTCGGCCCTTTGTTCTACATAATAAAGTTATAAGGTATTAAAGAAAGAAGGTAAATGTAGTAAAAGGGAGTAAGAGTAATGCTACACTTACCATATTTATATCATCTCTTTAATGGAAGAAGAGTCACCTCTCTATTAGAAAGATGGTACAAATATGGTATAAAAAATTAAATTAAAACAAAACAAAAAGGGCCCACTCCCTTCTCCCACCCGAGACCTCCATCGCCATCTCCTTCTTTCTCCAATGCCTGTACAGAGTTCATAGTTGTGTGCAAAGCTGCTGCATTTCTCTCATTTCTCATCACACTGCCCCAGACCCTTATCACTCTTCCTCAGATCACGGATGATAAAACACCCGAAATCTGAAACCCAAAACCCAGTTGCCTGTTCGAGTTCTGGAGCTCAATTCGAAGGAATGTTAGATAAATAACATTATTATTTAACATATCGGGTGGAACAAAATATTGTACAAAATGTCAAATTACCACATAAATCATCAAATATCATTTTGATGTTTAAAATTTGACAACTTTTTTTAGAAATGCTCTAATACGTTATTTCTCGTGATAATGCATCCTCCTAGTTCTTTCATATAATTCTGTTGTTTGGGGGATGCAAAGCCACTTTTACATCTCCCGTAGATTTTAGTTTTGCTCCAATGCATGGATGTAAAGGATGAGATGAAAATTTTGATTTTCAAGTGTTCATTCATTTTTGTGCAGATTTTTTTTTTTAAAATTTTTGTTAACATATTTTTTTTCCCGCATAATTCAATAAAAAAAAATTCAAATTTTGGACAACATTGATTTCATCTCATTTAGACGCTGATTTCATCAGAAAAAAAAGTTGAAGCAAAACTAGAAAAACTTTGAAGAGGATATGTTTTGTGTGAGAATTGACAGTAGTATTTTTTTTTTGTTCAATGATAGAGAACATTCAATAATTGAAGACCTACCAAACGGATTACAATTTACATAGCCTTAGAAATGATCGGCATACAGATAGAAAACGTCACTTATGAAATATAAATCCAAAACTTAAATAAGTTTCAATCCAAAAAGAAAAATTCCACAAAGCCCATAATGTGCCTAATAGAGAATCTTCTAAAAGCCTGAGTAGTGGATGACCCGCCGTAGTTACCCGGAAACAAGAAGCGACCGAAAACCCTTGTGTGAGAACTGAAAAATAAAAAGAAGAAAATTGGTGGATGGATGAACGAAAGGTTATGCCTATGTATAAAGGAAACTGTTTTCTTTTTAAATAGTATGTTGCATCCCACGGAACCTCTCTTCTTTTTCTCTCGTGGAGCCCAATTTTTGTGATGCAAATATGGATCTTTACTTGCCTATTCCGGTGAGTTGCAAAATTTGCAACTTATACAACTCCAAGACTCGAGCAACTTCCGGCAGCAGTGAACGGAATTGCATGTTTTTGTGCAGGTTTAGTAGAACTGGAGGGGCAGATTTTCGCTGTTATGGTTGATTTTTGACGACCGTAGCTGCGGCCACACTACCTCGCGCCTTTGTGACTTCATCAATGACGGACCCTATTTGGTGGGAATGTTTTGTTGTTGTTTAATAGTAATATAGTATTGGTATCCTTTGTATGTGTAGACATCGAAATTTTAATGAAAACAAATGTTCACCAACACATTAACTTTGGACATGCTAGAGCATGATGTGTTTTACAAATTGTACACATAGATGTGACTCATCAAAACCGAACAAGTCATCAAATGAGACACGTGGTAACATTTAGCAGAAAATAGTTAAAGTATTATCTTTATTAAAATTTTAATTATTTTAAATTTAAATCAAACAAATGAATTGATTTAAATTAATTGATGGAATATCACGAATCAAGCCTCATATTAAGTCCTAGTTCTTTCGTCAGTGAATCAAGTCCACAGTGAAAGGCAAATCTAGCCGTAGGCAAGACTTGGAGCGTGTATAAATATGAGGCTCCAGACAAAAAAAAGGGTCCTAGATATGTGTTTCCTAATTCCGCATCAATTTTCAAATACACAGCATTTAATAAGGAGATTTAGTGATCTTTCTGTTCAAAATTATATGAAGTTGTTGTTGAATATATGGCCAAATTGGAGTGACCTTTTATTTGGAAGCCCAGCAGCTCATTTAAAGGTGTCTTTTATTTTGGCCCATTTGAAAAGCCAGAGGGTGGCTACTAAGGTTTTAATAAGGCAGCAGCTGCAACCATTTGTTTAAGCACAACACACTACAACAAACTATCACAGTCATGTTCTTCATAATATTTTTTTTCGAGCGTGGAGCCTGACTTGTTTTCTGAGCATCTGAGAGTTCGTCTCGTCTTGTGTGCCTAGGTTCGCCTCGTTCTGTGTGTGAGATGTCTACATCATTTTACGTGCTAGAAACCCACCCGTTTTTGCTTCCACAGAGCCCGCATCGTTTTCGAGTGCACGAAGCCAACCTCGTTTTTTGTGCGCAAGTTGGCCTTGATTTGTGCGACGTATTCCACTTCGTTTTTCGTGTGCAGAGCTCGCCTCATTTCCCATGCCAGAAGCCTACTACGTTTTCTGTGAGCAGAGCCCACCTTGTTTTACGTGCCATAGTTCGCCTCGTTTTGCATGAGTCGAGTCCGCTTACCTCGTTTTGCCGTAACAAGGTGGTGATAAGGGTTGGTTGTGGAGTGTTAGATGGGGTAAGCCATAAGCCAGCGCAAGGAGCTCTTAGCTGTTTTGGAGTAGCTTCTTTCTCAGTTTACATTTTCGACTTTTCGCTTCATCGTCAGCAGAAATCTGTAACGGGTAGCAGAGTCTAAAATATCGAAATTATTGGCAAAATATCGCCGATAATTTCATTTTTTTCACCCAGCAATATTTTAGTTGCTATCCAAATGGTTTTCGTTGAAATATCACGATATTATCAATAATCAATAATATCGCGATATTTCTGAAAATATCGCGATATTTTGAATATTATCACGATATTTTTTATGTAAGTAACAATAGCTGGGCCTCTGGTCCATTTTATAGTTCTACACAAGCTTTGTGTTTTAAGACTTGGGCGATGTGAGACGAGGAAGGAATTGACGAGGCCGGACAGAGAGGCAGTTTCCGGCCAAACCATGACGAGTTAGAAGTCATGCGAGGTACCATTCTCTTCGTCTCTTCGAGAACTACAATTTTCCTTTTTGTTTCACCCAATTTTGTTGAGTATTGAAGACGTTATACTCGTTTGAATCTAACCCAGTTTCCGGCAATAAACCATGGTAGTTTGGCCATATTTCAGGTCCTTTTCCGGTCAACTCCGGCCACCACTCGATCCTCACTTGGTATGAACCTCTTCTACACATTCCTAACTACATTTTAGATTTTGAATCACTCAATTTGGTTAAGAAATGAAGAAGTTACAAAGCTTTGAAATTGCCCAAACCTTCGGCCCAAACCCAGTTTTCCGACGAGCACCGCCCCTTTCGAGGTGTTTTCCGGCCAAAAAACGGCGATTTGTCCGGCGTGCAGGGTATCAATCTCTTCAT
Organism: Crataegus laevigata; assembly: GCA_963580275.1. NCBI lineage: Eukaryota > Viridiplantae > Streptophyta > Magnoliopsida > Rosales > Rosaceae > Crataegus > Crataegus laevigata. The sequence goes on from OY756951.1 coordinate 8,903,087, forward strand.
CTCGTTGAGTACTACAACTTTCATGTTTGGATCACTTAATTTGGTTGAGTAACGAAGAAGTTATGGACGTTCAAAGTTAGGGTTTTCCGACGAGCACCGTCCATTTCGAGGAGTTTTCCGGCCAACCCACAGCGATTTGGCCGGTGTGCAGGGTATCAATCTCTTCATCTCGTCGAGTACTACAACTTTCATGTTTGGATCACTTAATTTGGTTGAGTAACGAAGAAGTTATGGACGTTCAAAGTTAGGGTTTTCCGACGAGCACTGCCCTTTTCGAGGCGTTTTCCGGCCAACCCACGGCGATTTGGCCGGCGTGTAGGGTATCAATCTCTTCATCTCGTCGAGTAATACAACTTTCATGTTTGGAGGTATCAATCTCTTCATCTCGTCGAGTAATACAACTTTCATGTTTGGATCACTTAATTTGGTTGAGTAACGAAGAAGTTATGGACGTTCAAAGTTAGGGTTTTCCGACGAGCACCGCCCCTTTCGAGGCGTTTTCCGGCCAACCCAAGGCGATTTGGCCGGCGTACAGGGTATCAATCTCTTCATCTCGTCGAGTACTACAACTTTCATGTTTGGATCACTTAATTTGGTTGAGTAACGAAGAAGTTATGGACGTTCAAAGTTAGGGTTTTCCGACGAGCACCGCCCCTTTCGAGGCGTTTTCCGGCCAACCCACGGCGATTTGGCTGGCGTGCAGGGTATCAATCTCTTCATCTCGTCGATTACTACAACTTTCATGTTTGGATCACTTAATTTGGTTGAGTAACGAAGAAGTTATGAACGTTCAAAGTTAGGGTAGAATTCCGGCCGAACTCCGGCCTTCTTCTTCCTTGGGTCCGGCGACACATCAACCTTAGGCCCTTTGGGCCGTTCCTGCCAAGCCCAAAACCTGGGCAGCCCCAACCCATTTCTTTTTCCTTTTCTGTTTTTATTTAAATTGTTTAAAATGCCTTGGGCCATTTTAATTTGAGGCCTTTGGCCCATTCCCTTTCTAAAACACCAAGGGGATTCGAACCCCTCCCATTTTACTCCTTCAACACCTTGACTACCATATCACTTATGTTCTTGTGAAAATATGCTAAAATATTTACATATTTTCTACACTCACAATGTTTGCCAACTCGCTATATAATCAACTTAAATTAGTTAAATCCATCATGCAATGCATTTCCTTCCAATTTTTTGTGATAAACTAATAGATAATTGACTAAATAAACTGTAGACAATGAAATTTTAGTAAATAAATGTTGACCAAAGGTCAAAATTTTAACACTCGTGTATTACATAAATTGTACACATATTGTGTGATTCGACGAAAATTCGAAAAGAGTTAGAAAAGCTGTCAAACAAGACACGTGTCAACACCTGGCAGAGACGGCTTATTTCATCTGGGATATTATATTCAAAATTAGGCCTTGGAAAATTCTATAAATAGAAGCCAATTTCATTCATTTCATTTCACCAATTCACAAATACATTTCTCTACTCCCAAATTGGAAGAGAATTCTCTGAAGTTCGTTCTTCGTTCTTCGTTCTTCGTTCATCGTTCATCGTTCTTCGAGATCAAGCCCCAACGGCCCTTGAAGAAACGATCATCCATCCTAAGATCAAGCCCCAACGGCCCCTTGGATTAGCACAATTGTTCTTCAAGATCAAGTCCAGAAGCCCTTGAAGATCCATCCACCATTCATCGTTCATCCGTTCATCCGTTTCTTCAAGAACCGAGCCCAAAAGCCCCTTGAAGTTCATCCATAAGTTCATCCATAGTTCATCCATCGTTCATCGTTCTTGAAACAACATTCATCCACCCTCCAAGATCAAGCCCCGACGGCCCTTGGAATCAATACATTCATCCTTCAAGAATCAAGATCAAAGCCCCCTTGAAACTCACCCATCGTTCATCGTTCATCATTCTACATTCATCATCAAACATCTGAAGATCATCACTGTTCATCCCAAGAATCAAAGCGCCAAACAGCCCCTTCGGATCAACACAAACAAATCCACATCACTGTTCATCCAAGGATCAAGCCCAACGCCCCTTTGGATCAACAGCCCATCAACAAATCCATACCTTACGAAGATAGAATCAGAGGAACAAATAGAGATTGTAACCCCAAAATTCATCAAATAACAAATATATTTTGTACACGTGTTCTTGTTCCTTCAGGAAATTTTCGTGTTTACATAAACATCCTGCAAAGTTTCAATAAAAATTTTCAACTTTTTCTCACAATTTCCGTGGTTTCCATTGAGTTTTTATCGATATCGATATTATCCCAATATTTCCGTGTTTCCGGACTACCGATATTTCTGATATCATCGATATTTTATACCTTGAGGGGTAGTATCTAACAACCAGTTTAGCTAGCCCACTTGTAAGTGAGAGGTCTTAAGTTCGATTCTCATCATATTAACTACTACAGTACAATCCAACACTTGAGAGGTTGTCACCAAGGTAGTCGTGAGGGAAAAAAAAGAGAGAGACTTTGGATGCAATCCTTATTTATGAATATTATTTCATTGAAACCTTGTTGGTTTTTAAATTTTTATCAAGGTCCCTGAAATTAATATGATAATTTATTTCTATGTACGTTACTATATTTTTTAAATAAAAAAATTAGAAATTTTAGTTGTTTATATAAATGAGATTTTAAATAAAAAAACCATAATTTGTGGGATTAAAAATATTAAAATATAAATATACTATTGTGTGTGTATGTATAAACATGGGTACATTCATCAAAATTAACCCAAAAATTTATTGAATCAAAACATGGGTACATTCTTCAAAATCACAAAACAAGAAGATATTATGCTTAATAACATTAGTAATATCTTCGATTAAAAATCTCATTTATATAAACAACTAAAAATGGATTAGAAAAAATTTGAATAGATTTTATATAAAAAAATGGTACATTTTACATATAACAAATTGGTACATTTAAGAATGAGTACATTTTAAGATTAAAAAGTTTTACATGAATGGGTACATATAATTAGCATGGGTACTGTGACATCCCACATTGCCTAGGGAGTGATCCTTAAATGTATATTCTCATCCCTACCTAGCACGAGGCCTTTTGGGAGCTCACTGGCTTCGGAGTTCATCAGAACTTCGAAGTTAAGCGAGTAGAGCACGAGAGCACTCCCATGATGGGTGACCCACTTCTCGTGTGAGTTCCCAGAAACAAAACCGTGAGGGCGTGGTCGGGTCCAAAGTGGACAATATCGTGCTATGGCGGAGGTCGGGCCCAGGAAGTGGTCCTGCCCGGGCCGAGATGTGATAGGTACATTTAGCAAAATAAAAAGTACAAATAAAAAATATATATGGGTACAAATACAAATAAACTTTAAAAAATATGGGCACAAAAAGAAATTAATATATGGGTGCAAATTAAAACTGAAAAGAAAATTGGTATGGATTAAAAAAGAATTACAAATTAAAAATGGTTACAAACTAAAACTAAAAATATATGATAAAAAATTTGGTCATAAATATAAATATACTAATTGTAACATTTTTAACATTAAATTAATATATTTTGTGACAGTTCGTCCCAAAATATTATTCACGAGAATGTGAATTGACGGATTTGCCCTCAAGCGTTGAGGTATGTTTGTGAATTTTGTTAAAGCTTTTGGTCCAATTATACATTACTCATACATTTTGGGACCAATTAGAAACTAAGGAGATATTTGTTTGGGTTAGTGGCTTTTAGACCACACAAACCAATCAACATTCTCTCTCTCCTCTCACTTCCGTATCTCTCTCCACTCTCAGTCACACTCTCTCTCTCCTCCCTCGACTTCTTTCTTCTTCTTCGCACAAAAATGTACGGACATACACACACCCAAGCTTCCAGACGCAGATCGAACTTCAGGTAAGCTTATTCTTGTTCCTTATGTCATTTCGAATCCATCCATATTAGTTTTAAACCTTAGAACTCTCGAAAACACGAAGAAATCTCGATCTCAGATTTGGTCACTGTTCACAAAGTTTTTGTTGGACGTGTTTTAGGTGAAACCAAGCTCACCACGAGCCTTAGAAGGCTCCCACGAACCTCGGAGACCTTCATTGGCATGATTTGGACGTCGGGATAGCCCTGCACGAAGGTGGCCGGTTTTGGTGGAAATTTCCCGACGAGATTTCGAAGGATTTGAAGCTCCAAAAAGGTATAAACGTGTTCTACATTTCGTATGCTTCATTTTGATATAAAATACGTGAAAATGGATGAAAAATGAGTGAGATAGGATGATTCAAAAAATTCCCAAAAACAGGCGAACAGTCACCGGCGACCGGCGACTCGCCAGAGAAGAAAGGAGTATATTCCGTCAGTTTGGACGGAATATGCTGACGCCGTCAGTTAGATTTGACAGTTTCCGTTAGAAGTTAACGGAATATTTCGAGGAATATTCCTGACGCCGTTAGCCTTTCCGTCACACGTGCCAGGCATGTGCCGCGCGTGGAGGCCGGAAAAATTATTTTAAAAATTTCTGGGTGTTCGTGATGTCGAGTAGATCACGTTGGTATATTTAAACGCCAAAATTGATCAACGTATGAGAAGTTATTTCTAAAGTTCCGTCTATGTACGTTAAATAACGTTTATTTAGTTACTTCTCATATAGGCGAGGTCTATCTCGAGGACGAGCGTAGCCAGGCTAGGCGTGGGGGCTACGATTCGGCTATTTATCAGTGAGTGAGCAGTTTATTTTCCGCACATACCTATATATATTGTTGTTTTCCCAGAAAATGAATTTAAACGATGAAATGATTTGAGATGCCATACAAGTATCTATTTATTTAATTATGCATTAGTACTTGCATATAATTGTGATGGTGCTGCGGACGCATAAGTAAGTATCGGGTAATGTTTTATACTAGTTATGATGAGAATGAGAACGAATGATGTGATGTGATGTGATACGAATGAATGAAATGATGTGATTTGAGCTCATACACCTGCACATTTATATTAGTGCTCCCGCCCAGAGTTAGGGCCACAGTCTTTCACATGTCGTTCACCTCCCGCACCGCATGCTCGCCTTGGATCCAAGTAGGTGCACAGTCCTGTCGTATAGACCACTATAGGTGGGTTCGACTCGTAGGTGACCCGCGATTATTCGCACAGTCTTCACGTGATTGTAGCACTAGAGCATTCTTATATTGATACAGTGATATGATAGTGGCCACATGAGGATATTGATGTATGTGCAGAGTATATATATGATGAGATTGAGATGTTACGAGCTATATATACATGCAGGCGAGGGCTAAGATGATTATCAGATACTATTCACATCACAAATTTACGATATGAGCATACAATTGAGATATTAGTTATGATACTTTTGCATGGCATACCTACAGATATTTCCAGCATGATTTTGAGATATATATGTATATGAGTATATTTTATTTTTGGGAAATTATACAGGTTTTACGGAGAAGGATTACAGCGATTTGAGAAAAGAATGGTTTTGAAAAAGATTTGTTTTACTGACCCACTCAACTTTGTTTTTCGCCCCTCCAGGTATTAAGTAGTGTTCGTTGGTGGCATACGAGGATCTCCCAGACGTTCTGACAGAATTCACTTATGTAGGATCACCTGCGGGTGTTATTTCCATTTAGTACTTTCTGCTTGACTACACGTAGCCCATTTATGCTATGGTTTGTAAAAACACTATGAATCCACGTACTAGCACGTTACCTTAGCTTGAACTGCTAGTCATTTGGTTTTAATTCCTTCGTATTCCTATTGTTAATCCTGCTTCCGCAATGTGCATAGGGTTACGTCACGCTCGCGTGAAGGCCAGCACGCCCTACTTTCGGGTCGGGGTGTGTCATATTTAGAAATAAAAATATATTTTATCATTGAAATAATTAATAATGTTATTTATACCCAAAGACCTTGATCAAAAATTGAAAAGAAATAAGATTTTAATCAATGGAGTAGCAAAAGGAAGGATGAGAACTTAATTTCTCCAAAAAAAAAAAATCAACTGGTACGATTATTGAGAGAAAAATATCAAATTGCGCAACAAACTCATCACATTAACTACTTCCTTAACTATATTTGGTAGAGTGACAGTTAATTCCAAATCCAATCATTTGTTACTTATCATGTTTATAACGTTCATGACCAAACATGATCGTTAGAGGTATGGGTTCGTTCGACTAATTAGTGATTGTGACGTAAGAGGCAATAAAAGACATGTTGACCCATTTCGATATATAGGATAACACTGATTTATTAGATAAATGAGACTTATTTAGTTTTCAAATGACCTAAAAATTCATTTTTATATACATTCATAAAGTATTTTTTGTCATCTCTTTCGGAACGAGTCTAAGTCAAACAATAATAATTCGAAAAACTTCTTTTTACACTTATTTCGAAGGCCTCTTTATTCAAATGTAACTAACATATGCCTACACACTTTGTGTGTGTGAAATTTTTTTGTTTTTGTTTTTAAAATGGGAATGAAGGAGAGAGAGAACATGGTAGTGGAATGAGAGGCTTTTTTTTAATATTAGATATATGCTGAAATCATATGTAATTATGTATGTGAGGGTTTAATAAATAAATAAAAATTTAGTTTTGGTGAAATTATATTATAACTTATCATTTTTTTTATGATAGAAGACTAAATAGTCTTTTCATCCGTTTTTATTTGATAAAGAAAATTCTATTAATAGGTAATTTACATTAATAGACATAATTTGTGGCGTTACACAATTCTAATCAGCTCAAATTTATAGTTAGTAGCTATTTACACGAAATTTATAAGCCTACCGCCAATTATTTGGCAGGCAAAAACGGTAATTTTAAAATAGCGGGAAACTCCCTTTTAAATTTCCAAATTCCTCGATTCAAATCCCGCCCAAACCAAAACCACGATCCGCGTCACGCATATCCCCAAACAACATGCACCGTCGATCTACAATTGATCAACGTCTCAAAATCATCCAAACTCGAAGCCGCGGATCGTCATCTCTCAGCCTTCCCCCGCTATAAAGGCATCTTACCTGTCTCTTACCAACTCACCAGACACTCCACTCTCTCACTAGACCCAAAAAACGGCACCGTAATCATCGAAGATGTCAGGACGCGGAAAGGGAGGCAAGGGGCTGGGCAAGGGCGGAGCGAAACGGCACCGTAAGGTCCTCCGCGACAACATCCAGGGCATCACCAAGCCGGCGATTCGGAGGCTTGCCAGAAGAGGCGGGGTGAAGAGAATCAGCGGGCTAATCTACGAGGAGACCAGAGGCGTCCTCAAGATCTTCTTGGAGAACGTGATCCGTGACGCTGTGACGTACACCGAGCACGCCAGGCGGAAGACGGTCACCGCCATGGACGTCGTCTATGCTCTCAAGAGGCAGGGTAGGACCCTCTACGGATTCGGGGGTTAATTTTGTAAATTCAGTCGGGTTTCGAATGGGTCGGAGTTTTAGATTCGGGTTGTAACTTGTCGCAAAAGTTTGGAAATTGAAAGGATCTTTTGTTTTTTTGGATTTAGCAAGTAGCACTCGGTCGTTGATGACTTGTCGTTTTCAACGGCGACCTGAATTAATTCTGCTATTTAAATAGTTTTTACGGCAGTTATTTGAATTCTGCTTTTTATATTCCCTTTTTTTTTAACTAATAATTTTTTTTTAAATTTAAATGAAGGGATGTGTTTAAGTTTCAAAATGTGTTATTAATAATATAATTTTATTTTATTTTTGACAAAAAATGAATTAAAATTTTCTATATACAAATAAAAAAAATTATTAAATTGTAGCATTAAGTTGTTTTATAAATGCAAAAAAAATGGATTTAAGAGTTTTGCTGAATTTTTTTTTTTGAAGATTTGTAAATTATATTTGTTAATTGAATGTTAAGTGGTTAAAAATTATTTTAAATATTTTTATTTAAAATTAAAAATATAAATAGATTGCACAATAAATAAATATAATTTCTGAATACCCAAAATTCTTACCAAAAAAAATCCTGTTGGCAATAAAATGACAATAATCAGTTGCCATAAAATAAAAAGACATAAATGCTGTTATGTGGGCCTCGGTTGCGGTGTGACCGCTAAAAAATCAGCGTGGCACAATCATTTGGTGGGCCCCAATAACGAATCCGACAAAACCTTACCCCACCATCGTTGGCGGCAGTTGAATGTTTTTACCCCTGTTGGAATCCCACTAAAGCCGGCCGGGACGCCACAACCTCTCCTATGCTATCCCCCAAAGGCGAACGATTCCCAGGGGTAGTTTCGTGATTACCCTGATTCCGCCATGGGCATTCCTTGCGACGACGCCGTCGTTATCAATCCGGGGAAGGCTCCCGACGAGCCCTCCGTCCTCACCGTCAACTGTCCCGACAAGGCCGGCCTCGGCTGCGACCTGTGCCGAATCATCCTCCAGTTCGGCCTCTCCATTACCAAAGGAGGTAATTCAAATCTCCAGTTTCAAATACTGGCACCTGGGTTTTTGAGATTTTTAGATTTTTGGGTGTTTTTGTTGCAGATTTCTCGACGGATGGAAGGTGGTGCTATATAGTGCTGTGGGTCGTCCCCCACCACGAATCCCTGAAGGTCGATTGGGAGAGGTTGAAGGATCAGCTCTCGTCCGCGTGCCCGTCGTCGTGCTTCTTCTCGTTTTATCTCAATCAAATCTCCAACGTCCCAACGCCCTCGCCGGTCTATCTGTTGAAGTTTTGGTGCCACGACCAGAGAGGCTCACTCCACGGTCAAAATCTCAACTTCTTCATTAATTTTGTTCTGGACTGTTGTTTGTTTTGTTTGTATGGTTGAGTAATGAAGAAGTTATGGTTGTTTTTGTGTAAATGTAGATGTTACTAAAGTGCTCTGTGAGCTTGAAATTCTGATTCAGAGAGTGAAAGTGATGCCGACCCCGGATGGCCGAGTTTTGGACCTCTTCTTCATCACAGATTGCTTGTGAGTTTTTCGTGTGCCTTTTGGAAATTGCATGTTAGTGTTGTGGTTATTAATCCTAACAACTACTTTTACTTCAACAATAGAACTTTTACTTTAGCATGCTTCACATTTAGGTGTCCGTGATTGATTTTGAATAGTTGTCTGGTTTGCTAATTACGCTCGAGATATCGGAACCAGCTGCCAGTCGTAAGTTCTTCGTGTTGGTTTATGACCGTTTTTGAGTTAATCCCATATTTTAAGGGAATCTAGATGCGGTTGGCAATACATTGGACGAATTGTCTGATCTGGTTGTATTGTTGATCAAATCACATTAACAAAAGAAATTGCATTAATGACCCCAGTTAACAATTCAAATTAATGAAATGCTGTCCCTTTAATCATCATCAGCTTTGGCTGATCGATGGGAGTAATTTTTCTGCCAAAGCTAGCCCTTTTCTGTCCACTGTGGCAGTTTACATCTCTGTTGGAGATGCTCTTAACTGGGAGAACTGTGTATGTATTCCGGGTTGTCAATTTTCGCATTTCTTCTTTTAGTACTTTGAATTTTGGATATCATTCTTCCCAAACTTGGCTGATTCTTTTGAGTTTAATACCAATCTAATGTCCCGGCATTCACTTCATAAGACTAGTTTCAGAGAGTACATAATGTGGTGAAGAGTTGTAATTGCTCATAAGTGTTGGTTATACCTTGGAGCGTTTATTAACCCCCATTATTTGGTTCCATTTACTTTCAGGGAGTTGTTACACACAAAACAGAGAAGAGACGACATATGTGAGCATCTGATGGCTGCTTTAGGAGAGTATTGCATCACCTGTGAGCTTAAGTTGCCTGGGCCTGAGTATGAAAGTGTGCAGGGGAATTCTTCTCTTCCACCAGCCATTGCTGACGAATTGTTTAGCTATCAGCTGAAGGATGAGGAGGCTTATCCAAAAGCTCTCACCTGGAACATGGGAATGGTGAAAAAGACCAGTATTACAGTGGATAATTCATTGAGTCCTGTTCATACGGTGCTGCAAATACAGTGTGTTGATCGGAAGGGCCTCTTTTATGACATTATGAGGACTTCCAAGGACTGCAATATTCAGGTACTTTTTCATGATGTCTTGAAATTCTGTTGTCCAAAAATTTTGGCTGCCTCGATATACCAGGACAGATTTCAGTCAGACAGCCACTTTCGTCTATGATTCTTGAGTACCATTTGTTGGTTCTTGCACCTGTAAATATTTAAGGAAAAGAATCTTCTTTTTTAGAGTTCATAGCTCCCATTGGATATGACTTTTGTGTTTCGCTATTATATTTGCAATTAGCAGTTTACTGATGCAAGTCTGTTGTTTCTCATTTAGATTGCCCATGGTAGATTCTCGTCACCTGTGAAAGGCTTCCGAAATTTGGACCTATTTATTCAGCAGACAAATGGAAAAAAGCTTGTTGATCCTGAAGTTCAGGTTGCATTGTGTAATCATTTAAAGGAGGAGATGGTTCACCCACTGCGAGTGATCGTTGCCAACAGGGGCCCAGAAACCGAACTCTTAGTTGCCAATCCAGTTGAGTTATCTGGAAAGGGGAGGCCCCTTGTATTCTACAATGTTACTCTAGCACTGAAACAATTGGGAGTATCTATTTTTGCGGTAAGAATTTGATGTGAGTTTCCTTTTTGTGGCATGCCCTCTCGCGCTCTCTCATTATTTTATTGTTGATTTGCAGGCTGAAATTGTAAGGAATTCAACTTCAGTTTGCCAGTGGGAAATCTACCGATTTCTTTTGGATGATAGCTGTGAATTTCCATTGGTAAGCAAACAAAATAGGAGTAATATTGTAGAAAGAGTTAGAAGAACCCTCATGGGCTGGTGAGCTGTTACATTTGCTCCCCTTTCTCGAATTCTTTCCATCTTGTAAGTGTGATGTATAGCAGTTCCGTCCAAATAGTTATAGTTATCTGCACTAGTGGAGTGTCGAATCTGTACTGACTATTTTAGGAGGAAGTTCGTGGTCGTGTACTAAGACTCTACCGTGAGACTGCAGAACTATGTTTTAGCTCTCAAGGCTTGCCGTCCTTAATATGTAACTTACGTTTTTCTTAAAATTTCGAACATAAATGTACTCCGTTTCATATTGAAGTGCTTATATCGAATGGAGATGTACTCTGGTTTTCGTAGTAACATGGTATGTGTTCATCTGAAAGTGATTACTTCGGCCGCTTTGGTGGTTATGTGCAGGTGCATATTTAGAAATGCCACCTCTTGTGCTACCTTGCTTTCGGGCCGTTTGAATTGTATGAAACTGAACTGAAACTGCTGATAGCCATTCATCTGAAAGTGATTATTTCGGCCGCTTTGGTATTTTCATCTTGAAGTGCTTATATGGAATGGAAATGTAAGCATATTCATATTAGCATTCATATTTCTATTTATCACACCCAATTGCCTGCAAAGTTTTTAGGTTTTTCCTACGCTTGTTGTAGGTATTAAATATCGATGATATCGGAAATATCGATAGTCCAAAAACACGGAAATTTCGATGGAAATATCGGGATATTATCGATATCGATAAAAATTGAATAAAAACCATGGAAATTGTAAGAAAAACTTGGAAATTTTTATTGAAACTTTGCAGGATGTTTATTTAGTCAATTATCTATTAGTTTATCACAAAAAATTGAAAAGAAATTCATTGCATGATGGATTTAACTAAGTTAAGTTGATTATATAGCGAGCTGGCAAACATTGTGAGTGTAGAAAATATGTAAATATTTTAGCATATTTTCACAAAAACATAAGTGATATGGTGGTTAAGGTGTTGAAGGAGTAAAATGGGAGGGGTTCGAATCCCCTTGGAGTTTTTTTAAATATAGAAATTTTAAAAACACGGAAATTTCGATGGAAATATCGATGACATCGGAAATATCGGTAGTCCAAAAACACGGAAATTTCGATGGAAATATCGGGATATTATGGATATTTAATACCTTATGCTTTTGCTTCAAGTGTTTTTTCATGGACCACTTGCATTTTTATTAAAAAAATTTCAATGTGCTTTTAATAGAAGTGCTTTTACTGAAGTGCTTATATGCAGAAGTAATTTTTAAAAATGCATTTCTAAACAAGCCCAAGGGTACAGCCACATTGGCATTTTTAGTACACTGAGTGATAATGTATTTTATGCATGAAGTAATACTAGGGAGATTAAATTTGTAGACAAAGTTTTAAAAACTAAAGAACATGAAAGTTAATGATTGGTTTATTACTTATACGTTAATAGACGTGCTTATTTTTATTTGTGACACATCATTTAGTTTATAAATTTAGTCTTTTTAGCATTATCCTTACGTAGGTTGGTGAGCTAAAAATTGATTCCGTTGAAAGTAACTTTAAAATTTCCTTCAAATTCCATCTAATTTTTAGCTCATGATGCTTCTTAGAAATCGACTTGGCTCACTTAATCACTCATGACTCACCACACATTCTGTTGTCACACTTTGTTACTCGGCGTTCAAATCCGTTTTGAAAGATTTCTATAACTGTGTTGACGTGGTATGAATGAGACTTACTTTCCAACATGAACCTCTCCGAATCTTTTTGGTGATGATCTTGAAAATTTGTGAATTGTGTCTATTCATCGTATATCGTGTTGTTAGTTTTTATCAAGTACTATTTGTATTTAATTTTTAAGTAAAAATATTTAAAATAATTTCTGATCGTAAGATATACGATAAATGAATATGATTCATGAATTCCAAGAACCCTTTGGGATGCTCCTAAAAATGATTCGGCGAGAATTCAGATTCACTTACTTTTATCGAAATCGAAATGTCTGCCAAGTAGACGCCAGGTGGTATAAAAGAACATTTATTTATGATGCTGTCCTTACTCATTTGGCCTTTATTTAAAAAAAAAAAGAACAATGTTATTCATATTATGTTTTTGTACCACATTTTTATACCACTTTAGGTGTCATTTGACGTGGATAATCACATCATTTGAATTAATCAAAATTTTGAATTTAGTTCGTTATTTAATAAACTAATAATTAAGAAAACTACTTAATTAAATGATGATTGTGGTATACAATGAGTCTTTTTCCTTCATTTCTTTGGGTTTTGCAAATTTTTCAAATGATGTGGATATCCACATCAGATGCCACTTAAATTGGTATAGAGATGTTGTATAAAAATATGGTACGAATAACATTACTCAAAACAAAAACAAAAAGCTTATTGGCTTATTGGCTTATTGGCTTTTTGGAGAAGTAGCAATTTGCAAACACAAAGCCAAACACAGCCTTACTTTGGCCATACATACACATGGCGGTAAACTGTGTCGTCGTACAAATCACGCTCATCCTCGTAGAGAACTGAAGCAATAAATAAGCTCTGCTCTCTCTGCTCTCAAATCCCCAAATCCTTCAATCTTAGGGTTTCCTCTTCGTCTTCTTCTTCTGTTTGCATCTCAACGTTTACCTCACACGAACTAGGTAATCACTTTTCCCTTGCGCATATAAATATATATACATAATTACGTATTGTATATATTTGCTTTTGAGTTTTGAGGAAATCGCTCCGTGATTGAATTTTCAGGAATTTTATCGGTTTTTGTGTGTATGTAGAATATGATTTATTTCCGTTCGTTTGTGTTGATGAGAATACACGAGACAGAAAATAAATTAAAATACTGATTAATTATTTAATTTTTCGGAATTTAAGCCAACAGTGAGCTGCTTTTATGTTGCAAATTGATAAAAAAAATTGTTGATTTCTTTTATGGACCTAGGTTGTTTGTTTCGAATCGGAATCGGAGACGGAGACGGAGACGTGGGTGTTTAAGAACGTTTAAGTTTTAGATACATTGTGAAGTGTTTGTAGTTGTAAACATGTTTGGGAACTTAAGCTTTGGATGTGTTTATTTATATTAGTTGCCAGTGTAGTTCTAGCTTTTTAGGCTAAACATGCAGTGGACGGAGCCAATGAAGGCCCACTGAGGGCAGATGCCCCCACTCAAGTAATTCATTGGTTAAGTTGCATACTGCAATTATATATATACACGTGTTATCTTTGAAGAAAATATATGTGTTTAATATCAAGCATACCTTCATACTACTTCTACTATATCAAATATAATATGAGCAAAGTGCTCTTAGTCTGCCATTCAAAACTGAAAAAAAAACCTCTTCCGCCTCTCATGTATTAATATTTTTCTCATCAATTTGCCACTTTCTACTACTACATTGAAATTTTTGTAACATTGGAATTGTGATAGTAACATTGGGGAATTGTGATACATCATCATTTGAAGTCATTCCATTATTAGATTGGATATAAGCCACACTATGATAAGATTTTCTTAGTTGTTTTTCAAGTTGCCCCCGCTAGAAGAAATTTCTAGCTTCGTTCCACTGGGCTAAGCGTGCAGTTCAACTGGTTCCGTGTTGTCGAAAAGACGAAAACTGAGTGATGGTTAACATTTTGTTGGGATAATTGGATATGGTTCTAGTTTCATGTAGGTGGTTTTTGTGGTCATGTTAGCAATTGGAATATTCTTCTGGCAGGCAAGTTGCTGCTCTCGATAGTTGGTTCTTGTTTTGCTTCTTTTCTTATAAAGATATTTCGTTGAACGTTTCGCTTGGTGGTCTCCAACATGAGTCTGAACAGAAGTAGAAGCCCAGAACGAGCCAAGAGATACCGCAGCAGAGAACACGCATCTTACAGTGATGCTCCATATCCTAGTGAACGCCCAAGTTATAGGTATCTCATTGAACTTTCTAACCTTTGTTTCCAGTGTGTTCAGTTTCATTTTATCTTTTCTCGCTCTTTGGTACTCATAGAGCAACTTGAGATGATTATATAGCCATCCCTTGTGTTGGTATGAGCTTTGGTGAAGTTTTTTGTATTTTCTATCATTTATTATTCTTTATCTTTTGGACCTAGATAGGATGTTTGTTGTTTTAGTATGTAGATTATTACACGTCAAGAATTAAATTATAAAAGTATCCACATAGTTTTTGAGACAGATGACTTGCTAGATAAGAAATTGAATTGGAGATATAGTGCTGCCATCACAATATGTTAAAGTTAGCAAATTTATGAGACGGGATGTGAATTGAATTTGAAAAGTTAATAAGTTGGAACATAAAACCAAATACTTCATATTACTCAAGAGTTAGGTACTTCCAAGCTTCGTCTCATTTTACTCTTGTTGTTCATAATGATGTGGTAGCCTACTACAAAAATAGTGATTCTTACCTGGATTTTCATCAACTCCTCAGGAACTATCAAATCTGGTGCTATTGTTTTGTCCTTTCCCTGTGTGTATTGTATTACTGGTTTAAAGTGGAAAAAATCCTGTAAAACTTCGCTCTGTTCGTGTGCCTGTAACATTTAACACTCAAAGAAATTTTGTTTTAACTGTTCAACTTGACTTTAATTTCCATTGGCTGAAGTCCTCCTTTCTGATAATAATTCAATAGGTAACTATGTATAACGCACGCAAACTGATCTCTTGGTATTTGGACTTCATATGTTTATCAAAACTGAGATAATCTTTTGCTGCTTCATCTTCAATTTCATGTCGTAATCGTTATTCTGTTATTTTTCAGGCAAGATTGTCTTTGCAATAAATGTAAACGGCCAGGGCATTTTGCAAGGGATTGCCCGAATATGACTGTCTGCAACAACTGTGGACTTCCAGGGTGGGTTCTGCCGAACCCTTTATTTTCCATAAATGGTTTTAGAGCTATAGAAAATAGGTTGCACGGAGGACTGAAAATCCTGATTTTCGTCTGCGAAATGTTTTTAATATTCAAATGCCGTATGTTTTATCAGCCACATTGCAGCTGAATGCAACTCAACAACTATGTGTTGGAACTGCAAGGAGCCTGGACATCTTGCAAACCAATGTTCCAATAATCCAGTCTGCTATATATGTAGTAAGAAAGGCCACCTGGCTCGCGATTGCTCGAACCCTAGTCCTTCGTTCCACGATGCAAGGCTCTGCAACAACTGCTACAAACCGGGTCATATTGCTGTCGATTGCACAAACGAGAAGGCTTGCAACAACTGTCGGAAACCTGGACACCTTGCTCGTGACTGCCCCAACGAACCTGTTTGCCACACCTGCAACATATCAGGTCACGTGGCCCGCCATTGCGCCAAGTCAAGCCTAGCCCCAGACATCAGAGGCCCTTTCCGCGACATCACGTGCCGCAACTGTGGGCTGCCAGGCCATATCAGCCGAGAGTGCACGTCGATTGTCATCTGCAACAATTGTGGTGGAATGGGTCACCAAGCTTATGAATGCCCTTCTGCGTTGATGATGTACGGTCGCGGCCTACGTAGGTATTGAGTATTGACCACCTAATTAGTAGTGAGCCGGAGGTTTCATATGTAGGATTTGCTTCTCAAGTTACACTACAGTAATTATGGCTTTACTTATCCTATATTTCAGCCACTTGTCATGCCTCTAATTAGAATGGTTCTGGTGGGGGGTTCCCTTAAGAATGAAGAAGACAAATAGAATCAAATTCATGTTCATGCTAACAGAAGAGCGGATTCAATACCAAAAAAAAAACGACTTTCTTATTAGAAAGTGCAGTTACATATAAGTGTGAGATTGACTTGAGATACCGTTATAATAACATATCCTATGTGTGAAAGTTATGATAAGTTGTCGGCTTACTCCCTTGATGCCAATTAAGTTTTAAGATATTGTCAAGTTGACATTCTTATTTCTTGAAAAAATTATAAATTCTTACAAGTCTTGAAAGTAGTCGAGTTATTTTTTGTTTGTTGCAGTTGTTTTCAAGTGAAACCTCAACTTCGGGGAAAATACAACTACTTTGAATGCCGGCTTCAAATACTTTGAAGTTTGAAGTCAACTCTCAAATGGTGGCTTCAATCCACCAATCAATCAATAGCCCGCAGCTTTATATTTCTTCGACCTTGGCCAAATTTGAAACTTCAAACTATAAACATTTTCTTGAGAGAGGGGAGATTTTCTAGAGAGAGAGATGTGTACGTTAGAGAGGAAAGGCAACATCTTCATCCTAACGCTAACAGGCCCAGGCGAGCACAGGCTCAACCCCACTCTCATCGACTCAATCCGATCCGCTCTCAACCAAGTCCGAGCCGCCGTCACCACCACCGCCACGTCATCATCTCCCTCGGCCCTAATCACCACCGCACATGGCAAATTCTTCTCCAACGGCTACGATCTCTCTTGGGCCCAGTCCTCTCAATCCCGCACAGAGCTCATGGACGCCAAGCTCCAGACCCTTGTCGCCGATCTCATCTCCCTCCCGATGCCCACCATCGCCGCCGTCTCCGGCCACGCCTCCGCCGCCGGCTTCATCCTCGCTCTCAGCCACGACTACCTTCTCATGAGGAGGGACCGCGGCTTCATCTACATGAGCGAGCTCGACATCGAGCTCCTTCTGCCACGCTGGTTCTTGGCGCTGATCGAGAGCAAGGTCGGCTCGCCGGCGGCTCGGCGCGACTTGTTGCTCAGAGCCGATAAGGTGAAAGCCGACGTGGCAGTGGCGAAGGGGATTATCTACTCGGCGCACGATAGCGCGGAGGAGACCGTCGAGGCCGCGGCTAATTTGGGGGAGGAGTTGGTTCGGCGGAAGTGGAACGGACACGTGTACGCTCATATTCGGAAGGACTTGTTGTCTGATGTTCTGGATGTGATCCGCGCAAATACTACTAGCAGAAAATCACGACTGTAGGTGATAATTTGGTTCGGGTCGGGTCTGTTTTTGTTTTGCTTGGCCGAAAATTGATTTGAGGTTTTTTGGGTTGAATAATTTAGTTGGATTTTTCACTTGTCTGTCATATCATGTTACCAATAAAAGATCATATTCTCCGGATCTTATCTATACCTGATCAAATAAAATCAATGATTAGAATTATTTAATTTATTAATTTTCATTTGAAAATCAAATTCACAAAAAAATATTCGAATTGAAAATCGTTTAATCATTCAAACGTGACAAATAAAATGACGATTTATCATAGATAGATTACTTTAAACTTATATACATAAGTTATTTTATACATTTGAATGTCTCAATGATTCTCAATTTAAATAAGTTTTTGCAAAGGTAATCTTCTAATAAACATATAAAATTTATACGGTCAAAATACGTTATTAGAACAAGCTCATCCTCCGTTGAAGGAATGCAAGCATTATCCCCAATAAAAATTCAGTTCTTCCCGTATTATTCTATACCTAAATAACCTAAAAGAAGTAGTTTATCACATACCTTACAACAATCAGATATCATTCTCATTTATGTACATTTAAAGTAACATGCATATTTAAATCCGAGTTGCAAGTAGGGATGGGTAAATACCCATTGGTTATGAGTAACCGCGATTATCCGCCCATTTAAATTAAACGGTTACGGTTATGAGTAACCGTTTAGATAAATAAACGGTTATGAGTATAACTGTTTACCCACGAAATTTAAACGGGCGGTTATGTGTATTAACCGCGGTTATAAACGGGTAACAGTTTACTCATTTATTTTTTATATGTAAAATTAACACAAACCATGTTCTCAATTCAATAATACTTAGCACCCAATAAATTAGCAAGGAATTCATCGGTCCTTCTCTCAATAACACTGCTGCAGGAATGATGATTCTCATCATCAAGGAATTCGACAAATTAATTTAAATTATTTGCCGGTAACCGTGAAATTGAGAGAAATGCTTTGACAAAAATGTCTTCTAAACAATTTTTGTAACCCAATAATACTTAGCAAATATTATATTTACCTTCATTGGTAACAGTTAAAAATATCGTCTGTAAACTATTATTTCAATTATTAAAATGTTATAAGGACTTAAAAAATTAAAATATGAAAATGTGTGATGAATGTACCGTACCTATAACTGTGTTTAATTGTCAAAAAATAAAAAATTATGACAATTTTTTTTTTAATTTTCAAGTTATTAAAAAACATGTAGACGGATAAAAAAGGAGTAATGATAATATATATATATATATATATATATATATATATATATATATATATATATAAACGGGTTAAAAAGGGTAAATGGGTAAACGAGTATTAAACGGTTACGGTAAAATGAGTATGCAGTTATGGGTATGATTAACCGTTTATAAACGGTTATGGATATGAGTATAACAATTTAGGCAATTATCCAACGAGTAAACGGTTATACAGGTATAAGTATAAACAGTTATGGATAAATAATCGCGGTTACTCGCCCGTCATAACCGTTGCCTATACTAGTTGGGAGACAGAAGAAAAAACAAAAGAGGACAACATTTTATAGAATTATGAAGTCACAAATGAAGCATCAATTTGACCAATCCATGGGAAGAAGAAGGCAAGTCCTTGAATATTCGATCCTCCATAACCAAAGCTTAAACTTCAATTTCTAGAGAGAGAGAGAGAGATGTGCACATTAGAGAGGAAAGGCAACGTCTTCATCCTAACGCTAACAGGCCCAGGCGAGCACAGACTCAATCCCACTCTTGTCGACTCAATCCGGTCCGCCCTCAACCAAATCCGAACCGCCGTTTCAACCACCGCCACGTCATCATCACCCTCAGCCCTAATCACCACCGCACATGGTAAATTCTTCTCCAACGGCTACGATCTCTCCTGGGCCAAGTCCTCCGAGTCCCGGTTGGAGCTCATGCGCTCCAAGGTCCGGTCCCTCGTCGCCGACCTCATCTCCCTCCCCATGCCCACCATCGCCGCCGTTTCCGGCCACGCTTCCGCAGCCGGCTTCATCCTCGCTCGCAGCCACGACTACCTCCTCATGAGGCGAGACCGCGGCTTCATCTACATGAGTGAGCTCGACATCGAGCTCCTTCTCCCGGCTTGGTTAGTGGCGCTGTTCGATCGCAAAATCAGCTCACCGGCGGCTCGGCGCGATTTGTTGCTGAGAGCCGATAAGATGACGGCGGACGTGGCAGTGGCGAAGGGGATAATCGACTCGGCGCACGATACCGCAGAGGAGACGGTTGACGCCGCGGTTAAACTTGGAGAGGAGTTGGTCTTGCGGAAATGGAACGGACACGTGTACGCTCAGATTCGCAAGGACTTGCTGTCTGAAGTACTGGATGAGATCCGCTTGAATAATACTGGCAGTAGAGCGCGGCTGTAGGTTTAAGGGTCGGATAGTCATGTGGGCTTCTTGGCCCAATAGTTTCTTTAGGTTGGATTCGATATATCTGGGCTGGTATGCTTGGCCCAATATGCTGTGTTTGCCACTTCTTTTGTCAGACGTGTCATACTATGTAGGCTTTTCTAGAAAGTTCGAAATTTGTTCGTGATCAAGTTTTGTTGGTGGTTGAGACGTGATATAGTGTGGCTCCGCGTTTTGAAAATGTATTTTGTAGGTATCACTTCTACTCATAAGTAGGGTGGTATTGTGGATGGTTAGGGTCAGGTATTCCATTATCGTCATCCAAATAAGCGGAATCCCAATTTGGTCTTCATTGTCTCGTAAACTTTTTAAATCAAATTTTCGTCGATAAAATACTAAAGAAATATAATATATTGCAAAACAAATTTTTAGTTATTTTAGCAGTGACTGAGGCGATGGGGATAATCACACTACTAAAAATTAGTAGAAGAGTTGTTGGTTGTGCAAAAACGTGTCTAGCCTTGTAAAGACTGCCAAAAAAGCTCTTCGTTTGGTGAAAATGTGTATAGCCTTGCAAAGATTGTTATAATGGCTATTGGTTGTGTGAAAATGTGTATACCATTTTAAAAGTTGTCATAGAAGCTTTTTGGTTGTCTGAAAGCGTGTTAGCTGAGCAAAGAATGCCTTATTTGTGCGAAAACATGCCTTCCAAAGGTTGCCATAAAGGTTTTTGATTGTGGGAAAGCATATATAGCCTTCTAAATATTGCTGGAAAATACTTTTTGTTGTCTGAAAGCGCGTCTAACTGTTCCAGAACAATGCATGGCTGGCTAGCCCTAGCATCACAACTTCTTTCCTTCAATAAATGCATTTATTCTCTATTCACATTACCATATACTTACATACTCAAAGCTTTGTCCAAAATATTACATGATAAGAGTAGGAAAACCCTTAAGGTTTGAAATGTTGTGAGGATAGACATTGATGTTTTAGGAAAGTTTTTCCTAATGTAGCAACCTATATCCAATAAGGAAGCCACACAATAAAATCTAGCAATATCTTTCCTTATGGGAATTTGAGTTGGACTACTGAATTCTAGTTTCCAAAACTTACCCACATTCCCCCTACAAGTACAAACTAAATCAAATTTAACTAAAAAAAAACAAATTTAACTAAAAAAAGGGAGTAAAAAAATCAAATTTAAGTATAATGTAAATGCGAATTTGAACTACATTATTACTAGTCTATTGTGAAGCTAAGTCCACCATATCCCTTTAGTGTAAATAATATCGTTTGTTCAAAAAAAAAAAACTTATTAAAAAATAAATGAATAAATAAATAAAATCAAACACAAATAAAAAAGAAAATAAAGGAAAAATAAATAAAATTTCTCTCTCTCCTCTCCCCCTCTCTCTCTCTCTCACTCCACTCATCTCCCTCGTATTCCCAAATGTCGTTTTTGGAAGAAAAAGGGGAAAATTCTAGCGCATGCCAGCTAATCACCCCTCATAAAACTACGCCTATCCCTCCAGCTAATCACCACATTACACCGATGTTTAAGAATCTCCCAAAAATATTATTTAATTATTTTAGTAATTAAATTTATAAAATTCAAAATTAAATAAATAAAAACCATTTTCCCAATCTCTCTCTGTGTCTCTCGCAGACTTGGTTTGCATTTCGAGCACAACATTTTTTTTTTCTTCAGATTTTGCTCAAATGTAAGAGTGCAGCTCTCTTCAGAGCAAAAAAAACGAAGGTTTTCTTGCGCCGTGCGAGGTGAAATTCTGAGAGATTCGGGTGGCGACCCGACCCCAGCACCCGATGTCTTCGGGCTACAACAGTCCGGCTCGGAGCCCCGGGAGTTCGAGGCTTCAGTTGGGCGGAGGTGGAGGAGGAGGAGGAGGAGTTTCCAGGTTGAGATCTTCGTCGCTCAAGAAGCCGCCTGAGCCGCTGCGCAGAGCTGTGGCCGACTGCCTGTCCTCCTCCGCCGCGGCTACCTCCCACCATGGAACCACTTCCTCCACTGTGCTCCTCTCCGAAGCTTCTCGAATTCTTCGGGTGAGTGAAAATTGTCTTGCTTTTGGCTGTTTGGTTTGTGATTTTGCTCCGGGATTTTTGGATCTTTGAAATGCCGGTTTATGCTCTGGAATCTAGGTCTTCTTGGTTGTGTGTTGTGTTTTAATGGTGGATTTTGAATGAATTCGAGGTTTGAACTCTGTTTGGTTGCTGAGAAAATCTTCTTTATAGTACCAAGCAAGTTATTAGTGAGTTTTATGGCCTTAAACATAGATAATTAAGCTGAATTTTGGTTTAGTAGGTGTAAGGTTTTGTCTTTGGCTAGTGTAAAATCATACACATTGTAGATTTTGTTTAGTGTTTTTAGCTTGCTACATTCTCTTAGCAATTAGCAACGAACAGGGCATGAGTGCTGAAAATGGTTATTGTGTGTGTTTACTTTTTGAGTTTGCATTGGAGGGAGTATTTAATGTGGTTTCCCTGGGGCTATAAGCTCTTTATACAAAGTTACAAGTGGCTGAATACATAATGGGGCGAGTTGAAATGGAATTTTATTGCTGATTTTTGAATTTACTGGTTATGGAGCATATTTATATTTCACTGGCGGTGGCGATTATTCAGTTATCCACACATCAGTGTATCTGACATATGATTAACGGTGCTCTATATCCTCTTATTTGATTGACTTGAATGAGATTCAGTTTCATATTTCGCAAGTTAAACTTAATATGACTGGCAGGACTATCTGGCAGCCCCTTCGACGATGGACTTGTCTTACAATGTGATTTTAGAACATACCATTGCTGAGAGGGAGCGAAGGTAAATCTTATATATACTCTTGTAGGTTTTACATTCCTTAATTTGACTTAAATACTTTCCCATGAGCCTTAGCTCAAGTGACATGGGATGGCTGGGAAGAGGGTAGAGATCCTAGGTTCAAGTCTCTTTGTAATCAATACAAAAGAAGAAACTTATGCTTCACACATTTCAGGAATGATAACAAGTGTGAGTTGGTGTCAAAACCAGCTCTGGCGATTCATTTGAAAAAAAGAGCCCAGCTTTGGCGATTGTTTAGATAAAAACTAGTTTTCGCTGTGTGCTTTCCAGATCTGCATCACAAGATTGAATGGGCTGTAAAATATAGTTCAAGTAACCTATTAATCAAAAGTCATGAAAGGTAAATTTGGGAATACCTGTAACAGCAAACCATTATAACTGCAAGTAAGTTGCGTATATAAATAATATTTAATACTCATAAGAGCTTTGTGGTAAATATGGGTGATTGTTTTATCAAATAGGTATTGATACTAGAAACCCTAAAATAGAAGGTGAGGAGTAAACATTTATGGCTTCTAGTTGATGGTAAATAAGTATGCATATGGAATTCAATAAAGAAAGGAGCATTTTCAATCAAACGAATCAAAAAAGGTGATAGCAGATATGTATAGGATAGAATTATAATAACTATTTGACTAACATACACAAAGAATATTTTTGAGATTAGAAGCATAGTGGTACACTGGAGTACTGGACCTTGTAGACATATATTCACAAATATGCGTCTCTGCATGTATGTGTATGTACATTTAGTGTTTTTAGAAGTGCATGTAAATTATCTCCATTTGCACCTACTTGCAATTCATTATCATTTTTATTTAATATGGATTTTGCTCTATCATGATTTATAGGACAATATGTGTTGATCCTTTACCTGATGTTACTTTTATTTATGCCAGCCCAGCAGTTGTTGCAAGGTGTGTGGCACTTTTGAAACGCTACCTTCTAAGGTATATTCTACATATCATGAGATCTTTAATGATTCTAATAACTTTATGTATGAGTTGTTTATGTAATGGCTGTACAGTCTTGTACTCATTTCTTCTAGTTGCTTGCAATGCTTATTATTTTGTCATTTAATTATTATATTTTTGCTTGAAATGGGCTTCGCTGTTTTCTATTTGTTCATAATCCTTCCAGTGGTCATAATTGTATTTTGTTTAGAAGCTGTCAGTGGTGACTACACTTGTAGTGTAGGGACTGATATGCCTGATTTTCTTCTGTGGCTATTTTCTTTAATCTCCTCTCAAGGCCTAAGCTGGGAAAGAAGATAATGCAGGATACTAATTTATAAGGAGAAACCCGTACTGGTTTGATTGAAATTAAAATAAATAAGGTGCATTTTAGGGAAGTGATTTATCTCACTCTCAGTGCACAAGTTATCCTCATTTGTATATTTAATTTCTCACCTTCCATTTACTGCTTTGCAATTAATTTTAACAGGGGCTTGAGACCTGCCATACTGACACTGATTTGAATATCTTTTATGTTGTCGTTAAAGTTACCTAGTAGGCCCTTACACTGATTCGCATTCTATGGTCTGAAAGGAGGGAGAAACATCTTTCTTACAAGTATAGTTTCTTGCAATTTTGATTAATATGGCTATACATCATTTTTTCTCTCTGTAGGTACAAACCTAGTGAAGAGACATTACTGCAGATAGATCGCTTTTGTGTAAACACCATTGTTGAATGTGACATTGGTCCAAACCGGAGATTGTCTCCACGGTCCCAATCGTTTGGATCAATAACATCAACAATATCAACGGCATCTACAAATGTTGTTCCTTTATCTGTACCTAGTTTTGCGTCCGGGGCACTTGTGAAGTCATTGAACTATGTGCGGTCTCTTGTGTCTCAGCATCTTCCAAAGCGATCATTCCATCCAGCTGCTTTCTCTGGAGCCCCTTCTGCAACTAGACAGTCTCTTCCGAGTTTGTCTTCTTTGTTGAGCAGGTCCTTTAATTCACAACTAAGCCCTGCACATAGTGGAGAACCTTTGGACAATAAAGATGCTACAACTATGTCCATTTTGAACTTATCAAACATTGGAAAGATTGATGGAATGGGAGATCTTGAATACTTTGCACTGGACGTTTTCAAGTGGCGCTGGCTCGGGGAACAGCAGTCATCATCCTTGGGGACTGAAAGGTAATCACATATACTTGTGTTTACCTTCTAATCTCTGGTGGTCGATTTCTTTGTAGTTCACAATTTTTTGGTCAATATCTCATATTTTTCCTGTTGCTTAATAAACTAACTTGACTGCTTGATCCTATCAAGTGATCGTGTTGTAAGTCCCCAAGATATGAGAACACATGGTCTTCTAGAAGTAGGTGCAGCAGCTCTACTTGTAGGAGATAAGGAAGGTAAAATGAGAGGTCAACCGTGGAAGTATTTTGGAACTGCTGATATGCCTTATCTTGACCAACTGTTGCAACCTTCACCGATAACAGCGATAACTGATTCTGCCACTGCACGTTCCCATTTGAGAGCAATCACAGCATCTAAACGTACTAAATCCGGCCCTCATCAAATATGGTATGCTCTTACCTCTTGTTCAACTGTTGTTACATCTCGGTCAACTGTGTTACATCATTTTAAAAAATGTTGTGTTGAAATTTGGTTCTTCAAACTTGTTGCACATATCTCTGAATATTACAACAGAATAGAATCATGTAATTTGAAGATGTTTATGACTGGAAAAAAAAAACTTGAAGATATTTCTTTTAAATTCACTGCCTTTTGCAGATATTTATTTTACCACCAGGGATTTACATTTAAGTTAATCTCTTCTTAATCCCAGTTTTCTGAGGCATATTTGTTAAACCTGTGCTCATTAGTCATAAGTTATTGATTCTAAAAATATTGAACAACCAAGTGCTATTTTGACATTGTACATCCAAATTTCAGGGATGATTCTCCGGTGAGCACATTTCGTCCTCGGGCGAAGCCGCTATTCCAGTATCGTCACTACAGGTAACAAACAAATAATCAATTATGTTGTTTATTATCAATTACTCTGTCTCTGTCTCTCACCATATTTTGGTTGTGTATCAGTGAACAACAACCCTTGCGGTTGAATCCTGCTGAGGTTTGTGAGGTCATTGCTGCAGTTTGCTCTGAGGCATCTTCACAGAATGCTAATGTGAAGACTGTATCATTTAGATTAACTAATAACTATGGAAAGCCATCGATGGATGCGGCAGTGAGCGTCCTTATCAAACTTGTTATTGACATGTATGTTGTTATGCATTTGGCCAGTATTCATTACAGTTCACATTCCCTGTCTTTTGCTGCATCATTGTTTGTGAAACCCTATTTTGTAGGTATGTTTTGGATTCCAGGACTGCTGCCCCTCTCACTCTGTCTATGCTTGAGGTGATGGTCAACTACATGCTAATTTTTCATGATTCTTATCCATTCCAACCCCCCCCCCCCCCCCCCCCCCCCCCCCCCTCTTTCTCCCTTTTTATTTCTTTCATTAGGTTACAAATTTTTTTGATATTATCTTTCAGGACATGCTTAATTCTCCAAGAGCAGCATGTAGGAATCGTGCTTTTGATTTGATTTTGAACCTTGGAGTTCATGCTCATTTATTAGAGCCAATGGTAGCCGATAATGATTCCACAATTGAAGAAGAGTATTCTCAAGAATCATATTTTGACAGTGAATCTAAGCTTGCAACACAAGGAGTGGGAAGATCAGATTCTCTTATCATGGGCACTTCCTCAGCTATTGATAATTTTGAAACTTGGATTTTGAATATTTTGTATGAGATGATGCTGTTTCTTGTCCAGGTATATTTTCTCTGTCATATTTGATGTAGAACTTTCATCTTGGATGCATGTTATTTTTCTGTTTTAGCTTTTAGGTTACGCAAAATAATTGCCCCCTGCCCCCTTCTCCAACCAAAAAAAAAGGATACATCAAACAAGCTACAAACTAGTGTGGGTCCATTAAGATAAGTGTTCAACTAAAACGTTATCAGTCTAAAATGAATGTAAAATGAATGTTCCGTATAATGTTTAGACAAAGAGAGCAAACTTCTACTTCTCTTCCATTGAAAATCCACGACCTTCTTATCTTAAATAATCTGTAGTTTCTTTCCACCCAAACAAGCATGTTAGGACATGTAACTATACTATATTTCTTTTAAATGTTTTAGCTCCATTTAGCCTGGAAATTATTAACAATTACCAACCGGTCTCTTATCTTTCGTACAGATAGAAGAGGAGGAGGAATCTGTCTGGGCTTCTGCTCTTAGTTGTTTGCTATATTTTGTCTGTGATAGAGGCAAAATCTTGAGAAACCGGATAAATGGACTTGACATAAGGGTGAGATATTTTTGCAGTTTTGTATATCAATGCTGTAACCATTGAAAATAGTTGACAAGTTTTTCTTAGCAACTTTTCCTATATTTTTAATGTATTTTTTTTTTTATACTACTATCTATTTTATAAGATATAAGGCTAATGTGTGAATAAAGCAGCTTATGATCTATTATATCCGGTTTGTACCAAATAATGCCATAATCTAAGAAATCACTTGATATTCCTTTTCTATCATATCAGCGAGTTTAATATTGGTTTTAATTCACTTCCTACTGTCAGGTTTTAAAGGCACTACTAGAAATTAGTAGGAAGAATTCTTGGGCAGAAGTAGTTCATTGCAAGCTTATTAGCATGTTAGCAAACATGTTTTATCAAGTACCTGAAGGAACCAACAAGGCTGTTTCAAGTACCCAATTGTTTCTGGTGGAGCAAGTTGATCTGATTGGTGGAATAGAGTTTATTTTTGTTGAGGTATGCTAGTAATTTACCAAGAAACTGGAATAAAATAGTAAGGTTTGTTGATTTTTTTTTTCCGTTCCTTTTTTGTCTGAACTCTGAAGATTAGCTTTTTTAGAAATTTGGGTAGTTATAGTTGATTCCTAGCATTTAGCTAAGAACCCTGGTAATCACAATCCTATTATCGTCTGTCTTGTAAAGCGTTTGTTTGATATAACATTTGGTATATGCTTATCCTAATCTTTGTGGACGGGAAAGCAAGTTTGGTGATCTAGGTATTGTAAAAATCACTTTAGTAGAAGATGGAGATGGGCCTGTTATTTGAGATAAGCTTTACTTAAATGTTTATTTGTTATTATTGGAACTAATATACAAATGCTTTTGCATTGAAGGTTTCTTTTTGCGAAAAAGTTTCCTGATTCAAAACTATTAACTTTTTTGCAATACAGTATTCACTTGCAAAATCAAGGGAGGAAAGGAGAAATCTGTTTTTGGTTCTTTTGGACTACGCTTTGCATCAAATAAATGAAATATGCATAGCTACTGGAGTCACTGAGTATAGCGACGATGAGATTCAGCCTCTTGTTGCCCTGCTCAATCTGACTGATGCGCCCGAAGCTTTTTATATATCTGTTAAGCTTGGGTTGGTAGGCATTGGGGAAATCTTGAGGAGTTCTATTTCAGATGCATTGTCTAGATATCCAAACAGTGAACGGCTCAATATGGTAATGTCACAAAAGTTTGTGTGTGCGATTGGTGTGAGTCAGTGTGCATGTTTTGTTCGTTCGTTCTAAACAATTGTATTTGTGCATGCGGTGTGGGTAGCCCATGCTTTTCAAATTTTCAAGAGTCCAAACCATATTTTATGCAAATTCAGTGAACATTTTGTTATTCTATTTTTGCACATTTTTGTTTAGTGGAATTTTTGCCAGTTTCAAAATTTAGAGAGTTTTCTTCGGTTCCATATTTTCTTTGATATTGGATAAGTCAATTAATTGCAACATTTTATCAAAGTTGCTGCTATCTGAATTTTGTTTTAACTTTACAGCTATTGGACAGTGTAATGGAGAAACTTGGTGCGACAATAAGCTCATTTACTCATTTGGACATGGAGTTCTCACACATGATGCAGATAACCAAATCTTACAAGTCTGTGGATAGCATTGAAGGTGCGGTTCTGAGAAATGGTGTTGGCATGAAAGCGAAACTCTCATGGGCTCTTTTACATTCCCTTCTTCATTCAGAAAGAATTGCATGCCGTCGAAATGCGTATGTCTGGTTAAGTGACCTGCTTATTGCAGAAATTAGTGAAGAAAGGAATTCAAGTATATGGTCAAATATAAAAACCATGCAGCAAAAAATTGCCCAAGCAGGTGTTCATGATTCTTCAGTTGCTTCAGATGTTCCTTTGCCCATTTGGCTTATGTGTGGACTTTTGAAGTCAAAGCACAACTCAATCAGATGGGGATTTTTGAATGTTCTTGAAAGGCTTCTCATGAGGTGTAAGATTTTGTTAAATGAAAATAAAGTCCAGCAATCACATGGCAGTGATATTGGCAATGTACGGAAAGATAGCCGCCTTGAGAAAGCTAATGCAGTGATAGACATCATGAGTAGTGCCTTGTCCTTGGTTTTTCAGATTAATGAAACAGATCGCATTAATATTTTGAAGGTAATTTGCTTAGAACTGGTAAATCTCTTTACTACATGCAGGAAAATATGACACACCTAAATGCATAAGCTTTAATTATATGGCTTTTAAGTTTTGACCTACAGGCTGTTGAGTGTTACCTTTGATTTTGATTGTTTGAAAAAGCATAAGGTGTACCACTTCTGAATGGTGTTGGGACTGTGAAGTTTTCTCTACTTAGTCTTGCTGTAGGGTCAAATGAGAGTGTAAAATGTTTTATTTGCACATAATAATTTTCAGTATTGTTGAATGTTTCTTGACCTTATCTATTCAGATTATTCGTGTAATATTGATAATGCCGGATGTCGTGACATAATACATTCTTATCTAAATGATTTACTGGCTGGAAGTTTTAATCAATAGATTATTATGTAAGAAAAAATAAATGAAAAATCAAATTGAGTACATCTAGTGCAATTCTATATTTTCAAATGGTACTGGAGAATTTGCTTTGGGTTGCTGCAAAGTGCATTCTCATTTTCCTCCAAGGTTCATTTATGTTTCATGATTCTATGGAATTTTCTTGTGTGACTTTCGATTAGTAGAGAGTATCTCTATTTTCCTTATCCCTATTTTTCCTTGGTTTCTGTCAACAGATGTGTGACATTCTATTCTCTCAATTATGCTTGAGAGCTCCATCTGCAAATACAACAGACTTTGGAGATGATGCACAGCTTGGTAGGGTTCTTAGTCGGATGGACGGAAGTAAAATAGTTGATGAGAAAGAGGGTTCTCGCCAGGATGTTTGTATGGAAGAATCCAGTGCCAGATCTGGCTTCAGTAATAACAATCCGCTAGATCATGAGACAGAATCAATGGCAGCACTGCTTCTCCGAGGACAGGCCATAGTTCCCATGCAGTTGGTTACACGAGTTCCAGCTGCTTTGTTTTATTGGCCATTGATTCAACTTGCTGGTGCAGCAACAGACAACATTGCGTTGGGTATAGCTGTTGGAAGCAAAGGAAGAGGGAACCTTCCCGGTGCTATATCTGATATACGGGCTACCCTTTTGTTACTTCTAATTGGTAAATGTACTGCAGATTCTGCTACTTTCCAGGACGTTGACGGGGAAGAATTTTTTAGGTGATTCTTCAATTCCATGCTACTACTGGATTAACTTAATTAGCTTACTGTTTTTTGTTTTGTTTTGTGTGCATATATATGATATATGATTACTTTGTATTAAATTCAGGGAACTCTTGGATGACAGAGACTCGAGGGTGGCATATTACTCATCAGCTTTTCTTCTGAAGGCAAGAATGCTTTTTCTCCTCGTCCCACAAACAAATTACAGTGTACTGAGTATGTGGTGAAGTTTGTCCTGCTAACAGTTTTAATTTGCTCTTTACAGCGAATGATGACAGAAAAACCCGAAAAGTACCAGAACATGCTTCAGAATCTTGTTGTTAGAGCTCAGCAGGTGGGCCTTGTTTGATTTTTTCGCATGCTGTCGCACATTCTCATATATATATATATATATTTTTTTTCTTTTTAAAGAAACGAGAGCAATTTTATAAAGAAAAGAAAGAAATTACAAAAGTGGAAGAGAAATCCGCCTGGCAAAGGAGAAAACTAGGGAGGGCCCCTAAAGAAAACTAAAAGAACAGAGGGAAGGCAAAATCGAATCATTTAACTGCTGCTAACAAATCCCTAATTAAAGAAGAGAGATTGTAATCTCTAAACTCAACTGAAACTGAAGCCCAAAGAGCTGCCTAATGACTAACTCTTTCCCAAAGCTCCTCTACCCCCACTCCTTTGTAAACCTCAAAAACTCTTTTATTGCACTCTAACCAAATGTTCCAGAAGAGTGCCATCAACAGAGAACCCCACAAGGTTTTGGCTTTCCTCCCTTTTCCTAAGGCTTCAAATTTAGTGCTAAGAAGCTCAAAACAACCCTTTGGGGTGACCCAACTAGCTCCAGCTTCCTTGAGCAACTTCCACCAAATTTGAATGCAGTACGGACAATGGAGGAACATGTGGTTGGCGCTTTCCTCCCCGGACTTGCACAAAACGCACCAGTGAGGGGAGAAACAAACAAAAGGCAAACGTATTTGGACTTGATCACACGTATTAACCTTCCCGAGCGCCACTAGCCACAAATGAATTTTGACTTTTGGGGGCACTTCTGATTTCCAGATCTGAGAGAAAGGAGGAAAGTGATTCCTGAAAAAGATAATGATTCCTGAAAAAGATAATGTGTCATATTTTGCATTTATATTATCATATTTTCTTGACTTTGATAAGGTGCTTGAAATATAGAAATCTTTAGGAAGAAACATTAGAGTATAGGTTATTGAGGATTGCTTTCTTTGTAGGAGCAATATCTCATTGTAAAGTTGTGTTTTAGATAACATTGGTGGAAAATACGATAGTTTTAGGCAGCGGCCTGATAAGAACTAATGTAGCATTCAACTACTGGATATTTATTTCTTGTCAGAAGAGGAGCCACAGACATGAAATAATATTTTGTAGGGACTGAGCCTTATTCTGAAATCAACTTTGCCGTATCCTAAGTATATCGAATTATCTGTAGCGAACTTCTCGTCCTTGTATTTATGTCTGTATTGCTGATTAACATGCTTGGGAGAGACATTCCAAAATTTCCAATAACCTCATTTAGTTCTCTTCATAAAGGTCACGATTTATTGTTGGCTAGTTTTTAACTGCTAAGATTTTGAGGATGTAAATTTGTTTACAATCCCCTGTTGGAAGAGCTGCATTCCAATTCCTTTGGAACTTATTGTTTTCTTTGTTGCCATTCTTTCTAGTATTATTCTTGTGTCTTTGCTTTGAAGTCTTGCATCATCTCTCAGTTACTATCATAATATAGCAGCCAGCTTTGGGACAGGATGGTGACATCTCACTACTATGTTTACTCTGTGCAGAGCAACAATGAAAAGCTCTTGGAAAATCCATATCTTCAGATGCGCGGCATACTTCAGTTGGCAAACGATTTTGGAACTGGGTTGTAATCTGGTGATGCAGATCTGTAGATGTTGCCCTTGACTTGTAGAACAATTCTTCGAAGCTCAACTTAATGCCATCACTATGATGCTTATGCTAATCCTCGAACAGCACTATTTGGCATGTTTTAAAAACCTATATCTGGGATATGCTTAATTTTCCAAGCATACACAAAATTCTCTGGAGTCTGATCTCTGAAAGTACTAAAAAGTGGCTAAGATATGGAGTTGAAGACAAATTTATGCGGTTCTGATCAGAAAAGAGTAAACAGAGGGCAGGAGATGCATTCAAATGTTGGATAATGCTGAAAAGTCTTTCCTGCAGAACACAGTGCCCCAATATCAGCAATCAGTGCCTTGTGGTTGTCTTTCTCAGATTATTAGAAAATGGTGAGCCAGATCGATATCTACTTCCCATCTCGTCCTCTCCATACTGTACATTTATGTAATGAATTGTTGGGGGATGCCTTTGTTATGTAAAATACATGGAGTTGACGTTCAGCTGAAGGATTATGGTGGGGGCTCGTCAGAAAAGAAGGTACTTAGAGCACAAGTAGCTCTGGAAAAGTTTGTAGCCATATCTCCAGGTACCGCCACCTATCCTCCATGAATTTTGTGCATTATTGTGGCATGATCACGACGCTTTATGCTGAGATTTGTTTGTATAATACATTTTATGCTGTGTGCATGCAGTTAGTGTGCATTATAATGCCAAGAGACCTCGTGGGAAACTTTCGGAGAAATATACTCTGTACAGAATAGGGATTTCCATTTTCGTCCAAGCCTTCGTTATATTTTAGTAATTCCTGAAGGCGATCTTGATGCTGGCTTTTTATGAAAGGCATACATGGGCAGTATAAGTTTTCAACATTTGTTAACTCATAGAGCTTCGTCTTCCTGACAGCAACGCGAAGAGAATTGATCTTCGTATGTTTTGTGGACCGAGTAACCGAGGTATTAGAGGGTAAGATCACAGGGGTGTCTGTTTTTTCAGGGCATCCCAAAGTGCGTCTGCTATGATTTTTGAGTCTCCAGGGTTTATTTTTCCCCGTTTCCTTCAACTAATTGTTGGTTGTTGTAAAATGGCTGTAGAGAAATTGAGTCTTTTTTTTTTGCATGGATTTTGAGGAGAAGTTTTGTTTTTCGTGTATGACGATTCGATTGATCGTACATATATAACTGGTGTACTAGATACGTACATATACTAGTATTACTGTTTATACTAACTGGTGTACTAGATTGCTTCAACATAGAGGACAATATCTCATTAGTGGGGTGACCTAACCTTTGATGCCATAGACTGGACTCCACCACTCGACCAACCATAGCTACTAGAACTATTGAAATAGACTGCACTCTCTTTGCATACACGAGTATGATACTCTTATCAACAAACTACTCAGATAGGCGCAGACAGATTAATACTTTCTTAGCAGCCAAGAAAGACTAACACTTTCTTAATATTCAAGAAAGACTAATACTTTCTTGAATTCTCGATATCAAGACGCTAAAAATTTACTCAATCCTTATCAAATTCATGTAACTCGCACAAATTATCAAGAACCCCAATTTCAATCGACATCATCAGTGTATGGAATACAAGATTGCAATAATTTATCCAAGAAGTCAATTGTGCTCACATCACTATGAAACTGAACAGATGAATCCAGTAAAGATGAATACTGATATCACCTGAGATTACTGCAAAGATCGGAAATCAATCTCCATAAACTCGCAGCAAAACCCAAATCAATAGCAACGACTTTCAAGTAAAACTTCTATCGAAACCCAAATTTCACTCTTGGATGATGAACAACTGAATACTCAGAATCGAAATCGGTAGTTAACTAGTACCGGTGATGATACCATGATAACACTATGGAAAATATGAAGAACAATAGAAATCAAAGAACACTCGATTAACAGGAGAGGTTTTGAGAGAGAGAGAGAACTCATCTCATCATATTTTGACAAGTGTCAAACAATCAAGCAATCGTGGTTGTTAAACAGAACCTCATAAACCAATGAATCCGGTGTAAATTAAGAAACTCTCATCATTTCGAACAATCTAATTCCCACCTCCGGTTTATTTTCCAGACAGAACAAAGGCATTGTGCCTTCAAATTCCCAAGCACCCTACTGCCTTACTTAGCCTGCAATATCTAATAAACACATCAATCAGTGCCAAGGCCCAAAAGTGCCTCTTCGACACCGAGTGCGCACCTATCCTTCAACATATTTTGACAAAAACCCTCCATCTCCTCAATATTTCCAGCCAAACCCAGTTGCAAAACAATCGAAAAATACGTATAGCAATGTGATTAAACCGTTTTTGCAGGGAAGCCCATTTGAGCACTGCATTGCTGAGCTTGAATCATCACTATTATCCAAAACCCTATTTAATTAAGTTATCATGGACAAGCTTTTGGGTATTCTGTTCAAAGTCAGATGTATTTGGTGAGCCTAATTGTTTCCCGAGAAAATTTCAATGGTTTTAGCGCAGGAAATTGAGGAGATGCATGCACTTGAATAGACCCGGACGGGTATTCTCTCGCAAAAATTTAAGGACTGGAGATTTATGAGCATTGCAAAAGTTCATCAAACAGTTTTTATTATTTTCTAAGAAAAATTAATGAAAATGACTTGAAATATTTGAGTTTTAACGAAAATGACAAAATAAAAGATAAAGTAAATAGTATTAGAATTGACTTTTTAGTGTAAAAATGTGATTTTTTTGTTCAAGTGAATAGTACTGGAAGCTTTTCGTTAAAGTTCCCTATTTTCTATGGTAAAAAGAAAAAAAATCGCAAATAGGTAAACGAGAGAATGAATCCCGCATGTGAGGAGACATGTTTAGAATGAATTCTACATTGATAGGAGGAAAGACCGTATATGAGTTTATAAACAAATTGGGCTACTCCCCCAATTAATTTTATGGTGGAACGCTTCTTCGTGATCTACACTGCATTACTCTGACATGCATGGGCATGTGCCTATCCACAGAGAGAGGGAGAGAGGGAGAGAGGGAGAGAGGGAGAGAGAGAGAGAAGCATGCAAGTGCAAGTATATGCATGCAATGAAATGCATTGATGATAACGATATGTATGTTAAGGCACGTCTCTCTCTAGCTTCTCTCTCCTTTGAATGAGATTAATTAAGGGCAGCTCAACAGAAGTAGTTGAGATGTAGTTGGCTTTACACATACATTACCCCTCCCACTTCCAGGGTAAAATTAGAGATTGATCAAACCCTTATTAAGCTAGCTAGCTAATTAAGCCTCCTCTGTCCAACTTTCATCTCTCTCTCTCTCTCTCTCTCTCTCTCTCTCTCTCTCTCTCTCTCTCTCTCTCTCTCTCTCTCATACGCAATAGTAGTACTGTGGGTCAGCCAACCTCTTCTCACCTTCCCCCACCTTTCAACGTTGGTTGAAAGCTTTTATGTAAGTATCCAAGTTCCATCACCGAACATTCTCAGTTCTCTCCCTCTCTCTCTCTCTCTCTCTCTCTCTCTCTCTCTCTCTCTCTCTCTCATGTATGGAAAACCAATATTATCCATCTCCTGCTGCAGCAACATCATCATCCTCACCAACATATCAATTGCCACCCCAAAATAACCTATTTACACCCTCATCATCATCTCTCTCCATCAACCCTTTTGATCATCCTCATCCTCCTCCAGATTCTCATCATCACCAAGTCCAGATTCCACCCGACATTGATTGGATCAGCCTCCTCTCTGCTGATCAACCTGCAGATGACCTACTTACTACTCATAATAATCATAATCAAGCGGCTGATCATGCGGAAGAAATAAGGGGTACGAATAGAAGGAAAGGCGGTGCGAGTAGTAGTAGGAATTATACGAGAAGATTGAGCCGGCCTAGGGTTGCATTCCATACTCGAAGCACGGATGATATTCTTGATGATGGCTTCCGCTGGAGGAAGTACGGACAGAAAGCCGTCAAGAACACCTTATATCCCAGGTTTTCTTTAATTATTTTGGTTCAGTTAGTTTAATTCTTCCTATTGTTGTCAAATTTTATTATTTAATTAACATTTAACATGTATATATTCATATGTGTGTGTGTGTGTGTGTAGGAGTTACTATCGATGCACACACAGCACATGCAGTGTGAAGAAGCAGGTCCAGAGGCTATCAAACGACACAAGCATCGTCGTCACAACGTATGAAGGAGTTCACAATCATCCATGTGAGAAACTCATGGAAACCCTAACTCCTCTTCTCAAGCAAATGCAGTTCCTCTCAGCTAGGTTCTAATGAATCAATGAATTGTCTATTCAGTGTATATGTGTGTGTGTATATATATATAAGGATAGGATCAAGGGATAAATATTTTTACAAATACTTTTACACTCTTTTTAAGCCTTTTGATTACATGACATCCAATGGTTCTTATTTATTCATTAAATGACATGGATGCTTATCGTGGATTTTAAGTAATATTAAAGATACAACTGAAAAAAAAAACATAAAATCTAGAAAATTAAAAAAAGAAAGAAACCCTAGTTGTGTCTCCCCTTTGCTGATTTCGATTAGCACGGTCGTGGAACATCAGAAACAAGAAGAAACGCTGAACAAAACACATTTGCCATAAACGACGACAACACATACTAGTCACACAACATATTCTCCAAAGTAAATTGCCCAATTTCAATAAAATTCCAACACCAGATTGCACAGGTTAACTATCCAACTTGGTAAAATCAGAGTTAATACTATTTAAAAAACTTTGACAAGAAAGAAAACAGGTAATATCCATGAGTTTTACTAGCAGAGAGATTATTTAGACATAGCTGTCAATCAATAATTTCCTCATCAGCACTAGGTTGAGCTTCCCTCAACTTGAAAACACTTTCAGTAATTGAGAGTTCTGTGGCAGTGGTGTCTAGCCTGCAGAATGCTGTCCAGTCGTTCACTATCATCCGAGAGTTTTGTTGAAATTGGGCAATTTTCTTTGGAGAATATGTTGTGTGACTAGTATGTTCGGCGTTTCTTCTTGTTTCTGATGTTCACGACCGTGCTAATCGAAAACAGCAAAGGGGGAGACGGAAGATTGCGTACAACTAGGGTTTTTTTATTTTTATTTTTTTAAATTTTAGTTTTAATTTTCCAGATTTTAAGTTGTTTTAGTTTTATTTTATCTTTAAAATCCACATAAGCATCCTTGTCATTTAATGAATAAATAAGAACTATTAGATGTCATGTAATCAAAAGGCTTAAAAAGAGTGTAAAAATATTTGTAAAAATATTTGTCCCTTGATCATTTCTTATGATATTATGTATATATAATCATATTTATTTGTTCATGTAAAGTGTATCGCTTTTATTGGCAAACTTGTGGTTATTATTAATCCCTTAACTTACTTAAAGATATGGAATGAAAGATGTACCAAATCATCAATGCTAACGAAAGATGATCTTCATTGGTTTATTCTTGTATTACATGGTGTATACGATCAGCTGTGTGATTTTTATTTATTTACTGATCAATAGCAATGTTTTAAAAGGGCAAAGAAGTTGGCGAGGCATTTTTTGGATAGTCCCGTCTAAGGGTGCAACTCGGATAGTTAGGAATATTCAATTCCTGTCGATTTTGAGCCTAAATATTTCAAAATATTTCGGCCAATTTAATTCCAAAACCGAAATTATAAAATCTGGAAAAAAAGGATAGGAATTGGAATGCATTTAGTACTCTGAATCCGATCTGAAATCTGAAACTTGCATAACTTTATAGTGATGTTATTTTCATTCTAGTGTCTTATCTCCCCCACCAACTTTTAATAAAATGTTTAATTACAACTTTGCCCATCTGTAAAATGACCGATAAGAACATTAAAAGATATAGAATAATAATAGGTTGGATCCGAAAAAGTAACATGAGCCTTATACTTACATTGGGTTGTGAAATGAATAGATAATATGTAAGCCGAATTGGCATAAAAGACATAAATGATGAGGATAGAAGGAATTCTGGAAAAAAAAAAGTGTGGATGTTCTTTCCAATTATCAACTGATGATGATTAAATATTGATGGTAATTATTGAAGTGCATAATCACAATAGTAGAGCATTTGAAAGGTTATTCATTTGCTAGTAGATTATCGTCATCAAAGACTTCATTGTTGGCGAAATTGCATTTCGACTTTTAAGAATAATAGTGAGTGGAGAAATAGCATAGTACAGGCTATTTTGGATAACAGTAGATGGAAAATAACATTTCAATTTTTTAACTTTTTATGGTGAGTAAGATTATAATTTGGATGGAAAAATAGAACAATGAGGTGGGTCTAACAACTCTTTAACTCTATTATATACTGAAATAATTTAAAATATTGTTTTGTCAAAACAAATAAAATAGCTAAACCTAAAAATAGAAGAGTTGCAAACAAGAGCAAATACACTCTTTTTGCACTCAGTTTCGAATTCTCCTCTTTATAAGTATTCATGAATTTAATATAAATTATTTTATATAAGAGTCGCAAACAGAGGAGAATTCTCTTCATCAAACAATTCGAACCCTTGAAATTTGATCAAATGGCTAAAATTATTATAACTTTTAAAATGGACCCCTATTTTTAGCCGTTAGAACAAATTTCAAGGGCGTAAATTGTTTGATGAGGAGGATTAGGTGGAAGGGATCCGGAGATGATCATTTTCCCTCAATTTCAAATTCCCCTCCTTATAAATGGATAAATTATTCTAGAGATATTTTGGATGTGGTCCCTAGTCTCTAACACTCTTTGACTAAAACCTTACTGATATTCAAAGTTTGATCAAAGTCTCTTGATTTTGTACACCTCATTATATTACTATTAACATTTATAGTTTTGACATTAATTGTTTGATATTTTATGGGATTTATAATCCTATAATTTAAAATTCCTCATTATAATACTATTAGAAACGGCTACAATAAAAAAAATTCAAACATTTTGATTGAATAAATGGATAAAAACTATGTAATAATAAGAAATAATAAATGGCAAAAGTGACACACCCCGACCGAAGTCGAGATGTGCTGGCCGTCACGTGAGAGTGACTTAGCCTTGTGCGTAACAGAAGTGATAATAATAAGAAAATGTGAATAAATAAAAACCAAAACTAAACTTATTTAAACTAGAGATAAAGATATAAGTGTGTGTAAGTGGTTGAGTCTACGGTACACACATCTCAGAGCATAGGTTACGCAAGTGCATTCGAGCTGACTCAGTACTAATTATACAATTAGAGAGAAAGATCCCTACATTATTTTTGGAAACGTCAGAACCGCCGGTCTATCCTCGTGTGCCACGTAGTAGAACAGCTACTCAGGACCTAGAGGGGTGCAAAACAGAAAGGTGAGTGGGCAAAAACAAAGCTTTAGAAAACACATTTATCTTTTCTAAACATAATAACCTCTTTCCGTAAAACTCGTATAGTTTCTTGAAGATAATACTACATAGGTATGTAAATCAATGCACAAAGCCCGTGAAAACAGAAGTATGCCATGCCATAACATTTTAGCACTAAAAGATGTAAGCCATGTGTGAAATCAATGTAAAATGACATGCAGTCAGAGTCACCTAACGTAATTGTACGACTGGACCTATAACTTATCAATCTATGCTTGCACATGAGTCGGAGTCACCTAGCATGACCTGTACGACAGGGCTGGGTGTAAATGTACACTCAAGTGCTACGATCACGTGAAGGCTGTGCGATAAATCGCAGGTCACTTACGAGTCAGAGTCACCTAATGTGACTTGTATGACAGGGCTGGCACTAGACTTGGATCCAAGGTGAACGTGTGGTGCGGGAGGTGAACATCACGTAAGGACTGTGCCCTGGCCCGGGGCGGGAGCACTAACACTGGGGTGTAGCAATGATGAGCTCTAAATGCATTTATGCATACCAATATGATGCAACAATTCAATCACATAATACTCACCTGAAGCTTACCTAACCCTCCGCAGCATCATTCAATATAATTCATAATTATAACAATGCAATATTTAAAATGTAACTCAACTTAAGACATGGCATGCAAAGCACGATTCAATTTAAAAACATTTTTGGAAATCGTAAAGCATATATATATATATATATATATATATATATATATATATATATATATATATATAGAACACAAATGCCCACTCACTAATAAGCAAAAGGATCGTAACCCTTTAGCCTTGATTGTCCATGCTTGTCCTTGGGGTATGTCTCACCTATATGCGATACAGCTATTTTTATGTTAATTGAATAACACATATACGAAATCTAAGAATAACTTCTCATATCATACTCAAATGGAATGTTTGAATATACGAACGCAACCTACTCGACGATACGAGCCCACACAATTTTTAGAATTTTTTTTGGACACCAGATGCGCTGCCATGCGCTAGCCAAGGCACGGCCACACAAGCGGTCACGCGCATGCACGTGCCTGGCACACCGAACGGAAATCCTAACGACTGTTAGGAATATTTTGTCAAATAGGCGGAATATTCCGTTAAATGGTAACGGCGTTACCTAACACCGTTAGAATATTCTGTTAAATTTAACGGAATATACCTTGTCTTCTTCAGTGAGCTTCGCCATCCGGTGCCTCCGTTTGGTTCTTCGGAAACTGGAAAATCTCATCGGATTTCTGGAAAATTTTCGAATCTTTATAACTTTGTCATTTCTCAACCAAAAATCATGAAATTTATATGGATTTAAAGCTTTTGAGAAGTAGAACACATTCGTACCTATTAGATGTTCAAAATCCAATGATAAACGGATGGAAAATCCGTCGAAAATTCCGGCCAAGTCCAATGTCTCGAACTTGCTTGAACTGACGTCTACTACATTCCAAATCTACTCTAAGGTCCTAGGGAAGTTGCATGAGGACCTTCCTAAGTCTCAAAACCTTGTGAATTGTCCGTGATCACGTCGTCCAAAGTTCCACCGTGACGGAGCTCGTGAGTCAATTGGTTAAAACTTACCAACTCGGAAAACTAAGGGTACTACTGGGTTCGTGAGCTCGAGAAGAGTGTGATGGTGATAATCTCTAGTTCGATCAGTGTCGATTTGGGATGGTTATAGGATGAGGGGGTGGCTTGGGCGTACGGAGGAAGAAGAAAGATGAAGAATCGAGAAGGTGAGAGAAAGAGGCTATGTGTGTGTGTGTTTCCTGATTGGGTAAGAGAGAGAGAGCTAATTTTAATTGGCCCAAAGAAGAAGAAAAACAAATTATCTGATTGGGCTAAAGGAAATAGGAGCCCATATAATTGGTTCATAATTTACTCGTTTACTCACCTAAATAATCGTAACTTTTTTGTTACGGTTCCAATTTGAGTCTAACTCGCGTCAATGCACTTATGGCGTCGAGTACGATTTAATTCCAATATCGAGGAAAATAGTTTAAAACTACATATGTACATCCACGTCACTTAGCCAATGAGGACATAATCGTCATTTTACATACTTGAAGAGAAAATTATTATTAAAATCGGGACGGGTCGTCACAAAAAGAATGTATCCATAGTTTTAAAAAAATTGGTACATTTTACAAAAAAAAATTGGTACATTTCACATATAACAAAGTGGTACATTAATAAAGAAGAATGGATACATTATAAATAAATTAGGGTACAAATAAAAGTTAAAAAATTATGAGTACAAATGAAATTTTGAAAAATATGGGCGCAAAAAAAAAAAAAAAAAAAATACATGGGTAAAAATTAAAACTAAAAAGAAAATACTAAAAATTTAAAAAAAGTTTGCAAATTAAACGTGGGTACAAACTAAAAATATAAATGTATGATACAAAGTTTAGCTGTAAAACATAAATATACCATATGTAATTTTTCTATCTTTGATTAATTATACAATGTCACATGACGGTAAACACATGAGCACAAATACAAATAAAACTTTAAAAAATATGGGCACAAAAAGAAATTAATATATGGTACAAATTAAAATTGAAAAGAAAATTGGTACAAATTAAAAAGGATTTGCAAATTAAAAATGGGTACAAACTAAAAATAAAAATATATGATAAAAAATTTAACCATAAATATAAATATACTAATTGTAATATTTTTAACACTAAATGAATATATTTAGAAATAAAAATATTTTGTTATTGAAATAATTAATGATGTTATTAATACCCAAGTACCTTGATAAAGAAAAAAAAGAAAAGGTTTTAATCAATGAAGTAACAAAACAAGAGATGGGAACCTAAATTCTCTATTATTCTATCCTCCTTTAATATATATATTTAAGTAAGTTATAATCTATTTCAAAGGATAAAACTCTCCGAAACCACGACACGTCGTTTGTCGCGTCTTCTCTCCGAGAGATGTTTACTTCTTAAACCCTCAAAACCCTCAGTGCTCTCAAAACCCTCAGTGC
This sequence comes from Crataegus laevigata, assembly GCA_963580275.1. NCBI lineage: Eukaryota > Viridiplantae > Streptophyta > Magnoliopsida > Rosales > Rosaceae > Crataegus > Crataegus laevigata. The sequence continues at coordinate 8,945,870 of OY756951.1, forward strand.
AACCATAGCTGGTAACTAGCTAGGGCACAACTCCCTCTCTCTCTCTTTCTCTTAGGAGTTCCATAGATTTGGGGGAAAAATGAATAATCTGAAGCTCTACTCGGAGGTCGCTCTGAATCTCCACTTACAATCCGAGGAGGAGCTCGTACTCTTCTCCGCTTTCGACATCGAGCAGAATCGCTTGTTCTTCGCTTCCTCCGACAATAACATTTACGCCATTCACCTCTCGTCCATCCAGGTGTGTGTGTGTGTGTGTATATATATATATATATATATGTATGTGTGTGTTTGTATGCATGCTTGTTTGATTTTCTCGTTCGAATTAGAACCCTAATTTTGATAATTGATTGTGGTGTAGAATGAAAGGGCGTGGAGCAAAACCTCGATATCGGCGCAAGTTAATCAAATCGAATTGGATCCCAAGGACTTCATCACTTCATTTAGTTACCTCATGGAGAAAGAGGCGCTTTTGGTGGGAACTGGCAATGGGCTTCTGCTGCTGCATTCTGTGGATGATAAAGCTACCCAAATTGTCGGTGGTGTGGATGGCGGTGTCAAGTGCATTGCCCCCAGTCCGGATGGTGACCTCCTTGCCATAACTACTGGGTCTGGGCAGGTGCTGGTGATGTCTCAGGATTGGGATTTGTTGTACGAGACCACGCTTGAGGATCTACCGGAAGATGGGAACCACGTATGTAAGGGCCTCTTTCCATTATTCGTGGATTTTTGGTATTTCAGTTTTGCTTTTGTGCTTAGCGTTTGCTAGTTGTTTGAGAAATAACATTATAGCAATGTGTGGTAAAAGATAATCTTATGAATCAGATTTTAAGACTAACTTGTAATTTGGTCATTTTAATTTGGCCACATGACCTCCTTACTTGGAGGATTTCCGTGGTTTCTGTTGGTTTCCACTTATCGTTTGTGTATGACATGGGTTTGGTTAATTTGGAAATTTAGTGACTGGTAAAAACTATGGTTTCAGGTGAACAGCAATTATCTTCTGAGTACACATTTGAAAGCCCTATTTCTTGGCGAGGTGATGGGAAGTACTTTGTCACCCTAAGTGAGGTGCAGGATTCAGCATCCATGCTTAAGAGGCTTAAAATTTGGGAGCAACATTCGGGAGCAGTACATGCTGTTTCTGAATCAAAGTCGTTCATGGGATCAGTTGTGGACTGGATGCCCAGTGGAGCAAAAATTGCAGCTGTTTATGATAGGAAATCGGAAAATGAGTGCCCCTCTATAGTTTTCTTTGAGAGGAATGGGTTAGAAAGAAACTTGTTTAGCATTAATGAGCAAACAAATGCAACCATAGAATTTCTCAAGTGGAATTGCAGCTCAGATCTGCTTGCTGCCGTTGTCCGATGTGAAAACTATGACTGCGTCAAGGTTTGGTATTTCAGTAACAACCACTGGTACTTGAAATCTGAAATTAGATACCCAAGACAGGAAGGAGTGAGGTTTGTCTGGAATCCAACAAAGTCACTGCAGTTGTTATGTTGGAGTCTTGGCGGCCAGATTACATCGTACGACTTCATATGGAATTCAGCTGTGATGGATGACTCTATTGCGCTAGTAATTGATGACTCCAAGATACTTGTAACGCCTCTTTCTTTATACGTAATGCCACCTCCGATGTACTTATTCAGCCTTAAATTCCTGAGTGCTGTCCGGGACTTTGCTTTCTATTCCAAGAATTCTAAGAACTGTTTGGCTGCTTTTCTGTCAGATGGTTCTTTATGTGTCGTTGAGCTTCCTGCAACTGATACTTGGGAAGAATTAGAAGGCAAAGAATTTTCTGCTGAAGCATCCACTTCTGAATCACCATTTGGTTTGTTTTTGCATATGACATGGTTGGACCCACATAAAATTCTTGCTGTTTCTCGCTACGTGTTCAGTCATAGTAATTACTTATCTCGAACTACATCAAGTGAGGATGGTGCCGGTTTTTATTTGCTGGAAATTGAGCTTGTATGTTCTGAGAATCATGTCCCTGGTTTAATGACATGCTCAGGCTGGCATGCAAAAGTTGCCGGCCAAAACTCTCTAGAAGAGATGATTATTTCAATTGCTCCTAATCCTGCTAGAAAAGGTTTGGCATTTGTCCAATTTGATGGTGGAAAGGTTTGCGAGTATGTCCCAAAGTTTGGTATTCCTAGAGGAGTCCCAAAACATGATTGGAGTTTCTCAACAACTTGCCCTTCTATGAATGTGGTTCTAGTTGGAAACAGTGGGTCATTGGAACCTTTAATTTTTGGACTTGATGAGAGCTGTAGGCTGCATGTCAATGGGAAGATAATATGCAACAACTGCAGCAGTTTCTCTTTGTACTCAAATTTGGATGACCAAGTGATCACACATTTAGTTTTGGCAACTAAGCAGGATTGCCTTTTTATTGCTGATATCACAGATATATTGAATAGAGAGTTGGAAATAAAATATGAGAAACCCATCCAAGTTGGTAATAAGAAACGAGAAGATCATGGAGACTTCATAAACATATGGGAAAGAGGTGCAAAAGTTGTTGGAGTCCTGCATGGAGACGAAGCTGCTGTTATTTTGCAAACAACTCGGGGGAACCTAGAATCTATTTATCCAAGAAAATTGGTCCTGGCCTCTATTTGCAATGCATTGGTACAGAGGCGCTTCAGAGACGCACTTCTCATGGTGAGGCGGCATAGGATAGATTTCAATGTCATTGTTGACTATTGTGGTTGGCAAGTGTTTCTCCAATCAGCTTCAGAATTTGTCAAGCAGGTTAATAACTTGAACTACATAACTGAGTTTATTTGTGCCATAAACAACGAAAACATTACAGAGACACTGTATAAAAACTTTATTTCTCTACCCTTCCTGAAAGAAGCTAAAGATGACTCCAAGGGTTTTGATTCGAATAACAAGATATCTTCTGTGCTTCTGGCCGTAAGGAAGGCTCTTGAGGAACATTCACCTGAAGTTCCTGCAAGGGAGCTTTGCATTTTAACCACTCTAGCTCGTAGTGACCCCCCTGCACTTGATGAGGCTTTGGAGAGAATAAAAACTATCCGTGAAATGGAATTGTCAGGTTCCAATGACCAAAGGAGAATGTCGTACCCTTCTGCCGAAGAGGCTTTGAAGCATCTCCTATGGTTATCTGATTCTGAGTCTGTTTATGAGGCTGCTTTAGGCCTTTACGATTTGAACCTTGCAGCTATGGTGGCATTGAACTCTCAGCGGGACCCTAAAGAGTTCCTTCCTTTTCTTCAAGAATTGGAATCTATGCCAGTTACTTTAACGCGTTATAACATTGACCTTAGGCTGCACAGGTTTGAGAAAGCTCTCAAGCATATTGTTTCTGCAGGAGATGCTTGTTATGCAGATTCTGTGAATCTGATGAGGAAAAATCCTCAACTTTTCCCCTTGGGACATCAATTGATTGCTGATCCAGCCAAGAAGAACCAAGTCCTTGAAGCCTGGGGAGATTATCTTAGTGGTGAAAAATGCTTCGATGATGCTGCTACCACTTATTTGTGTTGTTCCAGTTTGGAGAAGGCTTTGAAGTCATACCGTGCGTGTGGTAATTGGAGTAAGGTGCTTACAGTTGCTGGGCTTCTAAAACTGGGTGAAGATGAGATCATGCTAATGGCTCATGAGCTTTGTGAGGAACTTCAAGCACTCGGTAAACCAAAGGAAGCAGCCAAAATTGCTCTGGAGTATTGTGGTGATGCTAACAATGGGGTGAATTTGTTGATTAGCGCCAGGGATTGGGAGGAGGCTTTGAGAGTCGCTTTAATGCACAATAGACAGGATTTGGTATCTGATGTGAAGAATGCATCCTTGGAATGTGCAAGCTTGCTCGTTGGTGAATACGAGGAAGGTTTGGAGAAAGTAGGGAAGTACTTGGCTCGCTACTTGGCTTTAAGACAAAGAAGGTTACTTCTTGCAGCAAAAATCCAGTCAGAGGAACGGTCAATGGACGATCTTGATGATGATACTGCTTCAGAAGCTAGCAGTAATTTCAGTGGCATGAGTGCTTACACCACGGGGTATGTATTTTACATCTGATTATTTTCATATTTCTTTATCTCCTTGGCTTGATTTTGCATCTTGTTTCATTTTTTATTTTTATAGTTGTGTAGCTAACGTTCTCCATCAGAGGGTCATAATATGTTGATGATCACTTCTGTGCCCGGACCCAGATGGCGGGGCACCTTTTCCCTGTACTTTTTATTAATTTATACTTCAATCAATAGCTTAGTTTCGTACTCGCACATACAATACATTGTTTCAGCCAATGTCACCTTGTTGAGGATGGTTACAGCTGCTGTCTCCCCTTACTTCTTTTCACCTTCCATTACTACTTACATTTACTTCTTTGGAATGTTGCATTTCAGTTTATATTTGAGCCATTTCTTCAAAGATCGTATTGTGGAGGATGGTTCTCACATTGAGTTCAATGCCTGTAGTTTGTACTATCAGTCCTTAATTGGTTTCCAATCTCATGTACAGGACCAGGGGCAGCTCCGGTACTTCCACCCGATCAAGTGCAGCCAGCAAGGCAAGAGATGCCAGGCGCCAGAGAAAAAGAGGAAAAATCCGCCATGGCAGGTACGTTTGTTATTATAAAAGATTAATGAATTATTTTCCAATATTGTTACTGTTCCTGGTCACTAACTATTGCTAATAAATTAACTACTTGACATTTTAGTCCTGGCGAGGAACTGGCTCTGGCAGAGCACTTGAAGGGAATGTCTCTAACGACTGGAGCTTTGCAAGAGCTAAAATCTTTGTTACTTTCACTTGTGATGCTTGGCGAGGTTGAAATCGCAAGGAAGCTGCAAAGGGCTGGGGAAAACCTTCAACTGTCTCATATGGCAGCAGTCAAACTAACTGAAGATACAATATCCAGTGATAATATAGATGAGCATTCGCAGACTTTGGATCATTACACACAAACTATACGAAGTGAAGTGCAGAAATCCGAGGCTTTCTTTTGGCGATGTAAAGTATTTCTTTCCTCTTAACAAGGGAGGTTGCTAACTTTCAAACTACAAAATCTTTCGAGACATAGCTTGGACAGGCTCCTTACGTGGCTGAAATGTCCATGCGATGCTTGTAGATGGTGGCTTATTTGAAGTTGGAGAAATTTGACATTTCCTTTATTCCTTATATGATATCTGGCGAATCTCTTGCACTGGAAAGGCTCCAGATTGTCGATACACAGAAAACTGTAATCTGCTTGCTGTGTGGAGTTTCGTGCATGCTGTTATCTAGACGGGCGAAAGGCGTAGGAAGCAAACGAGTAGGGGGTAAGGAAATGCAATTTCGTCAGAGAAGCAACTGATTCTCGATTTTGTTTTTCATTGTTTGGACCTTGTATCATTCTATCAGGTACTTGTTTATGTTTTTCTCGCCTGTAATTAACTAAATTTGTTAAAAAATTTAGGTTTTTTTGACTCGGGAGGAATTCGTGCATGTTGTTTTTTTACAATGCCATCTCTGGTGAAGATATGTTTGCTTTGAAAAGTTTTTCACCAGATTTCTAACATGAAAATTTTTGAAAAAAAAATTCATAAATCATAGGGCCCAACCGGGTTCGAACCGGTGACCTCTTGATCTGCAGTCAAATGCTCTACCACTGAGCTATGGACCCTTGGATGTACATTCATCTACAATGTTTATTTATATATACTATATCTAAATTGAACGGGTGGTTCTATATTCACACGACACGTGCACCTGAGAAAATCCAAGATTCCCTCACATATTAGCTCAATCATCCTATCCCGCGTAGCTCACTACATTCCCCTGGTTTAGAGTTTCCGGGTTCGACTCCTGTCATCAGAATTATTTTTTCATTAACTATGAAATAATTCTCATCCAATTCTTTGTTGATTAGGTACATAATCTTTTCTCTAATCCTATTTCATCACCTTAGTAATAGTTCTAAGTTCCCAATCTCAACAACAGTGGATAAGAGGCCTTTCATGCAACAATAATACTAATCTCAAACCAATCATGCACTGTCACGTGAGAAAGTTAAAACACTCCACAAAAAATTAACTTATTAATTTGAGATACCGCTACAATGACATTTTTGTTGCATGTTATTTTCTCTCCCTTTTTTAAGTCTTAGCAAACCCCTTCTCAATTCAAGTCCATTGTTCCCGGCCAGTGTCATTGGTCCAAGCCTCCTCCAAATATCACCATCCTCCAAGTGGTTAGTAAAATCTCTTTCACCAGGACAAAAAGGAACATTGTTATTCCTTGGTGACATTCATTAGAGCAATGAAAACAACTTCATCAGCAAGCTGTGACTCTTAGCCATCTCGTACTTGGCCAATATCTGTCAAACCTGCCAACACGAAACGAAAACAATTGATGCAGCATTCGTTGTGACAAAGTTCGAAACCAATTATTCTAGCATATAAATTAGAAGAACCAAAGCAAAAAAATGAAATGTTCAACAAGTTAGAGAGGAAAGGTGATTATTAGAGTGGTTCTCAGTTCAATCTGGTTGTTTCCATACAATCTGTAGCTTTCACTGCAGGGAGCAGTGAGCAGACTTCGCAGCTTCGAGAACAAAATCTTGTTTGTTGATGATGTGATTGCTTAAAGTTGTATGATGGGAGTTGTGCAACTCTCGTCAAGGTCACCGGCGATCTTTGCACGAGCAGATACCAGCACAAAATTATGAAAACAAGTGGCATCATTGAAGGCCTTTTTATGGTTTCTCATCTTCGCAACCTGCAGCATGGCGATGCACTTCAGCAGCACACAGAGTTCTTCCAATCAGTCGAAGTTCCACATCTTCCGAAGTAGGTTATTTCACATACTATGCAAGTTCTCGGCTCTCAAGTTGGGGCTGGGTAATTGTAGTCACCCACCCGAAAGGGCTGGACCCTGATTTCAACCTCTACCCAACTACTTCCCGGAGTTCTCTTCAACCCCGTGTCACTCATCATTGATCTTGTCCTGCCAGAATCACCCCATCTAGAAGAATGAGCACGTATATCAGATAAAACTATGTAATTTGCGGCATTTCTAGGCTCAAGCTTAACAAGATGACTCAATGTAATTTCTCCTAACTCCGCATTAGAATGCACCCTACGCGCACCTAATAAAGCTCCCCAGACTCCAGCATCCGGTTCCGTTGGCATTGTATTAATTAAGTTTAAAGCTTCATCGTATAAATCAGCACGACCTAGAAGATCTACCAAGCAAGCATAATGTTCCAACTCTGGTTCAAGATTGTGCTTTTCATGCATGGCCTGAAAAATAATCTTTCCTCCTTATATCGGACCACGACAGAACACTGATGAATGACACAGAATCAACTTGGACAGAACTCTCTTGCATCAGTGAGAAAAGTGCAGCTGCGTCAACTCCTTGCCCGTGCACTGCATGGACGCATTCCATGTAACTTTGTCTTTGTTCTCCATCTCATTAAACCATTTCTCTGAAAAACTGAGCTGTCCACACTTTGCTTATGTATCAACGAGACTATTTCCGACAGGTGTATTTGACAGAAACCCCGTTTGTATACTGCAGATGAAAAGCCATGCCCTCTCTTTAAGGCCGCCAGATATGCCACTGCAGGAAGGATGCTGACAAATGTGACTAAATTAGGATGAAAGTTCTCTAATTTCATCCGGTGAAAAGAAGATATAGCTTCCTTGCCATATCCACCCTCCATATATCCGGAAATTATCACATTCCACGACACCACATCCTTCATAAATTCGGTTCTGTTAAACAGAATGTCAGCTGAGGATATGTTACCGCATTTGCAATACATGCCAATAAGCGCATTTTTGACAGCAACATCATCCTCGCACCCATTCTTTATAATCCGTCCATGAATACAGGTACCTTGATCTAGGTCACTTAGTATGCTAAAAGTGGAAATAAAACCCACCATGGTTCCTGCATCAGGCTTTATTCCAAGCGACTAGAGCTGGCAAATCAACCCATTGTCGTTGTTAATGGGTACATATCACTATAATATAGAGGTGAGATTGATAGTGGTAATGACGGTGCAAAGTGAAATTAAACTAAATGAGTCTTAACGTGTATTCATTAACAACCCGATGGGTTGATTTGCCACCTCTACAAACAACCATAATTCATGGAACACCTTGAGCTCGCTACTCAGGGGACTTGTAGACTTGCAGTTTCAAGCGGAAGTCTTTTAGGCCTGGAGCCCACAGAATACTGAGAGACCTATATCTGATTCAGGCCCAATAGGCCCAACTTTATCATCTCTCTCGCCACCCTCTTCAAGCTTTTCGCTTTCTGAATCAGACCCAGATTGGTCTCTGGAGTTTGGGGGTTAGGGTTTTGGGAAATGGAAGCCAGGAAGCTCCTCAACGACAAGAAATTCTGGGTCGCATCTTTCCTGATTGCTTGGGCTGCTGCTCTCCAGGTACACCAACATCTCTTTCTTCACACACAGAGACTGCACATTGTGTTATAATATATATATATATATATATATATATATATATATATATATATATATATAGATAATCTATGTAAGTCTTGTAGTTATGAACTGGATGTGGAAGTCAAGTTGGATGCTTTTGTGAGTTTCCAGGGGCACATGATGTGGGTGCAGAGACAGGAATCCTTCAAGCAAAAGTTTGGCAGTATCAGCGAAACCGAAACCAGTGATGCCGAAAAGTAAAGAAAACAGGACAGATATGTTTGAAAGCACGTCAAATTTTGTATGTAAACAAAACAAATCCCAGATTAATTTGTTCGTAGTTTATGAGTTCTATTGTGTAGCTTGGGAGCTTTCAGTTTTAGTAATCTGACTGAAATGTGAAACTTTTTGTGGACATATGCATTGTGATATGCAGAGAAATAAAGTGATTGAGGTGTATAAATTAAAGGCAAGGTTCATTTTCGGGTTGTCGCTTGGTTGTTTATGCGGTTTTTGTCCACCTAACTGCCTTAATTTTGCGTTTTGGATAGTTGTTTTTGAGTCGTGTTGAGTTTAAGATCTTGTGCACGTCTTTGATGTACGATTAAAGGTTTTTTTTTTGATGAATTTTGTTGATTTGATAGAAAAGAAGGCGGCAAAATTAGAAATCCAATGTGCTTTGACTTGTATGTCGTTGGTTTGTTTTCTTTGTTAATAACAGAGGTTTCTGCCTAAATACATGTGTGCTTTTTCTGATAGCTCTATTGGGGATAACAAATGGTGACAAGATTTGCCTTTTAAATGTATGAAGTTGTAATTTTCCCTGCATTTAACATGAAGGTTACCTGCTGCTTTTACAACCACGAGGAATCAGGACATCCTTGAGATTGCCATTCTCCTGTTTTAAGTCCGAACACGGATCGCATATCTTAGAAATCCAACAGATTCATTCCGAGAGTTTTTAGTGTCGTCATTTCTGCTTGCCCGCAAGTTTCTAGTGCGGTTGTAAGTAGTTCGTAGTATTTTGATGTGCACATGTAGGATCCATAGCTAGCAGTGACATAGATTGAATGGCAGTGATGATGCTTTGAACTAGTAACCTTAAACTGGAAGGAGTTGCCGTTAGATAAGCCTACATCAGACTGTTTAAGACTTCCTAGATACTATATGCGCTTTATTACTTGGTTGTGTGGTATATTCTGCAGAAACATTGCCTTTCTCTCAACTCCTCTGTTACAAACTGTTCTCTCTTCCACGGGCGGGGTAAGATGGCGGGATGGTGGAGGAATCCGTGTTGGGGCGTGGTCGTAAACTTCTCACATTTTCTTGGTAGATTAGGGATGACAAATTTCTATCCGTGTCATCGATGACTCATGAATATTCATGGTATCATCATGTGAATGTGACATCAAAATTCATCACCCAGATAAATGTCTCCTGCCTTTTTTTAACTTTTTGAAGACATGAATTTCAAGGAAGTCACAATCTGGGAAACTGTTGAAATCACTGCATGGAAGCTTGAGGAAACAAAATATGTCATCTTAGCAGCAGATCATCTAGAATCCCACACTAGTCTTCAAGTTTATGTTGGTCAGCGGTTTTAGGTATTTTGACAGAAGCATAATATGATTTTCTTGGCCAAGTCTAACCTTGCTTGCTTGATGTGAGAACATAAGTGCGTGATATATAATATTATCTTTCATCCTCGAATTCAGTTTCAGATAGAGAATGATATCCGCATATTAATATTTTATGTATATCTGCTCTTTATATTCATCAATGTCTCTTAATTTTTTTTAACTTATTATTTAAAAATTAAAAATAAACTATGCGAAAATTATTTCCTTTTCATGTAATCAAATCAAATCGAAATTCTCAAATACCAACCGGTTCAGTTCTAACAATGAGGATGGGCAAGCTGGGGAAGTCAACATGGAAAGCATGAGATTTTGACCCGAAAAGCTACATGACATCCAGCTCAAGAAAAGTGTAAAATGTTCGTTCAAAAAAAAAAAAAAAAAAAAAAAGAAAAAAAAGAAAGAAAAAAAAAGAAAAAAGAAAAGTGTAAAATGGTTTCTTCTTATTCATTCCACTCTTGTTAGGTGAGGTCAGAGTCAAACGAAAGCACAAGTATTAGAGTTGCACCAATTGCTCAGCTACCCAAACCATTATTCACAATTAATGGAGTCTATTTGAAGTTTGAACTTGTTGCTTGCTCAATAACTCTAAAAGGAGACGATCTGTTTCATCATTAATTGTATACACTTTATACATTTATGAGTTTTTCTTATTGCACAACTTATTCATGCGTGTTGTGATGAGAGAATTTTTTATGACGCGTGAAGTATCTGCTTGAATATTGGGGCACTTGCAAAAATTTCTCCAAGGGAGGCCTTAGCTAGGTTAAGGCAGCCAAGTCACCCATGCAATTCCTCCGTCCAAACTCTTATTAGGTATATACAATCAACGACATATAAAAATCTCTTATGACGTGCAATCTAAGTTAAAGTCGGTAATAAATAAAAATTCAATTTATAGCCTAAACTAGAGATGTATTTTTCTTGGTCTTTTGGCTGACAATAAGAGCGTAGATGGGTATTATCCAAACCCTAGTACTTGTTTCCGGGAAAGCAGTAGCTTTCTGATTATAAAAATACGGAGTTGTGTGGTGAGCTCACAGCAAACTTATTTATTTGTATATTTAAACAACTTAACTAACCATTGGCTTGGCAACTATAATTACTTAATTAGTGGATAATTTGACCTGGTTATTGTATAATCGTTGAGCAATAATTTCACATTACTTAATGTTTAACGTTGTACAACAAGTTATACACTTGGGCAACTTTAAACTCAAAGAGGTTTATATAAACGTTGACATTTAGCAAAGACAGCAATTACATTCAATAAAAACCTTCATATCTGATCAAGTTGTTAAATTCAATACTCACTAATTTAAGTCAATAATGTTTTTAATCAGTGTAGAATTGAGTTTGGTTGGTTGATGAAGTAGTATTGGGCCTTTTGCAATTAAGTTTAAATCTTTTTTCTCATGTATTATAACGAATTAAGATATGACTTATCGAGGGAAAAAAAAAGTCAGCATAAAGAAGTTGTACCGGCTTTATTTTGCGCCTCTTTTATTATTAAAAATAAATAAATTAAAGATAAATAAATTAAAGATAAATATGATATCATCAGGAGCTGGGATTCTTAGAGCCAGGAGAAATTATAAAATGTAAGTGAGATTTTGTTTTTACTGTTGCAACTTCTGGTACAAGGGTAGACCTGACAGTTTTTGACACGACACGAAAATAACGGGTTTCGGGTCGACACGATAACTAATCGGGTCATTATCGGGTAACCCATTAAGAACCCGTTAATAACGGGTCCTTAACAGGTTTACACGAGAGTGACACGCGGGTAACCTGTTTTGACACGAAAAGGAAAAAGTTATTTTGATGATTTTAATTTTTTTTAATTACTAAAAAAAACTTACTATAAAATACAATAAATATAGTGGATATATATATATATATATTTTTTTTTGTTCATTAATTATTATTGTATTAATTATATATAAAATACAATAACAAGTTTGACGGTTGTGATCGTTGAAATTAGTTTCAGAGAATTCGTATCCCATCAAAACGATAGATTGACTAACACTTAAGAATTTATTTATACTTTCATTAAGTATAACTCTCTTCATTTTGCATATCTTTGAACATTTGTATTTTGTAGTATGCACTAATGTTTTTTCATTAGACTCTTATTTTGGGATATGTAAACTTGAAAGAAAAATATTTTATTTATTTATTTATTAATGTTTTGAATTAGTATTTATGTGACAATATGGTATGTATATACTAATTTAGTATTATGTTTTATATTTTTTAGGGTCAAATTATGTTTTTCATTTTCATTATTTATTGATTTAAAAAATATTTTTCTTAACGGGTAACGGGTCGGGTCATATTACCTGATAATATTAACGGGTCGATTTCGGGTTGGGTCATATTACCCGTTTATTTTAACGGGTGTTACACGACACGACCCGTTAAGCTATTGGGTATGACACGAACACGAGAAACACGACACGAATGCCAGGTCTATTCAAGGGAGACCTGAATAAAAGTCATGCCTCATGAGCTCACTCCCTATTGGTCCAACCTTTATAATTCCAACTTCTGAGCATGCCAAAGAGACATGCAGTATTTCTAGTATTTCGGTATCGTAAGTCAATATTATCCCAGTCCAATTTCCACACTATCAGAGAGTTAGGACCGTTTCTGATAAATATATGAATATGACTTCTGATAATTTGTTATACGTTAACTTATTAAGTAATTTCGTGTGTGTGTGTATATATATCCCTCTCTTCCTCTCCATTATTCAAGTTATTTTCATAAAAATTGTTGAACATGCAGGCTTTGAAGTGCACTTGGTTCAGATTCAAATGGAAGTTTCGAATGGATAACGATGTAGAAACTTATATATGCAGTGGAATTGAGGATTAACTTTGGGGATGTCACCATGGCGACTACAAGGTTATAAATCCAATTACCAATTACTTTGTAGATTTGGCCAACTATGCGCTTGAAGAATGAAATCTCATGTTAGGAAACTTAACAAAATAAATTGTATTGAGTATTTTTTTTAATAAAATCCAACATACTGTAAATGGTTATGTTATGTCAGCATTGGTGTGCATAGAATTGAGTTGCTAACTAGTCTTGACACTACATGTATTATACATATTACCACTACCACTAGTAGGAAAAACAGCTTGCGCGATGAAGAAAATTTCATCACACAAGAGGGCCTTGTGCAACGAAAAAAGAGTCTCGTCGCACAAAAAAAAGATAGGAAAGAAAAAAAAAATTTGTGCGACGAAAAACATTCATCACGCAAGAATTCTTAATGTGACAAACAAGTGTTGTTGTCGTGCAAAGTGAGCAAGAAAAATGAGGGTAATTTTGTTTTGGTGTGAAAACATGACTTTGCGCGACAAAGAATTCGTCCGGCAAAGACTCCTTAATCACTCTAGGTGAATCAGATAAGGATCAACATTGTATTTATTACACTTCGTCGCGCAAAGGCCCTAATCGTCCTATAAATATGCACTTCTGCTATCATTATTCTTCACAATTATATTCTCCTTATTCTTCACCATTCTGTTCGTGCTGGGAGGGATGGAAAATAAAAACAAGGATAAAAGTGTGCCCCCCGCCAACCCGAATGATTTGAGTCAACATTTTGAGTTCGCGCATGCGATTGCTGTAGCCATGTAGAATAATTGTCCTACTGCAGAGTGGCGTTCTTGGAAATTTGTGCCCGAGAATGAGAAGAAGGCGGTGATGGGTGAATTATCCGTAAGTATACTGCTGATGAATCAATAAATTAATTTTGTGAATTTTTTTGTTATATGTTGGAATTAATTATTTGCATATATGTGTAATAGTGTAAGTATGTTTTTGATGATGAACCGAAAGAACAGTTGATGAAGTTGCTGGAGGATGCATTGGAATTAATTATTTAATTTTGGAATAAATATTTAAGGTAATAAATTGGAAAATTTGTTTGTAATTATAAAGTTTACGTAAACTTTATATACAATCAATCATGTCGTCGCGCAAGGTCACTTTGTGCAACAAAGAACACCTTTAGTCGCGCAAGAAAAAGGTCAGATTGTTCAAACGCTCCCATTTATTGTGCAGTTATGATGCTTTTGCACGACGAACTAAGGCCTTTGTGTGACGAAAGGGTTCTTCGCGCAAAGGTGTCCTAATGCTATATAAACACAGTTTCAGAACCCTAAATTTCAATAAAAAAAAAAATTGTTTCAAAAGCAATGGCCAATTCTGGAGAAGGTTCTGGCAAAAAAAAACTTGTAGTGCGATTAGAGAGGTATCAACGGAAGCACGTGTCGTACTTTGAAGAAAAAAGTATGGCTGAGAACTTTTTTTATGACATTGGCGATTTGGTGCAGAGGGAATGTTCTGCCAAGTTTGAGTCTTGGAAAAAGGTGCCTGAGGAGTTGAAGAAGTCCATGCTAGGCAAGTTATCGGTAAGTTTGTATTAAATATTGTATAATTATTTTTGTTAAAATGTAGTATTTTTAAAATTACTAATTTATTGTTATTGGCATTAATGTAGGTTCATTGGGATGTTGGCGAAACCGATGAGAAGCAGTGGAAGTATCTAGATGAGCTTTTCAGGAAGCATTTCATGCAATGGAAGTTTGACGTGCTGCGGGCTGTAGAGGTGGAGCAGGCTTGAAGTTGAATTGTAATAATTTTTTTTTGTGTAAATAAGATTTTGTGGACTTTATATTTATTTTAATTAATAAACTTATGTTATGTGGATGAGTATTAATATTTATATTAATTATAATTTGTATTTGGAATAGTAAATTAGTTTTGGTAATTATTTAATGTTTAATTAGGTCTGAGTTTTTAATTTAGATTAAAATAAAAATTTACATTGATATAAAAAGAAAATGAAAAAACTTAAAAAAAAAAGTAAAAAAAAAAAAATGTATTGCCCATTTGCACGACGAATCCTTCACTAGTCGCGCAAAGCACATTTGCGCGACAAATATTGTGTTCGGCATGCAAAATCATTCGTCCAAAAGTAACCTTTATAATCTGGATTTAGCTGGTGCAGAGGCTAAAACTGCAGTTTATTGCAGATTTAGCCTTTGCACTCATCTCCTTCAGTTTTGCTCAATCCGGCATTCGTTATTTCCATTTTCTCTTAATCTCATCATCTAATACTCCCTCCATCTTCTTGACACACCCCAACCCGGAATGTCCACTAGGACTCTGAATTGAGCTGTGTTGGCCGACACCTGGAAGGTGATGAAGCCATACAGTATAGTGATGTGAAAGTATGAATAAGTTTAAACCTAATAGTGCCAAAATATCAGAGTGTGCTAGTGAGCGGAAGTGAACCCATCTCACACGTGATGATAGAGCATAAGTGAAGTACAGTAGAGTGGGTGAGAATTATACCTGCAGAGGTACCCCCAATCCTCGGATTTTCCAAGAATCCTCATCGATACGAACCTCATCAACTAAAACCTGGAGGGGCACAAAACAGACATGTGAGTAGACAAAATAAAATTTCGAAAACATCTTTCTTTTTAGCAATACAATAACCCCTCGTTAAAATCCGTGTAATTCCCCAGAGAATACCAATACTTAGGTATATAACAATCATGCTGAAGACTGGAAAACCAAAGCATACCATGTCGAGTATCTCAGCAACAACCATGTAAGATGAAATAAATCAATATAAATGAGTGTTAGTCGTAGTCACCTATAGTGACCTATACGACTTATCTATAACTAATTCATCATATCACATCAATCAAGTGCTAGCGCATATCTCATCAATCATATCACATCAATCAGGTGCTAGCAAGTGAGTCGGAGTCACCTATAGTGACCTGTACGACTCACCCACATCTCATCAATCATATCAATGCTAGCACGTGAGTCGGAGTCACCTATAGTGACTTGTATGACTCACCCACATCTCATCAATCATATAACATCAATCAGGTGCTAGCACGTGAGTCGGAGTCACCTACAGTTACCTGTACGACTCACCCACATCTCATCAATCATATAACATCAATCAAGTGCTAGCACGTGAGTGGGAGTCACCTATAGTGACCTGTACGACTCACCCACATCTCATCAATCATATAACATCAATCAGGTGCTAGCACGTGAGTCGGAGTCACCTATAGCGACTTGTACGACTTACCCACATCTCATCAATTATATAACATCAATTAGATGCTAGCACGTGAGTCGGAGTCACTATAGTCGGAGTCACCTACACTGACCTGTACGACTCACCCACATCTCATCAATCATATAACATCAATCAGGTGCTAGCACGTGAGTCGAAGTCACCTATAATGACCTATACGACTCACCCACATAACATCAATAAGGTACTAGCACGTGAGTTGGAGTTACCTATAGTGACCTGTACGACTCACCCACATATCATCAATCATATAACATCAATCAGGTCCTGCACAGGGGTCGGAACCACCTAAAGTGGTCTGTACGACAGGCTAGGTGTAAATAAATACGCTCAAGTGCTATGATAACGTGAAGGCTGTGCGAAGTATCGCAAGTCACCTACGAGTCGGAACCACCTAAAGTGGTCTGTACGACAAGCTGACACCTACCTTGGAATCCAAGGTGAGCATAAGGTGCAGGAGGTGAACGATCACGTGAAGGCTAGCCCTGGCCACAAGCGGGAGCACTAACACCGGGGTGCAGGACAATCAATTCTACTTAAATCCATTAGTCACTAATTACCTTTCGATCATACCAACACTATTAACTCACCTGAACTTACCTTGATCTTCACATTGTTGTGCCACACTGTTCAAGCTATATTAAATCACATACTAAAATATAAACTAATTAAGGCATAACACTTATAAAACGTAATACCACGAATTCTCATTTCATTGCACAAAGATTTATAGTCCACATGCAATCACCAATTCATAAAACTAAAACATACCTTTTAAGCAATTTCCTTCACATTACTCAATTCTCAAACAATGCTTTTGCCTCAATTATTATGTGGCTGCATCTAACATCTCGTTAGCCTGCTTACGTACCCTAAACAAGGATCAAGCCATTCGTAGTTCACAATAACTCTTTATAGGTAATATGTATAAGGATACATCACGATATAACTTAAACTCAACCATCTCGTATTACTTATAACCTATAACTATATATATATCACATAACATAAATTCTTTAGTTCCATTTTAAAGCATTTGTGGAATTATCAATCACACACATATATGATAAGAAAGAAAAGATCTACTCACCTTGAATCCACGCTACAACTTACTAGCATAAACATTGAGGCGTCACGAACGATTGGTGCCTGTGGGCAATCATCAAATTACAACTCAGAATTCATATCTCTAACATACCTGATTTACCTAAAACACATCCCTACTTAATTCGATCAGGAAGATCTGCATCACGGATTTCAGATCTGTAACTTCTAAAGATCCACATTATTCTTCTAGAACAATACCTCAAAGTTTCGTTATGATCCAATGGTTGTATCTCCGCCAATTACCAAAACCAAGTGGCGGTTAACCTTTTTATTTACAAACTTACAATTCTGATTTGGGAAGATCCGTACGACGGATTTCTGATCTGTATATTCCTACATTCCTCAAATATTACGTACTATAACATACTAAAGTTTGGTGACGATCCAACGGTCGGATCGTCGATTCATACATTGACCTATTATCGTATCAAAGTGAACTTAGGTCCTAACGATCAATTTACGTCAATCCATTTTCAAAACTAAGTTCAAGGCATTGAATAACGCCTAAAAATATCATTGGCGTCCCTCTGGCCACGCGCCGCCACGGGTGGCAGTTGGCTGCCTCGAGTCACTGGAAAATTCAAATTTGTCCAAAAATTCTCAAAATTTGCAGAATTGAAGATCTCAATGAGTAGAACAACTTTCATACCTGTGGGTAAGGCCAATTTGGCCTAGAAGTGCTCCAATTTTGCTACACTCGTCGGAAACCCTTAAATTGGGTGTTCTTCAGTTTGACTTCAACTCAATTCCGATGCTCTAACAAAGTATTGGGCATTGTATCTAGGTTCCAAAGTAGTGTTTTGGTTGTGCTAATAGAAGGTAAACCTTTCAGAAAAAGGGTGAATCTTCTACAAGGGGGTTTTCGAACCCGTGGGTTGTTCTTTGTAGAAACTTGAGAAAACTTTGTTAATTAGGCTATAGTTGGATGCTAGGACACTAGGGTGACGTTTAGGGGTGATGGAAGGTTGAAGAAAATCGAAAATTTGGATGGGAAACCGTAGAAAAATGCTAAGGAAATCTGGGTTAGGGCACGGGTCAAGGGAGGACCCGACCCGTTCCCCTCATTTTTCTCCTTTCTCCTTTCCTCCTTTTCCCTTCTCTAATTGGTCCATACCTTTCTCTCTCTTCACCTCATTCCTCCATTTCTCTCCCCTAATTCTCCTTTAATGCCCATCTGCACCACCCATCTGCACCACCCATCTCTCCTATTTCAATCTGGGCCACACATGTGGCTCATTAGATTCTTTGGAATTTTCCAAATAATTAGGAAAATATCAATTTTTTCCTTGACTTCAATCCTTAATAACTTCTTCGTTATAGTTCCAAATCACATTTCGTCTGCACCCGCGCATCCGTAGCGATGAGTGCTAAAAGGATATGCCAAGAAAACGAACCTTATGTGTCACTACAAGGCGGTCAACACCCAACGACGTGTGTGCCTTGAAGGGCATTTTTTGTAAACTCGCTTATTGAAATTTTAAAAATCATAATTTTTAGGGACGGGCTATTACACTTCTTCTCTAGGTTGATTGAGCTATCTCGGTGTGTCTGACAAGCATTTTTTTTTGTTACGGTAAAAGTATTAATGTAAATTCATACTAACGACATGAATTTCATTGTCTATAGGAATATTATGTGTGATTAGCTATTGGTGGAGAACGATTAAGAAGGTATTTTCTTTGTTTATTTTTTTTAAAATATCATATTAATTAAATTATGTTGTTATGTTTATAATGTGTTGTGAAATTATATTTATATTATGTTGTTGAATTTGTATGTGATGTACAAATATGTGTTGTGATGTACGGAGTTAATTGAAATTAATTTCTTACTTGTTTTTTATTTTTAGTAAAACTTAGTTTCCCGTTTGAGGATTAGTTGGATTTCGCATATGGATGCGAAAAGCATGACTGCGGTGATGTTGCCGAAGAACTGTGCTGAGATGCTGCCGAAATTCATCCACATCGAAATCTAATATGATGTAGCCATAAATTAAGTGACATAACTATGCATTCCTGAATGGGATAGGGCCCTTACCGGAGGCATAAGGTGACACTATCTTTTGTATGAAGTTATTGTGATTGTTATATTGTTATTGTGGTTCTAGGAATTATGAACAGGATGTGGATACAAAACTCGAAATAGATGCGCAGACGAATACTTGGATGGAATCGAGGATTTTATTGACTTTGCACGTACACACAATCTGAGTGCAACTAGAATTCAGTTGTCTCCCTTAACGTGTTCGATTTCATTTAGTAAGGAATGGAATGATTGAGACATATAATACTTGGAACCATCATGGGGAACAATTAGACAATGAATCGTCTTCAAACGCCACAAGAGTGTACAATGTTGAACCTATTGTGGATCCTAATGAACAAGTCATGGATATTATAAATGATGCTTTTCCATTTGCATCAACAAACACCAATCAGGAAGGGGAAGATGACATGCCTACACCAATGAACAGTGCAGAATTCGAACAATATGAAAAACTATTAGAATTTCATTTATATATTCCGCATATGTCATCACTTACGCCAATAACATATTCCTTGCATATTGCTTCTGGTCAAATGATTATATATAAGTATGATTCTTTTGCAAATAAAGTTATATAATATGCCCACATGCAGCTCGCACACATAGTATTGTTATATGGGGTGTGCTATTCACACACCTCTTTTTACTTCACGCACTTTTTTTTTTACTCCACACACAGCCTTTGTTAATTTTTGTCTCTTGATCTTCTTAAATTTATCCGATCTGATGGCCAAAAATTAGAAAGGTGTGTGGATATCATAGCCTTGTTATATATTTGTATATACCGGACAAATTTCTCTTGTTAGGCAATATTAAAATATTTATGTTAGTGAATCTAGAGACACTTCGTTATGTTGATCACATTTTGCTTGAATATTTGATTCAAATTTACAAATTTACACTTAATATTTTATATTGTAGACTGTTGGGAGATTATCTATAGATACGTGCATTCGCTACCTAAATTAGATCAAGTTCACACCAATTAAGGCATTTCAATCTGATCCAATCTTACTGTGTAGGTCTAGTAATGCTTCATTAAGAGTCTTGCACAAATATTTGACACGTTTCTTTTCTTTGGAAAAGTTGGACCAAAATTGTTTCCAGTTGCACCAACTATTGAGATACCATCCTCATCACCATTCTAGAAATTAAGTTTTAACTTGACTTGCGTGGGAAAACTTGTTAAAACATAACATCAATATTAGGGAAATGCTAAGGGTCATTAAACGATCATTTTATTTTTGTGTTGTATCCTTCTAATTCAAGTAGTACATGAGTTTAGAATATCGTGAGATAGTTTTGTTATTCTATTTACTCTTATTAAAGGTAAAATTGAGAGGAGCCAATCCTAGTACGAGAGGACTAAGTTGGGCCAACATGTAGTGTAAATATAAGAGAATCACATAAGAGAAACGAGGGATACAAAAGAATGGAGGAAGAATGGTAGCAGATGTAAAAGAAATGTATCGGAAAAGGCATACAAAATGAAAACTAAACACCAAAATCTACCATTCACTTTCACAATTTTGTTTCTATCATTCACATTCTTTTTTAGTTCTTCCTATCCCACTTTTCATCTTTTCACTGATGTACTTTTTCATATTTTAAACACAAAAAAAAAAAAAAAAAGAAAAGAACTAAAACTAAAAACAAAATTATTATCAAATAAACCTTAAAATTAACTCGTCACATAATTGATTTCTAAGTATTCATGCTTATAAGACCCAAGAACCGCCAGAATCAACCTCCACATCCTAGCCCTTCTCTTAATACTAATAGATCATGGGCTTAGAACAAAGTAACTTCTTCTCCTTGGAGTTTATACTTTACGTGACCAGATTTTGGGGTCTATTTAATAAAGAATAATGACAGTGATGGGAGATGGAAAGTGAGGTAATTAGTGATGATGGATGACACAAATTAGTTTTTAGGCAAAGTCGTCAAAGGCAATTAAGTATCATTCATACTGTCTTATTAGCAGTAAGCTCAGCTTATCAAAGAACCCTTAAACTATTTTGCCCATGTTATTATGTACCAAGGAAAGGGGAGTCATCAAACATTAATAAGTGCTACAAGTAATGCTATTCTAATTACATTTTTCATACTATATTTCTATTACCTCTCTAATAGAGGTAGCGTTCGTCAACACATTTGTGTCTCATCTCTATTAGAAATGTAGTATAAAAAATGTGATAGAAATAACATTTTTGAAGTGCTACTCGTTTTTCTTATTTTCTTTTTAGTGGGGGTGGGGGTTTGGGGGGGATTAATCAACAGCTCGTTTTCCAATTCTTGGTAAGCTTGACTCTGGTTCTGCTTTATTTGCAAAACTTCCACGCATCCATGCATTTAGTAGATATAGTCAATCAATTAATATGATACATTTTCTTGTGGAACAACTATATATTGGAATAGTACATTATTTTATAAACAAATTCACAAATTCATGTGCATGCACTAAATTAGTATTCAAGTAGAATATGCAACTCAAATAATTAAGAACAATACCCATATATCAAAAATCTTATACATATTCAACAAAAGGAACTAAGTAGAATTTCCAAATAATTCATGTGCATGCACTAAATTAGTAGTCAAGTAGTCAGGAACTGGCTTAATATATTAAGGTTTAGAAAGTTCTTAAAGCGGTATCATGGTTTGGCTTTTTTGAAACTTAATCCTCCCACTTAACTTCTAGAGAAGCGACTTGGGTTCAGAATTTCTTGATTGCTACTACTAGTTAAAATGGAGTAGCTGTGGATGAATACAGAATGCTTTTAACCAATTAAGTTGAGATTTCACTATAAAATCAATTGATAGGGGAGTAGTCTAACTTTTCATAAGTTCTTGCAAAGCTTTTTCTTTTACCAATGTGAAACTCTTTTTACCTTCACATCCGCACACGCCTCCTCAAGTGTGACAAATTTTTAAGCAAAAAACGTAAACAATACGAATTGGGTGACGTGGAGCATGTGAACCAGAACTACTACGAAGAAAGTTGAAGTTCTACCATAAAACTAATTGACAATATAGGGAGTAGTCTAATTTCTTGTAAGTCCTTACAAAATTTTTCTTTTCATCAATGTGAGATTCTTTTACTTTTATATCTTCACAATTTGGGACTTACAACATAAAAAATGGCTGCTGCTTTAGACACGAATAAGTTATTATTCGAAGAAAGAATCTCAACCAATAAATTCGAGATGTAGTGCATCAGCAACTTTTTTGAATCAGTTTTGATACATGTGTATGTACTATAGGCTTGCCTTAAACGATATTGAACTAATTAACAAAATTTTATTTATTACTCTGATTGTTTACATTGCCATCAGAAATTACACATTGATCTGATCAATATATGTTCAAGAGATCAGGCCAAGTAATTCTGGTAATCGATCAAATTATGTGAGGAAATTAACATGCTTTGATCAACTGATAATGATCGTCCTACTCAATACCTTGTTTCTTTTGTCTTGTTTATCCATAAACTCGTAACTTTCATAAATAATAGCGAAATGATTATATATACGTACTCCTTTCTATTTTGATTCTTAGGTAAATTACACCATAGCCCTTCAGGTTTGAGGTCTATTACAACCCCGTACAACATCTTTAAAACATTTCACTTTCATACCTCAAGTACTATTTTATTTCAATTTCATACAGCCGTTACATTTTCCATCCATTGAACCGTTAAGTGTTGACGTGGCCGCCACATATATGCCACGTGGCTGCCAAATGTCTGCCACGTGGCAAATAAAAATAATTTTTTATTTAAAAAACCTAAAATTTCCAACCAAAAAAAAAAAAATTTGGGTAAATTACACCATAACCCCTCAAGTTTGAAGTCTATTACAACTTCATACAACATACCATTTTGTAGTAGATCCATCTAATTTCGGGTGGAATTTTTGGGGGTGGGTGATGGGGGATGGGAGAAAAGGGTGGCTCGAGTGGGATTTTGGGGGGGGGGGGGTGATGATGGATGGAAGAAGGGGGTGAGTTGGGGAAGACGATTTCAGGGGTTTTTTTTTTTTTGAGAAGATTCAGGTTTTTAAAAATATTAATAAAAAAAAAATTGCCACGTGGCAGCCACATCAGCACAAATGTGGCAACCACGTCAACATTTAACAGACCAATGGATGGAAAATCTAACGGAGATGTTATTTTGAAATAAAATGGTACTGGATGTATGAAAGTGAAATGTTTTAAAGATGTTGTATGAAGTTGTAATAGACTTCAAACCTGAGGAGTTATAGTGTAATTTACCCAAATTTTTTTTATTGGTTGGAAATTTTAGGTTTTTTAAATAAAAAATTATTTTTATTTGCCACGTGGCAGGCATTTGGCAGCCACGTGGCATATATGTGGCGGCCACGTCAACACTTAACGGTTCAATGGATGAAAAATGTAACGGCTGTATGAAATTGAAATAAAATAGTACTTGAGGTATGAAAGTGAAATGTTTTAAAGATGTTGTACGGAGTTGTAATAGACCTCAAACCTAAGGGGCTATAGTGTAATTTACCCTTGATTCTTTGTTCTCCTTTACTTTATTCGATCAAAAGTAAAAAATAAACAGTGGTGTGCATGGGGAGAAACAAAGTGTTTGGAGATTATTTCCTATATAATATACAAAACCAATAACAAAGCAAAAGGATAATATCTTTTAGAAATATAAATTCTACAATGAACAAATACTGATGGATCGACCTATCGGCGTAACCAAAAAGAGGAGAGTCGTGGTAAAACCTTATCAGCGAACCCTACGTGATTAATTACAATAATGCCGATCAATTAACGCACTGATCATCTCTGTATGTATAATTACAAAAACCCAACAAGTGGAGCTGCTTTCCCTAGCTGAAGAGTCTCCAAGTCATTCTCTAATGGCGTTAAGTTCAGATCCAAACACATAGCTCTCCTACCGCTATTCGTCTTCTTCAAAACTTGAAATACTTGCGCAGGCTGAGGATTCAGACTATTCGAACTTGAAAATCGACCATGAACATTGCTAGTATTATGACTACCGCTCAAGGCTGCCCTGTGCCTCCTCATGTGACCCCCCAAGGCCTGCCCTATAGGAAACTCTAGGCCACATATGTTGCACTCATGCGTCTTAGGTTTTGGTGGTGAACCTTGTGACAGACTCTGATCAGAATTATTGCTGTTTCCTTCTCCTGACGATCCGGTTAACCTGGGCTTCTTGTGACTGGCACGGTGACCTCCAAGTGCTTGGAACGAAGGGAACTGGCGATTGCAGGTCTTGCACTCGAAAACCCGGTTAGGGGAGACAGAGAAGGAGTCATATTGATTAGCGTTGTTGTTGATGCCACGGGAAAGTAGCATCAAACAGTTGGCCATGGTTAGGCTGTGATCAAGCTCTCTCATATCTGTGATGCTTCTCTTCATATTCATGCACAAGAGATTGAGTAAAACGGGATGATTGAACAAAAGGGTAAACTTATTGGAATGTTGGTGATGATTGGATAGTTAAAAATGAAACTAAAGGAATGGAACTTTTTGGGTTTAGGGGGTTTGGTATTTATAATATTGTTGGGTATGCTAGTTGGTATGTAAGTTGATCAGTGGGATGAATTTTTGACTTTGATATATGTGGTTGACAATTCAGAATAGTGAAAATAAAGTCGTTGTTCCTTGTTGGATAAGAAATCTTCTAAAAACAGAGAGGAGAGTAGAGTAATGGGGAATTGAGGAAATAAAAATAGAAAAACTAATAAAAATAGCTGGAAAGTTTTGAGTTTTAACGATAACGATAAAATAAATGGTAAAGTGAATAGTACAATGATTGACTTTTTAGTGTAAAAATGTGATTTTTTTGTTAAATTAAACAATACCGCGAGTTTTTCGTTAAAGTTTCCAATAAAAATATTGGGTTTTAAAGTTTTGGTTAAATATTAGTGGTTTGGTGTGAAAGGAGATAGCTAGCAGAATTTGGATTATATATAAAACGAAGTAACGCGATTAGGCTACGGGATGGTGCATCACGTATTACTATACTAATGGTGTAATATGTGTGTTAGAAAGTTAATAACTTAAAAATAAAATTTTCTACCATTTGCATAAAAATAAGTAATGTATTTCCGTATTCCCATCACAATGAAAAATTTATCGTAACTGACCATGTAAGCATGACTACATATAGCAAGAAGTACTGCAGAGAACTAGTCTGCAGTGACGACCATACATACGTGTCTTTCCAAGAACCTTCAACTTCTAGAAGATTCCAGCAAATTTCTTGCTTTCTCTGTAATTTTGGTTATCTAGTAAGATAGATGAAGCATCCACGATGAGCCTGAGTCAGCAGCGAAAATCCAGAACAATGAAAAAGAGTCTGAGAAATTAATGCCAATTTTAAATTTTAAAAAGGACTAAAATTTATTAGATAATCTTATATATAAAGCCAAGCCCGTTAATGAACAATGATTTTTGGGGTCACAAGCTTCATAAAAAAAAAATATTTCGCACGCGCATAATAATATAATTAAATTAGTTGTTAAATATTTTTTTTGAACAAATGATATTATCTACACTAAGGAGGGGAGGATGTGGTTAGTTTCACAATGAGCTAACAATATTGTAATTCAATAATTTATTTATTAAATATTATTTTCTCTATTCTTAATGTAAATTCAAATATTAGTTTCACAATGAGCTAATAATTAATTTTTTTGTACAGTTTTTTTAAATTAGTATCATACAATAGGCTAGCAATAATGTAATTCAACCAGTTCTTCATTAAATATTATTTTCTCTATCTTTAAACACGTTTAAAACATTTTAAGAGGCGTGTAACACCAGTTATAAAAAAAGTCTTTCGCACTTGCATAATAATGTAATTAAATTAGTTGTCAAATGATTTTTTTTGAATAAACGATATTATCTATACTAAGGAGGAGGGGGTGGCCTTAGCCTCACAATGAGTTAGCAATAATATAATTCAATCAGTTGTTTATTAAATATTATTTTCTCTATTCTTAATGTAAATTCAATAGAGACTGATTTTATTGTGTGAATTCAGCTGCTTTAATTGGTTATTCATTTACTTCAAATATTTGACTTTTCTTTTGTCAATTTATGCATATAAATATATTTAAAACGTGTAAGTCACGCGTTACACGCCGTGATAAAAAAATGCCTTATGTATGCGTGTGAGTGCGTGCATGAAGGCTAGTTATAACTAGCATCTGGGCTTGGTAATTAATTGGTAACTTTTCATTTTGATACATCTATAGTAGTGGAAATGTTTCATAAATAGATTCATGTAACATCCCACTTCGTCAAGGGGAGAGGATCTTGTAAGCCTTAAATGTATATTCTCATCTCTACCTAGCACGGGACCTTTTGGAAGCTCACTGACTTCGGGTTTCATTGGAACTCCGAAGTTAAGCGAGTTTGGGCTAGAGCAATCCCAGGATGGGTGACCTCCTGGGAAGTTGCTCATGAGTTCCCACAAACAAAACTGTGAGGGCGTGGTCGGGGCCCAAAGTGGACAATATTGTGCTACAGTGGAGTCGAGCCCCGAATGTAGTGGCGGCCTGGGTCGAGATGTGACATGCATGTTTCATGTTTGGATGAATAAACCGAATAATAATTGTCCATATGTGAATCAAAATATGATGCCTAAATCGCAAGTGCCTTTCATACTCCACATGCATGTATATTGCTTATACTTTTTAAGAGTCTTGCATGACTAAAATCTATTCACAAACACGTATGATTAAATTTTCGTAATATCTTAAAATTTAAGGGGCAAAATTCAATAGGTTAAGAAGATTATTGCATTCGAGGTGTTGAGTTCAATTTCACCCTCCTTTGCTATCATCTAATATAAAAATAAATTAATAAAATACACTTAAAATGCCTCTGATTAATTAAAATGTCAAGAGCGTAAACCATTTATATATGAAGGTAAAACCAGTAAAATTAAAACAATTAAGGAATTTTGGAAGGAATTAAAAGATAGAAAAACTTATTAAAAAGACTTGAAAATTTTGAATTTTAACGATAAGGACAAAATAAAAGGTAAAGTGAATAGTACTAGGATTGACTTTTTAGTGTAAAAATGTAATTTTTCTTTAAAGCAAACAGTACCATGAGTTTTTTTTATCAAAGTTCTATACTCACCCACCGCGACTATATATATTCACGTATATCATGTTCTACATTGCCACTCCAATTAAAAAATATTAATTTTATTCATTGTAATCAAGATATATGTGGTAGGAAAGTTACTTCACACGTGGCTAATATCTAATTAATGTACATAGTGTGCATCACCAACTATTTCTTATTTCACTATTCAACATGTTCATATAGCCAATCTAAATACAATTATTCTTATTCTATAGTCAAAATATATATGATAAAAAGTCGATTCACACGCGGTTAGTACTTAATTAATATGTGTAATTTGTACGTGATTCTCTGTATTTGGGCTTATCTCAAGACTCTATGTCAAGGTTGAGGTGATTTATATGAAATTCTTTAGCTTTAGCTTAATTAGGTTGTTAATTAGTCATCATCCCTAACTTAGTGTTGGGTTGGCGTATCGCGTAAAGAGTGTTCTCTTCTCTTTTTACATACGTGTCCTGCAATGAGGGGAAAATATATGCCAAAGCGCCAATGTCATCTGCTTACGTGGGCTGCAGATATACACAAATGGATATATCAGCTATAATATCGCTTTAAATATTTTTTGTTTTTTTAACTTTTTGAAGACATGAATTTCAAGGAAGTTACAATCTGGGAAACTGTTGAAATCACAGCATGGAAGCTTGAGGAAACAAAATATGTCATCTTAGCAGCAGATCATCTAGAATCCCACACTAGTCTTCAAGTTTATGTTGGTCAGCGGTTTTAGGTATTTTGAAAGAAACATAATATGATTTTCTTGGCCAAGTCTAACCTTGCTTGATGTGAGAACATAAGTGCGTCATATAGAATATTATCTTTCATCCTCGAATTCAGTTTCAGATAGAGAATGATTTCCACACATTAATATTTTATGCATATCTACTCTTTATATTCATCAATGTCTCTTGATTTAAAATAAAAATAAAAATAAACATATGTTGGCAGGATGTGCGAAAATTATTTTCTTTTCATGTAATCAAATCAAATCGAAATTCTCAAATCCCAACTGTCGCAGTTCTAACAATGAGGATGGGCAAGCGGGGGAAGTCAACATGGAAAGCATGAGATTTTGACCCGAAAAGCTACATCCAGTTCAAGAAAAGTGTAAAATGGGTTCTTCTTATTCATTCCACTCTTGTTAGGTGAGGTCAGAGTCAAACGAAAGCACAGGTATTAGAGTTGCATCAATTGCTCAGCTACCCAAACCATTATTCACACTTAATGGAGTCTATTTGAAGTTTGAACTTGTTGCTTGTTCAATAATTCTAAAACGAGACGATCTGTTTTATCATTAATTGTATACACTTTATACATTTATGAGTTTTTCTTATCGCACAACTTATTTATGCGTGTTGTGATGAGAAAGTATCGGGGTACTTGCAAAAATTTCTCCCAGGGAGGC
This sequence comes from Crataegus laevigata, assembly GCA_963580275.1. Taxonomy (NCBI): domain Eukaryota; kingdom Viridiplantae; phylum Streptophyta; class Magnoliopsida; order Rosales; family Rosaceae; genus Crataegus; species Crataegus laevigata. The sequence continues at coordinate 8,974,774 of OY756951.1, forward strand.
CTTAGCTAGGTTAAGGCTATTAATCTTCATGAATCGAAGTCAATGAATACTATAATCTGTGAATTAGAATCAAGAACTAGAGAGAGAAAATAGAGAGAAGGCAGAGAGAGAAAATGGTTTTTCTGTTTATCATTTCTTAACCAGTAAGTAATACAACAATCTACCTTATATAGGTAGTTACAAATATATTAATCTTACTAACTAACATACTAAGATTGTGACAAGAGTCACAATCATACACAATTGAACACATATTCTAACATACTCTAACATCCCCCCTCAAGATCATGTTTTTGTGAAACCAAGCATGAGAATGATACAATGCATTCGAACCAAAGGACCACTCAAGCCTTTTGTCAATATATTAGCAAACTGTTCCTTTGATGAAACAAACTGCACAGACAATTGTTTCTTGGCTACCCTTTCACGAACAAAGTGCACATCTATCTCAATGTGCTTGGTCTTTTGGTGTTGAACTGGATTAAAGGACAATGCAATAGCGGACAAATTGTCACAGAACAAAACTGGAGTGGCAGATAAAAAGAATGTGCAGAATGGCAAGAAGTTGCTGGATTTAATCCAATTCTGTAGAAGTGGTAGAAAGGGCTCTATATTTTGCTTCAGTAGATGATCTAAACACAGTTTGTTGCCTCTTTGATGACCAGGAAATAGGATTATTACCGAAAAACACAACCATTCCAGTAGTGGATCTCCTGTCATTAGGATCCCCTGCCCAATCCGCATCACTAAAAGCCTTGAGATGAAAATCTCCTTTAGTATAAGTGACACCAACATTCAGAGTGCTTTTCAAGTACCTGAGAATCCTCTTTACAGCAGTAAAATGAGCCACCATCGGATTCTGCATGAATTGACATACCTGATGCACTGAAAATGCAATGTCAAGCCGAGTGAAAGTGAGATACTGTAATGCTCCAACAATATTGCGATAGGCACCAGGATTGGGATATGGATCACCATCATCTTTGATAAGTCGATTATATGGAAGACATGGTGTATCACAAGCTTTAGCTTCAAGCATTTCAGTTTTCACTAACAAATCCTGAATATACTTTGTCTGAGACAGAAATAAGCCACTGGCAGTCTTGGTAATCTGAATGCCCAAGAATTTTTTTTGCAAAAACCTCAAATCTTTGATATCAAATTCAGAAATAAGAGCCTTGAAAACCTGTTGAATTGATGCAGTAGCACTGCCAGTGATAATTATATCATCCACATTGAGCAAAAGAATCACAATCTCATTATCAACATATTTGACAAAAAAAGAAGAATCTACATAGGTATTGACAAATCCCAATTCAGGCAAAAACTTTGTGAATCTATCATTCCAGGCTCTAGGAGCTTGCTTCAAGCCATATAGTGATTTGTGAAGTTTGCACATAAGATTGGGATGAATAGAATCTTGAAAACTAGATGGTTGAGCCATGTATACCTCTTCTTCCAAAATGCCATGTAAAAAGGCGTTTTTCACATCTAATTGCCTAAGATCCCAACCAAAATTAGAAGCAAGAGCAAGGACCAAGCGCACAGTAATAGGCTTAACCACGGGGCTAAATGTCTCACAATAGTCTAGATCAGGTTCCTGACTAAAGCCTTTAGCTACCAGTCGAGTTTTGTGACGAGCAATAGAACCATTAGAGTGCTGTTTAATTTTGAAAATCCAATTGCAACCAACTAGATTCTTAGAGGATGGCAAAGAGACAAGACTCCAAGTACCTTGAGCCTTAAGAGCATTCAGTTCTTCTTGCATTGATTTTAACCATATGGGACTCTTAAGAGCTGATTTATAAGAATGAGGTTCAACTGTGGACAAATCAACCTCCCCAGAAGCTTGAACAGAAGTAAGCAAGGCCTTCTTCTTAATAATTCCACTTTTACTTCTGGTTTGCATGGGATGCAGATTAATAGGAGGAATAGACAACACCACTTGAAGAGTATCAAGATGAAATTCATGGTCTTCAGTACATAACACAATGTTTGAATTAGGTACCACAAGGAGCTGGAATGAAGAGTCAGGGGCATTAGTAATGGACTGAGAATGAACAGGGGAATATGATGGTTGAGGTTGAACAATTGGTGTAGAGGATGAAGTGGAAGATGATCTGGGTAATGAAGTTGAAGAAATAGAACTAGAGAATGGAGACACAATAACATTGTTGGGATTAACCACATCTATAGGAGACTGAGATAAAGTGGGAGCTGGTAACCTAATTGGAGCAATGGTAGATTGTGTCAATAAATCTGTATATGAAAATTGTTGTTCATCAAAGAGAACATGTCTAGAGATATACAGTTTTCTCTTAGATACCTCATAGCAGAGATACCCTTTATACTTAGGGGCATAGCCTAGACAAACACATTTGGTGGTTTTTGGTTGAAGCTTGGTGCTATTGAAAGGTTTTAATAAAGGAAAGCAAGCACAACCAAAAATTCTAAGATGTGAAATATTAGGAACATTTCCAAACAAAAGTTCAAAGGGTGACTGATTCTTAAGAACAAGAGTTGGCATCCTATTTATAAGATAGATAGTAGTTTGACAAGCATAAGACCAGGATTGAGATGGTAGATTAGCAGTTTACAATAAAGTAACAGTGGTTTCAATAATATGCCTATGTTTCCGTTCGGCTAACCCATTTTGTTCAGGTGTATATGGACAAGACTTGTGATGTACAATGCCCTTGTCCAAAAGAAAAGATTGAAACCTATGACTGATGTACTCCCCCCTCCATCACTTTGCAGAATCTTAATGGAAGTAGAAAACTGGTTGAGTATGAAGGAATAGAAATCAACAAAGATAGAGTACAAATCAGATTTATTAACCAATGGAAAAAGCCAACAATGTATGCTATATTCATCAATGAAGATTACATAATACTTGTAACCATCAACAGATACACAAGGTGCAGGACCCCACAAGTCACTGTGCACAGTTTCAAAAGGCTTAACAGACTTATTGACATGAGTTAGAAATGGTAATTTGCTAAATTTTCCTTCTAGACAATGATGACACAACACATGCGACTGAGATTTAATACTGGACACATTGGCTTTATTTAACATAAGAGACAAAACATTATTGGTTGGATGACCTAACCGATGATGCCAAGTATGAGATTGAACTAATTGGCCAAGAAAAGCTTTGGCAGATGAAGATCCAGGCTTAGCATAGGCAAGAGAATGAATGGGGTATAGTCCATTACTGCATTATCCTTTGTAGAGAATCCTCTCTGTGGCCTTGTCCTGAATCCAAAAACAAAAAACATCAAAGATAAGCCAACAATTATTATCAAGGCAAATCCGATGTACTGACAACAAATTATGTGTTAACTTGGGATCATATAACATAGAATTCAATTTGATTGGATGTGCTGGAGTATGAATAATCGAATTTCAAATATGAAATACTTGAAGACCTTCACCATTAGCAGTTTGGATAGTCTCATTGGTAGGATAGGGTGATGCCAAAGATAAATTGCTCATATCAGCAGTCATGTGGTTGGTGGCGCCAGAATCTTTTAACCACACTTGTGGAAGTGCTGATGCAGGTGCAGATTGAGAGCCAGAATTAACCACAGTGTGCATAGCATGCATGAGAGATTGCAAGGACTGAGGTGCAGAATGCTGTGACAGGCCTTGATAGGAAAACTGAGACTGATATGGTTGCATGTGAACATTTGGAGATGTAGAAGGAACCCCATATGGCTGATGAGAAATCAGAGAGTGAGATGAAGAGGCAGAACCAGTGTAGTTGGGTCCTTTATCATTGTAAAAGCAAAAACAAGTCCCATGATTAAATTTGCCACAAATTTGACACCTTTGCTGTTCAGCCGGATGTGCACCACAAAATGGAGTAGTGTGTCCGTCCCAGTTGCATAACTGACATGTTTGAATCAAAGGTGTGGATGAATGTCCCACTAGAGGCATTGAAGGATGATCAAGAATGCTAGGTACAGGAGTAGGAAACATATGTGCCTGAGTCGAATACATAGGTCTGGGATTATAAAATCTAGAACCCTGATACTTTCCTTTACCCTTGTTTTTTATTCCTATGAAAAGGTTTGTACCCTCTAGGATCAAATTGAGACTGACCAGGAGTATTTTGAGAATATGATGCACTGTTAGAAGTAGAACTTGCAACCATGGCAGTCAACAAAGATGCTTGAGACGAATTTTCAACAATAAATTCTTCAGCAAGTAACTGTGCCCGAAAATCTTTCAAAGAAATCACACTCTCACGACCTCTAATGACACATCGAAAAGTGTTATATTCAGCAGGTAAACCATTAAGGGCTAGTATAACAATATCCTCATCTTGGAAAAAATACCCCAGCAGTAGATAAATAATCCCTAGCCTCTTTAATTCGATGCAGATATAAAGAAATAGAATCCAACCCCTTTTTAATTTTCTGCAAGTTAGATTTCATCTGAAAAATACTGGTCTTAGAAACAGTAGAGAATTGCTCCTTTAAACGAATCCACAGATCTCTCGAGCTTTGACTACCAATGGCACAAGACATAGCTATTGGAGACAGAGTCGTAGTAATCAATTGCATTATAGCTTTATCATGCATTTGCCAAACCACAAATGTATCATTCTCAGTAGATGAAGAAGAGTTAGAGAGATTGATACTCGAGTCACCAGATTGAGAGATATGTTGAGATGGACAAGGAGTCGAACCATCCACAAACCCATGATGCCATTACTTTCCAGCAAGAGTTGCATCTGAAAATGCCAATTGAGGTAGTTGGAGTCGTCAAGCTTAACATTGACAGAGGTTGAAATCGAAGAAATGAGAGCCGTAACTGGGGATTGAAGCAGGTGAAGTTGCGATGCAGTCACCATTATGCAATCAAGCTACCAAATGAACGAATTAGAAGCCCAATTTCAGTAAGGTATTTCCACAAACACTTGGTGTGCAAGAAACCGATCAGATAGAGTGATCAAGAAACAAAGAATCACGAACCCTAGAACTCAGAAAAGAACAGAGATCTGAGTCCGCTCAAAGAATCCGAAGACGAAGAAGACGAAATTGAATCGAGGCGGAAACAAGAAGGATCGAAAATCACGCGTTAGCAAAAAATGGCGAGTGATACCATGTTAATCTTCATGAATCGAATTCAATGAATACTGTAATATGCGAATTAGAATCAAGAACTAGAGAGAGAAAGTAGAGAGAAGGCAGAGAGGGAAAATGGTTTTTCTGTTTATCATTTCTTAACCAGTTAGTAATACAACAATCTACCTTATATATGTAGTTACAAAGATATTAATCTTACTAACATACTAAGATTGTGACAAGTGTCACAATTATATACAATTGAACACATATTCTAACATACTCTAACAAAGGTGGCCATGTCACTCATGCAATTCTCCCGTCCAAACTCTTATTAGGTATATACAATTAGTGACATTTAAAAATCTCTTATGATGTGCAATCTAAGTTAAAGCCGGTAATAAATAAATGTTCAATTTATAGCCTAAACTAGAGATGTATTTTTCTTGGCCTTTTGGCTAACAACACAAGAGCGTAGATGAGTATTATCCAAACCCTAGTACTTATTTATTTGTATATTTAAACAACTTAACCATTGACTTGGCAACTATAATTACTTAATTAGTGGATAATTTGACCTAGTTAGTGTATAATCGTTGAGCAATAATTTCACATTATTAATGTTTAAAGTTGTACAACAAGTTATACACTTAGGCAACTTTTTCGAAACGAGTATGATATTCATTAATAACTAGAATAACATACAATCAGGGAAAGGGTGCTAACAAAGGGTCTTGATAAAAACCTTGCTAGGAAGTAACCTGAATGAAGGGAAAAAAAGTGTCATGCACCAATAAAATAATAAAAGGACTAATGTTAACTATGAAAACCATCCTCCAACAAGACGTCAGAAATTAAATTAGGAGGTTCCTCAAACTATGAAATTGGGTGATCCAATGTTAAATAGAATCTGGCTAGTCGATGAGCCACCGAGTTTGCATCTCGATGCACAAAGCTTGCTTTCCACGATTTAAATGACTGCATAATCCTTTGGGTGTCCTCTAATAATAGCCCAAACGACCCTTGATCAACCACTGCATTGTTTTTAATTGCAGCAACTACTAGCAAGGCATCCCCTCCAAGATAACTTGGTCAGAACGCCATTGAAGTGCAAATACAGCAACTTCACCGGCTACAACAACTTCCGCCTGCATCAAAGACCCAATACCTGTCAACCTCATAGACAAAGTTGCTAAAAATTCCCCAACTGCATTCCTAATGATGACGCCTACACCTCCAATAGCTACATTCTCATCCCACGCCTCATCAAAATTATACTTAGCCATCCTTCCTCTGGTGTCCTCCATGGCTGCAGATCAATGGGCTTATAATGCTTCTAAACCACATTGCACTTCTTAAACTCAAACAGCCAAGTCTGAGCTTGTAATTGAATGTCATGTGGTGGTGAGACCGACCCCTGCCAAAGTAATTCATTACGAGTATTCCAAATCTTCCAGAACAACACCAACGCCAAATCAAAGATGTCCATAGAAATAGACTAAGCCAACTGAGATAACCACTCCTGGAATCCAACCTCTATGTGCCGTAGCGTTTGTAGCCCTAATGGACTAGAAAATCATATCGCTGTTGCCCGAGAACAATCCAGAAGACCATGTTCAATTGTTTCAAGAGCGTTGGTACAAAAGGGATAACACTCATCAATAAGAATCTTCCTCTTCTTTAAGTTGACTCCAGTTGGCATATCGTTCAAACAGCTTCTCCAAATACGTATATTTACTTTACCTGGTACCTTAGCATGCCATAAAGCCTTCCAAAGGATTTGTATCTTTGCTGTCATAGTAAAACCATTTGGTATATCACCGCAAATTTCACTACACGACCTGGCGACAAAGTATGCACTTTTAGTTGTAAAATTTCCTCTTGGTTCTTTCACCCAAATCAACTTGTCAAGAGATTCAAATAAACTAAAAGGAATGCTCATAATAAGGTTGGCCTCATCTTCGAAAAACATCTTGAAAATCAAAGGCACATTCCACTGCACACGGTTTGAAGTCACCATGAGGGAGCGCACGGTAAGGTTTGGGTGAACACCGACTAGTACAGGGCTAATGACCTTTGCATAATTTTCTCTCAGGAGCCAACTATCACCCCATATTTTAATATTCAACCCATCTCTCACCCTCCAATGTGCTCCACGCTGAATCAATACTCTTGTAGCTGCCACACTCTTCCAGTAGTATGACGAGTTTCACTTCCTCATAGCTTGAAGAAAATCCGTATCAGGAAAATAACGGGCTTTAAAAATTTGGGCAACAAGAGATTGGGGGTGATGAATAATACGCCAACCTTGCTTAGCTAGCAAAGCAAGATTGAAGGCATACAAGTCTTTAAAACCCAACCCTCCATCACTTTTAGGCTTACACATCCTCTGCTAACTTACCCAATGTATAACTTTAAACTCAAAGAGGTTTATATAAATGTTGACATTTAGCAAGGACAGTAGCAATTACATTCAATAAAAAACTTCTTATCTGATCAGGTTTTTAATTAAATTCAATAATCACTAATTTAAGTCAATAATGTTTTTAATCAGTGCATACTTGAGTTAGGTTAGTTGATAAAGTAGTATTGGGTAATTAAGTTTGAATCTTCTTTCTCATATATTATAACGGATTAAGATATGACATTATCGCAAAAAAAAGAAAAAAAAAGAAAAAAAAGAGTTAGCATAAAGAAGTTGTTTCAGCTTTCTTTTACGCCTCCTTTATTATTAAAAATAAATAAATAAAGATTAATATGATACATCAGGAGCTGGGATCCTTAGAGCCAGGATAAATTATAAAATGTAACTGAGATTTTGGTTAACTGTTCCAAACTTCTGGTTCAAAGGAGACCTGAATAAAAGTCATGCTTCATGAGCTCACTCCCTATTAGTCCACCCTTTATATTTCCAACTTTTGAGCGTGACAAAGAGACATGCAGTATTTACAATATTTGGCGCCAGTCAGTCTAGTATTTCGATATCTTAAGTCAATACTATCCCAGTCCAATTCCGACACTATCAGAGAGTTACGACCGTTTCTGATAAATATATGAATATGACTTTTGAGAATTTTTTATACGTTAATTTATTAAGTAATTTCCTATGTATCCCTCTCTTCCTCTCCATCAATTATTCAAATTGTTTTCATAAAATTTATTGAACATGCAGACTTTGAAGTGCACTCGATCGGTTCAGATTCAAATAGAAATTTCGACTGGATAACGATGTAGAAACTTAAATATGCAGTGCAATTGAGGACTAACTTTCGGGACGTCACCATGGCGACTATAAGGTTGTAAATCCAATTACCAATTACTTGTAGACTTGGCCAACTATGCGTTGAAGAATGAAATTTTACGGAAACTTAACAAAATAAATTGTATAGAGGTATTTTTTAATACAATCCAACATTTTCAGACTGTACAAATGGTTAAGTTATATATTGGTGTGCTTAGAATTGAGTTGCTAGCTAATCTTGACACTACATGTATTATACATATTACATTAGAATTTCATTTATTTATAGTCCGCATATGTCATCACTTACTCCATTAACATGTTCCTTGCATATTGTTTCTGGTCAGATTATTATATATAAGTAGAATTCTTTTGCAAATAAAGTTATATAATATGCCCACATGTAGCTCACACACAGTATTGTTATATATTTGTATATAAGGACGCATTTCTCTTGTTTTTTTTTCTTTTCTTTGTAGGTAATATTAAAATATGTATGTTAGTGATCTAGACACTTCGTTAAGTTGAGTACATTTTCCTTGAATATGTGATTATTCAAATTTACAAATTTACTCATAATATTATATTGTAGATTGTTGGGAGATTATCTATAGATATACGCTTGTCAAAAGTTTGCTACCTAAATCAGATCGAGTTCACACCAATTAAGGAATTTCAATCTGATCCAATCTTATTGTGCAGGTCTAGTAATGCTTCATTAGGAGTCTTGCACAAATATTTGACACGTTTCTTCTGTTTGGAAAGTTGGACCAAAATTGTTTCCATTTGCACCAACTATTGAGCTACCATCCTCATCACCATTTTAGAAATTAAGTTTTAACTTGACTTGCGTGGGAAAACTTGTTAAAACATAACATCAATATTAGGGAAATGCTAAGGGTCATTAAATGATCATTTTATTTTTTGTGCTGTATCCTTTTGATTCCAATAGTACATGAGTTGAATTTAGAACATCGTGAGATTTTACGTTTTTTTATTTACTCTTAGTAAAGGTAGAATTGCGAGGAGCCAATCCTAGTACAAGATGACTAAATTGGGCCAACCTACAGTACTGTAAATATAAGAGAATTACATAAGAGAAATGAGGGATATAGAAGAGTGGAGGAAGGATGGTATCAGATGTAAAAGAAATGTATCGGGAAAGGCATACAAAATGAAAACTAAAAACCAAAATCTATTATTCAATTTCAAAATTTTGTTTCTATCATTCACATTCGTTTTTTAGTTCTTCCTATCACTCTTTTCATCCCTTCACTCATGTACTTTTTCATATTTTAAACACAAAAAAGTGAACTAAAACTAAAAACAAAATGATTATCAAATGAGCCTTAAGATTAACTCGTCACATGATTGATTTCTGAGTATTCATGCTTATAAGACCCAAGAACGGCCAGAATCAACCTCCACCTACGCCGGTGATCCTAGCCCTTCTCTTAATATTAATAGGTCATGGGCTTAGAACAAAGTAACTTCTTCTCCTTGGAGTTTATACTTTACGTGACCAGATTTTGGGGTCTATATAATAAAGAATGATGACAGTGATGGGAGATGGAAAGTGAGGTAATTAGTGATGATGGATGACACAATTTAGTTTTTAGGCAAAGTCGTCAAAGGCAATTAAGTATCATTCATACTGTCTTATTAGCAAGTAAGCTCAGCTTATCAAAGAACCCTTAGACTATTTTGCCCATGTTATTATGTACCAAGGAAAGGGGAGTCATCAAACATTAATAAGTGCTACAAGTAAAGCTACTCTTATCACATTTTTCATATTATATTTTTTATCATCTCTCTCTAATAGAGGTAGCATCCGCCAACACATATAAGTCTCATATATATTAGAAATATAGTATAAAAAATGTGATAGGAATAACATTTTTGAAGTGCTACTCGTTTTTCTTATTTTCTTTTTGGTGGGGTGGGGGGAATTCACCAACAGCTCGTTTTCCAGTTCTTGGTAAGCTTGACTCTGGTACTGCTTTATTTGCAAAACTTCCTCGCATCCATGCATTTAGTAGATGTAGTCAATTAATTACTATGATACATTTTCTTGTGGAACAACTATATATTGGAATAGTGCATTATTTTATAAACAAATTCATGTGCATGCACTAAATTACTATTCAAGTAGAATATGCAACTCAAATAATTAAGAACAATACCCATATACATATTCAACAAAAGGCACCCAGTAGAATTTCCAAATTCTAGAAGCTCTTTGGGAATCCATGTTAATTATACGAAACAAAATTTATTCCTTGTCTTCTTAAAACGTTAAGCAAATCATTAAAGTTGAAATAACGTGTGTTGACAATAGGAAGCGATCCTAAAAAAGACTTGCACGAAAGGAACCCTAAGATAAGAATATTTCCTCTATATATATGTCTTGAAACGGCATCATGGTTTGACTTTTCTGAAACTTAATCCTACCACTTAACTTCTAGACAAGCGACATGAGTTCAGAATTTCTTGCTTACTACTACTAGTTAAAATGGAGGAGCTATGGATCAATACGGAATGCTCTTAACCACTTAAGTTGAGGTTTTAACATAAAATTAATTAACAAGGGAGTAGTCAAACCTCTTATAAACCCTTACAAGGTTTTTTCTTTTACCAATGTGAGACTCTTTTACATTCACATCCTCACCATCCAGTTGAGGTTTCACTATAAAATCAATTGGCAAGGGAGCAATCCAACCTCTTATAAGCCATTACAAGGTTTTTCCTTTACCAATGTCGGACTCTTTTACCTTCACATCCCCACGTTTGACAAATTTTCAAGCCAAACATGTGGACAATACAAATTGGGTGATGTGGAGCATGTGAACTACCATGAAGAAAGTTGAGGTTCCACCATAAAATAAAAGGAAATTGAATGAAAAGGGTTTGAAAACTTTGAGTTTTAACGATAAGGACAAAATAAAAGGTAAAGTGGATAGTACCAGAATTGACTTTTTAGTGTAAAAATGTGATTTTTCGTTAAAGTAAATAGTACCGGAAGCTTTTCATTAAAGATGAGGAGTAACCTAACCTCGTATAAGTCTTTACAAAGTTTTTCTTTTCATCAATGTGAGATTTTTTTACTTTCACATCCTCACAATTTGGGACTTACGACATAAAAAATGGCTGCTACTTTAGACACGAATAAGCGATTATTTGAAGAAAGAATCTATCAATAAATACGAGATGTAGTGCATCAGCAGTTTTTTTGAATCAGTTTTGATATACATACAACTATAGGTATGCCTTAAATGATATTGAACTAATTAACAAAATTTTATTTACTACTCTGATTGTTTTCATTGCCATCAGAAATTACACATTGATCTGATCAATATATGTTCAAGAGATCAGGTCAAGTAATTCTGGTAATCGATCAAATTGTGTGAGGAAATTAACATGCTTTGATCAACTGATAATGATCGTCCTACTCAATACCTTATATTGATCTTTTGTTTCTCCTCTGCTTTGTTCGATCAAAAGTCAAAAATAAACGGTGGTGTGCATGGGGAGAAACAAAGTGTTTGGAGATCATTTCCCAAATAAAAACAAAACCAATAACAAAACAAAGGGAGATATCTTATAGAAATATAAATTCTACAATGAACAAATACTGATGGATCAACCTATTGGTGTAACCAAAAAGAGAAGAGTCTGCCGATGAATTAACGCACTGATCATCTCTGTATATGTAATTACAAAAACCCAACAAGTGGAGCTGCTTTCCCTAGCTGAAGAGTCTCCAAGTCATTCTCTAATGGCGTTAAGTTCAGATCCAAACACATAGCTCTCCTACCGCTATTTGTCTTCTTCAAAACTTGAAATACTTGCGCAGGCTGAGGATTCAGACTATTCAAACTTGAATATCGCTCATGAACATTGCTAGTAGTATTACTACCACTGAAGGGTGCCCTGTGCCTCCTCATGTGACCCCCCAAGGCCTGCCCTATAGGAAACTCTAGGCCACATATGTTGCACTCATGCGTCTTAGGTTTTGGTGGTGAACCTTGTGACAGACTCTGATCAGAACTATAGCTGTTTCCTTCTCCTGATGATCCGGTTAACCTGGGTTTCTTGTGACTGGCACGGTGACCTCCAAGCGCTTGGAACGAAGGGAACTGGCGATTGCAGGTCTTGCACTCGAAAACCCGGTTAGGGGAGACAGAGAAGGAGTCATATTGATTAGCGTTGTTGTTGATGCCACGGGAAAGTAGCATCAAACAGTTGGCCATGGTTAGGCTGTGATCAAGCTCTCTCATATCTGTGATGCTTCTCTTCATATTCATGCACAAGAGATTGTGTAAAACGGGATGATTGAACAAAAGGGTAAACTTATTGGAATGTTGGTGATGATTGGATAGTTAAAAATGAAATTAAAGGAGTGGAACTTTTTGGGTTTAGGGGGTTTGGTATTTATAATATTGTTGGGTATGCTAGTTGGTATGCAAGTTGATAAGTGAGATGAATTTTTGACTTTGATATATGTGGTTGACAATTCTGAATAATTCAGAATAGTGAAAATAAAGTCGTTGTTCCTTGTTGGATAAGAAATCTTCTAAAAACAAAGAGAGTAGAGTAATGGGGAATTGTGGAAATAAAAATATTGGGTTTTAAAGTTTCGTGATTGGTTAATTAGTGGTTTGGTGTGAAAAGGAGATAGCTAGCAGGACATGGATTATACATAGAACGACGTAACTGACCATGTAAGCATGACCACATATAGCAAGAAGTACTGCAGAGAACCAGGGCCGGTCCAAAGATTTTTTAGGCCCGAGGCAATGCAAAAAAAAGTGTCCAACTTCATACAAGAAAATGATTTATTTTTACACGTAAGATATTGATAAAATTATACTTAGAAAAACACTTCAAACTCAATAATTTAGAAACACAGAAAGACTAATTTATTTTGTATTGCGAGAAAAAAACCAAAAAACTCCGGGCTTACAAATAGATAGATGATGAGTTTTGTTTTCCATCTAAACTTTGAAAGTGTATTTGTATAAATCATGAGGTGTTTTATTTATTTATTTACTAACCTTGTCAATATGGGACTCACAAAATAATGATGTTTTCGAGTCTTTAATTGATATGTATTAGTAATGAATGAGCATTAAATTAAATATTTTGATAACACGTCATATAATTTGTAAATTTGCTCTAAAAAATTGGTCTATGTATTACTCATTGTTGAAGATTAGACTTGAATTGAAACAAATATTTAAAAATAACAACCCACATAACTACTAGCTAGTAACTAAAAATAAATTAATAACCAAACAAAAATTTGTAAAAATTGAAAAAAAAAATATGCACATAGCATTTCGAAATTAGGATTTCTTGTTAATTATAAACAACAAAAACCATTGCTTCTAATTAAACTTCTTGATCATTTAACCAAATTTTATAAATTTATACTCTTATGAAAAGAAAATTGTAAAAATTGGAAAGTAAATAAGCACATGTGGTGTTTTGAACCCAAGACCTCCTCATTATTTTCAAATGACCAAACCACCACTCCTAGCTAAATTTCTGTGAACCAAATTTTATAAATTTATACTCTTATGAAAACATATATAAATATATCACCCTAATAATTTTGGTGGCCCTAATTTTTTTGGGCTCTGGACGGTCACCCCGCCCGCACTGGACTTGAGCCGGCCCTGCAGAAAACTAGTATGCAGTGACGACCATACATACGTGTCTTTCCTAGAACCTTCAACTTCTAGAAGATTCTAGCAAATTTTTTGATTTCTCTGTATTTTTGGTTATATAGTAAGAAAAATGAAGCATCCACGATGAGCCGGAGTCGGCAGAGAAAATCCAGATACATGAAAAAGAGTCTGAGAAATTAATTAATGCCAATCATAAATTAAAAAAAGGACTAAAATTTATACGATAATTATAACTAGTATCTGGGCTTGGTAATTAATTGGTAACTTTGCATTTTGATACATCTTTGGTAGTGGAAATGTTTCATAAATAGATGCATGTTCATGTTTGGATGAATAAACCGAATAAATAATTGTCGATGTGTGAATCAAAATATGATGCCTAAATCGCAAGTGCCTTTCATACACCAAATGTGTCTTGCTTATACTTTTTTTAGAGTTTTGCATACTAAAATCTATTCACGTATGTTAGGAGATGTATGATTAGATTTTCGTAATATCTTAAAATTTAAGGGGTAAAATTCAATTGGTTAAGAAGATTATTGCATTCCAGGTGTTGAGTTCAATTTCATCCTTCCCTACTATCGTCTAATATAAAAATAATAAATAAATAAAGACACTTAAAATGCCTCTGATTAATTAAAATGTCAAGAGTAAACCATTTATATAAGAAGGTAAACTAGTAAAATTAAAACAATTAAGGAATTTTGTAAGGAATAAAAAGACATTTATTCACCCACAGCGACTAGTATATTCACGTATCTCATGTTCTACATTGCCACTCCAAATAAAACATATTAGTTTTATTCATTGTAATCAAGATATGTGTGGTGAGAAAGTTACTTCACACAAGGTTAGTATCTAGCATAGTGTGCATCACCAACTATTTACTTATTTCACTATTCAACATGTTCATATAGCCACTCTAAATACAATTATTCTTATTCAGTATAATTAAAATATATGTGATAAAAATTCGTTTCACACACAGTTAGTATCTAATTAATATGAGTAATCTGCACGCGATTCTCTGTATTTGGGCTTATCTCAAGACTCTATGTCAAGGTTAAGGTGATTTATATGAAATTCTTTAGCTTTAGCGTAATTAGGTTGTTAATTAGTCATCATCCCTAACTTAGTGTTGAGGTTGGCGTGTTGTGTAAAGAGTGTTCTCTTCTCTTCTTACATACTTGTCCTGCAATTAATTAGGGGAAAGTATATGCCAAAGCGGCAATGTCATCTGCTTACGTGGGCTGCAGATATGCACAAATGGATATATCAGCTATAACATCGCTTTAAATATACTAAATTACTGGGAAATGTGTGAACTGAAAGCCAAATCCCATGAGTCTGACTGACAGACAATATGCATGCAGAGGTGTGAAAGTTGATCAACTTGTAGAAACTTTATCTCTTCGTGATATGAGAATATAAAAAGTCTTGTCTGATGACCAAAACGTCCATAGCCACAATGGACTAGTTAAGAAACCGTTGCTTTCAGCTAAATAAAGTCCAATTAATGATGCTTAATTTGCAGATAATTTTCCTGTCATGAAAATCTCGTAACTGCATGGCATATAGTCTGTGACTCTGTAAAAAGGTGTTTTTCAAATTTCAACTAGCTAGACTTTTTTTTAGTGCTGTATTAATTTTCAAAGACCATGCCAATAAACAGAAAATAAACCGCCGGCGGCCAGTCAGCTACGAAATATATATGTTTACCATCTCAGACTTCCAGTATATATATATATTACACTTGCCCTTTTTTTCTTTTTTTTCTTTTATTTTTTTAGATTAACGCGTTTTAGAAGTCTATCCCAATCTGATAGTCTATCGGACACACAATGATTTTTTTATTTTTTTTATTTTTTTTTTGGAAAAATGTTGGACACACAATGATTTAAATACTCTGGCAATAATTGATTTGGAGTCTTTATATAATATCTCCATATATATTAAGGTTTTTTTCAGTGACTGTGCATACACACACACACATACAAATTGCTTAAGAAGAGGGATCCTCATTTTTTTTTAAAAATAGAGACACGCTCTCTACTGTTAGATTGACTTTAATGAAATTGTGTGGTTGAGATTCGAACCCCTCCCATTTTACTCATTTAACACATTGACCACCATATCACTTATGTTTTTGTGAAAATATGCTAAAATATTTACATATTTTCTACACTCACAATGTTTGCCAGCTCGCTATATAATCAACTTAAATCCATCATGCAATGCATTTCCTTCCAATTTTTTGTGATAAACTAATAGATAATTAACTAAATAAACATCCTGCAAAGTTTCAATAAAAATTTCCAAGTTTTTCTTACAATTTTAGTGGTTTTTATTCCATTTTTATCGATATCGATAATATCCCAATATTTCCATCGAAATTTTCGTATTTTTTAATTACCGATATTTCCGATATCATCGATATTTTAGACCTTGGTTATTACTATATTCATTAGAGCAATTTCTTAACATATCTAGTAGCCAAAGAAACATATATCGACGGCAGAGAAGGTACCTAAACCCTTGGGAGGTTAGTGCAAGTGGTGAGACCGTGAAAGAGGGTGGGGGTGATGAACTAGGATGAGGACAGGTTCAATGTTCAAACTTCAAAGCCCTTTAGTATAATTAAAAACATTAAGGCAATCACATTATCCGCCTCCGTCTTTTCAAAATCAAATCTAAGATCACAACTTTTCTGGATTTTACTGGGATAAACTCAGATAAATTGATGTGGGTTTAGTCAAACAAATCTAACATCCTTTACAAGTTAGTAACCAGAAATGATTAAGTGTGAGCAGATAAATGCATGACAGTTCCATATGGAAGGAACAGAAAATCCCTTCCCGTTACATATTCTGCAGCGAACACTCCTTGTCACTCATCTTCTATTCTGGCATTGATGGCACACCCCAAGGACAGCTCCTCAACAAACTGTTGAAGACCACAGTCAGCAAGTACACAAGTCACATAAACAGTGATAACAAAATGTATAAACAGAGTAACAAATTTCTTATCTTTTGGATTGCTAGTTTACTTTGGCTCTTCCTGCTTTTGAAGAACTTTATACTTGAACAATGGCGTATGGCTACAATATGAACAAACTATGGCTATAACACCAATGACCACTGTTTACTTCTTCCCAAAACTTTCTTTCTCCTAATTACCAGTGTCATCAGAATTAATTACTACTTTTTCATCTCCTGCCCGTACCCTAGTTCACATCCTCACATGCAGTTGCTTTACACCCATTTAGACACCGTTGTTTCATTTCCTCCTCGACTTTTCCTCCATCTCACCAACCCCATTAGTCTCTCAGTTCCCCTACACTTTCGATGTACCATCAAACCCACCAATATCTTCAATCTTTCCCTACTTGCTAAGTTCCACTTCACCCTTCCCTTCATAAACACCATTCTTCCTGTTAGCTTTCGTAAAGCTCAGATTTCCTTTCTATATTGAACCTTAAAACTAGAGAAGTTAACACACACAGAGAAGAGAGATGGAAAATGGTGTTTCACTCTGTGAACATCATCAGAGCGATTGAGCTTCCTCTCTTAGATTATATGCTCTCTCTCACACACAAGTAGTGAGTGGAGGAATGTTACAAAACTATTGCCTGTTAACTCCTTTCTCTCACATCATTTCAATCACAGCCACACATCTAGCTGCAAAAGTGGAAACAAGAAAATAACAATCCACATGGCACTCATGGCCTTTACAAATTAGAGCTTTACACTTGCAGACTTTGCACAAGTGAATACACAAAGAATTTCATCTTATTTCTCTAATACTAATCAGCTATGGACTTATAATTCAACACTCCCCTTTAAGTCTTTAGCTTATTTTACTCCAAGCATGCTCCTGAGATAATTGAACCGATCCTTGGACAAGGGTTTTGTGAAGATATCTGCTAGTTGCTTTTTAGTGGGACAATACACCAGATCAATAATGCCTTCCTGCAGTGCATCCTTGATGAAGTGATACCTCCTGTCAATGTGTTTAGTCTTCTGATGAAACATAGAGTTCTTTGTGATTGCAATTGCAGAGGTGTTATCACACTACAGTGGTGTTGCTTCAGTTTAAAGCTCTCCAAAATCTTCTAAGACAAATCTGAGCCAGATTGCTTGTGCAGTGGATTCGGATGCACTTATGTACTCTGCCTTTGCCGTGGATAATGCCACATAGTTTTGCTTGACAGAAGCCCAAGAAAAAACTCCACTTTCAAATGAAAAAGCATATCCAGATGTGCTCTTGCTGTCTTCCAAAGAACCACCCCAGTCACTGTCACAAAAACCAATTAGACAGACTTTTCTTCCTTTCACATATTCCAAGCCATAGTTCAGTGTTCCTTTGACATATCTCAATACCTTCTTTGCAGTTCCAAAATGTTTATTGGTGGGACAATGCATAAATCTTGCCAATAGACTTGCTGCATACATTATGTTCGGCCTTATAGCAGTGAGGTATAAAAGGCTTCCCACTATACTCCTATACATTTCTTCATTTGCAGCACCACTTCCATCATCTTTTGACAACTTTTCATTAGTCACAAGAAGTGTTGAGACCGTTTTAGCTTCACTTAATCTAAACTTACTCAGTAGAGATGTTTCATACTTCTTCTGGTGAATAAAGATGCAAGAATCAGTTTGGATCACTCCCATTCTAAGAAAGTGATGGAGAAGTCCCAAATCTGGCATCTCATATTTCATTTTCATGTCTTCCTTGAATTCTTCTAGCATTGATTTGCAACTCCCAGTGTAGACTATATCATCTACATAGATGGAAACAATCAAGATATCTTCTCCCCTTGCCTTAATGTACAAGGTTGGTTCACTTAAGCTCTTTTCAAAACCACATTGAGAGAAATAGTTGTCTATTTCTCCATACCAAGCTCTTGGAGCTTGCTTTAGGCCATAGAGAGCCTTATGTAGTTTGTACACTTTTTCTTCCTTGCCTTTAACAACAAAACCTTTAGGCTGTTCAACATAGACCTCTTCTTGTAAAACTCAATTCAAGAAGGCTGATTTCACATCTAATTGATACAACTTCCAGCTCTTGTGTGCAGTTAGGGCTATTAAGGTCCTGATGGTATCCAATCTAGCAACTGGTGCATAAGTCTCATTGTAATCCAAACCGAGTTTTTGTGCATAGCCCTTTGCAACCAGCCTTGCTTTATTCTTCAACACTGTACCATCAAGGTTTAACTTGGTTTTGTACACCCATTTAATCCCTATGACAGGTTTCTTAGTTGGTCTATCAACAAGCTTCCAGGTACCATTCTTCTCAATCATGAACATCTCATCTTCCATTGCTTTTAACCAGGATTTATCTTGCATTGCTTCTTCATACTTCTCTGGATCCATGATGCAGAGATTGCATTGAGCCAATACTTTATCTAGTTTTCTCCATTTCAATGGAGTGTGATCAAATGCTTAAGTATTTCTCTCATCTTGACTTAAGCTGCTGGAACCAGGGGAAGACAAATCAGATGAATGACTTGAGTTCTCAACATTGAAATTTCCTTCATGATACTATCTCAATGCCTTTGTGGGGCATCTATTCAGTAGATACACTGCTGTATGAACTACCTCAGCCCAAAGATAATATGGCATTTCCTTCTCATGTAGCACAGATCTTGCCATTTCAATCATTGTCCTATTTTTCCTTTCTACAACTCCATTTTGCTGTAGAGTGTAGGCAAGAGTAAGTTGTCTCTGTATTCTTTCATCCTCACTTTAATGACTAAACACTCCAGTGAGGGACCATCAAATACATCACACATGCCTCCACCAAATAACAAGAAATATCCATGCTCATCCATTTGACCAACACTAAGCAAATTCTCTTTTAGACCAGGAACATACATGACTTCTTTGACATATTTCCTGCCCTTGTCAGTGTCAATGACCAGAGAACCCATTCATGCAACATTTACAAGATCTCTAGTAAGCATTTGAACCTTCCCTGCAATGTTAGTTCTCACATCATCAAGAAGATTCACATTTCCTATCATGTGATTGCTACACCTACTATCAATGTACCATTCTCCATTTACTTTAGTCTCAGTGCTTGCATTGTTAGCATAGAACAGATTTCCTGACACTTCTGCTTGGTTTGCACAATTTGCTTTCTGCACAGTTTTCCCTGTAGTACACTCTCTAGCCCAGTGACCAAATTTGTCACAGTTATAACACTTTGGTTTGCCCTTGTATCTACACTCACCAAAATGAAACTTTGAACACACCTTGCATTGAGGTTTTGTGGCTTCTTGACTCATTGATTGAGGAGAATTCATGTTTTGAGATGAGTTTGTAAATGGTCTCTGTTACACTTTGGATTTTGACTCCCATTTCTTTCCCTTTGGATTCCAATTTCTCTGTGATCTAAATGTGCTAGATTGAGCATATCCTCGACTTTGTCCTTTTGAATTCACAGTGAAAGAAGTAACTGCCCTTTTAGTTGCATCAGATGAATGCAAGTCAAATTGTTGCTCTTGACTTTTCAATATAGCTATAACCTCTTGCAATTCTACAGATTCCAAACTCTTTGTATTTTCTATCACTAAGCATATAGGATCATACATCTTAGTGAGACTAATTAGTACATTCTGAACTAATCTCTCATTTGAAAGAATTTCACCAAACGTCTTCATTTGATTAATCAATTCATTTAGACGAGTAAGATATCCAGACAAAGATTCATCATCACGCATTATGGTGTATTCAAATTCTCGCCTAAGATTTTGTAGTTTCACAGATCTTACATGATCGCCTCCATGGTATTCCTCATACAACAGATCCCACGCTGCTTTTGCTGAATCTGCATTTGCAATTCGAGGGAAGATCTAATCGGAAACTGCATTTTGAATGATGCCCAGAGCTTTTGCATCTTTCATGAAGATTGCAGCCATTTGTTCACCATCTCCATCATCAGTATCTGTGTTTTCTCCAGTCTTCTTTTTCTTCCTCTTCGAATCAGGAGTCGTAACCCTTTTTTCCACCAGATTCCACAACCCATATGACTTGAAAATGGTGACCATTTTGATTCTCCATAACTCATAGTTTTCACCTGAGAAGATCGAAGTTCGATCTTCAACACTCACAGCTCCGGCCATCGTGAGTTTGAGTGAATCTAGAAATGCATAGTTCTTAGATCACAACCTCCG
Organism: Crataegus laevigata; assembly: GCA_963580275.1. Classification (NCBI taxonomy): domain Eukaryota; kingdom Viridiplantae; phylum Streptophyta; class Magnoliopsida; order Rosales; family Rosaceae; genus Crataegus; species Crataegus laevigata. Next base: position 8,995,960 of record OY756951.1, read on the forward strand.
GTGAACTTCACCAGATCCAGAGAAACCCAGAAGAAACCCAACGTCCGTCCGTGATATTCAATCTTCACAGTGCACGCCCAATTCTAATCACAACTAGGCTCTGATACCATGTTAGCTTTTGTAAAGCTTAGATTTCCTTTCTATATTGAACCTTAAAACCAAAGAAGTTAACACACACAGAGAAGAGAGATGGAAAATGGTGTTTCACTCTGTGAACATCATCAGAGCGATTGAGCTTCCTCTCTTAGATTATATGCTCTCTCTCTCACAAGTAGTGAGTGGAGGAATGTTACAAAACTATTGCCTGTTAACTCCTTTCTCTCACATTATTTCAATCACAGCCACACATCTAGCAGCAAAAGTGGAAACAAGAAAATAACAGATCCACATGGCACTCATGGCTTTTACAAATTAGAGCTTTACACTTGGCAGACTTTGCACAAGTGAATACACAAAGAATTTCATCTTATTTCTCTAATACTAATCAGCTATGGACTTATAATTCAACACTTCCCATTTCCTCAAAATCATCATTATTCACCCAACCTTTCTGGTCAACCTTTTCTTTTCTGTCTAATTCGCAAGAATAAAAAAGAAACTTACAAAGTATTGTGTTCATTTTAGTTTTTGAAATTAGATAAATAATTATAAACAAAAATAAAAAGAATTGATAAATACTGATAGTTTCATTGTCGAAATCACTGATGATATATAAAATTCATGTAGGAAATAAAAGGAACGAAACTAAGCAAAGCCAGGCCATAATGAAGCAAAATGTGCTAGGTAATTGTTGAAAATAAAACAAGTGAAACAATATAAGCCATTGATAAATAAATTAATCTTTTGAAGCATGGCCTGGATTCTGAAAAATAAGAAGCCAGTTGAAGAATTAATTTTACCATTTTTTGCTACACTCTGCTGATATCCTTGTCTAGAAAAACCACCACTTTCTTCAAGAGAGCTTTAGTCGGTTGGTGAGAGTTCTCCACGGCTTTCAAAACAGGTTGCCATTTCTCATCATGCTTTGGATTCGCCGCAACACATCTTTTAACCACATCCTTGTGGTTCTCCTCAGTTACAGTTCAAACTAGTATAAATCCCTAGCTTTGTCCACCTTCCTGTCATTACATAATAACCACAGCAGCAACAACAAACCGTATCATGATCAGATCTCATGAGAGCATCCATACTCTTGGTTTTTCGTTGGGTACGCAATACCATCTCAATAGCCACAAGGTACCACTATTGGGGCATTCCTACAAATTAATTAAGCCTTTACCATCAAAACATCAGCTTCCTTGTGATTGCCATGCCTCAATTCAGTGCGAACGGCAACAAGACGCAGTTGAGGAATCTATGGATCTTCTTCTAGGACACGGTAAGAACTGCATGCACTTGCCTTACTCAGCACGTTCGTCCCCTCTTCAAGACTAGCAAGAGACAGCTAAAGCGGTATAGACTTGGGGCATTGTTTGAGACCTAAGTTACAAGCCTCTTTGGCGTTTTCCAAATTATCAACCCGTTCCTCTAGCTATCCATGTATGAACCACAACTTGAAGACCCTTTTGTCCACAAACTTCCTTTCCTCATCAAAGTTCCCTAATTCTCTCTCAACACAAGTGCTGATTCTATTGTGATTGGCTCATATTAGCTGGCAACAATTAGAGAGATCCATGTGTTTCACCTTTTGTTTGTTTTCGGTGGAAAGATGGTAGGATGCATTGTATAATGCAAACCATGTGGAATGCTAAAGGAAAAGCAAGGCTTTCTTTTTACTTTGGAGACATAATTATTAATCATCATGGAAGCACTTGAGTAGAAGCTAGTGGATGAAAGTGATGGCCTTTATTTAATGCAAGGAATTTCTTGCATTGTGGTGGGATGCTTGCCGTGTGTGAGATGGCAGCCAGAAAAGCATCCAAGGGTAGAGTGGAAAATATTCTAGTGAAAGAACTCTTGGGGTAGAGTGAGACTTTTGGGAAAATTCTATGAGTGGGTGTACAAGGGATTCGGGATTGGGTTATGGCGATTTAACTCATGTATACTTGTACTGTTATTCTCACAGTGAAGAGCAATATATCTCTGATGACGTAAGCAGGTTTTTGTCGAACCTCGTAAATTTCTTGGTGTCTTTATTTCTTGTATTTTATTCTGTTCAACTGTGTGTGATTTTGGTGAGGTTGTAATCTGAATTTCGTTTCCTCTCTAACGAACGAGCTAAGGCACAACAATTGGTATTAGAGCATCGTTGGAGGCTTGGTTCGTTGGAGGTCCAGATTTGTTGTTCACCATGGAATTTTCAGTTGAGCAGTTTAATAGCAGAGATACGGTTTTACTCTTGGTAAAGGAGAGTGATGAAATCATGGAAGAAAATTGGAAAAAAGATTTGAGTGAGACAGCAGGTTCAGATTCGGTTCCAAAGGCAAGGGTCCATAGTGCTACGGGCGCAAAGCCGGGTTGTAGTAAGTTTATGGCGGAAGACTTCGAGTATGCCCTCTAGGTACTCGAAGAAACACTTCTCCTGCTGATGTATAGTCTCAATTGTTGCAGGGGTTTTGTAGCAGGTGCAGCTATGAGATTCACAGGTGATGAGATGGTCCTGAAGGAGGAAAAGTGTGAGGAATTTTGTCTGGCTTGATGAGTTGTTGCTGGAAACGGGTGCACTAATGAGTTTCCAGGTTGCAGACAATGAAGAGGAATAAAACGTGCTAGAAGAGACGATGATGTGTCGAGATCCTGTCTAAAGCTAAATTGTGTTTTTTAGCTTGCAGCAGATGCACATGCATTGGCAGTGACTGAATAGGAACAGGACCAACGAGGTGGATTCAGTGTGTGCATGCTGGTACGTAAGGCCAATGGACTTTGGTGATGGGTGCAAGGATTTTTGCATGGTATATTCACCAAGGTGGAGATTGTTGTGATTGGCTCATATTAGCTGGCAACAATTAGAGAGATCCATGTGTTTCACCCTTTGTTTGTTTTTGGTGGAAAGATGGTGGGATGCATTGTATAATGAAAACCCTGTGGAATGCTAAAGGAAAAGCAAGGCTTGCTTTTTACTTTGGAGACATAGTTATTAATCATCATGGAAGCACTTGAGTAGAAGCTAGTGGATGAAAGTGATGGCCTTTATTTAATGCAAGGAATTTCTTGCATTGTGGTGGGATGCTTGCCGTGTGTGAGATGGCAGCCAGAAAAGCATCCAAGGGTAAAGAAGAGCATTCGGCTCTTTCCATGGGAAAGCATGGGCACGGGTTGAGAGAAAATCAAGAGAGCTAGAGTGGAAAATATTCTAGTGAAAGAACTCTTGGGGTGGGGCTTTTGGAAAAATTCTATGAGTAGGTGTACAAGGGATTCGGGATTGGGTTATGGCGATTTAACTCATGTATACTTTTACTGTTATTCTCATAGTGAAGAGCAATATCTCTCTGAGGACGTAGGCAGGTTTTTGTCGAACCTCGTAAATATCTCGGTGTCTTTATTTCTTGTATTTTATTCTGTTCAACTGTGTGTGATTTTGGTGAGGTTGTAATCTGAATTTCATTTCTGCACTAACGAACAGGCCAAGGCACAACAGATTCATCCACACTCTTTCCCTCTCTCCCTTTTGTCGCGCCTTGACAAGAAGCATTCGAGCCCTTTCAAGTTTTTTATTCTCAAATTCAAGCTTCGAAGCAACAAGCAAAATTTCTTTAGAATTGGGAATGGCGGCATAAGCTTCTTGGACGGTTTCACGGGCAGCAGTCACTTCCGCATCAAGCCACTTCTCCTCGCAGCTCACCGCAAGCCTACACGCCTCCAACCACACATCCTCGCTATTGGGGCACTGCTCGACCCCTTCTTGAATCAATCGTCTCGCTTCTCTAATCTTCCCATCACTTTCGTCAAACCTTGCAGCCGCAATCCAACTAGCTGGCGAAGTGGCTTTGTGTGTGTCAATAGTTGGAGGCTTTGGATATGATTATGTGTTGGTAAAAGATGGGTATTTGGAAATATTTTTCGATGTGCAGCTTTAGGGTTTCAATTGTGGAGTTCTTAGGCGTTTAATTAGGGTTAGGGTTTTGGTCAATTACAAGTAAATAATTTGAAAAATCAAGAAAACAAGCAACTTCCTGATTCATGTTATAAAATAACCATTCGCGAAATCCTTGGGAAGAACATAAGTTTTAAGTAAGTTACACTAATTATTTCCCTTACTCGTGCACATTTTTTTTAGAGAACCCCTGCACATATTTCATTGGGAGAGAGGAAGCAGTTTCTTGTTTGTAGAATTAGGTCAGTAGAATTACATTGTTGGCCCGTTCTTGTCGATTGAGCCGCTATATGTTTCTCTCTTTAAACATCTATTTGTGTCGTGTTTGAGTTAGCACTTTGTTTTCCTTTTTGTTGAGATTTGGGTAGTCTTTCATTGATGAACTCTTGGATTTCGAAGGGAGCAAGAGAATGAAGGGAAAGAGAAGAGCTAGAGAGAGAAGGGGAATAATCACTGCAACATTCTAACTGTTGCAGAATGATACATTTCATTCTTATAGATCATTCTCTTACATCAGTCATCACAACCATTCAAATACATGAGCCATTGTGATTATGACACATGACACTTACAAGGCATGGGAGCCATTGAAAATGAAAATTGATCTAAGACCTTACACTTGACATATGAGCTCAAGCAATCACAACAGAAAACAGTTATACAATAGGACAAAGGAAAATCTATTATGTAAATCATTTACTAACAAGAAATTAGTAAGCAATTTATTTTTCAACACTCCATTCTAAATTGCTAACCAACTCAGGTAGTTGAATCAGTCTTTGGGAAGAGCTTTTGTAAAGATGTATGCAATCTGTTCTTCACTTTTGCAGTAAATCAAATTGACCACAACTTCTTGAATTACATCTTGAATGAAATGAAACTTCCTACCAATGTGATTGGTTCTTTGGTGAAACATAGGGTTCTTAGACATGGCTAGAGCAAAGGTGTTATCACAAAATAAGGAAGTTGCAGTGGCTTGCTCATTTCCAAAGTCCTCGAGCACAAACCTAAGCCAAATGGCATATGTAATTACTTCAGCTACGCTAACATACTAAACTTTTGCAATTGAAAGTGCCACACTGTGTTGTTTAACTGAGGCCCATGAAAATGCCCCACTTTCGAATGAAAAAGCATACCATGAGGTGCTTTTCATGTCCTCCTTAGATTCACTCTAGTCCTTATCACAATAGCCAATCAATAGAGCAAACTTTCCAACCACATATTCAATTCCAAGTTAATTGTCCCCTTGATATACCTTAGCAGCTCCATAATGCTTCTTGGAAGGTTTATGCATGAATCGTGCCAATAAACTAGCAGAGAACATAATATCTGGTCTGGTTGCTGTCAAATATAGTAGACTCCCAACAATTTTCTTGTATAAACTCTCATATGCAGGTTCACTTTCATCATCATTTTCAATTTGTCAGATGTAACCAATTGAGTGCTCACTGAATTACAGTCTTTGAGTCCAAATTTATCCAAGAGTGTTAAAGCATTTTTTTTTTCTTTCTAATGTATGAATATACTCCTTTCAGTTTGAGTTACTCTTATTCCAAGAAAATGATGGAGTAAACCTAAATCTGACATCTCATACTTGTTCATCATTTCAGTCTTAAATTCTTGCATCATTTCATCATAGCTCATTGTGTACACTATGTCATCTACATAGATTGACACGATTAGAGTCCCAATACCTTCTTTGGTTTTCACATAAAGAGTTCCTTCACTTGAACTTTTGTGAAAACCACAATGAATCAAATATGTGTCAATTTCACCATACAAGGCCCTTGGTGCCTGTTTTAGACCATAGAGGGCCCCTTTAATCACAAAACCATTAGGTTGATCCACATATACCTCCTATTCGAGAACACCACTCAGAAGGGCTGATTTAACATCCAATTGCCACAGTTTCCAACCTTTATGTGCAGCTAGAGCAATGAATGTCCTAATAGTATCTAACCTTGCCACTTGAGCAAAGGTTTCATTGAAATCAATCCCTAGTTTTTGTGTGTAACCTTTGGCTACAAGCCTTGCTTTGTGCTTTTGAATTGAGCCATCAAAATTCAACTTTATTTTATATATCCACTTCACTCCCACAACAAGTTTGCTACTTGGTCTGTCAACTAATTCCTAAGTGGAATTCTTTTCAATCATCAACATCTCTTCTGTCATAACCTTTTTCCAATCTTCATCTTTGACTGCCTCACTAAAATCTTTAGATTCAATGATACTCATCTTACATTAAGCATATACATCATTCAAACTCTTCCATTTCTGTGGAGTATGATAATAGGTTTCTGAGATTGAAATTAGAGAACCAAGTAAATAGGATTCTTGAGATGTATGCAGGTCTCTAGTTGTTTGTGATCTCAAAAGAGATTGCATAGACTGAGGTGAGTCACTTGACTCTGAATCAGGTTCAAATATCCTTGAACTTTCTTCATCATTCCAAGGAATAGAGACTTGCACTGCCTCATTAGATTCTCAGTCCCACATTACTTTCAAATCAAACAACACACTCCTTGATAATTCAACTTTATAAGTTCTCAAGTTGAAAACCCTATATCCCTTGTCACAGTTGCCATATCCAACAAATGCTCCATTCTCACCAGTTTCCTCCAATTTGTGTCTTTTCTGTGAAGGAATGTGAAGTGTTTGACACATGGTTTCCTCCCACTAAATGCCTCAAATGGAGTTATACTATTCAACGCATTTGTTGAACATCGATTTTGCAGATATACAGCTGTGTTCACAGCTTCAGCCCAAAACTTCAAAGGGATCTTCTTTTCATACATCATAGTTCTAACCATTTCAATCACAGTTCTGTTCTTTCTCTTTACAACACCATTTTGTTGTGGAGAGTATGCAACAGTCAATTGCCTTTCTAAACCCATATCTTCACATAATTTTGAAAACTATAGGGATGTGTATTCTCCACCCTTATCACTTCTGAATTTCTCAATTTGATAGCCACTCTGTAGCTCAACTATGGATTTGAACAGTTTGAAAATGTTGAAGACTTGTGACTTGTGCTGCAAGAAGAACACCCAACATATTCTAATATGATCATCAATAAAGGTAAGGAATAATCTGTTCCCTCCAATAGTAGTGATCTGCATTGGACCACGGATATCAGAGTAAATTAGTTCTAAAGGATGTGATGCTCTCCTAGTCTTTCCCTTGTCAAATGGTTCCATGTGACCCTTCCATGTAACACATCCAGAGCAAACATGCTCAGAGATTTGTAATGTAGTTAAACCTGCACCATTTATTTGTTTTGTAGGAACATCATACTAATGTAGTTTAGATATCCATATCTAATATGTCACATCCAAGATGACTCTTCAACAATTGCTTTATTAGCCATGTGAGGATTGACATATTCCAGACTTGGAAAACATCTATTTCCTTTCATTGGAACACTAGCAATCAACTCTTCCATCTGTCTATCTCCATATATATATTAACCATGTAATCACCAAACACAAGCCTATATCCCTGTTCTACCATTTGCCCTACACTCAACAAATTCTCATCCAATCCAGGTACAATCATAACCTCTTTAATATATCTAGTCACACCATTTGTTTCTATAACCAAGGTACCTTTGCCTATTGATTGCACTAAATCTCCAGTGCCAATTTTAACTCTACACTTCACATTTTTATCAACATCAATAAGTAAAGATTCATGGGAGGTCATATGATTACTGCATGCACTGTCAACATACCATATGTTCATATTTCTCCCAATAGTAGTAGAATGACACGCATAAAACATGGTTGTAGGTTCTGTTACCTGATTTGCAAAGTTTACAAGCTTTCCAGCCTTGTTTGGTTGATCATAGTCCTTGATGAAGTGACCAAATCGATTGCAACCATGGCACTTTAGCTTTCCTTTAAACCAACACTCGCCATAGTGTAGCTTATCACAATGTTTGCATTTTCCCTTAGCCTGATTAGGTTTTCCCCCTGAATCATATTTTCCACCTTGATTGACAAAGTTCTGAGGCTTAGGATCCCATTTCTTTCCCTTCGATTTCCAGTTCTTCTTTGGTTTAGAGTTACCATAAACAGAATTTGACTAAGCTCATTTTGGATTCACACTTATACTACTGAAAGCTCTCTCAGTGGTACTCTCAACATACCTATCAAGGCGTTATGCAAAATCCCCTTAATGCAACAATAACCTCTTGCACCTCAATAGTTTCAATGTCCTTAGTTTGCTCGATCACATAACAAACAGGATCAAATTCTTTGGTCAAGCTTATGAGCAGTTTCTGAACCAAATGCTCTCTAGGTAAATCTTCCCCATGAGCCTTCATCTGATTCACTAACTCGAGAAAACAAGTGAGATACATAGACAAGGTTTCATCATCCCTCATCCTTGTGTACTCGAAATCACGGCATATACCTTGCAACTTAATAGATCTCACTTGTTTATCGCCATGAAATTCCTGGTGTAAAATATCCCAAGAACCCTTTGAGGTTTATTCGTTTGAAATTCTGGGGAAAATGTCATATGAGACAGCTCTTTGGATGATACCTAGTGCCTTAGCGTCTTTCATTAGCTTTTTGTTCAAAGATACTTTCTTCGATTTTGATGACCTTTTTGCATCGACATTCTTCCCATTCAATTCTGGAATTTCAAGACCCTTTTCAACTAAATCCCAGATTCCATGTGATTTGAAAATAGTCCTCATTCAGATCTTCCAAAATTCATAGTTGTCACCATTAAATATTGGAGCCCGAAGATCACTACTACCTGACCCAGCCATTTGAGACCTGAATTGACGAACTGAGTCGGAAATTTCATGTTGGATTTCCGAGCACATCACTCACATATCCGACGGCCTGATTCTAGATAGAACCTAGGCTCGTGATACCATGTTGAGATTTGGGTAGTCTTTCACTGATGAACTCTTGCATTTCGAAAGGAGCAAGAGAATGAAGGGAGATAGAAGAGCTAGAGAGGGAAAGAGAATAATCACAACAACATTCTAACCGTTGCAAAATGATGCATTTCATTCATATAGATCATTCTCTTACATCAGTCATCACAGCCATTCAAATACATGAGCCATTGTGATTATGACACATGACACTTACAAGGAAAAATCTAATATGTAAATCATTTCCTAACAAGAAATTAGTAAGCAATTAACTTTTCAACTCTTTCAGCATGGAACACCCTCTAGTTGCAAGAAAGGAAATGCCAAAGAGCATGCATTCTTTCTTCTCGGACTAGCCCTTATTCTGCAACTGGATATCGAGGGCATTATGACATTCTTTCAGACTTTCTTCCGCCTAATTACCCACCAGGAACGATCAATTTTCTATATCTTATGAATAGGTTTCTAGTTAGAAAATTATACTTTGGCATCCTATAACGATGGATATGCCTTGTGATGGTTATGTTTCTTTTGTAGGATGTGTCAGGGTTTCCTTTGGCACTTGGCCCTTAGCTGATCTCATTCTTTATGTCTTGCATATCAGTATATGTTTGTTTTAGCACCAAATAAGACATCTACTTTCTGATCCTTTTGGAGCCTCTGTGATAAAGAATGAGATGAGCTGTGTATCTGACTTCACTCTAATTAGCAATTTTTCTGTTGATTGTTTAGCAAGCCAAAACCCTAGGATTTTAACATATAACTTGGTAATTATAATACTATTCAGCACCTAGAATTAAGTTGCAATGGAGTACATGTTCGCATATTAGAGGCTTGGAAATGAGTATGAAACTCTAATCCCTTGAATCCCCCGGCCTTGGGGGTTCGCTTGTCCCTTACGAGAGATTTTTTAGTGTGTTACGAACATGACTTGGTACACCTAGTAGTATAATATAATTGGTTGGAAACTTGAATAAAAAATAAAATAAAAACTCAAACTAATTGTATTATGACACTCAGGATACCGGATGATGTTCTTGACACATTCAAAAATTCCTCGTTCCTTACCTTTGAAACCATTTATTGATTTATATCATGAATGATATTTGGTTACTCAAAGAATGAGGTAGAAGTTCTTACTCAATATTGTTCGTTGTTGATTCATAAAACTTTGTATTTATGATAATTAACCGTCCATATTATAAATTACTCTACAAATTTCGGTTCTACAAAAAATCAATTAAAACTAAGGTCATTTAGATATTGAACTGTACAAAAACAGATGAATTTACGAAATGGGTAAAAGCATAATGAACGGTCTATGTATTTGCTATAATAGATTAACTAAATGACTTTAGTTTTAATTCATTTTTTGCAGAGATAATCTTTACAGTATAATTCATAATGTGAACGATTCTGATCATAAGCGCAAAACTCTATGATTCAGACATAAAAGAGTTTTGAGTAGGAGTTCCTACTCATCCTTGAGTAGCTAACCTTTCTTCTTATCTCATCATTAATTGTCCTAATTAAGTACTAAAACTACAACTTTGTCCTTAAATATTAGGGAGGTTTTCATTAGTTTTCCTTAAATAGTATGGGTGTGTCCTTTTCTTAAGGAAAATATTGGAAAGTCGAACAGACTTTCATTCTTCTTTACCAGACAAACAAATAGGGGATGTAAAAAAACGACTGTTCATTAGAGAAATGCTATTGACCTTCACAGCATTTCCAAACAACGAAATATGTATTATATATATGAAATATTTGTTTTGGAAAACCAAATTCACTATGTAAATATATTTTTTTTAAATACTAATTGTTTTCCCTATAATCATATCTTTTATTCTTAGACGTGGATGTCTTGATATTTTAATAAACGATATATTTTTTTAATCATAGTCTCCCGTTAATTGATGGGAAATATGGTTTTTGACTAGCATGGTCATCAAGAATACCCGATGAATATGTGTGAGAAGAAAAATAATAAACATGCTCTATATTTTTTTTTACATTCATATTTAATTAAGTAATGATCCATTTATTATATTTTTCATATCACATTTTTAATTCACTAACACAAGTGTGAGTCCTATTTTTATTAGAAATAGGGTAAATTGCCGATTCCCTCCACCAAACTTTCGATTTACCTCCTAAACTTTTTAATTAGAAAATCAAGAACTTAAACTATTTTTTATGGCCGATTTACCCTACCGTTAGTTTTACATATATTCCATTCAATTTATCATTAACTTTTATCACGTGCACACTATGTGACTCTCATTTGAAGACAAAAACGTCACTTAGCGAGACCTTTAGATACAAAAGTTATAGAATTACACAGATTTTCACAAGTCAACCTTTTATATATCTAATGTTTTCAATTATTTAAAAGAACAAAGCGACCAGACTACCCTCACATGTTGTGCACATACGATGTATGATGAACAGATACGATTCACGGATCCCATGATTCTCACCAAAAGGATCCGAAGAGAATCCTGCTGGGTAATTTTTTTATTATTTATATGGGTAATATTAGTTAGACTACATTTGTAGACAAAGTTTTGGAAGGAGTATGGTTCTCTACCCTCCTATTCCCATCTTCTTCTATGCCCTCATCTCACACATTACTTTTTGTCTTATTATCTCTATAAAAAAAATGAATATAAGATGTTGACATGACTTAACCGTGGGAGGGCATGGAAGGGTAGAGAGGTTAAGAAGGTAGAGAATCTTACTCCGTTTTGGAAACTAAAGGACATGAAAGTTGATGATTGATTTATTACTTAAACGTTGATAAACATGCTTATTTCTATTAGTGACACATCATTTAGTTTGTAAATTTAGTCTCTCTAACATTACCCTATTTATATTGATGATTTTCGTTTCATTTATTCAATTTGATGCTAAAAATAAAGAAATTGTGGTGATAAACTCACCCCCACTGTCTTATTTCCACACCCACCTTTTAATAAAAAATTTAATACCAAATTTATTATCTTGTAAAATGACATCTAAGACCAAAGAAAAGAAAAACCCTACTATCTAGGTTGATAGGTTCGTTCTTCCCCATCTTATAGAACAACTCACCTCTCTAAATCTTCAAAAAATCAAGTCCATAGTACCTTTGGCCATTTTAAGTTGATATGTTTATTTTTGTTGTCAATACCAACAAACAGCCTTGAAATCTAGGATAAAGGCTTGTCTGTTCACAATCCACAATTCACACGCCGATTGTTGTGGGAGGCGCAGATGAAGTGGAACACGGTCTTCTCAGGGTGGGTGGTGTGCTGGAGGATGGAAAAGACGTCGAGAATTGTGTAAAATGTATTGTATAGATGCGATCCTTGTTGTACATCTTGATCAATTGAATTGTGTCTCTGTAGATTTTGTTTTACTCAATAAAAATAAAAAAGAATTTCAATATAAAGGTTATTTTAGGAATAATGGTTGGTGGGAAGATAAACATTTCAAATTTTTAACTTTTTGTGGTGGGTGAGATTATAACGTGGGTTGATAAATAAGATACTGGGACTAGTAAAGAAATAGTGGATATGACAAATCCGGCAACCATGTGTACGTTATTCATCCGCATCGTTGACATCCCTATATCCAACGTCTCCTAATAACAGAGAGCTCACGTAGAAAACCCATCAAGAGCCAAACTGGCCACGTGTACGGTGATGATAACAGGACCATAAACATAACGGTAGAGAGCTCCGTATTAGACATTGCCACAGTTAAAACCCAAGCTCACCAATAGCTTTCTCATACCCCAGCCCGTCACTCTCTTATTTCTCAGAAAAAACAAAAAGTAAAAGAAAAGCAGATTCTGTGTTCCGGCGCGGGAAAATCGCACCGGCGAAGGTACTCTTTCTTCTCATTCTTCTCAATTTCTAGGTTTTGGCCCCCATTTTTCTGTGTATCGTGCCTGTATACATATAATTTGCGTATGTATAGGTTATTGAAAATTCAGTTTGATCGCTTTGAGCTCTGCGTATTTTTCTCAATCTGTGTCGTCACTGCGCGCTCTCTGTGATCGAAGATCAATTTTTTAGGGTTTTTGTTTTTGTAGTGTGCAGATTGGTCGAGCAGAGGCTCCTGAGCTTGGAGCTTGGAGTTGCATGGATTGCTTTTTGTTTTAATCAGTGGCGTTTTACAGGCGAACAGGCGTCGTATAAGGTGGTTTGGGTTTGATAGAGAGTGGAGTGTGGGAAAAGCTGAGGTGGACAGTGAGGGAGCGAGTTCATTGAGTTGTGCTGTGGTGACTCAGTGAGCCTTTTTCAAAAAAATGGTAGACTCTGAACTCTGATTGAAGCTTTTTGATGCCAATGTCGTGTCGAAATTTTCGGTTTATCTTTTTTGAGGTTTTTGATACCATTTCACCTGAGAGGTATCGGGCTTTTGATAAATCATGGTGCTGCCTTTTTTTGCAGCTTTTTTTTTCTGTGAGTGGTCGTTACTTTTTTCTATCTATTTTGGGTCAATGATCTTGTTTGTGTTTGTAAAATGGGTGTTTTCTTGTGCGATGGTTCTTTGAGAATTAAATAATTGTATCTTTGCGTTGTTGATATTTTCAATGATCTGGGAACCCAATCTTGTTTTGATTGAAAATGTGTAAATTTTAATGAAAAATGACGACGGGCTTATATGCCAAATGGAAAGCCATGTGCTTTTTCTACAGAGTTATGGTATTTGATCTCTACACGCTTGACTTCTGGTGATCAGACTGAAAACAATCTGTAATTTCCTTGCTATATTATTTACTAATTTACATTCATAGAATTCAATTTAAAGGATGGATTCTTTTGCAACGGTAAGGTGGGTATGTGAGTAGCTATATCCAGTGATTCTGGACCTCAATGTTCGCATTTGGGCGAGCAAAAAGAACTAGATGTGCATTATCCATGAGCATCTGTTTTCTTACTAGAATACATTATTGGTTATTACTGACTGTTAATTGCATAATGCTTCTTAGTAATCTGCTACAATGTCAAACTTATTGAAAAACATTATTGACAGAAATTGTCGTCTATAAGTAAAAAAAATAGAACTTAGTTAGCAGCTTTCAAGAGTTTAAGTTTGATACCAATTATGTTGAGTAATAGTAAGATCAGAATACTTGAATAAATTTGCAGTGACTAGTTAAGCATCCTTGCAACTTTGGATTATAGAATAACTTGTTTAACTTAGACCGCTAAGTGTGTGGGATCAACATCAAGCGCTGAAAGATTTACCTCTTCTATAGTAAAAATTTGTAAAAACAATTAAAAAAAAAGTGAGCTAACATTGGATTATTAGAAGTATATTAGATCAATTCCTATCAAGATTCTAGTATCTTGTACTTATTGGCTAAAAGTATACGAGCTAACATAGGATTTCTTCTTTTATTGATATTTCATTTCATTACTTTTTGATGGAATTTTCTTTTCATAGCTTGCTAAGTACAGCTAGTAAGAAATATAATTTACTTACGAAGCGCATATTTATGATGGTTATGTTTTTTTCTTAACAAATTATTTTACTTAGCATATTGATGAAGAAATCTAATAATGGTTAGATGTATCTGATCATACTAGCTCAGGAAGCTTTATCTAATGGGGACCGATGTGATACAAAGCTTTATCAAATAAATGCCTAATAATTTCCTTAGAAGAGTTTCCACGATTAACCGCAACTTGCTGTTCTTTTTGCCAAATCCAGCCTCTATTGTTGTGATTAATACCAAGTACGTTTGTTCTTATTGTTATTTTAAAATGATATTTGTAACAATTAGTTTTGGAAACCATGCATATTAGGAAGTTATTCTTTGACGCTTTGAATTGCCTACAGCTTCGTAAGGCAAAATTTTCTTTCTCTTCCATCATAAAATAATTTCTCTCCAAGTCCTTTTTCATTATGTAGGAAAAGATTTGATGCTTCAGAGCATAACTGATTTGGACAGACATAAGAAATTATTAATAATTTCATCGTTACAGCCAGGACCTGGTTTGTTAGCACCACTGCCAATATTCTTCTGAACTGGATTAATTTTATGGTAGTCCATTTTGTGAAATCCACTGATATGTGTAATGATAAAATGCATTTGGTTGTCTAGGAAAGCATCTCTGGTGGGAGTTCAAAAATCTATAAAAATAAGCTGTTAGTGAATCGTGTGTGTATCTTCTTTGAAGATATGAATCACGTGTAATTTCTTTTGATCGCTCTTAAAATGCAACATTAAGTGGTGCTGTAGAACGATCTGTTTATCCTTCTGTCTTCATATAAAATGAATATGCTTGTGTTTAGAAGGCTACTGTTCCTATTTTGACATTTTGTCATTCAATCTAAACAGTATTTTTCTTTGGCAGTCTTTCCAACCCAAAAGTTTGTGGACTCTGAGAGATTCTAGCTGTCTAACTGATGGAGAGATGGGTTATGACAATTCTTCCAGATTAGATTCAAAGCGTGGTCACCAGTGGTTTATGGATTCCAATGGGCCGGAGCTCTTCAACAACAAGAAGCAAACAATGGAGGCTGTTAATGGCAGGCCAGTTTCAGAGATGGGTTATGACAATCCTTCCAGGTTAGATTCAAAGCATGGTCACCTGTGGTTTGTGGATTCCAATGGGGTGGAGCTCTTCAACAACAAGAAGCACGCAATGGAGGCTGCTAATGGCAGGCCAGTTTCAGGAGTTCCACATTTGGCTATTTCGCCATGGGAAAATACTTCAGGGTTTCAGTCAGTTCCAGGGCAATTCTCTGATAGGCTTTTCGGATCTGAGCCAGTACGGACAATCAACCCAGGTGAGAGGAACATTCAATCCGTTGGAAATGGACATATGAATTTGGGAAGAAAGGGTTTTGAGAATCAATATCGAAATGATCCGTCAGTGGGTTTGTCAATGTCTAACTCTAGTTACTCTATTGAAGACCAATCATCATGTCTCAGTTTTGGTGGACTCAGAAAAGTTAAGGTCAATGAAGTTAGGGACTCTGAGAACGTCATGTCTGCGTCAATGGGGCACTCCTACATTAGAGGAGACAACAATACAATTTCAGTGGGTACGGCATATAATAAGAACAATGACAACACCATATCTTTGGGTCCGGCTTATAATAATGGCGAAGAGAACGGAATCTCAATAGGGCCTGCCTTTAATAAAGCAGATGACAATTTCATTTCAATGGGTCAAACCTACAGTAAGGGAAATGGGAATTTCATATCGATGGCTCAAAATTATAACAAGGGCAACAATGGTAACTTATCAATGGGTCCGCCCTTTGACAAGGAGGATGGAAGTTTTATATCAATAGGCCAGTCATGTGAAAAGGGTGATAGCAGTTTCATATCGTTAGGTAGCTCCTACAACAAAGGTCATGAGAATTTTATTTCTATGGGTGCAACATATAGTAAAGCAAACGAGAATTTCATCTCAATGGCTCCCACCTATGATAAGCAGACTGATAATATTACATCAATGGGTCTGTCCTATGACAAGGCTGATTCGAATGTTGTACCAATTGGTCCTCCCTATGATAAAGGAGCTAGCAATTCTGTGAGTCATAATTACAATAAGAATGAGAGCACCACTATCTCTTTTGGAAGTTTCCATGATGAACCTGAGACAAATCCTTCTGGTGGGATCATCAACAACTATGATTTGCTGACGAGTAATCAGAACACAGCTCAGCAGTCAGAAGATCTTGGCCTGAAGGATCCAGTTCAGTCACATATGGATCCAAATGTAGGTGAAGCTGTGCAAGTTGATTCTAAAACCAATACGGTTCCAAAAATTAAAGAGCCAAGGACTACTAGGAAAGCTCCTCCAAATAACTTCCCTTCAAATGTCAAAAGTTTGTTATCGACTGGTATGTTTGATGGCGTTCTGGTGAATTATGTTTCCTGGTCACGGGAGGTAAGCTGATAACTATTGATCATTCTGATTCTTTTGACAGGGGATTAATTTTCTGTAATAAATCCTTGATTTGACTTGTATATGTTATCTGCAGAAAAACCTCAAAGCAACTATAAAAGGGGCCGGGTATCTATGTTCCTGCGATCAATGCAATCACACAAAGGTAATGAACTCTTGTTAGATTCAACTGCTTTGAAGTAAGACACAACGGATTTATCCTCAAATCTTTCAAAATCATAACTTAGGGAAGTGCTTTACAAACATATGTAGAAAAATTGAGAAGAAAATATTTCATTTAGCCGGATGTGGTGAGAGTAGCACCTTGCACGTATGGTAACGAGGGGGTTTTGCATCTATACGTGTAGTGTGGTGGTTGGGCCTCCCACCCTATTTGTTCCATGATCTATTGGTCTACTGGAGCTACCCACTTCGATCAATTAGCTTTCAATCTGCGATTTGTAACTTAGCTTGAACGTTTAATTGCATCACGCAGTCTCTTAATGCTTACGAGTTTGAGCGTCATGCTGGTGCCAAGACCAAACATCCCAATAATCACATCTACTTTGAGAACGGAAAGACCATTTATGCGGTAGTCCAAGAGCTGAAGAACGCTCCGCAGGACATGCTGTTTGACGCCATACAAACTGTGACTGGGTCTCCTATTAATCAGAAGAATTTCCGCATCTGGAAAGGTGATGAATAATTTTAGATGATTTTTGGAGTGACCTGCTTAACACAATTTCTCTCATACAATCTCAATTTTTGCCTTTTTCAGCATCATATCAAGCCGCAACCCGTGAACTTCAGCGTATCTATGGAAAAGATGAAACCGCTGTACCTTCTTGACATCGGAATCTTCCTCATCAACTTTTTGGGGGTTAAATTAATATGTGATCGTGCATAGCAGCAATGCAGCATACAGATTATAGTAAATTACTAAGTTATAGACACCTGAATTTGAATACTGCATTTGGTGGATGGTTTATAGGTATTTTCGCTATTTGAAACGGTTCTTGTAAAAATAGAATTTTGGATTTTGGATTTTGGACAGTTTATTCTCTTACTTGATATTGTGTGAATGTTTGTTTTGCTCTCTGGATTTTTTTTGAAGAAACCACGCTGAGTTGGCCGCTTTCCAATTGAAGAAGCATTATCTTCAGGCTGATAGATGATGCAGCCTCTCTGTGGAGCCCAACTATTGTTTGTGTTGGTTATCTTAGTCTTGACATCTTAAAGTATAAAATCGTTGCTCACTTATGTTATAATACGCGCATTGATTATGCTAAATGATAAACTAGTTACTTGTGACTTTGGGTCTAGCAGACCAAGGGCATGAATCTTTTCCAATTACAAAAGGGCATGAAACTTTTCCAATTACATACTTTTATGGCTTATTTTTAGTTACGTTCTTGTAACTCTATTTTGATTTTACTTTGACCCTGTGACTCTAAAGTTATCATTTTATTCTCTGAAACTCATTCCACTTTGACTTGCGAACTTTCTTCTCCCTGAAATTTATAGGTCCCTTTATGAAATACATCTGCTCTGCTAAAACAAGGGAACCCATAATTGCAGTAGTTACTTTGCCTAAGGGGTTAAAAGAAGAATAGCAAATATGTCACATCCCGGCCTGGGGCGAATCACTTCCCGGGCCCGCTCCACCACCGTAGCACGATATTGTCTGCTTTAGGCCCTGACCACGCCCTCACGGTTTTGTTTGTGGGAACTCACGAGCAACTTCCCAGTGGGTCACCCATCCTGGGAATGCTCTGGCCCCTTCTCGCTTAACTTCGGAGTTCCTACAGAACCCGAAGCCAGTGAGCTCCCAAAAGGCCTCGTGCTAGGTAGGGATGGGAATATACATTTAAGGATCACTCCCCTGGGCGATGTGGGATGTCACAAAATAGGTCCCTTTTCTTTGTTTACCGCTCCCATGAGAGCAACTCCAGTGTATGAGCCCTCCCCCCATGCTATTCACTATTCAATCCACCCAGTGAACAGTAACTGCCCTTAATGAACAGTGCATTCCCCTGACAATTGTCTTTTGCATCTCCACCCTTGCACTTGAATAGCCCTGGCAATTGACAATAAAATATTAGTATTTTTTATTTATAAAATAATACATAATAATTTTATTTGTAATTTCAGATAATATTTTTAATCGTTCTCGTTGCGCCACGTGTCATTATCCGAAAAGCCAATAGCAATAAAATATTTGTATTTTTTTATTTATAAAAAAATTCAAAATAATTTTATTTGTAATTTTGGATTTCCGATAAGATTTGTAACTAATCACGTCGTGCCACGTGTCACATTCCGATTACAATCTTTGAGGATAGATTTCCACTAGTTTTTTAACGAATGACGGCATGTCACGTGTCATTATCTGAAAAGATAATTATTAGTCAAGGATTTCCGATAAGATTTGTAACCAATCACGTTGTGCCACGTGTCACAATCCGATTACAATCTTTGAGGATAGATTTCCACCATATTTTTAACGAATGACGGCATGCCACGTGGCATTATCTACAACGTAATCATTGCCCAAATCCTCCATATAATCCACCCTCCATCCTCAGAAATCTCACACCAATTTTCTCAAGATCTCTATCATTATTCATAGTTTCTGCTTCCTTCTTCACCAATGTCTTCTTCTTCTTCAAAGATGATGTGGGAAATCGATCAAGAAGAGGAAGAATTGTTTAACCAATTAGAAGGAATGTTCAATGCCGGGGATTGGGCCTAAAATGAGATGGAAGAGGATGATAAGCGTAGACGGAAAGATGACGAATCAAGAATGGCAAGAGCCTCACATTCCCGTCGAGTAGTTCAAGCTGTGGCTCAGATCTGCAGGCCCAACCGTGTTGTAAACATTGATAGAAACATGCAACGACGAGGCCAGGAGCTCTTGGACAATTATTTTGTCCGTAATAGTGCATTCCCTGATACGTACTTCCGACGTCGTTTTAGAATGGAACGACATTTGTTCAAGAGAATCATGAGCACTATTTGCAACCATGATTCTTACTTTGTGCAAAAGCCGAATGCATTTGGTGCTATGGGTCTCATGCCTGAGCAAAAAATTACTGCTGCTTTGCGGATGCTTGCATATGGAGCGGCTGCAGACCAAGTGGACGAGATAACGAGGATGGGAAAATCAACCATTCTTGAGTCCCTGATGAGGTTTTGCTCAGCAATCGAATCTATCTACAGCAATGAATACCTTCGGAGACCTACCCATATGTACTTGGAAAGGCTTCTGAAGAATGGCGAGATATGAGGTTTTCCAGGGATGATTGGAAGCATTGATTGTATGCACTGGACTTGGAAAAACTGTCCAAGTGCATGGCAAGGCGCTTATGGGGACAGAAAAGGATCAAAAAGTATCATTTTGGAGGCGGTGGCATCTTTTGATACTTGGATTTGGCACGCCTTTTTCGGGGTTCCGAGAGCTCAAAATGATCTTAATATCCTTGCCCAATCCCCAGTGTTCGATGAAGTCCTACAAGGAAAAGCACCAAAAGTCACATACTGGGATCAACGAATGTAAGTACGACGGGCCATACTACCTAGCAGATAGCATTTACCCAAGGTGGGAATGCTTTGTCAAAACAGTGCCACGTCCACAAAGTGCAACGGAAAAATACTTTGCAAGCTGTCAAGAAGGATGCAGGAAGGATGTAGAGCGTTGTTTTGGTATACTCCAAGCTCGATGGGCTATTGTTAGGGGTGCTACCAGAATGTTTGATGTAGAGTCGCTTCGATCTATCATGATGACGTGCATCATTCTTCACAACATGATTGTGGAAGATGAGTACGATTATGATGCCGTTGATGAATATGAGCCGGACACGATGAACAATTCCAGAACACAAATATATTGTGCTCATGACGCCACCGAAGAACCCGTGCAACACGAGCCAATACAAAGGGATGGACGTTACAATGATAGAGTCATTCAACGATATACTGCACTTCAAAGGCCATATATGCACAATGCTCGCCAAATTGACTTGATAGAACACCAATGGAAATTGAGGGGTGTTGAAGATACTTAAGTTCATTAGTGTTTGTTTTTATTTGGTGTGTTTTTTTTTAATTTTATGTCGTGTGTTTTTTAGTGCATTTAGTGTTTGTTTTTATATTAAATCTCTCTCTCTCTTAAAAAATTTTACTTTTTAATTATTAAAAATATATTGAATTATTTTTTAATCCAGCTGTATTAGTGAGTGGTCCCCATATCTTGCCACGTCAGCACTTAGCAGAAAAACTAACAGAAAAATTGACGGAGGTATGACATTGTCACAAATTCGTAAGATGTGGTATGACATTGTCACGTTTTAAAGATGAGGTATGAAAGTGTCGTGACACCAATAGTTGAGGTAGTTTTTTGTCATTTACCCAAAACTAAATATATAAAACTATGAAATTGAATTCAAACTTGACAAAATATGAAATTGGAGAGAATATATGAAATTGTGTTGTAAGGTAGAAGATAATGAGAAGGTATTTATAGAAAAGTAAAATCAATTTTTTTTTTAATTTTTCAAAAAAAATTTAGGATTTTTTTTTATAATTTTTTTACATTTTTTTAATTTTTTATTCACCTAATTAATCTATACCATTGGATTTAAACAATTTTGAATTCCAACACTCTAGATTGTGTCATGTGGCACAACGATAACTTTTTAAATTTTTTAACTATTTTATTTTTTATTTTTAAAGTCTAATAACTTGGACCGTTGATCTCAGATCTAATGGATGATATAAAAAGAAGTTTTTTATTTTTTTTACCGTTGGAAATCCAACGGTCCATAATAAAGATCTATTGAAATCGAATGGCCGTGGGGAAGCCACGTGGCTCCCCAACGGTAAGATTTTTTTTCTGCACTCGGGGCCAAGCTCTGAATTTATGTCTCCTTACACGCCCCCATGTGCAACTGTGGTACACGCACCGGGCTCAAAAAAAATTAAAAAGGCTGGCTGACCTCGCGCTGACGTTAGCCCACCTCACATCCACTCAGGCGCTAGGGCGAGCAGGAATCTACAGGCCGTTGCCTCGGGCCTGCTCGGGGTCCATCCACTCCATCCCGCTGGAGCTTGTCACTCGGGCTACAGGGACTGTGCTATCCATTGTCCTTCGGGCCAAAACACACACTGGACTTGCTCTGATATAATAATTAACCCCAGAGAGTATTGCCTACGGCAAAACCAATTCTGTGAAAGTAAATTACAGTTTATTGATTCAAGCATTTTTTTTATAAAAAAAATGTTGCAAAAAAATTTCTTACTCCCTAAAAAGATGCTAAAAGTTTGATGTCAAATTGTATAGACCAGACTGCATTAAGGTTTTTTCATTCCATGAAAATGGCAAGTATTGGACCAAACCCCAAAAGCTTGTAAAAGTTGTGAGGGAGAGCTCACAAGGGTATGATCTTAGCGTTAAAGCCTACACCGATTAGAGTTCACCATCATATTTTACTTTTTACTTAGACAGCTGAGAACAATATAGAGTTTTTTATATTGATACTTCATAAAAAAAAACATCTTTGCACTTATATATATCTACAAAAAAAATACAAGAAGAATTTTGGAATGGTAATAGAGTTTCCAGAAAAAGGATAAAAAAAAAGTGATCTGTAGTGTAGATTTAAGAGCTCCTACTTGCAAAACCAGAAGAAACAAGATGCTGCACTCACGATGGCAGTCCTAATGAGGTCTTGAATCACTTGGCAATTGGTGATGAACATAGTTTAGACGTTTGCCCTTTGTCTATGGAAAATTAAGTTTCGGTCCTTTCACCAGAGTCAATATAATAGCTCCCCCAACTATGACTATAGTCCCCACTACCTTTGCTTGGCTATGAAGTTTCCTAATGTTCACTTTCTCAAGCCTGCAAAACCCTTATAAATTCATCTGCTTAAACTGTACGTTTTGTCTGTGTGTGACAAATGCAATTGCAGGAAAATATTGAACATGACCGATGTGGATACTTCAATTATGGTCGTTTAGAGTCGCTTGGCTAAACGTTAACATTACGCTTAACAGTTAAGAAAAGAATCTTACTCGCGAGGTCATGTTCGGCTGCAATTTCTTGGTGATTAATCTTGACGATTAGTAATATGTTCTAAACATGACTGTCTAACAACCGAAGATTGTTGTGCATGGATATCGAGAGAGCAAACAAACCTATCCAAAATAAGAGCAAAAGGTCAATGATAAATTTAATTATGCTAATAAACAATAGATGCGAATTTATGAACGAACAGTGTTCTATTTTTTCTTTCGGCCACACCATTTTGTTGTGGTGTGTATGGAGCCGTTGTTTGATGAATAATTCCATGTTGTGCACAAAAATCTGAGAAGGCAGTAGACTCATACTCTTCTCCTCTATCGGATCTAAGTGCTTTGATTTTTCTCTCAAGTTGATTTTCAACTTCGGCTTTATATGTCTTAAACATATTCAAAGCTTCGCCCTTGCTATGAATCAAATAAACATAGCAATACTTACTGCAATCATCAATAAAAGAGACATAATAATTCTTTCCTCCACGAGTTGGTGTGGATTTAAAGTCACAAATATCACTATGAATTAACCCAAGTAATTCATTTGATCTTTCCAAAATTGACTTTCTCGTTTGCCTAGCAAATTTTGATTCAATACATGTTTCACACTTATGATTAAAATCAATTTCGAATTTAGGTAATAAATCTAAATTAACCATTCTTTGCATGGATCGGAAATTAACATGTCCTAATCTAGCATGCCAAATATTAGAAGACTCAACGATATAAGTAGAAGCATTTATTTTATTAGCATCATCAATGGCAGTTACATTGAGTTTCACAAGGCCATCAGCCACATATCCCTTTCCAACAAACATCCCACCCTTGCCTTGGTAAGTACAAATTTGTTGGATTCCATTACAAGTTTAAAGCCCTTAGTAATCAGAATAGGTCCAGAAACCAAGTTCCTCCTTATTTCAGGAACATGCAGCACATTTAGCAAAGTGAGACTTTTTCCATAAGTGAATTTGAGTATTACTTTGCCTTTCCCCTCCACCGCAGATGAGGCAGAATTGCCCATATACAGCTTTTTTCCAGGGGCAGCAGGATGGTATTCAGTGAACAGATTTCTGTCAGCGCAGATGTGCTTGGTAGCACCAGTATCCATCACATTCGAGACCATGTTGACCTCGGACACAACAGCAGCCAAATCTTCATCGGTTATTGCCATGTTAACATGGTTGTTGTTGTTTCCGTGGCCATGATTTCCATCCTTGCGATGATAACAATCTTGTGCCTTGTGACCAGATTTGCCACACACATAGCAAGCGCCCTTGATCTTCTTCAGATTCTGGCCTTTAGGAGCAAGGGCAGATTGCACAAACTGCTTTGGTTTTGGAGCCTTATTCTTCTTTGGCGGAGGCTTGGCCTTGGAGGTCTCTCCCTCTACATAATTTGCATTGGCTTCAATGGCAGCAAACCCTCCAGAATGGTCTACCTTTTTGTGGTCTTCTTCCACTCTTAGCCTCAGAATCAAATCTTCCATATTCATCTCACGACGTTTGTGCTTGAGATAAATTTTGAAGTCATTCCAGGAAGTTGGCAATATTTCAATTATCGCCCCAACTTGGAAATGTTCATTGATCTCGCATCCTTCAAAGTGCAATTTATAGATCAACTTCTGGATTTCTTCGACCTGAGAGACAACAGATTTGGAATCCAACATTGTATATTTGAGAAACTTACCGATAACAAATTTCTTTAAACCGGCATCATCAATCTTATACTTTTTCTCCAAGGATTCCCATAACTCCTTCGCTGTCTTGCACAGAGAATAAATGTCGTAAAGATTGTCATCCAAACTATTCAGAATATAGTTTCTGCAACAAAACTCAGAATGATTCCAAGCTTCTATTGCCATGACAGTCTCTTTCGCCATTGGATTCTCATTGGACTGCGGAGCTTCTTCCTTGACAACATGAGCGAGATTCATGGTTGTCAGGAAAAACAACATTTTCTGTTGCCATCTCTTGAAGTCCAGCCCTTTGAACTTCTCAGGCTTTTCAGAGTATTTTGGCACAGCGCCATTCACATTCATGGATGATTGTTGATCCATTTTCTGTTTCAAGATTGTTGGATATGTATCAACAATCAATGATAAATTTAATTATGCTAATAAACAATAGATGCGAATTTATGAACGAACAGTGTTTTAACAACAAAATAAAATTATACATAAACAGTAAGATCGAGGCTTGCGTACCGCAATGTCCTTGAAACAGAAATTTCGTCCCTACTCTGTGCTTGTAGTTCTACGGACGTCTGCTTCACCAGGATTCAACGATCAAGTTAAGATTCCAGCACCGGAAAAACTTTAACTTCTGGCGAATTTCTTTGTGGTTCTCTCAGAATGCTTAATATGATTTTCAGTGAATTGAATGACATGCAGATGCATATATTTATAGAGTGTGAATGCCTATTTGCAATAGGTATGAGAATTGGGTGTGACTGTTGGGAGACACCTCTTCAGAGGGGTGTTGTGCTCTCTGCGTTTTTCCAACAGTGCAGACTTCATCTGAAAAGATGAGTCTGTTCAAAAATAATTTAATTAATTAAATTCGAAATTAATTAAAAATAATTAATTAAATCCAAAAATAATTTAATTATTAGAGCCCGTCTTTTGATAATTAATTAGTACACCCCAAAGCCCAATCACAAGGGTGAGCCTAATTTTCTTCTCCAAGCCCAATTTTATTCTCCAATCACTTTTGTGGGACAAAGGAATTTCAACCCAATGTAGGCCTATTCTCCATGGTCTACCTTACTATTATTATACGTTGGAAAGGAACTTCTTGTACAACTTGTTTTGGGAATGACCAATGTGGGACAAAGGAATTTCAACTCAAAATTTTCAACAATGAGAACAGTTGCAGTAGCCATTCTATAGACTAAGAATACATAATGGCTCATTCCCTGGTTTAGAGCAAGACTAGCAATTACGTTCTGACCTGCATAGCCACACTGCAAGAGAATCACATCTATGAGTAGCTTTGCCTGACAGATTAGGTTAACCAACGACTCAATAAACATTGTCCTAATCTGGTTTTGTCTCTCTAATCAAATCACGAAACCAAAGCTTATGAGCTATGTAAGGTGTAGAGGCCATAAACGATTCATTATATACACTCCTAGCCTGAGACCTCTTTCAAATTCAAGAACTCAATCGATGCAGTGAATTCGAAAACATTTCTTAAGAAAGATATAACTCCATTTTCTGCATAACATCGAAATCGGAAAATATGGTAGGATTTCAACCCTTCAAATATGAAAGAATCCGAGAAATTAGGAAGTCGGATCAAATAAGCTCCTAGTTGATGTGATCCTTATTTTTTTGATATTTGATTATTGATTACTAGGGAATCTCACACTTCTTTTATTGTTTATTGAATACACGGGAAAGTAAAGAAGTGAAATGATCAATTTTCATACTCGTACTTTACTAAAAGCATGGAACTTAAGAATCAAAATCACTCCAATTCCTATATTATATGATATGATATTATCCTTCATTATCATATTATATGATTCATATCTTACTAAGCAAGCAGTAATTAAATCATTGTTCCAAGTGATTAAGTCAAAATTTGGCTTAAACGTACGTGACTATCATATCACAAAAGTGTATTGAGAGTAAGAGGTGCTGAAAATGGAATTAACTTTAATTCCCAACTAGGATTAGGTCTTAGTGGTAGTTGTCTCCACTTGTTAGAGGATGTATATATCGTGTTCACTACACTTAGAGGACTTAATATATATTTATGATGAGTTTGATACATAATCATTACAGGCTCTATCTCGATAGTATAACTTTATTGTAGAAGTGTTTTCACGTTGTAAAAGTATCTTATGTCCCATTTTTTTGTCAAAAACAAATTATATTCTTAATCTTTCATCTTCTTTTTTCTATTAGCTTGATCTTTTGCTGAAATGACTTCAATGATGAGAGACCTTGCCCTGCTATGGGGTAAGATAAGATATTCAAATTACAATTAGTTAGGTGAAAATGAATAAGATTACTTACGACGTTTGCATCATGTTACTCTCCTTTTTCGATCCATTTATTGAGAGACCTCATGGATGCATATGTAATTGGAGAATAATTTGTTGTCCAAAATCGAGCACGATGTCTCAATCAAGCCATCATTTTCATTATTACTTTTGCCAGAGATGGAAAACAGGGAACCGGATCCCTCTAGACCCAAAGGAACCGAGCTCTCTCATCAAATTATCCTTAATATAACAACTACAAAACAGGAACCCTCTAAAAGTTATAATAATTGTAGTCATTGGATCAAATTTCAATGGTCTGAATCATTTGATCCTTGAGCTCAGTTCCTTTAGGTCCGAAGGAAATCCCGTTCGGAGAATCCCATCACTGCAAGACTACCCGAATCAGATATCAGATTGGACAATTGCTCCCTTGTTTTGAAGTAGTGACTATGTATTCTGATTCTCCTCCATTATTCACGATCGAGCTTAGAACTCCATTTTGAATTATAATTGAAAAAAGATAAAAAAAACTTTACTGAAAAAAAAAAAAGCATTTGTTTTCCAACATATGTTATTTAATTAATTAACATATGCTTCTTTACTTAAAAAAATCTTCTTAATTTCATTCTGGCCAAAATCCAATCGTGGAGCATAGGGAAAAGGATCCTCACCGGATTCTTTTTCTGGAGATCCTGGGGATCTCGTGATTGTGACCGTTCATCGTATATCGTATAAATAATACCTAACAAAAACTGACTGCATAATATACGATGAATAATCACGATCACGAAATTCCCGAGATCCCCAAAAAAAGGATCTAGCAAGAATCCTTTTCCAGAGCTTAGGAGCTAAGTGCAAGAAATTAGTGGCAAATTTCTTGCACTAGATTAAAGTAGTAGCTGCTGGTGTAATAATATTTTAGTTTAAGCTTCATTAAATAGCTAAATACATATGTTGTCCCTCTCATAGTTCCACATATGCATTTTCCGTGTGCAATTTAATGATTAAAAGTTGAAAACCCTAATTCTAAATTATTAGATCATTTGACAACCACCAGGTCCTTCATTATATGACACGTCCGACCTTGATATTCCCTGAACACTAGGATAGGCACGTGTTGGCCGACACCCAAAGGTGACAAAGCCATGTTAGGATGCATGAGAACAAGAAACAAATAAGACTTATAAATCTAAATATAATTAATATGCAAATGAGGAACATGTTCAAAGCATACAACTAGTTTAGAACACTAAAAAGAAATAATATAAAATTGAATGGGTAAAGGAATGGGTCCTACAACGAGATGACTCGAAGATGCCGATGCGGAAGTGCCTTGACGCTAGAATTGTACGCCTCAATTCTAAATCCTGAGGGGGCGCAAAACAAACATGAGTAGACTAAGTTGATGTGTGTGTGTGTATATATATATATATATATATATATATATACACACATATATATATAATACTGAAACAGTTATCAACATACTAACCCCCAAAGTTTTATGAAACTCAATAGCATAATATGTATTTCTGAAAACCCTAGCATGCCATAAAACCTTCATAAAACATATATCATATAGTGTGCTAAGTAGTGGTATCAAATCACCCGTAGGCACTATATTTCTCGGCCCAAAGCCAATGCATATATCTCTCGGCTCGAAGCCATCTACATATATCTCCCTCCGCCCGAAGCCATCTACATATATCTCCCTCGGCTTGAAGCCATCTACATATATCTCTCTCGGCCCGAAGCCATCTACATATATCTCCCTCAGCCCGAAGCCAGAACATTGTTCACTAGATATGCACAAAACATTGAATATAATATTTCCAACATAAGTACAAATAACTCAAAAACATCTTCATAGTATATAGTCATCCATCATATATACTATATATAAGTGTAAAAACATGTTCATAAATAGCATATAGTCATCCATTATATATACTACAAAGAACAATAGTTCGATAAAGTATGGTATTCTAAAATATTCTCAGTAAAGCATGATAATCATATAATGTAAATTTGATTTACTCATAAAACGTAATTATTAAATCATGTTTTTCATGTATGTATTTCTACTATTAAAACATGCATTTTAGAAGGGGTCCACTCACAAATACTTCATCGCTGAAGAGCCACGCAAATTAGTGAAGACGGAAACGCCACAAACAATTGCTCCTAAGCACATAAATGGTCCAATTAATAAAACTCTATTCAAATGATTGAATTTGGAAAAACGGATGTCGAAAACAGACTCGGGGAGTCGAATTATCCTAAGAAAGGTCCCATGTAAATTTTGAAAAAGTCAACACAGGAATATTTCGTCCGGTCACTAGGCTGGGTCAAAGGCCGGTCAACAAATCGAGCCTAGGTCAAAGGCTAGTGGGCCTAGAGGTGGAAAAAATTCCCAAAAATCCTGAACCAAGCCGAAAAAATACCGATCCCAAACCAATTTTCCCAAAATTTTCTGTATGCTATCCCCAAAAAATACTGAAATTTCGGTATGGGAATCGGGATTGTCTTCCCAATATTTCGATATTCCCATACAAAACCGAAATATATATTTTTAATTATTATATATATATATATTTACACAGATAATAATATATATAAATCATGTTAGCACAATAATGAAAAAATCATGTTACTTTATTTTTCATCCCTACAACATAAAGATATGAAGGATTATGATATGTGTTATGTGTCATTCTATTTCATTGATAGGAGTCACCTTTACGGAAGTAACACAAACACTAGTGTCAAAGTTGTTGAAGAAAGTAGAGAACATAAACTCCGGAATTGTAATGAGTATTCCACATAATCACAAAAAGGTATATAACTTTTGTACTAGGTTTGCCTTCTAGTGTATTCTTAAATGGTAAAACAACTTTGTTCTATAGGTTATAAACTTATAAATGCATCTCAGTACTAAAAAAGAAGATATCATATCAAACTTATATGCGGTTGCACTGGTGGTTGTTTAAGAGTTTAATGTTGCCTACCGATATCGTTTGATCAATTCATGCATTATTCCTTCTACCTCCTCAACTTACTTCATGCCAGGTAACTTATCAGGAGTATGAAGTTGAAACTAGTAATGGAAGAACAATCACGAAACGAAGGAAAACAAGAAGCACAGTAATGTTTGAAGTAAGTACCTGATTATTTCAGTGAAAATATAACAACTATGGGAATTGGGAATACAAAAACACCAAAAGCTCAAAAATATTTCGGGATTCCCGGTTGTCCTAAAATACCAAAACTATTTCGGGATTTCCGAAAATTGGGATTTCCAAAATTTTGGTATAAGATCTATCTTGAAATTGGGAATACCGAAAATTTCGATTTGAGAATCGGGACTAAGGTTTTGGTTCGATATCCCATACCGAACCACCCCTAAGTGGGCCGGCTTCCATGGCCCAAAGGCCTGAGTTTGGGTTAGGCCTACCCTAATGTTCGGAGAATATTATAATCGAGCGTGTCACTATACATAAAACATAGCAGTATAGCACTTGAACCAAAATATGTGCTAAGAATGTCCAAATTAAAATGGATAAAGATTCGTACGTATTAAGCACTGCTTTTGTCTTGTGCTTTCCTTTCTTCCTTATAGAATTGATACTAAAATAAAATGTTTTTGCCAACTCCACTAGTAGTTGCCTGCAGCTGCGCATGCATGCACACGTATACTACTACAAGTAGAAATTTTGATTTTTCAGATTGACTTAGATTTTTGACAGAAAATACTCTACACATGAAACCTTTCATGATCTTTGGCTATGTCACTCTCTCTTTTGGTAGCCACATAATGAGAGAGATAAAAGAGAAAAACTTTCACGTTATGATAGAAATGGAGAAATAAGAGATACTCAACATGACAACTTATGATTCGTTTGATAATCATTTTGTTTTTAAGCTATAATTTTGATTTTTTATGCTAGAGATAAATGAAAAAAGTATAAAAGAAATGAGAAATTGAAAAGGATGAAGAGAGGTGGTTGGAGGGAGAAATTAAATGAAGATTACATAAAAACAAAATCTTGAAAGTAAAAACAGCTTAAAATTGTCTTTTAATATTTGATCTTTCATTTTGCCATTCCATAAGCATTTCCTCTCTGCGTTTTATCATTCCTTCAAACCCCCTCCTTTTCATTGTTTCTTTCTCCTACATAATTTTCCTCTGTATATGGCATAAATAAGAAAATACAATTTTACAAAGACATACTAAAATGATAATCGTTTAATTCAAGGGTCAGATAATTTTGGATTTAAATGATTTTTGATAGTCATAGTCTATGAACGATGAATTAAAATATACATGATTCAAATTGTTGAAAAAAATTACCAAGTAGACTACAAAATGTGTGTCAAAAATTACCTCTCCGGATCCTAGCCCTATAATGATTTTCCTATGTATATAGCCAAAAAAAGTGAAGACTAAAAGTTAAACAAATTGATTATCAAAACATGCCCCTATAAGAGAAAGATAAAAATGTAATTTTTCATTAAAAGTGAACAATTCCGAGATTGTTTTGTTAAAACTCCAAAAAATATTATCATCCGAGAATGGCGAAACCAACCTTGTGTCATTAATATAAAGTAGGTTCACATTATTCTCAAAACACTTGATCACCACATTAAGAAACAAAGAGAGCTTATTCTTCGAGACGCCGCTCGCGCTTTCATGGCATACCACGGTGAAAAACCACCATTTGAATCAACAAAAGTTCAGGACAGAAAAATTCAGACAGTATTATACGAAGATCTATAAACACGTCATTGTTCGGTTTTCGGTAAGTATGGCAGACCTCAACTGGGAAACTCAATTGGCTCCTTCTGTACCGCTTTCTGTACAATCTCACTTTGTTCCTTCAAATGAACTGTATAGAAACCAGTGGCCGTGGCAGCTGATGGAGCACGGCCAACATATTTGATGTCGTCGAAAGTTCCTCTACCCAGGGACTTCATGGCAGTGCTAAGGCGGGGTGCAATATAGCTGTAGGCGCCCATGTTCATCGGCTCTTCCTGGACCCAAACTATCTCAGCATCTGCAGTGACCAAATAAGGAATGTGTCAACCTTATGATGTCAGCAAAATTTAGCCCCCAGAAAGAACAAAAAATCCCCATCACCCTGAGCCTCATAGCATTATATTTATATACATCACCACAAATTTTCGACATTCCATTAATCATTATCTACAGAGTCCAGACTACATACTTGGATATCGTTTCAGCTCTCTCTGGATGAGGTCATACGGGAAAGGGCAAAGCTGTTCCACTCTACAAATTGCAACATCCTTTGCTTCAACCCTTCTTCGCTCTTCATCAAGCTCATAATAAAGCTGCAGCGGAATACAGGACAGACGATAGAATAAACATTTTATACCACGTTCAGGTAAAATAATACAAATTACAAATCATAATTATCTACAAGTCAAGATAATGATCTACTTCTGTCAGGTTTTGCTTAACGCAGTTAGAACTCAAACAACATGTACATGCATCCATGTGTGTGCTTATATATGGAGGAAAACTAGAAATATAATTACCTTGCCGGAGCACAGAACCAGCCGTCTAATACCCTCCTCAAGATCAGAGTGGTCATTCTGGTCCTTGATGAGGCGCTTAAATCTGGTCCCCTGCTTGTCAAAACCTGGGTGGCCTTGCACATCATCAAACTCAGATAAATTTGATTTGCAGTCCTTGTGCCGTAACAGGTTTTTAGGAGCCATCACAATAAGAGGCTTGCGGAATTTCCTGTGTAACTGGAAATAAGGAAAAATGTCAGAACATGTAGAAACTCACCCCGATGCTGGAAAATATTGATAAATGAAATATTTCCACTCACCTGACGACGCAGAACATGGAAGTAGTTGGCAGGAGTTGTCACATTCACAACCTGCCAATCGCATTCCTGAATTTGCGTTCGAAGTGTGGGATCCATCTCAGGTATGACAAAAGGATGGTCATCACTCATCTGTAAAAACATTAGGTAACGGTATTAGTTCAGGACGCATGCCAGACACTACTGTTGCCTAAAGGAAAAAGGGAAGATGGGAGAGAAGTGAACCATATTTGACTAACGAATACCTGAAGAAATCGCTCCGGTCGGGCACTAGAATGTTCAGGGCCCTGACCATCGTAACCATGAGGAAGCAGCACAACAAGCCCAGTTTGACGAAGCCATTTGGACTCCCCACTACTCAAAAACTGATCAAAGATAACTTGAGCTCCATTTGCAAAATCACCAAATTGAGCTTCCCAGATCACTAATGCATTTGGACTCTCCATCGAGTAACCCAATTCAAATCCAAGAACACCAAACTCCGAGAGTGAGCTGTAAATACAGAGGCAATTAGCTTGTATAGAAGACAAATTAAATATGTACTATTCAGTGTCTCATAAGCCATGTGGTGCGGTCTGTCAGTCCAACTATCTTTAATATGGAGTACAGCAGCAAGAGGTGGCAAATGAACACATTGAGTTGTATAAACCGTAGAGAAGCAAGTTTTAGGGGATAGTGGAAGATGTTCATGAATAACAGAAGTAAATCATGGTGTAATGAATACAACATGTATATCAAATAGAATATTGGGAACTGCAATCGCCCCTAACCAAGGTCTGTTATGAACTCATGGCCAAACGTCGCCATTTCTTCTTACATTATATAGTACAGTACAAGGGAATGCTAATGAATCAAATTCTGGATCACTACATTACAGCACAAGAAAACTCTGGACTCAACCTAACCAAATAAAAAAAAGATGGTCAAAACCTTCTATGCATTTATAGATACTTGAACAACCAAAAAACGAGTAAAGGATCCTTGCACAAGGGAACAGTATAACAATTTAATCACGCATTACCTGTTGCTAACTGTAAACATTTCCTCATCTTGGTCAGCTGTAATATGGTCAAGAGGGCAATACTTTTCCCCAGTTTCCTGGTCGTGAATAACAGAATGCCGATGACTAAATGTACCTCTTTCAACATCCTGACCACTCAGTCGAACATGGTTACCTTCTACTAGTAGTGTAGCAAAAGCAAGTGCTTCCGCAACTGCCCAATCAATTCCTTCACCAGTCGCAATCATTTGTGCACGTTGTTCATACACCTTCTTTACTCCCCTGTGAGGCTTAAAAGTTTCTGGAAGGGCTGTAACTGCTTTGCCAACACTCTTCAAAATCTCTGGTTTTACCCTGTACAGCAGCATATAAAATTCCTTAAAAATACAATTAAATAAAATCCGATATTGCGAAGAACAGATGAAACTGGTACAAAACAGTGCTCTACCCAGTATTCCGGATACGAGAAATCTGTTCAGGTGACTTATAACCAGACCAATGGGATGAAAGCCAGTCCCTTCTTTGAAGAGTGTAATCCTTGCTAGCCAAGAATTCTGCATTGAGAATTTCATTAACCTTGCTTTGTATCTTTTCAATGTCTTCTTTGGTTACTTGTCCAGACTCTAGAAGTTTGTTCTGGTAAATTGTTAGAGCTGAGGGATGATTCCGAATAACCTGCAAATCCCCAATTAAGTAGGAAAAAAAATCAGGAGTCAGCTTTGCACATCTCAATAGCTGCACCATGTAATATACCAGGACACAATAAGGAGAGGACTTTCAGATTTATAATGAGAAAAAGATTTTTTTTTTTTCCTTCAGTTAATTAAGAAATTCAAATATTTAATTAATAGAAAATAAGGTCTAACCTTGTACATTTTGGGCTGTGTGAAAAATGGCTCATCAATCTCATTATGCCCAAATCGACGATAGCACACTAAATCAACCACAACATCAGAATGGAAGGTCTGGCGCCATTCAGCTGCAAGCTCACATACATGAACGACTGCCTCCATGTCATCAGCATTTACATGAAAAATAGGGGCATTCAATGCTTTGGCAACATCAGTACAATACTGTGAGGATCTTCCGGACATTGGATCAGTTGTGAACGCAACTTGGTTGTTCACCACAATGTGTATAGTCCCACCAGTGGTATAATTCGGAAGAGCACTTAGATGAAGTGTCTCGTAGACCACACCTTGTCCAGCAAAGCTACCGTCTCCGTGAATCAAGACACCCATATTCTTGGTCCTGTCCGCATCATTTGAGTAATATTGTTTTGCTCTAGTTTTTCCAACAACGACAGGGTCCACAGCTTCCAAGTGACTTGGATTTGCAACCAAAGATAAATGGATTCTCTTCCCACCTCTAGTGGGTCGATCATAAGAGGTTCCCAGGTGATACTTGACATCACCAGTCCCTGTGTACAGCCCATCTTCATCCACGGGCTTTGTTCCACCACTGAATTCGCTAAATATGTGACGCAAAGGTTTCCGAACCACATTACCCAATACATTCAGTCTGCCTCTGTGAGACATTCCAATAACTATGCTCTCAACCCCGAGATCAGCAGACCTATCAAACATCTCCTTCATGCCGGGAATAAGAGTTTCTCCCCCTTCAAGCCCAAACCTCTTTGCTGCTGTCCACTTAGTGGCTAAGAAGTTCTCAAACTGTGTACTCCAAATAAGCCTATCAAGAATAACCTCACGGCGCTGCCTGTTATATTGCATTGGTGTAGGAGTCTCGATCTTGTCTCTCAACCAGTTACATCTCTCACGATCTGCAATGTGCATATACTCATACCCAATGGTCCCACAGTAAGCCTGCTCAAGCCGGGTCAATATGGACCTAAGGGTCTGCACAGGACGGTTCTCAGACAAAAACCCAGCCATTCTCCAGACCCCCAAAAAGAACTCTCTATCAAGATCAGCCTCAGTGAACCCATATAGAGCAGGGTCAAGATCATCTGGGATTTCTCTCTCTTCCAAGCCCAAAGGATCCAATTTAGCTTTCATGTGACCATTGACCTGGTATGCCCTCACAAGCAACAACAGACGCATACTCTCTTGAATGGTCTGCCCCGAAATTCCGGGCGAGGTAGAGGCCTGACCCACAAAATTCCTAAAGAAATTGTCCCACGACTCGTCAACGCTATTGGGGTCGGCTTCCCAAGCCCTCTGAAGCCCCTCCAAATAAACACTGCTGGTTCCATCTAAGAAACTATCAGTCAGCCTAGAGAGGGGTACAGGGCGTGGAACCGGGGCAGCCTTCGATTTAGGTATTGTGGTGTGAAAGTCTCGGCTTTGGGACGGAAGAACCCGCCTCCTAGCCGCATAGGACCCGCTATTCGATAAACTCCTCCTAATGGCGAGCTTTGCCACACCAGACCCAGCTCTAAACCACGACATAGCTACCAACCCAATCTATCAACACAAAAACTTTATCCCAATTCACCTCCCAAAGCTCAGACCTTCCCAATCACACAGAACCCTGATCAAACCAATCAAAAAACATATAAAATAATTATACTAATTATCACACCTTAATCTACTCATAACACACACTACGAGTTCATGAACTTGGATGATTAGAAAGATCAAGAATTTGATGACATTAAATAAATGAAAAGTTAACAAAACCAATCGATAACTATTAATCACCGGTTTGATCAATAGAGAAACGAAACCGTTCCATGAACTGTATGCTTCGTGGACGAGACGTTTCGTTTAGTTTCGTTTCGGTTGTCTCTACAGAAACGGCATTAAACTACCGAAATATGCGAGCTTGGAATCAATGGAGATTAGGGATTTACCTGGAAGTGGGAGTTGAGTTGAAGGCGAGAGGTGGATGGAAGGAGAGAATACTTTCGGCGCTTTTCTGGACAGCTAACTTATATTTTCCGTGGAAATTTGACGAATGGTCGTGAATTATGATTGAATTGTGATGTAGGTCCTGAACTAAGAATTCACTACATTTTAGTCCTCGAACTTGATAAAATACGTGGGTGGAGCGTTTGTTCAATTCTGTTTTTGCAATGTAACAAAAAATCTCACGCTGTCACTGCGAGGGACTCAAGTCTCAATGCACCTTTTGTGGAGGGACCAAATTTAATAATTTTTTGACTGGAGAACAAGAGCTATAATTTGATGAAGTTCAGCGACTATTATTACACCAATTTCCTCTTTGTCCATTTCCATTTATTTTCTGGTCAATTGTCGAAACCAAATCAAATCTTATTTCCTTTATTTATTTTTTTAAATTATTTTATTGCCGGTGTTACAAAGGCACAAATCTGACCTAGACCAAGAGAAATTGGAACAGCGGTGAATTCGTTTCGTTTAATTCTTTTTTAAGTTTAGTTTTATTTTAATGAACAAGAAATATAAAAATTATTTACACACTTTGATGCTTTTTACATTTTTTTCTTCTAACTGTTAGATGAAATAATTCAAGATATAATTATGAAATGAACGCAAATGGAGAAGAGTAGTAAAAAATTAAGAGTGCAAAAATCATTTTTTGATAAATAATGCCTGACTATTGTTTTGGTTAGCGGGTCCCAAAGATATATTCTTCCTTGTTCTGCTTTGCTTCCTTTTGGTCTTCCTTCTAACTTTCCTTGTTTGGTTCTTTTTTGAAGAGCCTTGGCGTTCACCATTCAATTCGAATGCTGCTAAGGCCATCTCAACCCGGCCAAAAGGTTATAAAACTAAAAATAGTTCGAAATGACACGAAAATCGTCTCCAACCGAGGCCTAAGTCAAAGGACTCGTGGCCCCACCAGGCCAAAAATTGGAAAACAGGCCAACCGATTGTCCCTAAGAAGCCAGCCAGCCCCGAGCCGGCCCAAAATTCAAAAGCAACGGTTACCTGGCATTAACATGACACCAACTAGCAACGGCTAGCTAACGCCAAGTTACCATTGCATTTGAATTTTATTTATTTTTTGGGACAAATTTTGTTATTAAAAAAAATTCTATTTTTTTCCTATAACTTCTTAAGTCATTAAACAACATTATTGAGATTACATTTCGACAAGAAACTTTATCCGAAAAACCATATTAATTCAATTAAAATAATAAATTATGTTTGACTTATGACTCTTTGGCTTCCTCAGTTGGAGATGGTATGAAATATGGCTTTGGCACTGTTTATTAAAATATAATTTCTTGGAAGACTATAGGGCTAAAGGGAGCCCTCTGGCCCTCCTTCAGTTTGAGATGGCCTAAGCTGACGGGTCATTCCTTCTTAGTTGTAAATTATAAGTTGACATTAAAGGTAACTTATATGTAACGAGGCAAGCACATTTCATTCGATACTTTGTAACATTTACATCAGCCCTCACAAAAAGAAGGCATATTATATGATCCATATTTTAGGCCATCTCTAACCGAAATGGCTAAACATAGTCTTATCTAGAGTTATAACTATGTAAGAAATTATATTTAAATAAATAGTGTCAGCCCATATTTATATATTATCTCCAATCGAATGAGTTAAAAACATAGCCCCTCAATCATTTATTATTTTTAAGTTTGTTCTCTTTTTCTTTTTCTTTTTTGTCAAATGATAAATTTGTTAGATTAAATGTTAAATTAGGAAGCCGACGAAATTCGAACTCATACCATAATACAAAGACAAACTTCTCTCTACCACTGTGGTAAAAGTCCACTTGCTTTTTAAGTTTTGTTCTTTCGAGCCCACTCTGATGCTTTTTATTGAAAACATTATGTGGAAACAATTTTAATCATGCTTTGGTCCATTTCATCCATTGGATTACATGGTGGAGAATGGCATAATCGGGCTTGGAGGGTGGCTGAAAGTAGCCAGCCGATTAGCCTTTTGGCGAACTTTTGGCCCGTGAGTTTCACACATTTTTTGCCCACCCTCCTTTGGAGATGAATTTTTTACTAAAGCAGGTCATTTTTCAGCATATAGCCTTTTAGCCATCTTCATTGAAGACGGCCTTATTAACATTTGGATCAATATGTACGGTATCTGCATTTACATCTTGTTTATTTTGCAAAGACACTAATCTAAACTACTCTAATTTTCAGGAAGGGAGAAACAAAATCGGAAGCAAGTGGATGGGCAAGCTACAGTGGCCAAATTGGCCCCAACCATATATGCTTCATTCCTTTTCTGTTAGCAGCTTACAGAGCTTTGTTGCTCACTCAAAGCAGCCGCACCATTCGGTACTGCAGCCATAAAAGTCACTTTGCCTATGTACACAGTCTGCTAAATCTGCTGAGCTCTCACCCAGATTCGAATTCAGCTTACTGTACAGATTGCAAAAAGGTTCGGGGCGTTCGATCGGTTCTTTAATCGTCTAATCAGTATCAGTATATCATAAAGAATGCGGAGAAACAATGACCAATGATAAAAAACACATGAGATGAATGATGGATTTAGTGCAGAAACGTAGTTCACATTGTTTGAATTGCTGAAATGACTTCGATGATGAGAGACCTCACCCTGCTATGGGGTAAGATAAGAGATTCAAATTACAATTAGTTAGTTAGGTGAAAATGAATAAGAGTACTTGCGATGTTTGCATCATGTTACTCTCCTTTTTCTCTCTATCTTTTGAGAGACCTCGTGGATGCATATGTAATTGGAGAATACTTTTTTGTCTAAAATCGTGCACAATGTAGCCTTCTAAAAGTTATAATAATTATAATCGTTGGATTAAATTTCAATAGTCCGGATCATTTGATCCTTGGGCTCAATTCCTTTGGATTCGGAAGGAATCCGGTTCCGGAGAATCCCATCACTGCCAGACTACCCGAATCAGAAATCAGATTCGACAATTGTTCCCTTGTTTTGAAGTAGTGACTATGTATTCTGATTCTCCTCTATTATTCACGATCGAGCTTAGAACTCCATTTTTAATTATAATTGAAAAAAAAGATAAAAAACTTTACTTAAAAAAAGCATTTGTTTTTCAACATATGTTATTTAATTAATTAACATATGCTTCTTTACTTAAAAAAAATCTTCTTAGTTTCATACTGGCCAAAATTCAATTGTGGAGCTTAGGGAAAAGGATCCTCGTCGGATCTTTTTTTTTTGGATTCCAAGAATCTCGTGATCGTGATCGTGATCGTTCATCGCATATTCTATAAAAAGTACTTAAAAAATTGATCGCACGATATATAATGAATGATCAAGATTAGGAAAGCTCTAGAATCCCCAAAAAAAAATCCGGCGAAAATCCTTTTCGGGAGCTTAGGAGCTAAGTGCAAGAAATTAGTGGCAAATTTCTTGCACTAGATTAAAGTAGTGGCTGCTGGTGTAATAATATTTACTTCAAGCTTCATTAAATAGCTAAATACATGTGCTGTCCCTCTCATAGTTCCACATTTGCATTTTCCGTGTGCAATTTAATGATTAAAAGTTTAAAACCCTAATTATAAATTATTAGATCATTTAACCGCTAGGTCCTTCATAATATGACACGCCTGACTCTGATATTCCCCGAACATTAGGGTAGGCACGTGTTGGCCAACACCTGAAGGTGACGAAGCCATGTTAGAATGCATGAGAACAAGAAATAAATAAGACTTATAAATCTAAATATAATTAATATGCAAATGAAGAACGTGTTCAGAGTATACAACTAGTTTAGAACAATAAAAAGAAATAATATAAAATTGAATGGGCAAAGGAATGGGTCCAACACCGAGAAGACTCGAAGATACCGATGCGGAAGTGCCCTGACGCCAGGATTGTACGCCTCAATTCTAAATCCTGAAAAGGTGCAAAACAAACATGAGTAGACCAAGTTGATATATATATATATATATATATATATATATATATATATATAATACTGAAACAGTTATCAACATACTAACCCCCAAAGTTTTATGAAACTCAATAGTATAATATGTAATAGGTTTTCTGAAAACCCTAGCATGCCATAAAACCTTCATAAAACATACATCATATAGTGTGCTAAGTAGTGGTATCAAATCACCCGTAGGCACTATATTTTTCGGCCCCAAGCTAGTGCATCTATCTCTCGGCTCGAAGTCATCTACATATATCTCCCTCGGCCCAAAGTCATCTACATATATCTTCCTGGGCTCGAAGCCATTTACATATATCTACCTCGGCCCGAAGCCATCTACATATATCTCCCTCGGCCCGAAGCCAGAACATTGTCCACTAGATACGCACAAAACATTGAATATAATCTTTCCAACATAAGTACATATATCTTAAAAACATCTTCATAGTATATAATCATCCATCATATATACTATAAAGAAGTGTAAAAACATGTTCATAAATAGTATATAGCCATCCATCATATATACAACAAAGATATAGTCATCCATCATATATACAACAAAGAACAATAGTTCGATGGTATTCCAAAATATTCTCAATAAAGCATGATAATCATATAATGTAAATCTAATTTACTCATAAAACATAACTATTAAATCATGTTTTTCATGCTATTAAAGCATGCATTTTAGAAGAGGTCCACTCACAGATACTTCGTCGCCGAAGAGCCACGCAAACTAGCGAAGACGAAAACGCCACAAACAATTGCCCCTAAGCACATAAAGGGTCCAATTAATAAAACTCTATTCATGCGATTGAATTTGGGAAAACAGACGTCGAAAACGGTCTCAGGACGTCAAATTACCCTAAGAATGGTCCCGGGTAAATTTTGAAAAAATAAACAAAAGTCAACACAAGAATATTCCAGAAATATTCCTCGAAATATTTTAAGAATATTCTGTCAAAATATTCCGTCCGGTCACTGTGTTGGGTGAAAGGCCGGTCAACTGGCCGGGCCTAGGTCAAAGGCTAGTGGGCCGACTTCCATGGCCCAAAGGCCTGAGGTCATATGGGTTTGGGTTGGGCCGAAGGGTCCTAGGCCCAAAGGCCTGAGTTTGGGTGCTAAGGGTTTGAATCAGACCTACTTTGATGTTTGGAGAATATCAGAGTCGGGCGTGTCACTATACATGAAACATAGCAGTATGGCACTTGAACCAAAATATGTGCTAAGAATGTCCAAATTAAAATGGATAAAGATTCGTACATATTAAGCACTGCTTTTGCCTTGTGCTTTCCTTTCTTCCGTATCGAATTGATACTAAAATAAAATGCTTTTGCCAACTCCACTAGTAGTTGCCTGCAGCTGCGCATGCATGCACACGTATACTACAGGAAGTAAGAAATTATGATTTTTCAGATTGACATAGAGTTTTGACAGAAAACACTCTACACATGAAACCTTTCATGATCTTTGGCTATGTCACTCTCTCTTTTGGTAGCCACATGATGAGAGAGATTAAGAAAAAAACTTTCACGTTATGATAGAAATGGAGAAATAAGATGGAGAAATAAGATATGCGCAACGTAACTCTATAATGATTTTCCTCTATATATAGCCAAAAAAAAAATGAAAGACTAAAAGTGAAACGAATTGATTATCAAAACACGCCCCTATAAATTTTCTCGTTAACCATGCCCTTTGTTTACCTCCTTAACCATGCCTATTTTTTAGCAACTCAATCGAGTCATTTGCACATCATCACATTCTTGTTCTGGTGTGAGATACATGCCGCCGAAGACATCAATTTAAAGAAATTCAGGGAGTGGAAAAGACAAGACTTAAAACTTCGAATTAATATAATCATGCTTAACCAAATATTTCAATTATACCATAATATATAACGGGAAATAACAAAAAAAAAATTCAAAAACAAATTAGAAAAACTTACAAAAAGTCTAAAACAATTTTAATTTTAGTGAAAAAAAGACAAATGAATGTAGTGAATAGTGTAAGATAAAGATAAAAATGTAATTTTTCACTGAACAATACTGAGTGTTTCGTTAAAACTTCCAAAAATATTATCATCCGAGAATGGCGAAACCAACCTTGTGTCATTAATATAAAGTAGGTTGACATTATTCTCAAAACACTTGATCACCACATTAAGAAGCAAAGATTCTCCGAGACGCCGCTCTCGCTTTCATGGCATACCACGGTGAAAAACCACCATTTGAATCAACAAGAGTTCAGGACAGAAAAATTCAGACAGTATTATACGAAGATCTATAAACACGTCATTGTTCGGTTTTCGGTAAGTATGGCAGACCTCAACTGGGAAACTCAATTGGCTCCTTCTGTACCGCTTTCTGTACAATCTCACTTTGTTCCTTCAAATGAACTGTATAGAAACCAGTGGCCGTGGCAGCTGATGGAGCACGGCCAACATATTTGATGTCGTCGAAAGTTCCTCTACCCAGGGACTTCATGGCAGTGCTAAGGCGGGGTGCAATATAGCTGTAGGCGCCCATGTTCATCGGCTCTTCCTGGACCCAAACTATCTCAGCATCTGCAGGGACCAAATAAGGAATGTGTCAACCTCATCATGTCAGCAAAATTTAGCCCCCAGAAAGAACAAAAAACCCCCATCACCCTGAGCCTCATAGCATTATATACATCACCACAAATTTTCGACATTCCATTAATCATTATCTACAGAGTCC
Source organism: Crataegus laevigata (assembly GCA_963580275.1). NCBI lineage: Eukaryota > Viridiplantae > Streptophyta > Magnoliopsida > Rosales > Rosaceae > Crataegus > Crataegus laevigata. Next base: position 9,039,214 of record OY756951.1, read on the forward strand.
AGACTACATACTTGGATATCGTTTCAGCTCTCTCTGGACGAGGTCATACGGGAAAGGGCAAAGCTGTTCCACTCTACAAATTGCAACATCCTTTGCTTCAACCTTTCTTCGCTCTTCATCAAGCTCATAATAAAGCTGCAGGGAATACAGGACAGAAGATAGAATAAACATTTTATACCACGTTCAGGTAAAATAATACAAATTACAAATCATAATTATCTACAAGTCAAAATAATGATCTACTTCTGTCAGGTTTTGCTTAACGCAGTTAGAACTCAAACATGTACATGCATCCATGTGTGTGCTTATATATGGAGGAAAACTAAGAAGATAATTTACCTTGCCGGAGCACAGAACCAGCCGTCTAATACCCTCCTCAAGATCAGAGTGGTCATTCTGGTCCTTGATGAGGCGCTTAAATCTGGTCCCTTGCTTGTCAAAACCTGGGTGGCCTTGCACATCATCAAACTCAGATAAATTTGATTTGCAGTCCTTGTGCCGTAACAGGTTTTTAGGAGCCATCACAATAAGAGGCTTGCGGAATTCCCTGTGTAACTGGAAATAAGGAAAAATGTCAGAACATGTAGAAACTCATCCCGACACTGGAAAATATTGATAAATGAAATATTTCCACTCACCTGACGACGCAGAACATGGAAGTAATTGGCAGGAGTTGTCACATTCACAACCTGCCAATTGCATTCCTGAATTTGCTTTCGAAGTGTGGGATCCATCTCAGGTATGACAAAAGGATGGTCATCACTCATCTGTAAAAACATTAGGTAACGGTATTAGTTCAGGACGCATGCCAGACACTACTGTTGCCTAAAGGAAAAAGGGAAGATGGGAGAGGAGTGAACCATATTTGACTAACGAATACCTGAAGAAATCGCTCCGGTCGGGCACTAGAATGTTCAGGGCCCTGGCCATCGTAACCATGAGGAAGCAGCACAACAAGCCCAGTTTGACGAAGCCATTTGGACTCCCCACTACACAAAAACTGATCAAAGATAACTTGAGCTCCATTTGCAAAATCACCAAATTGAGCTTCCCAGATCACTAATGCATTTGGACTCTCCATCGAGTAACCCAATTCAAATCCAAGAACACCAAACTCCGAGAGTGAGCTGTAAATACAGAGGCAATTAGCTTGTATAGAAGACAAATTAAATATGTACTATTCAGTGTCTCATAAGCCATGTGGTGCGGTCTGTCAGTCCAACTATCTTTAATATGGAGTACAGCAGCAAGAGGTGGCAAATGAACACATGAGTTGTATAAACCGTAGAGAAGCAAGTTTTAGGGGATAGTGGAAAATGTTCCTGAATAAGAGAAGTAAATCATGGTGTAATGAATACAACATGTATATCAAATAGAATGTTGGGAACTGCAATCGCCCCTAACGAGGGTCTGTTATGAACTCATGGCCAAACGTCAACATTTCTTCTTACATTATATAGTACAGTACAAGGGAATGCTAATGAATCAAATTCTGGATCACTACATTACAGCAAAAGAAAACTCTGGACTGAACCTAACCAAATAAAAAAAGATGGTCAAAATCTTCTATGCATTTATAGATACTTGAACAACCAAAAAACGAGTAAAGGATCCTTGCACAAGGGAACAGTATAACAATTTAATCACGCATTACCTGTTGCTAACTGTAAACATTTCCTCATCTTGGTCAGCTGTAATATTGTCAAGAGGGCAATACTTTTCCCCAGTTTCCTGGTCGTGAATAACAGAATGCCGATGACTAAATGTACCTCTTTCAACATCCTGACCACTCAGTCGAACATGGTTACCTTCTACTAGTAGTGTAGCAAAAGCAAGTGCTTCCGCAACTGCCCAATCAATTCCTTCACCAGTCGCAATCATTTGTGCACGTTGTTCATACACCTTCTTTACTCCCCTGTGAGGCTTAAAAGTTTCTGGAAGGGCTGTAACTGCTTTGCCAACACTCTTCAAAATCTCTGGTTTTACACTGTACATCAGCATATAAAATTCCTTAAAAATTAAATTAAACAAAATCGGATATTGCGAAGAACAGATGAAACTGGTACAAAACAGTGCTCTACCCAGTATTCCGGATACGAGAAATCTGTTCAGGTGACTTATAACCAGACCAATGGGATGAAAGCCAGTCCCTTCTTTGAAGAGTGTAATCCTTGCTAGCCAAGAATTCTGCATTGAGAATTTCATTAACCTTGCTTTGTATCTTTTCAATGTCTTCTTTGGCTACTTGTCCAGACTCTAGAAGTTTGTTCTGGTAAATTGTTAGAGCTGAGGGATGATTCCGAATAACCTGCAAATCCCCAATTAAGTAGGAACAAAAATCAGGAGTCAGCTTTGCACCTCTCAATAGCTGCACCATATAATATACCAGGACACAACAAGGAGAGGACTTTCAGATTTATAATGAGAAAAATAATTTTTTTTCTTTCCTTCAGTTAATTAAGAAATTCAAATATTTAATTAATAGAAAATAAGGTCTAACCTTGTACATTTTGGGCTGTGTGAAAAATGGCTCATCAATCTCATTATGCCCAAATCGACGATAGCACACTAAATCAACCACAACATCAGAATGGAAGGTCTGGCGCCATTCAGCTGCAAGCTCACATACATGAACGACTGCCTCCACGTCATCAGCATTTACATGAAAAATAGGGGCATTCAATGCTTTGGCAACATCAGTACAATACTGTGACGATCTTCCGGACATTGGATCAGTTGTGAACGCAACTTGGTTGTTCACCACAATGTGTATAGTCCCACCAGTGGTATAATTCGGAAGAGCACTTAGATGAAGTGTCTCGTAGACCACACCTTGTCCAGCAAAGCTACCGTCTCCGTGAATCAAGACACCCATATTCTTGGTCCTGTCCGCATCATTTGAGTAATATTGTTTCGCTCTAGTTTTTCCAACAACGACAGGGTCCACAGCTTCCAAGTGACTTGGATTTGCAACCAAAGATAAATGGATTCTCTTCCCACCTCTAGTGGGTCGATCGTAAGAGGTTCCCAGGTGATACTTGACATCACCAGTCCCTGTGTACAGCCCATCTTCATCCACGGGCTTTGTTCCACCACTGAATTCACTAAATATGTGGCGCAAAGGTTTCCGAACCACATTACCCAATACATTCAGTCTGCCTCTGTGAGACATTCCAATAACTATGCTCTCAACCCCGAGATCAGCAGACCTATCAAACATCTCCTTCATGCCGGGAATAAGAGTTTCTCCCCCTTCAAGCCCAAACCTCTTTGCTGCTGTCCACTTTGTGGCTAAGAAGTTCTCAAACTGTGTACTCCAAATAAGCCTATCAAGAATAACCTCACGGCGCTGCCTGTTATATTGCATTGGTGTAGGAGTCTCGATCTTGTCTCTCAACCAGTTACATCTCTCACGATCTGCAATGTGCATATACTCATACCCAATGGTCCCACAGTAAGCCTGCTCAAGCCGGGTCAATATGGACCTAAGGGTCTGCACAGGACGGTTCTCAGACAAAAACCCAGCCATTCTCCAGACCCCCAAAAAGAACTCTCTATCAAGATCAGCCTCAGTGAACCCATATAGAGCAGGGTCAAGATCATCTGGGATTTCTCTCTCTTCCAAGCCCAAAGGGTCCAATTTAGCTTTCATGTGACCATTGACCTGGTATGCCCTCACAAGCAACAACAGACGCATACTCTCTTGAATGGTCTGCCCCGAAATTCCGGGCGAGGTAGAGGCCTGACCCACAAAATTCTTAAAGAAATTGTCCCACGACTCATCAACGCTATTGGGGTCGGCTTCCCAAGCCCTCTGAAGCCCCTCCAAATAAACACTGCTGGTTCCATCTAAGAAACTATCAGTCAGCCTAGAGAGGGGTACAGGGCGTGGAACCGGGGCAGCCTTCGATTTAGGTATTGTGGTGTGAAAGTCTCGGCTTTGGGACGGAAGAACCCGCCTCCTAGCCGCATAGGACCCGCTATTCGATAAACTCCTCCTAATGGCGAGCTTTGCCACACCAGACCCAGCTCTAAACCACGACATAGCTACCAACCCAATCTATCAACACAAAAACTTTATCCCAATTCACCTCCCAAAGCTCAGACCTTCCCAATCACACAGAACCCTGATCAAACCAATCAAAAAACATAAAAAATAATTATACTAATTATCACACCTTAATCTACTCATAACATACACTACGAGTTCATTAACTTGGATGATTAGAAAGATCAAGAATTTGATGACATTAAATAAATGAAAAGTTAACAAAACCAATCGATAACTATTAATCACGGGTTTGATCAACAGAGAAACGAAACCGTTCCATGAACTGTATGCTTCGTGGACGAGACGTTTCGTTTCGTTTCGTTTCGGTTGTCTCTACAGAAACGGCATTAAACTACCGAAAGATGCGAGCTTAGAATCAATGGAGATTAGGGATTTACCTGGAAGTGGGAGTTGAGTTGAAGGCGAGAGGTGGATGGAAGAAGAGAATAGAAAAGAACCAAATCGCTGGGAAGCGACGGGGACTTTCGGCGCTTTTCTGGAAACCTACCTTATATTTTCCGTGGAAATTTGAGGAACGGTCCTGAATTATGATTGAATTGTGATGTAGGACCTGAACTAAGAACTCATTACATTGTAGTCCTCGAACTTGATAAAATGTGGGTGGAGCGTTAGTTCAATTCTGTTAAATTCTTACCCGTGTTGTTTGGTGAGCGAAGAGACTCAATGCACCGGAGGTTTAGCTGTCGAGGCAATTCGTTTGCAAAAGTAACAAAAAATCTCACGCCGTTAGTGCGAGGGACTCAATGCACCTTTTGTTGAGGGACTAAATTTAATAAATTTTTTATTGGAGAACAAGAGCTGTAATTTGATGATAGTTCAGTGACTATTCCTCCAATTTCCTCTTTATCCATTTCCATTTATTTTCTGGTCAACTGTCGAATCCAAATCTTACTTCCTGATTTTTTTTTTTAAAATTATTTTATTGCGGGGTGTTAAAGAGGCACAAATCTGACCTAGTCAAAGAGAAATTGATTCGTTTTATTTAAGTTTTTTTTTTAAGTTTAGTTTTATTTTAACGAACAAGAAATATAAAAATTATTTACACGCTTAGATGCCTTTTACATTTTTTTTCTTCTAACCGTTAAATAAAATAATTCATAATAAAATTATGAACTAAACGCAAATGGAGAAAAGAAATATAAAAAATTAAGAGTGCAAAAATCATTTTTTTATAAATAATGTCAGACTATTGTTTTGGTTAGTGATCCCCAAGATATATTCTTCCTTGTTCTGGTTTGCTTCCTTTTAGTCTTCCTTTTAACTTTCCTTGTTTGGTTCTGTTTTGAAGAGCCTTGGCGTTCGCTCAAAGTGGTCGCACCATTTCATTCGATACTTTGTAACATTTGTGGTGTACATCAGTTCTCACAGAAATGACTAAATATAATCTTATCTAGAATTATAACTCTGTAAGAAGTTATATTTAAATAAATAGTGTCAGGTCATATTTATATATCATCTTCAATCGAATTGGCTAAAACATAACTCCTTAATAATTTATTATTTTTAAGTTTGTTCTCTTTTTTTTTGTCAGATGATAGATTTGTTAGATCAAATTGTAAATTAGAAAGTCGACGGGATTCGAACCTCACGTCATGATGCAAGGGCAAACTCCTCTCTACCACTATAATAGAGGTCCACTTGCTTTTTAAGTTTGTTCCTTAACTTTATTGATTAATTGAATTAAAATATCATATTAAAATAAGGTTATTCAGATATATCTTGAGTACCACTTGTTGCTAAAAAAATGTGAGAAATGACGTAGAAATGTCACAAGTATTTATAAAAAATAAATAATTTTTTCTTATCAAACTGAAAATTGTTATTTTGATTCTTTTGAGCCCACTCTGATGCGTTTTATTGAAAACATTATGTGGAAACAGTTTTAATCATGCTTTGGTCCATTTCATTCATTGGATTTCATGATGGAGGATGGCAGAATCGGACTTGGAGGGTGGTTGAAAATAGCCAGCCCGTTAGCCTTTTAGCTAACTTTTGGCCTGGTGAGTTCCACACATTTTTTGCCCAATTCTTCATCAGAGATGTGTTTTTTACTAAAATTGGTCATTTTTCAACACATAGTCTTTTAGCCATTTTTATCAGAGATGACCTTGTTAACATTTGGATCAATATGTGCGAGATCTGCATTTACATTTTGTTTATTTTGCAATGACACTAATCGAAACTACTCTAGTTTACGGGAAGGGAGAAAAAAAATTGGAAGCAAGTGGATAGGCAAGCTACAGTGGTCAAATTGGGCGCACCCATATATGCTTCATTCCTTTTTTTTATTAGAAGTAGGATTCTCTACCCTCCTAATCTCTCTATCCTTACATGTCATCCTATTTGAATGGTCACGGTTAAACCACGTCAACATCTTATATTCATTTTTTTTTATAGAGATAATAAGACAATAAGTAATATGTGAGAGGATGACATAGAAGGGAATGGGAATACGATGGTAGAGAATCCTACTCCTTTTTATTAGCAGCTTACAGAGCTTTGTTACTCACTCAAAGCAGCTGCAACATTCGATACTGAAGCCATAAAAGTCACTTTGCCTATGTACACGATCTATAAAATCTGTTGACCTCTCATCTAGAGGTGGGCAAGGTGTGGTTCGGCTTAAATTTATTATTAGAACTTTGCGGTTCGGTCTACATCAGTTCCGATTCGGTTCTTGCTTGTTTACGATTCCGAATACTAAATTATTTGAACACCAAATAATCATGCATTCAAATACATATTCTAAAACTGATTATATAAAGTTGCATACAACACATCTTTTGGAATGCAAATGTCTTCGGTAGTGGCACCAAGTCAACAAAAAGAGAACTAAAAGAAATATGCATTGGTCAGTCAGTCAACAAACAAAAAATTGAAGCAAACTGCAGGTTTATTTCAGAGAGCTAGCAGCAGCTCCTGTACACAATAAAACAACATATAATCAAATTAAACAACTTATTTCAAAGAACAAGCAGAATCAAACAACTTATTTCAGAGGAGAAGCATGGGCCTCCCCAGTTTTAAAAGTTTGAAGAAGCAAACTGCAGGTTTAAATTTAATTACACAACAATTAAACAGAATTTGCTGACAAATATACCCACTCTTTCTGTATAATCATATCATGTAAAAGTGATAGATTAAGGAGAAAACCTAGCTGAGCTCTAATGCTAAACCTATTCTCCAAAGCTACGAGCTGGATGCCCCAAAACCTCTCACTCGAACAATTTAACTATCCCATATGATCTCCTTCATGTATCAGTTAATTATATATCTTATTCGTTGAATTCAAAATTATATATATCTTACAACTCAAATTAGTCAGGAAGGTGCTAAAAAATTAAAGACATAAGAGGCCATACTGAGAAGATCTACAATTAAACCATTTTATACCTTAGAGAAACTATTAGGAGGAATCCGATGAAGACAATCTTCCAATGCTTTTACATACACTAAAAGGTTAATTAACCTTCAAATCGTGTTAGAAGGGGCAAACATGAAAGTACAAATTTCAGCACAGTTAAAGACTTTTATTTTTCCCCGGGCAATAGTGTTGTCAATTAGAGTGCTGTTTTTCCCTTAGCTTGTACTGGTGCTCAATCTTATTTCTTGAAACTTTAGTCTGAGATAGGGTGTTATTCATCACCCTCATGCCTTCATCAATATGACTTACATTTCACATTTTCGTTACAGACAGCAGAGGGGCATTTTGCTTATTGAACCCCTTATTGCAGCCAATGACATTTCTGTAGAATCTACGAACTTAAAACACCCTTATTGAACCCCACAGACCATCTATATACAAATGGCCCTAAATGCAGGACAAGAGTCACAAGACTCAATTAGACAGTGTTAATCACACATATATAGTGCAGGTAAAAGAGAATGGAAAAAAATTTACCAAAAAAAAAGGAGAATGGAAAACCAGTAGAACTCCACCATATTCCTAATCTCAAATATGAGAAAAGATAGAGAAAATACCAAGGAGGGAAGACGGAGGACGAAAAGTCGTGAGCTGTCACGGAGGAGGGATGATGAGGGCCGTCGCAAAAGCTGAGGTTGTGGGTTGCCTGAGGAATCGTTGATATTTTTGCAACTTGGTGAAACTAATTTGTCAACCTATTATATCATGACGTGTGTGTGTATAATTTATTTATTATTAATAAAACGGTTCAATTCAATTCCAGCTGGTTCTTGTTCATTTGAAATCGGAACCGGTTTGAATGGTTTGGTTCGGTTTTTTACTCAAAGTTGACTTTTTCGGTCAACACGGTTCTTTTCAGTTTTTTTTTTTTTATTTACACAGTTCGATGCGATTTTGTGGTTTGTCGGTTTTTATGCCCACCCATGCTCACCCAGATCCGAATTCAGCTTACTATATAGATTGTAAAAAGGTTCGGGGCGTTCGATCGGTTCTTTAATCGTCCAATCAGTATCAGTATATCATAAAGAATGTGGAGAAACAATGATCAATGATAAAAACATGAGATGAATGATGGGTTTACTGCAGAAAGGTAATTCACATTGTTTGAACTTTGAAGACATACTCAATAATATCAGTCAAACTAGGCAAAGTGTACACCTAAAGCTCTATATTGAAAATAACCTGATTATCTAACTACATCAAGACAGGCAACAAACAGAGGCGATGACAAACATAAGCCCCTTCGACCCGAAAGACGATGAAAGAGTAGAAGTGTCTTTGTAAATTCCAGAATTACGAGGAAAAATAAACTACTTTTACTACTAATGCAGGTAGTTGAGAGACCTAACAGAGGCGCCCCACACGGAGTTATCAAGGTTTGCCTCAAATCCACATCACTGCAACCAACAGAACCTTCCCTCTTTTTACTAACCGCAGCAAGATGAGTTTTGTGCAGCTTGACCACCGGCTCTGTCTTCGTTAATCCTAAGTGTCTGAGGCTGAAACCATCGAAACCAAACGAGTTCATCAACATTTTGAGAGAAGAGTTGGGGGAAAGAAAAGGATTCCCACTTTGGGGAGGATGAAAATACCTCAGTGCCCCTGGCATCAGATTCTGCAAGTCTCTGTTTGATATCCCTGCCTATTGAAAAAAAGACCTCTTCCACATTCAGGTTTGTCTTTGCACTCTGCAGAACATTTTCTTTCAATATAAACAGAACGGAATTGATTATGTAGTCAAAATACCAAGGGCATATTACTACTTACAGTTTCAAAGAACTTGATACCAAACTCATCAGCAAGAGCTTGACCCCTAGACGTCGGCACAGCCTAAGAAAATAGATTATTAAAGCTTGGGCATGCCCGCACACACAAACACATGCAAAAACAGACGGATAGGGATAGAGCATGCAATTCTAGCGTCCTCATGTGAACCCAATAGGATACTAAACTCATCACAGCTCATCCTTTCTAATTCTTTCACCGGGTTAGAAACAAAAAGAGCATTTCCTGCAAGTGAAAAAAATACAAACTACACACCCTTCTGCTTTCATCCATATCAGCTTTGTTTCCCACCAGAATCTTGTTGACATTGACAGAAGCATGCTGCTCAATGTTGCGAATCCAGTTTCTAATGTCTGCACATGAATAGACAAATACCCTAAGAAGCGCTAGATTGAACTATAAAATAAATACAGAGATGGAAGAAGTGCCACCGACGGTTTTAATCATCCACCACCTCAAAGAATTAACGGTCAAACTGAAAAGAACTACACCAGTTTAAGCACACCCAAAATGAACCACAAGGTTGAAATGTCTACAACTCTACATCCCAATTTGTTAGAAATTGGATTATTATAACATAAATAGATAAGCAAAATGAACATAAAATCAGCATGCTATCAAAAATTCATATACTGAGGGTAAAGGAAAAACGAGAAGTTACTGTTGAAAGATGACTCATCGGTAACATCGTACACCAACAAAATACCCATGGCTCCTCGATAGTAAGCTGCAGAGCATAACATAAATATGTAAGGAAACTCCTGAAGAACAATAAATGAGGACACAATTAAAAATAAATAAAAATCACTTCTAAGAAAGGAACCCCTGCCCCCTGCTCTTCTATTGTCAACAGCACCGGTCTATTTTCCAATTTCTGTAAAATCTCAAACACAAACCTGTTGTAATTGTTCGAAATCGTTCTTGACCAGCTGTATCCCAGATTTGCAATTTAATCCGTTTGCCATCAAGCTCGATTGTTCTTATCTTGAAATCAATCCTGTCAACAAAGGACTATCTAAGAGATGCTAAACAAAGATGAATCTTCATCAAGAAAACACAACGTAATAGTTCCTTATTACATACTTCTACAGCAGCTTTAAGCAGTAGCTAGTGACCATGTCCTAACTGACTTAATATATTGGTTCATATAACTTGTTCACTTGCTAAAGTTTCCAGATACAAAAATTGAAACAGTTTTTAAGGATACAAACCCAATAGTGGTGATAAAACTTGTTGTGAAGGAGCCATCAGAGAAACGCAAAAGCAGACAACTCTTGCCAACACCTGAAATTACAGCAGAAATGTTTTTATATTTTAGAACCAAGAAGTTTATAACCAAAACTAAAAACATCTCCCAAATAAAGACCAATTTACATCCTTTTTTTTTATACACAAGACAAGATCCAGGACACCATCCAAACAAATCAAATCCTTCTTTGCGTCTCAAAGCAACTTCAAAAGCAATAATCCCAACTGAAGCCAAAACCATGAGCCCCAGCAGAGCTATTATTTAACCTTTATGCAGTAATTCACATCAAGTATTAACAAGAGGTTAAAACGCTCTTCAACCCCCGAAAGATTGTAGAATGCACATATGGTCATTGTTCGTACTCGCACTCACTCTCTTGTTGTTTTTTATCAGGAACACCTTGTAATTCATACCGAGTCAGATTAGAGTCGGGTATTACTCTTGCATTCTGTTTTCATTTCGATACCTAAAAAAGTTTCGTAGAAATATGATTATACTCACTCTCTTAGTCTTCATCAAACCCAAAACTGGATCTTTCATACAAAACCATCTAATTACACACACATACAGGCCCCTAAAACACTCAATTTATCAAAAATTGCAAGCATTCAAAATTTCAAACTTGACACAACTAAATATCACCCTACACCCACTATTTTGCAACAGAAAATACTTCCAAAAATGACTTTTTTAATTTTCGTTTGAAGTACATTGCCCACCAGAAATACCAAAGTAAAGCAAAACCACGTTAGATCTCAAAAAATTCAAATTCCAATTCTCAAATTCCATAATTTTCTCGGGAACCAAACAAAAACGATGACTAACCACTGTCCCCAATGAGGAGAAGCTTGATGAGATAATCGTAATCGGTCCGACCCCTTGCCGGTTGCGCAGTCGCCATGGATTGATTGATTCTATCGCCGACCCCTAATTCCAAATCCAAACCACTCTCTGCACCCCAAATTTCACAACCAAAAAAATCAACAAAAAACAAAATCTAAAGAACTGCAGGAGATCGCCGAGGAGAGAAAGAGATAGAGAGAGAGAGAGAGAGAGAGAGAGAGAGAGAGAGAGAGAGGAGATAAACCTTTCGAAGAAGCTTAAAGCGGGCGGTCGTCGGCGACGCGAAAACGATCCAATTTCGTTGGGAGGAAGACGTCGGGTTTCGGAAATTTGAGTTCTTGGGCTGTCCCTGTATAATACGCGGGTCACTCGCCACTGTATGGGACCGCACTGTATCCCCCTGCACCCGCCTTCACTTAATATTTTCCCGGTTTATCTTTTGCGAGTAAAATATAAAATTCTTTGCTATTTATGGGCGTACCAACAAATAAAAATTCTAAAGGCTGAATTGGATAGTAACGTTGACTTCCTTGATAAGAAAATTAGAATTGAAACTTGAAGCCCGTTAGAAATTACACTCAAAATTAAAAGTTACGTTATCTTTCGAAATTAGATGACCACAAAAATTTAAAAATGAGGTTACCCACACGTATTAAAATACAACAATTGGTAAGAGAATAAAACACTAATTAGAGTCAGAGTAAAAAGATAACACACATATATTTGATTTGTAAATTTAATTTAAAATTTTGATTTTCTCAACATTATACTTGAGATAATGGATTAGTATCCTGTTCAAAATTTTTGAATTGATAATTTAATTCAACAAAAAGAAAATGATTTTGGCAAACTTTTGATTTTTTGAGGTCATGTATGTTTCGTATTAGGTCCCTAAGGCCCAAGTTATTTTGGGCCACAACACCTTTATAAGTCCAAATACTCACATACCTAGGCAATTTAATAATTTATTACTTTACTTCTCAATGGTGCATGTTAACTCTCAAATTTAAAGAAAATAAGTTTATGATCCGAAAAGAAAAGAGATAAAAGAAATTTTACACACTATTGCAAGTGTGTGATTGCAGATATTTGAAGTATTATATAACTAGATGTTTAGCTTACCACAAACTCACGTAGGCAAAAGTCTTATTTTATCGTATTAAATGATAAAAATTAATATTTAATAGAATGTATCTGACTTAGGCTGAAATCACTTAGGACTCTTGACGGAGATAGTTTAAGCGCCAGCTTTTGTTCGAAGCGCTTCACGAGGCCAGTTTAGAAAGAAAGTTGTAGCCAATAAAAGCTAATCAATAACATTTTTTAGCCTCCAACCTCGTACACTATTAGAACAACAACAAAGATTTGAAGGCTAGATTTCGTCTTTAACCCATGACCCTTACACACCCCAATAGACATGGTCTAAAAGTTCAATTTAGAATATTTGAAAAGCCGACCAAAAAAAAAATGAAAAAAATAATTGGAAAGTGAGAGAAAAGGTAAATGGGAAGGAACACAAAAAGTTGTGCTTGGAGCATATCCTAAGAAGATGCTCTACCCACACCTTCCCTTCACCTACAAAACGTCATAACGCGCCCATGTTTTATCACCTTTCCAACATGAACTGCTCTTGATCACCATCATCATCCACCTTCTTGCTTCTCCAACTTCTTCGTCCTCGGCGCCTCATTGCCAATGGAAATCGGGAGTGGCGGCGGAGATACCGTTGGTGGTGGTCGAGTTGGTGGTGACCATGTTGTTGCTACTACCAACGAAGATGACGCAGACGACGACCAAAAAGCTAATTGAAATTTGAAAGTCATGTTGGTTGGCTTTGATGGTAGCTAGGGCAACTACAGATCTTTGGCAGTATCCGCAATCTTTTATCTTTGTGTTGTTTTCCGATTTAAGCGTGAAATCCTTCCTCAGGGGTCATGCTAATCGTGTTGTTGTTAACTTTAATAGCATGCTTCAAAAACCAGTACTACTTATGCCACCACCAGTTCCGCTACTGCTAGGTCAAGGTGGGACTGTCCTTCAGTATTGGCATTAATAAAATCCCTGCTGGTTTATGTAGTCTCTGTTCTCAAACATCACATTTTTCTTTCTTATCTCGTTAATCTGAACATACGATAGTCGATACGATATTTTCAAAGTCATTCTGCACTTCACTGATGTATGAAAAATAAAGAAAAAACAGAGAGCATAATATTTTGAAGTGCTAGTAACAGTGCCGCGCATTAACCATGCATGAGTTTTATTGAGGAATTTAGTAGATCCACGTGGACCATTAAAGCACTTAGGAGTCCTTTTGTATGGCTTTGATGATTCTCTATCTTTTAATCAATACCTTGAAGAAAAATTAAAGCATAATACCCTCAACCACTTCAGACTTTAGACTTGTTTGTACTCTTCACCGTTTTAAGACCTATAATCTTGTCGATTTCAAAACTATCCATCCGTCCACTTCAGACTTGGTCGGCATGGTTCGAATTTACTGTTATGGCCCAATGCCAAACCATTTCCTCAATTTTGATAGAGGAATGAGGGGTTTACGACTCGTCAAGCAAGATCGGTATTTTTTTTTTTAACAAATGATATTATTTACATTAAGAAAGAGAAGGTGAACTTAGCCTCACAATGGGCTAACAACAATGTTGTTCAAACTCGCTTCTGACGAAAATCGAACCTAAAACCTCCAGTTACAAGTGAAGAACACTTGCAGTTCCATAACTAATCTTCCTTTCTCCTCAAGTAACTTAAGTCGCAGATTACCGACCAACAGATGGATATTAATTTGAAAGAGTACAATATGCAAGCTAAAGTCCATTTTCAGAACCATGCCGAGCATATAGCATTAAAAAGCTAACATAGCATCTTTCATAACAACCGACTTTCATTCATTCGTTATTCAGAGAAGATCAAACGATGCAAAAGCATTACTTGATTGAAGCCAAAATTTGGATTCCATAAGATAAAGTAAGCAAATAACGTTTCAGTAACCTCTATCAGCACCCAAAACAAACACAAATTGAAACATAGAAGTATCCTACGATGTTCAAAAGTACACCCAAAAGCTCCTCTCAGAAGCAGGAAAACTCAATTCTCATTCCTTGAAGCTTTGTCTAGTAAAAGAAACCAAGCACTTTACCACCGACATTCTTTCTTCTAGCCTCCTCGTGGTCCATAATGCCAGCAGATGTTGTCAGCACAATGTATCCAAACTGCAAGTTCAACCAAACATCTGTAAGCTTAAGTGGATATGAAATACAACACAATGCATAACATTCGATGAAGCAGAAAAAAAAACGAGAATTCAAAGTTCATCTGACACAAAAGATCTGATAACACGAAGCAAATTACAGCAAAGCTCAAACAGGAGCCAGCTGAAAAGCTAGACCAATCACAATTGACATGATCAATTATGTATAATCTTGCCAATAACATTTTTTTACAATTTTTTTTTTTTTGCTCAAAAATAGAAGAGTTACAAATCCAAACTATATACGTTTCCTCAGAAGAATTGACTAAGACATATGTCCTGTTTCTAGGCTTGAAATAGCTAACTGATAAAAATGGGCTAACCTGTCTAGAGGGAAGCAATCTTGCAGTCCATCCCTCAATCTCCTTAACGCCAACATCAAAACGAGGGCTGATAACCCCACACTTGTTAAGCCTTCCATTCAGCTCGACCACAATTTTACCAGCCCTGTGATCATCAACATACTCAAACTCGCCAATGTATCCTACATAGCAAAACCAAAAATATTACTATCCATACATCCAGCACATAGAAACTTTGAAATGACGAAAAATGATGCATAGCTTTAACTGGTGGATGCATACCGTGCTTTTGCATCACCAAAAGAAACTTGACGATGACCTTGGATGATGGTCTGATCATGACCTGGCGCTTGCCCCTTTTCTCAGCATTGTACATGCTCTTAAGAGCATCATTCAGAACGCTAACTCTCATTGTCGCTTTTGCATTTCAGAAAAAGATAATCCAATATAAGTTCATCGGAGCTATTGCACGCCAGTCAACAAGTACAAAAGCACCAAACAAAAACATAATACAAAAGCTATTCACTTGTCAAATCTTACACTCTTAAGCAATGTGTTATAAAAACAAAATGAAAACCCGTAACGGTAGTTCGATCCCTTTCCCCATTTCTAGCTCAGTCAAACATATCAATCTAGATTCAACAATTATCACACTTGTTCAAAGCCCCTAATTTATAAAAACCCAATTCCAGAATCATTTATTCCCACCATAATCAAGTAAAAAACAAACGTTTGAACTACATAAGCAAAAAAATTAACAGCATTTCAATCCAAGCACACCAAAACAAAAGGTATTCCAAATCAAACTAACAAAATCAAGATCCAAAAGATCCAGATGCCGAAATCAACCTCAAAAAAAAAAAAATTAAAAAGGACGAAACTTGAGCAAATAAGAGACTGAAAGCAAACCCTAATCGGAAAAACTTCACATAAATGATGGAGATTATGAAGTTTTGGACTGAAAAATCACGTACCAGAAGAGATGCGCGGTATCAGCAGAGGCGCCTCCGAGAGAGCTAGGGTTTCTAGGGCTTAAGAAAGAACTAGTGAAGCTGAACCCGAGCAATTATATTTGGTGGGAATGAGGAATCGATTGACCGAATTGCCCTTACGGACCCTACTTTGGTCCGGTGCGTCGTAGTTTTGTTTCGGGTCGAATTTGTTTGTTAGGCCCATCAGATCCAAACTTTGAAGCTGGGCTGTGAGTCACGCAGCCCAAGTTAAAAGCTCCCCAGTAAATTGGGCTTTCGAATTCTATGTTCATTATGGTCTGATGTAAGGCAATCCAACATTTGGTAATCGTTTAGTTTTTAGCCGATTTGACAATATGTGGGTTCTGCTAGTTGTTCAGAGTAGTGCGGTCGCCCCTTGCATTCAAGCTCGAAGCCAAACTAAACTAGTTTAGAATTTGAAAAGAAAAAAAATAAAAATATGTAGCTTCTATCATATGGCTGGGAAATGTCATATTGGAAGGGACGATAGTAAAATGGGACGTTAACTTTATCACAATATGAAGTTTTTGACGTAATAAAATGAGTTCTTTAAGACCATCTCCAATGGTGACCTAAAACCTAAAAATATTTAGCTCAGAAAATTTAGGTTTTAACCCATAAACAACTTTTCTACTCCAACCATTTTGATCTAAAATTTTAGCCTGAGATTATCAAAGAATGAATTAAGGCTATTTTTTTTAAATTAACTTTTTGAAAAAAAAATTATATAGACTATCCTGAATTAATTTTATGAACATTTTAACCTAAAAATATTTAAATTCTGATAAATTTTGAAAAATCACTAAATTAATGCATGAAAATCATGATAAACCACATAAACTTAATACAAATGACATTTAATAAATTTTGGACCGTTAGATCTTTTTTTTATCGTTAGATTTGATTATATTCGATCTAAGCCGTTGGATTCAATAAATATATTAATATAAAACTAAAAAAAATAATTTGAACTTGGACCGTTGGATTAACCAACGGCCCATTTAAATCCAGCCGTTGGTTTTAAAAAAGTAGCCGTTAGGCTACATAGTGGGCTGACACCCGAGGGACAACCCCACATAGGTGGGCCCGGCTCATGTTGGTATTTGGCGCGTGCAGGCCTGCTGTCTGTTTCTGGGCTAGTGGAAGCTGGGCAGTGGGCTTCACAGTCCCTGTTTCACTCTCAATTGGTAGGGCCCATTTTACTTTGTGACTTAAACTTGGGCTGGTATTTGGCCTCAAAATAAGTTTTAGGTTTTAGGTTAGTTTTAGGTCATTGTTGGAGTTGAGTTTTTTTGTTGAGGGGGAGGGCAAATTTTAGGTTATAAGCCACCATTGGAGATGGTCTAAATACATAGACAAGAAAATGATGATTTAGACACTCTAAAAAGAAATTCAAACAAAGAACTCTGAGTGCATAAGTAAACACTAGTAACTGCTTAAACTACAAGATCCTTGCTATAATATTGTACCTTATGTGTGCATTCCCATCAACATTTCCTTTAATATAAAGGCCTGCAGATAATTATCACAAACATAATGATATGATTGATCATATGGATACCAAGAGAGAGTCGACTGAGTCACTAAGGGATGGATTTGGGGATTGACTTCCATAATAAAATAGACCTAAGGTCATAATATTATTATTATTTACATGGAGGAATTCGTTTAATCTTGTATTTTAATAGAAGATCATGCATAATTTAATAATTAAGCAGAAGACTAATTAACATAATTTATATATTAATTTGCATGGGGAAGACTCGTTCGTGTAAACATCGAGAAGCTATTTATGCAGATGAATTTCAATTTATTTTTAAGGTCGAATACAAGACCTAAATGACAGTCTCCAGCTTTGACTTCTAGATTTTCAACCTGGTCGGTCAACCCTAATGTTTAAGATAAAACTATCCTGCAGCTTTTATACGATTTTTATAATCTACTAAACTAACGTTTACGTGTTCTGATTCTGTCTCTCAAATAACAACGCAAGTGTAGGGTTTGTTTTGCAGCAGTCACAGAACTCAACCATGCAATATAATTTTAAAGAGTTTTCCAACTTAACTATCAGATTAAACGCTGACAGATGGCAGTTTATAAATGTTTTGCAGATTGTTAATATTTGCTAGACACCAAATTTAGAGAGGTTGACTTAGTTTTTTTGTTTATAAATATTACAGGTGAATAAAAACGTATAAACCATAACATGCAGAGGTTTTAGGATGACAACAGTTCTCTACCTTGGTTTAGTCATGTTTATATTACGACTATTGTTAGGAAGACTAAATTTTTAAGCAAAATTTTATAATTTAAATAACATGAAAGTTGATAATTGAATTATTATTTAAGCATCGATAAACGTGCTTATTCTTATTAACGACGCATCATTTAGTTTGCCAATTTTATCTATAAATTTAGCTTTCATAGCATTATTTTTATATCGCATTATTATTAAAATAAGCCTCCGTTGAAAAGAAATTAGACCTAAATTATGCGGCCCAATACTAAACGGGGAGTATGTTGTCAATAACGTGTTAAGAGTATTGTGAATAACAGTTCTTGTATTTTACATGTTATGTCAGACTGTAAATTTCAATAGAGACTCGAGAATCAATAGTAAAATAAACACAACAACTAGAAAACGTACTCTTTGTTCTTTTAATCCCTAACTTCTCGTAAACCCTTTTGATTTAAAGTTTGATAAGCCAAAAAATATTAACAAGGTCATCGAGCATATTTCTTAATATTATATTATATAACATTATTTGCTGAAGTATATTATTAATGGAGATAGGATAATTAACAATTATGATACCTAGGACGGTCGGAGAACGACCAACCAACAAGAAAAAGAGATGGTGATTAATTATTGTTAATTAATTTGCGTCATGCTAATGGACATTGGTCAAGTAACTTTCAACCCAATTTTGCGAAGAGGTCAAAATTAAGCTTTGTTAATAAGTGGAATCAAGTTAATACGACCAGGCACAGAAGACAAATTAATATATAGTCTAATCCTTTCAATGAATACCAAAATTTTAAACTAAATTTGTAAACTAAATTATGTGTCATCAATAGAAAATAAGCATGATAATCAACGCTTAAGTAATAATCTAACCATCAACAAACACATCATTTGGTTTGCAAACTTGGTTTAAAAATTTGATCTCTTTAGCATTATCATTTTCATAGCAAAATGATGGAATTAAATGTTAAAATAGTCCATGTGTTTTACTTTATCGACCAGTTTACTCTTTGTGTTTTTAATTTGGGCAAATTGGTCTATGTATTTACATACGTTAGCCAATTTAAGAAAATCTGTTAAAGGACCATTAAAATTGCCACATGCTTGGCACGTGAGATGACAAAAATGTAATTTTATTTGTACACCTTAACCTACTGCAATATACGATGCCTATCTTTGGAAATTGACGATTCATTTCCATTCACTTGAATACTAAGCAATTTTGGGGGGTTCCAACTGTTGAAGATAGTGATCCAATGGCCTGCAAGGTGCCACTTGTCATTAGATAAGAAAGGTTGTTAGACTAGGTAGTTATAAGGTAGCTTAAGAGATAAGCTTTGGTATCAAAATGTATAAATATGTAAGAATCTCTAACATATTGTGTAATGAAATTATTGAGTATTGAAAACTAAAATCTCTCTCTATCTTCTTCTACAAGCTATCTATGTCCTTGTCTTCTCCATTGCTTCTTCATCATCATATTACAGTAAGGTTTACATAGTATCATTGCCAGAATAGCTTATCGCTTAGTGATCGATCTTAATTCTACTGTTTCCACTCTACGTCTTTTCTCTCTTTGATCTCAATTATTCTCTTCTCAAAATTTGACTATGTTTCTTGAGTCTTGATTGTGTTTTTTTTCCTGCAAGAACTACATTCTTGAACACCAGATGTTTGTTAAAAGTCTTTGGGTTCTTGAATTCAAATTGCTCAACAATGGTGACATCTTCTCAACTATAGATCATTCAGTCCCCAATTACGTCTCTCATCTCCACAGTTTCTATTTCTGTGACTGCCAAGCTTGATGAATCCAACTACTTGACTTGGAATTTCCAGGTTCAATTGATGCTCAAATGCCATGGAATTATGGGGTTTGTTGATGGTTACATGCCTTGTCCTTCAAGATTTCTCGATGCTGCTTCCAGTGATTCAGAGGTCAATTTTGATACCTCATCCACTCAAGTTGAATTCGATGATTTCAAGATTTGGAAGATGCCTGATCGAGCACTCATGCAGTTGATCACTGCTACCCTTTCACCACCTGCCGTACTTGTGTTATTAGCAGTACAAGTGCTCAAGATCTTTGGAATCGACTGAAGAAACAATTCTCCACAGTGACTCGTACTAGTATATTTCAACAAAAATCTAAACTCCATAATATCAAAAAGGGTAATGATTCGATTTCTCTATATTTGCAACAGATCAAAGGGGCTAGGGATTACTTATCTGCTGCTGCTATGAAATTTAATGATGATGACGATATAGTAATTCTTACTCTGAATGGTTTACTTGCTGAGTTTAATACCATCTGTTCAATTATTAGAGGAAGAGAGAATGTAATTTCTCTAAAAAATCTCAGGTTTCAACTACTTGTTGAGAAATCAATGCTTGAAAATATATCTGGGACTAACTTCAATTCTGAAAGTCAATCAAGTGGGTCTTCTAGTAGTGACTCCTCTGGTTATAGGCCCTTCTATAATAAGAACAAAGGAAAGAGAAATTTTCAATATGGCTCCAATTCTAAATTTTCCAATGGCAAATAGTTTTATAACAATTCTACTTGAGAGATTCTTGGTACTTCTCCACCAAGTCAATATCCTTCCTCCAATTCTCAATTGTCACCATGTCAAATCTGTGGTAAATATGGCCACTTTGCTGATACATGCAGATTTAGGAAGACTAATTCTCCAATTCGTGAAGGTTGCCAAATTTGTGGAAAATGAAACCGTAGTTCTCAGTTCTGCCATTTTAGGAATTCAAATGGTCTAATTTCTCATACATATATGAATGCATATCATGTTAATGCTTCAGCACGACCTTTGGGACAACAATCAAATTCACAACAAGTATGGCTTACTGATTCAGATGCTACCAACCACATGATTGCTGATCTGAGCAATTTGTCTCTAGCTACATTATATCCATCCACATAAATGATTCAGACTACTAATGGTGAAGGTATCGATGTATCCTATGTGGGCTCTTCTGTTTTACAAACTTCTGCTCACAAATTAAAGTTGAACTCTGTGCTTTGTGTACCTAAACTCACTCAAAACTTACTCTCAGTACATAGAATATGCCTTAACAATAATTGTTGGCTAATCTTTAATGCTTTTTATTTTTAGATTCAGGACAAAGTCATATGGAGAATACTATTCAAAGGCCTATGCAATAATAGATTGTACCTCATTCCTATGCCTGCAATTCATGCGGACTCTAAACCAATTTTTCTAGCTGTTGCATATCTTGGTCATCAAGTTAGCTCTAACGTATGGCATAGCAGATTAGGTCATCCTTCTAACCTTATAATTTCTCTCATATTTAATAAATCCAACATATCTGTGGTATCAAATTCCTCTCCAATGTTGTGTTCTACATGCTTGGAAGGAAATTTTAGTAAATTGCTTTTTGCACCTTTTTTGTCAAAATCCAATAAACCATTTGAGATTATTCATAGTGATTTGTGTGGCCCTGCTCCTTGTATGTCTATACAAGGGTTTAAATACTATGTTACCTTCATAGATGAGTGTACAAGATATTGCTAGATTTTTCCTATCAATAATAAATCAGCAGTTTGTTCCATCTTTGTTGCCTTTTGTCAGTTTATGTGAAATCATTTTTCTGTCTCCATTAAGACCTTACAAAGTGATGGTGAGGTTGAATACATAGGAAAACAATTTCAGTCTTTTCTGGTTCAAAATGAAAAACTCACCAAATGCCATGTCCTCACACACAGAACAAAATGGTCTGGCTGAGAGAGAGCACATACATATTATTGAAACTTCCGCTCTATTACAACAAGCTTAATTACCTCCTAATTTATGGTCCTTTGCTTGTCAAATCTCAATCTACCTAATTAACAGAATGCCAACTCAAACACTTCATCATAATTCACCCTTTGAAGTCTTATATGGATATGTCCCTGAAGTTAACCATTTAAGAATTTTTGATTGTTCATGCTACCCATTGTTAAGGCCATTTAACTCAACTAAGTTGCAGCCTAGAACCAGTAAATGTGTTTTTTTATGCTTCCAAATACAAGGGTTTAATATGTTATGAAGTGTCTAGAAAGAAAGTCTTTAGTTCTCGACATGTCATATTTGATGAGAGAGAGTTTCCTTACTCATTTTTGGCTACTGTACATCCATTGTCAGTGTCTAGATCATCACATATATCAGTATCAATACCTACTCCAATCCCAACTTTCAAAACGTGCTTATATCTCCAATTTTAAATGCTCCCACATCACCCCCATCGCACTCTAGTCTTCATGAGCCTACTTTAGTACAACATTCAACATCATCATATTCTCCACTATCCGTTTCCATATCACCATCATCAGATACTCCAGTAGTGCAACATTCAACATAATCCATTACTGCAATTGAACAATCATCATCTTCAACTATCCATGTGACTCCTGAATTCCAACTGGAGAGATTACAAGTGGTACTCTTATTCCTCCATTAAATTTGCATCCAATGCAAACTCAGTCAAAAAATGGAATTTCCAAGAAGATTGACCTCTTAGCAACAATTCATGAGAATGGTGGAGTAGATTTATCAACTGTTGAACCTGCCACATATAAGTTAGCCTTAAAGAGTGAAGTTTGGTTCAATGCAATGAAGGAAGAGCTTTCTGCACTATACTATCAGGACACATGGACTTTAGTACCCTTATCTCCAGCTAAAAACTTGGTTGGATGTAAATGGGTATTTAAGATTAAGAAGGATGCTGATGGAACAATTGGGAGATATGAGGCTAGGTTAGTTGCTAAACATTTTAATCAGGAAGAAGGAATTGATTATGGAAAAACATTTAGTCCAATAGTTAAACCAACTATTGTGAGACTTGTGTTGGCCTTGGCAACTAATTTTGGATGGAAACTAAAGCAACTAAACGTGAAAAATGCATTCCTCTATGGAATTTTACAGAATGAGTTTTATATGTCTCAACCACCTGGATTTCTTGATTCTCATCATTCAGGATATGTTTGCAAACTCCATAAGTCTTTGTACGGTCTTAAGCAAGCTCCAAGAGTTTGAAATGAAAAATTCACTAGCTTCCTACCATCTATTGGCTTTAATACAACTTATGCAGATTAATTTCTCTTTGTGAAGCAAGTTCATTCTTCAGTTGTAATCTTGCTATTATATGTGGATGATATAATAATTACTAGGAATGCTACCTCTGTTATAAATGATGTCATTGCTGCATTAACCAAAGAATTTGAAATCAAGGATTTAGGTCCTTTACATTACTTTCTGGGGATTCAAATTATTCAACATGCAGATGGTTTACTCCTATCACAAGCAAAGTATTGCACTGATCTACTTACAAAAACTGAGATGTTAGACTCTACATTCTGTGCAACACCTTGTTTACCATATAATAGGCTGCTGTTGGATGATGGGAAACCATCCAACAATCCTACACTTTACAGAAGTATAATTGGTGCTTTACAGTATCAAACTTTATAAGGCCGGATATAGCATTTGTAATGCATAAGGTGTGTCAATTCATGCACAACCCTATGGAATCACACTATATTACAATAAAAAGGATCCTCATATATCGTAAGGGTACTGTCAAGCTCGGAATTAAATATGTGAAAGGTTTTATAGACTTAGATGCTTTTTTCGATGCTGATTGGGTGATCCCAATGACATGAGGTCAACATTAGATTTTGTGATATTCCTTGGTCATAATCCCATCTCTTGGTCTTCTAAGAAGCAACAAATATTCTCTAGATCATCCACAGATGTTGAATACAGAGCTTTATCCACTACTGCAGCTGAACTTGACTGTATTAAACAACTACTTGCCTTTCTCAAAGTTTTAGTTACTTCCCCACTTGTTCTCTTATGTGACAATATGTATGCGATAATATTGTCTTGTAATCTAATTTTGCATCAGAGAACTAAACACATTGAGGTGGACATCCCTTTTGTCAGAGAAATAGTTGCTAAAAAGTTGTTGCAAGTCCAATTTGTTACTTCTAGTGAACAATTTGCTGATATTTTAACTAAGGGATTGTCTGCTCCACTATTTCAAACACACTGCAGCAATCTTAGGCTGGGTTGCTCCTTTATTGAGCTTGAGGGAGGATGTTGATGATAGTGATCCAATGGCATACAAGATGCCACTTGTCATTAGATAAGAAAGGTTGTTAGACTAGGTAGTTATAAGGTAGTTTAAGAGATAAGCTTCGGTATCAAAGTGTATAAGTACGTAAGAATCTCTAACATATTGTGTAATGAAATTCTTGAGTATTGAATTCTAAAATATCTCTCTCTCTCTCTCTCTCTCTCTCTCTCTCTATCTTCTTCTACAAGCTATCTATATCCTTGTCTTCTCCATTGCTTCTTCTTCATCATATTATAGTTAGGTTTACGTCTATATCCTTTTGGTCGGAATCCAATGATTGTGGGGTTGCCAACTGAGCTTTTGGCGACTACTCTAGAGATTGATTGAAAAGAGGGATCCAAACATGTGGGCTAGGCATAGGTTCCGTTTGAACATCGAGTGTGACATTGTTGAACTCAGTCAGCAATCCCATAATCTTTGGATTTCTAATCAAATGGATGTTAAAATCCTAAGTCGCTTAGTATTCAAGTGAATTGAAACGAATAATCAATTTCCAAATTTAGGCATTGTATATTGCGTATGTTTAGTGGGGGTACAATAAAATTATATTTTTGTCCTTTCACATGCCATGCACGTGCCAATTTTAACGGTTATTTAACCGATTGTCTTGAATTAGCCAATGAATGTAAACACAGGGACCAATTTAGCCAAATTGAAAACACATTGACTAAATTGACTGGTATAGTAAAACACGGGGCACCATTTTGACATTTAAGCCTATTAATTTTATAGGAAGGGCCGGGAGAAAATACATATTATACTATGTAGATTAGTAACATTATATGTGACAGAGTGACAGTCATACTGAAAAACTGATTAGTAACATTACGTGACAGTGTAACAGACACACCAAAAAGCTATTCCAAAAAAGTAGAATGCCTTTCACTTTTAAATTGTTTGGAACTTATGTATTTCCTAAGAACGTCTCCAAATTCTAATATTAATGCAATGCCAAATGATATAATTACCCAAACATTCAGATTGACTAGCCTTGGCTTATTCATGTTGTTTTAATTAAGATGCTTTATATGTTTTTTGTTTTTTCTCACTTGTACGTCACAGATTCAATTTCATAAGTAATAATACTAGTGAAACAATGAACTCAATAGAGTATTAAAGTAGCAATTTCATCCCTTTTCTGCCTATGAGTTGATAGCATCCAGAAAATTAGGTATAAAAGAATCAACCAAAAGAAAATAGTTCCAAAGTTGTATTATTAATTACCTGGTTCCCTAGCTATTATCAAACTTAGAAAAAGCTTCTAAAAAGTCCATATATTCACGTGAAAGACTATGAAAACAAACATATCATAATCAGGATATTGTTCACTCACAAATGTCAAAATTAGAACAATGGCCTAACTTTAGACTCACATTCAGTTTCAGTAAGTGTCAGAAATTGCTGTCCTCTCAATATATTCCCCTCATTCTGCAGTTCATCTAGGCTTGACAATTGTGTTAGAACATCAATTTGAGTTCCATCAAAGCTTCTCTAATATCATTTGTTGTACAACACGTTAATTAATCATCCAGTACTGATATTGTATTAAACTTAACCGGTTAGGTTAACGAAAAAAAAAATTTCAAAGCGAAGGTAAATGGAGCCAAAAGAACCTACTAGCTTGGAGGGTTTTTTCTTAAAAGGATTCGATGCTATTAATAGCGAACTGTTCAATTGAAATATTGCAAAATATTGTTGCGGCACAAACGGATGTTGAGTAGGCTCATCCACATCCGTGCCTTTGAATTATGATTGCACATACTCAATGTACAGTACATATCCATCAATCACCCTGAAATTATCGAAATTCTAGTGTGGATCGCTAGTTTGAATCAGACGAATAAACGACTAGATGTGCATATCCAATGATTTAGCAACTAAGGTTTCAAGTTCAACAGTCGAAATTTCCAGTACATACTATGCTCGGTCCATGCTAAAAAACCCCGAAAGATATACGAATGCAAACTGTATGCACTATAGAGTTTGCAACAGAAAAGAAACCGAGTCAAAATGCGAGTCTTTTATCTAGCTAGCATTCCATCATCTTATTTAGCTTTGACTATGCAGCTGCATCAAGTAGTAAAATAACCAGTCATTTTCGACTCATATAATTTGTGAATAGAAATCAAGTCAAATTAAGTGAAAGCGAAAGCAAACAGTTAACATGCTAGTGAAAGAGCCGCCCCGGCCCATATACCATTATAAATTATAATTTAAGGTTCTGAATCACCTGGACGTTTCATATTCCTTTCGTGATCATGAATCATACAGTTACTAATTATATATAACCTTCTTCTCACAACATTTTTCCACAAAAGGAGAAGAACCGTTGCCGCACTCAAGGGGATGTTCAAGGTCACGCCTTCTGACTACAGAATATATACCTAATTCATCTGGGAAAAGCTCTCGGCTCATCAGGGCTAGCTCTTTTCGTTTCAAGAGATCCGAGGTGAGGAAATAATGTCTTCAGCGTGCAAAACCCTCACCGGGAGTATGAACTCTTGCGAGCGTAGTACTCATCACCTGATCAGGTCACGTGATGAGAGCTATGATAAGGAGATATATCCCCGGTGACATGTATATAAGAATCTGCTCTTTCAAGTAATCTTGGGTTTCTAGACTCTTCATTTCAGTTTTCGCTTTTGTTTGCATGCATTGTGCTTTCAGTTAAATCACATTGTTTCTGTATGTGTTTCAGTTTCTGGGCTCAGAAGTTCATATAATTGGATTTTTGGGGCTCAAATGAGAAACACTGATCTCCTTGTATCTTTACAGCTGCGGTAATCATCGTCACAAATCTTAATTAGTATTGTTTACTTTGAGCATAAGATTATTTCAATTATTTCTCAATTTCTTCAGAAAACAATATTGATGTTCAGATGACAAATTGGGATGCACAAATGGACATGAACAGAAAAATGTAAGCACTCTTTCCTTTTCAAGCTTTTATCCTAAATTTAAACATTTGTGGAGATATATAGGAATTAATCTCCTTATTTTGAGAAATTATATAATAAACTCATCCTCCCAATTAGATTACTCATCTATTTTTGTTCGTACTTATCAAATACAATCTCAAGAAGTGAAGAATGACAAAGACTGTCCCCTAGCAACTAATTAGATTTTCATTTTGATTATTATTGGGGTTATTATATTAATCTTAGTTTAATTATTTAGCCAAATAATAATTGTTACCCCCTGTCGTGGTGGCAGTGGGTTTTGCATGGGATCCAACGCATTCGAAAGTGACAACCATGATAACATGAGAGCTGCAGACTATTCTCTTCCTCTGCAGCAGTCATCATCCTTCATTACCTATCAAACTGCAGGTTTGGTGCATTTCCTTTTCCATCTGTTTCTATTTCGGGAACAACTTTTCTAATTTCTGCCTAATTTTTTTACCAATTTCAAGATTTTGTAATTTAGTGAACTCTAATAATTCACACAAGAACCTGGTTAATTTGCAGTAATTACCTTGTCTGATTGCAGTTAATTATCCATCTGGTTCGTTGAGATATGATGACATTTCAGAGCAGTCAATGTTCCTGGACAAAAAGATTTCAGCCCCCCAATTTCAAGCAGTATGTTGATCCAATGATCTTCTTAATTAGTCGGTAGATATGTTCCTAATCAACAACTAACAAGAATTTCCTCAATTTCAAATTTCACTAGTCCTTCATTTCAAACTAAATGAATAACCTGATCATTGTTAATATCAGTTGTTCACGTTATCTTTAGTTACAAATGATTATTTTACGATAGGTCTTACACAATTAAAATTTTGACCAACATGTATCTTATATTGTGAGAATATATATGTATCCGAACTACACATTTAAGAAAAGGTCATACTCGGGTCGGGTAATATCAAACATTATGGTAAATACTTCCCAAAATATTTTTGGAAATTGAAAACAAATGGGGGTGAAGACGATTCCATTTTATTTGTATCTTATCTGGTAGAATTTGTGTGATATAACCATGCTTCAATTCCTAATTTGTTCCATTTTGTAAAGTCCTTGAAGGATTGTCAGGCCATACACAATGCAAGGAAACGTCCAATTGAGGTTGATGACTTTGGTGGTCTTGTTGGTGACAGAACATCTCTCAACGAATTATACAAAAATAAGAGAAGCAAGATGACAAATAATAATTCTCAACAACAATGGCATCAACAGCTCCAAGAATACTCAAAGGAGCAACAAAACAATAAGGTATCCTAATTAATCAAATTTTATATATGTGTTAATTTAACATTTAATTAAGCTATGGATTTGTTGTTGAACTTTTGCTGTTTGCTTTTTTTTTTTTTTTTTTTTCGCTAAGTTGCATCATGTGCCTGTGAGAAGAAGCCAAAAGCTTAGTGACAAAATCACAGCTCTCCAAAAATTGGTTTCCCCCTATGGCAAGGTAATTAGCATAAATAGAAAAAATTAATATTGCATTTTCTGTAAATTAACTACAACTAGGGTTTTAACTTGTATAATAATATTACAGACTGACACTGCCTCAGTTCTTCAAGAGGCTTCCATATATATCATGCTCCTCCAAGAACAAATTCAGGTATTAAGTATACATATAGTGAAGTAATTATGGTAATAAACTTATAATTAATATCTTCATTTTCATATGCTGAAGATAGATTTTAGTTGCTAAATTTGCTTGTTGGTTTTTTGTTTTTGTTTTTAATTTTTGTAGCAGAATCTGCTAAGGATGCTTGGTAGTTCATACAAGACTGCTGCGGCTCTTCATCCACAGGTCGCGCTGCAAGCACTTGAATTAATTTGTAGACATATATATAATATATCTGGGACACAAAAACAAATGGAACCAGTTACAAATTTTTCATCCAAAACATAAAAAGGGCACCAGATTATCAACATAAAGAGGCACTAAACAACAGTTTAGATACAACTTACTATCCGTTTATTGTCCCTCAGTTTTAAGTTTGATTCAAATTTCGTATCTGATCCTATTTACGTATATTTTCCATGATATTTTAATTTTTTATAAAGCTTTTCTCACAAATTTGAAATTTTCAACAGGAATCTGGGAGTGGGCAGGCGCTTGACCTCAGAAGCAAAGGCCTTTGCTTGGTTCCTGTGTCAATTACTCAGAAGGTGACTATGGAAGAGGGTTCTGATCATCTTGCTACTTCAAGAAAAATTGTCATAGCTAATAACTTCTAGTGCTATAATTAACTACTAAGCACCTCATCTATATGTTAATGCTTCACCTCAATATCACTTTTGAGAAAAGCTGCTTTCATGTACTTCAATGCTTTCCTTTTTAATCATACTTAACATTATCGATTAACTCGAAGAGAGAGAATTAATCTAAACCAGAGGGAGGTATAGCTATGTTGTGGTATATATATTTCAATTCAAACTTTATAATTATGGTCTGGGTATCACACCAGTATTTCTGCAACTCTAAACACCATATAAGTTTCGAGAAAAAAATAGGAGAGCGATTTCCGCATTCTCCTTTTACCTCTTGCAATATCAACTCTTAATTAGGTTTTGAAACTTTTTTATATTTTTTCGAACATTCATATTCAAAAAACTTACACATGACAATATATTAATGGACCGAAAATACCACTCTGACTATGTCAGAGGCAGATGTGGCTATGTCTCTTCAATGGCCCAGCCTTAAATTTTGGGATTGAAGCTCTAAGTATTATTATGGGCTGGGCTAGGCTGGGTTTGGGCTCTAGTGTGTGGACACTATAATCTTGCTTATATTCCGCACGGAAAAGCATCAGGGGCCACTAAAAATGATGCATGCTTTGAAGAACTTACACTGTCAGTGGAGCTACATAATAAAGGAATTCTCAAACTTCTGGAAAAGTTAAAGGGTGAACTCAAAGGGACTCAGACTCTCAGTCTCTGATTTTAAGGTGTTCGTCACTCAAAGAATGAATCACCCCTCTGAATATGGTGTATCAATTGTCTCTAACTATTATGGAAATGCATGGTTTTGATTATTTAACCAAGTAGTAAGACCGTTGAACTTTTATGGACTCTCCGCCATCCCGTCTTTTTGGCATGGGAACTGTTTCATAATGTTGCCATGGTATTTGTCTCAAGAGATGAGGTGGCAGAGAGTTCACAAAAAGTTTCACTTTGAAAAAGTCTCTTTAGCTGCATTTTTCAAATCATTCATCACTCCATATGGAGGAATCCAAAGCGAATTCCATTGAAAGGGAATGATGCCACATGTTAAAAATGGGGCATTTTGCAATCATTCATCACTCCATAACGTGGATATTAGGATCAGGGAATATATTTACTTGATGCCCACTGGGAAATTTAAATACTCCCTATTCCGTATGCCACCAAAACATGAAAAAAAAATTGAAACTAAAATTAGCCATTAGTGAAAACCTCAGTGTGATGTTGTTTCTGATATCGGCATGGATATATATAGGGATAGGATTGGGGACACTCATTTTTTTTACTCACATTTTATAGAGCTCATTTTTTAATGTATTTGAACGATATGAACTGCCTTATTTTTTAGGTTTTTCTCAAAGATTAAGTCTACGAAAAATCATACAACTCTAAAACCATAAGACCACTGGATTAATTGATAGTCATTTTAGGTCATATGCTATGGAGAGGGCTAAAGGTCCAAAAGATAAAAAATGGCTTGATTTGCATAAAAATTCATCTCAAACTGATGGCTAGGCTATAATTCTATGAAGCTCACCAAACTATTATTTGGCTAAAGAGGCATCAGGTTGGCCAAATGTAGTCACCCTCTTAGCCCGTTTTTCGGGGTCCAGCTCATCTCCTCAGTTGCAATAATTGAAATCAAACTTAAAACTAATAGATTATTGAGGGGGATATGTTTAGGTATTGAGGTTGGAGATTAATGATCTTGTGCACACTCAATGCTTGCTTCTGTTGTATTTTTACGATTCGTCCCTCATAATCCTACCCATCAACGAACTCATCATGTAAAATAGAATTAGATCAACTCTAGCCTAGAGGAATTAAAACTGGGTACGTATCACTCTCCTTCAAGGTCTAGGATTAGCACCAACTGAACCAAACCTCACCCACATTCCACCAAATCCTTATACTACTGTGAAAACAAATTAATACGAGTTATTAAAAACTATTTGTACTGCGAAAAAACTTCAGCTCCAACGGTCATGTCTAACTACTATCAATCTCCTTCCTTTTGATTGGTGCCTGCTGCTATACTTTCCATTTGATGTTCTCCTGTATATTTCTTCTTCATCTTTTATTTTTTTGGGATTTTATATCATCAAGTTGAACAAAAAAAAAAAGGAATGGAACTTGGAGAGGAGAGAGAGTCATGTGGTAGTCTAAAATATTATTAGTTGCGAATCATGTGGTTTCAAGACAGAATACATTTTTTTTTTTTTACATTATCTGGCGGCACAGTTGAGCTGTGTGTACACCAAGATCATCGACAGGCTTAAGAGGGCTTTCTATAAATATACATTATCGTGTGCGTATTTCTATACAATTTTCTACTACCATACAAATACTTCTGCAACTCTAACAACATATATATCAGAGAAACTAAATAGGAAAATACAAACAAACCAATCTCCTTATCAATAGAAATTATAGAATAAAGAAGCCAAATAATGGACTGAAACATATTTGGGATAGCGTGAGCAATAGTTTTGGGGTACCGCTTCAATGATAATATTGTGTTTTGTTTTTTTTTTTGTTTAGTGATAATATTATTTAGTTTGATGTGTTTTTATTTGTTTAGTGATAATATTATTTAGTTTGACGTAACACTCGTTAGCTCATTTTGTATTTGTACAGTTATAGACTATTTTTTTCTCAAAAGAAAACCCTAATATGTATGTATAAAGTATTGAAAATGATTAACTTCACACAAATCAAACGTTTATCTAAGTTGGTTTTCAGGTTAAAACAAAATTATTACTTGATAGTTAGAAACACCGAGCAGCCAATAATGTAATACTTTAAAAGGTATAATATTAACGATTGGTTTTTTTTTTCAATTTTTTATGGGTAAAAAAAAGAAGGAGAAATTAGAATGCCTTACATTTTTTCAATACTTTTTAGATTAAACATTGGTTCTTTTCTAAAATTTGATTAAGAGGCTTTGACCAATTGACACATCACATTTTTCTATTTTTTAAATTACATATAGTTAGTTTAAAGGCACTTTCACTTCATCTTGTAACTAATTGCCTGCAATCTAGGAAATTTAATTTTCCCTTTTAAACTCCTACGATTTAATGACTCTTTCTATAAAAATAATAATGAATTAAAGTAATTTAAACTCCTACATTTAATGACTCTTTCTATAATTTTTTATATTAAAGTAGTTCCTCATTATTAGTAAAAAAAAAGTACTAAAACTTGTGATTTGAAAACAAGTGTACCAAGAATTCAAATGTACCAAAACTTAATGTACAAAAAATTCAAATGTACCAAAAACTAAATGTATCCAAAAATTTAAATGTACCAAGAAACCAAATGTACCAAAAATTAAAGTGTACCAAGAAGCCAAATGTACCAAAAATTCAAATATATTGTAAACCAAATCATCTTATTATAAGTAACCAAACGTACCTAACAATGACTTTTTTTTACATTCTATTTTAATTTACTAAAATAAATATTAAAAAATAAATTTGAAATCATCATAATAAGAGATGCATAAAAATAGGAGGAAAAAAAGGGAATGCAGTAAAGAAATAACATAAATATCCTTCTAATAAAATAAAATGAAATGCAATTAAACACCAAAATTGTAGGGAAAATGTTTAATCAAATTTTCAAAAAGAATAGATGTTTAGTCTATAACATTTAAAAATGAGGGGTCTATATCAAAACGCCCCAAAAAAAATATATTCAATTTTAGGTTAATATTGTAACTGAAAAAAAAATTGAGGTTACAGTATATAATATAAGGGGGGTGCTATCCACACACCCCTTTTTACTTCTCACACACCCCTATTACTTTATGTTCATTAAATCTTCTTCAATTCATCCGATCCGACGGCCGAAATTCAAAAAGGTGTGAGAGAAGTAAAAAGGGGTGTGTGGATATCACACCCCATAATATAATTGACATTTGACAAAAAAAAAATTATAATTGACAAAATATATGGAGAGATGCACATGCAAAGGCGTCTCTTCTTTTGCTGATGAGAAATTCATAATCTCAATACGCCATTCTCGTATGACAAATTTTCAAACCTAACACGTAAATAATACAAATTGGGTAACATGTATGGCCGTTGGGCTTCATATAGAATAAACAAATTGAGGTTCCACCATAAAATCAATTAACAATATAATAAGTAGCCAAATTATTGATACATGCAAGATCTCTTGTTTCCTCAATGTGAAATTTACCCGCATCAACTAAGAAATTCCTTCTCAACTAAGAAATTCCTTCTCAACATGCCTTTAAGAAATTGTATGTAACGCTTTGAGCTATCATCCTTATGTCCTCGATCATTAATTTCAAAGCATCTCTTAGGGCAGCAGCCTCTGCTCTCGGGATTGTAGTACTTCCAAGATTTCTGGCGTCCGCAGGAATGGGGTTTCCAAATTCATCATGAATCACAAAATCACATGCTTCGTGCTGATTTGAGACTGAATTCCATCACAATTGATCTTGAGTTTTTGAGCAGGAGCGGTGCGGTGGGTGGGTGGGGCTCCATTTAATTATTTGAGAGGAGGTCCTCACATTCCGTTGCGTAGTAACATTAGTGTTGGCCTAAAAAAAAACTCTTTCCCCAAATGAGCCGCAAGCAAAAGAACTGAAGGGGGATATCGGTTGAGCCTTCTAAAAATTGCCTGATTCCTTGCTTACCAAATCTGTCAAACAATTTGAAGGGCATTTCTAAAATTTGAACTTCTTGGTCAGCATTAGTACAAGCTAAGGTAGATAACCATTCAAGAAAATCGGATACATTATTATTATTATTAGTATTTAGTTGGTCCACAAAAAAATGGTCCCAAATACTCTCCCTACTTTTCTGATGTCGGGATTGTTGTTGAGGATTCCGGAGAGTTGATGGCTTCAATCACTGGAGTTACTTGTGCCCATGTCCGTCCTCAGGCTAATAGTAGCGTCCATCGCCTAGTT
Source organism: Crataegus laevigata (assembly GCA_963580275.1). Taxonomy (NCBI): domain Eukaryota; kingdom Viridiplantae; phylum Streptophyta; class Magnoliopsida; order Rosales; family Rosaceae; genus Crataegus; species Crataegus laevigata. The sequence goes on from OY756951.1 coordinate 9,073,657, forward strand.
CGTGCAGCTCTCTGTTCGGAATGCTCATGTAATTGGTTTGAGAAACCACCTGACCTCATTTTGGATTTACTATTTGAAGAATCTGCTTGTAATTGACCTTTGTGTTCTTTGTGCTATGAAATCTATGGACTTATTTCAAAAAAAAAAAAAAAAGTTGCCATAAAAAAAAAAGGAAAACTAACGAAAAGGGCTTGAAAACTTTCTTTTTAATGAAAAATCACTTTTAAAGGTATAGTGAATAATGACAGTTAAAGATAAAAAAACGGTTTTTCGTTAAAAGTAAACAGTACCGGGGATGTTTTATTAAACCTCCCTAAAAAAAATGGTTTCCTCATACTGAGAACAAAATGTATAAAAGTGGATCAACATTTTCAATAAATTGAGCAACTTTAGCTTGTGGATGAGCTTGATTCTCTTGTGTTTGTAACCAGGTCGTAGATTTAAAAGAAAATTTTTCATTAGGATTTGGACCCCGTATAAACAAGTCATCACAATTACCAAGACCAAGAGGAAGAATAATATCGCATGTTTTGTTCAGAATAGCTGGCTTAGCAACTCTTAATAATTTTTCTCTGTCCCTATGAAATCAGATTGAGATTGAATCCTTGCCTTTGTTTATTGTCAATTTTAAAAGACATGGACCAAAATGTTTGTAGCAGCAAACCATAAGAGATTAAGAGGTGCAAAATACAATTTAATTTTTTATTGAGTATTTGAATCTTTTTATATATTTTTTGGCGGGTACATTTGATTTTATGTGCACTACTAGATCAGCTTTCAGAAGCCCTCCTTAGTCCCTATATAAACCTTCACTGACCCAAGGTGAAGATGCATCGAACAAAACAGATAGATATAGAGAGATGGCCACCAATTCAAGTTTTCCGTATATGCAAATCTTTGTGTTTACTTTGTTTACAAGCCTTCTGTTTATCACAACCAAAGCTAGGCTTGGCAACTTTGGCTTGCCAAATGAACGTGCACTTGCTCCCCTTTTCATATTTGGGGATTCCATATTTGATGATGGAAATAATAACTACTTCGACACTGTTTTTCAAGCAAATTATTTGCCGTACGGTGAAACCTACGAAAAGGGTCCAACAGGGAGAATTTCCGATGGTCGTATAATTCCGGATTTTATTGGTAAGATACATATGAGATCATAAATATGATGCGAGTATGTGTTTGTTTTAGATTTAGTTATTCTATAAATATCTTAAGTATATGGTTACAGATCTTTGAATGTCCACTAATTTTTTGCTGTTGTTGCAGCTGAGTATGCAGAGTTGCGACTGATTCCACCATATCTTGATCCAAACAATGAGGAATTTCGGTATGGTGTCAACTTTGCATCTGGAGGAGCTGGTGCTTTGATTGAAACTCGCGTAGGCTTGGTATGTGACTTGTGAGTTTGCAAGAAATTGGATGTGTTTCACTTTAAAGTCATAATTACTGAAGAAAACAAAAATCTCACACCAGAAAATTGACAAAATAATCAGCAATGGCGTAGCCAAAAAAATTTCGATGGATGGGCTAAACTAAAATTATTACTGTGAAATCAAATTTTTAATCTTTTATTGCCTAACTAAAGTTATATAATAGTAAGCATGAAAATAATAATTTGAAGCAAAAAATTTATACTATGTTTTCCAAGCTTCTAACCTTCAAAAATTTCAAGTAAATCAAATAAGAAACTATTTATGGTATGAAAGTTTTAATTTATTACTATTAAATTATAATATTAGTTTAAGTGACGAGTTTATTTAACATTTATTAACTCTTATTTTCTTTAAAAGCAGCCTTAAGATTCAAATTTACATTTTCTAAAGGGAATATGACAATTAAAATCATAAAATAGCTCAAAAGATTAATATTTTTAAGCTTAAAGATCTACAATTCTCCCTATGCTATAGCCTAGGGGAGCCTTGTACTTTGCTCCGCCAGTGATAATCAGAGATTCATTTCCATATATACATATACTAATATATACACACACACACACACACACATATATATTAGCCAAACCATTGTTTGATTTGAAACTTGGTAAGTATTTGTCGGATTTCATATATTGACTTCGTGTTTGTTTACCTATTATTTTTCATATACTATATCATACTTCAGGCGAGAGACCTCCATTCTCAAGCAGCATATTTCAAGAACATTGCCAAGTCGTTAAGGCAGAAACTTGGGGAAGAAGAAGCCAACCCTTTAGTATCACGAGCTGTCTACTTGTTCTGCATTGGAAGCAACGATTACCTTTTCCCTTTCGATACAAATTCCAGTGTGCTTCGAACCTACTCCCATGAGGAATTTGTAGGCCTGGTGATCGGCAACATAACTACAGTGATCAAAGTAATTTCTTAGCATTTTGAGAAAAAAGTTTCATTATATATGCACATGGAGTACTAATAGATATTACTTTTGTGGCAGGAAATATATAACGAAGGAGGAAGAAATTTTGGGTTTATGAACATGTATGATCTTGGTTGTATTCCCTACGGAAAAGCACTAGGATCTACACCAAATGATGCATGCTACGAAGAACTTAAACCATACGTGAAACTACACAACAAAGCACTTTTCAAACTCCTGAAAAAGCTAGAGAGTGAACTCACGGGATTCAGATACTCACTCTCCGATTTTAACAAGTTTATTACACAGAGAATAAATCACCCTTCCAAATATGGTATACCAACTTCCTTAATCCTCTTTCGTTACTATGAATATGCGTTGTTTAGATAATTTAATGGGAAGCAAGGTTTTTATTTTTTTTTAATAAAAGGATGATAATGGATTAGACAAGCCGAGTTACACATAAGGTTTGGTTATTAGTCTACTATAGCAGCTATACTCTCCAAACCCGCACACAAGATGGCCAAAAAGGACCAAGACCATGAAATTTAGCCATCAATTAAAAAGTAGGCAATTTCCTTCCCCCGAAAGCGAAATGGTTAACTCCCCAATAGAACAACCCTTCCGTCCCCTATCTCCATAATTTTATTAAATAATAAAGAGAGATAAAAATAAATACAAGCGGGGGAACGAAGACAAAACCTGCAGATAACAAAACAATACATCATTTCGGGATACGCATTATCCGTACATTCGTATAGTATATATGTCAATCTGAAAAAACTGACATTAAACTTTCAAGAAAAAAGCAACTTAAATACTACTCAATCTGGATTCTGGAAAACTTGAGAATTGACTAATCCTTTTTTCCTATTATTTCTTTTAACTTGTGATATTGTTGCTAGGGATGGGCAACGGTTATGGCGGGCGGGTAACCGCGGTTATTTACCCATAACCGTTTATGCTCATACCCGCATAACCGTTTATCCGTTGGGTAATTACCTAAACGGTTATACCCATACCCATAACCGTTTATAAACGGTTAACCATACCCATAACCGCATACCCATTTAATCGTAACCGTTTAATACCCGTTTACCCATTTACTCTTTTTAACCCATTTATTTTCTTTTTTTTTTCTCATTACCCATTGTTTACCCCTCTACATGTTTTTTTTATTTTACCAATTCCAAACCAAATTTTCGGATATGATCCACGTTCATGTGTGTGTGTGTGTGTGTGTGTGTACGTGTACATATATATATATATCTATATGTGTGTGTCTGTGTGTGTACGTGTGTATATATATATATGTTATGTGTGTGTATATATATATGTTATGTGTGTGTGTGTGTGTATATATATATATATGTGTGTGTGTGTCTGTGTGTGTATATATATATGTGTGTGTGCGTGCGCGCGCGTGTATATATATATCATATATACTAAAACTCAGTTTTGGAATACTGTTGATGACCAGTGAACTGACCATTTTGCCTCTCGCTTTTTCCTCTGTTTCCATTGCTGTTTCCACATTTTTACAGTCGAATGGCTGTTTTGCCCATTCGATCCACGCGTCCATCATCCAGTCACCCTCGATTTGGGTTGTGTCTTCTGGAATTTTCTGTTTGTTCCTAATTTTGCGTGTTGTGTTTTGTAGAAAAGATGTTGGATGCATGTTTTCGTTGGTTTCGGTCAGAAGTGGCAGAAAAAAAAAGTGAGATATATTGGCCAGGACAGAAAAGAAATGATAGGTCATGATGAAGACACTGTTCATAAATAGTGGCCTTCCTTTTTTTTTTTTTTTTTTTCAAAACTAAGTAACTGTTTAACACTTTTTTTCATATATATATATATTGGCCAGAGCAAAAAAGATGAGAAAGTGATAGGCCATGATATGACTACTGTTTATGAACAGTAACCTTCCATTTTCTTTTTTTTTTTGGAAAACTCAGTCGCCTTTTTGTTTAGCTCTTTCTTTTCCTTATGCGTTCGGGTTTTTTTTTTCAAGTTGTACAGTGATTTTCCTTTTTGCCTTCTTATTGATTTTGTTCCCGCCTGATGGTGATACTGAAAACATGTTTTGATTTCTTTTGATTTACACTATGCCACGTGTTCTTTATCCCTTTCATTTGGCTTTTCAGCTCTTTTCTTTTATTATTTTTTTTCCTTTCCCGCACGTTTGCTGTCCCACAAATGCCCTTTGTTGGGTGCCATCTTCCTTATTTCTTTTTCTCAGAGTTTAAGCGGCTGTTTTCCAACCCACGTGTCGGTCATCGTGAGGTTTGGTCTTCAATCTATATCCACCTTGCTTTTTGAAGCTACTGGAAATGTCTTCCATTTTATTCCGTCTCTTTTCCTTTTGATTTGCTCTTTCTATCTCTTCGTCTGTTTGTCCGTTTCGATTTCGATTCCATCGTCTAAAAAGGCCTTTAGGATTTTTTGGGCTGTTTTCCAAAAACCAATCGCCCGTTTTAGGTGTGTTGCTTCATTCGCATCTTAGTTGGCAAGAGATTTTTTTTTTAATTGATTAGTGTAAAATTCAAGTCTTGCCGTTTCGTGCTGAGCGTTTTCTTAATTTTTTTTTTCTTACTTTGTGTGTTGATGTTTGATCTGATTTCGTTTTTTGTTGCAGGAAACATTGGTCTTCGAATTTTAAGGTTTTATTGTACTTGCAGGCCCTTTCTAGGTGAGGTATATAATTTATGTTTTTGTTCTTAAATCTTTTTCCAATAGAATTTTTAATTTTTTTTTTGTTCTGTTTCATTTCTGGTGGGATAATTAATTATTGGGGTTCCTTTGTCTATCCTCTGTGGGTCTTTGTAATTTTTTATATTTTTTTGTGCCACAAAACGTGTGCCGGGTTAACTCCTGACAACTTTACTGTTTATTAACAGTAACCGTTACCCTGCTGTAGACACGTTCACGGTTCATCCCATTTCTTCTTCTTTTTGCTTATCTTGCTTTTTTGCATAGTAAAAGCAGCCTTTCTCTTCACCTGTCGATCATCCCATTTCTCCTTCCTTTTCCTATGTTGCTTTTTTTTTTGGGAGATTATATTCACACACCCCAACTCCCACACCTTTTTAATTTTTTAATATTTTTCTATCAAGGGTTAGTGGTGTGTAGAAAATATTAAAAAATTAAAAAGGTGTGAGAGAAGTAATTTGAGGTGTGTGAATATAATCTTTTTTTTTTTTTTGCACTGTAAAACCACGCCTTCTCTTCACCTGTCAATAACCGATGCATTTTGTTTCCATATTTCCTTTGCTTTTCACTTTACTCTTTCGCATATCTCCTTCTCCCTTTTTTTCTCTGCTTTTTTTTTGACCTCTGCATTTTTCTCGGTCAGGATTCTCAGCCTCAGTTGTGCTCTAACCTACCTTCCTTTCTCTTGCAAAAGGTAACTTCTGTCGCTCATCTCCTGACGGTGTGGGTGTTAATTTTTTATTTTTTTTTGTGATTTTGTATTTGCAGCTGCGTTTTAATTTTGGTTTTCTGGAATCTTGCGTTTTCTGCTTTTCTGATCTCCATTTTTCTGCTTTTGTGGGCTGATCAGATCAACCCTTTTGAGGTAAGTTTTGCATGTTTATCAGTCTATGTGGTTTCGATTTTCTGTGTTTGGTTCGATAGTTTTTGTAAATGTCTGATACAAATCGATTTTCAGTTTCAGGAAACGGTGCATTTGAAATTTGGGAGTTTCGATTTCAATTTTCCAAGCTCTCTGTGTTAAAGGTATAAGAATGTGTTTTAATTTATTTTCCTTTGTTTTGCTTGCGCTTGGTTTTTTTTTTTTTTTTTTTAACTTTTGTTTTGCTAATTTGGAAAGGTTTTCTGTCCGTGTTTGTGTTGTAAGTTGGTTCATACATAGTGTATATAAATGCGTTTTATTTTTTCTTCTTTCTTTTGTTTTCACCTGGTTTTTTATTATTATTTTGTTTTCCTAATTTTGTCAGGTTTTCTCTGTGTTTGGTTTGTGGGTGTGTTCATAGTTTTTTCTTTTGTTGGATTTCAGGGTTTGACACTGCTGGATTTTAATCTTTTTGCTTAAAATTGCTGCTGTGGTGATGATATTTGAAGTGTGAATTATATATTCATTTTCATGGCGGACATTAAGTTATTAGTGGTGTATAGAAACAAAAAGTTTGTTCGTTTCCGTTTAGGCACTATTGGAGGGTTAGAGATGTCTTTAATATTTTGATTAAAATTGTTGCTGTTATAAACAATATTACTGTACTTTTTATATCACAAATTAAATTATTCGTGTCTACAAGCTATTAAATTATTCGTATCTACAAGCTAAAAATGTATTCATTTCAGTTTAAACAGTATAGGAAAATTAGGATGAGTATTGGTTAATCAAATTGATAATGTTACGACGAATGTTAAAGTTTAATTTATGAATTTATTTTTCATGATAGAGGTTAAATTATGAGTGCTAATATACTGATTCTGTGGAATTTTTTGTCTTTGCAGGGTTTTTGTAGCTGATGAAATACATTTGCCATCGCTCTCCAGGTATAATTATCTGTATGTTTTTTTTCTATTTCCAAGTTATGTATATTGAATTTTGAAGGCATATAAACTTAAATTGATATTACTTGACAGGAGGCTCTTGCTTATTCTCGAACCTGGAGCATTTTTTTACTCAATGAGGTTGTTACATAGTTTGCCAATGTTAATTTTATTTTCTTCATGTTAACAAAGAGGGCAAATTTCAAATTGGTCCAAGTATTTCTTGAAGTTGCTATTTAGAATTTTGGAAAGGTGTAAGTATTTATTGAAGTTGCTATTTACATTTTTTTACTCAATGAGGTTGTTACATGGTATTTCAGATTATAATTGTTGACGTGTTTTATATGATTTTAAGATTAGAACTGTTGACATGTTTTATATGATTTTAAAATCCGCAGCAACGCGCGGGCACCAGTCGCTAGTATATATCTATATGTGTGTGTGTATATATATATATATATCTATATGTGTGTGTGTGTGTGTGTGTGTGTGTGTATGTTATGTGTGTGTGTGTATATATATGTTATGTGTGTGTGTGTATCTATATATGTTATGTGTGTGTGTGTCTGTGTGTGTATATATGTGTGTGTGTATATTTAATTGATTCAACTTGGCAAAACTAGCAATACCACTAAGATGTTGGCTGAATTATTTGTTGGTTTTGGATCAATATCAACAATGACACGACTTTATGACCAATTTTGTAGCTTCTATCTAGACTAGTCAATGGTATGAAATGTGAAAAATAAGATGCTAGATGATTTTCTCTCTGTTGAAATTTTCGGTTTGGTTTCGGAATTTTTTCGGTTCGGTTTCGGGATTTTTTTCGGTTAAGTTTGGAATTTTTGGTAATTTTTTACATCCCTAGATAACATGGTTTGTGTTAATTTTACATATATAAAATAAATGGGTAAACGGTTACCCGTTTATAACCGCGGTTAATACCCATAACCGCCCATTTAAACTTTGCGGGTAAACGGTTATACCCATAACCGTTTATTTACCTAAGCGGTTACCCATAACCATAACCATTTAATTTAAATGGGCGGGTAATCGCGGTTACCCATAACCAATGGGTATTTGCCCATTCCTAATTGTTGGCAAAGGTTTCAAGGAAGGGAAGATGGCATGTTGTGGCACTGGTCCACATCGGGGAATTAATAGCTGTGGAGGGAAGAGAGGTATCGAAGAGTATGACTTATGCGACAATGTTACTGAATATCTTTTCTCTGACGCTGCTCATCCAAATGAAAAGGCCTACGAGCAGTTTGCCAAGCTATTTTGGAGTGGAAATCCCGACGTCGCTGCGCCTTACAATTTGAAAGCACTATTTGAATCCAATCAAGAATTAATCAAAGATATCTGATATGTGTTGATGAAGTGATACATGCAGAATCGTTGCTTGGCTTGCTCAGTTGTCAACTTGTCAGTATTTGACAAATAAACAGCCATCTGATAAGCACTATTGTATACAGTGCTCATGAATGAGAATGGTCACCCTATTTCTACTTTTGAATTCAAGTCTCGATTCATTTCCATAAGAAATAGCACCTAGGATTTTTTGTTTTGTTTGTTTTACTCTTAAGCATTGATTTTTTTTTTTATTTAAGCGAAAGTTTACACTAAATTAATTTAAATTATGAGGAAGAAGATGAAAAAAAATTACCGTGTGAGATGCAAAGCAAAAAAAAAATCACAGTGAAACATCCTTTCTAAACAACACAACCACTCTAAAATTTGAGTTCTTGTTTTGGAAGTGAGACTTTTTATGAACTCAATCTGCTTTAATTGGTTTATGAGGGGTTTCTTCTAGCATGATCTAAAATTATTCATTTACTTTAAATATTTGATTTTCCTTTTGTCAATTTACGCGTATAAATTTATTTAAAACATGTAAATCGGGCATAGCACGTCGTGATTCAAAAATGTCTTCTTGCGTGCATCAAGGCTAGTAAAGAGATAAATTCGAATGCTATCCATGAATAAAAGTTGGAATTTTTATTTATTTTTTAAAATTTTCAATTGCATGGAGTCTTGGACCTGGAGCTGACGTTTGGGCCAAGCCCATGGAAGCAAAACCAAATGTATGAGAGCCCGTTTTACTTTACGTAAATCACATGCCATCTCTCAGTCATTGCACAACGTGGAACACGTGTTCAACTATCGTTGGACCGCCGCACTATTTCTCTCTGCCGTGACGGTGATATTAGCAACGATTCCGAAGGCGGAAAGCTCCCACATATTCTTGCCGCGACCCGCAGCCCTCCTCTTCCACCGCTGAAACTCTCTCTCTCTCTCTCTCCGCCAATATTTTCTCGGGAAAATGGTGAGCACTTCATCTACTTCACTCTCTATCTCTCTGGGGTTTTGCTTGTGTTACAATTTCAGTTCTTTTCTGGATTGATGATCCTCTGCAGTATGATTATCTGTGCAATTTTGGTCTTCGATTTTTTTGAATTTTTTTTGCTTGATTTTTTTGAATTTTCTTCGCATCCCTTTTGATTATACAACGACGATTATTCTATGAGTTTGTACGGTAGTATATGCATTTTAATTTTGATTTGATTTTATATTTTTGCAATAAGTGCCTGTTGTATATGTGGATTTTATGTTTTGCAATCACAAAGTGTGAATTTTGATTTTTTTTGGTGTGATGATATTTTGAGCCTGAATTTTACATTTTGCCTTGAACTTGGATGACTAATTTGAATTATGATTAGTGTAATGGCTAAAAATACTTATTTAAAATAATTGAAAGCGTTTTTAAAGTCCAAAAACATTTAAAGTACTTCCTGCAAGAATCACCAGTTATATGCATCTTGCATGGAGCAATAAAGTGATTTCCCAGGATTCTATTACTATTTTATTGGTTCCAAAAGTATTTTCATCATAAGCGCTTTCCATAATTTTAAAAGCATTTCCAAACGAGTCCTAAGAAATTGAACTTTATTTAGCATTTGTTCCGCATTTGTCTGTTTTTTCTTCTTCTTTTGCTTGGTGGTAGTGGTGGTTAATTTTTCAATGGCAGGTATAACCGTATAAGTATGTCAGTGATTTATCAATCATTTGATTTGTTAATAGTTTGGAATTATGAGATGCTTGAAGAAACAAGTAATTCTTAGCTTTAACTATGAACGAGGGTTGATAAACCGTGACGGTAAAGTAGCAAGGTGTGTTTTGGTTTTGGATATTTGGAATGTTGCTGTCTGTTTTCAATTGTTCAGTGATTTGAGGGATGAAGTGAAAGCTTCTGTGTAGCCATACAATTGCTAATTTAGTACTGATGCATTGTGGGTATTTGATGCATTCTGGTATTCGTTGAATTTTCCTAGGCGAACGCACGATCAGGGATGGCTGTGCATGACGAGTGCAAGATAAAATTTTTAGAATTGAAGGCAAAAAGAACTTACCGTTTCATAGTTTACAAGATCGGGGAGAAGCAAAATGAGGTTATAGTGGAAAAGCTTGGCCAACCAACTGACAGCTATGAGGATTTCTCTGCAAGCCTCCCTGCTAACGAGTGCCGATATGCTGTTTATGACTTTGATTACGTGACGGAGGAGAACTGCCAGAAGAGCCGGATTATTTTTGTTGCTTGGTAACTAATTAGAGTGTAGAGTTCTAGGCTTTGTAGACCTCGTTCATTACTCTAAATCTAAATGTAAATATCATTATATGTTCATTGGCTGTTACACTCATTTAAGATTTATGTATGAAGGTCCCCTGACACAGCGAAGGTGAGAAGCAAGATGATTTACGCGAGTTCAAAGGACGCGTTTAAGAGAGAGTTGGACGGAATTCAGATGGAGTTGCAAGCTACTGATCCAACCGAAGTGGGTCTCGATGTTATTAGAAGCCGTGCTAATTGAACGAAAAGCATCGTCGATGAAACGAGGTTCATCCATACAATCTGTTCTTTACAGTGACATGTTTATAGCCCTATGATCGTCAATTTGGTTTACTATTGTACTTCGTTCATGACTCGACTTGTAATTCGTAGATTATTGGTACATCATTCTGGCTTGATATACAAAACCAATATGGTGTTTTATTGGAATGGATATCACTTGTGTCCTGCTTGCATCTTAGTACGGAAAGTGGCCTCCCTTTTTTTCTCCATTTTATCTCACAAATCCCCTGCATTCGGTCCCATTTGGGTCGACGTGGCCGCGTGGTAACTTTAAACCTTAGGAGGACCGTTAGGTCCCGCTAATGCATGTGTTTTACGCATGACTATCTTGGACTGGACCTCTGGTAGGAATAATGTTGATTTGTGTTGGCTTGGTCTAAAGTTGAACTAACATTGTTTTGTTTTTGGTGTAATGCCGAACCAAGAAGCTAGAACGTAGATGTCTTAGACTAGCATTGTCATGTTGGTGTAATGTGGGATAATCAAAACGTTGGATAATCAAAACGGCATTGTCCTCTAAAATCTCATTTCTTTTCCATTAGGCCTTCAACCAAATAAGAGAAGTTTTTTCTGTGTAATTGTCATCAACCATTACGCGGTATTGTCAGTTCAGTTATCTTATAACATATAGATTTATTTATTAATATTATACTTTAAGTTCGTGACATATCAACCTTGTTTGTCCACACATTATAAGACGATCAATTACACAAATGTGACAGTAACACACACTAATATATAAATACTCAGAATGCTAAAGAACCATATTTATATGCTGTGATTTTTTCAACTAAAGCCATGTTAAGACATAGTTCCTATAGAAAGCAAAATCCCAAAGATTATAAACTCTCCAATTTCAACTGGCAAAGATTACAAAAGGTAAAAACCCATGAAACCACCATCCAGGATGCAACCAAGGGTCTCCTCAGGGAGACAATCTTCCGGCTAAGTATATAGAGAGATTCTCTCTCAGTTGAAAGGCCGTATCGTCAGCGGCAGATTCACAAATTTGTTGCTGGTAACCGGGATCATGATGGCGAGACGATGGCATTTCATCTTGCACCTTATCCTCCATATCAATCACTATATTGTGCAGTATACAGCAAACAAGAATAATCCTCGGCAGCTTGTTCTTATCCGGCTTCCACATTACGCCTTGAATTATCTTCCACATCTCTTTCAGCCTCACCAACGCCCTTTGCGCCACCATCTGCGTTGCAGAAATCCGCTTGTGGAAATCAGACTCATGCTCCCAGAGGCGGCCTCTTCTGTTGTAAGGAGTGAGAAGCCACGGCAAGAGAGGAAAACCGGAATCTCCTACTATGTATTCTCTCACTTCTGTTCCTTGTGAAAGCACCAACTTCTCCCCATTTAAGCAATCTCCTTCTTCGGACATCTTGAAAAAACCTGAGCTTTTGAGGACCATGTCATCACTCAGACTTCCTGGCCATCCTGTGATTATGTTACGGAACCTCGTGTCTGGATCAACAATTGCCTGCAAGATCATGCTGCAGTTTTCCTCGCCATCGAGCCAGACATCATCCGATGAGTCCGCTGAAGGCAGAGTCATCATGATGTGTGTGATGTCAAGTGCACCGCAGCAATTTGGAAGGCCACTAATTTTCTCAAACTTGGACTTTATCTCCTCCATTTCACCCTGCTCTTTAGGCCATGACAGATGGTGTAGAGCTTTTTCTTCCATTACTTCCACAAACCGCCAGGTAATGTGCGAAACAGTGGATTGGTTCATGCCAAAGCATTCACCGATGCTGCACAATGAATCGCCTGAGCTGAGCCTCCTAAGAGCGATTGCAACTTGGTCATTCAGACATAATGGCTTGTTACTTGAGTAGCAGAAGGTTGACCTGGCCATCATATCTTCCTTTACAAGCGAACAGACGTAGGCGAATGTCTTTATCGAAATTTTGAAGAAAGATTCAAATTTCAATGCGCCTTTAGATTTTGATTGACCTAGAAAGCAGAAAACAAAATTTAATCACTTATCAATGTGAATTTCAGAACCTTTATGCCAATTTCCTTAGCAGAACCAAAAGATCAGAAAAACCTCTGCAAAAGAGGATAGAATTCATTTAACCGCAAGAGTTAGCGAAGTAAACTAAATATAGTCTGAAATATCATCCAACGCAAGCAAGGTCGAAAATATACTTTCAACTCCTTAACCACTGAAGAGAACTATGCTGAACAAAAAGTAGGTCTTAATTACTGTATTTCATTCCAGGTGCAAATCTAAGTTTCTCAGTGAAGAACATAACATAGAGGACATTTGACGTAAAAGCTGGAAAGTTAATCTTTCGAGGTATAGGCATATGGTACACGATCAACTTGCCAAAATCTTATGCCTTTCTGTTGTACTACTAGCAGATGGACCTATCTTTCCTAACAAGAAAGACTGTAGACACCAAAATCCTGAATAAATGATCAAATGTGATTCCAAACATGTTTAGCGATTATCGCCCTAGTGGAATGGCCTTTAACTCCCATACCATGTTCTCTTAAAGCTATTGCTGTCTCTTTTTTAATGTTTATGCAACCTACTCTATCCAGATAAGTATGCAGACACTCATTTTGGACGACTGTTGCTTGAGTTCTGTGGCTATGGACTTAATCTCGTCCACCAGATCTGACCAAGTTACAGTAGATCCGTAGCGTTCCACACAAAGGATCACCCTAAAGGGTTGACGAAGCAGCATATAAGAAGTAAATACTCAGCACGAAAGCTATCTTATATGAAATTGGAAAGACTTCGTTAGGAAGTCTGCATTTTTTTTGTATTTCATGAGGTAAGTACATAAAATTCTACACTTTTTCATTAAAAGAACGTTGCCTTGTATAGCTTTCAAACAAAGGATTTAAATCAAACAGCATAACTTGAAACTAATAGATTACCCTCGCTATATAAGATAAAGAAATTTCTGAACCTAACCATGTCATCTGAAGACACAACCAAAACAAAACCTAGATGCCCCATAGCTCTCTGTCTGCCGTTCCCTCTGCTATATGCCTACAAGTGTTTTCCAAATCAGTCCACTCAATTTGTTTTGATTGATTGAAATACTGGTTTAGGACAGTCCAAAACAAAAAATCTGTACTCATAACAGGATCATTATGTTAACCGCAAAATCTAAACATATTAAACTATCGCTCTTGGGCCATAACTCTCAGCAAAATCCTACGAACGCCAAGATACAAACAGGTTATCCTGAATCTAATCAGAAGACCAGGTATGCTCACATTGAGGAACCTAAGGCTAATGCACAAGAGAAATGAAGAGAAATATACTTGGGAAGGGAATGTATAACACAACCTTATCTCAAAAAAAAAAACATTCATGGTACAATACCACAATCTAATCACCGAAAATAAATGCAGCCAGTTTTAAAATTTGAACACATGCTTAGAACAAAATGGTATCATGAACACTAACAGGATTGTCTGTTAAGAGAAACATCAAAATAAGAAATCAACAAAAGACCAACTACTTATATATCAACCGGAATTACAAACAAGGAAACCGTTGACGAAGTTATTTAGTAGCATCATAAATTTAATCGAAGGAATAATGCATAAAACCTAAAATAATACCCTAAATAGTCATCAAACTAGGAATGCTATGCTGTGAGCAACAACAACGAGTACATGAAACAAGAGCTCGATGACACGAATCAACAGAAGCTAAGAACTGTAAGATTGTAAGATTATACACCACCAGAAATCCACTTGCAAATATGATTCACTAGTCACAACAAACATATCCAATTTCTGAAAACTGCATTGAACCCAAGTCCTAATATTTCATCAAACACAAAAACAATCCAAGAAATGCCCTCATAAACAACAAACCATATGTATCCAAACCAATTACCAATGCATATATTTAAAGACAACCGATTAAAACAAATTAACCAACAAAACAACCCGTGTAAAAAGATAATGCGAAAACACAGAAGCAGCAACAGAGGAATATTTGTACCAGTAATTCTCTGAGAGAAGCCATCCCACCAACATTCCAGGGTCTGAGAGTCTGAAGCAGCTAACACATTCTGGTCAACCTTCTTCTTCCTCCTGGGCCCTCTGATCGGTCCCATTTCAGAACTCAAAAGCAACAACAACAACAAACTCCAAAGTGTTTGTCAGGCAAGAAAATCAAACAATTAAGAATCCTGCACAATTCAGAGAAAGCCCATCAGCCAAAAACCTGAAATTTGAAGCCTGTGAGAGAAACAGAGACGATGAACAGAAAGAACATGATGTTTGTATGTGGGAGGAGATGGTTTGGCTTTAAAGGGTCGGGTTTTTGGAGGATGAAAGTTTGTAGCTTAGTGTATAAATATATGCGATATTAATGGTGCTAATTTTTTTTTATTTTGGTTGGATTTTAAAGCATGCAGTGAGAACATATAAGTTGAATAAAAATACGTGAAGGAGAAGGTTGAAGATTGCAAGTGACGCGGGAGGGTCGAGAGCAAGACAAAGAAGCAAAGCCAATGAATGTATATATTTATATTTATTTATTTAAGTTTCTGGACATGAAAGACAGCCGACTGCCTCTTTTTCTCGCTCTCTGTGTGTGTCAATTTATTATATATTTTTCTTTTTTTCCTTTTCACCAACAAAATATGGAGAAATAAAGAGAGGTTGAATGAAGTTTTTGCAATTATGAAAATTTTGGTGTATGGAAAATCTTTTATTATTATATTTTCAAAAGGATAATTACAGAGATGAATTTCAATTTGTTACCTTACAGAAAATTCAAGGGTGTCTCCGCTTTGGTTTTTTCGTCAATGAAACGTGTCACTTGATGTTAGGTCTGTTAAAAACGGTTACATGCTCATTGCACACGACTTCTTTTCAAGAGAATCGACTTCTTTTAATGTTTTGATAACACGCGGCGCGCATGCCTCACTTAAACGAATCAAAATTCATGTAACGGTTTAGGCAGTTTCTTTCTTTTTTGTTTTTTTTAACAACGATATTTTTTTTTGAACAAACAACATTATCTACACTAAGGGGGTGGGAGAGTAGGCTAAGCCTCACGGTAGGCTAGCAATAATGTGGTTCAAATTCGCATGTGGTGAGAATCGAACCTAAGACCTCTCACTTACAAGTGAAGAGACATACCACTAGACCATAGTACTAAGCGGCTTATACAAACGATATTAGATGAGGGAGAAGCGAACTTGGAATGTCACATCCCAACCCGGGCTCGACCACTTCTTTGGCTTGACTCCGCCACAGCACGATATTATCTGTTTTGGGCACCGACCACACCCTCACGGTTTTGTTTCTGGGAACTCACACGAGAACTTCTCAGTGGGTCACCCATCCTAGGATTGCTCTCGCGTGAACTCACTTAACTTCGGAGTTTCAATCGAACCCGAAGCCAGTGAGCTCCCAAAAGGGCTCATGCTAATTGGAGGTGCGAATGTACATATAAGGCTTACAGGATTCTCACCCCTGGGCGACGTGGGATGTTACAATTCATCCCCCTTAGGGGCCCGACGTCCTGGTTGGCACACTTTCTGGCCAAGGAGTGGCTTTGATACCAAATTGTCACATCCCGGCCCGGGCTCAACCATTTCCCGGGCTCGACTCCACCATAACAAAATATTGTCCGCTTTGGGCTCCGACCACACCCTCACGGTTTTGTTTCTAGGAACTCACACAAGAACTTCCCAACTCGAAGCCAGTGAGCTCCCAAAAGGCCTAGTGCTAATTGGAGGTGCGAATGTACATATAAGGCTTACAGGATCCTCACCCCTAAGTAATGTGGGATGTTACATGGAACCTGAGGAGGAAGAAGAAGAAGAAGAAGAAGAATTAAAGAGGTTAAAATGAGGTTTTGCAATTATGATAATATTGGTGTATGGAAAATCTTAATTATTAGATTTTTCAAAAAAAAAAAAAAATTACAGAAACGAATTTTAATTTGTTACCTTAAAGATATATTTAAGTAGGAGTTCGCCTCGATTTTTTCGTCTTCGAAACGTGTCACCTCTATCTAAAATTCATGTTTAAGTTCAAGTAGTTACTTTTTTTTCTTTATTGGTTTTTAATACAAGCAATAATAGGAACGGGAAAAATCGAATTCGAGACTTTAGGTGCAGCGTAGACACTCTTAATCAATCGAAAGCGATTTTTTTTTATGCAATTTATGTGTCTATCAATCTTTTATTTTAACACACTACCAAATGAGAATTTACATATTTTGTGCCATAAATAAAAGAACTGTTGATATATGAATAAAATGTTCTCATACTGGAGGTCCACTAAACTTACTTAGATTCAATATTTTTTTATGTAATTATGAGACGTTTGTTTTCAGTATTTTAAGAAGGGATAGGTGACCCAGCTCCCAGTTATGTTTTCGTTTGTCCCCTTGCAACGACGCTTTTGTTTGGACTAAGACCCAGGCCTTTTTCATCCTATTTTAAATACATCGAACATAAAATATCTAGTGCATAAGTAAAAATGCTCTTAATGCCAACCCATGCTAAATCTTAATATTATTCGAGCTAAACACCTTCTCATTTACGATCTACATAATAGCAAAGTTTACACTATATCTGAATGATTTATTTGTTAAAAAACACTCAAAACCCTATATATTAATACCTTATAATAATATTTTTGCGTAATTAACCGAATTATATCCTTCAATTTTATGTAAAATTTGGACATATATACATATACACCTACATACATATATATATATATGTGTGTATGTTCAAGGCCGCGTTGGGACAAAGGTGATTCAAAGTTTCAAACAAGACATAAAGGAAACAATCCGTCATGTGGGTGACTTGGACTCCCAGTACTTCATGTGTTTTAACAATTAAATTTTTGTTTGAAAATACAAAATTAAAATCTAACGGTTAACATACTCAGTATTTTGGGTATTCTGAAGCACCCAAGAATTTTCGGAAAAACCTGATATATATCAAAACATCTGATCCTAATAAGACTTGTGTTGTTGAATAAGCACAGTTGAGTCATTTCCTTAGCAAATAGTGGTGGTAAGTTGTAACCTCCTCAATTGGAGTCTCTGTTTCAAGGGTTTCCTTTCATCATGTTATTTTGTTTAATTTCGTGCTAAAATAATTTAAAACAAGAAATGTGAATGGTACGTCATAGTGTTAAATTAATTTAAAACGTTGAATTGATCCGACTATTTTTCGTTAAACAATAACATGCGCATTGTAGTTCACTTTTTTTTAACGGTATTTCTGACTCATTTTATATGTAAAAACCACACAGTGCACATGTTTCACTTAAAACAAATTAAAACCTGTGAATAATCAAGAGGAAAGTTTTAGAAATAACACCTGAACTTATATATGGATTTTAATTTGTTACTTAAAATAGGTGCCAACTTGATTTTTCAATTTTTTCGAAGTGCGTCAACCTAACACTAAATTCAACTTTCTATCCAAAAAATAGCAAAGCGCTTTGCACGTGACGCCTTCTCACCAAAACTCTGATCTCTTTAGTGTCCAAAATAACATGTGGTGCATATGTTTCATTTCAAATAAATCAAAACCCATGTATAATTTCATGAGCCATATTTTTTTACATACACATGATTTTTAGTATTTAGACCGAATAAAGTAGAAAATAATCTAGACACATAAATAAATAAATCCATCAATTAAAAAGTTATTTTTTTCTTAACTACGATCATTCCACCGTTTAGTGACTAGAAATTGACTTAGGGCTGGTTTTGTCACATCCTGGTCCGGGCTCGACCACTTCCCGACTCCACTCTACCTAGCACGATATTGTCTGCTTTGGGCCCCGGTCATGCCCTCACGGTTTTGTTTCTAGAAACTCACACAAGAACTTCCCAGTAAGTCACCCATCTTGGGAATGCTTTCGCCCAAACTCGCTTAACTTTGGAGTTTCGATGGAACCCGAAGCCAGTGAGCTCTCAAAAGGCCTCGTGCTAATTAGAGGTGGGTGTATACATATAAGACTTACAGGATCCTCACCCCTAGGCGATGTGGGATCTTACAATCCACCCCCCTTAGGGGCCCGACGTCTTCGTCGCCACACTTCCGGCCAGAGAGTGGCTCTGATACCAAATTTTCACAGCCCAACCTAACTCCGCTCCGCCTAGCATGATATTGTCCCGGACCGGGATGTGACAGGTTTGATATTGTTGTGCTTTGAAGAAAAAAAAAAAAAAATATATATATATATATATATATATTTCTGTTGTGCTATGAGAATAAGCAGTAAAATGTTTGATAAACTTTTTTGTAAAAGTGCTTTTGAAAAAAGAAAAAAAGCAGTATTATAGTGTTTGGTAAACTTTTATATAAAACTGCTGTGACTATGTGAAATAACTAAAAAATGTATAATACTAGATGTGCCATTAATTTAATTTTCTTAACAAATAAAGGTGAATTACTAAATATACTTTATTTTTAAAAGAAAAATATTTATAAACTTTCTCTTAAATATTAATTAGTATGACAAACTGCTTCAATTGAAATATTTTAGACTGAATAGCTAGGATTTATTAGTACAATATTGTTATTGTACTTGAAAGTAATCTAATTAGATGCATTCATCAAACTTGCCGATATTCTATTTCTTAATGCTTCTATCTCATGTGATCCTTCAACTTGATAATTTTGGTATTCTTCATCATCGTCATCATTACTATCGCTCTCTTCACAAAAGTCCATGGGGTCATTAAAATGACGATCACGTTCAGAATACCTCCGTATATAGTTATGAAGAGCCATTGTAGCAATGACAATCTTCACTTGCTTATTGAACTGGTAATTAGGCATATCCCTTAAAATTGCTAATCTTTTCTTCCATACACCAAAAGTTTGTTCAATGATGCTCCTAAGAGAAAAATGTATGTGGTTGAATACCTTTTTATGACCCGTTGGTTCAGCACCCTTACGAAAATCCAGGAGATGATATATTTCACCTTTATATGGTCCCAAATAATCTACCAAGTAATATTTTCCTGACAATTGAAAATTTTGTTTGGTATTGTAATAATTATACAAAGCAAGTATGTAAAATATTATAATAAGTATGAAGATTACCATTTGGAGGCTTAGAAAAGTTTAAATTTGAATTCCGTAGCACCGATAGAAAAACCCTTGTATCATGTGCAGTGCCTTCCCATCCAGAACAAGGAAATGTGAATTGATGCAATACACATATTAATTACCTAAAACCAAGTAGAAACCAAGCTCTAAAAGCTCTGGAGCTTTATCCGTTCAATACTGCAATATTCCATGTAACATTTGATGCAATACACATGGAGCAATTTAGAAGCAGAGTTCACTACATTTACTAATTATATATAACATTCTTTTCACAACATTTACTAATTACATATAACATTCTTCTCACAACATTTACTAATTCAGAAGCAGAGCTTTATCCTTTCGTGATCATAATTCATACAGTTACTAATTATATATGACCTTCTTCTCACAACGTTTGCCTACAAAAGGAAAAGAAGCATTGCTGTTCTTAAGGGGAGGTTCAAGATCACGCCTTTTCACTACATAATATATACCTAAACCCTAAAATAAATCAGAAGCAAAGTTCACAGACCAATTCAGAGCAGTTCACTGACCAATTCAGATAATGACAAACAAGAAATTAATCTAAAAAAAGTAATCAACAAAAATAAACATGTTTCCTCCAGACCTTCTAAAAAAATGAATAGAGAAGTAATCAATTTTTCTTACTTCTCTCTCAAATTTTCTTGTTTCCTCCACAAACCCTAATTTTTTCCACAAACCATATCACCTTCCCCAATTAATTTTTTTCCCGACCTTCCATCCCCAATTTTTTCCCCAACACCCATACACTCATCCCTTCGCTCTCCCATCCCCAAATTTAAAAATCCAAACAAATAAAAAAAAATTTAGACAAGAGAAGCTTACCAGAGGAAGGACACCGAGTCCGAGAACGCGTCCTGGAGAACAAAAGAGATCGCTGGGAGGAAGGATGGCTTCTTTCAGATCTAGTGTAGCAAGCTGAAAGCTCCCATCTTTTCGTCAAGTTTTAGGAGAGTATTTATCAAATATAGCCAAAAATTAACTCTTAATTTCAAAAATGTCACTTTTTATAAAAACTTTCAAATATGTCCAAAATTTTACTTAAATAGACACAAATGCCCTCAAATTTAACAAATAAATAAATTAAAGACTTTTTAGCTACTGTCGCCTCAAGCTCCGGTCCAACTTCACCTTGGCTTCTACACTCCACCACCACAACCCTATCCCTTTCGACCCCTTCATCACCGACATTGAGAGCCGCCGCAGTTACCACAAATGGGATCAACAGAGTTTCAATCATGCCCTCAACGCTTTTTTTCTTACTAATATCATTTTTAGTTTTAAATATAAAAATAGTTTTTAAAGTTAATCCACATGTCGTTATATGATTGTATTTATGAGACTCAGTTAGCGCCACATCATCACACTAATAGAGCAATTGATAGATTTTTCATGAAAAAAAACTAAAATGATCACAATGGACAAATTCAAAGAAATACTATAATGATTCACGATAGACAAATTCAAGAATACTACTATTGATTATCATTAATTGTTAAGGACCATATTAAGGAGTTATGTCAATATCACGAATCATTTTGGCTAAAAAGCCTTTAATTTATTTGATTGTTAAATTTGAGGGTGTTTGTGTGTACCTATTTAGGTGGAATTTTGGATATATTTGAAAGATTTTATAAAAAGTGATATTTTTGAAATTAAGGGTTCATTTTTTTACTATATTTGATAAATACTCATTTTAGGATCTGTATAATAGCATAAAACAATTAAATGAACAAGGAAAAAAGAAAGACTTGCTTAAAATATAAAGGAATTTTTTTTTTTTTTGAAGAGATGGCTTCACACTTGAAGGATTGTTTTGAAACAGAGAAGGGAAGTGAGAGTGAGAGAGAAGTCTCGAAAAAAATGGGGAAGACAGCGTGAGAAAGAGAGGGTAGGATTGAAAAATTGAAAAGTTCATTAACTTGTTACTGTTCACCTGTGTTTTGTTGAAAAGAAGCTGATTTTAAATGTTTATTAAACACCTAATATGTCCCAACTTTTTTTCATACCCACATTTTTTTTAAAAGTTAAGCTAAGTCAAACTGGGGCTTAGTGCCAGTTATTAAGTCGTTGCACTTGTCAAGGCAAATGGGATGTATCCAGCTTGCAAGTTCATTTTTTCATTTGTCCTCTCTTGCAACGAGGAAGATTCTCTCCCTTCCTATTATCATTTCATTTTCTCTCTTCCTCTCACATATTATTATTTGTCTTATTGTCTTAATAAAAAAATAATATAAGATGTTGACGTGGCTAAATCATAACCGTTCAAACATGGCTAAACCTCCCTCGTGTAATGATGCTTTTGAATCAAACTCGACGCTTTCTCCACCTCATTTTAAATTTTCAATTACTTTCGTACACAAGATGGTGGTAGCATTACACTAATGGCACGTTTACGTACTCGTAATCGGAATCAATTTACGGAATTGGATTCCGATTACGGGATACACATTTGTTTACGTAATCTTGGGGAATCAAAAAACATGTGGGCTCCACACGCATTAAGGAATCCAACTCCTAATTTTGGAGGAATTGGACTCCCTACATGAGAGAGGTATTTCAATTCCTTGACACTTGAGGAATCCGGAATGGATTTCTTCTACCAATTATGCCCTCACTTGTTTCTAATTATCCCAACATTGCCCTTCATTTGACACTCATTATGCCATCTTTTAATAAATAAATAAATAAAACCTATTTATATTTTTTTATATAGATGAATTTTATTATATAAATTTAATTAATTAGTATGAAAATAATTTATTTGTGTAAGATCTAGTTTTCATTTCGATTGAAGTGAATTAGTAAACAACTTATATGAACTCAACATCATTCATGTCATCTTTTATTAAATAAATAAAACCTATTTATATATTTTTATATAGATGAATTTTGTTATATAAATTTAATTTAGAATTTAATTTAATTAATTACTATGAAAATAATTTATTTATGTAAGGGCAATATAGTAATCAACCTAGTTTTCATTCCGATTGAAGTGAATTAGTAAACAACTTATATGGACTCAACATCATTTCTACTCCGATTCCAGACAGTTTTAGTAAACAACTTCAACAAAAATCTGATTTTGATTCCACCTCATTTCAATTCCTCCTCAATCCAATTCCTCCTCAATTCAATTCCTCTTAATTTGATTACGGATTAATAAACACACCATAAGATGCAGAGGACTTTCTGGTGGATTTTCTGGCAATTCGCCTCTTTCGGGATCGATGGGAGTATATTGTCTTGTATTTAGTCATTAAGACTTCAGATTCAGAGGACTCAAACACAAGATCCCGAGGGCACGAGTTAATATCTTAACACTTTTTAACTGCTTGAACAATAAACCCTTCGTCACCCCGTATTGCATTTAATTTTAACAAGAACCACCATCTGCTTTGACATGGAGTTCAAGCAAGGAACAAAATCCGCCTTGTCAATAATAAAGAAATATCTCAGTTTTACAAATCTCTGCCTCAAACTAAGCTAAATGCAGTAAACAAAATTTCCCAAAATTGGACTCACTAACAACCTGTGACGTTTCAACCAATTCGAAAATGAGTACTGTGTTTCTCCCTACATGTAATTAATAGGAAAAACTTGGGACACTGCCTGCAGGCTATATGCTTAACTTGCATAGCTTTGCTTCTTTGGACACGCTGAAGAAATATGTCCCTTTTCACCGCACTCGTAGCACGTCCTCCTCTTAGTCTTACCACTGCTCGCAAACAACCCGCTAGGATCAGCTCCAGTACCTGCAGCTGTAACATCTGGTGGCAAATCTGTGCTTCTTGTTGTAGCTACTGGTGTCGTAGCGGTGCTTGTAGTTGTAGCTACTGGTATCGGACTGGTACGTGTAACTGTAGCTACTCGAATTGAATGGATACTTGAAGGTGTAGTAGCAGCCTTTGGACAAGCTGACGAAAGATGACCCTTTTCACCACACTCATAGCAGGTCCTCCTCTTAATCTTACCACTAATGTCACTCAACCCACCATTATCAGCTTCTGTAGCCGTAGCAACTGGTGTTGGATCGGTACTTGTGGTTTTAGCTACGGGTGTTGAATGGGTATTAAAAGCTGTAGTTGCAGACTTCGGACAAACTGAAGAAAGATGACCCTTCTCACCACACTCATAGCACGTCCTCCTCTTAATCTTCCCACTGGTGACACTCAACCCACTATTATCAGCTCCTGTACCTGAAGCTGTAGCAGCTGGTGTAGGATTGCTACTTGTAGTTGTAGCTACAGGTATTGAATGGGTACTAAATGTTGTAGTTGCAGACTTTGGACAAGCCGAAGAAAGATGACCCTTCTCACCACACTCATAGCACGTCCTCCTCTTGATCTTACCACTGATGTCACTAAACCCACCATCACCAGCTCCTGTACCCGTAGTTGTATCTACTGGAATGGAATCAGTGCTCATAGCTGAAGCTACAGATATTGAATGAGCACTTGAAGTTGTAGCTGCAGGGTTTGAAGGAGTCCCTGCTTTTTTCAGAGGTACTGCACAGCTTATCTTGACAGGTCTTCCGCATACAACCTTCTGATCTAACTTCAATGCCATAGTCACCGAGAGGCTATCAGAGAAATTTACATGAGCATAACCCCGAAATTCCCCTGTTTCCTTATCCTTACCAAAATGTATAGATGAAATCTTGCAATCTGAGAAAAGCTTCCTCAGATCATCCTCAGTAATATCCCATGACAAATTTCCAACATAGATTCTATTGTATCCCTCCACAATTTGTGGGGCAAAATCAGATACTTTATTCGGTTTATTGGGTCGAGTTGCCTTGTAAGGCTGGATTTTCAGAAATAGTTCACCCCTGAGATAAAACGAAGTTTCATTAGAATCCTGTAAGAACCGGCAAACAATCTTACAACAACAAATTGGGAAACCAAAGAAAACATTGTCCAAACTCACATTTCAGCTCCATCAAGAGCCAAGGCTCGCTTGGCTGCTGCTTCTGTCTGTAAAAACATTAGCATGTTAAGATGAGATAGACGATAAACAATCTTGTATTTAGCATGAACCTAGATTTCAAAAGAATTCAGACTCTCAACATCCTCATTTTGATTTCTAGCAGTTTTTCAAAGTCAGTCTATCTTTAAAAGGAATAGAATCATATTTAATGATGAATGATGCTAATCATCAAAAAATAAAAGATTCGCACAAATTGATTCAGAGGAAGCCAATCGGATTTGAGCAATAAGCCTGTTGTGATTAACTCATGAACTCTTTCAAGGTATACATATAGCTTCTTGCGGGTGAAAAATTCAACTCAACTAGCGGAAGCAGAAGTGTAAGCAAGACGTACATGTAAAAATCATATCCGGCAATCTGAATGCCTGTATATCTCAAGCTCAAACTCAAGGAACCAGGAGAACTGGGAAGCTAACATTCATTTAAGAAGGTGTTCAAAAAATATTGACAGGTGATATCATAACATTTGCCAATACAAACTACTAACTAGACTTTCCTGGTGGGAAATCTCTAATTCTTTAGGTTCTGAAGAGACTTTCAAGAATCAATTCCAAGTTACATTAGCAAGGACTGAGATATAAAGTTTTGAATGCCGAATTTAATTCACAATTTCTTACCTTAAAGCTAATAATAGCAATTCCTCTAAACTTCCCACTGTCAGGAAACCTCAGACAATCAACTTCAGTTATCGTACCGCAGCTTTCAAAGTAACTTCGAATATCATCCTCGGTCGAGTAATAAGGAATGCCTCCCACATAAACTTTTGTCAGAACATCCCCACTCGCTTGTCTAAACGAAACGAAACACGCACAGAATGAGGCAAAAACTACAGAACCAAATTTCACACAGAAAGCAGACACCTTCAATCCACATTTCCTCCCAAAATACACAATTAGTCAACCTCCGACTCAAAAACTTAATTAAAACCCTGAATTAAACACTACCAAAATCACTATGCAAATATACAAAAATCACCTGTCAATGTTCATATCTGTCTCCTGGACAATTTGCTCTCGATTCTCAAGCTCACCGCCCTTATTCTCTTCCTCGGTTTTAGCCTCCGTCTTCCTCTTCTTCTTCTTTTTATTCTTCTTCTTTGGCTTCTTACTCTCCTTCTTCACAACATCATTTTCCTCTGCACTCAAGTCTCCATCTTTTTCCCCTTCATCTCTCTTCCTCTTCTTCTTCTTCTTCTTCTTCTCATTCTCCTCCTCCTCATCTGAACCCATATCCCTCTTCCCTTCCTCCCCCTTGTTTCCCCCCAAATTACCACCACTGCCGTTCACACTCACCGCCTCTGAACCTCGCAAAGACAGGATCTTTCTCCGTTTTTCCCGCTTGGACAATCTGGGTTTCTGGGTTGCGGAGTCCAAAAGCACTTTCAGCGACCGGGGGTTCGATTTCGGGTCTGGGTTTCCTGACCCATCTTTTGTCGGGTCGGTTTTAGGCTTAGCTACCGATTCTACTAACGATTGAGCTAGCTTTTCCCTGAGCTTTTGCTTCAGCTTCCTGTTAGACAAAACCATCTCTGCAACTCTTTTGAAGCAATGGCCTGAACTGTACTCTGAAGAGAAGAGAGGGGAAGAGGGGCCAAGGCAGCCAAAAGCCTAGAGGCGTAGGCCTGTAGAGGTTTCGGTTTGTAGTGAAAATGAGGTAAACGTAGTCCACATTACGACGTCGTATTCGCGGTAAACGTAGTGATTTGGGATTCGGCTTCAGATTTTGGGCCGGACGATATGAGGCTCGTATTGCGTTTGGGCTTAGGAAAGTTTTTAATTTTTAATTTTTAATATACCAAGTAAAAAATAGAAGAAGCTTTTTTTTTTTTTGTCAATTTGTTTGATTATATATTATATTAGTCACTGACGAAATTCTAACTCACGTCGTCACGCAAGAGCTTAACACTTTTTCATCACTATAGTAAAAGACCACTTGCGAAGAAGAAGTTTGTAAAGCCTTGCCCCAAAAAATTTGTCTTAATTCGGAAAATAATAATTATATTAGTGATAGGCCCAAACCAAACTTTTGTTCAATTTACTACCATTAATCACATTTCTTCACATCCATGATTTAATTTCTTACATAACTAACTGTATTTTTCAATGTGAAAACATATTATTAAAATATCAATTTAAATTCCCAAATTGCTTCTATTAGAACAACTTCTCAACAAAAGATAAATTCTCAATTATTTAACTACCATTTATCGTGATGCATTAACTAATGCCTTGTTTCCAACCATCATCCATAAATATAACTTCCATACTAAATGTTCCAATATATTCTCATACTTGCCACCATTTTCTTTTAAAAAATAATTTCCCTTCTAAAGTTTTAATCTTGAATTACTTACTCTCACTTAGTTTATGGCTACATCTAACTTCTCATTAAACTGCCTACGTACCCTAAACAAGGATCAAGTCATTCGTAGTTCGTCAATTCAAATTTAATTTAATTTCGAATTTCCTACAAGTGACAAACAATCACCATCTAGTTCAACCAAGTGAACCACACCAAATGCTTATCAAAATTTGGTACCAGAGCCACTCCTTGGCTGGAAGTGTGCCAATGAGGACGACGGGCCCTTAAGGGGGGTGGATTGTAAGATTCCACATCACCCAGGGGAGGGGATCCTCTATGCCTTATATGTACATGCTCACCTCCCTATAACGAGACGCGTTTTGGTAACTCACTGGATTTAGATCCCATAAGAACTTCGAAGTTAAGTGAGTTTGGGCAAGAGCGGTCCCACGATGGGTGACCCCCTAGGAAAGCCCAAGAACTCAAGAACAAAATCGTGGAGGCCGGGCTCAAAGCGAACAATGTCTTGCTATGTGGACTGGGATGTGACAAAGTTTCTTTGGCAGCTTAAACTGAAATAGTTCCAAAGTATATTAAAAGAAACGATAAAGTATTAATTTTTAAAAAGTTTTATGTTAAAGGTATCAATATGAAAAACATGCAGTATCTATATATAAAGCCAATAGAAAAGATGAATAGCGATTTTGATGTCACCAAGCTTCACAAAAATATTTGGACAAAAATGCCCCCAATACAAAAAACTTCAAAGGCATCTCAAAATAATGCATCATATAAGGTAGGGGCATTTTTGTCATTTTAACAATAATTTTTTAATAATTTTTTTTGTGGTTTTATTTATTTATTTTAATTAGTACCTCGTAATAGGCTAGCAATAATGTGATTCAATTTCTCTATTTTTAAACACGTTCAAAACATCTTAAGAGGCGTGTAATGCCGGTTATAAAAAAAGATTCTTCGCACGCGGAAAATAATGTGATTAAATTAGTTATCAAATGATTTTTTTTTAACAAACGATATTATCTATACTAAGGGGAGAGGGATGTGCTTAGCCTCACAACGGACTAGTAATAATGTGATTTAATCAATTGTTTATCAAATATTATTTTCTTTATTCTTAATGAAAATATTATAGAAATAGATTTTATTATGTGAATTCAGCTGCTTTAATTGATTTATGAGATGTTTCTTCTAGCATGGTCTAAGATTATTCATTTACTTCAAATATTTAACTTTCTTTTTTTCAATTTACGCATATAAATACATTTAAAAACTATAAGTTGCCTGTAACACGGCGCAATTCAAAAAGATTATTCATTTACTTCAATATTTAACTTTCCTTTTGTCAATTTACGCATATAAATACATTTAAAAACTATAAGTTGCCCGTAACATGCCGCAATTCAAAAAATGCCTTACGCACGCACGTGAACGCGTGCATGAAAGCTAGTGTAAACAGGATCGCAAGGAACATTATATGAACGAACAAAATGGCACTGAACATGGATTAAAACCTCTCCGAACCAATCCTTGCTCAACTTTGTAACCAACAAAACACATAGTTGTAATGGTCTGGAGAGAATCATGCACAAACAAAGCTTAGAGAAATTTCCTAATCATACATCTACTAAAGTCACCAATACAAATTGACTGATAGAGCATTGAGATAAAATGAATGACTAAAACCAATCAGTCGCACTTGATAAAAGTCAGGGCGTTTTTTGTTGATCAGATTACTTAATTTGTATAATTACTTGTTTTCTGTGACTTTAATTTTGTTGTCTTTTTAATTTCTGAATGTAACTTACAAGTGCTTATAAATTCCACTTCTTGCATGAGATTTGGATGGTTTAAGTGATGAAAGATTCAAAGTTTTTTTCTCTATCATTTTAGTGCCTTTCTATTTTGAGATTGTTCAACTTTTATTTTCTAGTTCTCCGTAATTGTAGGATAATACTAGAAACGACTCTTTTAGAGTTTTCAGATCTCTCATCGCAATAGAAGATGATGGACCTTATATTTCATTTCTCATTTCACTTTAATTTATTTCTTTATAATTATCACCATGCATAAAAAACATACAAAACAAAACAAAACATCTAAACACTTACAACCATATAGAATGACATTTATCTGCAACACCCATCATCTAGCATCAGAGAAATAACTGTCACCCTCATTCACGGACTCCACCACTATGTTGTCAAAACTGCTATATTTTGTCAGTGATGCATGGTGGCCAAAGTTGATCCGACAAGATTATGAAATTTGAGATGAAATAGAAACCATAAGGAGATACAAACTCACCAAAAAGAAAAGTAAGATGAGATTCTTCATGAATCAGCGGCTAATCGATAGTGATCATGTCCTGTGAACCCTCGTCACTCTTGAATGTGAAGCAATGTTCTAAAAAAAGTTAGGCGCTAGTCGGGCCTAAGTAGATTTATGTAAACTTATTATATATCTTATAAATAACTGTTTATTTACACTTAAAAAAACTATACTTTTATAAATAATAAAAGAACGATAAAATATTAAAATAAAAGTAAAAGATTAATACACAAATTATATATATCCAAAAAGACAAAACCCAAAAAGACCTTGTATGTTTAGTTATTTACAAAGAAAACACTAATCTAAAGATGATAAAAGATTCGACAACCAAATCCTACTTGTTTAATTTATTATATATTCTCAATCCATTATTTATTAAAAAGTAATTTTCTTTATTCATTGAATCATTTCTGACACCCAAACCCAATTACTCTCATCTTATTTTTCTTTATACCGTCAATTCCGAAGTCTCCATCCCTTCTCTTCGCTTCTCCCTTGGTTTAAACAAGCCTTGCCCAGTTACCCTCTCCCTACGGTGTCATCCTGTCATCGACCAAACAAGCCTTCATCTTCAACAAACCGCAGATCCCGACCAACCCAACCCAAAAATCAATTGAATTGTATAGGTCAGTGTAGCGGTGATCCCCGATGGCGATGGTTTCAAGAAGTTCTAGACAACTCTCTCTCTCTCTTCTCTCAACAACAAAATTGCAAATCTCTCTCTCCTTCCTCAATAGATCACTTTTTGTCGTCAGTACAAAGAGTTTTTTTTTTTTTTTGGTTAAAAAACCAAGAGGCCGCCTAGCCTGCGTTGCCCGCCCACGGTCGCCTAGACACCAATTAATAGCCCTTTTGATTTGTTGAACGATTTCATAAGAATCGCGGCGGAGGCCCACCGTCCAGCGCCTAGACGGCCGCCGCGCCCGCATTTTAGAACACTGATGTGAAGAGGTGAAGAGCGATTTGCGATAAAGAGTTTGTAGGACGATTAATGAAAAATATTAATTTAATGTAAAAGTTGAAAAACTGTTTCTAATGTATTTTTTTATTTTGAATTTCTATTAAATTTTTTATTTCTAATAAGTAGTGGATTACTCTGGTTGTTAGAGTCTTTCTTTTTAATTCACTGTATCTTAGGTTCAAACTCTCTTCCTCTCGCCGTTTAGTACTATGGTCTAGTGGTGTAAGTGAAGAGAAATATGAACTCATTTTCATCTTATTTTGAATACTGAACATTTAAGTAAATAGTTTTGATAGAAATCTGATTCTAACTCCTCTTCAAGCCAACTCCTCTTATTTTGATTATACGTAGACGATCCAGAATATTGTACAATTACTATCACTGCTCTTATTTGTATCTTTGACAAATCTAGAAAGTTTTTATGACTTCAGTACTATGTTCTTGTGGTTTTGGTTATTGTTTGTTAAGATCAACATCACACGGCAGCCAATGCAGCATTTTCAAGTAAGGCTGCAGCCTAAGCCAGATCTTCTTTTTTTATTCACCCAATTTAGTAAAAATTTTGGTCATAGGTTTCGTGGGGGCTTATATATATATATATATAACTCTTTTTTTGGGTTATTCAACTTTCAAACATTATTGTAAATAGTCGTTAATATCTCATTCATTGTTCGCATTCAAACTAAGGCTCTCTTTCAAGCAGTAGTAATTTCAATTTTGGCAATCGAAGTCATAGTTTGCTTCAAATTTTGATTAAGGGCTTCCGGAATCTTATTGAGGATGCTCATGTATTTTCTGTTTGTAACCGGGTCAAGTTTTATGTCTTCTCCGAATTTTAGTTTCTCAATATTAATAAAGTCTCCTTTGTAATGCCGAAGTTCCAAAACGAAATAGATAATGGAACTATATATGCTAAATTAGATGTTAGATTAGAGAGGGGTTCAAACCTACACCGTGGTGTAAAGGCGACACTCCTTTTTACTACTGTAGTGGAAGGACACTTGCAAATGGAAGTATATATGGAATTTGACCTTAAAAAATAGTTAACTAATACTAAGTATGCAAACGGTTACGTGTACACATAGCTATCTTATTTGATTGCATGCTTGCGGGCGTAGGTTTCTTTGCTCAATTGGGTAACAAATAGATGAACTCTTTCAAAACCTCAATCACTCAGTTGTGCCGGCAATATTGTCTATATCATTAAAGAATCTGCAAGTCTTATACTCCAATTGGGTGTGAAATTCAAAATCTGGATTTTTAGTCCAACGTTTTATATCAATTTGAGAAGTCGAAGTTAAGACATGTGAAGGGAGTAACACCCAAACGAAACCGAAGATGTCTCGAGACAAAAGTCATATGATCGGAAGAGGTGGACCCAAAATAAAAAGTGCTCTTAATTGCATTAATAACATGAACATAAGCATGACCGTACTCGTGAAGAAAATCTAGCAGAGAACAAAGAGATCGAACATTTCTTATGACTGAAAATAAATAGGTCATCAGCCTATAACACGAGTGGGAGGGCAACAATCCCACAAAATTGAGATAAAAGTAATCTGTCTAGTAAAGCAAATTTAAACCTATGCTGGGAACTTCCTCTCTGCACTCTGCAAGACAGAAAAAAAAGTGGAGAAAGAGGGTTTCCTTGACGTACATCTTGTGAGCAGGAGAAAAAACCCACGTGGCGACCATTAACCAAAATTGAAAGCCAAACGAGAAAATTCAAAACGGGAAATCACATGAAGAGTAGAGCTGGCATTTTGAACCCGACCCGTTAACCCGACCCGTTAAAACTAGTATTTGGGTGGGTGCTTAACGGGTTGGGTTGTTAACGGGTCAACCCGTTAGTCACCCGTTAAGTAATGGATCATTTCAGGTCAACCCACAAAACCCATTAAGACCCATTAAGAAGAACTTTTGTGTAATTTCATGTTTTTTTAATTTGTCTGAAGTTGCGCATGGTTTCATTCTTCTGCATGAGTGAAAAGAATCTGGTTTGCGACTGCTCCTGTGGGTGGGTTTATGGGGAAACAATGCTGGATTGAACAAGGGAAAAAACCTCTGGCCAGAGCTTGATACATCCTTTGGAACTAGAGCAAGTGATTGCTTCGTGGTACTTTCAAAAATGGTAGCAGACAGTGAATTTATGGCTTCAAACTTACGAAATTTCAAAAATTACGGCTCACTGGAAAAGACAGATTACCATGAACAGGACCTTATGAAATATTATTTAGTTTTGGGACAGTATATATAATGTTTGTAATTTTGGGTAAAAATGTGTAATTTGTATTGGAATGCAAAATGTAAAAAAAAAACAAAAAAAATTGTTAACGGGTGTTAATGGGTGAAACGGGTGGCTTATTAGGCTTAACGGGTTGGGTTCGGGTGACCCGTTAGCTTAACGGGTTGAGTTTGGGTGACCCGTTAAGTTAACGGGTCGGGTTCAACCCGACCCAAACCCAAAAAACCCGACCCGTTTACAGGTCTAATGAAGAGAACAAACCAATGTACCCACATTACAACCAAAAGACTTTTTGTCAATAAAATTGACCCTTCTGAAATAATTTCAACTTTTTTTGTGCATAAAATTCCATTCTAAACCAATATAAATAAAATCAGATTTTTATGTTTTTAAATTCTTCTTTCCCATTGTCTGGTCTAATTTGAAGGCGCATTAATTTCCCGTCGACCAATTGGACAGAATATGGTGAAGCCTCCAGAGAAGAACCTATACTTCAAGGCATCAATATATATAAAGCGATATTTTTCTCATATTTTTTATAATTTGTTTTAGTACATTATATCTAGTCTTGTAGTAAACTTAGTTCGAGAGCTAGAGATATGGTGAAGGAAATAGCAGATGATTTGTTTGGAAAATTACCAAATGAAATCATTTGCAAAATTATTTCTTTTCTCCCTTCGGAAACTGCATTAGAAACCAGTTTAATTTCAAGTATGTGGAGAGGCCTTTGGAATACAACTTTAGTTCAGCGGGTCACTACAGATGCTGCTGCTGCTGCTGATGCAGTTTCTGAGTTTCTATCTCGCTTTGACCAACATGATCCCTTAGGGCATCCCAGGAAGCTGCAACTGCACTTTGGGAAACGCAGTGATCTCCTATTGGCTACAGTTGCAGCCAACAATAAACTCCACCTGGAGTTTTCCACAGAGAATCGGGAAATTCCAAGGCATTTTGGTTGGAACTTGAAGCTGAATCACCAAAGGGTCGAAACCATAATTTCCCACCAGCCTTCTCCCTCTACTTTCTTTGTCAAAATTCTCTACCTAAAATCAGTGAACTCTTTTGGCAAAGAAGCAATCTCTTCTATGATTCCGAGTTTCGAATTTCTCGAAAATTTGAAGATCATTGAATGTGAGGGGTTACAATCCTTGCATATCGAGTCCAGTCCAAGGCTACTTAGCCTGACGATCTTTGACTGCCAGGATCTGAAGTCTCTCCACCTCAAAACTTCAAAACTTCGATCTTTTCGCTACCGTGGTTTTCTCCCTCAGATTTGGACGGAACATCATTTTAACTTAGCAGACGCCATGCTCGATTTCAGGCAAGGCCCCATCCACAGCGGATTCAAAAGTACCGACTTTGATCCTATGTTATTAACCATTAAAAATGCTCAAGTTCTCACACTAAGCAAATGGACTTTTCAGGTGTGTTTTAGCAGTATTTGCATTTCTTTAGTCTTAGCTTCAAACGTTCAAGCTAGTACAAACACACAATAATTATAAATTATTAGTCCGAGCAGGCTGCATCATATGTAATCGATAATGTGTGTGTAACATTATTATAAAAAAAAAGTACCGAAATGTTTTTTTTAATCAATATTGATGCGCGTCTATGTTTAAAGTTTGAAATTTTTTTTGCAGACATTGATCTGGCCATCCCTTTTGTCACTACAAGCAAACTTCATATTCTACAAGCTGAAAGAGCTACGGTGGATTGATAATCGGGAAGAAAGATGCAACAGCGATGCTCTAATGTCCTTTATTAAATTATGTCCAGCTTTGGAGCAACTCTCTCTAACTTGAGGTTTCTTTCACTCGAAACTCTTTCTTTTGCCCTCTTAAGTAATTTTGTGTGTGGTCAAATAAAAAAAATATGTATTAATTATCAATGCCTTTTTGTTTGTTTCCTTTGAAGATAAAACCCAACTGAAAGATATATATATATATATATATATATATATATATATATATATATATATATATATTGTTTCCTTGTTTTATACCGTGTTTGACTATGTAATGCAGGATGATCCTAAAGGCGACTGCATGTCAAGGACAGCTCGATCCTAGAAGAAAGAGGCCAAACAAAACTGGCTAATCTGAAAGTGATTAAGTTGGCGGGATTTACTAATCAAGAGGATGAAATCACTTTGGCAGAGCATAAATTATAGAGTTGCAGCCAATTACCATAATCATTAGCAGCATCAAGAGTGAGAAATGAGTATACAACATGCTAACATTGGTCTACGTACACACGAAATTCTCAAGTTCGAATTTTTTGCTCCCTAGTAAAAGGTTATGTGATAGACTCTATGTATGCATGATGAAATTGCCTTGCTCAAACGATTTGAAAGCGTGTGCATATAACAGATCTGGGTTAGATCAGTTTGTTAGTACAAATTTGTCGACTAAGATAGTGTGTGTGTGTCTTTTTGTACTAAGTAGAATAATTAATAGTATTGTCTGGTAAAAAAAGAAGTGTGTTCAAACAAATATTTGAAATTTGAAGCCCTCTGCATATGAAAGTTTAGCAAATGAACATGAACAAGAAGATCACAAAGCAAACAAGGCAATTCCACTAAAACGAACTGACATCATAAACCAACAAGCTCTATACCCTCTTACAACATAAAATTAAAATTAACAAACCCTACAACAAAAAGTACATGAAATTTAATTTAAACCCCCACCAAATGACATGAAATTCGATTTATGCCCCCAAGAGACCTTCAGTTGAACAATTGCATCCCATCAAATCTTAATCAAGAAAGGATGGACTAATTTCTAAAAATCATTGTTAGGAAGGGGTTCATGGCTCCTATTACCAATGAAGATGTTGTCATAAACAAGAGCTGCAATGGCCGCACCAATTAGTGGGCCGGCCCAATAGACCCAGTGATTGGTCCATGACCAACTGACTACAGCCGGCCCAAACGACACAGCTGGGTTCATAGATGCACCATCAAACGCACCCCCAGCCAATATGTTGGCACCAACAATTAAACCAATTGCAATTGGTGCTACAATCCCTACATTCCCCTTCTTTGGATCCACTGCTGTGGCATACACTGTGTAGACCAAGCCGAAGGTCATCACAATCTCAAACACTAGAGCATTCCATACCGACACACCAGACGATAGTGAGAATGCTGCAGTTTCCTGCAGGCGGCCGGGTAATTCATTAGCAAAACCATCAAGTTGGGTAAGCGCATAATCAAAAGAAATGCAACAGTCGCTCACTAGCAATCATTGACACACGTTGATCTCATATTACATCAACAACTAACAGTTATATATATGCGTGCGTGGGCGACTGTCGCTGGACAACTAGTAAAATCAAGTAACTATTAAGTATAAGCCAAGGAGCTCCTTAATACTTACCCATCCACCGGTAGCAAACTTGAGCAGTAAGCAAGCAACGACTGATCCCAACAACTGTGCAATCCAATACAAAATGCCCCTCAAGAGTGTGATATTTCCACCAAGGAACGCACCAAATGTGACAGCAGGGTTTACATGACCACCAGAAATATTTGCACCCACCGAGACCGCCACAAAAAGTGCAAATGCATGGGCTAATGATGCAGCTACGAGCCCCGACGGTGTGGTTGACGCATTGTCAGTAAGCTTGTCTGCCAAAATTGATTAAACCTCCACTCATTAAGTCACCGAATTAGATAATCACACGTGAAATCGCAAATGAACAATGTATATCAAGCTAACGTCTTACATACTATCACGTATGACACGCAAAAAAAAAAAGAGGCTAGTAAGTTTAGATGGCTATTGAATCTTCGAAATCATGCGTTATTAAGAAATGAATCAGCAATGTATACAAAACCTAGCTCGTCGAGCAAACAATTAAACGAGGAAATTCATCGAAAATATAGAAATTGTTGGATTGGAGTCTTACTGAAAGCCATGCCAGAGCCTTCCCCAGCAAAAACAAAAATAAGCATGGAAAAAAACTCAGCAAACGCAGCCCTAATTGCATCAGGGTGGCTTGCCTCTCCCGGCGTTCCAACTGCAATTCTGTTGATTGCCATTTCTGTAAATTTCTAGCTTTCTTTTCTCCTTTCTTTCTAAATTGCTCAAGAGCTTCGAAATCCTCAGTGTTCTGCTTAATTACTTGCATGGGATTTCCCTATAAATACCTAAAATAAAGGCAGTGGAACCGGTATATCCGGTCAGCGGTAATGAGGTCAGTAAATCTGTAGGACCAGTGCGCTACGATCATGGAACAGGTTTTTTTCTCGATGCCAGATGTCGGTGGCTTTACAGGTCACGAGTGCGACGTGTCGTTGGTCCTGGTACGGCGGCACGTTTGTGGTGGAGATGAAATTTGATCTACGGCTGAATCGGCAAAAAGAGGAACGAGAAGATTCCGGATCGCCGTCCATGTGAAGTGGCGGGCCCCGCTTGATGATTGGGTAGTGAATTAGTGACGCGAGAGCGAATGGCCGGCGAGTTTTTTGGGTGGGGACTGACCGACCTTTGAATATTCAAAACGAGGGTCGTTTTCGTAATGTTGTGGTGCGTGCATGGGGCGAGTAGTGTGTCGGCTGCGACGGTCCTACAACGACCATTTCTCTAAACTGGTTTATGTCGTGCGCATAAACACGTGCTTCAATTTCCAAATAGTGTGTTATACACGCAAATTTTGTATTAATTTGTAGGGCCCCTCGTCTTTGATGATTATCTATTTTTGCAGAGTATCAACAACAACTTAAGCGAATGACCGCTCTCATACGTGCCCGAGTTAAAATTTTTATTTTCATAATTTAAATTAGTTAAAAATAAGTTATCGTTTGTAACAATATAATAGAGTTCTCTTTCAGTAATAAACTAAATAAGTCGTAATATATATATTGTTATGCTCAATGATGAAATTTAAGACACTAAGTGAGCTTTAACAATCCTATATGTCACGTATACAAGGTATTAAATATCGATGATATCGGAAATATCGGTAGTCTAAAAACACGGAAATTTCGATGGAAATATCGGAATATTATCGATATCGATAAAAATTGAATAAAAACCACGGAAATTGTAAGAAAAACTTGGAAATTTTTATTGAAACTTTGCAGGATGTTTATTTAATCAATTATCTATTAGTTTATCACAAAAAATTGGAAGGAAATGCATTGCATGATGGATTTAACTGATTTAAGTTGATTATATAGCGAGCTGGCAAACATTGTGAGTGTAGAAAATATGTAAATATTTTAGCATATTTTCACAAAAACATAAGTGATATGGTGGTCAAGGTGTTGAAGGAGTAAAATGGGAGGGGTTCGAATCCCCTTGGTGTTTTTTTAAATATAGAAATTTAAAAAACACGGAAATTTCGATGGAAATATCGATGACATCGGAAATATCGGTAGTCCAAAAACACGGAAATTTCGATGGAAATATCGGGATATTATGGATATTTAATACCTTGCGTATACCATTGAATTTACAATTGTATGCTAATCATCAAATTGGGAGAAAAATGAAGACAATTATTTTATAGGGACTGAAATGTTCGACATAGTTGTAAATTTTTATATCCTTCGAGGTCACATCGAACACGAATAAATTAATCTAATTACGAAAAAAAGATAAATTAAATTAATCTAAATACATGCACTCCAGAAGATTTTATATTATCATTCGACTTCATCTCGAAAATGAATAAGTTAATGTAAAGAAATTGAATTGATATGTATGAACTACAACGTTCCAAAATAATTGTTTGTATGCCGACAAATGGACTACCTCAATTTTTCTGGTTATATTAGGACCGACCAATTCTTGGATGCCGAGTGGGATCATCATTTTGCATTATTTGTATGATTCAAGTGTCCCTATTGAAAAAGTTATCCCACTCCCACTCTCGAACTTGAAATACTTTTAAACGAGCTTAAAGGCTTTGCATTTCCTTTTTTTTTTCTTTTTTTTTTCTTAACTTGTTAGAATTTTCTAGTGTGTCTAGTGTCTCTAAATTTTTTGCAACCTCTTTATACCAAGATGAACTAGTATTTCAGCTCGATCACTACATCTTCTAAAGATCTCACCAGCATTGATTTTCTAACATGTTTGTCATTTGAGATGAAAAATAATAATCCTGAAAGCTCGCGTATTATCACGTAAGTGATCACATGAGTTAGATTTTCACTTAATAAGTAAATGAATATGGAAGGACACTTGTGAATCCAAGGATCTTATAGGTTGCTCGCTCGATTGCTTGGTGGCAGGAATACTTGCGCGTGCAAGCTTGTCCAAGTCAACCCCACTCTATGGATCCTGGTCCTTGCAAATGGTCTTTACCACCGTCTGGTTGTCTCAAATTAAATTGGAGCCTGGAACCGGGACTCTCTAGTGGGAGGTGCTGGCTTCGTGGCTAGGGATGAATTTTTAATTATTTTAAAAGTACTTTTTAACGAGAAAATTGTCGAGGCTCACTGCCGGAATTAGCAGGACGTCTCCTCTCCACTGATGGCGGAAGCTTTGGCAGCTCGTGAGTGCGTGGTTTGGGCGGCGTCAAGGGGCTTTCGGAATTTTATTATGGAAGGTGACTCTTCAGATTGTGGTTGCTCTTAATAATTCATCAACTAATGTGTCTCCAATCGGGCATATTATTGAAGAGTCAAAGAGTTTGCTTGCCACATTCACTGAAGATCTTTCTGCTCGCTGTCAAGCCGACACTGCTCATAGGATAGCTAAATATTGGCAGTCATTTCGCATGGCTTGTCCATGCTCCTAGTTTCATTATTGACCTCCTTGTGGAGGATGTTATGTAATCCACTTGTACTGTTCTTTTCAGCTTTCTTCGGCCTTAAAATTAATCTACTACTACCGTTTTTCTCAAAAAAAAAAAATACAAAAAGAGTAAGTGAACAAGTATGTCATGTGACAACGTTAAATATTACATGCACGAATTGGAACACATC
The DNA here is from genome assembly GCA_963580275.1 of Crataegus laevigata. NCBI lineage: Eukaryota > Viridiplantae > Streptophyta > Magnoliopsida > Rosales > Rosaceae > Crataegus > Crataegus laevigata. The sequence goes on from OY756951.1 coordinate 9,113,335, forward strand.
AGTATGGTCGCCTGCATGAAGTTTGAATTGGGAATGTGAAATTTCCCAAGAAAAGGACCGTCGGATCTTCAAATTTCCTTTGCACTTTGATCTTGGAACCACAATACAAGTTATGAAATTAAGAATAAAGAAGAAACAATATATTGGTAGAGTGAGTTAAAGTATGTGTGATGAATCAGCTCCTCTCTGCCTCTTGGATCCAATAACTCTGAAAAGACTGCAGTTGAAGTTGCATCAGATTCTTCATCACTAATGCCCTCACCACCACAACCATTGCCATTTCGAATTTCCGGAAGCCATTCTGGCATATCCGGAATGTAATTCGCACTGTTTTCGAAGCTTCTTGAAGTTGAAGAGAGTACTCCAAATTCCACAAAACATCCCTCATTGTTAGCCTCTCAACTCCATATTCAGCCAAACACTTCTCAGCTGTTCTCCGAATTTTTGCAAGGATTCAAGATTCACATGTCCTTGAAGACGGGGGTCTATAATTTTCTCTAATCTTCCTTTCTTTTGCCAACTCATTGCCCATTCTGCTATGTTAACTTGCTCTCGAGGGAGGGCAGGGTATAGGTGGCCTAGCACATAAGACCTCTAGTAAAACTACTCCGAAAGAGTACACATCTAACTTCTCCGTTAGCAGCTGCCGGTGATAGTAATCCAGATCAAGATATCCAAAGCTCCCCTTCACTGCAGTGCTCACATGTGTTTGATCCAAAGCGGGGCCTAAATTTGACAATCCAAAATCAGCCACTCTCGCGGTAAGGCATTCATCAAGAAGCATGTTTGTTGTTTTCACGTCGTGATAAATTATGCTATCTGCTACTCCATTGTGAAGGTAATGCCAGCCCCCTTGCAGCTCCAATGCAGATTTCAAGCCTTTGTTTCCAAGTAAGAGGTGGAAGATTTGAACCATACAAGTGCTTTTGCAGAGGACCTTTGACCATGAACTCATAAACAAGGATCATTTCGTCCAGTTCTTCACAGTAGCCTATGAGAGAAGCCAAATGTCTGTGCCTGAGCTTTGACAGCATGTCGATTTCTGTCCTGAATTCAGTAGGGCCTTGTTGGGAACAAAGGTTTCCGCTCTTAACTGCAACCACATTTCCATTTTCTAGCACTCCCTTGTCAACCATGCCAAATCCCCCTACTCCCAAGACCAAGCTCTCGTCAAAATTCTTGGTTGCTTCACGTATCTCCGCAAAAGCTAAAATGCGGCGCAAACAAGAGTGTGCCGTGGAATAATCATAACTGCCAACGGAAACTTTTGAATCGAAATTCCCCACTGGCTAGGAAAGGACAGCCAGGCCGAGCACTGAGGCCCTAGCTTCCTCTGATGGATTTGCCGCCTGTACAAATAGAAAGCAAATTGACAGTAGCATCCACTTTTTCTGCCTGCCCGGGGATTTCAAATCTGCATTGTTATTCGCTGGAAGGTCCCATCAAGGCTGTCTCTGTGATTGCTCATTTTCATAATCTCCAATCCATTCAAAATTGCATTGGAAGGGAGATCCCTCAGCATAGGAGGACCTACTTGAACCAAAATCCGATTTTAGTCCACGGATACATTCGTCACGAAATCTACGAATAAGCTGCTGATAATTTCTCTGTCCTGCTTGAGATATCAAAAGAGTCTAAAGCAGATTGTTGGTTGATATACACATTGAAGATCAAACGTCACAATGTCGCAAAAGTGCAATCTGATCAGATAACTGATGTCCTTTTCGACTTCGAATGCCCATGATATGTTGAATTTCTGATTGCTGACCTTTGCATTTGCCATTCCTTGAGCTGTGGCATAAACCCAATTGGGTGCAATGTCGTCCGAAACTCCATCAGAGTACTTGATGGATCCGGGATCAGCTCTGATGCTTCGTGCCGCTGCAGCGTTGAGAAGAAAAGCATGATCTGGCTCCCACGTCCTCCACATAGTGTGGGGCTACTTGTATGTTTGCCTCCCATGTTTATACGATACGCTGTCTCAAAAGCTACGTTTGGATGTACCCCGAAAGGAACAGGCATTACTTTGGTGCTAGGAAATTCCCCACTAGGCACAGAAACAACCTCTATTCCATTGATGAATGCAGCTGAATTATTCCAAGGTGACAATCTCAGCACCAACAATATTTCGGAACTTGTGTTATTGAGTACAGAATACAAACAAGTAGAGTTTCGTCTTGGTTACGTTTAAGAATACTGCTTGACTACTGAAAGAAGAGTAGTAAGTCTTGCTGAAATTCATGTGGCCAATAATTAAAGAATTAGAAACGTGAACCAACTTCACTCCAAACAAACAGACACGTGTCCATTTTCAATTTGTTTTTCAGCCGTACTTGCTGCTCTTCTTTCAACAGCCAAATATTACCGTATTTAATATCCAGATTTGATATTAAAACATTAAAAATACATGCATTGATTCATTATTCTTGATACTATATAATATGAATGATCAAAATAACTAAGATTAAGCGTGTCATCACCTGTCATATTTGCTTTTCAATATAGTATGAGTTTTGGAATTGAGTGTAGTGCTGGCTAAATTAAATTTCAGAAAATCTCTTATTCCTTTCCAGTCACGTGCCTCTCACGTGTAAGAGCTCTCTGGCCCAGTCAACCCCAATCAACTCTTTACTTGTAGTATCAGTACCTAAAGCCATATCTGAGTGCTGACAAATATTCAAGCATGGCAATTTCATCATCCCTCTCATCGAGCTGCTGGGTCTCAACTGCCATACCCGATAAGGTAGAAACCTCGACGGTACGAGAGATATTTTACTGAATCGAAAACAAAACAAAAAAACAAAAAAACAAAAATCATTACTAACTCATACTTGTATTTGATTTTGCACCAGTTTTACTGCAAGGAGTTGCCACGAGCTGCCACGGCTCATTTTTGGTGCAAATCCATCACTTGATTAGGAGAGTCAGCCCCCATTGAAGAAAGAAAGATTACCCATCTCAGTTTTTTTTTTTTCAAACTCTCAATACTCAATTATTAATACAACAACAATAACAAAAATCTGATCCGCTAAGTGTGATCGGTTGTATAAATCTTAGAATGTTAATGCGCTCACTCAGTACTCAGTTATTAATGCATGTATAAATTTCTATTAATGTTTGCACATTTTGATAGGCGCACACATTGATTTCTTTCACTACTTTTGGTTCATAAAAATGCTTCTTTGGATGATTTTTAGCCTCTATATTTTGGTTCAAATTTATGAGTATTTTAGCTCTGCATTTTCCTAAAAATTTTCTCCTACATTGAGCTTTTTCAAATTTGACCTTTTTCCTTTCTTTCTCTATATTGAATTAGACATGGCAAAATCATGCACAAATTGATAACATGAACACGAACGAAAGTTTTTGGGATAAGGCTTAACCGGTTATGTTGATAACTGGTGGACTGGAATCCTAATGACCCATTAGAAAACAAGTTGTGTTACTTTGTGTTAATCCGTGAATGTTTTCAGGTTAATGCCTACTATATTTTCTTCTATCAGAATTAATGATTGGTTAGGCATGATTTCTACATATTTTTGTTATATTTGAGGGTTACAAACCCTGAACCTAGCCTACTCTTACTCAGATTCACCACTCGACTAAACTTTAACAAAATCTTATGCTTTCATGAAAAATTTAGGCCATCGCAAGAGAAGGCCTCTACTTTTAGGATTTGGGGCACTAACCACAAGTCTACTTCATGCAAATTCCCTCTTTGCTCAAGGCATCATATAAACTAGTATGAACTCATATTCCTCGAGTTATAAATTGTTTTTTTCTTTCTTTCCCCAAACCAATTTTCCTCAATCTGAAGAAATACCGGAAAAGTTTCGAGCTTTCGTCGACAAAGTAGATGGGTATTCTTACTACTACCCCAGCGATTGGAGGGTAAGAACCCTAAATTTTCTCATAAAGGAAAGAAAAGAAAATGTTTTTCAGTTTAAATGATTTCTGTATTCCTCCATATCTCAGGACTTTGAGTTTAGAGCACGTGACTCTGCATTCAAGGACAGATATATGCAGCTGCATAATGTTAGAGTGCGATTTTTACCCACAACCATAACCATTGGAAACGGTAAGTATCCACCGTCTCAACGATGTTGTTAGACTGTCAATCTAGACCGCATTCCCATCCCGTTGTCCTATCCACAGGGAGACACTACACCCTGATTGTCGGAGCAAACGAAAGACGGTGGAAAAGATACCACAACCAGCTTAAAGTGGTAGCAGACTCTTTCAGAATGCTTAACATTTGAAATCCAATGTCATGGAGCAATGCAATCTCCAATGACAGTGTAAGAAATATATATATTGCTAAAAAAATTCTGTCTATTTGCAATCAACAAGTATCGACGGATGCCTAAAGTGAGGGAGTGCAGAAGAAGAAAAGCACTATCCTTTCCGTTAACGTAAAATTTTCGGCACATATCTTCAAATTGTGGAAACAAGCAGGGACAAAATGAGCAGCAACAAATTATCTATATATTTACAAAAGTTACAACAAAAAGTGAGTGTCGAGTAAATTAACTAAAATCTATGGGAAACCGGCCCACACCTTCAGTAGACCTTGATTTGATACCAATCAATATACCATTGGAGACTTAGGCCAGGATGTACAGCAAATCCTCAAACAACCAACCAAACACCAACGAAAAATCCTATTCCTAGAAGCCTAGATTTGAACAATGTGACTACGAATCCGCCTCTGCATTCCGTGCCTCATTCCGCTATAAACACTCCGATTCTCATTCTCAGACCCTGTCCACTCTAGAATCCCACCAACGGATATTCTACGATGACGCCATTATTGGTTGCATATATCTCCAGCAATCCAGAACGAGAGAATGAGAACTGTACAGGTGAACCAAACGTGATTTCTCAACAATCAATGGCCTCAACCTAAACGAGGCGACGCTGACGCATACCCTTGCCAAAGTGTGGTTGCATCAAACGGACATAGAGACCATTCTTTGACATTAAATTATCATGGGACCCTTCTTCCACAATTCTCCCTCCGTTGAGAACTACAATGTTATCGACATGCCTCATCATTGCAGCTCTATGGGCTATCAAAATGGTTGTTTTGTTCCCCATGATTAATGTATCAAGAGCCTCCTGCACCACTCGACTAGATTCGGATTCAATGGACGAGCTTGCTTCATCCAATAGTAAGATGGGGGCGTTCTTTAGCACAACGCGTGCTATTGCAATTCTCTGTTTCTGTCCCGGGGTCAAGTCAACACCTCTCATCCCCACATGCGTATCATAACCATGAGGCAAGCTGCTGATGAAATGGTGAGCATTTGCTATTCTGGCTGCCTCTTTCATCTCAGCCTCACTAGCATTGTGCCTTGCATATATAATATTTTCCCGAATGGTTGTCGAGAATATAATGGGTTCCTGCTGAACAAGACCGAGGTGGTTCCTCAACCATCTCAAATTATAAACTTTCAGATCTCGACCATCCAGTAAGATTTGACCAGCAACTGGATCATAAAATCTCTCAATCAAAGAAATTATAGTGCTCTTTCCTGACCCTGAAACTCCCACCACAGCTACAGTTTGCCCCCCATTTACTTTGAGACTGAAATTGCTCAGTACCAACAGTTCTGGGCGGGTTGGATAACAGAAGTCAACATTTTTCAACTCAATGCTTCCATAAACATTAGGTGGTTTCATCGCTGAGTTTTCATCTGGCTCAATCTTCGGCACTCGATCTATGATTTCAAAAACTGAAATGAGAGATTTTCGGCGCTTCAGGATGTAAGGAGCCAACCCAAAAGGCTCTACAAGTGCAAATGTAGCAAAAGAGAAAACCATATATTCCTTGAGAGCAGTAGGTAGATCCATATAATTATTTTTCACAGAGCGTGCAGTGTACCAGAGGAGAAGGGCATTGCAGGCAAAAAGAAGGAACTGCGAAAAGCCAAATGCAAAGCCAATGGCCATTCCATGAAAGAAACTCTGCTTGAATATTTTCTTTAGCTGCAACCTGTAGAGCTCCATTACCTTATTACCAGCACAGAATGCTACAACAGTGTAAATGTTTCTAACTGCATCCTCGAGAACCAAAGATGCCTTCCTGTGCATCTCCTGAATTCCCCTTGAAAAACCAGCAAGCCATAATTTCTGCAATATTCAAATTGAATGATATAAGATTTTTGTCGGTAAAAAACCCAACAGTGGTTCTTCATTAAATTAAATATAAAAAAACGAAGAGAAGTACCATAGATCAAAGAGAGTAGATAATTTGGACAAATGAAAGAATATACAGGAGCCAAAATAGCAGGACATAAGCTCGAGTACCCAATCAGACAACACCATCAAACAAGCACGAACTATATCTATATATACCTAGATTTGTACCTATACTTCAGCTACAAGGTCGTTTGTTAAAAGAGAAGCCAACATATCACCACTTAATATTAGTTTTTAGGAGATGCCCTGAAGATGATTAAAATTTAGTTTTCAAATCCACCATATTTAGATGGTACAATATCCTTGAATCAGTTCCCTTGCCTGAGGCAGTAACGGTAGCACTGAAAATTCGTAACTGGAATTTGCAAAAGAAAAGTTTGAATTGATTTCCCCATATGTCAGTTTTGACTTTCACGTTTGGAGAACCAAAGGGCAAACTTGTTGTACCAGAGAACGAAACTCTATTATTATAAGAAACAGAAAACTATATTTCTAACTCTAAATGTCATCCCCAAATTAATCAGAAAATTGGATCACAACTATGGTTCTAGTAGATACATTTCTACATTATAGAGCACGACGTGATGATAACCTGTGCGATGGCAGAAATAGTGAGAACTGGTAGGGTTGCCAAAGCCACAAGTGCTAATCGCCATTGTAGCAGCACCCCGATAAGAAGAGCAACAATAACAGCAGCACTATCCTGTATAAATATTGACAGCCGATTGCTGAAAGCAGCTCGTACAAATGTAGCATCATTGGCTAAGCGCATGGATAAGGTATCAGCACTGTTTTCCTCTTCATCAAACCATCCTGCTTCATTTCGTAGCATTGCTGTCACAAGATTGCAAAATGTTATTACATGCTGGCACAGTAAATTCAATATCAAGAAAACTAGAATAATATTAAGAGTCAAGCACCTGAAAACATCATTCTACGAACTCGTTCAGTCATTTTCTCACCCATTATACCAAAGTAGAAATGCTGCAAGAAATTGGCAACGACTGTCACTATACCCATACAAGCAATGATCAAGCACCATTTGTCTACTTCCTGTCTCAAGTGACGACCTTCATCAACTCTGTAGTATGATGTTACTATCAGGGCAATTACGTAAGCAAGAAGAGGATTGAAAGAACCAAAGATAGCAGCGCCAATGCTTCCTAACACAGCATACAGCCACTCGGCAAAACTCAGTTGTGCAAGCCTCCAAAATGATGGTGCCTTCTTATAATTTCTACTTTTTGCTTCATTCGCTTTCATGGGAAAGTCATCTGAATGACTGTGGGGGCGGCTAAAGGTTTGTGAATGGGACCGCTCATTTTTCGGATCAGATGTCAGAAGGGGTGAAACGGGGGATTCAGGGTCCGAACCATTTGACGTTTGGTGATTAGCAGATTGGACATCAATCTTGGGTAACTCTGGTAGTCTCATTTCAAAACTATCCTGCCTTTTTATTGATGGTTCCTTATCTTCTGAATCCAAGGCCTGACCATTTTCCAACACTTTCTCTGCCGGTGGGCTCTTAGCTTTTGGTGACTCCTGTAAGTTAAAAGTGTTATCACCCATCCGGAACATGCCGGTAGTTCTCTGAAGGGATGGTGATTTCATCATTTTCGGAGATGATGGTTCTTGGAAGCTATTACTTGCCGAAGAATCCTTTTCAATTTGGAAAGTTGCAGTTTCCTTGTAGCTCACTGGCATCCTGCATGAACAGAACCATAAAGATGAAAGTTGTCAAGGAGCAAAATGAAATTCTATTTCAAAATAGAGACTATTCTGCAGCTGCATACACCCCTGTACAGATACGCCATGATAACCATGGACAACCCTAAACTAAGTTAAAGAAAGAACAGCTGCTCTTGAACCATACCTCCTAGGAAGTTTTGCAGCTTCTTCATTTTTGAGAAGCTCCGCATAGAGGCCATCCAGGTTTAATAACTCATCATGGGTACCCATTTCAACTAGTTGGCCTTCCTCCATCACAGCTATGTAATCAGCATTCCTTATAAGACTAAGCCGCCGAGCTATAATTATAGTTGAACGCCCCAACATAAGGAGATCTAGAGCTTCTTGAACAGCTTTTTCAGCTTCAAAATCAAGTCCACCAGTGACCTCATCAAGCAAAAGAATTGAGGGGTTCAGAAGTACTGCTCTGGCAATTGAAAGTTTTATTTTTTGCTCTTCCGTCAATGCTAAGCCTGCTCTTCCAACCTGAGATATATAGAACAAAAAGAAGGATCTTCAAAAATAGAACAGCAGAAAAATCCATTAACAACATAATAAATAGATATTTCCATGTCTAATTTTTCCTTCCATGATTCACCTGTGTATCATATCCTCCCTCAAGTGTGGTAATAAATGTATGAGCATGCGCTATTTTACCAGCTTCTTCAATTTGGTCCATTGTAGCATCCCGCCCATAAGCAATATTGTCTCTTATACTTAAACTCAGCAAAGCAGGCTCCTGTGTGACTAGCCCTATCTGACTTCTTAGCCACTCCAGTTTCAGGTTTTTGATATTTTCTCCATCCAAAAGAACTTCTCCTGCACCACAAAATGGAAAAACCATTAGAATCTGCGAGCAGAAATTTTTGCTACAGGTTTCAGTAAAACCTTAAATGAGAAAGCTAACACAAAGCATGAAAGCGAAATATGATTCTCATACCTAAAGTTGGATCATAAAACCGCTCCATGAGGGGTATAATACTGCTCTTTCCTGAACCATTTCTGCCAACGAGTGCTACAGCTTTCTTAGCAGGTACAGTGAGGTAAAAACCACTCAATATGGGGATCTCAGGACGAGATAGATAACTGAAATATACATTTCGAAACTCAATATTTCCTTGTACAGTCACTAGGGCACTTCCCTCGTGATTAACAGTAGAGGATGATCGACTTATCATCTCAAAAAGTCTATACGCAGCAATTCGACCTTGGTCAAATGAGTAGAAGTTTGTTGCCGCTTGATTCAGCCCACTGTAAACGTGTGAATTAATACACAAGTAAAAGGAATAAATGGCATGCATGATCTCCAAAAAAAAAAAAGATATTAGAAAATAAAAAAGAAGATGCTTACAGGCCACTTAATATTACAGCAAAAAGGGCTGTTACAATTTCACCACCATGAGCTTCACGACTAGTAACCAGGAACCTTCCAACCCACAGTTGCAAGGCACAAGAACAAATGGCAAGGCCATAAGTGAATCCAAGTCCAAGTCCTTGCACAAGACTTATCAATATGCCATATCTTAGAGTTGCTTGCAGTGATGTAGCATAAGAATACTTGGCCAATGTTTCATTCGTAAATGCATATAACGTCCTAATGTAAGAGACTGCCTGCATAAGTTGAGAAGTAAGGACATTTAAACAAACAATGGCATAAACCACTTCACAAAAATGACAACTGCCACAAATCAAGACTCAGCAGTACCAAGAAGATAAAGAAACAGCCTCTGTCAATATTTGTCATAAATATATGATATTATGACATAGAAGTTAGAACAGAAAGAATTCTCTTAATCCCATGGGGTGTAAGGTACGATTTTATCTTTAGCATAAAATGATAACAAACCTGTTCAGCAATGCTAGCTGCTTCAGCATAGGCATCTTGAATATTCTCAGCAAGCCTATGAAGAAATATATTTGATATTCCTCCAGCAGCCACAATAAAAGGACCGGTGGCTAATGTTATAGCCGCAATCTGCCAACAGTTGATGAATCCAATAATGAGACCACTGAAAAATGTAGCCATGTTATGAATATAATTTCCAACCTGCATTGTCAGAGAAAAATGGAAAGATTAGACGAAACATGCACCAAGGGATCAAATTAGGAATGCTACTTTTACTTGTCAAAGGAAAAGAAGTTGTGTGTGTGTTTGAAGGGTGGGTGCGAATGAGGACATATATTAGCTTTAGACATACTTTTTCACTAAGAGCAGACTGAATGAGCAACACATCACTCAATACTTGGCTCACAATGTCCCCGTTGTTCCCATAGGTATCAAAAAAACTCATATCCTGGTTAAGTAATACTTGAACATATTTTGACCTGATGACAGCAGTCTGGCGTTCTCCCGTCAGAATCCAGCATGAGACCTCTATTACACATAAAACAAGTTAGTACAAATGTATGCAAAGGATCGTCTACTGGAAGCACATAAATGTGATAAAGACTAGTTCTGCTAATGAACTTTACCAATCCAACCAGCAGCAAAAACACCAGCGGCAATATAAACGATGGACAAAGAAAGCTGCAGGCAGACAAATAAATCAGATATGGAATAAATTCTCATACGTTCAACTTCTATTTCAGTTATAGATACTGATTAAAAAGACAGTATAATGCGAAAACAAAAATGTGTCAGAAAGACAATAAAAAGGCCTTTGGTTCTATAGACACAAGGAGAAAAAACAGAAAAACAAAAGCCTCAACCAATTCTTTATGCAAAAGAGAGAATTTTATTTCAAATATATACTTTTCACAAGGAGCTTGTAACTCAATTAACATTCACCTCTGCACCCGAGATCCCAATTTCAACTCCCTCCTTCCCATATCTCTCGTATAAAAGATACATTTAAATAATGCAAAAACATCAGAAACAAACAAGTATATACTTTTTCTCAGCATCAATCTATTCTTAATAATGCAGTTTATTAACTCTCTAGCGCATCAACGTCTGTCAGTAGTAAAACAAGTAATGGATAAACCTATTGTTGGGTTTTTTTCCAGCCCATGTTAAGTTGTCCTAAGTCTATTGGGAATTAATAGTCTTAGAGGATTAAATTGTTTTTCCCAATTGGAGTTGTTTTCCCAGTTGGAGTTGTTTACCCAATTGGAGTTGGTTTCTCAATTGGAGAATGATTCTTAACTAGATTCCAATTAGGATTAGTAATCCTTATTGAAGAAGACCTTTATTATGTCTATATAAAGGTGCTATTGTACTAGGTTTGAATTGGAGGAGCAAAACAATAAGTGTGTGAGAGAAAAGAAAAGAGAGTATTTCTTGTTCTTGTTCTTTCAGGTTTTTCGTCAAGTCCTAGTTCTAGAGATTTGGCAAGATTATTGGTTGTACTCATTATTAATATAGTGAAAGATTGTTGTTGCTGTCCCGTGGACGTAGGCACATATTGCCGAACCACGTAAATTGTTGGTGTTATTTATCTTGGTTATTTGTTTCTCGATTTCTGGAGTTTGTTCTTGTTTTCCCCATTCTTAAACGCGATATTCTCAACACCTATGCCCCTCAGATGTGATCTCACATCCTTTGAGATGACTTCAGCTGAACTACTACATAACCATGTTTCTTATCATAATAACAAGATTGAAATCTAAGCATAACTTTCATTATCTACAATCATGATTTATACACAAACTTGTTTCAATTACTTAGGAGCTAGTTAAAGAAGAATTTAATGATAGATTGTAGACTGTAAGTTCCATGCGGAAAAATAAGCAGAAAACGGAAATTCTCGGTCACAACATTTTGAAGCCAGTGATTGTAGTAAGGGAAACTTGTTAAAGCACAATCGATTAAACTCCCTACCATGTAGCGATTCACTATGACATTGTGATCCCTAATGCTCAAATTAAAAAGAACAATAGAACAGATTACTAAAGAATTCAAATTTTTTCCACGTATGGCAACCCGAACACCATCCAGTCACTATAAAAACTGAAACAATTAGTTTCATATACTAATCCTACACTTGAAGCAGGCCATGTCCAGCTTAAGCTAACCAAAAAATCAAAACTTTACCTACAAAATTGAATTGAAGCTATTTGAAACCGAAAAAATAAATTTGAATACTCTATCTCACACTTAAACCATCAATTTCAGCTTACTCTATCAGAAATATAACCCAATAACCCAAGTTAAATTCTTTTACTTCATCAACTAAACCAAAAACAAAAAATATGGGGTTTTGAGAAACCGAGATAACTCACATCCATAAACTTCTGGAACTGCTCCTCGGTCATTTGCGGCGGCTCGCCCTTGTGGTCAGGGTGGACCCAGAGTACATGAATAATCTTAGCGAAGTAGTGCAAGTACACCACCAGAGCCGTCCCGTGAGCCGCCGCGGCAAGCGACCCAACAGTCATCAGAACCCAATCGAGCCGGTCAGCGCAGGTGAACAGCCTCGAGAAGGGCACGGCAGCTGGCGGCGGCTCCATCTCCTCCTGCTCCTCCATCTCCTCCTCCTGCTCCATGGGCTGAGCGGACGCCTCGATACTCTGTTCCATATACGGCGAAGGCGACTCTGGCGGCTCCGACACCTCTGAGACCGGCGTCAAGGGCTGTACGTGGGGCGGGGACCACCCGAACAGCCCCCGATTTATCATCATCTTGGCGGAGCCGGCGAAATTACGGCTCCCTCGCTCCTCCTACCCTCTCTCCTCCCTCCCCAAAACCCTAAACCTAATTTCACCTATTTTTTCTCTCGCTCTAAATTTAGCACAGATCCACTAAATTTAGAGGAAAAATCTCAACGCTTTTGGCTTCTCTGCGATTCTCGATTGCTTTAGCGATCCTGCCTCTGCTTTTCGGAAAAGCGAAAGGGAAAGAGATGGAGGAAGAAGACGAATGAGGAAGGGGACTATTCTTCAAGGATCGTCGATGGGTTGGCGACTCGGTCAAACAAGGCGGAGAAAGACAAACAAGGAAGATGGCATTGACTCCCAAACCCGCCAAAAAACCCCCCCAAAATTAAATTAAAATTCAAAAATAAAAGGGATAATGCGGCAAATGAAAGCATAAATCTTTCGATTTTGTATTTCTGTAATTTGGAGGGGGTAACGGTCAAACGCCGGCGATGATGATATGCGCACCTCGATGGGGTTCCTTCGGGGCAGTTTGGTAATTTCGAGGCGGAATGATGGTGTTGGTAAATGTGTGAACAGCTGTGTGGGGGTGGTGGAAGTTAAGCTGGAGTCCTTGGGGTTGGGATGCCGGAAGCTGACACGTGTCTGGTTCGGTGTTGTGTTTGGTTTTTCGTTAATATTCAATTGGAATTGAAATATATTAAAACCTTTTTGGGTTTTTTTTGAGAGTTTAGGTTCATAAAATGCATTTTCGTTACGTAGCGTTTTTGTTTAATAATGTATAATGTAATCATTCCTCATATGTTAGAATTTATTGGGCATGTGAGGAGTGGGACTGAAATGAAGAGAAAAATTGGAAAGGGATGAGCTTGCATTTTTTTTTGTGACAGTCCATTTCATCTGTTTTTTTCTCAATTGCTTTTTCATTTGCTTTCTTTGGTGGTACTATTTGTTAATTAATTGTTGCAAGCAATGATGCCAAGCTGTTATTCTCCTTTTTTTTCATTTGATTTTAGTTTAGCCTTCCTCCTTCCTCTTCTCGATCATCCTCACACCCCATTACCTCATCGCCCTCCCCTCAATTCATGGTTCTTGCCCTCCCATCATCCTTATGTGCTCGACTGCTACAGTTATTAGGCGAACGTATGTAATCTGAGTACTAAAGTGATTTTCGCCAACATTAACCATTGTAAAAAAATTCTCAATCGTCGGCTCTTACTTGGCTTTGGAATCAGCGACAATCTTCTTGAAAATCATTCTTGGTCTTTTTCCTCTCCCTTTCCGTTTATTTTGTTTGGTGTAGAATTGTGGTCGTGAAATGTTGCAGTCATTGTGATTGTAGTCTTTTGGTCCACGCACACAATAAACACAAAAGTTTGGATCTAGTTATCATCCTTAATATAGGGTTGAAGCTAAAAGTCATTGAGGATATCAAACTGCGTCGAGATTGGGTATAGCCATAACGAAACTATGGGTAGGCAGTGCAATGATATGACTCTCGGATGTTCGAAGGATGTGGAGCAACAACATGATTTTATTCTTTTATTTTGTTTATGTCTAATAATTTCCATGAATTGTCTTGAAGTTTGGTTTTGATTTCTCTCATTAAGAGAGTTGCTAGTTTGATTGCTCTTTATTCGAGAGTTGCTTAATTTTTTTTTTTTTGGCGTGCCACCTCTTTTCGATCTACGTGTGAAGGGTTGAGCTTTTTGATTTGCTAGATCTCTTTCACAAGGTTTTTTACGATAGTGGCGGTGATTAGGTCATGCAGTCAACCCATGGGCATTGTACTTCTTATCTTAATATATGATTTGAGATTTTGTTTTCACATGATCTACGTGTAACACGAGGTTTAACTGTTTTATTGATCTATGTAATCTTTCGATATCGATGCGCTCGGACGAGTACTTGAAGTCGACTCATTACTTTACTATTAGTGATGTTTTATTATAATAATTTTAGCTCTAATTTGTAAGGACTCTTTGGAGTTCGAGTTATTCACGATATGTATTTGTTATTTTTTTTAATGAATGAAATATAGTACTTTTCTTGAGTAAAGAAAAAAAATTGTCAAAACTACCGTAATCAAGTATATTTAGGGTGGCTCGGTGGTTGTGGATGAATTCTAAACTCATGTTTCACATGGCACATTCTAGGTTTATTCTTGACGCTTGTGAATCGAATAATAGTAGCTAGGAAAGGCTGAAATGTCTCTATTAGTTTTTTCAGTCCCCCGTAAACTGGTCCTCTTTTTTAAAGAATAAAACAAAGATGTATTTATTTGTTATGATTTCGGGTAGCTCATTCAAACTATCCTTGAATTGTAACTCTTGTTGTGCAGCAGTCGATTAAATTAATTTAAGTTGCTTGTGTCACCTTAATTTAGGTTAATCAAATCAAACTAACTTTTCAAGTAAGCATTTTATCACCATTTGTTTACTTTTCGTTGGTATAATTTAGAATTCAATTATGTCAGCTTAGTGTTATGGAGCGCAATCATCATGAAAGAAAAGAAATAGTTTTTGTGTTTACTGAATCATAAGAAAACATTATATATATAAAGACTTTTTGCTGTAATTGTCGCTTAATGAAGTTTGATTAACATTAAGCAATCTAATCTCACATCACATCAACCTATCCTAATCTACAAAAATACAGGCAAACAACCCCAGGATCCTCGCCAAATCCACTCCCTGGGAATCCCGTAATCCTGCCCGTTCATTTTATATTGTACGGTCAGTTTTTGTTAGGTACTATTTATATTTGAATTTAAAATTTTAAATAATTTCTGACCGCACGATATACGACGAACAGACACGATTGTGGGATCCCTAGGAAATGGATCCAGTGAGGATCCTGGTTCGCAAACAACAACCATGACAACGACAACCTTGTACAAAATTTCCAATTCATCTAATTTCTTTTGAGAAAGTAGGCGCAAACTAAGACTCGTTTGAAAATATTTTTAAAATGACTAAAATTATTTTTGTAAGAAATATTTTAAAATTAATTCGTTATAAAAATACAATTGAATATTAAAAATACACTCGAAATGCTTCATGCAAAAAGCATAAGCACATAATTAATACTTTTCGTAAAATGCACTTTAAGAGCTCTTGAAATCCAATATCATTTTCTTTAAAAACACTTTTAATCATTTTAAAATCATTCTCAAATAAATCCTTACAAATATGTAGTAGTAATATTTTATTTAGTATAAATTTACGCTCAGTAATTACTTTAGGCTAAATCACACAATTAATCAGACATAATAATTTAGTTACGTAGTCGTCATGCCAAGTGACGTCTAATATTATTAAAGTTAACTTTAAATCATCCTCCTCGCAAGTTTATATAATGTTATTAACTAATTAAAAACCATATTTAAACTTGATAAGAAGTCGAATATTATTGGAATCTACTGCGATCGTGTGACAATGAAAAGCGGAACTTTACCTTGAAGATAAAGGAAAAAAGATGGACATGGTATGCATGGCCAAGAACTTTCATTAAAGAAGAGAGAAATCATAATTGTTCCTTAGCTCCCACAAGAAACCACGTGGTTCAATTATCACAACCCACACTACATAAGATAAGGCTCCGGTTGTTAAGTGAGATTGTGTTAGTAAAAATGAGATTAGTTGAGACTCACTTGTTACGTGATATTAAGTGAGGAGACGTCAGTTTTGAGATAGGTGTGAGGGCAAATTAACAAAAATAAGATTAAGTCGGACTCTCTATGGTCACCGCTAACATGGTATTTTTTACAAGAAAAAGAAGAAGGTAATATTTAGACTTAATTGGTGGTTTTTCAAGTCGAATTATAAGGTACAGTTGTTGTATGCGACAACACATCCACAAGTTAGTGCAACTCCTTATATATTGGTTTCATCCTGTATAAGTATGATAATCATTCAAGAATTTCTCATTTGGAAGAAATTTTGAACCATTTCACTGTTTTAATTTTTCAACTCATTTTCCTATCCTCCGTCTCCACTTGAGCTAAACACGAGCCATATATTATATTTTGGTTGAAACTTCAATTGTTTATTTATTTTTATTTGTAGCAAAAGATAACTTTTAGTATGAGCATCACGTGATCATGCCTGTGCAACTATCCAATAACAAGTTATGTTGCTAAAGGCAAGAGCAACAAAGTCAGACCAAGTGAAGTTAATTGCCCTACTCAACTTTTCCCTCTCAAACAAATAAGTAAAACTTGAGTAGGTCAGTCTCACAATGTATTTGATCAGAACCACCCCCCTCTCCTCCCCGAAAAAAAAAAAAAAAAAAAAAAGGCTCATTATATTTGAGTTTCGTTCAACTTCATATAGGTATAATCACCAATGAACACAAATTTTAAGAAATGGATTCTCTCCTGAGCATCTGCTCAGGATCCTACTGACCCACAAATAAGGACCATTGGATATTATTAAAATTTTAAAGGGACCCCTTGTTTGTAGCAGCTGGATTTTCATCTAACGACCTTCGTGTGTGGGTCAGTAGGATCCTGAGTAGATGCTTAGAAGAGAATCCATTTCCTAAATTTCATTGTTGGTGAGAGTCTTTAACTAGTCACGTGATTAAACTGTCAAACTTAAGTTTTTCGCCTAATAAGGATTTTCCTCTTCATTTTGACGTGGCAAGAAAATGCCTAACCAATGCAAGGTGTGTCCCATAACAAGTACAACGGATAAGTCGTCCAAAAAATGGAAGGAAATAGATAAGGTGATCGCCACAAGACTCTCCACACACGCACACACCGAGTTCATTTTTCTTCCTGCTTCACTCACAATTCAACAAAACCACCAACAATGGCGACCCTGCAGAACTCACCCTCCCTCCACAGGATCCCTGTCCTTAACTCCTTCACCAAGGTTCTCTCTCTCTCTCTCTCTCTCTCTCTCTCTCTCTCTCTCTCCCCCTTGTTCTGCTGTAACTCTCTGAAATTCAATGCCTTGTTTGAATTTACCTTCTTTTTTTTCACCTGGGTAATTGTTGGGTTTGTGGCAATCAGCTACACAGGCAAAGCACATTCCATTGCTGTAGAAAAAGTAATTCTTTTTCGGTAAGAGCAGAGCAGGCTTCAGCAACTTCTACATGCTCTCCTTCTCAAGGTCCTTTCTTGCTTTCTGCTTTTATTTGCGGAATTCAATCCGCATTGTTACATTTTACTGCCCTTTCGTAAATTTGTAACCAGCCATCAAATTTCGGCCTTTTTGATAATAAAAAAACCCCAATTGAAGTCATAGTAGAAACTAGAAAAGAGAGGTTTTTAGCACTTTATACATGAATGATGAATCCCATGTTGAAAAATTGCCAAACTAAATTACAATAATAATAAATGGTTTCATCCCTAATGAAACCGAGACCTTTCGGAGACAAAACTTCCCGCATGTTGTGTTAGTAGGTGGTAAGATGCTAGTCACAGACAATGACAATCTGTGATTCGTAATGTTGCTTAGTACTGGGACGTTGTACCGCTCCATCATGTTTCCTTTTCATTTTCCATCTAATTTGGTGTTTATCATTGGCAGATAGATCCGGGAGACGCCAAGTGCTAGCAGCAGGAACAGTTGCTTCTTGGGTTCTTCTAACCTGCCAACATTCTGTATCATGTAAGGAATTATAACAATGTTGATTGTTCTGTGCTTTTCCTTTTAAGTTTAGCTTTGTAGTACTAAGCTTTCTAGATGTCGTTGAATTCTAGACAGTTTTGAAGTAGCAACAATGCCAATTATGTTAAGTGAGTTGCTGATTAATTTTGACTGATATCCTAAAAGAACACCTTTGATATGGCTCAGTTGCTGCAGAAAATAAAAAGGGATTTATTCCTGTCACCGACAAGAAAGATGGATACGAATTTGTCTACCCTTTTGGATGGCAGGTGAGAGTTTTCTGTGTTGCATCAGCGTCGGGATTGTGTGCTTGATCCTTTGTTGTTGTGGCCAATTTTTTGATGGTTTTTTCGTCTGGGGAGCACACAGGAAGTAACCATCGAAGGTCAAGACAAGGTATTCAAGGATGTTATTGAGCCATTAGAGACTGCGAGTGTGACACTGTTCCCAACCGTGAAGCAAGATATCAAAGAATTCGGGTCACCGCAGCAGGTGGCTGAAACTTTGATCAAGAAGGTTCTGGCCCCTCCTACTCAGAAAACAAAGCTGATTGAGGCAGTCGAGGTTTGTTCCATGTGGTTTTTTGGTGTGTCTAGCATTTAGGTACTCGGTTCAACTTCTCTGTGCTTTCACTAGTTTACTGATAATACATATGTAAAATTACGACAAAACTGCGAATCAATAATTCAACATCCTACCTAGGCATTCAGTATTATCGCAAGGCATTCTGTTTGATAAAGCTGGTGAAGTTCATCGATTGGTGTTGCGTAAAGCAGCAAAGCAGATGCGCTAACTACCTTCTTAGATGGAACCGAATCTGCTGTGCTATGTGCTTTATGTTGATTTGTTGCTTTTGTGTATCTATGGTGCAGCATGACATCGATGGGAAAACATATTACACATTTGAGTTCCTTGCTAAGGCTCCAAACTATACTCGCCACGCTCTCAGCACAGTAGCTATCGGCAATGGTAAGCAACCAGGAAATGCAACCTGTATGGTATAATGCTTCTTATTCTACTCCATAGCTAGATAGGAGGTATCAGTATTTTGTGTCTCTGGTTATGACTTGCCTTGCAATGCAGGCAACTTCTACACGTTGACGACAGGGGCTAACGAGAGGAGGTGGGACAAGATGAAAGACAAGTTACAAACTATCGTCGATTCCTTCAAGCTTTTCAAAGTCTTCGATTAATTCGATCGAGGAACGGCTCACGCTGGGTTGCAATTTACAAACTATATACTGATATGACTTATGAGGCCAAATTCTAGTCAACACTTATGTTCCTGTTCATTCAACGATTTTTTTTCTTCTTATCTTCTTCTTCCATTTTTTTTTTTAATTTTGTATTTTGAGAGGGTAGGAGAGTGGAAAAAATCATTTTTTCTTCTGAAGAAATATTTTGATTCATATATGAAATATCTGTTAATGTACCAACTAGTAGTTCGTCTAGTCCTACCTTTCTTTTAAAGCGTTCCAAATTTGAGCCACTCCTGTAGATCAAGAATGGAATCCGTTTAAGTAGACATAAATTGGGTTATTCTACCTGCAATAAAATTAAATAGAGGAGGCGACGTATAATGAAGAAAAGTGATTAGACAATTTGAAATTCAAGAGTTAATATATTATTTGTTGCTACTATAATCCAAAAGTAGATATTTTGAATTTTTCGTGCTGTCTAGATTAACATAACTTTAATGTTGGCATGTCAATTTCAGGCCCTTAGTAAATGGATTCGAAGAGAATGATGAGCTCTACAAGACTTGTTGTATCCAGTCAGAATTTGGCTGAATTTCAGCATTTAGTACAATTTTAATATTTTATGGGTGGTGTTATATACACCATTTAACTTTCATACCCCTCTCAATTTTCGGCCGTTAAATCAAATAAATTATAAAAAAATCAAAAGACAACTAATGTGAGGGTCGTAAAAAGTAAAAAAAAGATGCTTGGGTAACGTCGTGAAAACTAAATTTTAAACGCATGGCATTGGCACAAAAAGCAAATATAGCTCCCAATACAAATTAATGAAAACCAAACTAATGCAGGAGTGTACTGATACAGTGCAACTACTAACAAAACTGTCATAGCCACAATGGAATCGCTTGGAACCAAATAAAAAGACGATACAGCTTTAACTTAAATGATCCCGATCTTGTTGGCAACATCCAAGGCATCATAGTCCGGTGTCAACCTAACGTAAGCCTTCTTTGTTCCATCAGGCCTGCACAACACAGGTCATACGTTAGATAAAGCTTCACGAAATCCTCAATTAACCCAAGGAATGTAAACTTGTTGGTTCCAGCAAGAAAATTTGTTTACGAACTTACTATAACACTGATACGCAAACAGAAACATTGATTACACAGATTCGCACACAAAAACAAGCATAAATCCATAACATCTACCTGATCAAGGTGTTCACTTTCTTGGTCTGAATGTCGTACATCTTCTTCACTGCATCCTTGATCTTCTTCTTGTCAGCTCGGATGTCAACAATGAAAACAAGGGTGTTGTTGTCCTCAATCTTCTTCATTGCAGACTCGGTGGTCAATGGATACTTGAGAATTTGGTAATGGTCCAACTTGTTCCTTGGTGTTGCACTGATGCGGGGATACTTGGGGTTCCTTTCCTTCTTCAGTGTCCTTGGCCTGTGGAATGTGACGGATGTCCTGATCTTCTTGGCCTTCTTCTTGAAAGCAGGGCCTGATTTTACAGCCTTGGCAGCCTTCAAGGCTTGGGCCTTGGGATTACTTTTCTTCGCGCTGTCAACTGCGAAAGGAAAACAAATAACAATTGAGGTTGAATAAGATAATAATAGAAATTAACATGTCTTTTAACAACAATTTAAAAAAGCAAAAATTCGATTAATCTTACGCCATTCTTGTCAGCAAGAAAAATTAACACATAAACGGGTAAATCATATTCCGTGAGTTCCACAAGACAACACCACACATTATGTATGATAGTACCTCAGATCAAAATGAAAATTCAAAACATGGAAAATAACACGTCATCTAACTACGACACAGGTTCGCGAACCTCACTCTACTTAAACACACATCGAAAACAAAACACACACACTACTGTATTAGCTACCAAAGTTAAACCAGACAAACTAGAAAAGGAGTGAAATGAGTATTAATGGCATCCGAAAATGAGTTTCGCAATCAGTAATCACATGAATCAAATACATTAAACCAAACAATACGTTTTCCCCAAAAACCTATTTTGTCAAAGTAATCGACCACATCAAATACAGCAATTAAAACCCATGAATTCATTTTTTCCAGTAACCATTTTTCACAATGCAATCGACTACACAAACACAGCAATTAAAACCCAGTAATTCATTTTTTTTTTCCAATTTCTTGGTATTATACAACATATATACATATATATATATATATATAGGTTGTATGACAAAGAAGGTACCTTTAGCGGGGGCCATTGCTCCAAGCTCTGCGGGAAACAATCCTACCTAACAAACATTTCGTAGAAACAAAAAATAAGAACAAATTTAACCAATACGAACAGAAACAAAAAAAACTCATAACAAACGAGACAAAATCTAGAAAGATAATTAACCAAAAAATTATGCTAAATCCAGAGTCTTAAAGTACAAATCTAACTCGTTTAAGCTTCGTCAATGGACGTATCTGGTTAGAAACATGCTCTAGATTTCACAGATGGCGATAAAAGGAGGGAGTTTGGAAGAAGTACCTGTAGACGAAGAGCAGCTGCGGCCGAGGTGTAGGGTTTTCTAGTGGAGAAGATGAATCTCCTCCCTTAATATAGTTACTTGCTTTTATTTACTCCGAATGCCCTTAGTGGCTATTGGGCTTTTATGTTTGGGTCTTGCTATCTTGCTATTGGGCCTCCACTTGGGTCCATATCATACAAATTTGATTTTTTAGGACTTCGCATGAGCCCAGTGTTTGTAGGGTTGTTTGTGATTTTCATTTTTGAGTATTGTACAATTTAATTATAGAGTGCGGATCCGTGACAACACTTTTTTACAAAACTTTTGACACAAGATTTTGTGGGGCTCACTTTATAATGTATATCAATGATTCGAACCGTGTATCTTTTTTACTTAAAGATCATATCTACAAAAAATCATTCAAATCTGAATAAGCTCTTTAATTATATTAGTGTCCCAAAAACTATGATCAAATTATACAAATTGAATGCAATCGTAAATGTCTTAACAATTACCGAGTCATTCATTCTCATATTTAGCAGCATATTTGTATGAAGGGGTATTCAATAAGGAACCAAACAAAGGCAACGAAAACAAGAGTTCTCATCTATCATCTCCTTCGTTTTACTTTAATTATCCATCATCATATAAGTTGCAACATCTTTAACGCACCCTTCCCCGCCACCAGCTGACCCTTCGGCGGTAGCTTGAACAGCACAAGGCACCTCGATAGATATAGTATATTTGCACTGTGGACAAACGGCCCTAGGGTCATCAGCCGCATACCGGTGGTAGCCATTGATTTATCACTTGTCACCAAATGTGGATCATCAGCCATATAAATGCTCCGGAAGGACTAGTTTGGATTCGCCGCCTATTTTCTTTTAAACTGTTTTTTCTGTGTTTTAAAACTAATTAACAGTAAAATAAAGTAATTGATCGTTTGATAGACTATACAAGTATTGTGGGTATGAAAAAACTTTATTGGACTCTTTCACAAAAAATTAAAAAAATGCATTGAGAATGCTCTTTTTTCTTTTTGATCAAAGCATTGAGAATGTTCTAAATCACAAAAAATGGATGTTAGACCAGACTCATTTGTTCTACTTTGTTGTCGATATTCTTTTTTTTTTTTTTACTTCTTACACATTTTTTTTTAATTTTCAATCATTAAATCAAATGAATTAAAAAAAACAAAAAACAAATATTAACAAGAAGTGAGTGTGAATAAGTAAGAAAAACAAAGACTTTATATTATTTGTGACTCTCACTTAAAAGAAAGTAAAAAACATGTGGTAACTATTTAGCGGTGGGGGTGTGTACGAAAAGCAAGACTGCATCAGCTTGGACGCTGTTGGACTATTCACTTAGTCACTTTTACCTTATGGTCTGGCTGAAGACTTGTTGTCTTCTTGTAATGGAAAAAGTTTCAAGTTCGACAAATATTAAGTTTAAGTTTTAACTAAAGTTGGACGTGAATCGTATCAAGTAAACTATAACTAGGTGAAGACTTGTACTTGTCATCATTAATAGCGCATTCAATATTATTATCTTTCTTTTTTTGGGACAAATATTATTATTATTAATTTTTTTTGGACAAATATTATTATCTTTTTTTAAATTTTACATTGTTGCAGTTGTTTTGTATGAAGTTTTATCTAGAACAGTCTTTTTTTTTTTTTTGCTAAAAGCTCTTATATAATTATATTGGGTAAATTATACCATACTCTCTCAGGTTTGAGATCTATTACAACCTCATACAACATGTTTAAAACATTTCACTTTCATACATCAAGTACTATTTTATTTCAATTTCACACCTCTGTTACATTTTCCATTCATTGAATCGTTAAGTGCTGATGTGGCTGCCAAATGTGTGTCACGTGACAAAAATAATAATTTTTTAATTTTTTTTTAAAAAAAACCTAAATTTTTACAAAAAAAAAACTCTGGAGCTGGGTCTCCAAGGGGGGACGGGAGGAGGGTTGTGGGCGGGGAGAGTGGGGGTGGGTTGGTTTTTTTTCTTTCTTTTTTTCCTCCTTCTTCTTCTTCTTCTGGTCGGCTTCTTTTTTTTTTTTTTCTTTCTTCTTCTTCTTCCCTTCTTTTTCTGGTCGTTGGGCTTCTTTTTTTTCTTTCTTCTTCGCTGAGGGGGGAGGGATTTTTTCTTCCTCCTCCTTCTTCTTCTTCTGGTCGTTGGACTTTTTTTTTCTTTCTTCTTCGCCCAGGGGGGATTTTTTCTTCCTCCTCCTCCTCCTCCTTCTTCTTCTTCTTCTTCTTCTTGTCGCTGGGCTTCTTTTTTTCTTTCTTCTTCTTCTTCTTCTTCTTGTCGTTGGGCTTCTTTTTTTCTTTTTTTCTTTCTTCTTCTTCTTCCCTTCTTCTTTTGGTCATTGGGCTTCTTTTTTTTTCTTTCTTTCTTATTCGCTGGGGAGGGGGGGGAATATGTTCTTCTTCTTCTTTCTTCTTCTTCCCTTCTTCTTCTTCTTCTTCTTCTTCTTGTCGCTGGGGCTTCATTCTTCAATTTTTTTTGTAAAAATTCAGGTTTTTTAAAAAAAAATAAAAAATTATTATTTTTTGCCACGTGGCACACATTTGACAGTCACGTCAGCACTTAACGGTTCAATGGATGGAAAATATAACGGAGGTATGAAAGTGAAATAAAATAGTACTTGAGGTATGAAAGTGAAACGTTTTAAAAATATTGTATGGAGTTGTAATAGGCCTCAAACCTAAGAAAGTATGATGTAATTTATCCAATTATATTTTACCAAACACTTTTCCTATTACTTAGTCCTTCAGAGCAAAATTATTTTTTTTTTTCGAAGCAAAGTAAATATCAACCTAGCACATAATAATGAAATTTGTACGAAAAGCAAGGCTGATTGCATCAACTTGGACTTGATTCGACAACTTTTTTTTCTTCTTTTCCGAAGGACACAGTGGAAGACTCACTTTACCTTACGGTCTAGCTGAAACTTGTAGTTAGAAAAGGTTTCAAGTAATACAAAATTGTTACTATTAAGGTTCTAAAAGACGATAGACATTAATTGAGTTGTGAATTAGATCTAGTGCTTAGGGAGCTAAACGAGATATAGACAGATTTAAGTAAATATATTATTTATTATATAAATAGGTGCATATTTATACTTAAAAAAACATACATAATTGTATTGAGACACATAAATTGTAAAATAAAATAACATAAATTATAAAGGATTAGAAACATGAAGAATATGCATATAAATTATAATGAGTGTTCATCCAAGTATTAAGTAAGTCGGATTTGGATCTCATTCGGATCCAAATTGTAAGGATCCTAAACTTCTCACATCCTAGCTGTTTATTATACATCGCGTGGTCAGAAATTATTTTGATTTTTTTTATTTAAAATTAAACAGAAATAGCACCTAACGAAAACTGGCCGCACAATGTACGATAAACAGATAGGATGTGAGGATCTGGATATGATCCTCCTCCCAATAAGTCTCATACATTTTATTGAAAACTTAAAATGTAAAATGAAATTTTTTATTTTCTATATAAGTGAGAGTTGCGATCTAGGCGGGCGCCTAAACTAGTCTAGACACACTTTCTTAATTTTCAAACGTTTAGGAACTAATCAGAACAGTAGCCAGTTCCCTAACGCTGAGAATTTTCAAAACAATGGTTGCTGTTAAGTTTTAATCAAAGTTGAGTGTGAATAGTATAAAGTTAATTATAAAACAAGTCTTGTTCAAATATGACCATTTTGTGTTAGACTATCTGAGATTGAATTCGAATAAAGCATGTGTGGGCTAAGATTAGTGAAAGAAACTAAAAATTAAGTAAAAGAACCTTTGTTCAACTAAACCAACAAATTGGTGAGAAATGCCTTTGAATGCATGCTATCTTCCCTACGAGGAACACATTGGTGATATTCCTTTAGCAATTTCACACCCTAAACATAATATTATCATCAACCTTGAATACATAAAATGGCATATTGTGTCAAATTAGCTAGTTTACAAACTTGGAGTGTACATAGATCTGCTGTCTGCACCAACTCCCAGTCTAGAACGTTTAACTATAAAGTCAATTGGTAATATGAGAAGTAATCCAATTTACTTATAAGGATTCATTCTCAACACTCTAGCACGTACGACGAATTTTCAAACCTAATACGTGGACAACACATATCGAATGACGTGTCCATAGGTATTATATACATACCTCGTCCTTGCTAAACTCAAAGACTTTCTCTTCAAGGACACTGACGTCCGTAACATTAAGGGCTGGTTTGGTATTGATGTGTTTTGAAAAAAAATTGCTTCTGCTATGCTGTGAGAATAAGCTCATTTTTGCTGCTTCACGTTTTCAGTTTTTTTTTTCCACCCAAAATTGTGAAAATAAGCTGTTTTTAAGTGTTTATCAAACATCTTTTTTAGCTCAGTTTTTTTTAATATTCACTTTTTATAAAAGCACTTCAGTACCAAATCAGTACTAAGACTATTGAGCAAAGCTAAGCTTGAACCTGTAGACATAGGTTTATCACCATGTATATAACAACCCCGCCCTTTTTTTTTCTAGGTTCATATATTTAAATATTTTAGTAGCAATTGTATGGTGAATCATAGTCCGGTACTTGAAGGCATTGTGTAGCTGCAGAACCGTATGATTATAAAATAAGAGAGCGCATGTGACCCTCTACCATAGTGGTAAAAATGAGTATGTTCTTACATGACGGTATGGGTTTGAATTCCGTAAATAAAAATCTAATTTCTAACTTAACGACAATATTACTCAACTCATAAAATAAAATAAAAAAGAACATAATTTATATCAAAAAGATAATTTAAAATAAAAGGACTGCAATCCAAAACGAGACCGTTATCAAATTACATTAATCTTCCTGGGCATTGAGTAGGTATCACTTCCAAAATAACACAGCAAAACAGTCCAAATCAACCAAAAGTATAATAGATCTAGACAGGAACCTTCAGACAAAAGTCCTAAATTACATAACATCTAAAAAAGTTTGAAACCCAAATCTACGTAGGTCATTACATTTCATCACCAAATATACAAAACAAAATATCATTCAGAAACAAACACCTCGTAGAAAATTCAGATTGTTCATTCCACAATACTTGTCGTTGACTGTTGATTTGTCAACATTAACTTTTGGGTTGACTTTTTGGGTTTCGACTGGGACCTCTTATAGGCTAATTTTGACATCCTCATTCCAAATCCGTTGTCCGTTTTCCTAAATTCGATTGTTTTGATAGAGTTTTACTAAATGACCTCTATTTTTGCTTAGGTGCGTCAATAGGAAATGGCACAATCCTCGCTAGTATGAGTGGCTCTCGGGCAATAAAATATCTGTGAGTGGACTCCTTCTTAACTTATATATATTTTATATAAAATATTAACCTAGCAAGCATTTCATATTTCATGACTTGAATATGATTTATAATATGCTTTACGGACTTTTATATTTTTGGCTTATGAAATATTTATGATTTATTGAATTTATGCTTTAATAAAAGTTATGAATTATTGGAATTTTGTTTATGAATTTCTATGGATTTTGAATATGAATTATCTTGTGATTTATGAATATGAGATTCCATGGATTTATGAACATGATTGATCGCGGATTTGATATGTGATATTGAGTTATGTTTCGGTGCTTATCTAGTGGGTTATCACATATCACATCTACACAACACGGGTATATAGATGTCTATGGCCATAGGACACAGTTGACGATGTTTATGTATATACCACTTCTCCGGCATAACCTGGAGTCGTACAGCTTCACTTTCAGGTGATAGACCCTAGTTTTCTTCATTGGTGTAACCAGTGTCTTACAGCTTCACCTATGGTGTGACATCCCACATCGCCCAAGAGAGTGATCCTTAAATGTATATTCCCATCCCTACCTAGCACGAGCCCTTTTAGGAGCTCACTGGCTTTGAGTTCCGTAGGAACTCCAAAGTTAAGCGAGAAGGGGGCTAGAGCACTCCCATAAGGGGGCTAGAGCACTCCCATGATGGGTGACCCACTGGGAAGTTGCTCGTGAGTTCCCAGAAACAAAACCGTGAGGGCGTGGTCGGGGCCCAAAGCGGACAATATCGTGCTACGGTGGTGGAGCAGGCCCATGAAGTGATCCGCCCTGGGTCGGGATTTGACATATGGGTGATGGACATGTGCTGCCTACAAAGTCCGAGTGACTTTGTCGAGAATAACCATGCTTGTTCTGCAAGATAACATGGTTTGATCCAGCACGAAATCAACCAGATCTTCTATGTATCTTGGAGTTCCTCCAATCTAGAAATTGATGTACATTGCAAGTAATCACATTCCTAAAGAGGGAGCAATATCTACATTTAGATATCTTCTAGGATTCTCCAGCCTTAGCACAAGGATTCTATCCTAAAAATGTCTATTTCCTCGATTGGTATAAATACACCCATCTAGAGTTTGTCTCTGGTAACGCAATCATCACACTCTAATTCTCTTACTCACTACTTGAGTCTTCTACTTGCTTACTAACTTGACTATCAGACAGCCTTTGGCCGGCACACCCTCGCATGTTAGGCTTGCTCACGGTTGTTTGCTGTTTTACATGTTACTCGGATTTTTGCCTCTACCACTCACGACAGTGCACTAATTTGGTTCCACCCAAACTAGCATTTTTTTAAAAATTTAAATATAAACATATAGGTCTAAAATTTGCATTAAGAATGCTCTAAATCCCAAATATATGATGTTAGATCACACTCGTTTGTTCTACTTTGTTGTCGTGGCTGTAATTTAAATTGATGAGTTTACATGAGCTTTGTACGAAAAGCAAAGACTTTGCATTATTTTAGTTGAATTATTAGGTTGTTTTTTTTTTTCTTCAAACTTCGTAAATAAGAAAGTGAACATGTAGTGGTGGGATTTGTATGAAAAGCAAGACTGTTTGCATCAGCTTGGACGTTGGTCCGGCTTCTTTTTAGAAAACTTCATTTTAATCATTGACAAAAATGATTTTTAGATTAAAATCATGCGTAAGATTAAAATATAATTTTAGTCTCTTGATACATTAATAACTTCATTTATTAATTATATTTTGATTTTTTAACTATTTATCTTTTTTTTCTAATTTTTAATATATTAATTTTATTTCAGTATAATTTTTATTTTCATTTTATTCATCGTAATATATTTTGTTGTAAATATTTAGATAAACTAATTTTTGTTATACAAAATATTTCGATGTACTTTATCTTCTTCATTTAGGTATATTAAATTCATTATAATACATTTCGGTGTATACATTTAGGTACACACATTTCGGTACATACATTTCGATACAAACATTTAGATACATTAATTCAATATAATACATTTTGGTACTAACATTTCGGTGCATATATTTCGGTACATTAATTTAATATTAATACATTTCGATACATATATTTAGGTACATACATTTCGGTACTAACATTTAAATATATTAGTTCAATATAATATATTTCGGTACACACATTTCGGTACTAACATTTATGTATATTAATTGAGTCTTTCAAGTTTGAAAAATGTTAAATAAAATTAATAAATTAAAAAACTCTTTTTTGGTCAAAAAATAAATTAAAATTTGTGTATTACTAAATTTAAATATTTAATGGGAGATATTAAATAAAATGCACATTAATTATTTTGAATTAAGGACATATTAGAGACTAAAATCAATATTTAATCTAACACTAATTTTTTTTTTTAAATTTTAATCTTTTTAAAAGATTAAAGTTCAAAAACTCCTTTTCTTTTTTCACAACTTTTGTTTTTTCCAAAGGACAATAATGGAAGACTAACTTTATTTAAATATTTTAACAGCAATTGTATGGTGAATGATAGTCCAGTACTTAAAAGGGCACTGTGTAGCTGCAAAACCATATGACTACAGAATAAGAGAACATAATTTATGTCAAAAGATAAGTTAACATAAAAGGACTGAAATCCAAAACGAGACTGCATCACTTCTAAAATAACAATACATAGCAAAACATAGGTCATTAATTACATTACATTACCAGGTATGCAAAACAAAATATCATTCAGAAACAAACACAAAAAAACACCTCGTAGAAAATTCAGACTCTTCATTTCATAATACTTGAGTTGAAGTGCAAATAAAGTTGAGATGTTCACGCTTCATTCTTGTCAAGGAACACGGTGGTCAGAACCAAGTTTGACTGCAATGATACCCTCAGCAATTTGACACCCTACGTACAAGGTTCAGATTACACATTAGCTCTACTGCAAAATATGGACCCACAAAATTTAGAGAACAGAGAGAAAAAAAGGGGTGTGATTAGGTACTTTTCAGACCTCTTCCGTGGTAAGATGGACCTCCTTCTCTTCCAGGGCACCGACATCCTTGACGTTGAACGTGTTGAGCATGGTTACGCTTGAAATGGTAGACATAGGCTTCACCTCCAGGTCATCCATAATCATATACGTCACAACACCTTTCACATACCCTCCCTCGCCGGACGTTGTTCTTTCAGCAGCGGATCCATGGACAAAAGTCGCCGGGGAAGTTATGCTTGAACGGCAGTGCGGACAAGTGGCTTTAGGGTCGTCGGTTACAACGATTGGCCGGCTGCTGTAGTTACAACAACAATTACGACAACCGTAGATTGACTTTTCAGCAGAGGAGTCATCTATCGTCAGCATATGAAGGACATCAGCACCAACATCAATTGTTGCTGTTGCCTTAGGTTTCAGGAGGGATTCCTTGTTAAAGTGTGGTTGCATGTATGTGCTGCTTAGGCTTTCGACACTGCCGTAAAGCTTGCCTAACGAGCCAACCATGCCATCTTTGGAGAGGAGCCGGATGACAGTGCCAAGAGGCAAAGACAGGATTGTGAGGAGAAAATCCACAAAGTCTTTGCCAGCTTCAGCAAAGAGAACTCGCTGACTCTTTGTATCGATGAGGAGCTTCAAACAAACACTCGGATTGGAGGTTGCCATGTACACACAGAGCTTTGAGTATATTTTTCAAGCAACGTAAGTTTAGTGCATCGTACTTGCAATAATGGATCTATTTATAGAATTTTAACCCTTCATTAAAAATACTTAGGCCACAAAAATGATTGATAAGTTTTAGTCGGTTTAACCCTACAATCTTCATATTCTTCACCATTTTATCACCAAAAAGAATAAAAATTTAGATCTAAAACACAAAACCCAACAAATTATTCATAAAAATTGGAAGATTAGCTGTCTTATGGCCCCTTGGCCCTCGGTTGGAGATGATAAGAAATATAACCATGTACTATTTATTAAAATATTAATTTATTAGGGGATCAGATGACTAAAACGAGTCTTCTGGCCAGCCTTCGATTAGAGATGGCCTGATGTCTGTAAAATTAAGCTTGTAAAACGAGTCTTCTGGCCAACATTTGATTGGGGAAGGCCTTCGATTGGAGATGCCCACTGCAACCACTCCCAACCATCTCTCTCTGTTTGTCTCTAGAGAATTTTGTAATCAGAACACTGGAAGTGAGCCATAAGCCTGTTGAGCAAAGATAAACTTGAACCTGTAGACATAGGTTTATCACCATGTATTTAACAACCCCGCCTTTTTTTTTTCTAGGTTAATATATTTAAATATTTTAGTAGCAATTGTATGGTGAATCATAATCCAGAACTTAAAGGCATTGTGTAGCTGCAGAACCATATTATAAAATAAGAGAACATAATTTATATCAAAAAGATAATTTAAAATAAACAGACTAAAGGTGGGCACGGTCCGGTTTGACCGAGTTCCGCCCTCAAAATGGAACCGGAACTGAAAAATTTCAACGCTTCGCTGTGGTTCTGCTTAAATTTATTACTAAAACCGTACGGTTGGGTTCATGACGGTTCTGATTCGGTTCTTACCGGTTTACAGTTCTAACCAAAATTATATTTATGTTTTTTCTAATTTTCTACTTCTAATACCAAACACATATTTCAACCACAAATTCAAGTAAATTTGAGTTTCCACTACTAGATCTACAAGATTTGTGACCGGAAGATAAAAAGTGTGCATATAAATATAAATCAAAAGATAGAAAGACTCATATCAAGACCAAAGTGTAGATCTTAAACTAAAACTAAAATGTACATAATGCATAATATACTGAAAAAGAATCGAGAAAAATAATGTAGGAGAAGAAAAGTGATAAAACAACAAAAGAGCGGGAGAGAAGTGAAGAAAAATACTAGGCTTATGCATATGGTCTTCTTGGAAAAATGTTTTATTTATATAAAAATAATAATAAAACAATAATTTATATTAAAAACGGTTTGGTCCGGTTCCTCCAGTTCTTCAGTTTTTGTTTCGGTTTTGACTTTTTTGGTCGACGCTGTTTTTTACGGGTTTTTTTGTCACGGTTCGATTCAGTTTTCCAATTTGGCGATTTTTATGCCCACTCCTAAAAAGGACTGAAATCTAAAACGAGACCGTTATCAAATTACATTAATCTTCCGGGGCATCGAGTAGATATTACCAAGGTTTTAAAAATCATTAGGCGCTAGTCGACGCCTAGCACCTAAGTGGCCTAGGCGGATTTACATAAATTTACACTATATATTATAAAATATAAACATATGTGTATAATTTGAGGATTTTTTTCTAATTTTATACAAAGAATATTGGGCTTAGTTTGTTTTTTCTTTGAACTAACTTGAAATAAAAGAGAAGGAGATCTGTTGAGTGTAAAGAGAGAGAAAGAAAGGAGATTTGTTGGGTGTTGATATTAAATGCAAAGGAGATCTGTTGAGTGCAAAACAGCGTCCAAACCAACCAAAAGTACAGTAGATCTAGACAGGGACCTTCAGACAAAAGTCCTAAATTACATAACATCCAAAAAAAGTTTGAAACCTACGTAGGTCATTACATTTCATCACCAGATATACAAAACAAAATATCATTAAAAAACAAACACCTCGTAGAAAATTCAAATTGTTCATTCCACAGTACTTGCAGTTGAAGTGCATGCTTCTTTCTTATCAAGGAACACGGTGGTCAGAACCAAGTTTGACTGCAACGATACCCTCAGCAATTTGACACCCTACGTACAAGGTCAGATCACACATTAGGTCGACTGCAAAATATGGACTCACAAAATTGAGAGAACCAAAAAAAAAAAAAAAAGATGTGATTAGGTACTTTTCAATCGTTTAAAAGGACATACCAAACGAGTCCATAATTAGTCCCAATGGAATTGCTGTTTTCATTGTCAAAGTAGATTGGAAGTAAACAGCCAAAAACATAATAAAGAGTGAATCCAAGCTGCAAAAGATAAGAATTGAAAAGACGAACTGGGAACCTGGGATTCATAGTATTGTATCTTTAGGCCTCACCCTTTAAGAATTTAGGGAACCACTTAGCGGAGTCTTTAGGAATGCACTTAAGATTGTCTTTGTAATCAATGTCGTAAAGCCCGAATCTTGAGGTATAGCCATCACCCCATTCAAAGTCATCAAACAAATTCCAGTAGAAATATCCTTTCAAATTCACACCTTTCTTTCTTGCCTTATTGATCCACTCTTGTTGTCCATATTATATTTCTTATGCACTATTTTAATTTTTAATGATCAAATTGAATAAATTAAAAAAAATTAAATAACAAATATTAATAAGAGTGAGCGTAGTTAGTAAGAACGAGTATGAATAAGTACGAAAAGCAAAGATTTTACATTATTAAATTATGTTTCCTTTTCTTTTCAAACTTTTTGTAAAATAAGAAAGTGAAAAACTTGTGGTAACCATTTAGTGGTGGGGTGTGTACGAAAAGCAAGACCTCATCAGCTGTGGAAGGAAGACTAACTTTTACCTTATGGTCTAGCTGAAGACTTACTTTTTCCAAAGGACAATAATATCAACCTAGCCCTTAATAATGAAATTTGTACGAAAAGCAAGACTGATTGCATCAGCTTGGACCTGATTCGACCACTTTTCTTTTTCCACAACTTTTCTTTTTCCGAAGGACACAGTGGAAGACTCACTTTACCTTACGGTCTAGCTGAAACTTGGTACTTAGAAAAGGATTCAAGTAATACAAAATTGTTATTTTCATTATTTTCAAGGTTTTAAAAAACGTTAGTCACTAATTGAAACTCGTACTTAGTTGAGTTGTGGACTAAATTTAGAGAGCTAGATGGAATCTAAGAGGATTTAAATAAATTTATTATATATTATATAAATAAGTGTCTTTTTATATTTAAAAAATATACATAATTGTATTGAAATATATAAATTACAAAATAAAATAACATAAATATAAAGTATTAGAAACATGGGAACAATCATATAAATTATAATGAGTGTTCATTCAAGTATTCAGTAAGTCGGATTTGGATCCCATCCGGATCCAAATTATAGGGATTCTAGAATTCTCACATCCTAGCCGTTCATTGTATGTCGTGTGGTCAGAAATGATTTTAAATTATTTTTATTTAAAATTAAACATAAATAACACCCAACGAAAACTGGCCGTACAATGTACGATAAACGGTTAGGATGTGAGGATCTGAATAGGATCCTTATCCCAATAAGTCTCCTACATTTTATTAAAAACTTAAAATATAAAATGAAAGTTTTTTATTTTCTATTTAAGTGAGAGTCGCGACCTAGACGGGCGCCTAAACAAGTCTAGACACACTTTATTAATTTTCGAATGCTTATCAACTAATTAAGGCAGTAGTCAACCATCTAGCACTGAGAATTTTTAGAACACTGATTACTATTAAGTTTTATTCAAAGTTGAGTGTGAATGGTATAAAATTAATTATAAAACAAGTCTGGTTCAAATATGACCATTTCGTGTTAGGCCATCTGAGCTTGCATTCGAATAAAGTATGCATTCATATGTATTAAGTTTTGCGTCAAAACACAACCCAACCATGCACAATATCCTTAGTAACCATGTGTGGGCTAAGATTAGTGAAAGAAACTTAAAATTAAGTAAAAGAACCTTTGTTCAACTAAACCGACAAATTGGTGAGAAGTGCCTTTGAATGCATGTTATCTTCCCTCCGAGGAACACATTGGTGATATTCCTTCAGCAATTTCACACCCTAAACATAATATTATCATCAACCTTGAATACATAAAATGACATATTGTGTCAAATTAGCTAGTTTACAAACTTGGAGTGTATATAGATCTGCTGTTTGTACCAACTCCCAGTCTAGAACATCCGTCCTATGTTACTATATTTTGTACCGATGATGTCTATAGTAAATTCACAACAATCGATTGGTTTTGTTATTAATTTAACATTTTATCAACAATGTAAGCAACGCATTATGCACCCCATATTGACAGTTAGAACTTTAATTTTGAAAAAAAATTAAGGCTTAATTATAAAGTCAATTAGTAATACGAGAAGTAGTCCAATTTACTTATAAGGATTCATTCTCAACAGACTTTTTCACATATAACGAATTTTCAAACTTAATACGTGGACAACACATATCGAGTGACGTGTCCGTAGTTATTATATACATACCTCGTCCCTGCTAAACTCAAAGACTTTCTCTTCAAGGACACTGAGACCATCTCCAACCGAATGGTCAAGAGGGCTCGTGGGCCCCATTGGACAAAAAAAGGGTCATGGGGCCAATTGACCGGCCCAAACTAGCCAGCCAGTTTGCCCCGGGCCGGGCTGAAATTTGAATTTCCAACGGCTAGCTGCTGACGTCAGTTAGCCGTTATTTTTATATTTTTTTTACAAAATTTGTTTTTAAAATTGTAAAAATTCTTTTTTTTTCCCTATAACCTCTAAACCATTAAACATTACATAACATTAAGTAATATGAAACAACATTAAACAATATTAAACAACACTATGACATCACTTAGTCGTTGAATTTGAATTTAAGTTGTAACTTTTAAATAATAAATTATATTTGGCCCTATGACCCTTTGGCCCTCGGTTGGAGACGGTTTTTTGTGACAGGGCTAAAATGAGCCTTATGGCCTTTTGGCCCTCGGTTGGAGATGATAAAAAATATGATCATGTATTGTTCATTAAAATATTAATTTCTTGGATGACAAGAGGTGGTTCTTGCTGTTGACTCGTATAGACAAAGCCTCCCTCGACACTTAACCCTGTAAGTATGTCCTTATCCACTCTTATCATTCACGTACAGGGCTTCCTAATCCTCATCAAAATCTAACAATTAAACTAGTTACAGATATTTCATTTAGCTACATTGCATCAAATGCAACACTAAACCCTACAATCTTCATATTCTTCACCATTTTATCACCAAAAAGAATAAAAATTTAGATCTAAAACACAAAACCCAACAAATTATTCATAAAAATTGGAAGATTAGCTGCCTTATGATCCATTGGCCCTCGGTTGGAGATGATAAGAAATATGACCATGTACTATTCATTAAAATATTAATTTATTAGAGGACCAGATGACTAAAACGAGTCTTCTGACCAGCCTTCGATTGGAGATGGTCTGATGTTTGTAAAATTAAGCTTGTTGAGCAAAGCTAAACTTGAACCTGTAGACATAGGTTTATCACCATGTATTTAACAACCCGCCTTTTTTTTTTTCTAGGTTAATATATTTAAATATTTTAGTAGCAATTGTATGGTGAATCATAATCCAGAACTTAAAGGCATTGTGTAGCTGCAGAACCATATTATAAAATAAGAGAACATAATTTATATCAAAAAGATCATTTAAAATAAAAGGATTAGGGGTGGGCACGGTTCGGTTTGACCTAGTTCCGCCCTCAAGATGGAACCGAAACTCAAAAATTTCAACGGTTTGGTGCGGTTCTGCTTAAATTTATTACTAAAACCATATGATTCAGTTCATAACGGTTCTGGTTCGGTTCTTACAGGTTTACAGTTCTAACCAAAATTATATTTATGTTTTTTCTAATTTTCTACTTCTAATACCAAACACATATTTCAACCACAAATTCAAGTAAATTTGAGTTTCCACTACTAGATCTACAAGATTTGTGACCGGAAGATAAAAAATGTGCATATAAATATAAATCAAAAGATAAAAAAGACTCTTATCAAGACCAAAGTGTAGATCTTAAACTAAAACTAAAATGTTCATAATGCATAATATACTGAAAAAGAATCGAGAAAAATAATGTAAGAGAAAAAAAGTGATAAAATAACAAAGGAGCGGGAGAGAAGTGAAGAAAAATATTAGGCTTATGCACATGGTCTTTTTGAAAAAATGTTTTATTTATATAAAAATAATAATAAAACAATAATTTATATTAAAAACGGTTTGGTCCAGTCCCTCCGGTTCTTAATATTTCCAAACTGGAACCGTTTGAAACGGTTCGGTTCAGTTTTTGTTCCGGTTTTGACTTTTTTGGTCAATGCTGTTTTTTACCCTTTTTTGTCACGCTTCGATTCGATTTTCCGATTTTGCGGTTTTTATGTCCACTCCTAAAAAGGACTGAAATCCAAAACGAGACCGTTATCAAATTACATTAATCTTCCTGGGCATCGAGTAGATATCACTTCCAAAATAACACAGCAAAACAGTGTCCAAACCAACCAAAAGTACAGTAGATCTAGACAGGGACCTTCAGACAAAGGTCCTAAATTACATAACATCCAAAAACAGTTTGAACATTTCATCACCAGATATACAAAACAAAATATCATTAAAAAACAAACACCTCGTAGAAAATTCAAATTGTTCATTCCACAGTACTTGCAGTTGAAGTGCATGCTTCTTTCTTATCAAGGAACACGGTGGTCAGAACCAAGTTTGACTGCAACGATACCCTCAGCAATTTGACACCCTACGTACAAGGTCAGATCACACATTAGGTCGACTGCAAAATATGGACTCACAAAATTGAGAGAACCAAAAAAAAAAAAAAAATGATGTGATTAGGTACTTTTCAGACCTCTTCCATGGTAAGATGGACCACTTTCTCTTCAAGGGCACCGACATCTTTGACGTTGAACCTGTTTAGCATGGTTATGCTTGAAATGCTAGACATCGGCTTCACTTCCAGGTCATCCATAATCATATACGTCACAACACCTTTCACATATCCTCCCTCGCCGGACGTTTCTCCTTCAGTAGCGGATCCATGGACAAAAGTCGCCTTAGTATTTATGCTTGAACTGCAGTGTGGACAAATGGCTTTAGGGTTGTCCGTTACAACGGTTGGATCCCCAATGGATCCTCTGAATCCTTGCTGCAAGCGACTACGAATACGACAATCACAATAATAGAATGACTTTTCAGCAGAGGATTCGTCGATCGTCAGCATATGAAGGACATCGGCACCAACACCAATCGTTGCTGTTGCCTTAGGTTTCAGGAGGGATTCCTTGTTAAAGTAAGGTTGCATGTATGTGCTGCTTAGGCTTTCGACACTGCCGTAAAGTTTGCCTAACGAGCCAACCATGCCATCTTTGGAGAGAAGCCGGATGACAGTGCCAATCGGCAAAGACAGAATTGTGAGGAGAAAGTCCACAAAGTCTTTGCCAGCTTCAGCATAGAGAACTCGTTGACGCGTTCTGTCGATAAGGAGCTTCAAACAAACACTTGGCTTGCAGGTTTCCATGTACACCGAGTTTTTAAGTATATTTTCCAAGCAACAGAAGTTTAGTGCATCATCCTTGCAATAATGGGCCTATTTATAGAATTTCAACCGGTGCATTTTTACTCACGGACATGGATCCACTCCAGATCCTTTTTATGGGTATCTAAGAATTAATTAATCGTGTCTATTTATCATATATTATGCAATCAATTTTCGTTCAACATTATTTATATTTAATTTTAAATTAAAAATTGAAAATAATTTATAACTGAATAATTTATAATGAATAAATATGATTAATTGATAAGAAGGATCTAGAGAAAAACCTATTCCTTTAGTCACCTCTATAAACTATGTGTATGATCTACCAAACTCAAAGCTGGACATCTGTCCACTAAATAATCATAGTTAAATATTTATTATTGATATTTATTTTTAATGCATTAACATCACTTAGCGTTTATTTTGAACCTTTTTAATTAATATTTGGATCTCAACCGTCCCGTTCCCTCTCCTACCATCTCTTACCATCTCTCTCCTCTCGGCTTTCTCGTCTGTGTCAATTAAGCAAAATCTTAAATTTAAGAGTCAGTTTGGATGTGTTTTTAAAATGATTGAAAATAATTTGGTGAAAAATATTTTTAGAATCACTTTTTAATAAAGATACAAGTAAATTCTGAAAAAAAAACTTAAAGTGCTTTTTGAAAGAAGCACATAACTAATACTTTTTACAGAAAACATATTAAATGCATTTAAAATTTAAAAATATTTTTCTTAAAAACGCTTTTAGTTATTTTAAAGAAACCATTCAAACCAGCTCTAAAATTCTAAATTCTAATAAAAATCCATCTAAACTGGGATGGGTGAATTCGCGTGACGGGGTGAAGTCGCTCGACACCGTGAGTTTGTTCACTAAAACACATATGAGATTGTTCCTCAATGGAGATTACAGAAAAAAGTTCATCATTTTTCCAGAAAATCACTTTTCAGCAAAATCTAAGGAAAAGATTAACCCATCACAGTTCCCGCTATCCTCACTAATTGTTCTACTTCTATTGTTGTTAGTTATCAGTGCAAAACCCGTTTGATTTCTAATTTCTCCATGAAGTCTACAGCAAACCTATAACTTTCGGGAGAAAGAAACAAAAATCAGATTTTGGTTTTTTTTTTCCTGCTTACAGTTCAAAGAGGTTTTAACTTTTGGGTCAGAAATTTTTAGGATAAGTTACACAAAACTACCTCAGCTATTAGTGTCACAACACTATCATACCTCATCTTTTAAACTTGATAATGTTATACCTCATCTTTAGAATTTGGTCCAATGTTATACCTCTGTTAACTTGGCCGTGAATTTGTCAGTTAAATGCTGATGTGGCTTAATCCGGGGCCCAGTTCCTCGCCCAGATGGATCGCACGTTACACCACACCCAATATTTTCTGGCCAAATGACATCCACGTCATAAAAATATATATATATATATATATATAATTTTTTTTTGGTAATTTGATTTTTCCTGCCAATAAAAAAACATGTGATATATACCATTTTAAGCACAAATTACCATCCTTGACCTCAAATTTGAAAATTTTCACCAAAAAATAATGATATAACCACAACAAAACAAGTGTATTCAAGCACAAACTACTCATCATTTGCAAGAAAAATATGAAATAGACCAAATTAAGTATAAAACTTGCTTAATTATGTAGAAATTGTTAAACCCGTTAAAAAAAACTAGCATTATTCATCTAGCATCTCCAACCAACATTACAAAACCTATTGAATTCATAAAAACCTGCTACATCATCCATTCAATTCACAAAAGACTTATTGGATGATAAAACTTGTTCTAACTTTACAATTCCTTTACCCAAAAAAAAAAGAAAAAAGAAAAGCCATATGTGCAAAAAACGTGGTTGGATTGGTTGGTGTTTTTGTGCTTGGTGCCTTTGGATGATTCAGTTAGTGGATTGCTTGGTCTTTCTCTGCTTGGTGCTTCTAGGCGATTTAGCTACTGATTGTGATGCCTAAATCCAAAGTTTATTTAGAGACCAAGCAAGCTTTTTAACTAAATCCAAATGTTTTACAACTAAGGAAATGGTTAAGTTTTCACCTTTGTTTTCCTTGTCCTCTTCCTCTTTTTAGGTGTAGTTTGTCCTTGAGCGGATGTGGATGCCTACAAAGTAGAAAATGATATTAAAGGATTAAGAGTCTCAACCATATAATTCAAATGGCAGATCCCCTTAGTTTAAAACAACACAGAGCAACCAAAATCACACGAACTTTCTAATTTGTTGATTAAAAGCTCAAAATCACCAAATCAAATACGTCCTATACAACCAATTTCTTAGAAATGACTCATTGGTATCACAAAAAGTTATCACCACCTCATTATATACCAACCATTAACTTTTCTTTTATATTTTTTCCTTCCCCTAGCCGAATCGATATCAAATAGAAGCAAAATCAAAGATCACAGCACATAACAAAAACATTCACTAAATCCAATCACATCTAACAAACCCAACACATCAACTTTCAGATCAGGCATATTCATAAACACATAATAACATCAACTCATCCAACCCATTTAGATTAAACATGCAAAGATTAGAATCTGATCCCCATTGATGATAACCCATTTCACAGATCCCAAATCAAACCAAGTAATGCCATGTTAGAAAATGTTACCTGTTTGTCCCTTGGATGAAGATGTCTATGATGGGTTCTTGCATTATGACGTTCATTTTTGCACATGGTAAATTTCAAAGTGCCTTGCCCTTTCCTTCCTAGCTTAAGTGGCTGAGGAGGACCTTGAGGATCATTAGTTGGGTTTAAGGAAGTTTGTTCACCTTCATTGTCCCTCTCAGCAGTTTCCTTGTTTCTCATCTTCCTCGGCATTCCAAGTTGCCTTGTATATGTAGGAGGCAATATTGGTGGGTTATCAGTTTTTTCCCACAAAGACATCTCATTCATCGACATTACTAAATGAGAATACACCTCCATGTACCGCTCCTTCAAATAATAAGGATCGACATAGTCCTCCGGTTTTTCTCTCTTGAAATTTATGGCCGCTATTGAATGGTTGCATGGGATTTCGGTGAAGGCATACTTTCTGCAAGAACAGATCTTCTCAATCAAGTCAACCACATATTGCTCTCCCCTCCAGCATTAACTTGAAATTTAGCGCCCCCTGACCATTGTGCAATGCACTTGCCACTTTGAATTTTGGTTTCCTCTAACTTCTTCTTGATGTTAGGACAGAGATCTCCAACTTTGTTCACCATTATATCTCTTCTCATCTGAATTCTTTTCATCAAGAGTGTATGAATAAGGAGCAGCATGGTGACAATAGGTTTTTGTCTCGCCACAAGTATGACAGCATTGAAACTTTCACAGAGATTGTTCAGCAACATGTCACACTTGGGATGTGTTTCAAAAAAGGACTTGCTCCAATGATGTGGAGGTTTTTTCACCAACCAATCATAGGCCTTTTCATCGAGCTTCTTCATATCCTCCATTGCTTTTTTGAAGTAGGGAACTGTTGTTGTTTTGGCTACTGACCACAAAGCATCCTTCAATGTTTTCCCTTTGAACAGATTTCTGAAGTTGGTAAATGTCTCACACAAAATCTGTGGTGGGAATGAGGGATGACTTTTTGAAAGGCCGGAATTAACTTCTTTTGCTGATCACTAATAAATATCCATCCCCCTTGATTAACAATCCCAACATCAACGGCCAATAACTTTAAGAACCAAATCCAACTGCACTTATTCTCCATTTCTACAATTGCATGCGCTATAACCCATGTTTCATCATTTTGGTCAATGCCAACAACACAAAGTAGTTGTCATACATATACACTCTTTAAATGACACCCATCTAATCCTATCAATGGTCTGCACCCTGACTTAAACCCCTCTTTGCAAGCCCCCAAGCACACATATATCCTTTGGAACCTCTCTTTGCAAGCCCCAAGCACACATATATCCTTTGGAACCCCACCTTATCCAATTTCACCTTCACTGTGCTTCCAGGGTTAGTCTTCTTCACTTCCTCAGCAAAGTCCCACAACTTTGTGTATTGCTCTGCATGTTTTCCCTCAAAGATCTTTAAAGCCTTATCTAAAGCCCTGTGAGCCTTCTTCTTTGTACAACCGTGATTCCACTCTGATTTGACAGTTGCCAAAAATGATTCCACAGGCCATGTGGGATTCAGTTTTATCCTATCTATGTACAAATCAGTCAGGGACTTCATGTTCTTGTTTGCCCAAGTTCTCCCACATGTGTGTTCATCAAGTATGGTCTTGATCTGTCTATTGTTCGAACCATACATTTTTCCAGCACAACACTTCCAAAGGCACCCTTCTGCACACTTTGTTGTGACTTTCAATTTCTCATTCCTAGGAAAATGGATTTCTCCATATCCATTCACTAAGGAGTACATGATGACAGCTCGCTTGAATTGCACATGATCCCTGAAAACAAACCCAAGTGTAAGAGTGGGATTCTTCATGTTTGTTTTCTCATTGAACTCTGGAAATCGCTCATGTTTTTTGCCTCCTTCATCATCCGAAGAGTGTACACTGTCAAGAGCATCAGAGTTATAATCTTGATCATCAACCATATTTTGTTCCATATTTGCAGTTTCAAATTCTTCTTCCTTTTACTCTTCTTCTCTTTCCCAGCTTTGCTCAGATTGCCTTGCACTTCTTTGCTCATAATCATTTTCATCTATTTGCTCAAAGTTCCTTTTTTCTGTGCTCAGATTCCCTTTCTTCCACAATACCATCAAACTTGAAAAACACCGGGTTATCAGCGTCACTCCCATATTCACTTCAAAGCCACTATCATCCTCTTTAGCAGCTTCTTCATTCTATTCTTCAAAATTACTCTCCAAACTAATAGGTACATCAAATAATACTTCATTCTCTTCTCCAGCATCCCCCTCTCCTCCCTCTCCTACCTCAATATCCCTCTCATTTACCTCTGTATCCCATCTCCTACATCCCTACCTCTTACTTCAATATCATTTTCTCCTACCTCAGCCACAAATTTCCCCGTACTCTTTTTCTGACCACTCGCAGAATCAGCATTTATCTCTCCTACCTCAGTCACACATGTTTGCACTACTTGAGACGAGCAACAATCATCCACTTCTAGCCCTTCAATAGCTAGCAAGCCCCTACATCCTATTGGTTTAAGTGGTGTTGGCCCAACATCCCCCTCTGAACTACTTATTTCCTCAATAACCACTTTACTTGGACATGTGACTTCCATGGACTTCAAAAACTGTTGCTCTTGGGTTACGGCTTCTTCTGTCATCATTCTTTGATATACACCTCAATCACTTGATCTTTTGGAACAAAATTGCACATTGACTGAACATCGGAACCACTTTGAATCGGCTTCAAACCATTGGAAAGGTCCGTGTTGGGAATCTTGAAATAATAGTTCATGAACCGCTCACTGTATCCAAGTGCCTTTACCATATCATCTATCACCATCAGTGACATGAGATCTTTATCACAATTATCTATTTATGTCACTTTTCCCCAAACGTACATGTCATAACTTATCTCCTCACCATGATGTAATTCAATATAGAACAATTCTGGAAAAACTGAAATTCAAAAAAACAAACCCTAATTAAAAGCCAACAACAAAAACTATTCTATATGCAACTAATTGCATTTTAAAAGCCAACAACAAAAACCAATGCACACCATTCTATATGCAAATATATGCAATTGCAACAGACCACAACTATATGCAAACAGCCAAAGCACATTAACCATTTCCAACAACAACAAACCAAGCAACAAACCACAACAAACCACCTTATCTTCACAAGAATAAACAAAGCAACAAACCCATTATTCAACAACTCAGTAACCATTTCGAATTACGAAAGAATAAACCATATTTTCAAACAAGAATAAACAATGCTAGAAGAATAAACAAAGCCCACATTCAACCCTAGCAAAGAGAAAATTAGTTGCGTATACTCATAATAAAAATTAAAAAGAATATCATTAATTAAAAAAAATTGAAAACATCTTATAGGTAAAAAGTCTTAAAATTAATCTTAATTAGCCATCATCACGTAAGTCACAACATCTTTAACGTATCTTGTCCCGCCACCAGCTGACCCTTCGGCGGTAGCCTGAGCAGCACATGGCACCTCGATAGATCTAGTATATTTGCACTGTGGACAAACGGCCCTAGGGTCATCAGCCACATACCGGTGGTAGCTCCCACGCATGTACATCTTCTTGGCCATTGATTTAT
The DNA here is from genome assembly GCA_963580275.1 of Crataegus laevigata. NCBI lineage: Eukaryota > Viridiplantae > Streptophyta > Magnoliopsida > Rosales > Rosaceae > Crataegus > Crataegus laevigata. The sequence continues at coordinate 9,158,046 of OY756951.1, forward strand.
CACTTGTCACCAAATGTGGATCGTCAGCCATATAATTGCTCTAGAAGGACTAGTTTGGACGCGCTGCGTATTTTTTAAACTATTTTTGTTGTGTTTTAAGACTAATTAATTGTAAAATAACGTAATTGATCGTTTGATAATCTGTACAAGTATTGTGGGTACGAAAAACAGTGTAAAAGCGTTGGTGGTAAAAAATATTGTATTGTGGGTTCAAACTTCATTAGGCTCTTTCACAAAAAATAAATAAAAAATAAAAATCTTAAACGGGATCAATTTTGCATTGAGAATGCTCTTTTTTTCTTAATTATCAAAACATTGAGAATGCTCTAAATCACAAAAATTGAATGTTAGATCAGGCTCATTTTTTCTATTTTGTTGTCGATATTATATTTCTTATGCACTATTTTAATTTTTAATGATCAAATTGAATAAATTAAAAATAAATAAATAACAAATATTAATAAGAGTGGACGTAGTGAGTAAGAACGAGTATGAATAAGTACGAAAAGCAAAGATTTTGCATTATTAAATTGTGTTTCCTTTTCTTTTCAAACTTTTTGTAAAATAAGAAAGTGAACTTTTTGTAAAATAAGAAAGTGAAAAACTTGTGGTAACTATTTAGTGGTGGGGTGTGTACGAAAAGCAAGACCTCATCAGCTGTGGAAGACTAACTTTTACCTTATGGTCTAGCTGAAGACTTACTTTTTCCAAAGGACAATGATATCAACCTAGCCCTTAATAATGAAATTTGTACGAAAAGCAAGACTGATTGCATCAGCTTGGACCTGATTCGACCACTTTTCTTTTTCCACAACTTTTCTTTTTCCGAAGGACACAGTAGAAGACTCACTTTACCTTACGGTCTAGTTGAAACTTGTACTTAGAAAAGGATTCAAGTAATACAAAATTGTTATTTTCGTTATTTTCACGGTTTTAAAAAACGTTAGTCACTAATTGAAACTCGTACTTAGTTGAGTTGTGGACTAAATTTAGAGAGCTAGATGGGATCTAAGAGGATTTAAATAAATTTATTATATATTATATAAATAAGTGTCTTTTAATATTTAAAAAATATACATAATTGTATTGAAATATATAAATTACAAAATAAAATAACATAAATTATAAAGTATTAGAAACATGGGAACAATCATATAAATTATAATGAGTGTTCATCCAAGTATTCAGTAAGTCAGATTTGGATCCCATCCGGATCCAAATTATAGAGATTCTAGAATTCTCACATTCTAGCCGTTCATTGTATTTCGTGTGGTCAGAAATGATTTTAAATTATTTTTATTTAAAATTAAACATAAATAACACCCAACGAAAACTGGCCGTACAATGTACGATAAACGGTTAGGATGTGAGGATCTGAATAGGATCCTTATCCCAATAAGTCTCCTACATTTTATTAAAAACTTAAAATATAAAATGAAAGTTTTTTATTTTCTATTTAAGTGAGAGTCGCGACCTAGACGGGCGCCTAAACAAGTCTAGACACATTTTATTAATTTTCAAATGCTTATCAACTAATTAAGGCAGTAGTCAACCATCTAGCACTGAGAATTTTTAGAACAGTGATTACTATTAAGTTTTATTCAAAGTTGAGTGTGAATGGTATAAAGTTAATTATAAAACAAGTCTGGTTCAAATGACCATTTCGTGTTAGGCCATCTGAGCTTGCATTCGAATAAAGCATGCATTCATATGTATTAAGTTTTGCGTCAAAACACAACCCAGCCATGCACATTATCCTTAGTAACCATGTGTGGGCTAAGATTAGTGAAAGAAACTTAAAATTAAGTAAAAGAACCTTTGTTCAACTAAACCGACAAATTGGTGAGAAGTGCCTTTGAATGCATGTTATCTTCCCTCCGAGGAACACATTGGTGATATTCCTTCAGTAATTTCACACCCTAAACATAATATTATCATCAACCTTGAATACATAAAATGGCATATTGTGTCAAATTAGCTAGTTTACAAACTTGGAGTGTATATAGATCTGCTGTTTGTACCAACTCCCAGTCTAGAACATCCGTCCTATGTTACTATATTTTGTACCGATGATGTCTATAGTAAATTCACAACAATCGATTGGTTTTGTTATTAATTTAACATTTTATCAACAATGTAAGCAACGCATTATGCACCCCATATTGACAGTTAGAACTTTAATTTTGAAAAAAAATTAAGGCTTAATTATAAAGTCAATTAGTAATACGAGAAGTAGTCCAATTTACTTATAAGGATTCATTCTCAACAGACTTTTTCACATATAACGAATTTTCAAACTTAATACGTGGACAACACATATCGAGTGACGTGTCCGTAGGTATTATATACATACCTCGTCCCTGCTAAACTCAAAGACTTTCTCTTCAAGGACACTGAGGCCATCTCCAACCAAATGGTCAAGAGGACTCGTGGGCCCAATTGGACAAAAAAAGGGTCATGGGGCCAATAGACCGGCCCAAACTAGCCAGCCAGTTTGCCCCGGGCCGGGCTAAAATTTGAATTTCCAACGGCTAGCTGCTGATGTCAGTTAGCCGTTATTTTTATATTTTTTTTACAAAATTTGTTTTTTAAATTGTAAAAATTCTTTTTTTTTCCCTATAACTTCTAAACCATTAAACATTACATAACATTAAGTAATATGAAACAACATTAAACAATATTAAACAACACTATGACGTCACTTAGTCGTTGGATTTGAATTTAAGTTGTAGTTTTTAAATAATAAATTATGTTTGGCCCTATGATCCTTTGGCCCTCGGTTGGAGACGGTTTTTTGTGACAGGGCTAAAATGAGTCTTATGGCCTTTTGGCCCTCGGTTGGATATGATAAAAAATATGATCATGTATTGTTCATTAAAATATTAATTTCTTGGAAGCCCTCCCTCGACACTTTCACCCTGTAAGTATGTCCTTATCCACTCTTATCATTCACTTACAGGGCTTCCTAATCCTCATCAAAATCTAACAATTAAACTAGTTATAGATATTTCATTTAGCTACATTGCATCAAATGCAACACTAGACTCTACAATCTTCATATTCTTCACCATTTTATCACCAAAAAGAATAAAAATTTAGATCTAAAACACAAAACCCAACAAATTATTCATAAAAATTGGAAGATTAGCTGCCTTATGACCCCTTGGCCCTCGGTTGGAAATGATAAGAAATATGACCATGTACTATTCATTAGAATATTAATTTATTAGAGGACTAGATGACTAAAACTAGTCTTCTGGCCAGCCTTCGATTGAAGATGGCCTGATGTCTGTAAAATTAAGCTTGTTGAGCAAAGCTAAACTTGAACCTGTAGACATAGGTTTATCACCATGTATTTAACAACCCCGCCTTTTTTTTTCTAGGTTAATATATTTAAATATTTTAGTAGCAATTGTATGGCGAATCATAATCCAGAACTTAAAGGCATTGTGTAGCTGCAGAACCATATTATAAAATAAGAGAACATAATTTATATCAAAAAGATAATTTAAAATAAAAGGACTAGGGGTGGGCACGGTCCGGTTTGACCCAGTTTCGCCCTCAAAATGGAACCGAAACTCAAAAATTTCAATGGTTCAGTGCGGTTCCGCTTAAATTTATTACTAAAACCGTATGATTCGGTTCATGACGGTTTTGATTCGGTTCTTACCGGTTTACAGTTCTAACCAAAATTATATTTATGTTTTTTCTAATTTTCTACTTCTAATACCAAACACATATTTCAACCACAAATTCAAGTAAATTTGAGTTTCCACTACTAGATCTACAAAATTTGTGATCAGAAGATAAAAAATGTGCATATAAATATAAATCAAAAGATAGAAAGACTCATATAAAGACCAAAGTGTAGATCTTAAACTAAAACTAAAATGTACATAATGTATAATATACTGGAAAAGAATCGAGAAAAATAATGTAGGAGAAAAAAAGTGATAAAACAACAAAGGAGCGGGAGAGAAGTGAAGAAAAATATTGGGCTTATACACATGGTCTTCTTGGAAAAATGTTTTATTTATATAAAAATAATAATAAAACAATAATTTATATTAAAAACGGTTTAGTCCGGTTCCTCTGGTTCTTAATATTTTCAAACCGGAACCGTTTGAAACGGTTCGGTTCAATTTTTGTTCCGGTTTTGACTTTTTTGGTCAACGCTGTTTTTTACCCTTTTTTTTTTCACGTTTCAATTTGGTTTTCCGATTTGGCAGTTTTTATGTCCACTCTTAAAAAGGACTGAAATCCAAAACGAGACCGTTATCAAATTACATTAATCTTCCTGGGCATCGAGTAGATATCACTTCCAAAATAATACAGCAAAACAGCGTCCAAACCAAACAAAAGTACAGTAAATATCATTAAAAAACAAACACCTCGTAGAAAATTCAAATTGTTCATTCCACAATACTTGCAGTTGAAGTGCATGCTTCTTTCTTATCAAGGAATACGGTGGTCAGAACCAAGTTTGACTGCAACGATACCCTCAGCAATTTGACACCCTACGTACAAGGTCAGATCACACATTAGGTCGACTGCAAAATATGGACTCACAAAATTGAGAGAACCAAAAAAAAAAAAAAAAATGATGTGATTAGGTACTTTTCAGACCTCTTCCATGGTAAGATGGACCACTTTCTCTTCAAGGGCACCGACATCTTTGACGTTGAACCTGTTTAGCATGGTTATGCTTGAAATGCTAGACATCGGCTTCACTTCCAGGTCATCCATAATCATATACGTCACAACACCTTTCACATATCCTCCCTCGCCGGACGTTTCTCCTTCAGCAGCGGATCCATGGACAAAAGTCGCCTTGGTATTTATGCTTGAACTGCAGTGTGGACAAATGGCTTTAGGGTTGTCCGTTACAACGGTTGGATCCCCACTGGATCCTCCGAATCCTTGAAAGCGACTACGAATACGACAATCACAACAATAGAATGATTTTTCAGCAGAGGATTCGTCGATCGTCAGCATATGAAGGACATCGGCACCAACACCAATCGTTGCTGTTGCCTTAGGTTTCAGGAGGGATTCCTTGTTAAAGTAAGGTTGCATGTATATGCTGCTTAGGCTTTCGACACTGCCGTAAAGTTTGCCTAACGAGCCAACCATGCCATCTTTGGAGAGGAGCCGGATGACAGTGCCAATGGGCAAAGACAGGATTGTGAGGAGAAAGTCCACAAAGTCTTTGCCAGCTTCAGCATAGAGAACTCGTTGACGCTTTCTGTCGATAAGGAGCTTCAAACAAACACTTGGCTTGGAGGTTTCCATGTACACCGAGGGTTTTTGAGTATATTTTTCAAGCAACGGAAGTTTAGTGCATCATACTTGCAATAATGGACCTATTTATAGAGTTTCAACTTTTTGCACACTACCAACTCTGTGTACTCAAAGCTTGACATCTATCCACTAATTCACTTAACCATAGTTAATATTTATTTTAAAGCATTATCATCATTTTAGCATTTCTCTTGAACTTTTTTAATTAATATTAAACAAAAACAGTAAAATTTCATTATGTGAAATTACTGGTCATAGTCGTTCATCATCTTTTGATTAACCAATAAAGTTATATTAATGTGTAGTTTAAATTTGGATCTCAACCGTACCATTCCGTCAACTACCATCTCTCTCCACTCTGCTTTCCCGTCTCTGCCATTTGAGCAAAATCTCAAATTTAAAAATTCCAAATTCTAATACAAATCCATCTAAATTGGGATGGGTGAATTCACGTGATGGGGTGAAGTCGCTCGACACCGTGAGTTTGTTCACTAAAACACATATGAGTTTGTTCACTAAAACTGAGTCAACAAACACATATGAGTTTGTTCCTCAATGGAGATTAGAGAAGAAAGTTCATCATTTTTCCAGACTATCACTTTTCAGGAAAATCAAAGGAAAAGATGATTGCGTTTTCGAAATCTCATCACCGTTCCGCTATCCTCCTTACTACCAGTTCTACTTATTTTTGTTTTGTCAAATTTTCGATTTTTGTTTTGTTTGTTTTTAGGTTGTGGGATGATTGAGTTTCCAAAGTTACCTTTTATATTTGTTTTTAAATTGAAGTGATATTTCTACGGAAAATTAAAAAAATAGCCAATTTAAGAGGCATAGGTTGGACTTTAGCCAATTTAAGAGCAAGTCCAGTGTGTGCTTTGGCCCGAGGGACAATGGATAGCACAGTCCCTGTAGCCCGAGTGACAAGCTCCAGTGGAATGGAGTGGATGGACCCCGAGCAGGCCCAAGGCAACGGCCCGTGGATTTTAACCCGCCTTAGCGCCTGAGTGGATGTGAGGTGGGCTAACGTCAGCCAGCATTTTTAAATTTTTTTGAGCCCGGTGTGTGTACCACAGTCGCCCGTGGGGGCGCGTAAGGAAACATAAAATCAGATCTCGGGCCCGCGTGCAAAAAAAAAATCCTACCGTTGGGGAGCCACGTGGCTTCCCCACGGCCATTTGATTTCAACGGATCTTTATTATGGACCGTTGGATTTCCAACGGTAAAAAAAATAAAAAAACTTCTTTTAATATCATCCATTAGATCTGAGATCAATGGTCCAAGTTATTAGACTTTAAAAATAAATAATAAAAAATAAAAAATAGTTAAATTTTTTAAAAAGTTACCGTTGTGCCACGTGGCACAATCTAGAGTGTTGGAATTCAAAATTGTTTAAATCCAACGATATAGATTAATTAGGTGAATAAAAAATTAACAAAAAATGTAAAAATTTTGATTTTACTTTTCTATAAATACCTTCTCATTATCTTCTACCTTACACCACGATTTCATATCTTCTCTCAAAGTTTCAATCCAATTTCATATTTTGTCAAGTTTGAATTCAATTTCATAGTTTTATATATTTACTTTTCTATAAATTCATATATTGTCAAGTTTGAATCCAATTTCATATATTATCAAGTTTGAATTCAATTTCATAGTTTTATATATTTACTTTTCTATAAATCCAATTTCATATATTGTCAAGTTTGAATTCAATTTCATACTTTTTTATATTTATTTTGCTATAAATCTAAATTCATATTTTCTCAAAGTTTCATATTTTTTCCAAGAAGATGACTCATGATGCAGGTACGAATTGGACACTTATTGAAGATGTTACGTTATGTACGAGCTGGGTTCAAGTTACTCATGATCCAATTTGGAGTAATGAGATGCAGTTGAGAGAAATGTGGGGTCTTATTCATGCCAATTATGTTGAGAAAATTGGTGGGAAAAGAACCAAAGAATCTTTGTCCAGTCGTTGGAGACTACTTAGCAAATCGTTTGGTACATAGTGAGACGCATTGGCACAAGCTGCTGGTAATCTTCGAAGTGGGGAAATTTTGACGGATCGGGTAACAAAATAGTTTTTATTTGTTACCTATTTTCATTATAATTATTTGTTTGTATTATTTATTTGTTACCTATTTTCGTTATAATTATTTATTTTCGTTTCGTTATAATTATTTGTTTGTATAGGAACTTCAAGCACAAGCTTGGTATGGTGCCAAAACCAAAAGCAAAAACAAAACATTCACCCTGTTTGAATGTTGGAATATTGTCAAAGATTGTCCTAAATTCAGGGTTGTGCCTGTCGGTCCAGAAGTTTTCATGAACAGCACCCCTCTACACTTTACACCCGATCATGCCTCACATGATCTTGATGAAGATGATGCAGAAGAAGTGCCTGAAACCCCCCCTGATCGGATCATATTTATATACATTTTTACATCAAATTCACTCGTCTTTTCTTAGTTAGTTCGTTATATTTTGAGCTATTTACGTTGATTTTGTGTTTTATAAGAATTTATCAAGCAAAGAAAATAAAAATAGAATAAGTGAAGTGTTATGTAATAAATTCGTTTTAACTATTAAATAGAACTTATTATTTGGAAAATAATATATATATATATATATATTTTTTTATATATATATTTATATATTTATATATTTATATATTTATATATAATATGTTGTGTGTGAATAGGGGGAGGAATAATTAGCAAAGTGAAACGTGAAAACAAACAGAGGCACAAGCCTCGGGCGGAAGCCAGACAAGCAGAAAAAATAGAAAAGGCACATGCACAAGCCTCGGGCAGATTTGAAAAAGAAAAATATGGAGGAATCATGGGAGACCAGCCTTGGTGGAGGGTGAGTCAAGAGAATGATGAGGGCCATTTTAAAAAGAGAGTGGAGACCAACTAAGCGTTGAAATTGGCCGGGGGGTTGGAGTTGCGCAGGGAAGCATAAGCTTCCTTCTTGCCATAAGTTCCACAGGGCAGCGACAGTTTTTAAATAAGCTGCGAAGGCAGCCAATAAAAGGGGACAAGTCAAAGACCTGGAGTGGCAGCACCGAGAGAGGTCTCGGGGATAGAAGAAAGAGAGGGACATGCGCAGAAAATAAGGAGCTGCCTTAGGCAGCGGCTCAGGGAGGAATTAGAAGAATAAAGCAGAAACAGAAGCAACACAGACGGAGAGGAGTGTAAAGGTATAAGGTACAAGGTCAATCCAATGGTTAATGTGCAGCCAAGTGTCAATAGATTAAGCTGATAGGTTTGTTATAAGTTTGCTTAATCTGTAAGGAAACAAGAGTATATATAGAGAGATAGTTTTGTAAGCAATAGCAAGAAATGAAATGAAATAAACAGTGTTGTTTTACTCAGTTTCTCTCTAAAACTCTGTAAACTCTTTCTCTCTCTAAGTGTAAATCACCATTGTTAAATACACAATCTTCTCTGTTAACATGGTATCATCGCCGGGCATGGTTGGTGTTTCTCGATCCTGATTTCGTACTGCTTCCGCTATCTTCGATCTTCTCTACATCTCCGGTATCTTCGATCTTCTCTACATCTTCGGTATCTTCGTTCTTCTCTTCTCTGCTTTTTTGCTGAATCTGTATCATGATCTCTTTGGTTTTCTCTGATATGACGACTTATAACCTGCAAGATTGGTTATGTTTCTTGCCTATGAACTGTTTGATGATATGTGTGAATGCCTCCCTCTCTCTGAATCTGTGAGATTCTTCTTCTCTATTTCTGGATATTAGTTTTGCACAGTGAAGTGCGTATAATCGCAAACCCTAATTTCTCAATTTCTTCAAGAATCTCTTCATTTCTTCAAAGCTCTCTTCTGTTGTCTATACGACTATCAACAATGGTGACTGCTGCACAACTACAGATAATTCAGTCTCCAATTATGAACTTGATTCCCAATGTTTTGGTCTCTGTGACGGTAAAATTAGATGATACGACTTACTTAGTCTGGCATTATCAAATGCGATTGCTTCTTGAAAGTCATGGCATTCTTGGCTTTGTGGATGGCACACGGCGATGTCCACCTCGTTTTGTTGCTGATTCAGATGTTGAAGGTGTTGAGTATGAAGCATACCAGATCTGGAAAATGCATGACAGAGCCCTTATGCAACTTCTTATTGC